>LR990360.1:10000000-11250000 GCA_905147345.3 Mythimna impura | reverse complement strand
TGTTATTGCAAAATCTGGCGCCTATCATAGTACTTCTGCATCGTGGGATAATATTCGAAAAACATATCATATAGGTACCTACCTAGCCACGGTATCTACCTAGTAGATAGTACCTACCTGCGGAGTATCATTTCATACCTAGATTTCCAGTGCTAATAAAATTCTCACCATCATTACATACTAAACATGTTTCAGAAATTCTACACCCAAACGTTTAAAAACACGAGATGAGATTACTACATATAACATTACATACAATCAATATAACAGTAGCAAATGACTGCTGACTGATAATATTTCAATTAAACGGCCGCGGGTCGGAATCGGGACACACACACACAAACTTGACACACACGCTTCCTCACAAACGTTCACACATTGTGTTGTAGTAATGATTCATACGACAATGGGCAACGATTATCAATCACGGTCACTGACCTCGTCAATTAGTATAGTTTTTATGGTAATTGTGAACTAGGAACTTGATTCTAGGCTCAAGGGTGTTGGAAACCTTGGTTGGGGTCATTTCAGGAACCTTACAGGGGCCCAAGTCTGCTATTTTTATAAATTCGACATTCCAACACGATCCCATTGTCATTTTGCTAAAAGTTCGAAATGTGCTCATTCCATAATGGTCGATCATTAATCGGTCAATGGTCTTGTGGTAGAATGACAATATCGAGCTGTCTCGTAAAAAATTAAAAGCAGACTGCACAATGACGTTCTAATGGTAGGTCACTGATCAAAGGAACTGTCATAATTTTAGCAGATTCCCGCATACGTCAAACATTAATTTGTCATTATTTATGAGATTACCATTCTATGCTATTTGTTTTTGGAAAGTCATAATGACGCCATTATATTAGTAGATTTCCAAACTTGTCAAAATCAACAATTATGAAGTCAATGATAGACCATTCTGGCACTATTGTAAGCTAGTTCATAATAAATAAACCAATAATACTTCATTGCAATCGAACCCAGGTCTTTATATTCGGCTGTAGTGTTTTTTTTTGAGGTGGATAATCCTGATCAACCTGAGGAAGTGTTGAACGTTTACTGACTAAAACCCTCCGGTGTTCCTTCAGTTGCTCTTTGCGTTCCAGGGCCATGGTAACACTAGACCGGCCACTAGCCGGTTAAGTATCCCCTGTGGTACCTTAAGTATGATTTCTTACAGAAAATAATTAAAGACCTAGGGTATATAGGGTGACTGGCAATTAGTGTACGATACTTAAACACGTGATTGTGCTCATGATAACAAACAATTTTTACTATGGGAGCAAAGCCGAAATCGCGAAAAAAATATCAGCTGTTCAGTACATTAGGCAAACATAAATGTACTGAACAGCTGATTTTTTTTTCGCGATTTCAGGTTTGTTCCCACGGAATATAGAGAACACTGGAAATAGTAAGTAGGCGTGACAGTGTCGCCGCTAGTCAGTACCGCATTACGCACTCGCTGTTCATGCGCTCTCATTCGCAAACTAGACTGCGTCAACGTACAATTTAAGTTTAATAATATTAAAATGCCTTATTGTGCCATATTGGACTGTAAAAACCATAGTTGGACTAAAAGTCCAACTCATGGAGGTGTATCATACCAACGAGAAGTATTATTTTCAGATTTATTTTAATAAAATGAAAAAATAAAATTTCGTCAAACATTGCACAAGATATACAAACAAAAATTGTCTTTAATTTCATGACTACAAAGTTGATTTTCTTTTCCCGGTTATTAGCCTTTCTGGAATATTCGCTTGTCTACTTATACTTTTGACGCTATCCAAATAGTGCGTGACTTTATCGACAAAATCAATCGACATGTATTACGTTGCCTTTTTAAAATAAAAGTATTTAAAAATATGTATGTAAGTAATTATAATACAGATAATTATTACATTAATAAAATAAAAATTGTAGGATGATATTCGTGATATAATTTTAAATACATCTACCTGAAGAGTTAGGTAAGAGTACAACACAGCAGTTGACGATAATTGTTAGATTTTATTTTCCTTCCTTAATAATTTCAGTTTTTCTAATGTTCCAATTTGTAAAGAGATATGGATCTACGCTACCGGGAGCAAAAAAATACCCTTTTTAATACGTTTAAAAATTGCCCTACGAAATATCAATTTCATTATTTTGATACTATCACATTACCGCATACAATATTTTTTTCGCATTATATGTTTTAAAGACGTTTTCGTACTATCAATATTATTTCGATCGAATTAGGTTACATCACTATTTGAGTAGCAACATGCATTCGTGTCAGTGATACGCCATTCAAATACCACCCTTATTTTTACGTAGTTACAGTTCATACTGAACAGTGCCATCTAGCGACGAGTGGCGGTACTTGGTAGTCCAATATGTATTTCTTTCTTGTTTTTGCCAATTTGATTTATAAGCTGTTGATATTAAAGTTGCATTTCGTATAATATTTTTTTTGCATTTCGTTTACGCCCTTATTTTTTTTTTAGCCAATCGTATCTTCCGGTTTGCAGTGAGAGTAAATCGTAAATGTATGAGTTTGGCGACACCGGTTCTGGTACAAACATTTTCTCAAGCTACTTCTAGTGTTCTCTATATTCTGTGTTTGTTCCCATAGTAAAAGTTGTTGGTTATCATGAGCACAATCACGTGTTTAAGTATCGTACACTAATTACCAGTCACCCTATATAGAAGGAGAATCTGACTGACTGACATATCAACACACAGCCGAAACTACTAGGTCTATGAATGTGAAATTTAGCACAAGGCTTCATTTTATGACGTAGGCAAGCACTAAGAAGGGGTTTTTGAAAATTCAACTTTTAAGGGGGTGAAATGGGGGAATTACGTTGGTATGCAATAATTTATTCCTTGGACCAATATACTCGAAACTTAGCATTAATAGTAACCTAAGTAAATAATAAAGGTTGTCATTATTTGTTTTCAAAAGTACGAGTACCTCTAATATAACAATTTAGGGGTTTTTTAAAAAATTGTATAGATATGGGATTAAAAAATTGTACGAGGTACATTTCCATACAACCGCTCTTATGTGATTATGATGTTATTACACATCTTTCTCCAGATATTTTGAATACACAGCTATCTTGTGGATATTATCTAGGCTTCTATGGAAATCAAAACATAAATTTGTGTAAAACTAATCTAATAAAGACCTCGGAAAATCTGCTATTTTACGTGAACTTTGAAACTCCATAATGTAAACACTTAATAAAAATATAAAAAAGTACATCCATAGAAGCCTTGCACATTTAATCGTGATTCTTAACCATTTGAGTGCGTAATTAGAGACACAATAGTAAGACAATGGCGCGTGAACGCCGGCGTTAATGCGGGGATCAACAGCTTACAGACGACAATTTTACTGAAAAACATTTAAGGGTTTAAAAAAAAAACACGTATTTCCTGGAACAAGTTTTGTGAAATATTCGAGTAAATCACGGAATTACCGAATGCCAACAGAGTTTTCAGGCGTCATCAAACATCGCGTTGGATTGCGTTAGATGAAGCAACTAGCTTTTAAACCATGCTCGACGTTGACGATAGGCGAGTGGAGGATCCTCTTAAATAAACTTGAAACTTGCCACAAATTTTAATCAAAATGAATATTAATAAAGACTGTCCTTACTAGTTTTTCAAAACTGACGACATACGGTTTAAGGGGTGTTAAAGTTTTTATGAAAACCATTTTTGCGAACAAAGTCGCTGTCAAGTGCTAGTTTCCTATATAGAAGGAACTTGGTTACCAGTTCCCTACGATAGCGTGCCGCGTAACAGGAAGTTCTCGCCTGTAATACATCTAATGACGTGTGTACAGTGACAATAATTTATAAAAAAAAATTACCAAAGGGTTTGTCCCGTATTTTAGTCCTGATGGATTGCAATTTATAAATAATGAATTTTATTTGACTCATCCGGTATAAAATTCCCCAGTTTTAATCAATCAATTGTGTGCGAGCTATATTATTGCGTAATGATTGAGTTTTAGTGAATGTACAATGCGTTCCAACTAAGAATAGGATCGATTGCCATGTTGTGACATCACGTCATACTGTCAAATCGCAAGAAATTGGGCAAAATTAAAGAACTCGGAGATGAGCAAAATTGAAGAACTGGATTCTGATTAAACTTTTTTTCACAGTTCGTAAATAAATTAAATTTAAAAAATTTCTTGTTTTGCTTACCATAATAATTCTTCGATTTGACAGTATGACGTGACGTCACAACATGGCAATCGATCCTATTCTTTTTTTGTTTTTTTTTTTGTTTTGGCAATTGAGCCGGTTGCGGCTATTCTGCCAGTGTCACGTGGGGGATCCTATTCTTATTTGGAACGCATTGTAACTGTCAAGTATGGTTTGGTGAAGTTCAAACAGTCAATAATATAATTGACTTGGTAATGCAAAATTCCATCTAGCTGCTTTGGACTCTTGGAAAGGCGTGCGAAGAGGCTAATTGGTGATCCAGATTTGGTTGACACCAATCTGCAATGCCTGGTTCACAGGCGTAGCCAGCATTTTGGTATTTTATAGGATGCATTTTGAGAATATGCTTTGGAATTTCATGACATGATTTCGCCATCGCCTTTCTACCATCAGACAATCCGACGTACGGCGAGTGTCCACCGTTGCGTTGTTGACACCTCTACGATCCGGACTAAGCGTTTCGCCTCGTCATTTATACAGCGTATATCGAAGGACTGGGGCTGGCCTGCAGTGGTCTTCCGGTCTGATTATAATTTAGGTGTCTTCAAGGCTAGAGAATATATGCTCTTAAACTAATGCGCTTCATCATCATCGATAGCATCACTGCTTACCATCAGGTGGGATTGCAGTCATATATCATTGAGAAATCATCGTCTCCCTTCTGGAGGTGGGTATAAAGAGTCTTTATAATGCGCAAAAGTATAACTTTGCTGTTTATGAATATTATTTATTGAGACTTTAATAAGATAATAACAAGACCTTTTCTAATAAGCCCATTAAGTATTTGTACTAATTAAAAATTTGTTACTGTATATTATGCAATCATTCTGGTTGTTTGTTAGATTATCCTACAAGTAATTTTTTACCGTCAGTGTTTTAATTTTATAATCAAATCTGTAGATATTTACTCTTTTTTTGTCCTTACCGCACGACCGGACGGCGAGCTACCTATTGCTCGTCGTCGACAAGCCCGCGCTTACGGTGGCCGGAAATTGCCCTGCGTTTCCCGACGCTCAGTGAATCTCCTTCGGTGGCGAAAGATATATTTGGTCCATAACAAGATAAAATAAAATCGAATTTGGCAACTTCAATTCTGTTATTGGATGACAATGGTCTCTCGAGTGCGATTTACAAAATTGATGGAGTAATTCTTATGTTTTAACTAGTTATTGCCGGTGAACAAATAAAATTATTCCAAGGTAATACAAAAAATGTAATCTATGTCAAGGACATGATCTAGGTATCCGTGTGTCAAATTCCGTCAGTTAATCCGTTCAGCTGTTAGAGCGTGAAGGAGTAACAAAAACATACATAGAATTAGTGAGATAAGTAATTTTACCTCTCTATAAATTATTTAGGGTATGGCGAAGACTGTATTGTCAGAAAAATAGCAAAGTAAGCAAATTAAATAACAATATATTTAAGATTATGCTATTCAATTGGTTAAAGTCAATGGACTACACTGATGTAGAAAATCTAATAAAAACATAATCCATTTTGAACAGCACTGGTATACACACATCCTCACTCACAACAGACACCATAAGCATACGTACACACTTACATATACACGCCCACGCATATATAAATACACTCACTTAATTATACACACTAATATACACAAACTCACTCACAGAAAACACACAGACACACCATTACACACACACTTTCACACCATCATACACAAAACATACACACACTCATGGCAGCATGTTTGTCTACTTTTCATTAAAAAAAATTGTTTTTCTTTAGTTTTTTTACTTTCTCAACACACTCTGTCTGACGTAAGATTAATGTCACTTTATTGTAGGGAAGACACTAACACCTGCAACACAGTTTCTACTAGCGCAGGCGTTAGGGAATCCTATGATCCAAATTGTGTATAATATGCCAATAAAGAATTATTATTATTATTGTTACCCAGCGCAGCGGTGAAACAATACAGGTCGAAAATAAAGAAAAAAATAATTTAAATTTAGGGTTCTAAATTTAAATTAGAATTAGACTAAATTTAATTTAAATTTAGAACCAAGTTAAGAAGGAATACAAAATCTCAAAAACTAAAAAACTTTTTACAAAAAAAAAAATACAACCGACTTCAAAGTAAAAAAAAACACTGAAAAGTGCAAAATAACTTAAATTTCGGAAGTCCGTGTTTCTATAATAGTTTTGTCTTTTCGTTATTTAACACCGACTTCCGAAATTAAAGTTATTTTGCACTTTTCAGTGTTTTTTTTTACTTTGAAGTCGGTTGTATTTTTTTTTTGTAAAAAGTTTTTTATTTTACACTTTTTAGTTATGGTACCACCACTAAAAAGTACCCCTCAGCCAAACTTAAATACCTTATAGCCAGAGTGCATCTCATGACAATTCTAATAATCCCAAACATGATTAGATTACATTAATTTATTACAGAGTTCCGGTGCCTAACTTCAGGCTTCATCATCATCGATATATTCCCCCTCTACTTTTAGTCAGTCATCGACTACACGTGTAAACAAAGCAATTTTACTTATTATGACGGTTCTGCTGTGATCCTATGAGGAGTTATTTTCCATATCTTCGAAATTCATGATCAGATCATAACAATATTTCTATGGGACCAACTCGGAAGCATAACCTTTCAATCAAAAAAAGAAATTTCAACATCGGTCCACAATTGACCGAGAAATCGGTGAGCATACATAAAAAAAAAAAACATACATTCAACCGAACATATAACCTACTCCTTTTTGAAGTCGGTTAAAAATACAGTGAACTGTTTCGGTGTTTTCTTTTGAGATTTATTGCAAATAATGAAATAAATACCACTTAAACTTCAGGATTGTATATGTCGTGGCCAGATCATAGAAATTGATCACTTCATGATATGGCCAACTAAAACTGGCCAGATCGTTTTAAACGTTAAAGTTTGATGAATCCTCGTTAAGCCTACTTTCTTTATACCTTTTATTATCATACAAATTCTACATTAATGATATGGCCAAACGAGGATTGACATATCACCAAATGTTAACGTTTAAACGATCAGGGGGACTATTGGCTAACTTTTTCAATAACAGTTGATAACTAGCATTTGTTGCACACTAAACTTAGTTGTCAACTGACAATTTCATAAAATTGGTATTACGTATCACACAAGTGACTAACAAACTACGGTGGAAATGTGGTGAATTATAAAAAATTACGGTGCCTATTGTGACCACTCTAAAATTTTATCGACTATTATACAGCTTCAAAAGCTTACACAATCGCAATTTTAAAAGTATCGATACAATAACATCTGTCAAAACGTGTTACGGTGGTTATCAAAGGCACCAGTGGCTAATGACGTCACTGCAGTTGGTCACTGAAGATAGGCAATACGAAACTAGCTGTTTGACAGTTCAATGATGCACATTGTTAACAAGTGATCATCACTTGAACTGTCAACAGAGTTACGCAATAGCCCCGCTGGCCAGTTTTAGTTGGTTCTATCATGAATTGATCAATTTCTATGATCTGGCCACGACATATACATTTTCAACAGCTGGTAACTTATGGGAATGAAAATAAGAAAACATTTTATATAAATAAAAGTGAATCATAATGTCACAAACTCACAACCCACAAGATTGTTATGATTCCATTACAACTTCAGAAACGAAATAGGGAAAATCCAATGATTACTTTCTTTAATATCAAACTTCTAGAACTTTCCTTATTTCGTACATTTTGGTCTGCCAAGTCTGTAACTACTATTGTTTTACAAGCTGTATGATATAACTTGTATAATTCTGATTGTATTATAGCATTTGTAGCTTTTTTTTGAAATGGGGTATCATCTAGTACAAATACAAATCATTTATTTGTTTGAGTATGGGTAAACATGAGGTGGTATTATAAAAAAGTCGTTCTTTGAACCATACCCTACCATTAGTGGTGTACAAATATTACAGCCTTAAAATATAACATTTTATAAATAAATAATACATTTCCTGATTACAATTGATATTAAAAATAATTTAAACACAAAACACACAAATTTTATTATATTAGAATTGAATTATTTAATTGCATTTTTTATTTAAATAATCTTTAATTGAATAATAGGCTTTATTTATGAGATACATTCTTAATTTATTCTTGAAAGTAATTAAATTATGTGCTTCTTTTATAGATTTGGGTATCTTATTATATATTCTAGGGCCCATAGAAAATGCGCTCTTGTCGAACATAATTGTTTTGTGGCTTGTTGCACAAAGTGTACTGGCATGTCTAGTACTTTTCAGTGTTCTATATTTATGCAAATTATATCTTACGTCTAAAGCTAATTCAAATATATACAATGATGGGAATGTCAATATTTTTAAATTTATAAAATGTGGTTTACAGGTATCGGATACATTTCTTTTGAGCTTTAAAAACTGTTTCTCTCTCAGTTCCGTTACCCCAGAACATTATACCGTATCTTAATGTCGAACCAACATAGGCATGGTAAGCAGATAGGAGGGCATTCTGATTAACATCTTTTCGAAGCATATACAAAGCATATGAATATTTACTTAATTTTGTACTTACTTGTTCCATATGTGTCCTCCATGTCATATCAGAGTCTATGTGTAATCCTCATAACTTTGTAGTGTCTATTTTTTCTATGTTTATATTTTCATAATTTATCTGAAATTTATTAGATTTAGATTTTGTTTTTTGAAATTCATTATATATGTCTTGGATAGGTTAGGTTAGTTTTAAGTTCATTTAAATTTAGCTAATTAACTACAGATGATAACGCATAATTTATATCATATTCATATGTGTTAGGGTCTTCTGATACAAACATCGCTGTACTATTGTCAGCATAAAGACTTAGTGACTTTGCGATAGCGTCAGTATGGCTGGTTGCCTATGGCAAGCGGCTCTGAAAGTATATTCAAGAATTGCTACCCAATTGCTTATATTTGCTACATTTATTCAATAATTGCTACATATGATACATTCAGAGAAATATGAATATTTTTTTGGCCAGCTATTCTGACGTCAGGATGGATGGTGGCCTCCGTGTTCAGCATGAAGGACGCAGAATTTCTAAAAGTTTGTTGTATCAATAATTGCTTCTTTCACGAATTTTAGTTTGAGCTTCGTATATACATAAGGTAAAAAAATATAGATTTTATTAATATTTGTACGAGAAAGCGCCTAATAATTTTGAAAGGCAACAGTTCTTTTTACTACCAAGCTAAGCAGAGCTTGTGTTATGAGTACTAGACAACTGATAAACATACCTATGTATTTCTAAATACATACATATTATAGATAAATTACACCCAGACACAGAACAAATGATCGTGCTCATCACACAAACATTTGTCCTGGGTGGGAATCGAACCCACGACCTCCGGCATAGCAGTCAGGGCCACTAACCACTAGACAAACAGGCCAGTCATGTATTAGTATTCTATTGGTGAAAGATTTTATAATATTAGATTATATACAACATTAGTTTTAGTATATGCGAAACCCGAAACACGTGTCTAGTATTTTTATGTAAAGAATCTTATGTACAAAGTTTCATAACTGTATCATGAAAAATCACAATTATAGGCTTGTTATGTTACCTGGTTGTCCGCAATAATACATGGTCACCGGGCCATCTGGGCGACTGAGGGGTTGTTTTGCTCCCGCATGCAGCTGTGCGACCTGCTGTGACCTGTGTTGTACTTAGTTTCGGTGGTGTTCAACTTGTGACCTTTTTAAAAAAAAATTTCGTAAAAAATATAAGTGGTGTAAAAAATATTAGAATCGATTCAGTTACTTATTCTGAACAAACTATATTCAGGTTTAGCATATATTAAAAATAATGTTGTATATGTGCATCACAAAAACTACTTATTTTATTAAGTAGTTTTTGTGGTGCACTTAGCTTAAACAAACTGAATAAACCATCACCATTTCTATTGCTGCCGAAAGATGTCCACTACTGGAGACCTCCCTCCCCTACATCACCACACTACGACTGGGGCCCAAGTCTGTTATTTTTATAAATTCGTTATTCCAAAACGATCCCATTGTCATTTTGCTAAAAGTTCGTAGTCTGCTAAATTCATAATGGTCGATCATTGGTCAGTCAGTTCTCGTTATTGAATTGTGGTAAAAAAACATACATTCAACCGAACATATAACCTCCTCCTTTTTGAAGTCGGTTAATGACAATATCGAGCTGTCTTGTAACAAATTAAAAGCAATGACTGCACAACGAAGTTCTAATGGTAGGACATTGATCAAAGGAACCGTCAAAATTTAAGCAAATTACCGCTTAAGTACGACAGACATTCATTTGTCATTATGTACGAGATTACCATTCTATGCCTACACCGGCTCAGTTGCCAAAAAGAAAAAAAAACATTCTATTCCATTTCTTTGAAAGGAGTGTCAGTGGTTAACCATTGGAAAGTCACAATGACGCCATTATGTTAGTAGATTACCAAACTTGTTAAAATCAACAATTATGAAGTCAATGATAGACCATTCTGACACTATTGTAATAGCAGACTTGAGGCCGGTCTTATGTTCTTCACATCCAGTGTACTCTTGCACCCTCATGAAGTCATCGGTCCATCTTAAAAGCGTGATGTTATCTTTTGTTAGTTCTCAAAGCATTTCTATTTTACTTTCAGATGCGGTGAAACAGTGGTTGCATCCGCTGGAGGCATCGGCGTGGTGCATGACATCGCTGTTACTCTCCGAGAATGGCTGACGCATTGCAAAAAACTGTACATTGTAAGTAGTAAACGAAGTCTAATGATTGGGTTGTATACTGAAATATGCTATGGAGATTCAAGTTCAAGCATTAACTTCAGTTAAATTTTGGGCTGATTTTCCAATAGTCCGATAGTTTTTAAACTCGGGAATAAAATGACTGTTTTACAGCTTAACTTTTGTATAAAAAAATGTGTCAAATAGCCGTATTTATTCTTAAGATCACAGTTATTTGACTTTTATTAAATAGTGCTTGACTGTGATCCCACCTGATGGTAAGCAGTGATACAATCATTGATGGTGAGGCTGAAAGAGTGACTATTGAAAAACCATCACTGAACTTCGGTTTCTGGAAATATTTTGAGACTATTTACTGTGAAAGACCATTCAACCAAAAACAGCTGCTTTTTTTTATTATTGATAGGTTCGCGTTTGACCACAATTTTACCTGATGGTAAGCGATGATGTGGCCGACGATGGAGCACGCTTGCCTAGAAGTAACCTATTCACTCTTGACTTAAAGACCCCTAGGTTGTAGCTATCAGGAAACACAAACTCCGGCAGGGAATTCCACTCCTTAGCTGTACGCATTATGAATGTGTTCCCAAAACGCTTTGTACGTATGGGTGGGATGTCCACCATGTACCGATGGCGCAACGCCGTACGTCTAGTGGTCCGATGATGGAATGGACTTGGTGGAATTAAATTGTACAATTCCAACGCATACTCCCCGAAGTGTAATCGATAGAAAACCGACAGGCCAGCAACTCAGCGTCGATGCTCAAGGCTTTGGAGTTTTGATTCGACAAGTGCATGATCACAGATGATCCTCTTGGCTCGCATCTCAATCGACTCCAGAGCATCAAGCTGGTATTTGGCATACCCATCCCAAAGATGAGAGCAGTATTCCATACACGATCGAACTTGCGCTTGATAACGTTTGAGCAGCTGTGAAGTACCGTCTCACCTTAGCTAAGATCTCCAATTTTTTGGCAGCCTGTTGAGCTTTTGCCTCGATGTAAGAGCCGAAATTGAGGATAGACGACAACGTTACCCAAAGAAGCTCAAGGCCGTCGGTTATCGGCACGGTTACACCCCGGAATGATGGAGCCGGGTGAATCGGCTCCGTTTGGCGGAAAAAAGACACGCCTGGGTTTTAGCAGCATTGAACTTGACCAGATTGGCATCGCCACAATCGGATACTGCCTTCAAGGAGAAGTTCAAGCGTTCAACCATAGCCTCTCGGAAAGACTGGATCTGTGACCCACTAGTATGTGCATCGGACACGTATCTCTCAGCAACAGTGCTATCGTCTGCATACCCAAAGGTACCGGGTTTAAGAAGGTCGTTTATGTGCAGCAAGAACAATGTTGCCGAGAGTACCGAGTAACGCGCATTAAGGGGGAACCACCAGAGTAACCTGCGAAATTCCAATTGACTTCGGTAGATATATTTTTTGCATTTTACAGTGTCAGCGTGTGTGTGTGTTCATTAAAATATGATAAGCGACTGTAACAAAATATGACTTTTTACTGATTTATAATCATTAAAATTATCAATACAACCTTTTCAGGTCAGGTAACCCTTTTTTATGAAACTGCCATTCAGTACGATTAAATGAACTGAGGGGGTATGTTGATGATTTTAACGATTATAATAATTACGTTTTGGGGTCGTAATCGTATTTTAATCAACATATACCTTGACACAGACCTGCGAAATACTAGAAAATTTGAATTCTGCGGGCTTCTCTACCGCTTTCAGCTTAAGAAAGGGGTAAAACGAGAAAGTGTGTGTGACAGACTTTTACTGACTTTTTTTTATTTTTTTTTTATTATTTTATTAATTTGTTACATCAAAAATCATTTTTAACATCTGCCAAACTGCATAGCAGTTTGTCGGCAGTACATTCTCGTGGATTTTGCTTATTACTAAGACCACATCCGGTCACCCCCCAAGTTTGTAGGTAGGTACTCGTTGTGAGGTAAACAGATGCAGCACCACAACACTATCTGAGACCAACATACCGCAGCAACTATGGACACATAGACAGATAATGTTTTATTAGAACATTTTTTAGTTGGTTTCTATTTTTGGCTCGATTTATTAATTCATCAGGTAACTCATTAATAAGTGTAGGTGTAATCCACCGTCTCGCACGCTTACCGTAGTAATTATTCACCTTAGGAACCTGGAGTTTCTTTTTCTTAGATTGGCGGGTTGGGTAGCAATACACTCTTTCATTTTTATAATTTTTACTGAAACCCACCTGTGTCCTTCAGTTACCCTTTGCGTTCCAGGGCCACTGTAACTCTTTCAAACGTTTCCGCGCAACACACCATACCTACACACATCACGGTGGAGCACACGGTAGAGGTGTGGTGTGCCCCACTTGGGCAGGGCACCGCCGTGTTCTCGTGGAGGAGGAGATCGGCGGCAGCGATCTCTCGCGCCGGGCTCTGGTACAGGCCATGGTCCAAAGCGAGGAGTAGTGGCAGGCGGTCGCCTCCTTCTGCGAAGCAGTATTGTTTGCAAAGGAGGAGGCCGCACGTGCACGCGTGAGGGCACGGCCCTCACGCCCCAGTCGCCGGAATCCTGATACCGATTTCCGACCACCGTAGGCGCGGGCTTGCTCGTAGCTTACCGTCCGGTAACTGTCCGGACCAAGCCTAAGTCGTCGACGGCGCGTACTGTTCCACGCGCGCGCCTCAAGGAGATGTCAGCAAACTGTAGGGGCCGAGCAGGGTCGAAGCCTACTGAGGCCAAGGGTCTGATCTGAAAGGAAGACTCGGCCCTGGTATGAAAGGCAACGAAGGAACAGGACTGGGGTTTTAGTCAGTGAAAGTCTGACACACCTTCTCGCTCCGCCCAAGAGCGGGGTATCTCATTGGATGATTTTCCCACCGGAAAAAAAATACCTACACACATACTGTCGTAATAGGTAACAAATTCCTGTAAAACTTGTCTTTATTAACTATTTAATTAAATAAACATGAGTGCCATCATTGTATAATTATTCGGCCAGTAATGCTTGAATATTCATTGACATGCACTTATAATTAATCAATGACGAGTTGAGGGAAAGGTATGCAGGTGTGCTTTGCGGTTTGTCAGGCCATTGTAATTTGTAGGTCAGAAGCCACGACCTGAACTGAACTGTTAAAGTGAAGGAGCTATATAGGGTGTAGAGTTCCATTCTTCTATCTCGCTCGCACGCCTGACATTTCAACACGTCATGGTAAGCCCCAAGATCCTTTACAGCAGGAACGTTTGAAAGAGTTACCGTGGCCCTAGAATAAAAATTACAGACTGCTAAGTCATAAAATGCGTTCCAAATAAGAATAGGATCGATTGCCATGTTGTGACGTCACGTCATACTGTCAAATCGAAGAAATTGGGTAGGCTGAGCAAAACACAATTTTTTTTTAAATTTAATTTTTTTACGAATCGTAAACGAAAATAGTTTAATCAGAATCCAGTTCTTCAATTTTGCTCATTTCTGCGTCACTGTGTGAAGTGTCTGAGTAGTGGCAAATGACAGAAAAACAATAAAAATAAGAAAGAAAATACTTAGTTTTTTTAAAACTAATTATGACTTAAAACAATATATTTAGCTAATTTATATTAAACAATAACGTTTTTACTTCACTTAGATTTAAGTAAGACTTGGTAATACAAAGCAAAAAAGACCCTTTATTGATAAGTACGCAAATAAATTTACTTTGCAAACCGTACTTTTCACTCGACAACAACTCACTCAGATCGAGGTTATTGACTTTCCTATTCTTATTTGGAACGCATAGTAAGTGCTAACACTATATTACACCAACATTGCACAGTTAGTTCGCAATAAAAGATTCGACTTTAAAGATTTTTTTTGATTGAATATATTTTATATGTTTATATATTGTCTTTTATATGTAATATCTGTATTATATCTATGTATAGTCTATTATATAATTTTAATCTAATATTTACTTTATTAATTTGCAGTAAACCGCAGACTACCCCCCTTTTACTATTTCAAGTTCTTACAGTCCATCCTAAGGTTGTCTGGTAGATATCGCTGTCAGCGATAAGACCGCCTTTGTACCAAAGCCAAGCGCCGTTGTTTGTACGATTAAGTTAGTGTAAAAGTTTTGTTACTATTTTGGTGTACCATAAAGTTTATTCTATTCTATGCTGTATTAAAAAAAAAAATTAATGCTGCGGTCTGTACTATATCTTTCCTTCTTCTTCTCTTGTCCAGAATAACGATGAACGTCTCAAGTTTATGGAAGTGAGCATGCGAGCTCTGCTCGAGTTGCGTGCCCAAGCTGCGTCCGGCGCACTGCCTCAGGACCAGCTGCGCAGAGTCGCTAGGACCGCGGTCTTCACCATCGATAAAGGGAACAGGTATTTACAATCAGTCGCTTTTTAGTTTTTACGTAATTGCTGTGTGAAATGCAAGCTAACAGCCTATTTTTGTCCTTGTCCCATTCTGAGTGGAGCGAGAAGCAGTGACAGACTTTTACTGGCTAAAATACCCCCTATGTCCCTTCAGTTGCCCTTTGTCTTCCACGGCCATTTTACTGGCTAAAACCCCCTGTGTCCCTTCAGTTGCCCTTTGTGTTCCACGGCCATTTTACTGGCTAAAACCCCCTGTGTCCCTTCAGTTGCCCTTTGTGTTCCACGGCCATTTTACTGGCTAAAACCCCCTGTGTCCCTTCAGTTGCCCTTTGTGTTCCACGGCCATTTTACTGGCTAAAACCCCCTGTGTCCCTTCAGTTGCCCTTTGTGTTCCACGGCCATTTTACTGGCTAAAACCCCCTGTGTCCCTTCAGTTGCCCTTTGTCTTCCACGGCCATTTTACTGGCTAAAACCCCCTGTGTCCCTTCAGTTGCCCTTTGTCTTCCACGGCCATTTTACTGGCTAAAACCCCCTGTGTCCCTTCAGTTGCCCTTTGTGTTCCACGGCCATTTTACTGGCTAATACCCCCTGTGTCCCTTCAGTTGCCCTTTGTCTTCCACGGCCATTTTACTGGCTAAAACCCCCTGTGTCCCTTCAGTTGCCCTTTGTGTTCCACGGCCATTTTACTGGCTAAAACCCCCTGTGTCCCTTCAGTTGCCCTTTGTGTTCCACGGCCATTTTACTGGCTAAAACCCCCTGTGTCCCTTCAGTTGCCCTTTGTCTTCCACGGCCATTTTACTGGCTAAAACCCCCTGTGTCCCTTCAGTTGCCCTTTGTGTTCCACGGCCATTTTACTGGCTAAAACCCCCTGTGTCCCTTCAGTTGCCCTTTGTGTTCCACGGCCATTTTACTGGCTAAAACCCTCTGTGTCCCTTCAGTTGCCCTTTGTGTTCCACGGCCATTTTACTGGCTAAAACCCCCTGTGTCCCTTCAGTTGCCCTTTGTGTTCCACGGCCATTTTACTGGCTAAAACCCCCTGTGTCCCTTCAGTTGCCCTTTGTCTTCCACGGCCATTTTACTGGCTAAAATCCCCTGTGTCCCTTCAGTTGCCCTTTGTCTTCCACGGCCATTTTACTGGCTAAAACCCCCTGTGTCCCTTCAGTTGCCCTTTGTGTTCCACGGCCATTTTACTGGCTAAAACCCCCTGTGTCCCTTCAGTTGCCCTTTGTCTTCCACGGCCATTTTACTGGCTAAAACCCCCTGTGTCCCTTCAGTTGCCCTTTGTCTTCCACGGCCATTTTACTGGCTAAAACCCCCTGTGTCCCTTCAGTTGCCCTTTGTGTTCCACGGCCATTTTACTGGCTAAAACCCCGTGTCCCTTCAGTTGCCCTTTGTGTTCCACGGCCATTTTTGAACAAACTCGCAGCCCTGGCAGGAAGTTATCTAAGACAGCCTAAGTAGTCACTGACGCTTAAAGATATCTGTAACGCTAAATTCATTTCGCTTCCAATTGAAATGCAAAGTTGGAATGTCCCAAGATCCTGTATTTACACCGTCTCCCATAACCCTTTCTACGAAAATATTGCTACGCTGATTGGCGTGAAGAAAAAGTGTTGTTTAGTGGTGAATCCACATTGTCCCTCCATCTTTTTCGCAATCCCGTCTTGCAATTTCAGGGCACCTATTTTGTGTTTTACGGGCACAACACTTGATCAGCATGCGGCAGACATGTCCAGCTCAGTCTCACTTAAGAGGGTCCTTTTCCACTCGCCTATCGTCAACATCGAGCATGGTTTAAAAGCTTGTTACTACATCTAAAGCAATCCAACGCGATGTTTGATGAAGAGGCAATGCAAAAAAAAAGTGGGGTAAACGCCTGAAAACTCTGTTGGCATTCGGTAATTCCGTGATTTACTCGAATGTTTCACGAAACTTGTTCCAGGAAATACGTGTGTCTTTACTAGCCCCTCTGACCTTTAAATCCATTTTCTTTGCGAAATATTGATTGATTTACATGTTGATACTATGTACATTCTGAAGAACACTTAACCAGCAATAGTTTGTATAAAAATACTAGCTTTTGCCCGCGGCTTCGCTCCCGTCAACTGACTACTATATCCTACTCTACCCAACTCTATCCTACTCTACCTTACTCTACCCTACTGTACCCTCGGCGGCGATCTCTCGCGCCGGGCCTTGGTACAGGCCATGGTTCGGAGCGAGGAGGAATGGCAGGCGGTCGCCTCCTTCTGCGTAGAAGTAATGCTAGCAAAGGAGGCGGCCGATCGCGTGAGGCAACGATCCTCACGCCCTAACCGCCGCCGGGATTCCGATCCCGATTTCCGGCCACCGTAGGCGCGGGCTTGCGGACGGCGAGCAATGGGTGGCTCGCCGTCCGACCGTCCGGTAACCGTCCGGACCGAGCCCAAGTGGTCGACGGCGCGTATTGTTCTACGCGCCTCATGGAGATGTCAGCAAATCGTAGGGGCCCAGCAGGGTCGAAGCCTACTGGGGCCATGGGTAGTGTGAAAACGAAACCCGGGGCCCTGGGACGAAAGCAACGAAGGAACAGGGGTGGGTTTTTAGTCAAGCTTCGCCCAAGAGCGGGATTTGTCATTAGATGATTTTCCCACCTAAAAAAAAAACCCTACTGTACCCTACTCTACCCTACAAAAAAAAAAAGTATCCTATGTCCGTCTCCTGGTTCCTGGTGTAACTAACACGACTTTCTTTTATATATATAGATTTCTAAAGAATAAAGTCGTTTGAAAGGAGTAGAGAAAACAAGTGATAAAATATCATGTTGCAAATTTTTTTTTTGGCAAATGTTTTAGTCATACAAAAAAACCATATGTTGATAATGTTATTTAGGAATCTATACTTAGTATTTCTTTTTCAAACCTTTACCGAGGAGTAGAGTAGGCTTCAGAAAAACACTGTTTTATGGCACTGCTCGGGAGCTAGGGTCTTAAGCTGGGCAACCTCCAAAGTCTCATCAACGATCTGTGTTTTAAAGCGCAGTATACCTAGTGTTTTGAGCTCGATCCGTGTTTTAATTATTAATTACTAGCGACCGATCCCAGTTTCGCAAGCGTGTTACAAATCTTTGAAATTCTCGATTATAATATGCAAGTATTTATACCCTTAAACCTTCCCCATGAATCACTCTGCCTAGTGTTGAAAACTGCACGAAGACCAGTTCAGTAGTAGGTTCCATACCCGAAGGGTACCAACGGGACCCTATTACTGAGCCTCCGCTGTCCATCCGTCCGTCCATCTGTCTGTCTGTCCATCCGTCCATCTATCTGTTCGTCTATCAGTCAGCGGTCAGTATCTCATAAAACGTAAGAAGTAGAGAGTTTGCACAGTACGTGTATTTCTATTACCGCTACAACAGCAAATAATAAAATTAAAAATTAAAGGAGGTTCCCATAAAAGAGTTATTTTGTCGGCTTTTTTTTGCTCAATTTTAATATTGTGTATTTGTGTAAGTCCGACTCGCACTTGGCCAGTCTTTGAGTTTATCATGAACATATAGACTGACAGACGCAGTAAGGGACTGTGTTTTATAATATTTAAGGATACTAATTATTATTACATTATCAACAGAACCTTAGGCATGGAGCTGGCAGTGAGAACAGCTAACGGACAACTGGTCGACCCGTTGAAAGTGTCCACGTACAAACTTAACGCACTACATGATGAAGCTAATTCGCGTATTGAGAAGAATATGGTGAGTTTCTCCACTATTATACACGTCCGATTTTCTGTATATACATTACAAGTTGTTCCCCACGGTTTCACCCACGTTTTTGGGCTATATCTTGTACTGTTCGTTATGAATCAGGCTATCATATACACAAAGACTGTTTCTATCCTATGGTAGTTTTAGAGATTAGCACGTTTAAAAAAAACAAAACATCTATACCACTTAATAATATGTATACAAGAAGAAAGTTAAGATGAATTAAACTATGCAGCACCGGTTTGGCACACGGAGTTCATCAATCATGAACTCAAAGAAGTACGACAAATGAAATTAATTTGCATGTGTTTGACTTGACTAATTAGAGTGGAGACAGTGAAACTCATATATTGGTTGTCAAGCAGATAAACTTCATACACAAAGATACAATGACGTATTGATTTGAGCATCAGAAATCAGAAACGTTTATTTCAAATAGACCAATTACAGGCACTTTTGAATTGTCAAAATGTCGGTCAGTCAAAAAAAAACAAGTGAAGCTAAATTGCACGTTCCAAAGCGTAGATCTCTATGGAGAAGAACGTGTAAGAAACTCCATGGACACTCTTTATTTATGAGTTACATAAATCTTGGTTACATATTTCTTGTCGCTTCTAATAATTATGTGAGCACAATGTAGATAAGTATTAATAATTAAAAAATAGGAATTAAATTATGCCAATGGCAGCTAAGAGATGACCAGTCTCAACTGACGGCACCCGTTCACGAGCATGACGCGTGCATCAGCCCCACTCAGCTTAACCATTTTGAAGGGAACTGAATGACCCAATAACACGTGCCATCTCATAATTACTAAAGTGTGTTTCGTAGTAGGTATAATTTGCGAGCATTACATTTACTTACAATATCCGTTTATGTTTCAGGAAACAACGCCAGCAACCCCCCCACCAGCCGCGCCCCCCGGCGCCCGAACATACACGATCGCAGTTCGGGTGCACAACTTCGTGTGCCGAATGAACGAGCCCGCTGAACTCGCGCTAGCTCTACACGATGCTTCGGGTGCTAAGCTCACGGAGCATTTGCTACTTCGGTGGCCTACCAATCATATTAGTTCTGCGCTAGTTGTGTTCACTGTGAGTATAACATTGTAATATGGAACCCGCCCTAGCGTTGCACGACGTTTCGGGGGCTAAGCTCACGGAACATTTGCTGTTTCGGTGGCCTAACAACCATACTGTCGTATGCTACCTGTGGGTTGTACACAACAAAATAATCATCATTATATTCAATAGTAAGCAATATTTTTGGCAAGTTGACATAACAGTATGAAATTGCCGTTTTTTAAAACGGGTTGCTTTGAAGTGTTATATCTTTGGATTGACTTGAAATTATAAGTTCAAATAAACTTTATATTAGCCGTTTTAAAAAACGGCAGTTTCATACTTTAACCCCTAATAAAATACTAATTGTGAAAACAATATCAAAATTGGTAGTAAAGCAAACGAACTATAACATCCTAAACAAAAATATATGTCTCTATCGCCAAGACGTCATTTTCTAGGGCGCCCCTACAGGTGTCATGGGTGTTTGACGTCAAAGACCATACAAACTTCTCATTCATAATAGCAACTTTGAAGCTTTATAACTTCATTGTTAATGAAGATATTTTAATTGCTTGCTAAAGAGTATTTAATAAAAAAAATTGCATTCATATTCCCTATTAAAAAATTAATAAAAATAAATTTTGATCATACTGAAATGCCTCTGTTTGTTTCAGGATTTCGGTAGCGATATAATAAAGAGTGAAAAAATATACTTGGTGTCTAATATATACCGGATAGGGTCAATGGACGTACAAAATGTTGATAATAGGTAAGTTACTTTCAAATGTTTTTGTTAGTTACTAGAGTTGGCCAAAATATAGGATCAAATATTTCACAAGTACGCGTCAATCCTTTCAATTTAAACCTCAACAGTCGTAAGTCTCATACCATAAATTTTAATCAGGTTGAATCAACCATTTCGGACAAAATTACAATTTCAAGTCAAGTCTCGTCTCAGCGATTCACCGGAACAAACAAACAGAGAAACATACAGAAAGATAGGCTAACACAATAATAATGGGTAGTAAAGCGACCTTCTGCGACTGGACAGAGGCAGCCTGCATCTGGTGGCGGTGACCATCTCCGGACACTGCTCACTGAACAAACACTTCTTCACAATGAGTATCACGGATAGTCTTCTGTGCAGAACATGCATGGAGTCAGAGGAAACTGTCGCGCACGTGCTCCCCGAGTGCACAGCTGTCAGCGAAATAAGAACACGAACTTTGAGAACACCAAACTCACTTGTAGACGCCCTGAGCCAACTGAAAAGACTCATCTGCTTCTGGAGTGAGGTGGGCTGGTTGGAGTGAAGGCCGCCATGGCTCACGCACAATGGACCAACAAGGACTAAGTGCGGAAACCAGACCACATTAGATAGATGGGTATTAAAAAGCTGTTATTTTAAAATTACAAACAGATTGCATAGACAAATATTACTACATGCGTCTTATTTTTTGTGACGGGTAATTATCAAATAAATTATCCCGTTCTGGCGAGAGCTAGTGTCAGACTTTTACTGACTAAAAACCCGACTGCCTTCATTCAGTTTCCGTTTGCGTCCCAGGGCTGCAGTAAATTTTCAACGAATGCAGCCCTCATCATGCCTTCTTGAATTAAAACCATCATCATTTCACAGACGCAGCTCAGTAGCCCAAACGCCTCCGATCCCGACGTCCGGCCGATCAATGCGTCGCCCATTCGGCGTGGCCTGCGCCGACATCAAACGATACGTGACTGCAGACTGTCCCGACAAACATATACAAGTGCCTTTCTATGCGTAAGTATTGTTTATACTGAGATTTATGCCCGTTTTTACTAACACTCAGTTCCGCATATAGTACATTAAAGGACCCTGTTGGAATTTCAATGCTGGGCCCAGCGATTAGAGTTGAAAATCGAACAGCCTTTTATTTAAGAATTCTCTCTAAACTAGTGTTAATAAATACGGGCAGTATTTTTGTTAAAGCGCCATTCCACAGCAGCTCTCTGCTAAGCTACGCTTGTGTACTTAGCTTCGCTTTCTATGAGAATGAAGGCGGTATCGTCTACTCTGGCCGCCACGGCCACACCACTGTACGAAATGATGCGTGGCTGGCAAACAAATGAATCTCTCCGCGTCGATCCTACGTATCACGGTTGACTTTATTGTAAAGTTGTTTATGGGTTTACGTTTGTGTATGCTTCTGGAATTTTCATCGGGTGTAGTCGGGAAAACGAGTGAGAGATACGTTTATGTTATGTCTATATGTTAAATCTAAAATTATATACTTAGGGCGCCTACAAATTTGAAGGCCCTATAAGCTAGAACTACATTAGACCAACGCACACGTGTAACACGCCTGATTTATACGTAGAACGACGTCGCGTGGCGTGGATCAAGTGTAACTCTACAATTCTAGTTTCCATATAAAATGTATGGAGACTGACGCGCTCAGATCGGCGTGTGTGGCACACGTGTGCGCAGTGTAGTTCTAACTTAAACGATCTTAAACTGCGGCTTTAACGAAATCAAGATTAAAATAATTGCCAAGCTGCTCATAACTAATATCCTCTCTGAAATCAAAAGGTTTCAATGAGAATTTGCCAGGCTACAACTGCTACCAGCCGATTCACATTGATTTCCGTCTCTTTAAGACAACGGAACAGACCGGAAGGCTTATGGTAGACGCCAGATAAATTTGCAATAAAGTACTTTCCTAATGTCACTGCGTAGGTACCTGAAAAATAAACAATGAACTGTTTTTTATTACTATTTAGTAAAGGATCATTGTAGATGTTGATTCAAGTCAGTGTTTTTTATAATGTGAATGTGAGAACACTGTAGTCTCCGCGAATTCTTAGATTACTTTCTTATTACTACTCAGTTTTTATTATGATTATTTTTATTGTACTTTTGAGTACAATATTGACTGGTCTACACTGACCTTACATAATATCTACTAATACTGTACTACGGAAATAGGTATTAAAAGAACAACAATTTTTGTTTAAAAAAGTAACCATGGAGTTTCTTGCCGGTTCTTCTCCATAGGAAACGACCAATTTGGAACCGTGCACTAGCTTCTGACGTTTTTAAAAATAAATGAATTTTGAATTTTGAAAAGTTTTGTCTTTATTTCCGTTATGTGAATAAATGTAGAAGGGTCAATGACCGCTATTTCAAATTTATCTGGCGCCTACCTTAATGCTACTGAACGGCGCTTTTAAACGCGACTGCACACTGAATTCTCAACGCTCCGCTCAACGCCGAGTGTTTAAAATTCAGTGTTTGGTACAAAGCTTCGACCAAAAATTGAGTACCAACAATGATACTTAATCTAGTCACATTGCAGATATGAAAATCATTACAGATATGAGAAAGAGAACCTGGATTGTTTGTTGAAGAAAGTGATCGCGAACCGCGATATTAAGGACGCGAAGCACTCGCAAGGATTGTGGGTGTCCGTGAGACTCGTTGAAGGAGATTTGAAACAGGTATGATGGTTTTCCCTTTTCAATCCTATTGATAAATTAATCTACGAAGAATTATTTAACCTCCTTATCAATAAACTCAGCAAATTATCTTAAACTTAGTCAATGAAAAATGAAAAAAAAAAATTAGCTTTTGCCAGTGGATTCGCACGTGTGAAAGTAGAAAATTATCCCTAGGGAATACACCCCGGGATCGAACTCACGACCTCCGACATAGCAGTCAGTCACTCATTTTGATCAATAATATTTATCTATATATATAAAAGGAGAAACTGACTGACTGACATATCAACGCACAGCCGAAAGTACGTCGTACGAAAGTCGGAGCGTAAAATTTGGCATGAGGTTTCCTTTTATGACGTAGGCGAGCACTAAGAGAGGATTTTCAAAAATTCACCCCCTAAGGGGATGAAACGGGGGTCCAAAGTTTGTATAGAGAAACTTAATTTTACGCGAGCGAAGCCGCTGGCATAGGCTAGTTTTGAAAATAAGTTTAAAACCTACCCTGCCCTAAAATTTACGTACCCATAATTTTTTTTTGTCACTATACACTAGATGAGGCCGGTGTTTCTTAGCTGACTTGAGAAGGAACACCGAAACAAACTCAGGGGTCAAAGTCTCTTTTCCAAGTCCATACAGCAAATATGTAATGGTCAAATCATATGATAACCATGCGGATTAGTGTCTGAGATGGTATTTTGAGGAAAGAACTACACATATTTGAGCGGACCTGTCCAGTCAGTGTAAGCGTAACTGTAAGGGCCGAGTCACACCGGAATGGCAGCGGCTGGCTAGGCTAGAACTACCGACAAGACGCGCGAGGGGCACCGCGGGCGACCTCGCGACCTTTTCATGCTTTTCAAGCGATACTGGTCTTTTAAGTACGAGTATGTAGATAAAGTTTAAAATTATTCCATACTCAAAGTACCCGCTGCGTCGCTGCCATTCCGGTGTGACTCGGCCCTAATGAATAAATAAATGTAGCGAAGCTTGACTCTCAAGCGTCATATGACATATTATTATGTTCAGCAGTGGATATCTTTTATCTGAAAATTTATGTAAATGATTACGTTGTTACACGTAAATGACTTTTAAACAATTATAAAGAGCCCAACAAACAAACTAAGCTTATAAAATTAAGTCTATAGGGTCTAAACTCTTATACTTGTTATAAAAGAGCATTTATTATGTTAATGTTCCTTATAGTGGCACATTATTAGAAGATTTGGCTAATATTACCTTTATTCTTATAATTTGGCTGGGTAAACGGTAATAAATCCAATTAATACGGCTACAATAAGGGTTCGAAATGTGTTCTTCTTATAGAGGCTAGTTACATTGCTTTTTAGCCATATAATATCTATAGTCATATAAAGGCTTTTAATATGGTCAATTATTCTTATAAAAGTAATGCACAAGGTAACTATGATGCTTTTTAACTTATAGGAGCATTTGATAAGACGTCTATCGAACAAATGAATTCTAACATTGTATATGATCTTTACAAGGATGAAAGCAATCCGTATTCCCTTATACACTGATTATAAAGATATTATTCTCTACATGGTAACATTAAAATGTTTTACATAACTAGATTCGCCATTTTGAAAGTACAGCAGATTGTGTATTATGGAGTGGAAATTACATTCATTTTCGAAAAGACTGGAAGAAGTTTAAAAGGAGCGGTGGTTACAGAAGAAAAGTAAAAAAAGTTTACGAAAACATGGTTGGGAGCATTACACCCACCAGCTCTACTCCTATGATGCTAATAAATGACCAAGCCGATACCAACGAATCAGCCAGTGGTTCCGCAGAGAATTATTTTATAGAAAATGAGAATGAAAAGGAAACCAGTGAGGAAGAATATAATTGTAGCGACAGTGATAGTGATATAGACATATTTTTAAATGAACAGTTGAAGAATATTGATATTCGCAGTGACAACAGAGAATGGGCAGTGAAATTCAACATTTCCCTTAACGCTTTAAGTGAATTATTAAATGTAGAATATACCTAATTCGGTATTGTATTTTACACCATTAATCCATACTTTGTAAAATAAAACAACTAATTTGAAAATCACATATTTTTATTAAAGTTATCATTTTTTATTGGCTATCATGCAGCCGTATCAAAATTCAGAGGAGGAGTGGCTCTCAAATCGGGCATTGTCTAAAGGAAGGCTAATTTTGTATTTCTTGGTTTAAAGATTGCATCAATGCTCTCTCAGTTAGCCTGCGAAACAGTTGGTGGGTTCACAATAGAAATCACTGTTTGAACATAACCTGTGAATGATGCCTGATTTGGGAGCTATCTCTTGGTCTTTTACTATCAAAATTCTTTTTTAAGGGTCGCCTCCTTCTGCGAAGCAGTAATGCTAGCGAAGGAGGAGGCTGCACGCGTGAGGGAACGAATGTCCTCACGCCCTAGCCGTCGTAATTCCGACCCCGACTACCAGCCACGGTAGATGCGGGCTTGCGGACGTCGAGCACTGGGTAGCTCGCCGTCCGGCTGTTCGGTAATTAACCGGACCGAGCCCAGTCGTCAACAGCGCGTAGTGATCTTCTACACCAATGCAATATCTGCGGACAAACATATTATATATATATAATTATATTCATTATTGTGTACTTACAATTATAATTATTATACCTGTTAAAATTAGCACAAAAGCAAGCTTATCCCTATAAAAAGATCTCTTCTAGCCAACCCAACCATAGTGAAGGTACAGGATTTTGTTCGGGAGAAAGGAACCCTGACAGTATTTAAAATGGCGATAGCATAAGCAACAAATGTGGCCATTATAAAGTCTTCAGTCTCATAGACTCCTTGTAGACGTTGTGCGAATCGTTTTGCTCTCATAATAGCATTATTTATAACATGACTAAATATTTCATAACGTTTGTAGCACAAAAACAGCTTAAATTCAAGGGCGGGTTGATACTACAACACACAGCGTACCACATTTTACCATGCATTTGAATTCCCATACACTTTTCACTATAAACGAGCACATAAATCAGGTAAATAAACTACATAAAACAATAACTTACCGTTCACTTGTCAATAAAATGGTTGACGTTTCTCTTTATTCGCCAAACTGTTGCGAAAATGTAAAAATCACTAAGAAAAAACTTATTGCAGAATCATAAACATACGGCTATAAGGGCCTACGGCTATAAGGGCCTACGGCTTTTTAAGAGCCTTTGATTTGCCGCAATGAGTTTAATTCCGTTGTATCGGACCATAATAAAACACGTTTAAGGGTGATCGCCCGTATTAACACTTTCTATATGTTTCTTTCCAGTGTGTTGGCTTTTTAGGAGCTTTTTTCTTACCATTATAAGTTTAATTTCCTTGTTACTTGTGATAATATAACACGTATAAGGAAAAAAAGTGGACAATAAAGCTACTATAAGGGGGGTATAAGGTTATTGTCTTTATAATTTGTGCCCAAACGCACCCTTATTAGCGATAATGCGGCTCCTATAAGAATATTATTTTTGGCAATATATGCCACTACAAGAGCAATTTTTGTTTGTTGGGAGTTAAATTATAAAGAGTAACAATTATATTTTTATTTATAGATACGCGAAGAAAACCCCCACCTCGTGGTTGGCAATACAGCCGTAGCTCGCAAGATGGGCTTCCCCGAAGTGATCCTCCCGGGCGACGCGCGCAATGACCTGTACGTCACGGTGTGCGGTGGCTCCTTCTCAAAGGGAGGAGGCAAGTCCTCCGAGAGGAACATCGAACTCATCGCCAAGGTCGTCGATAAACATGGACAGATCTTTCCTGTGAGTATTTTTTTTTTTCAACTGTAACATATTTTTTTACCGTGATAGCTAGACAGTTAAAATTTTCACAGATGATGTATTTCTGTTGCCACTTTAACAACAAGTACAAGACGCTTTTAAAGGGTTAAGTGGGGTTCCCATACAAGAAACGTAATTTTTGTGCCATTTTTTTAACGAACGACACGGAGAACCGCAAAGAAGTCAACATAACGTAGTCGATGGTGTTTTTAGGGTTCCATACCTCAAAAGGAAAAAACGGAACCCTTATAGGATCATTTTGATGTCGTTGTTCGTTTTGTTCTGTCTGTCTGTCATGACCCTTTATCTCGGGAACGCGTGGAGGTATCGAGTTGAAATTAAAACCATACACTCTCAAGTCTGCGGTCCGTTGAAGCTGTGAAAAAAACAAACTTCTAAGTTAACGAAAAAAAAGATACGGCCGTTTATGTAGCAAAAACGTATATTTCGACACTCAAGGAACTTCCCGACGACCTAAAACCCTGAAATTTGGTATGAAGCAAGGTCTTATAGCACAAGTATAGGAATAAATCTGAAAACTGAAAATTTGTAGTTACGCCACAAAAAAAAAACCTTTTTTCTATTCGAAAAAATCTTTGAGACTCGATTCAGGAACTGAACTATTTACATAAGTGAGTTTGTACGGAACCCTCAGTGTGCGAGTCAGACTCGCACTTGCCCAGTTTTTTTTAACCTTTTGACGTGCGTAATTAGAGACACAATAGTAAGACAATGGCTTCCGGGCGCCGGCTACCGCCTGAGCGTTAATGAATTAATTGATGTAAACTAGTGCTTGACTTCGATCCCACCTGATGGTAAGCAGTGATGCTATCAATCAATTTAGAGTAAATAGTCCTTATTAAATAGGTCAACCCTATACTGTCATTTCCAGTACTGAAATAGGACCGATAGGCATAAAACATTTTATTTTTTTTGGTATTTTATCATTTTTTTGCTGTCTGTAATTTTTTTCCTAAATCTATGAAAATATCTTAAAAAGGTACCTGCCGTTACTAACCCGTCTCTAAATCTCTCTTTGAATCTTGAATCTTTTGAATCTTTGAATCTTGAATCGATCACTTCATGATATGGCCAAATAAAACTGGTCAGATTGTTTAAACGTTAACATTTGATGATATGTCAGTCCTCGTTTGGCCATATCGTGGATGTAAGATGATATTAAAATATAAAAACAATGATAATATAAGGTCTAAAGAAAGTAGGCCAAACATGATCAATTTCTAAGATCTGACCACGACATATACACGGAGATTATCTAAGAATATTACCATAGCGAAGTCAGCCTAGTCAACCCAGAAATAGAATTTCAGCCAAAAGAGTGACTTATTGTTATCTGACAGATTATCATGTTGCAGAATACACATAAAAAAAGAATAGTGAAGTCAGCAATATACAATTGTGTAATAATAACTTGATTTGATTCTCCGCCTTTTTTTCAGGGTGTGATATCTGTGGGCGCTGGCGTCCCTTTAACCAATGAGTACACATCCGTCGTGTATTACCACGACGATAGACCGAGATGGCAAGAAGTTTTTAAAGTAAGAATATTACTTTTACTAATAATTACTATTAGGTCTTTAACTATGAAATTGCCGATTTTTAAATCGGGTTGCTTTGAAGTGATAAATCTTTGGATTCGCTTCGTGTTTTGAAATACTTATGTTTATATTGTATGAAACACTTTATAATATGTTTTTGTACAAAAATAACGTCCAGACTTTTGTTGACATCTCCAATCAATCATGTTTCGAACATGAACACTTCCTATCAAAATTTAATTTTGACATTACTTTTATTTTATTATTTAACCTCTAATATTGTTTAATTTTTTTTTTCTATGCGTCATATCATGCTTAATACTTTTGTTTAATATTTTCATAAGTATTTAGAGCCATGTTCACTCGTTTATGCATAAGCTGTGGTTACCTATAATTGAGTGTGCATTATAGGACAAGGTTACGTGTACCAATTTTAATTTCTAAGTTTTTTATTTTGTAACACTCGTTGGTGATCCTTAAATAAATAAATAAATAAACACTTATGCTTTTTAAAACCATAAACCTTTAAAGCTATAACTATCTTACCAGTTTGCAAGTTAGCAGTATATGTGGCTTCTATGGACGCCACAATACTTAGCTAATGCCCGACTAGGCTGGCACCATGGTCGAAATTCGGTCGAGAGGATTATTCATTCATCTACAACGACGTCCCCCACCCCCCCGTTACGGAATCCCTATATGAGGTCTTCTAGTAATCTTATTTTCCACTTTCTACAACCCTCTTACTCCCACAGGTATGTCTAAATATTGAAGAGTTCAAAGAGGCCCATCTAGTTTTCCTCTGCCGCCATCGGTCATCAAATGAGGCTAAAGACAGAGCTGAAAGACACTTCGCTCTCTCTTATTTACGACTGATGCAACGTGAAGGTACTACTACTCCGGATACACAGCATAACTTGTGCGTTTATAAGGTAAATCTTTATATGTATATAATTGTTGTGTTTGTTGTGTTGTGTTCGTTGAGCAGAACGAAAACCGAGTACTTGTTCTGTGATTACGGTGGTCTCTCCGGTCCTATGCCCTTAGCTCTCGCTGGAACGCCTATACCAATCTGCTCCGACTTTCGGTACCTCGGGTCGCTTATCCAAGGAGATGGCGAGGTAGACCGAGACGTATCAAATCGGATCAATCCAGGATGGATGAAATGGCGACAGGTCACTGGAACAATTTGTGACCCACGGATGCCCCTCAGGTTGAAGGGTAAAATCTACAAGTCCGTGATAAGACCTGTCATACTGTATGGATCAGAATGTTGGGCTGTGAAAAAGACGGATGAAAAAAGATTGCATGTAGCGGAGATGAGAATGTTGTGATGGATGTGTGGTGTGACGAGAATGGATAAAGTGAGAAATGAGTATATTAGAGGAAGTTTGAAAGTGGCACCGGTGACTGAAAAGTTGAAGGGGAATCGTTTGTCTTGGTATGGTCATGTAAAGAGGAGAGATGAAACGCATGTTACTAAAAGAGTTATGAGTATACATGTGGATGGGTGGAGAGGGAGAGGGAGGCCAAAGAAAAGATGGATGGATTGTGTGAACAGTGATATGAAAGAAAAGGAAGTTAGTGATAGCATGACGGTTGACAGGATAGAATGGAAGAAAAAAACATGTTGCGCCGACCCCAAATAAGATGGGACAAGGGCAGGAAGATGATGATGATGAATTGTTGTGTTCGTGTATTTGTCACCTAACTCCTTAACAGCTTGATTGAATTAGATGACATTTTGTGTGTATGTTTGAGTGTGTCCCTGGATGGTTTGAAAATACAATTAAACTCGGTAGGTGGAGCTGTAGTTGGGACTATAATAATTCTCGATGATATACAGGGTGTCTTTGACATCGATATATAAACGAATGGATGGATGGAGTACATGATTCTGGACCCCCCAGTGGTGGAATTTTATGTTGGTTTTATCCTAATAAAAAAAAATATCTTTACTTACGTTTTTTAATTTAAACTGTATAAAATCGATTTTAGTGAAAAAAAATGAATGAATTACTTTTAAAACTAAAAATGTCAACGGGGTTGATTAGAATAACGATTTTATCTACCCCGATGTCTTTTTAATTAATTAATTTTAAATAAAAAAACTATTTGGTTGTTTTTTTACTAAAATATCATCAGGGTTGGTTAGAATAACGATTTTATACAGTTTAAATTAAAAAAAGAAACATTTTTTTTTTAAATTAGTAAAAAGGCGACGAAAAATTCCACCACTGAGGGGTCCAGAATCATGTACTGGATCCGTGGTATTATTTTGTGCGACGATGTCAAAGACACCGTGTATATTATAGTTCCCTTGGGATAATTTTCTACTGCAGCACTAGCTACTGCTAACTCTTATTACAAATGAACCAACTTGTGTCTCCAGATTGACAAACGCGCCAACTCCGGCGAGGCTGAGGAAACGTGCCTATATCTGCCATCTCGTCGCGACGACCTGCCACAGGGTGCTGAGCACGGGCTGGCGCGCGGAGTGCTGCAGCTAGTGCCGCGGGACTCGCTCACCGTGCACACCAAGCTGTGTTCCACCAAGCTAACACAGAGAGGTTCGTGCTCATCTATCTTGGTCTCAAACATGCCTATATCTGCCATCTCGTCGCGACGACCTGCCACAGGGTGCTGAGCACGGGCTGGCGCGCGGAGTGCTGCAGCTAGTGCCGCGGGACTCGCTCACCGTGCACACCAAGCTGTGTTCCACCAAGCTAACACAGAGAGGTTCGTGCTCATCTATCTTGGTCTCAAACATGCCTATATCTGCCATCTCGTCGCGACGACCTGCCACAGGGTGCTGAGCACGGGCTGGCGCGCGGAGTGCTGCAGCTAGTGCCGCGGGACTCGCTCACCGTGCACACCAAGCTGTGTTCCACCAAGCTAACACAGAGAGGTTCGTGCTCATCTATCTTGGTCTCAAACATGCCTATATCTGCCATCTCGTCGCGACGACCTGCCACAGGGTGCTGAGCACGGGCTGGCGCGCGGAGTGCTGCAGCTAGTGCCGCGGGACTCGCTCACCGTGCACACCAAGCTGTGTTCCACCAAGCTAACACAGAGAGGTTCGTGCTCATCTATCTTGGTCTCAAACGTGCCTATATCTGCCATCTCGTCGCGACGACCTGCCACAGGGTGCTGAGCACGGGCTGGCGCGCGGAGTGCTGCAGCTAGTGCCGCGGGACTCGCTCACCGTGCACACCAAGCTGTGTTCCACCAAGCTAACACAGAGAGGTTCGTGCTCATCTATCTTGGTCTCAACAAAAAGTGAAGAGAAAGAGAGGGAGAGTGAGTGAGTGAGAACTGGTGAGAGTAGGTGAGAGTGAGTGGGTAAGTGGAGTGAGAGTATGTGAAGTGTGTTAAAGTTGATTTCAAGACACCGTGTGAAACTTTTGGTGTCACTATTGTTTCAAATTCACGACAATATAAAATTTCATAGGCCTTTTATATTCACTCTAAAAATATTATGAAGGTGAAACAATAAATATGTGTGTGTGTGTATGTTTGTTACTCCTTCACACTCAAACTGCTGAATGGATTTGGGTGAAATTTATCACACTAGTGACCATGTCCTGGAAGAGTACATAGGATACTGTGGTAGATAGTGCAGTGGTGGCCCGTGTGGTAATAGCATCGACTTACGAGATGTAGATCGTGAGCTCAAACTCAGCCAGGCGCATTACTTTGCGTAATTTATTTCATAGCCACTGCTTTCAAAACGGTAAAGCAAAACATTGTGAGCTAACCTGAAACCAAAAATTTAAAGACAAAAATATAAATAAAAAAAAGTTTATTCTATTCTATCTACCAATCCGCTCTGCAGGGCTATTGCGTAACTCTGTTGACAGTTCAAGTGATGATCACTTGTTAACAATGTGCATCATTGAACTGTCAAACAGCTAGTTTCGTATTGCCTATCTTCAGTGACCAACTGCAGTGACGTCATTAGCTACTGGTGCCTTTGATAGCCACCGTAACACGTTTTGACAGATGTTCTATCGATACTTTTAAAATTGCGATTGTGTAAGCTTTTGAAGCTGTATAATAGTCGATAAAATTTTAGAGTGGTCACAATAGGCACCGTAAATTTTTATAATTCACCACATTTCCACCGTAGTTTGTTAGTCACTTGTGTGATACGTAATACCAATATTATGAAATTTTCAGTTGACAACTAAGTTCAGTGTGCAACGAATGCCAGTTGTCAACTGTTATTGAAAAAGTTAGCCAATAGCCCCCCTAGGCCCGCGTCGTGGATCCATTCCCTCTCCTAGTAAAGAGACCTGAGTCCTAGTAACGGAAACATTTAAAGGCTATAAGCAATTTTATTAAATGCAAATAATTTATTCATATATTCATATTCTTGATTGTACACACAACTTCTCTCTCTTCTCTTCTTTGTTCTTCTTCTTCTTGCTTCTTTTAATAAACTCGTTTTCCCTTTACATTACAGAGGAGATCCTGGGTGTATTGAAATGGAACACTCATCACGCTGAGGGTACGCTTCGGAACGCGCTGATGCAACTCCTAGTCGTGCCTAGTGAAGAATTAGTCAAGTTTCTACAGGATATATTGGATGCGTTGTTTAGTATATTGACACAGGTATTTTTCATGTTTTTGTCCTAAAATCTTGAAAAAAAAAAACACAAAGATGCTTGAAAGAGCAATTTTGAACTTTAATATAAGACGTTGCTTAAATTTTGCCATCGTTAATCTAACGGCCCATTCACGACCTTGCCGCTGTGAGCGGTAGCTAAGCGCGGGGCGGTGAGCGTACACCAAAAGTATGAAAATGTTTGAAAACGCCACGAGACGCCGCTCATTGTGAAAACGCGCGCGGTTTTCTTCGAGCGAATCGCTACAGCGGCGCGCGGTGCGGTGAGCGGTGGGAACAAAAGTACAAGCGATTGAATGCGACGCCATGAAACAGCGGCGCGGACAGCGGTGTAGGGGTGACGTACTCAGTGGCGAAGCTAAAAACAAAAATGTTTAGACGTTTGTGTAGCGGTAATGGATACCGAGGCGTTTACCACGGAAATTATAAATCGACTGCCTGGATGAAAAGATTCCCAAGATAGATGTAAAAAAAAAACATTATAAAAAAGTTATGGGAAGCAATTAAACAATGTTTTCCGGAATACGATGGTAAGTTTAATTTTAATTGATAAAACAAAAATAATAACTAGGTAGGTACTACGATTTTGAGCACGTTCTGACTACCTAAATACGTCCACCTCGGCCGCTGCCGCTAACCGCCAAAACGCTCTGCTTACCGATGCCGCCCCGCTCGCCGCACTACGCGCTTCTAAGACCGAAGTTGTGAACGGGCCGTAAAAGCCGATTCATACCGAAATGGCAGCGACGCGGCGAGCACTTCAAAGTGAAATTAAACTTTATCTACATCTTTAAAAGACTAGTATTGCTTGAAAAGCTCAAAAAGGGCACGTGGCCTTGCGCGGTGTGATCAGTGGACCTGCAGCCGTCTCTACCGTCTCCTTCGCGTCGCTACCGGCCACTGCCATTCCGGTGTGAATCTGTCCAAATCTCTGTTGAGTTGACGAGGCCAGGCTTTATGATAAAGAAGTGTGCAAATAAAATAAGATAACACAAGAGAGTTAATACCTACATTGTAATTGCATCACTGCGTTCCATCAGGTGGGATCGCAATTAAGCACTAGTTTATACCATTTAAAAAAATAAGTATTACACAATGTTAATTAATAACACAATTGTGGTTTCTCCGCAATCCCGTCAAACCCGTGACTGGCGCGGTAGCGTTAAGACTCACAATATGCAAGTATTCAAAAAGGACGCAGTATCGCAGGAACCTGCGATGCGATTTCGTGCGGCAAAGTATTGGTTCAAGTGACCGTACATTATGCGATACGAATCATTTCGCAAGTTCTTGTGATGCGACGTGCGAGCTCGTAGATTTTTACGATGCGATGCTTTTAAGCCCAACACATCAAATTACGATGAGACATCGCATCGTAAAAATCTACGAGCTCGCACCGCACATCGCAACGCATGGTAATTTGGTGTGTTGGGCTTAAAAGGCATGTGTGTTTCCACACATCCTTGTCTGTCACACAAAAAAAGCTGCTTCAAAATGGCTGATCGTACTTCCAAGTCATTATTTTTTCTCAAGTAGTCTCTACCTACCATTTCTAATTAAACACATTGAAATCTAATTCTAGTTGGTCTCTGTTCTCAGGTACAAGAAGACCACAAAGAAAACGACTACACAGACAACAGTTATGGTGTCCTAGTACTCGAATGTTTACTTCGTGTTATATCTTTGGTAGCAGATCACAAGTACCAACACTTCCAACCGGTCCTACACGTTTATATTGATGACAGCTTCTGCGACGCGTTGGCTTATGAGTAAGTTTAATTTTTTACTAAGCTATGATGTCCTAGTACTTGAATTTCTACTTCAATTTATAGCGTTAGTCGTAGTATTCTTAGTAGTAGTGACCAGACGTACTAACACTTCCAACTGGTGTAACACTTCTATATGAATGACAGCTTCTGCGACGCGTTGGCTTATGAGTAAGTTTAATTTTCTGATAAGCTATGATGTCCTAGTACTTGAATTTCTACTTCAATTTATAGCGTTAGTCGTAGTATTCTTAGTAGTAGTGACCAGACGTACTAACACTTCCAACTGGTGTAACATTTCTATATGAATGACAGCTTCTGCGACGCGTTGGCTTATGAGTAAGTTTAATTTTCTGATAAGCTATGATGTCCTAGTACTTGAATTTCTACTTCAATTTATAGCGTTAGTCGTAGTATTCTTAGTAGTAGTGACCAGACGTACTAACACTTCCAACTGGTGTAACACTTCTATATGAATGACAGCTTCTGCGACGCGTTGGCCTATGAGTAAGTTTAATTTTCTGATAAGCTATGATGTCCTAGTACTTGAATTTCTACTTCAATTTATAGCGTTAGTCGTAGTATTCTTAGTAGTAGTGACCAGACGTACTAACACTTCCAACTGGTGTAACACTTCTATATGAATGACAGCTTCTGCGACGCGTTGGCCTATGAGTAAGTTTAATTTTCTGATAAGCTATGATGTCCTAGTACTTGAATTTCTACTTCAATTTATAGCGTTAGTCGTAGTATTCTTAGTAGTAGTGACCAGACGTACTAACACTTCCAACTGGTGTTACACTTCTCTATGAATGACAGCTTATGCGATGCGTTGGCCTATGAGTAAGTTTAATTTTCTGCTAAGCTATGATGTCCTAGTACTTGAATGTCTACATCGAGTTATATTGCCGGCCACAAGTACCAACACTTCCAACCGGTCTTTCCCCTTTTTTATTTATGACAGCTTCTTTGACTCGTTGGCTTATAAGTAAGTTTCATTTTCTACTAAACTTCATAGCTAAAAAGCTTCCAAGTTCATCGTTAGTAGCTGATCAGAAATATAAACATTTCCAACTGGTGTTATACGTCTATATGGATTACAGTTTCTGCGACGCGTTGACTTTTGAGTAAGTTTCATCTTCTGAACTATGGACTCCTGGTACTTTGAAATTTACTTTTTTTTTCGGGATTTTTGAAATGCCTACGAAATTCTATTTTAGTGATCATTCTAAAAAACAGCTTTGTAAGGCTTTCCTACTTAGTGAGGGTCGCGGGAATCCAATGGATGACAGACGCACGGGACTGGTCGTTTGGCGCCACTTGGGGAAAGCCTGCCTATGTCCGGCAGTGCATATCTCAAGAAACGTTCGTTCTAATATCTTCTCTATCATTTTTCCACAGGAAATTGATCTCAGTGATGGTATGGGTGATATCAGCTGCGAACGCAGGCGACGCCGCGTTGAAGCGACTACTCATGTGTATGAAGTGTATAGAGAGTCTCATTCGACTGATCGTGAGGAGTCGGCAGTTGAGGAGCGCTTTAGGAGACAGAGCGTCGGATAACGATTTCTGCGTTCTTTTTGAGGTAAGCGACGAGAACATACGGACGAAACGTTGACTTGAGCTACGGGCAGTCAATATCACGCCAGAAAGTTGTTCTTTATTTTACTCTTGACTAACATATCAACGTACAGCCGAAACTAGTGGAACTAGAAGTGTTAAATTTTGCACAAGGCTTCTTTTTATGACGTAGGCGAGGACTAAGAGAGGATTTCCAAAAATTCACCCCCTAAAGGTATGAAAAGGGAGTCCAAAATTTGTTTGGTGAAAACTACTTTCACGAGGGCGAAGCCGTTGGCGGAATCTAGTTTATTACAAACGTTGTTCCGCACTAGGAATTACTTCTGTGTCACAAAATTCAAATGTTTTTATTTCACATAGGCTTACATGGGCACTTATAAAACGTCAGAAGCTAGTGCACGGTTCCAAATTATAATAATAATAATAATAATAACCCCATCGCCGTATCTCTACGTTGACGTCGTGGTGGGGCTTGCGTGCTCCAATATACCCTAGGTCTGTATCGGTAAAGTTTGCTTTGCCGTAATATGCCTAAGGTGAGGGGCCAGACTAAGAGAGATACAATCCGCAGCGCAGTTTTGTGGCGAACTGTTGGGCATTAGCGACCCCACGGACCCGATCTCCCGGGAGAATTCTTGTTCTTCATCTCCGGCTTGCCTTTATTGGCCGGCCGTAGTGAACACTGACGAGGAACTGAGCTCCCACCTCTCTCTTGCCTTTATTGGCTGGCTTGAGTGGAGATTCGCAAGAGCAAACGTGCTCGGGAGAAGGATGTATAATCCAGTAAGGTGCTGGTAGGGATCTTGACCGTACTTCCGGGATTGTCCTGATAGCCGTGGTATACCTCTCCACTCCTCAAGCACCTCAGGATATGTTGCCCTCTTGTTGCTACGTCACTTCGTGCTAGCGGCCGTTTTTGGGGGCCCATTTATTGAGTGTGCAAGTCACCCCCTGCCTTTTTTCGATGCATATTAATAACGTTGTTCAGGCAGGGGCCATAGTCTTGACATAGTTCCATGTTACCAGTCCACTTAAGATTCCAAAAACCATAGCCCTATTATCTTTGTTCTCCATATGTCGCAACAGTTTTTCAATAACCGGGGGTTGTCCTTGGGTGCACTAGCATAGCGCGTACAGGGATAATCGTCGGTTGGTATCATGTTCCATTATAATTATCTAAAGGGCCTCTGCGAGTTGGCTTCGGCTCCTTGTACGCCTCCCAAAGGTCCAGGACCTCAGGGTCCTGAGATAAATAAAATATAAAAAAATAAAAATATTTATTTATTTCACAAACAAAGTACTTATTGTATTTTAACAAATAAATGCTCTAAACAGTAATATACATATACACAAAAGTTTTAGCAGCTGGAGCCGAACTAGAACTAGTCTGTATTTCGGCTTACAGCGCCAACCCCCCCGCGTTACATTTCATACTAAATCTTAAATGCTCGCATTATACAATACATGAAATTGGTCGTTTCCTATGGAGAAGAACCGGCAAGAAACTCCATGGTTACTCTTTAAAGAAAAATTGTACTTACAATATTTCCATATTACTTACAGTATTAGAAGATATTATGTAAGGACAGTGTAGACCAGTCAATAGTGTACTCAAAAGTACAATAAAAATAATCATAATAAAAAGTGAGTCGTAATAGGAAGTAGGTAATCTAAGAATTCGCGGAGTCTACAGTGTTCTCACATTCACATTATAAAAAAGAGGCTATGTAAAAAAAAGCAAGAAAAATAAATAATCACAACTATCAATAAATGAGACGTTCACAAAATAAATTACTAACGAATTTATGGAAGTAACCCCGACTCGGAACAAATGTCTGGATGGCCTACAGATAGGCGTTCCTGGTCTTGTGTATGTGAGTTTTCATGTTTGTGAACGCATTCGCTTACTTACGAGTAGAGCAGTGGTGGCCGACTGGTAACGGCCGACTTACGAGTTGTAAGTTGCGGGTTCAAACCCAGCCAGGCGCATTACTTTGTGTAATTTATTTCATCACCACTCCTCTCAAAACGGTGAAGGAAAACATCGTGAGGAAACCGGCATGTCCTAGAACCAAAAATTCGAAGACATGTGACATTCACCAATCCGCACTGGGCCCGCGTGGTGGATTACGGCCCATTCCCTCTCCTAGAGAGAGGAGGCCTGAGTCCCAGCAGTGGGAACATTAAAAGGCTGATTATGCTTATGCTTATGAACGCATTCACGATACATTAGTAATTCCTAGGGTGAAGCAAAGTTTCTGTTTAAAAAAAAAGTTGCATTTTGATGAACTGTATCTATCTGGTTCAGCCGTGAGACACGCACACATGTATTTGTTTGATATATTTTTTTTAATTTAAGTCTCTACATACCTACTTGTTTCTAGATTATGTCTGTCGGTGTTTTTATTTATTTTTTAATAATTGTAGTAGTCAGTAATTAGTAATTGCACACACAATCGTGAATCACATCTAAAATTCACGTCGTTGGTTCTGGTGTAAAGATCCATTATTTCTCTAACACGTTCGTTTTCTGTTACAGAATCTTCTCGAAAAGCTAGTATGGCTGATGCGATGCGGTGACCACGCTCTCACGTGTCAGGGGTCCGCGTTAAAATACCTCCCGCATGCGGTACCGCACATCATTAAAGTTTACCCTGATACGGAACTCAGGTTTGTGAAGTTTTTTTTTTTTTATTATTATTATTGATAGGCTCGCGTTTGACCACCATCTCACCTGATGGTAAGCGATGATGTGGCCGACGATGGAGCACGCTTGCCTAGAAGTAACCTATTCACTCTTGACTTAAAGACCCCTAGGTTGTAGCTATCAGGGAACACAGACTCCGGCAGGGAATTCCACTCCTTAGCTGTACGCATTATGAATGTGAAGTATTGTATTGTTCATTTTGGTATGTGAACATTTTGTACTATAATTACTGCCATTGCAAGATAGTAAGCGATAATCAGTTAGGTAAAGCTAAAAACAACCTGAGCTGATATGCTTCAAATTATGACAACTGGATTTTTGAATTTGCTTGAAAACAGCCCCCTAGCCAAGTTACGACCGTTTCGTTTTGATTCTCTTGCGTCGAACGCCTCGAGCAGGCCACGGCTCCGATTCCTTTGTTCTGACTTCATCTCAACACTCAGTCACGTGGTCATAGCATACATGGCATACGTGTGCTCAGTTTGTCTTAGCTTAGTTGTTTTTTTTAAGCTATTGCATAGCTTCTATCGAGGGCCTTGAGCGCGGGGACCGAATCCAGAAATTCCGTAACGAAAAAAACCTCACGCTCCCCACTCCGACGGGCACGGAGGTGTGGCTTGAAGGAGGTGTGGCTTGAAATGCTATGCAATAACTTTACCGCGGCAGTCCCCGAGTGCCACACGTCTTTTTTTTAATATTTGTATGTGACAGGATAGAAAGGAAGAAAAAAACGTGTTGCGCCGACCCCAAATAAGACGGGACAAGGACAGGAAGATAATTATTTGTATCAAAAATAAATTTTATTCCAAATTACGAATAGAGAGAATTTTTCAAATCCGTTAAATAAATAGGTACCTAATTTCTGTTTTAATTTTGCGTTCAACCGAAGGCTAACGTCGCTCAGAAAATTAATACGAACTAAAATGGTTCGTATTTTCAAATCACAACTATATGACATACAACCATATTTGACAGTTGATACAGTTGGAAATGATTGTAACATGGTAAATCTGTTTTGATTACGAGCTCATACACACATGTGTGAGTGGCATGTTGCCAAGTAGTACCTAATTTCTGTTTTAATTTTGCGTTCAACCGAAGGCTAACGTTGCTCAGCAAATTAATACGAACTAAAATGGTTCGTATTTTCAAATCACAACTATATGACATACAACCATATTTGACAGTTGATACAGTTGGAAATGATTGTAACATGGTAAATCTGTTTTGATTACGAGCTCATACACACATGTGTGAGTGGCATGTTGCCAACGGCAGAGGTAACTGCAGCCGTCGACATTTGTCGCTCGTGAGCCCTAAAGCTGCGTTCCCATTTTGTCGTGACGACAGATAATCGTGTAGTTTTAAGTGCCGTTGTTTATATATTTAAATGGAGGTGTTCACATATAGGACGACACGAATAACTGTCGTCTACAACTTTTTTTGCGGTGACAACAGAAAGTCAACGTTGGGAACGGCTAGCATGAAAATCGTAAAACGATAAAAATTGGTCACAACTAAACCGTGACGGTAAATTATGTGTCGTTGTTGCGACTGTCTGGCGGTGCCATGACAAATAGTTGTTATAACGGGCATAGTTAGAGAAGATAGTCGTCCGACGTTAAATGAACCGTTACGACATAGTGGGAACGCGGCCTAACAGTTAATTTGCTTGTCTGTTGGCATTATTTTAACGTCGGGTGCTGGCACTCTGATATCGAATCGAATCTGGAATTTTTTTCTCCATCAATAGCAGAATCGTCTCAAAATCTTCTGTCCTTATTAATATATTTTTATGTATTAAATATATATGTATGTGTATTTTAATTACAATATGTATACTTTTTTACTCTTATTTTATAAATAATATTTTCTTTTTATGCACCTACCATATTGTCTCTTCACCTCCCTAGGTTGACTGGAAGAGAATGCCTAAGGCATTAAGTCCGCCTTTGACTTTACGTTGTATGAAGATTAAATAAATAAATATCGACGAAACTAAACATGACTGTTATTTAGTATCAGAGGTAAAATAACTGTGGACATCGACGACGACGATCGATTCTTACAGAAAACTCGACCAATTATTACCAACTGCTTGCTAATAAAAATAATAACTTCCAGTGCCTACATAGTACGCGCATTAGAAAACCTACCTCTCGGGCGTCTCAGCAAACAACGGATGTTAGCGTTACTGGAACTGGTCCGCGGTCCTCTCTGCTCTCACGCTTCAGCACGAGCGTTGTTGCTGCCACATCTAGCGGTCACTACGCGCGCCTTGCTCAGGGATAAGGCTGAGGTGATTATTTGTAGTAATTTATGTACACTGATGATTTTTGTATAGTGCGTACTGTGGTATGATTTGTTCGGAAGCACATACAATTATTTTTTTAATTAAATAAATATCTTTTCTCTCTTTGAGAGGAATGAGAAGCAGTGTCAAACCTTTACAGACTAAAACTACACTCTTGGCACATACATATATGGTAGTGATGATTTCTTCATCTAAGCTTGTTACAGGGTCACGACAGTAATAAAGTTAACCCTTTAACCGTTTTAACCGCCGTTTTCGTGTCCTATTCGCCAGGGTCGTGTGTTCGCGACTGGGTACTCCATCTCGTTTAGCTCTTCAATCACCATAGGTGACAGAAGAGCTGACGTGATGGGAGTATTTAGTCGTGGATGTGTGATCCTTGGCGGAATAAACGCGAGTGTTTGTCGGATATATCCGACGTAGGTGGTTAAAACGTTAACTAAGCTCAAACTCGTAAGTTTCGTTTATAAGGGCGGAATTCACCAATAAAACTAATCGCGTTTTAACGTTTGGCTCGCATAATCGCGTTTAGCCGCTGTCACTAGTGTCACTTGTAAAAATACAATAAAAGAAAAATACAGACAAGTGACACTAGTGACAGCGGCTAAACGCGATTATGCGAGCCAAACGTTAAAACGCGATTAGTTTTATTGGTGTATTCCGCCCTTAGTAGTCGATCTGACTAAGAATTTTAAATGCCGTTTATGACGGATCCAGTACGCACTATACAGACTTCGTTTACATACACTGAACACGCACATATGAGACCTAATCTCACGTTATACTGGCATTGTCTATGAAACTACATTTTTTCAATCCCAAATACTCAAAAACTATACGAGTTAAATATACAGAGAAAAATTTAAATATAATCTATCATAACCACACATTTGTGATAGTATGAGAACTAGGGAAACATAATAATGTCCTAATCGATTGATTAAAAGATAAATTGCAATAGTATCAAGATTTATTTGTACACAATTTAAATGGGATTCATCACACTTCATACATTCCATGCAAATAGTTACAATATCATTCGGTAGGCAACGTTCGTTTAAAATAATGTACTTAAAAAATATATTCAGATAAGTTAACATAAAAAAAATCGACTGGATGTCGACTTGAGAACGTCTTCCTCTTTTGGAAGTCGGTTTAACCTTTTGACGTGCGTAATTAGAGACACAATAGTAAGACAATGGCTTCCGGGCGCCGGCTACCGCCTGAGCGTTAATGAATTAAAAGGAACGTCGCCTATCGAAATAAATATAGCATAGTAATTAGTATTTTATTTTTTTGCATTGGCAGTACTTTAGAGTGTAGCCAGGACTAAATAAAAAAAATGTTTCAAATATGTCAGTACCACGATTGCCAAGCTTGATTTTTCTGATATATATCGTGGCCAGATCTTAGAATTCATCACTTCATGATGTCATGAAGTAACCGGCCATTTCATGAAATGACAACTAGAACTGGCTAATTTAAACGTTAACATGTGATGATATATCAATCCACTTTTGGCCATAACATTAATGTAATATTTCCATGATAATAAAAGGTCTAAATTAAGTAGGAACTTATGTATTGCTCTCTATGTTCTTTAAAGAACAAACATGAACTTAAATTTAAAATCGACATTAAGCGCTGAGTGTTAATCGATTTGACTAACCTATATCATGATGTGGCCAGCAGGCAAAGTCAGCATCATGAAGTGCCACCATTTCATGAAATGGTCGGTCATATTATGAAGTGATCAATTCTAAGATCTGGCCACGATATTATATACAACGATATTTAAACTTACTGTAAGGTCAGAGAAATTAATTGTCTAGCAAATTGTCGACTAACTTAAACTATTATTACTTGACAGTAGTATGCAATGGCTATAACATATTAATTTGAAGCATAGTATTGATTTGGCAAAAGACTTAACTCCAAATACACCATTTAGCTTCCTGGCCATACTCAAAAGCCGTCACATAAGTGACATTACTCCGTCAATAACAATGTGTACGTCTAGTGAATAAACCCCACCGGTACGTGTGAATGTGAGCACCGCACTGTCATAGGTAATGTAATCGTTTTGTGTTCGTGTGACGTGGATATATTGTGTACTATATATGTGACGTGTTCGACGCGATCAAGGCAGAGTTATATTGGGAGACGAATGATGGTGATAAGTAACTTTTCTATTTTCTACCTCGTGTTTATTTTGTTTGTCACAACACCTTCGCCGCGGTCGACCTAAACGATGTTGACTTCAACGAAGTCGGCCTCAACGTTGTCGGCCTCAACGACGTCATCCTCTCTCAGGCATCCAGTGACGTGACGTCCTACGAGGGCGATTTAACGCGATTGTGTGGTTGCGAAGCTACTTGATGTGGTTCACGTGATTTCAGCGCGATGCGGCGGCTCTGTCATACGTGCGTGCGAAGTCGCCGCTTTAGCCGCGATTTATATAAAACAAGTCTCCGTACCGCAAATATCAAACCAACTGATCGGGATCGCTTCGCTTTGCTCAAAGCGGCACCGCACCCACATGCGGTTGGTCACGTAGGCCACCGAAGTAGAGGCCTCCTTCTCCCTTTTCTACTTTATTATGAGACTGTCGACGAAGCGGCAGCGTTGTGCTGTCGTGTCGCGTCTATGAAGCTACGCGTCCATGACAGTAGGCCATAGTTTGTTATATAAGCTTCTCACAGGCGTACATCAAGCATATAATGATGAAGATGCGTCTATGAAGCTATGCGTCCGTGAACAGTAGGCCTAACTCTACAAAGTTTTACCATTCTTCTTCCTTCCGTAGTTTTTCCAAATGATTCTAAAATCTGATGATTGCGCTAAAATCGAATTAAAAAGATTATATCATTCGTCTCCCATAAACTCTATTGGAACCAGTCAGGTATGTGTGTGTCCGTTTGGCGCGTCGCGGAATCACGAGGTAAGCACGCACGCCGATGCATGCAGCCCGTTTTGCACCCTGTGTCGTATGCGGTAGAGGTTATTACTGTGTGAGTTATCACTGCGATAAGTTTTGAAGTAAAGTTGTTTTAGTAAATATGAAAATGTACGTGTTGTTTTAGGACATTTGAGTAGGTATTCATTTTTAGAAACTGCACTCATGTGATGAACTGCTCAAATTAATATTGACATTATGGTTTTAATCCTGAGGTTGACTGGTAGAGAAGACCTAGCTAGACTAACTTAAGTCCGCTTATGTACCACTCGAGGTGAGAGCAGTGGTGGCCCTGTGGTAACGGCCTCGATTTGCGAGTTGTAGGTCGTGGGCTCAAACCAAGCCAGGAGCATTACTTTGTGTAATTTATTTTATCGCTACTGCTCTCAAAACGGTGAAGGAAAACATCGTGAGGAAACCTGCATGTCCTAGAGCCGAAAATTCCAAGACGTGACATTCATCAATACTGGGCCCGCGTGGTGGATTACAGCCTATTCCTTCTCTTAGAGAGGAGGCCTGAGTCCCTGTAGTGGGAACATTATAAGGCTGATTAAGCTATGTTATGCTAGGTACCACTTCTGTTAATATAGTTAAAATATCACATTTTGATACAAGTGCAAAAAATTTGTCATTGCAACCGAGGCAGAATTCGCACGAGCCGTAGGCGAGTGTGTTATGGAGCCGAGGGCTGCAGTGACAAATCTGCACGACTTTTTTCAATACACTTACGAAGAAATGAATAAACGGGGTTTGACCGGCGACTCGTGGGGGTCGACGCGCGCCCAGCCTGATGCGATACATGTAATAACATTGTGGCGGGGGAGCGCACGCGCACTTTTCTGCGCTAGTGCGGAAAACAGTCTATTGCGTGCCTAAAAGCGGTGGGATAAGAGCGGGTTTTCGAGTAAGTGTATTGAAAAAAAAAAATTAAGTGTAGTCTTTTAAAAACGTAATGTGATTGTCCCTTGGGTGAGATTATGTGTCAAGTGGTTAGAACATAAAAAATAATAACTTTAAAGAGAAGAAAGGACAGCTTAAAACTTTAATAGCTTTTCGCAGTGAAAACACATTTCTAACATATCTGTTCAGTAGATTTGTATGCAAGAACGATAGAAAGAATTTAGCTCATTCTTCTAAGATGAAACTAACTCAGAAAAATTTCCACGCTACTAACGACACTATAGATATAAATACTCGATATAAAACCTCAATATGTAATCAACCTAAGTTATTTAATGAAAATATAATCGCTTAAATATCATAACTTTTTCTATGCCATTAGAATTGATAAAAACATAGTTAACTTGGGAATATATTTCTTACAAAATACTCAAATATTTTAAACCGAAGCTCTTTCATATTTTATTTTCAAAGTAGCTTTTTAATTACTTTTAACTAACATTAGAATCATGTTTACTCATATAACTAGCATGCAACTAACAAATTTGTATCGCACTAATACGCCATAGTAACCCTGCAAACATATCCTAAAGCCTCAACTACTCAGAATACTGTAAATATCCAAAACAATCTCATCGTAAACTCGATAAGATGTGAAAAATCAAGCACGAAGTGATGTCGAGTTATTATCGATGACTCGACATCACTTCGTGCTTGATTTTTAAAATGTACAAAGCAACAAGCCTTGTCTTACTTGGATATTATTTTTTTCGATTCAGAACACACACACACAAGCTTCGATGTCAGATCTCTAATGACTTTTAATAATTTTCTTGATTTTGTCTAAGTAGATAAGGCTTTGAACACACTACGTCTATCTTCCCGAACTATTTATATTATTGTGTAGTGTTGTACAGATATGTATGTGAATGCGTCTGTATAGCACTCGCGAACCAAATGAACAGCATCATCGTTCACCAATAATAAAACCAGACAAAAGACGACTATAGTGTTCTCTTATTTTCTCCCGATTTTTTATTAGAACACCAAGTTCAGTGTGGTAGGTTGTAATGGTGGATCTGAATTTAGTATAGTAGTGCGTAACCAGCGTCATACAAGTTCATGGATTCATCAAAATGTATCCATGAACTTGTATAACGCTGGTTTGAACTTGAACATGCAATAAACCAATAAAAAAAATAAAGTTACTAAGACTCCAAAACAAAATCACATCAACTGCACTGAACTAGTTTGTCTAGCTTCTAAGAGCTCATACACCGCATGTAGAGGTAACTGCAGCTGTCGACACGTCACACGACACGTCGGTGGCAGCTGATAACGCGTCGACGGCGGCCGTCGACATTCCAACTTTGTAGATTAGTGGCAGCCGTCGTGTGTGTCAAGTGTCACCATAGGTCGACGGCTCATGTCGCACGTGTATATGAGCTCTTATCCAACACTTCGCCTTTTGTCTGACTTGCATATCACTATACTCAAACCTAAACAATAATTAAATACCGTGCCATCGTCGCACCCGCATCGTGAGATCTGCACACAAATCGTGATTCAGTAACATCACTCGATAAATTTATTAAAACATTAATTGATTATTTCACTCAAGATAATTAGACTATTATATAGTAAGTACCACTAAAGTGTGATCACCACAGAGCATTAAATCGCAGAAGCGATAAGACGGCATTACTAATTTAATATTTGTGTCCTTACCAAGACTTGTTAAAATGTCAAGCGTGCGAGCTAGAAAGAGGAATGCAGCTATACACCCTATATAGGGTGACTGGTAATTAGTGACCGATACTTAAACACGTGATTGTAATCATGATTACAAACAACTTTCTCAAAGAAACTTTTTTTATATACTCACTAGTTTGTAGGTACATTCACTGTTTAGGTACGTACACCTATGGGTTTGCAAGCTGCGCGGGTGTTCTATCACTATTGTAGGTACGACGGCGTCACGCGGCTAACAACTGAGCGGTCGCCGGTCGCAGGCACGCGCACGTATTTAAACAGCTGTTTTATTATTGTGATAAAACTAATGAGAATATAAAAAAGTTTCTTTGGGAAAGTTGTTTGTAATCATGAGTACAATCATGTGTTTAAGTATCGGTCACTAATTACCAGTCACCTTATATAGCTTCATCCCTTTAACAGTTCAGTTCAGGTCGTCAAATGGGTCGCGTAATCGCGTTACGAGCTCGTGGTAGGGCCTCAGGTTTCGGCTGTCATAGCCATAGTCTTGGCCGTCGATTTCTGTATTAACAGTAACGACTAGTTTACAAGCACGGTCAGTTTGTATAAATAAGTTTTATAATGCCGTGGTCGTCTAAACGTCTCTGTACTCTGTGGCGATCACGAAGCACGATGAATTTTGTACAATTCATCAATACGTGTCTTTGTCGCTCGCAATTTAAATGCCGTCTCGCTCTCTTGTGAAAGAGTACGCATAGACATGAGAATGGACTGAGTATTATCCTCACAAAACTGAATACCGTAGAAAGAGTTATAGCGACTGTGCAGCCGAAGTCAAGTCCCTTTTCTGTGAGTCATAGTGACGAAGGTAATATTGTAGCCTCTGACTTGGTAGAATTCAAGAAAAAGGTTACTGGTCGCACGATGGTTTCATCTTTCTCATACTTTTCTACCCCTATTTACTTCATACCTGAATATGCAAACGCTCAGTCAATTCTTTGTTTCCGAGTACGAAGTACGAATACGTGTGAGTGAGACAGCTATAGTCAGTGAGGGACAGAGACAACTAGTGTTATGTCAGTGTACAGAAATTCTTCGTTTTCTGCGACAGCGCTATACCTACCCTTCTTACGTTATTCGCATTATTAATATGTATTTACTAACATCACTTTTTATGTTTGTGTGTGTGCATGTAGTGTGATACACTGTGTGTAGTTGTGTGTAGCACAATTTGTTGGATAAATAGGCAAAAAGATGGTTCATTTTTTTTGTGGGAGTTATATTTAGTAATAGAGTAAAATGGAATTATTTTAAATGTTGGTTAATATAATCGTAAAACTAAGCAACCTACAAACAATTCAAAATAAAATTAGACTTAATCCAGGAAGAGTGGGTATGTTTTAGCACTAAAGATAAAATGGTGCTTATCGTCCATACAAATGATTCCACATTCTGTTTAGCGATATAAATACTACTAGTTTACTAACTAGTTATTAATTAGTTTTATAAATCATAGTAATGCGTGTTTTTAGGTCAATTAGACAGCGAAACTAAAACCTGATTGTCTCATTGATTGACTATCTTTGAACCATGCTTATGCAATTTAGAGCTGTGTGTCTATCTGTGTGAACACCTTTACTAATATTCTGTAACTTCTCTCACTATATGTATGGAAAATATTACTGCACTATTTATAAAAATATCTAATTTTACTTATAATTTATTATATTGTTCGTATCTATTTTAAGTATCCATACATGTACCTACAACTTCATTTACACTTGACGACTTTATTTTTCAAAATAATATTGCAAAATTTTTTTTGATGTTGATGTTTATAAATTTGCAAAATAATAATAATAACAAGCGCCTTCGATGTCGCTTGAAAACTAAATTGTGTGCAAACTCTTGATGTGTTGCATGTTTTGCGCTTGCGAGTTGTCAAATGACAGCTGTCAAAGTGACAGATGACATTTCATCTTTCAGTGTCGGTTTTCATCTGACAGCTTGCTAGTGTAGCGACTGATCATTATAAATGCTAAATTATTATTTTGATATTATTGGTCTGAAATAAAGATGTAGACATCTTAAATTGGAAGTAAAATATCAGTTTAAAATGATCAGTCAATTGGTGTACGCTTAAGACGAATTCCCGATCCAACCTATTTATTGACCCTGGATTAGATTTGTCATATTACGATGCAACTACAATACATAATAGTAATAGAAATATCTCATTTTTTATTTCATTTAATCTTTAGTAAGGTAAATATGTCAAAATAAATTAACAATAAATTCTAAAAGTCGAGCTTGATTCATAAACTTTAAAATTACATCATAATATGATAAAAAAAACCCAAATCCATCCCAAGTCTGCCTTGAGTTGAGTAATTCGGGAATAAGTCAGCGTACGCTAGCAATGTGGGTGTGGCAGTGGGATCGCGAGGCCGCCCACAAGTCGCGCTCGGTGGGCAAGGCGGCGAGGCTCCTCGGCGCCGACACATCGAGGCTGGCAGACCACACGCATCACCAACAGATCGTATGTATACGCCTTTAGAATAAGGTTGACTAAGAAAACTGCCTTGCCTCAGTTTGAGTTGACAATCGTTGTTTGTTTCAATATGTTTGACAGTTGTTCTTTTCAGTATATGATTATGGCATTGACAACTTTTACTCAAACTGAGGCAGTAATATCGTGTAATAAGTTGTACAACTAATACGTCTGAGATCGCGAAAAATCAAATTTATGATTCATAACCGTTTCCAACAACAATTAATACATTGCTTTTTATTTCAGCTTTTCCTAATAAAGTAATTCGACTGAAATTATCGTGTTCTTATCGTGTTATATAAATAATTCGTGCTTGTAACATGTACATACTATAAAAACAAATGCTACAAAATTTCTATTTAGTTGTGTCGTTGTCATCTGCTTTGTTTCATTTATTGTTTATGTATTAAATCTAACGCCTACAGCGTATTTATACTCCAGTGCTTATAAAAGGATTTATGTTATTATAAAATGCAAAAGATAGCTTAATCATATTCTGATTTCATGCAGCCGTGTTCACGCCCAAGAGGATAGTGTAAGTATGAAGCTAGGGAAGTTATAAATACATATCGTTATCGGTGACGTAAAGAATTATAGGATTCTTTCGTAAAAAATATTGATAGCGAACTTGTTCATGAACGCAAAATATCTCTAAAGCTTTATTACAATAATAATGCTTATACAATATTCAAAAGTCATAATTTTTTTATATACCTAAGTTTAAATAAATTGTAAATAATATATTTAAAAAAGTAACGACATTTATCATGCTTAATTCTGCTTATATAAATTATATTATAATAATATGTACTTCTCATTTATTACGTAAAATAAAATCCATTTCTAATTCATTCCATTGAACTTTTCTCCATTACATATATGGAATTAAATTTTATAGCGTTATAATTATCAATATAAAATAGATTACAATGTCCAGACGTCGTCTCGACATTGTAATCTATTTATAATACTTTTAATGGACGTACAAGAAACACCAGATGTTCCCATAAAATATATTAGAAATTAACTTTTCAAGCTCAGACCGAACGCACAATTACAAAATACGTACCTACGTCATCTAAATCGTAGTCACAAAAAAGTTTAATGAACTTTGTAAATTGAACAATTAGAAGTCCGTAGTTTCTGAGATCTCAAACTTCGAAAGTAAAATCATTCGCCTATGCAATTAAGATGTGACGAAATTCATCAGGTTTATTCCTACTAATTCGGAAACTGGGGCTTGCTTCAGTTAAAAAGCAAGACCTAATAAATCTCCCGCATTAGGTGGAGCTTTGCGTGGAGACTCTGGGCGAGGTGATGTCTCTCCTTGCCCGTGATGACGTGGGTCCTGTCGAAGCTGATCGGGGCGAGCTGGCTCGGAGGTTACTGCCGACTGTTCTGAAGACTGCTGCGACTATGTTGAGGGATCGCAAGAGTGCGAGCCAGACTAATAGCACGGATGATGCTTTGTTGGTGAGTACAATTTTCATTCATCTTTTTCGGTCTAAAGTTATTTATTCTTATAAAGAACACGAATAGTTAACTTAAATAATATATGAGATTTTAAATAAATCATACAGTTATTCTAAGTACACTGTGACTCCGTGAGTCGATTATATATATAGAAAAATAACGATGATAAAGGGTTCTAAAGAATTTTAGTGGGTACACGTGTTTTGTTATAAAATTTTAGAAACATAAGCTTTTAACATTTTTTTAAAGATAATTTTAATTTTTAAATTAATTATATCATCTGGTAATTTATTATATAACACCGCTCCCTCGTATAAAATATTTTTCTTGCCGTAATTGGTTCTGGGTGGTCTGAGTTCTAGCTTGTTACGGTTTTTTCTTATCCTTATCCTACTAATATTATAAACGCGAAAGTTTGTATGTATGGATGTTTGTTACTCTTTCACGCAAAAACTACTGATTGGAGTTCGATGAAACTTAGTACACGGGAAGACCAACTCCTGGAATAGCACATAGGATACTTTTTATCCCGGGAGTATGTTCCCTTGGGATAATTTTCTAATATCACGCGGGCGAAGCCGCAGGCACCAGCTAGTATATTATAAAACTAGCTGTTGCCTGCGATTTGAATTGCGTCAAGTTCGTAAAACTGCACAAATATAGGTAGCTAATAATTCTGTACCTGAGAAACGGAACGTTTAAAAGTTAAAACGCCATTTACCTTCAGTAAAAGTAAGCATAAGCATAGCATAATCAACCTTTTAATGTTACCACTGCTGGGACTCAGGCCTCCTCTCTAGGAGAGGGAATGGGCCGTAATCCACCACGCGGGCCCAGTGCGGGTTGGTGAATGTCACATGTTTTCGAATTTTTGGTTCTAAAACATGCCGGTTTTCTCACGATGTTTTCCTTCACCGTTTTTGAGAGCAGTGGTGATGAAATAAATAATACAAAGTAATACGTCTGGCTGGGTTTGAACTCGCGACCTACAACTCGTAAGTCGGAGCCATTATCACTCGGCCACCACTGCTCTCCGTACATATTCCTTAGTTTGGTAATTCCGTTCCTGCACGAAAATGTAAGGTAGCCTAATATTTTATTCTCTAATTAAATTTTATTTTATTATCAGTCCTGTGCGAGACACAAATAAACTTTTTCTTTCTTTCAAATTATAAAACATCATCTGACAAATGAAAAATTAGTAGTTACAATTTTTTGCAAAATCGATCCCTCGAGTCCTCTTTTAGCATTTCTAGTTATTAATTTTTTTTCTTTTTCTTTTGGCCATCTGTTATGGTACCGTTCCTTTTCGGGATGGTTGCATCACGAATTCAGATGCGTCACACTTTAATATGTTTTTCTGCGCATAAAATCAAAGTTCGATAAGCGTTTCCTGATTTAAATCATCTGTGTGACGAGGACGACTGACGTTATCAATCTGGGAACAAAATTGGCAATGTATCAAATACCTATTTTACATTAGATGCTCAAATTCAAACTCTGAAACTCATTTATTTCAAACCAATACCCATGCACCCACGCGGTTTTACCCGCGTTTTTTATTACTGTTAAGCCCGTGGGTCGTAGCGTGATGTTATATGGCCAATAGCTTTACTCATTAAATAGACTATCCAACATAAATATATTATTTTAATTCAAACGAGTATTTAAGGGCCTATTACACCACTCGATATTCAAACAGTCTTAGTCTATGTTTATCTATGTATCTCATCGTTCTGTTTCATTCATTTACACGACGTTTGCGTAAGTTGCTCTTTTTCTTGTGTGACGCTACATAGACTAAAACTGTCTGAATATCGAATAGTGTAATAGGCCCTTTACTAAAATTATCGCGTTCAAACACTTCAGCTTTGTAGATAAACTATGTACTTACTTTTGTAGTATACTTTTGAATTGTCAAGTCGGACTTACAGAAAGATGAAGCTAAATGCACAATCCAAAGCATAGATCTCTACGGAGAAGAATATGCAAGAAACTCCGTGGACACTCTTTTAAATCCTGTTTAATACAAAACATAGATAATATACTCAATTTCTTATGTATTCGCGTTTTGAGCAGCCCAACTTACAATACATCATCATAGTTAAATTATAAAACTAAACAAAAACGAAAGTTATACTTTATCAAATATCAATATAACCTTTTTTTTCCAGTAATAAAATAAAGAATCCTTGAAAAAAAAACAAATACCTACCGTAGCACTAATGACCCCTTAATATTTTCAGAGACGAATACTATCAGTACTTCTCGACATGGTCCGCCAAATGTCCGATCACCAATACTCTGTGGTAGTACGAGCGTTAGAAGCAGAGAATGTCGGTGGTTCAGGCACATTAGTCGCCGATGCGCTGTCTTTGTTCCTGGCGATACTGCAGAGACCGGTGTTTAGGCCGCACTGGGCTGATATGCTGCATCTTCAGCATTATGTTATGCTACATGCATTGAGGTAAGAGCTTTTGATGACAAGTTATGAGCATTTGCATATTTCGACGGGTGCAAAGTAAATAAACTTATTTGTAATTTTGTAATTTTTTGATAATTAGAAAGAAAGAAAGAAAACATGTTTATTCTGCCTGAATAGACGCACTAGTATAAATAAGTGAATAATAAGCAGTTACTTATTAATTTATTTTTTCCAATAATGTTGTTGAAAAAACAACTATCATTTCTGCATTTTTGACACTTAAGAGACGATTTTCCATGTCTTAGAATATGAATATTTAGTAAGTTTCTGCAACTTTTTTTTTTTTTATTCTTGATAGGTTCGCGCTTGACCGCTAACTCACCTGATGGAAAGCGACGATGGAGCGCGCTTACCTAGAAGTAACCTATTCACTCTTGACTTAAAGATTCCCGGGTTGTAGCCATCAGGAAAAACAGATAACTGAAACTCAGGAAACTGTCAGAAAATCGCAAAATTGCAGATAACTTTATTTCCTTTGCACCCGTCGATTTGTTCTCGTTTATTTTTTTATTGCGGCTTATGCATAAGTCTTTTTGGCCACACAGGTCTTAAGTTGTAATTTTTTTTTTGTTTTTGTTTCTTTCCATCTTTCTTTCAGTAACAGTTAAATAATGCAAAACAGTTTGTGTTGTTATAACTTGTGCAAATTCGTACTAGTTTTTTTTTTCAAGTAAACCACTTGCACCGAAAACCGTTAATAATATCTCTTTTGATACTAATATTTAAAGAAGATTACTAGCTGAAAATCATTATTATCACTATGTAACGTTAGTATCACCATTTTGTCATCAAAAATAACCCTCTATTCCAGATTACTATCCACGACGCTCCGCGAACGTCTCCACTCCACTGACGAAGCTGACACAGAAACACTGACTGCTATCCATTCACTATGTCGAACTTGGTTCGAAGCTGGAGCAAATCTAGCAACGTCATCACCGTTACAACTAGAGACCTTACCTACAGCAAGGAAACAGAGGCTCAGTGCCTTATACGGCGATGTGAGGAGAGGCATCGCCGAGTGTCTCAGCGAGATGTGGTATGGTTTAGGTAAGAAAATCTGTAGTTACAACAAGAGACCTTAAACGCAGCAAGGAAATAGAGGCTCAGTGCGTTGTATGGCGATGTGAGGACAGGCGTCGTCAAGTGTCTCAGCGAGATGTGGTACGGTCTGGGTAAGAAAATCTGTAGTTACAACTAGAGACCTGACCCGCAGCGGGCTGTGGAGTTTTTTGAAACATTTACCGCGGCCCTGGAACGCAAAGGCAACTGAAGGAACACAAGTGGGTTTTACTCACAAAAAGTCTGACACACCCTCTCACTCCACCCAAAGTGGGAGATTTTATTTGATGAAATCATGTTTTTTTTTATTATTATTATTGATAGTCTCGCGTTTGACCACTATCTCACCTGATGGTAAGCGATGATGTGGCCGATTCACTCTTGACTTAAAGACCCCTAGGTTGTAGCAATCAGGAAACACAGACTCCGGCAGGGAATTCCACTCCTTAGCTGTACGCATTACGAATGTTCCCAAAACGCTTTGTACGTATGGGTGGGATGTCCACCATGTTACTTACAACAATCTACCTCGCTTTATGGTTGGGTTTTTGGCCTGTTGGGGCCGGCTTCCTTCGTCTAACCAGATGCAGCTGAACACCAATATTTTATGTGAAACGACTGCCTTTCTAACCACAGTTCAGTAAGGGTAACACAATGCCCCTCAGCAACACTGATGTCAGATTTTCTAGTTATAATCTAAAACTCGTGTTTTCAATTTGCCTTCAGTAAGAACAAGTCGAATTCACAACATGTATCTCAGATTTAAATTAAAAAAATATATATATGTCGTCAAATGTCAGCGCGGATGTGTTACTTTTCACTTAGCTCGTTCATTCGTTCTTAAGCTTTCGTACTATTGGCTTCACCGACATATATTTATTCATATATACTTTATTGTACACCAAGATAATAAATGATACAAAAACAAATACACAAACACAACAACACAACACGATATATAAATTATTTTCCTAAAAATATATATATTTTTTAAATTATTTGTATCAAAAACAAACTATCCAAAATTGCAAATAGAAAAAGAAAAAACAAATCCGTTCAATATTAAGTAAGTTCCTTTCAAATCTAGTGCAAAAGAAACTGTCAAGTAACAGAATAAAGATGCACTCACTGAAATATGACGTCACCGCCATTAGGTTACGTGAGTGCAAAAGAGATAGACAGTGTTCCCTCCACGCCCCCATTCATCCACATACCAATATTTAAAATGATATTTGCTGCTAATTTGCTTTGCTGTTCTCAGAAAGAAATATTTTTTTAGCATAAGTTTTTTTGTCAATGTTTTGGGCTTGGATATTAAGTCCTTTAAGCCATGTTTTTTTTTTTTTTTTTTTAATTGATATAAACCAGTGCTTGACTGCGATCCCACCTGATGGTAAGCAGTGATGCAATCATTGATGGTGAGGCGCACTAGTTTATTAAGAGCCTATTCACTCTAGCCTTGAAGGCACCTAAATTATAGTTGGACGGGAAGACCGCAGCAGGCAAATTGTTCCAGTCCTTCGATGTACGCGGAATAAACGACGAAGCGAAACGCTTAGTCCGGACCGTTGAAGTGTCTTCGTATGAATTTGTTTACCACCAGAATATGGATGTACACATTCTAATATTTTGTAATATTTGGCAGCAAATGTATCAAGTCAACCTTCTCGGCAAATTTCGCTGAGGTAGTCAACACTACAATAAAATTCTCAGCTCCATTTTACCGAGACCGCGTCTGTTGCAATGATTCCACATATTGTCCAGTTACTCAACAATTTTATATCACAATATCCAGTAGGAAACAATTTGCGAATAATTAAAACAGCCACTGAAGAAATCCCACAAAAAAACCTAAATAAAAGATAATACCAATTGTCCACAGACCATCACAAACGCTCGTTCATCCCGTGCCTAGTGGGTCCCTTCTTAGAGGTGTCGTTCCTACGAGATCAAGAAGTGCGCAACACCACCATACCGCTGTTCTTCGATATGATGCAGACAGAATATAGTCATAGTGTTTTACATGGAGATACTAGTGAGTAGAGAATTTCTTATTGTTTTTGTATGAATGTACCGGATGGACTGGCATGCAATGGCCGAAGACATACGTGTGGGAGATGGAGGCCTTCGTATAGCAGTGGGATATAGTGGGCTGACTAGATAAGATTAATGTAAAAGAGGAGAACAAGTTTTATAAAATATTCGAGTAAATGACGAAATTACCGAATGCCAACAAAGCGTTCAGGCGTTATCTCTTTTTTTTTCGGGTTGCCTCTTAATGAATCATTGTGTTTGATGAAAAAATAAGCTTATACACCATGTTCACGTTGACGATAGACGGCTTTGCAAGTGTCCTTCTAAGTTCTTTATTTCAACATTGTAGGTCAATACTGTGTGGATATAAAATCTAACTAGTCTGAGTTTCATAAGTTTGAATTTATAAACTCAGCCAACAGCTTGTTTGACACGCAGTTATTTGATGAATTCCTATTATTTGCTGAAAAAAGAACATGGTATATACCCGTTATGTTAAATTTCATTCGAATCTGTTCAGCCGTTTCGGCGTGAAGAAGTAGCAAACGTACGTCGTCGATGGCGTCTTGTATTTCTCGCGTGCTTCAAAAAGATGTCAGCAAAACCATAGGGGCCCAGCAAGTCTTGATGCCTACTAAGGCCATGGGGCGACTTCTGAAAAGGTTACCCCTAGAAAGCAAATTGCAACTGAAGGAACACAGAAAATGAAGCACCCATACACAGATTTTTACACTTATAATAGTAGTGTGATTAAAATAAAATTTATTTTTATATTAACTTAACAAAATCAATTCCTCTACAGACGAAAGCCCTCTAAAAGAGCTCGAAAGCGAGATGATAGACAAAGTGGACGTGTTAGTGGAGAGCGGGTACGGGGACAGCAATTGGAGGGTGCGCTTCGTGACGTTGTGCGGCGCGCTGTGCGGCGCGGCGCCGGCCGGGCTGCGCGCCGCCGCCGCCGCGCTAGTGGCGGCCGCCGCGCGCCAGCTCGACGCGCTGCTGCAGTACCGCGCCGCCGCCCTGAAGTCCGCCACCCCGCACAGGATGCACCTCACCACCTGTGTGTTGCACTTCTATCAGCAGATCGAGAGGCCGCACATGTATATACGGTAATATTTATATATGGTAGCTTTGTCCCACGGCCTCGCTCCCGTAATATACAATATTAGTTTTAGTATTTACCATCAGGAAGGATCGCAGTTAAGCACTAGTTTATATCAATTAAAAAATATGCGAAACCCGAAACACGTGTCTAGTATTTTTATGTTTCGTTAAAAGCTTGTTATGTTATATGGTTGTCCGCATAAATATATGGTCACCGGGCCATCCGGGTGACTGAGGGGTTCTTTTGTTCTCGCACCCAGCTTTGCGTTGGCGCCTAATGCCTGTTATGACCTACCGTGACCTGTGCTGTACATAGTGTCGGTGATGTCCAACTTGAGAACTTTTTAAATATTTTTGGGAAAAAATGTAACATGGTGTAAAAATTATTGGAATCGATTCAGTTACTGATTCTGAACAAACTATATCATATTCTAAAAATAATGTTGTTTATTGTAGAAACTGTTCAGTCTTTGGGACTCGCTTCGTATCCCTCTGCGAGAAAGTTCCAAAAACAAATTAGCCTAAAAATCAGCAGTTTTTAAAAGTCGTTCCTTCAAAACGCCAGGCTTTCCATTTTCATTTCCTAATATATTAGTGACAATAAGTACTGCTCTCATATTTGTGAAAAATCTGCCAAAAACCAGCTGGAGGCGCTAGAGTCGATTGAGAAGCGAGCCAAGAAGATCATCGGCAATGATGCACTTGTCGAGTCGAAGCCCCAAAGCCTTGGGCATCGACACCGAGTTCCTAGCCTGTCGGTTTTCTATCGTTTACATTTCAGGGAGTTTGCACTACAATTGCACAATTTAATACCCACCAAGCCCGTTCCATCATCGGATCACTAGACGTACGGTGTTGCGCCACCGGTACATGGTGGACATCCCACCCATACGTACAAAATATTTTAGGAACACATTTATTGTACGTATAGCTAAGCTAAGGAGTGAAATTCCCTGCCGGAGTCTGTGTTTACTGATAGCTACAACCTAGGGGTCTTTAAGTCAAGAGTGTATAGGTTACTTCTAAGCGTGGTCCATCATAGACCACGTCATCGCTTACCATCAGGTAAGATAGTGATCAAACGAAAGCCTATCAATAATAAAAACAGTGCTTGGATTCTTTAATAGACTTTCTTTTACGATTATTATTTTTATAAAACACTGCTTAAGTGTGAATGTGTATTTCCTTACAGTTACGTCCACAAACTAGCTAAAATGCACCGTGCAGCTCAACAATGGGCCGAGGCGGGTCTTTCTTTACGCCTGCACGCGAAACTATTAGCTTGGAGCCACGACCCGCTGCCGCCGCGGCTCAGGCATCCTAACATAGAACATGATAGTCACACTACTCATAGAGAACTCAAGGTACGTGTAAATGTCGACTTTTTTTACCAACAAAAAAGCTGACTATATAATGCAGTGCAATACTGCGTGATTTTGATTGGCCAGAAGTGACTAAGGACAGAGAAGAGTGGAAGAATGGAACGGAGGTCTTTGCTCTGCAGTAGGATACAACAGGCTCATAATAATAATAATAAGAGCGTGAAGATAATGCTAGAACTACACTGCGCACACGTGTGCCACACACGCCGATCTAGGCGCGTCGGTCTCCATACATTTTAAATGGAAACTAGACTTGTCTATCTACTCTTGATCCATGCCAAGCTCCATCGCTCCATACAGAGCGGGATATTTGATGATTTCTCACCTCCTTTTTTTTTAAATAATAATTTGCGCTACAAACTTTTGTCTGATATTCCACTCAAATTTTCAACAGGAAGGCCTATATCTCGACATAGCCGAACTCCTAAACCGCGGCCGCCAATGGGAGCTAGCCGTCGAGATAGTCAAAGAGTTAGTTTCTGTGTACGAAGAGGAAGCGCTCGGGTACGCACCGCTAGCAGACCTGCACACTCAACTGGCGAGCTTGTATGATGCTATGTTGAGGACGCCGAGGTCACATCCAGGGTATTATAGAGTTGTATATCATGGGAAGGGATTCCCTGAGTTGCTGAGGACGCCTATGGTGAGTGATGTTTTGTTTTTTCTGGATATATTTAGATTGAGGTGGCTTGAGAAAAGAATACATGTAAGAAGTTGGGGGAGGCCTTTGCCCAGTAGTGGGAAAGTAAGTAAATAAAAAAAAAAATATTTAGATTGGCCTAATATGACACCATATAATATTTTGACAGAAAAAAAAAGTTTTGTTTTTCTTTATTTTGAAAGATTGATGGATTGTGTGAGAAGTGATATGAAAGAAAAGGGAGTAAGTGGTAGCGTGATGGGTGACAGGACAGGATGGAAGAAAAAAACGTTGCGCTAACCCCAAATAAAACGGGACAAGGGCAGAGGAGAGGAAGATGATGATGATAATATTTTGACAGAAATGACGCTAATTTCAAAATGTTTCACATTTAAACCAACGCTCGTGGGCTCGCGGGCTCGCTAATGATTGAAAGAGTGTAAGGAGGCCTTTACTCAGAAGTGGGACAGAAAAACAACGCTTTAAGGACCTTATTTATAAAAAGAATATAATTATTATCTATGTGATTTATTTAAAAACTGATAAGCGAGTCTTAATTCAAAATTTTCTACAATGTATTTGAATTCGTTAGTAAATATTTAAAGTTTTAAACCAAGCATATGGATAGCGAGTTTTCTAAATAAGGCTGTATACATTTTTCCTCATTTATTTAGTTGTCAAAATTAATAAATGCACAAATTATAATAATATTTTACAACTTTCACACAACGCCATCTAGTCCCAAGCTAAGCAGAGCTTGTGTTATGAGTACTAGACAACTGATAAACATACTTATATATTTCTAAAGACATAAATATTATAGATAAATTACACCCAGACACAGAACAAATGATCATGCTCATTACACAAGCATTTGTCCTGGGTGGGAATCGAACCCACGACCTCCGGTATAGCAGTCAGGGCCACTGACAACTAGACCAACAGGCCAGTTGGTCTATTAATAGCTTACTTTGGAAAGTGTAGTCCTCCTAACCGATAACGGCCATGGTGGCCTATCTAAGCGGGGACTGGCTATCGATGCGGGAGTTCATATATATGCACAAGTGTGTATGAATACACAGGTGCACCCCGTCTGTCTTTCCTCGCCTACATAAGAGATCGATTATACAATGATAAAATGGCTCCCTGATTCAGATGACTTGATCAAAATCCTAGAAAATTAACATATTTGCAGTTTCTATTGGTTACAGGAATAATATTTATATATATTTTGTATGTAAAAGTGCGACACTGTTTAATGTTTAAAAATATTTGTTTTTTATTGGTATTGGAATGTATTTCACCAAGTATTATTCATATAATTGACATTGGACATCTCATATTTTAGAGATATTATGAATAATTATTAATATTATTAAATACCCAATCTTATTCTATTTCAATAATATAAAAATGTATAAAATAAAGTTCACATGCCATGTCACAGGCTAAATAGAATTTAAGAATATTATAATGTAAGTAACATGAGAAACCATCAATTGTAATTACTCTATTAAAATTGAGAAATAATTATATTTTTAATCAATTAAATATTTAATCTTCCCAGGGTTACATTTACCGCGGCAACGAATACGAGCCACTGCAAGAGTTCAAGGACCGCCTTCTAGACGAATGGCCGGATGCCGAAGTACTGCCGAAGTTGGACCCGCCCGGCCCGGAGATTACCGAGTCTGATGGACAATGTATCCTTTTTTGTGTAGTCTTGTATACTTCTATGTTCTATATTTTACTTAGAGCAATGGTGGTCAAGTGGTAACGGCCCCGACTTATATGAGTTGTAAGTGGCGGGTTCAAGCCCAGCCAGGCGCATTACTGTGTGTAATTTATTTCATCACCACTGCTCTCAAAACGGTGAAGGAAAACATCGTGAGGAAACCGGCATGTCCTAGAACCAAAAATTCGAAGACATATGACATCCACCAACCCGCACTGGGCCCGCGTGGTGGATTACGGCTCCTAGAGAGGAGGCCTGAGTTCCAACAGTGGGAACACTATAAGGCCGACTATGCTATGCTATTGTATACTTACGAAATCTTTAGCTGTAGCGGCAGAGTTTATGCGGAACTTATTTTTGTCGTAGGAAATTGCTTCACTGGTACATGGTGGACATCCTATTCATATGTACAAAAAGTTTTGGAAACGAATTCACAGTGCGTACAGCTAAGGAGTGGAATTCCATGCCGGAGTCTATATTTTCTGATAGCTACAACCTAAGGGTCTTTAAGTCAAAAGTGAATAGGTCACTTCTATGTAAGCATGCTCCATTGTCGGCCACATCATCGCTTACCATCAGGTGAAATAGTGGTCATGCATTTGTAATTACATACAATAAAAGGCGGATATAACTTATTCGGGTAAAAAAGAAACACTGCATTGTCTTTTAAATTAATATAAAATCCTTAACCACAAAACAGACTTACAAATAAACGCGGTAGAACCAGTAATGGGCGACAAACTAAAGCGTCTCTCCGGCAAGCCGATAGCGGAACAAATTCTGCAGTACTACAAGCATAATAACGTCGACAAGTTTGAGTTCTCCAGACCTTTTTATAGAGCAGGTAATTCATTTTTCAATACACTCACTCGAACCGCTCTTATACCTACAATTATCTCTGCAATTTATTGTTTTACGCACTAGTGTGGAAAAATGCGCGAACTCGCCCCCGCCACAATTGAATACATTTATCTTATCAGGCTGGGCGCTATGCGACCCCCACGAGTCGCGCGTCAACCCCCGTTTATTTGTTTCATTGTAAAACGTCATTGGAGCCGAGTGCTCCCTCTCCCCCCTCCCCCCTCCCCCTCTCCTGCAGCACTCGGCTCCATGACACACAGAATTCCGCCTCGGTAGCAATGAAAAATTTTCTCCACTTGTTTCAAAAATGTACTATTACGTAAATACATAAACATACATTGTTGCTATTGCGGGTTTCGTTAATGGTACATGGTGGACATCCCACCGCACCTCAAAAGGCATAAAACGTTTTGGGAGCACATTCATTGTGCGTACAGCTAAAGAGTGGAATTCCCTGCCGGACCCCTATGTTTCCTGATAGCAACAACCTAGGGGTCTTTGAGTCAAGAGTGAATAGGTTACTTCTAGACAAGCGTACTCCATCGCTGACCACGTCATCGCTTACCACGAGGTGAGATGTGGTCAAGCGCGGGCCTTTCAATAATGACACATGAAAAGAGAGACCTATAGCTGAACTTCATAAACAGCCAAGATTAGGTGGATTTTGAGGCAAAAAAGAGAAAGAAGAGAAGTTTTGAGTACCGTAATTAGAGACACAATAGAAAGACAATGAGCAAGCGAATGCGCCGTTCGCTTGGGGTTTAATGAATTAATAACTAACACAAATATTTGTTTTTATTTTTGTTTACAGAAGAGTCCATGGATGGTTCAACGGATGATCTGTCGAATCAAAACGAATTCGCAACACGATGGCTCGAAAGGACGGAACTCGAGATCAGCGAAAAGTTACCAGGTAAAAAGACGATGGAACGGACGATGAAATAATCGCCTTATTATATAATAAGGCGATTATTCTTCTAGTAGATAAAAACTAACGTCCAATGTTTGTCCTGTATGTTTTGTGGTTTATAATAAAGAAAATAATAATAATAAATAAATAACCCTTATTAATTATTTCGTACCGGAAAACGTAGCGTTGGAAGGCCTCCTACAAGGTGGACCGATGACTTGGTAAGGGTTGCGGGAATCCGATGGATGCGAGACGCATAGGACCGTTCATTGTGGCGACAGTTGGGGGATGCCGATGTCCAACAGTGGACGTCTTTCGGCGGAAATGATGATGATGATGAAATAAATGACTGTAAATATGAGTCTGGGACTTTGAAGACTTGGCGAGCGACCAGGGTACCATGACGTTAAAATGTTAACCGTGCCAGCGAGAAAGAGGAATTTAGCTGTACGCCCTATATAGCTCCTTCCCTTTAACAATTCAGTTTAGGTCGTCGTTAAGATCTTATGGTAGGGCCTCAGGTCTGAGCACCATAGATGGATATACATGTCAACCCTTCATTAGAGTTTTCATGGACCAGTACCGTTACAACACGTTTTCGATTCGGCTATCGACTTCTCTTTCTTGCCTGTTTTCGAAAAAAAAAACTTAATCGACATAATATATTTCTTGCTGGGGACTTGTAGGGGATAAAGCAATTTCTTTATACGACTGGAACGAAGATTGCTAGACTTAAATCCTGAATGCTGTGAGAGATTTATAATAGTTAACTCTCGAGCAGCTAGAAAGGCTCTAAACCTTCCAAATGGTTTTGACGTTCAAAATTCAAATCAATTATAATCCCTAGGGAACGACTATACTACAATCAATCCCTATAGGTACAGATTGACTAGTTATAGGTGAGAATTGTATGACATATAAAAGGACATCATCGAGCAAGTAGTGTAAAATTTATTTTAGATCACAACACACTTTTTTAAGAAAAGAAACACGACATTTAATATTCTCTTCTTTCGCAGGAATTCTCCGATGGTTCCCAGTAGTTTCACAGCGCACGTACGAAGTGTCACCGATAACGGCAGCAGTGGAAGCGTTGAAGGATACTAACAGAAGACTGCGGTCGCTTATCATAGAGGCCAGGTCCCCGGATGCCCCGCTGCATCCTCTCACTATGAGGCTAAGCGGTAAGTCACCCACAAATTCACCCGTGCAGACGTCTGCGTCCACCGATCTGTCCCAAAACACGCTCGGAGGTCTTAGTGCGAGCTATTTTAACGTCAATGCGATCGTAACGTTTACCGCGTTTGGCTCTCTGATTGGTTTAGGTCTTGGAGCGGGCCAAACGTACGTCATAAACGTGTCGATCGCATTAACGCAAAACTAACTCGGATTAGGCACTTTGGTCTTCGTGCTCAGATGAACTTCTCCGGTAGACTATCGTTTTGCGTTCTTTATGCGTTTTTAGCTAAAGTATAAACGGCAGTACGACTGGAATATTAATTTTAAAATAGGATTAAATTAAGGTGAACGTTCCATTCGTGATCGAATCAGAAATGAAGATATCCGCAGGAGAACCAAGGTTGCCGACATAGCACGAAGAATCGCCAAACTTAAGTGGCAATGGGCAGGGCACATTATACACAGTTATACAAATGTATACCCTTTTGGTACGGGCACGCTCCGCGCAATTTTACTGTATAATTCTGCACTATTATTCTTCTTTCTGTTCTGCGTTTGTGTCGAAAAAATGTTATCTATTCTATTCAATTTTTGTTTTGACCTTCAGGCATTCTAGACCCAGCCGTCCAAGGCGGCATAGTGAACTATGAACGTGCCTTCCTCACGCCAGCGTACGAAGCGAGGCATCCGGACCACGCGCCCTTACTGACCGAACTAAAGGACCTCATCGCCGACCAGATACCGCTCTTGAAGTTTGGTAAGGATTTCATAATAGACTTTGAAGTTAATAAAAAAATCACGTAGGTTCCGTACAATATTTAATATTAAAATAGAGTAAACGCCGACAAAATCACGTTTCTTGTATGGAAACCCTCTTTAATTTTATTATTCGTTGTTGTAGCGGCAATAGAAATACAGATTCCATGAAAATTTCAACTCTACCGCTGACTGACGGACGGACGGACAGCAGAGGTTTAGTAATGGGGTCCCGTTGGCACCTTTCGAGTACGGAACCTTAAAAATGACGGCGGCATAGTAAACTATGAGTCGAGTAAAAGGTTTCCGATCCCACGTAATATAATAATAAACTATAGCCATCTTTGTTTTCCATATGTCAGAACAGTGGCTCTCAACCTGTGGTTCACACGAGTCATGTGACCATATTCAGCGAAGGTTCTAAAATCTCTAAACGTTTTTTTTATTATTAAATAAACTAGTGCTTGACTGCAATCCCAACCTGATGGTTAGCGTTAGCAGCGGTGAAACGCACTATTTTTTCAAGTGAGAAGTTACATTGATGTTAGCCTATTTTAAATTTACATCAGGAATATTGTGTTTTCTGTTAATTTTGATATTAAAGAATAGGCGTGCTCCAAGTTTTGAATTTATGATATTAGACTTTTTTTTATTAAGATTATTAAGTTTTATTTTGGGCTTCAGGGGTAAGGCCCCTGAAGTCCTACGTATTAAAATATCAGGCGTGCGAACTAGAAAGAGGAATATAATATGAAGGATGGAGCTATACACCCTATATAGCTCCATCCCTTCATATTGGGCAAAGGGCACACATACAGGGCCTCTGGTCCCTGCTATCAACAAAGAAATCAAGCTAGCCCTAGGTAAAAAAAAAATTTGGGAACCGCTGGCCTCTAAGCCAGTATATACTAATATGTACCACGTCCGTAGGTCTGGACGTGCACGGCAGCCGCGCGCCGGCCGAGCTGGAGGAGTTGCACGCGCATCTGTTGCGCTGCTTCCGAAGAGTTCAGCAACATGTGCATCAACGATACGGACGAAAGGTAGATCATCTTGCTGCCCTTTTCCTATGTTCTTTGGGATCGGTGTAACACCTTTTTTTTCTTTCATTCTGTCCTGTCACCCGTCACACTACCGCTTTCCTATATATTATATAAATAAAAAGAGAAACTGACTGACATATCAACACACATAATGTATTTAGTTATAAGCAGTATGTTCTGGTTCACAATCATTCGATAGTTTACAAATCGATCAAGCTGTTTAGGAGTTAGATGACAAACACACGTACAGAAGAATTATCTATATATATAAAAGAAGAAACTGACTGACTGACATATCAACGCACAGCCGAAACTATTGGGACTAGGAGCGTGAAATTTTGCACAAAGCTTCCTTTTATGTCATAGGCGAGCACTAAGAGAGGATTTCCCAAAATTCACCCCCTAAGGGGATGAAATAGGAGTCGAAAGTTTGTATGGAGAAACTTACTTTCACGCGGGCGAAGCCGCTGTCAGAAGCTAGTATATGTATAAACTAGAAATATATAATTATAGCAAAACAAAGTTTGCCGGGTCAGTTAGTATATATATAAATCATCATCATCATCATGGTGATGATGATTCAGCCGAAAGACGTCCATTGTTGGACATAGGCCTCCCCCAAGCGTCTCCACAACGACCGATCCTGTGCGTCTCGCATCCGCCGCATTCCCGCGATTCTCACCAGGTCGTCGGTCCACCTTACATAAACATATTGAACAAAAAAATGCATATTATAAACATAAAATAAATATTAATCCCTTTACAGAACTGTGACATAGAAGTGGGCTCGCCCGAGGTACAGCTCCGTATGCACACTTTCCGCGACAGTTTCCACATGGATTCAAACAACTCTTCCAACAACAGGATATCTGACATATCTACGGGCACTGAGTAAGTACTGCCATGATGAATAGAATAGAATAAAACTTTATTGTTTTTTTTTTATGATGGTCATTCGTTTGGTTTTTGGTTTCCCTGGGCATCGAAAAAATCTATCTTTGTTATCTTTTTACTGCTAATGTCGAATAATATTAATAAACTGATGACTAGAGGTGGGTATTAGGCAGAGTTATTCATGTACTTGCATCGAAATGTTGATGTAAATATGGATCTGCCTGGGATTTCTAATGAAAAATCCCGTGTGGCCAACAATATTACAATTAAATAATAATAATATAAACCTCAGATATAGATAAGACAAATAATACAAAGTTAATCAACATACAATTTTTATTAGTATTTTTCATTGAAAAAGATCTCTCTACGTCAACTGAGGTGAGGAAGGTTAGGGTATTAGTGACACTTTATTCTTTCGCTGTATGAAATCGGTGCAAGTACATGTTTAACTCTACCTAATTCCGACCTCTGCTGATGACATTATAACAAACAGAAAAAGAAACATACAACCTTATTGAGAACTTCCTCTTTTTTTCTAAAGTCGGTTGAAAATGTATGAAAATGACCTTACCTGGCACGTCACTTGTTACATGACTTCTCCTCAGATAATGTTTACATACATTTTGTACCTAGCGTTTGGCGGGAACGCTAACAGAAAAGTCGAAGGACTGGAACAAATTTGCCTACTGAGGTCTTCCCATCCGATTATAATTTGGGTGTCTTCAAGGCTAGAGTGAATAGGCTCTTAATAAACTAGTCCGCCTCACCATCAACGATTGCATCACTGCTTACCAGCAGGTGGGATCGCAGTCAAACATTAGTTAGTATCAAATTAAAAAAAAAGTAATCTGCCTACGTCTGCTGATCGGTTGTCGATAGAAAAGAAGAACGTCCCATGTACTCTATGTTTTTTAGTTTTTTATTGTATACAAAAATAATGATTAAGTCATGTGATTGAAATAATTTCAGGACTTCCTCAAAAGGCAGGTTTTTCAGCTTCAACGCTGCGATCAACCCACTCACAAGGTATAATTCTTATTTTGATAATCATTTAGGAATAAAGTGACCATAATTTAGTTTCAATAAATCATAATGATCAATATATTTTATGTTTCTAGAAACAGTAGTACCGGTGTAGTGAGCCGCTTCGCGACCCTACAAAGTTCACCCGGTCGTCGGAACAAAAGGAATTTGAGAAAGGTACAATTTTTCATTATTCTTTAATGTTATTCATCGTACGTGTCTCCTTTAGGCAAACATAGGCCCTAATAACACATAATAACACTATATCCGAAGACGGCGACCAATGGGTAGCTCGCCGTCCGATCGTCCGGTAACCGTCCGGACCGAGCCCAAGTCGTCGACGGCGCGTAGTGTTCCACGCGCGCCTCAAGGAGATGTCAGAAACCGTAGGGACCTAGCAGGGTCGAACCCTACTGGGGCCAAGGGTCTGCTTCTGAAAGAAGGACTCGGCCCTGGTACGAAAGGCAACGAAGGAACAGGAGTGGGTTTTTAGTCAGTAAAAGTCAAGAGCGGGGGATGTCATTGGATGATTTTCCCACCGAAAAAAAAAACCCTGGATATAGTGTTATTGAGGGAGAGAGAGGCCAAAGAAAAGATGGATGGATTGTGTGAACAGTGATATGAAAGAAAAGGAAGTTAGTGATAGCATGACGGTTGACAGGATAGAATGGAAGAAAAAAACATGTTGTGCCGACCCCAAATAAGATGGGACAAGGGCAGGAAGATGATTATGATGATAGTGTTATTGAGTTTTTCTATTAGGGATTTCTCAGTTTTAGTCTGAAATCTCGATCCGTGCCCAATCTAGATTAAAGTACCTGTCATGTCTAGTATATGACGGACGACGCCAAGGAACTGGCGAAATTAAGGGTAAACAAAATTTGTTGAACTATCGTTACAGCGACATAGAGAAGAAAACATCACTAGTGAAATATATCATCAAGATATCATCGCATGGCATTGAAAGATGCGCACCGAAATACCGTGGCGCGCTGCGGTATCGGGCAGCAGAAGAAGCTGCAGGTCTTTGCCATGCCGTTCCGATCTGCGTAGGCCTTTACGGCTCGCGACACAAAATACCTACCTAAACCAAATTCAATTATTCCTCAGAGCGAAGTCGGCACCCAAGCTAGCGGCAGTCAATGGTACACCTCCCACGCTACCCCGAACGGCTCTCTCAACAACAGCTCAACGAGCACTCTCAACAACAACAACTCTAACAATAACAACAGCGTCACCAGCATCAACACACAGACAGATACGCCTTCCGCGTCCCCTCTGAGGGAGTTACGGCAAGAGGTGAGGCACATTTCTAAGGTCAGTCCATAAGGTATTCATTTATGAGTGTTTGAATGTGAGTTGTTAACGGATATTGTGTCTAATAGTAAGTTAACCTTATTGGCTTTGCCTATTGTTAATTTTTAATTAATAACAAAATTTAAAATCGCAAATTCGATAAAAAAAGGCTCAATTGCAATTATTGCAATAATAATATATTGAGAGCCTTTTTATGAATATATTGCCGGCCAAATCTGATTTTAGGATGACGACGGACGTTTAAGACTTAAACGCACGTGTTCCCAATCCGCGGGGCTCCTATTTCTGGGTGTTTATATATATAAAAAAATAACCACTCAGGTTAAGGTGGGAGCTCCCGCCTTAGCCTTTTAACCTGTCCGTGTCGGGGTGCCCTAAAATTTCGAGCTCGAGTGGCTCGCTCTTGGACTAATATCGCGGGTTTGGCCTAGGCTAAACTAGTTCATCAAAAATCGGGTTTGGCCGGTATCAATTATATATATTTTTCATTATATTGCTCTAAAGTTATTCTCCTTTACATGAAATAAAGTAACCACAATAGTTATTTGTCCATAGTTGCGAAATATTTATAAAAACGAGTACAACCGAAAATAATTAAAAAAAAACTGATGATGTAATCAAAACTGCAGTATATTTTTTAGTCTAACACACAATCAACATGAATATGTGATCAAAATAAGAATATATTGTCCTACATCCATATTTGTCCGGTAAGTCCCCTCTTTGAGGTGTAGCTGGAAAGACCTCATGGCGTCCTCACCTTCCGCATGACGCAGGTCCACACCGGACATGGTAAGTTCGAGAGGTTCCTTCACCGGATTCGTGCAGAAGAAACGCCCGGGTGTCGTCACTGTGTGGACCGCCCGGAGGACATGGTGGAGCACACGGTGGAGGTGTGCCCCGCTTAGACAGAGCAACGCCGTGTCCTCGTGGGGGCGATCGGCGGCGGCGATCTCTCGCGCCGGGCCTTGGTACAGGCCATGGTCCGGAGCGAGGAGTGGCAGGCGGTCGTTTCCTTCTGCGAAGCAGTAATGCTAGCAAAGGAGGCGGCCGATCGCGTAAGGCAACGGTCCTCACGCCCCAACCGCCGCCGGGATTCCGATCCCGATTTCCGGCCACCGTAGGCGGGCTGGCGGACGGCGAACAATGGGTAGCTCGCCGTCCGATCGTCCGGTAACCGTCCGGACCCAGCCCAAGTCGTCGACGGCGCTTACTGTTCCACGTGCGTCTCAAGGAGATGTCAGCAAACCGTAGGGGCCCAGCAGGGTCGAAGCCTACTGGGACCAAGGGTCTGATTCTGAAAGGAAGACTCGGCCATGGTACGAAAGGCAACGAAGGAACAGGAGTGGGTTTTTAGTCACTAAGTGTCTGACACTATCTCCCGCTCCGCCCAAGAGCGGGGGATGTCATAAGATGATTTTCCCACCGAAAAGAAAAAAAAAATAACCATATTTGTCAGCTTAACCTATATATGCGGGCTTCACAATTGGTACAAGCATTCGTGTTAACCTTTCTAAATAAGCTAAAAAAGCTTGAATAACGACCAGCAACTCAGACTAAAGAGGATTACAGAACAGTTTTTTTTTTACATTTAATTTTACACTTTAAATTCAGTATTTCAAAGTATAGATTTGTAAAAAACAGAGCAAGATCTCAAACAGCCTTTAGCTCAAATGCGGTTTAATATCTAGCTCCGTTTTTTTAACGTTGCACTTTTATACTCTGAAATTAGGGTTTATTATTGAATGCCACAAAGAAGATACTGTTTGCGCCTCTGTGGTGTGATCTGTGCCTAGCCATTGGCTTGTTGCTATCATAGAAACGTTATCATAACATAAAATTTAATGAAAAAATTCGATTTTCCCCAGGTTGTTCAGAGTATCCGTGAAGAGGTCCCCACGAAAAAAAAGGTTTACAGAAAGTGGGTAGGCATCTTTATGCTCATTTTGATCGCATTGTTATTTGAGCTGTATTTCGTGCGGCATAAAGCTTAAAATTGATAACACAAAATGTTTCTAACTTATGTTCGGAAAGGCGAATAAAATGCTTTAAAATATCGGTTTCTAATCTTGTATTGTCTCCTAGGATACGTTTTTGTAGGTTTTCCTGCTTTTCGATTCAGAATTGAACTGCGAACTTAAAGAGATACCGCGCACGAGCAACTTTAATATCTGCAAATAATTTGTTTCTCACATCAAGTTAACGTGCTTAGCTAGACTGGCAGCGCGGTGCGGGTGTCGAAACGCACGTTGTGCCGGTTCGCAGTCGAGCCATCATGACAACGCACGCGGTTAGCTCGAACTAGTTTGAGTTGCTGCTCGGCGCCCGCGCACTCACTGTGGCCACGCGCTATGAGTGAGCTGTGGCGTGAGTAGCCCGCGCGCGACCCGCGTCCCGCGCCTGCGCCGCACCCCGCGCTCATGTGCCCGCTATGGACACTCCAAACAAGTTCTTATGTTTGAGTTTTCCGCCCCGAGCCCGTGTTTACAGTCTGGCACTAGGAACAACAGTCGAACACTAGGCGAAGAGACTATGACGGTGCGAAAGTTTAGTTTCCATCATCCTTTAATAATTGTATAATTTTACATAATTATTACAATTTTTATGCATTATTTTAGTCCACGATGTAACATCTGATATCAACAACAATATTATAAAATTGCCTCGTCGAAATTACGCATACATCCTTTTTTTTGAGGGGGGTAGTAATCAAATAACCCCTCCCGCTCTGGATGATGACTAAAACCCACATGTGTTCCTTCAGTTGCCCTTTGCGTTCCAGGGCCGCCGTAAAACCGTTATATTAACACTTTTACTAATACCAAATTATGCTATTTTGGCTTTGCTTTATAGCTAAATTGAAACTGACTATTTATATTGGTAACTCTAGATATGTTTTTTTTTTTAGAATTTATTTAAAATATCAATCATATTAGCACTTTTCCACTTCATATACTGCACTAAATAATGGGTAAATACTGTTAGATTAGTCACTTTATTTTTATGATGGGGATTTTATCAAATAACTTCTGGGTAGACACGAGAGAAAGTGTTGAACTTTTACTGACTAAAACCCACCTGTGCTTCTTTAGTTGCCCTTTGCGTTCCAGTGCCGCAGTAACTCTTTCGAACATAGTAAGCTTAAGCTTGCTAGATCAAAAAATTGTACTGCACAAGTGCACACTTTTGACTGGCCTGTTGGTCTAGTAGTTAGTGGCCTTGACTGCTATACCGGAGGTCGTGGGTTCGATTCCCACCCAGGATAAATGTTTGTGCGATGGGCACGATCATTCGTTCTGTGTCTGGGTGTAATTTATCAGTAATATGTATGTATTTAGAAATATATAAGTATGTTTATCAGTTGTCTAGTACTCATAACACAAGCTCTGCTTAGCTTGGGACTAGACGGCGTTGTATGATAATTCTGAATTAAAAAAAAAGAACACATACTAAATAATTTAATGTTGAAGCTACGGTCGGCTTCATTTGTTTCGTTACTAAACAAGCAACCAAACTGGCACAAAAACCGAAAATGATTGTTGTAGGGCAATTATTTATTTGTAATCGAAGTCGATAAATAGATTTTATATTATTTTAACTTACTTCATATAATCTTTCATAAGTGATATTGTAAAAAATTATCCTTTTCCTGTGATTTTATTATGTTTTGAAAATTTTAAAAAAGTTTTGACGTCATACACAGCTATACTGTGTAACAGAACAAAACACACCCAAACTTGAATTCAGAATCTTAGAAGATACGTTTGGACTACAAACTAGGCAAATTTCACCAATTAAACTAAAATATAGTATATGTGCTGATCGCGTTCAGTTTCAGCGGAGAAATTTGCTCTCAATCTTATTAAAGATAAAGTTGAAATTCCATTGCAACCAACTTTCATTTGGGATTAATTTAGATCACTCAAAAATCAATTTTGACTACATACGATTAAATATGTCTTAAGGTTCTAAATTCAAGTCTATAGTTCGTATTCGCTTGTCAGCTGGTGAATGAAAGGCCGCTTCGCGCCGAGGTGGAGCGCGAGCGACGCCTGTCGCAACGAACTAGTCTCATCACCTCTTTCGCACCACCCTCGAATCGAGACTCTTTGGGTGAGTGTTTTTATTTATGTACCTTTTTTTAATAAAACTTTTAAAAAATAAATACTACTTCGTATAGAAGCGAAACTAAATAAATAAAAAAAAAATTGCATCTCGCACTTCGCGATCCGGTTATGTAACATACAGAAAGCCATTTTGCTAGTACAATTATATACTGAAGACGGATATCGTCACCGAGGCAGGCCTTTAAAAAGCTGGCGTGACAATCTGCATGAATTCCTGACAGTTTAACCGGAAAAGACCAGACACAAAAAGAACTGGAAAGATACGTGGGAGGCTTTTGCCCAAATTAAGTGAAAAAATAAAATCTATTGCGTTATTTGAACAAATCGTTTAAAACGCAATGAATAATAAAGTCAAAATAACGGTCATTATTGAATGAAACTTAAAAAAAAAATGTCTACAAGAACAGGGAGAAAGTGTGCGCTTTCTCCCTGTTCTTGTAGACATTTTTTTGCCGCAAAATAGGTATATTATGTAAGTACAAAGTTTAAGACATGAATTGCGACCGCGATACGTATTTTATGAAATTGCAATTATTAAAGTCATCAATACAACCCTCACAGTTCGTATAAACCTATTGAATAGCCAAATGCAAAAAAAAAAAAACTAGAAAAAAATACAATTTGAAATTCGTGAGCTACCCTGGCGTTTCTTCCAGATTTGTGTAGATACTAATTAGCTACTAGCAAACAGAAACGCTCCATGTCGCTTCTATACAAAGTATTATTTATTTTTCTATTTATAAGCGCTTTCGCTTCTCTCTGTTGATTTTTTGATGATTCCTAACACATTTAACATTTATGCCAAATGCTTATTATGTAGCATCGCATTTTTTCCAATATTTTTTATGTGTTGTTAGTTTTGAAATATAACTTACAATATGAAAGTGTTAATTGTCGTCAAATGAACAGAGGGTAAGTAAAAAAAAACTTGGTTTATTTAAGACTGGAATACACATGCCTGTAACTTACACAAAACTGTGCAAGTTGCTGATATGCCGCGTACGTCGAAGGACTGGAACAATTTGCCTGCTGGGGTCTTTCCATCCGATTATAATTTGGGTGTCTTCAAGGCTAGAGTGAATAGGCTCTTAATAAACTAGTGCGCCTCACTATCAACGATTGCATCACTGCTTACCATCAGGTGGGATCGCAGTCAAGCACAAATGATTCTGATTGGTGTATGTCACTAATAAATTCAGAGGTATGTGTAATACGGTGTTAAGTCTTACATACCTCCGTTGAAAAGAGTGGATTCTCCGGCCTGACGGATCTTACGTCTGCATTCCCATAGTTGATTTTGGGCTGTTTTATGTGTTTTAATTGCGCGGAGAAAACTAATTACCTCGATGCAGGATTTTCAGGAGATGTCGCTACAGTAAGCAAGCTGCTGGCTTACTTTTGTGCAAGTTACATGCATGTGTATTCTGGCCTTTATACCATTGTTGAAAACTCTTTGTGTTCCGTAAGTAACGTGCGCAAAAGCACATTAAATGTGACTTAATAAAAGTTCTGTGTGGTAGTTGTTACCTGGGTCATTCTTCCTTTTTTACCAAACATCGCTTGTTTTCTCGAAAAATAATGTAAATATCGTATTTACGCTTGATATTGTAAGTATATAATAACCTCTAATAAGTAAAATACATACTATTACTAGCTTGTGCCAGCGGCTTCGCCCGCGTAAAAGTAGGTTTCTCCATACAAACTTTCAAACCCCGTTTTACCCCCTTAGGGGTGGAGTTTCGTAAAATCCGTTCTTAGCGAATGTCTACACCCTATAAGGAACCTACCTGCCAAATTTTAAGTTTGTAGGTGTTATAGTTTCTGAGATTTCGTGATTAATCAGTGAGTGGTATTTCGCTTTTATATATATTGATTCAAGGGTATTAAGTTAGATAACAATGTTTTATTTTTTAATTTGTGTTTCAGATTGTTATTCAATTACGAATTTAAATTAGATAATAACATTTTACTTTTTTCTTTCATTTGCGTGACAAAATCACCTCCGTCACACTTTTTTGTACTGATGAACTGTCGATAAAAGAGAAGAACGTCCCATATGTAGTATTTTCTTCTTGTCTGGTCTTTACTCGACTGTCAAAGGAGGGCAATAGTTTTATCCCTAGTAATTCCTATAAGTAGAAGTTACTATTCTTCCAGGTTGTAGTATTATGTATTAATCCATGTAGAAATGGTAAGTAATGTTTAAAACTGTGATATATTTTTATAACCCCAATGAAAGAACTTTGCTTTCCAGCCAGTCTATGTCTATGCTTCTCTCTCAAAGATATTATTGTTTAAAAATTTTATAATATTCTATTATATTTATCACTTTAAACATTTTCCGACAATACAGTAATATTGATCTCTGGTTTCTGAAAGGTGTCAAAACCTACCTAGGGCCTTACTATGACGTGTTAAAATATCATGACTGAGAGCGAGAGAGATGGAGCTATACATCCTATATAGCTCCATCCCTTTAACAGTTCAGTTTAGGTCGATAAATGGATCGCGGCTCGTGGTAGAGCCTCTGATTCGATTGATTTTTGAACCAATTAATGTGACTACACATTTAGCCCAATACCTTTCAGAAGCTGTACATTTTATAAGTCGATGTTCTAAGCTTTCTTTGCCAAACTCCATTGACTGTTGAACCAATTAATGTGACTACACATTCAGCCCAATACCTTTCAGAAGCTGTACATTTTATTAGTAAATGTTCTAAGCGTTCTTTCCCAAACTCCATTGACTGTTGAACCAATTAATTTGACCACTCATTCAGTCCAATACCTTTCAGAAGCTGTACATTTTATAAGTCAACGTTCTAAGCGTTCTTTGCTAAACTCCATTGACTGTTGAACCAATTAATTTGACCACTCAATTTCAGTCCAGTAGCCTTTCAGAAGCTGCACATTTTATAAGTCAATGCCCTAACCGTACTTTCCCAAACTCCAGGAACAACAGACTCAAATCAAGAAGAAGAAGAGCCTCCCCCGCTACCAAAGAAGTACGCCCACCGAAGCATGGAGCTTGAGAGCGACAGTAACAACAACGGGGACTCGAACCCCCTCCCTCCCCGACACAACTACGACACTGTATGGGCACCGCGAGGATCATTCTTGTACAACTCTATAGCGAGACGGAATACGTCGGCTGAGAAGGCGCCCACACCACCTCCCAAGAAAAGGAATGCACAGATTTAAAGTTCTAAATGTTTCTGGTAAATAACCTTATATTTTTTTAACCTCGAACTTGAATAGGGGTCATTGTAGTCATCATTATAAACAATTTGCGCCCACCAACGGCTTGGCCTGTGTTGAAGTCGGACATAATCCGAAGGGTTCCATCTACGCTGCCTCCATAGAAGAAAAATGCACAGACATAACGTTGTAAATGTTTCTGGTAAACCTTAAATTTTGTTAACCCTGAACTTGAATAGGGGTCATTGTACTCGTCATTATAAACAATTTGCGCCTACCAACGGCTTTGACCGTTTCAAAGTCGGACATAATCCGAACGGTTCCATATAAAGCGATATAAAGTATTCTGGTATACTATTGCAGACTTTTTTAACACTAAGGTCCAATTTTAAACTTTTAACTGTTATCGTTTTGTTATAGGAAATATGTCTAACGGCCATATTTATTCTTCAGTTAAAAGTTATCAAGCTATTTAAAAATCAGCCCTAAGAATGGTAATTATTGTACTCATCATTATAAACAACTACCTTTTGCTAGTAGTGGCTTCACCCGCCTAAAACCCAAGAAGATACTAATCCAGAACGTGGTCTTAAGTTTCATTCAAATCAAGAATTATAAAAACATTGCTGAAATCGCGAGTAAAGATCTGGTGTTCCATACATTTAATGTTTGGAATCTGTACGATTCCTGAGTTTCTGGGTTCGTAATAATGTTCGTTTCGTGTTTTGAGTTACATGTTATGTCTTGTAGAAGGTACGCATATCAAGGGTACGCGTTTGTCAAATGTAGGCGCTAGCGCAATGTCTTCGTGTCGACAAAAAAATGAATGCTTAGAAATAATGTTACCTACCTAAAAAAATAGAGACACGCGTGAAGGTTAATAAGTTTAATAGCCTCTACGCGTGTGTCTTGTTAAATAGCATTGCAATCAGAAATGTTTAAAGGTACTATTTAAAAGTTGTAATAATTGCCATAGCAAAAACAAAAATTACCACATTTTCTTTGTATTTTAGAGCCATTTTCATTTTAAACAGAACATAAAATTAAATTGTTATTTATTTGTTTAGCGTATTTCAAAGCTATTTAAAATCATTTCTTAATTCGAAGCGTTAAAATTGATTTTTAATTGTCATTTTACCAACCTTTATCCGCGTTTTGCAGTACTTATAAAAAGGTTACCATTGATAAAAAAAAAGTGTTGCTCATGGTTTTATAGGCAATATTGCTGTGTGAGAATATTTTCCAAAGTTTTAAATAAAGAAAAAAATATGAATAAATTAAGGAAAATGTTTGTTGCAGAATAGAAACATAAATATACTTATGTCGAAATGCATTTTATTTTATATTGGCTTTTAAATTCATAATATTGTATCTGGTGATTTGCAAGTATGGGGAATATTATGATTAAAATGTATTAGATCCAGTGAATTGCTTAATAATAAAGAAAACTTTAGGCATTCAAAATTCTACCGACTATAAAAGCCACCGAATTTTTTTTGAAAATCAAAGTTTTTATGTGTTACCTAAGTTTATCGTATTTTATACATACTTATTTTGATGTATAACAAATTATATTTTTGTGATAATAAAATTCACTAGATGCCATTGATCCAAAGTTTATACATTGATAGTTGAACATGTTACCGAAACAAGATATTTTATAGAAATTATTAAACAATTTTCATGAGCTGATATTAACTTTTTTAGACTTTAAATTATTTTTTCTATCAATAAATCAATGTATTAAAATTATGAAAAGTTTAGACTAAGAAATTGTTTTGCAGTATTTTTATTTATAATATACGTAAATATTATTTAAGTTAGAAAATGTGTTTGGGAAAGAATTATTTGATTTATATTTTTCATACTCATTAATGTCGCCATATTTATAAAAAACATAAGATGATATTTTACATACTATAAAATCATTATATTTAAATCACGCTTTGCGTAAAAAACACGACTTTTAAATATATTTAATATGTGCCAAATTGTATTAATGCAAATGAAAATCAATATAGAAAAAAAAATCGATTTTTAAACTAAAATAAAATACTAGAGACAATATAAAGTTCTTCTTACATACTACGCTTCCGTTGTTAGCTTGTAAGTCCAACATACATCTGTTTAAAGATTACAATAAATCTTTTGTTAAATAATATCTTAAGTAAAAGAAACGCTAGTTTCCATTTATACCATTTCGCGGCCATACGTAGCACCAAATATACAAAATACGAGTTTTGTATATAATGTTAGCAATGTATAATATTAGATACATAAGTCGATCTATTTGACAATAATGTATAAGCTATAAATAATAGAAATGATTTTAAAACATTGTTCAAGTACAGTCAGCCACGCTATTGTCAAGAGTCTAAAGAAATGTTTGTGGTCGACTGTGTCTGATATTTTTAATTTAAATAAACAGATCAAACTAGATTTAGCGGAATGTTTATTTATATATTTTGTAGCATTTTGGATGATTATGTCATTTAGTTTTAATGTTAAGTTATTGTTGATTATTTCTTTCATGAATCGCGGGACTTTTTTGAGGAATAAAAAAACCTGTTAATTTTCAATTAAAGCAAATTTTCATAATTGATGAATAAAATAATTAGATTTTAGATACAGAATTACTATCTAAAGCAGGACAAAATAGAACATTACAATGCTTATTTACTTTTTGATATGATTTGTATTAAATTAGTCTTCCATTACAATATTTTATTTTTATTTAAAATCCTCGTTCCGCGGCCATACCACACCAAATATACGATTGTTGTGTTTTTGTATATTGTATTTGTATATTATTAGATACATAAGTATACCGATATTATTGTGTACTCACGTCGCAATAGTAAGTAATATTATTACCAGCAAATAAATAGATATTTTATAGATTTTGGTTGTTTAATTGATTTTCTTCTAGTGTAGTTCATAAGCGGTCATCGATAAATTACGTAACAGAGATTTCTTGATTTTTCTTTCACCAACCCCTCCTCCCTTCGTCCTTGTCACAGGTGGTCACATTTGTGAGACTCGTCCCTAGTGTGGCGTCACATATTTTACTAGACACTTATCAATGATTAAAATAAAATAGCAGTTCCAAAATTAATTATTGAACTCGCCAATACAATCATTTAAACCATAGGGTCATATAGATGATGTTAGCAAAACCGCAGGGACCCGGCAGGGCCGTTGCCCGCTAGGGTCGCGGGGAATTTCTGAAAAGGACCGTGGTCCTAGAACGCATAGGGCAATGGAAGCACATAGATGTGGTTTTAGTCAGTAAAAGACTGACACGCTCTCCCGCTTCATCCTAGAGTCAGAGAAGTCATTGGATGAGTTCCGACCTCAAAAAAAACTTTTTTCATTAATATTTATTTATTTATATATACTTTATTATACACCAAGATAATAAATGATACATATGAGCCTTATATCAAAAAACATACAATTGGCGGCCTTATCGCATTCCGCGATCTCTTCCAGGCAACCTGGTATGGAAAGAGATTGTCTGGACATTAAATGGGCAATTAATGGAATTGTCTGAACATTAATGGCACTTGGTGCATTACAAAAAAAGATAAACAATTGGAGAGAAAAACAAAGGACATACTTAACACTAAAATACGTACTTAAATACATAGGTACATACTAAATCTCTCTATCTAAATAATTAATAGTTAGATTTTGAAATGTGACGTCACGAAACTAATAATAAATTCTCCCACACAACGTCACACTTCGTCGCCCCCCCCTCCCTTTTTGTTAACGTGTGACGTAATGTATGGACGGTTCCTATTAGATGTAGACCGAGAACACCGACGGTGACGTAGGTACATAAACAATATAATGCTCATTTTGGGGTTTCGAGTCTGCCAGTTTGGGTATAACGACCAGACTGGTTGTAAGTATAGTTATAATCACCTGCTTACCATCAGGTGGGATTGCAGTCAAGCACAAGTTTACGTCCTCACGCCCCAGCCACCAAGATTCCGACCCCGACTACCAGCTACGGTAGACGCGAGCTTGCGGACTTCGAACAACGGGTAGCTCGTCGTATGGCCGTCAGGTAATTAAACTACCTAACACACCTCATCGTCATCATCATTTCAGCCGAAAGTCTTTCACGTTGGACATAGGTCTCCCCCACTTATATCATACTAGCTGTGCCCCGCGGTTTCACCCGCGTTTTTCTCGTTTCCGTGGAAATACCGAGATAAATATAGCCTCCCTCAATAAATGGACTATTGAATATTTAAACAGTTTTCATATCAGATCAGTATTTCCCGAGATTACCGCGTTCATAACAAACAATCAAACTTTTCAGCTTTATAATATTAAGAAAAATATAAATTAAGTTAAATTGTATAAGTCGCAGGCAATAGCTGTCTATCTGTTCGACATTCAGCCAGGCACATAAGAATTACGACTATAGGCGGGAGTGTCCGTCCACTTTAAACCGGGTTAAAATATTATTTTAAAGTACTTCTGAGTAAATTATATTTTTCGTTTTATTTTCTTGTGGCAGAAGAATATATTGATTGTTTCCGCAACCTGATCTTGACAACGCGACATATAGTTGGCCGTGCGAAGAACAGTCTTGCCGTAAATCTAATCCTACATATTTAAATGTTTGCCCCTGTGATTTATTTATCGTTACGGCAAAAGATAATTTAATTGGGAATTGGACTCTTTTAAAATGAAAAGGCAAATCATTTGGAATCATTGGGATCCGAGGTATAAGTACTGTTTGACCAACCGCTGGACCAGTCAAAACTGTTGCAACGATCACGTTATTGCGAAGAAATTTAACCTGAAGTCGAGTCCCGTTACATAAATTTGGTGGCTTAAGATTTCTAAGTAAAATAATTGGGGCACCAATTTTTAACTTGAGAGAATGTGGGGGGAGGCCACTCGGGTTTAAAGAATTAAGAAATTCCTGTGGATAATGGACTGCATCTTCTTGATCTCATCAACAAATATATTTCGAAAAAGATTATTACAGGATTTTATGTTGATAAAAAACTCTATGGCCCATAACTCATTAATAGGTACCAACTCTTAACATCTTACACACGTGATAACTTTTAAACGAAATATCCGATTGAGATGAAACAAAAAGTATTTTACTTCTAAATAAATACTCTTGATAACATAATGCTTAATTTCGATAAAGATTAATATTACGATACATATTTAACGTAGTTTTTTTTTCTTCAGATGATTTAATAATTATTTTGAACACAAAATCGGTTATTGTGATTAAACCATGATAGCTAGATATATGTTCTCGCGGACTCTTTTGTAGGTCTTAATGGGATCTACAAACCCGTAGTACATCATTTTGTTCTATTGTCAATAGTTTTTGCAGAGCACGCAAAAATAGGTTTTCGATTTTACACCTTGTGTTACAAAATAGCAATTTTATTACGGATCCCTAATTTTGAAAAAAAAAACATAGCCTATAGCCTTCCTCAATAAATGGACTACCCAACACTGAAAGAAACATTCAAATCGGACCAGTAGTTTCAGAGATTAGCGCGTTCAAACAAACAAACAAACAAACAAACAAACAAACTCTGCAGCTTTATAATATTAGTATAGATTAAAAAAAAAATCTCTTAAAGCCAATCGATGAAGGCGTAAATTACGCCTTATATACCTTCAATGCATAGTGAAATTATGTATTATATAAAAATCTCGTGTCACAGTGTTTATTGCCGAACTCTTCCGAATCGGCTTGACCGATTTTTAAGTATATATATTGTATGTATACCTGGTAGTTCAAGTTTTGAATATAGCTCGTAGAGGGTATATTTTACCCTCATACCCCTCCCCATTTTGATAATTTATTTATATGGCAAAACAATGTTTGCAGGGTCAGTTAGATTTTCTATAGAAATAAAAATGTCTAGAATAATCGCAACGAAATAGCGTTTTCCCAGCATCATTGAGCTAGAACTACATTAGACCGTTGCACACGTGTAACATGCCTGAATTGTATGCAGAACGGCGTCGCGTGGCGTGGATCAAGTGTAGCTTTACAAGTAATATAAGGTTACTTAAATATCTTAATAATTTTGAAATACTATCTGATTCTCAATTTGGCTTCCGGCATGGTATGTCTACCGAGAATGCAGTTGCGGCGCTTAGTGCGCTAATTACCGAACAACTTGATAGCGGCAAGAAATGTGTAACTGCTTTCCTAGATTTAAAAAAGGCCTTCGATACCGTCTCTGTCCCACTCTTAGCAAATAAGCTAGAAGCTATTGGAGTTCGTGGGCTGCCGTTGAATCTTCTCAAAGATTATCTCAGCAATCGAAAGCAAAGGGTTAGAGTGGGTCAGTATATTAGTGGGGACACGGCAGTGTCTTACGGAGTCCCCCAAGGGAGCGTATTGGGGCCCACTTTGTTCCTTATTTATGTGAACGAACTCTGTAACATGCGTATTGCAAACGCAAGAATTTTTTCGTACGCTGACGACACTGCAGTAGTGTTCACGGGTAACTCTTGGCGAGACGTTCAGCTTAGCGCAGAATTGGGATTATCAGATATTGCTGAATGGCTGGGACGAAATTTGCTCACACTGAACATATCTAAAACTAACTACATATGTTTCAGTGTGAGCAATCGTACACAACCCGGTATTGATTTTAAACTTAAAGTTCACCTATGCGATGCTGGAAGACACTCAAACTGCAGCTGCTCAACCATAAACAGAGTAACTCATATCAAATATTTGGGTATTATCGTCGATCATAGATTATCTTGGCATCCCCACATTGATCAAGTTGCTAACAGAATCAGAAAATTAAGCTGGATTTTCAGGACACTTAGACATATTATACCTATAAATGTATGTACTCCTTCAGGCAGGAACAAAAACTTCCTAAATATGATATATTTAGCGCTTGCACAATCAGTATTGCTATACTGCATCCCTATTTGGGGGGGGGCTTCAAAAACAAAATTTTTAGAATTAGAGCGAGCACAACGGGCTCTCATTAAGTGCATGTATTTTAAAAAACGGAGATATTGTACTGAAAAACTTTACCAAATCAGTAACCTTCTAACGGTCCGGAAGCTTTACATTACTCAAGTTGTTCTCACAACTCATAAATCACTAACCTATGACCCCAGAGTATTGGCTAGAAGAAGAAAAGACATTATATTAAAAATACCACAAACAAAAACACGATTTGCTAGTATTCAACTTTGTAAACGATCTGCTCAGCTTTATAATGCTATTAATAAACACGTTTACATCTACCCTAAGAATTGTTATGAATGCAAAAATACACTAACGGATTGGATAGGAAAGCTAACCTATGGTGAGGCTGAATCACTTCTACAACAGACATACTAATACTATACACCTTCACATACATACACACACACACTCATTACACACACCCACACACACTCATTACACACACCCACCCACATTCACTCAATTCACTTTGTTTTAATTATGTACTCGTATTGTATAGTTTATACTTCTTGTTTTTGAAGGAGCGGAGTCTCCTAATACAGGCATCTTTTGCTTAAAAGGAGGCTCCAATCTCAAATTTGTTGTACGTATAAGGTTATCAAATAAACTATTATTATTATTATTATTATTATTACAAGTCTAGTTTCCATATAAAATATATGGAGACCGACGCGTCCAGATTGGCGTGTGGCACACGTGCGCAGTGTAGTTCTAGCATTAATTACGCAACGAACTCTTGAAGTAAATAAATACCTTATATGGCGTTCTTGAGCTAGAAGATTAGTGTTTATTAACGAGGGCAATAACCGTCACAATATCACAGTTTCGTAAAAATATATGTCAACATAACACCTGTGTTTACCAGAGTTGTATAACATATGGCCTGCAAATATACCTGAAATGTTTACCTACTGAAATAAATACCTTGCCTCCATTTGTTTTAAGCGTGATCATTATGTTTACATAATCATAGGTAACGAGGAGAAGTAGTCCCCAGTGGAAACAGCTCCGACTTACGGGTTGTAGGTTGCGGGTCCCAACCCAGCCAGATGCATTATTTTATTTTATTATTGCTCACCCTCCATAGCAAATAGCGTGATCATTAATAACCTATAAGATGACCAGATCTATAAGGCCGAACGCTGCGTTAATAATACATTAAAGTTCTCCATCGACACGACTACATGCACACCGTTAAAATTGAACTAGCGACACTGCGCAGGTAATAATCCGGTTTCCGCAACAGGGCTCGCGCACACGATACCTGCGCGACGTCACGCAAAGGGTGCACACGCGGGCTCCCGCTAACGCAGCGTTGGCCCTAAGGATTATGTATGCAAAATTTTAACAGGATCGGTTCAGTAGTTTTTAGTAGTTCAAGTCGTCGACGGCGCGTACTATTCGACGCGGACCTCAAGTCCAGCCCCCCTAGCCAAGTTGCAAACGATAAACGTGAACGCTTTGTAATCTCCAATAGATTTTCAACTTTATACCTAAGAACATAAAGTTGAAAATCTATTAAAGACTACTGAGCGTTAGCGACCGGAACGAACGAAAACACTATGTAATCTTCAATAGATTTTCAACTTTATATCCAATAACATAAAGTTGAAAATCTATTAAAGAATACTGAGAGTTTACGTTTATCGTTTGTGACTTGGCTAGGGGGGCAGATGTCAGCAGACCGTAGGGGCCCAGCAGGGTCGAAGACTACTGGGGCCAAGGGTCTGCAAGGAAGACTCGGCCCTGGTATGAAAGGCAACGAAGAAACAGAAGTGGGTTTTTAATCAGTAAAACTCTGACACACCCTCTCGCACCGCCTAAGAGCGCGGCATGTCATTGGATGATTTCCCATCGAAAAAAAAAAATCAATCGATATCTGAATTAAGGACCCCAACTTTGAGTCATATTAGCGTCCACTCAACGAAGCGCTAGCTTCAGTAGCGCCAAGGACTTTTCGGTCGAAGACGCAAAAGGAGGCATCTGGTTTAACTCACGCAAAATAAGCGTGATAGAGATATAAAAATGTAACTACTACTTAATTGTTTTTTAACCACACATAACAGACCTTCACCCACATTGATAAGGAACAGTAAACAAACCGTCAACTTTTCCACTATTGCTAAAAAAACATTTTTAAATTTATTAATATACCTACCCATTAGTCTGTTTAAGCTATGTTTCAGAGATTATTTTTTATTATCTATAGGAGTAGGGCACCCGCCTCTGGCATCGGTGGGCAGACGCGCGCCGCTATGAGCGGCATCTCGTGGCGTGCTTCAAACATTTTTATACTTTTGTTCTTACCGCTCGTCGCTCCGCGCTTAGCTACCGCTCACAGCGGCAAGGTCGTGAACGGTACCGTAATGCATGAGGTTGCGTGTTCCAAACCGGGCAAGTACTAACGTGAATTTTTCAATTCATATGTACGTACTTTTCTAAGTTTATCTACTTAGAACATTACTGACACCCCGTGCCTTGGAAAGCACGTAAATGCCGTTGGTCCCAGTTGTCATTCGGAGATCTTTGAGAGTCGTTAAAGATAGTCAGAAGCCAGAAAGTCTGACCATCAGTATTTGCAAGTAGTATCGTGTTGCCCAGTAACTGTGTTGGAGAGGTCTGATATGCAGTTTAAAATAAAATTGGATGAATAACAAACATTTTGTGTATTATTGATCTTTTCCCGGTACTTTTTTGACAGAGTAGTATGTGCATCACCTGTACTTACACTTGAGAATCTTATAAATGCGTCAGCGAACTGAGTACGAGTATTTGATTTTCGGACTAAACATGAATATCACGACCTAACTGAATTTATACGTGTGAATGTCGCAAATTAGCCCTAAGGAACATACCTACTGACTGGCATCCGTACACTCTCAGTAAGGTTCAGTTGAGAACCAGCTTCAGGCAACTACTCCGTACGTAATTGTCTGGCATTTTTGCAGAACTGGACCTATTTGGCGCAGCCGAGACACACAATGTGTCAGTTTTCTTCCTGTGTGTGTGTGTGTTCCTGTGTGTTTTTTCCTTTTGAGGTACGGAACCCTTGGTGGAGCTTTGCTCGCGTAATAGTAGAAAATCATCCCAAAGGAACAAACTCTTGGGATAAAAAGTATCCTATTTGCTATTCCAGGACATGGTCTACCATACCAGTGTAATAAGTTTTATCGAAATCCATTCAGTAGTTTTTGTGTGAAAGAGTAACAAGCATCTACTTACACATCCATATACACAAAGTATAACTGCCCCCCTAGCCAAGTTACAATCGTATCTTTCGGCGCGAACGCCTCGAGTAGGCCACGCCTCCGATTCCTTTGTTCTGACTTTATCTCAACGCTCAGTCACGTGGTCACAACAAAGGATTCGGAGGCGAGGCCTACTCGAGGCGTTCGCGCCGAACGATACGATTGTAACTTGGCTAGGGGTGCTGTACGGTCGGGGGTTGCGATCTAAGATAGATACATTACTACTATAGATTGGGTGGTGAGGTCATTACTCGTGTCACCAACATAAAGGACTTGGGCGTGGCCTGAGTCCCAGCTGTGGGAACATTACAAGGCCAATTATGCTATATGCAGCTGCATCCGGACTCGATTGGAAGCAGATTGATTGTATGTAACTAACATCACGTAGCAAGCGTCGTGAGTCATTTCTTGCTTAGGTTTATTTACGACACCTAGACGCCTTTTAATTACCATGTAAAACTGATAATAAGTTAATTAATTCTGTTTTTCATTATTTATTTTCATTGTTATCTACTTAAACAAGAATTTCTATTTCATTGTGGATAAGTAAACCTTGTTCCCAACTTCCTTATTTTAATGGTATAAACTATAGTGTTTGACTGCAATCCCACCTGATGATAAGCAGTGATGCGATCGTTGATGGTGAATCGCACAGGTTTATTAAGAGCCTATTCACTTTAGTCTTGAAGACATCTAAATTATAATCGGACGGGAAGACCGCTGCAGGCAAATTGTTCCAGTCCTTCGATGTAGGTACGCGGTACAAACGACGAGGCGCAATACTTAGTCCAGGCCGTAGAAGTGTTAACAACGTAAGGGTGGACACTCTTCTTAAAAATATGCCTAATAGGTTGGCTTATTTTTTATTTTTTTTTACTTTTGGGGCGAGTAATCATCAAATAACTTCTCTCGCTTTGGGTGGAGCGGGAGGGAGTGTCAGACTAAAACCCACCTGTTTTCCTTCAGTTGCCCTTTGCGTTCTAGGGTTACGGTAACTCTCGCGAAGAATCCCGCAGCCTTGGTAGGCCTAAAGCGGATCCTTGATTGATATTGTTAATAATATTTTAACATTAGGTAGTTTGCTTATGGCCCTGGTAGGGAACGTAGCGCTGGGCACGTCCAATGCGGCAGGAAGTCCCCTCTTTGAGTAGTGGATAGAAAGGCGCCACTTTCCACATGTCGCAGTTCCTCACCGGAGGTACCTAACCAGTTCGGGAGGTTCCTGTTTATGTGGATCGCCTGGGGGACAGAGTGGAGCATACGGTGGAAATATACCCCGCTTGGGCGGAGCACCGCCGTGTCCGTGTGTGGCGATTTTTTTTTTTTAATTCGGCGTACGCATACTTGGGCACTTATAAAACCTCAGAAGCGAGTGCACGGTTTCAATTGGTCGTTTCCTATAGAAAAGAACCGGCAAGAAACTCCAGGTTTATCCTTTAAAAAAATCGATGGCGGCGACCTCTTGCGTCCGACTCCGGTTCAGATAACAGTCTGGAGCGAGAGGGAATGAGAAGCGGTCGCGTCGACAGCCGTTCCAACGTGGAGAAATAACAAATATACACATTCACAAATTTTCGCCTTTATAATATTAATGTGATGTGATAGGTAATCAATATTAGGTACTGTCAGCTGTAGCAATCTGGTACTTAACTATCAATATTGAAGACAGTTCAAATAGCATAGCATAGCATATATAAAAATAATATCAAAAAAATAAATAATTAAAACTTACAAAAATATGTAAAAAAAAAATATTGAGCTTCACAAGATATTGCTAGTTGTTCCGGGTTTGGGTGTGTTGTAGTATGTGAGTTTACATGATTGTGAACGCACCCTAGTGTAGGATAAAGTTAAAAAAAGACCAGGCAAGTGCGAGTTGGACTCGCGCACTGAGGGTTCCATACAAACTTACCTATCAAAACAGTTCAATTTCCGAATCGAGTCTCAAAGATTTTTACGAATCGCAAAAAGTTTTTTTTTTTGTGACGTAACTATAAATTTACAGTATTCAAATTTCTTCCTATACTTATGCTATGATACCTTGCTTCATGCCAAATTTCAGGATTCTAGGACAACGGGAAGTACCCTATGAATTTTGAATCCCTTGAGAGTGTCGAAATATACGTTTTTTGCAACATAAACGGCCGTATCTTTTTTTTTCGTTAACTTACAAGTTCGATTTTCACAGCTTCAAGGGACCGCAGACCTGAGTATATGGTTTTAATTTCAACTCGATAACTCCACGCGTTCCCGAGATAAAGGGTCTTGACAGACAGATAGACAGACGGACGAACAACAAAGTGATCCTATAAGGGGTCCGTTTCTTCCTTTTGAGGTACGGAACCCTAAAAACATTAGATCGCAGTTAGATATGATCTTAATGATTTGTCTAACCGCAACTGTCATGTGTCGTGATAGAAATAGTATTGCTAATAACTAACATCACGGAAACGGTAATAATTCCTAATATATAAATAACGATTAATGCCATTTAGATATAGAACAAAGTGGAAAAATCCATCCATTTGAAACCCTCAAAATGTAATTAACTAATGGTTTTTTGACTATCAAAACTGGATCTGGAATCTATCTATCTGGAATTCGATGAAATTTAAAAAGTTTATTATTTATTTATTTATTTATCTAAAACTTTATGCACTAATAAACATTGTACGAAGGCGGACTTAATGCCTTAGGCATTTTCTACCAGTCGACCTTAGGGTGGTGCAGAGACGTAACATGGCAGGTGCAACTTAATAGAAGACTGACAGAGAGGAAACAAGAACAATAATAAATATATACTTAGATATATACATACAAATAAAGAATAATATTGAGAAAAAAAAAAACGAATACAACAAATCAAGAGTGTGATGAATCTACCAACTGCTTGTGAAAGTTTAAAAAAAAAATTAAATATGCTAATGTAATTGTCTTTTTGGAACGAAGTCCTTATCGCGCATTGCGAAAGGGGGCTAGACGGAAAAAATGAAGACCAAAAGTTGTAACGACACTTTATGCTATAGTTGTAAGCCGTGCGGCGTGCGCGTGTTTCTCTGTCTGTCTCTATTTCTCTCTCCCATAGAAAGCAAGCCAGTTATTTTCGTTTCGTCTTTCCATTTCGCATTGAACAGTGTGGTGTCGCGACGATTATTTTTGTTGAGTGTATACAGGTTTTTTGTACATAATAAAAAATAATAACAACATATGTTTCCTACTTCAGTTACCACTAGCCAATTATTACTAAAATTGAGCCTACTGATTAAGTTTATATTACATCAAAAAAAAAAAAAACATTACAATTCCTTCACTAATTAATCGAAAGGAACTTCGTTCCATCCGGGTGTCCCTTGACTCCTCTCAAGTTTTTTTTTTAAACGTTATAGCACGCTAGGAATTACTCCTGCGTCGTGGGTGCCTTCAGATACATGTAAAACCCATATACACAAGCCACCCAGACCCGGAACTACCATCTGTAGGCTACAAATACTTGATCCGTGCGGGAATCGAACCCGCGACTCTATTTTTTTTTTTAAATAGATATAAACCAGTGCTTGACTGCGATCCCACCTGATGGTAAGCAGTGATGCAATCATTGATGGTGAGGCGCACTAGTTTATTAAGAGCCTATTCACTCTAGCCTTGAAGACACCTAAATTATAGTTGGATGGGAAGACCGCAGCAGGCAAATTGTTTCAGTCCTTCGATGTACGCGGTATTAACAACGAAGCGAAACGCTTAGTCCGGACCGTTGAAGTTTCAACAACGTAAGGGTGGATATACTCGCTGTACGTCGGGTTGTCCGATAGTAGAAAGGATATGGCGGAATCAAGGCATACAATTCCCGCGCACACTCTCCAAACTGCAACAGGATGATTTTGACTTCGTTCGTACGAGAGAATCTACGGGTCAACATGTTACCTCGAACCGCCAGTGCCCTACGTTCCCTTTGAATAGTATTAAATTGTTAAGTATTTAAATTGGTAGAATTCAGTCTTTATATATTTACAAGTACTACTTGTACAACATTACGGAGGAGATCCAAGGCATGATACAGAGGATACTTACAAACTAAAAATGAACATTTAATAAAACAATAATAACCTAAAACCATAACATACCCCATACACATGGAAGAAATAAAAATAAGAACATAGAATTTAAAAATTAAAAAAAAATCATAGGTACATAATTATAGGTATATAGAGCATATTATATTATATAGCAGTGCAGGTGGCCGAGTGGTAATGGCCCCCACTTATGAGTTGTAGGTTTAATTACTTTGTGTAATTTCCCAACAAACATTTAATCGGTCGCCACGACGACGTGCCGATTTTAACTTTTGGTCCTATGCGCTGGTCGTAAATACGTGGCTATCACGTTGATATGACCGAAAGTAGGCCCATTTTATACGAATCAGTGTCGTAATAGAGTTACACAGCAGTCGTATTAATCACTATTTGATCATGTAGTGGTCGTACAGATGTCATAAGGACCTCTTTCCGTCGAGTTATGGTGTTTATTAGCGCCATTTTGCGGCATTTTATCGAATAACTAGGGTTCATCATGACTTTTATAAGAAATTTTGATGTAAAATGATGAGATAAATGTAGTGAATTGAAACTTAAAAACCAGACTAATAATCTTATACTGTGTAAGAATAATATATTTTTTTATTATTGACAGAGGAGTACAGCCATTTTATTTATTCATTAGGTATTTTATTTATCGTCGAAAGTCGTGTTCAAGTACACTAATCTATTGGGAAATTAATTTTATTGAGTAATATGCACTAGTTTTCTCAATATAATGAACGCGCCTTATAAATTCTTTAAATTAAGCAACATTTTAAAATTTATTTTAACGAAAGTGTTAAAAATTATCTTTGTACGACTTAGGGTTTAAGACACAACCGTAATACAATATCTAGACGACTTTTCGTTCCGTGCACTATTTTTTTATCTGTATTTGTAAATTAACTAAATAATTAGGGTTCACTTAAAGAAAATCTCATATGAAAAAAACATTTTTAAATATATAATTAAACTAGTGACTTATTTATTGTTGGTTTCAGCGGTAATAAAAAATGATATATAATAAATATAATGGACATTAATAAGTTTTTAACATATTGATACATTATGTATTTGAGATGGCTATTGATATCTTCTATATCTTCTGAGGCACGTTTATGTTCATGAAAGTTAGAGATCACTTTGAAGTGTGCCAGAGACGGATGTCATTTTAGTAATGTTATTTTCAAAAAATAATTTTCCAAATGCCCATTTACATTATCACGAAGTATATCATTTTTATTAGTTTCGCTTGCGCTTTCATAATCGGAACTATCATTAAGATACAATTTATCAAATCTACCTTTTTTACGCCGACTCTACTTTTATAGAACCACTAGATCTACTTTTTGCGGTTCGAGCAACATCAAATCATTTAGACTTTGCAGCGAACTCAATTATTTAGAGTTTTAAACAAAATGTTGTGCGGAACCAATTGCAGTTTCATTACAATTGACTTGTTCTGGCTGTGGTTGTAATGTTGATATTATTTATACACTAATAGGACATCTAGTCATTAGTAGTATAAAAGTGTTCATATTGACTGAAAATTGTATAAGAGTGCAATTTATCACTCTTACACGATTATCACTTAAAAGCAGTTTTCGCGACTCTAATACGATTAATGACGGTATAAAAGTCGTCTACATGTTACTAAGACGACAGCATTAGTTTTACCACTGAAAATTGTGTATCGGTCGTCTAAAATAGTCGTATAGAAGTTTATACGATGTCCATATTGTTTTTTTTTTGGTATAATTGTTTTTGGCATATACGACTATAAGTTGTGTAAAGATAAGAGGCACTAAGTCATATTACACGATAAAAATACTTCAATACAATGTTTAAAGCACTTCGAGTCGCGTAACTCTTACTTATACGGCTAAAATGTTTGTTGGGTTATTTTCATCACCACTGCTCACAAAACTGTGAAGGAATAGTACATTTTGATAAAAGTGCAGAACATAGAAATTATCTATGGTGCAGAAAGTTTGTCATTGCGACCGAGGTGGAATTCGCACGAGCCGTAGGAGAGTGTGTTATGGAGCCGAGGGCTGCAGTGACGAATTTGCACGTGTGTCAAACGACTTTTTTCAACACACTTACGAAGAAATGAATAAACGGGGGTTGACCGGCGACTGGTGGGGGTCGATGCGCGCCCAGCCTGATGCGATACATGTAATAACATTGTGGCAGGGGACAGCACGCGCTATTTCTGCACTAGAGCGGAAAGCAGTCTATTGCGTGCCTAAAAGCGGTGGGATAAGAGCGGGTTTTCGAGTAAGTGTATTGAAAAACATCATGAGGAAACCATAGAATCAAAAATTCGAAGACATGTGACATCCACCAATCCGCACTAGGCCCGCGTGATAGATTACGGTCCACGCGCGCCTCAAGGAGATGTCAGCAAACCGTAGGGGCCCAGCAGAATCGAAGCCTACTGGGGCCACGGGTAGTGTGAAAGCGAAGCCCGGGGCTCCAGGATGAAAGAAAAGAAGGAACAGGAGTGGGTTTTTAGTCAATAAAAGTCTGACACTATCTCCCGTTCCGCCCAAGAGTGGGATTTGTCATAAGATGATTTTCCCACCCAAAAAAAAAGTAGGTACGGCAGGCACGTGACAAGACATGACTAGGATACATTCAATCTCTTCGAGTTCGTAAACAATTACTCAGACAGTAGGTAATCTAGATTTCAAGAGCAGCGCTACCAGACGGCGTTATCTTGATGACACATTTAAAAAAACAATTAGAAACAAACTTGATGGTACGGTGGGCGCTGTGGTTTAGTGATTGACTGCTGCACTGGCTGTCACCAGGTTTGTTCTCAACTTCTCACACGGATCCAATATTTGTATGTCCTGCAGGTAGATATTTGTTCCGATTTTGTGTGTTTTTTTGCTTGTTTAAATGTTTATGAACGTACCCTATATATATTTCAAAAAGCAATTGGCTAAGAAATAGGATTGAAAAACAAAATGGCGGCTACTTTTCTTTGTTCAGTTTAAAATCTATTGGTAGGTACTGTTTTCAAAGAAAATCACATTATATTTAAAAAAATACAGCAATCGATCAAATTTGAGTAGGTTCCAGTTTCTACAAATAATCCCAAAATTATGGAAATATTTAGATAGACATACATTTTATGATGGCCTATGATTTCAAAGGTCTTAGCTCGACCGACAGCTATAACTTTTTAATTGGATTCAAATTTTGTCGCGAAGTAACACGAAAAATTTATTTATTTATTTAAACTTCATATCCAGTAGTGGTACATAGGCGAACTTAATGCAGGCATTCTCTACCAGTCAAACTTTAGGTTAAAAAGACAACACTGTGGTAGGTGTGCAAAATAAATAAATAACAGATATATCAAGTAGAATGTAGTACCTTTAAATTAAGTTAAAATAATAAAATACTATACACAATACAATAATAATAATAAACATCGTGAGGAAACCGGCATGTCCTAGAACCAAAAAATTCGAAGACATGTGACATCCAACAACCCGCACTGGGCCCGCGTGGTGGATTACGGCCCATTCCCTCTCCTGGAGAGGAGGCCTGAGTCCCAGCAGTGGGAACATTAAAAGGCTGATTATCTTGTTGTTGTTGTAATAAAATACTTATATAGGGTAACTGGTGCTTGCTTCATAAATACTGTCAAGACATAAATCTACTGACAGACTAAATAACTTTCCTTGTAGGGCAGTCGGGTAACTGTACTAGTTTCCATCTCTTATCACAATGACCTTATATGGAAATGAAATGTAAAATAAATGTTTTATGTATTTGTTCTTGAAATGGAATATTTTATGAAAATTTGGTTCAGTAACATTAATTACGATGATAAAAGAGTACCTTGTCAAGGTTTTTTTCCGCGAATCTATTTGAATTACCTACTTGCTAGGCGTCTGCATTGTGAGATAAAACACACTGGGCCGCAAAATTCCGGGTCGCTCAAAAAAGTGTGATAGTTTCTTAGATACATAGGCAGTGAAATTGTAGTGACTGATTAATACGTAAAATAAAATACATAACATGTTTTGTATACTATTTCATTTTAATTACATACAAAAAATATTTCTAGTTAAAAGCGGAAAAATATTATTTTCAATACACTTACTCGTAAACCAGCTCTTATCCCACCGCTTTTAGGCACGCAATAGACTGTTTTCCGCACTAGTGCAGAAAAGTGCGCGTGTTCTCCCCGCCACAATTTTATTACATTTATCATATCATGCTGGGCGCGCGTCGTCCCCCACGAGTCGTCGGTCAATCCCCGCTTATTCATTTTGTAATTGTATTGAAAAAAGTCGTTTGATACACGTGCAAATTTGTCACTGCAGCCCTCGGCTCCGTAAAACACTCGCCAACGGCTCGTGCGAATTCCGCCTCGGTCTCAATGACAAACTTTTTGCACTTGTATCAAAATGTATTATTTCCTAATTGCGAATTTAGTAAAATTTTTAATTAAGATTTTTTTTTTAATTCGGTAACTTGTACAAAATGAAAACTCTTTTGAGATTTATGACAATGACGTCCCTACCTAAGAATGAAATGTATGAATTCTTCAAAAAGCACCTTTCGTTTGTTTCTTTCAGTTTACCCACTGCGGAAGTTAATTCATTGTTTACTTATATTTTTATGAAAATACCTCAAAACAGTGTGTATAGTCACTCTATATATAAGTAAACAGATAAAGCCTACTTATACACTGTGTTGCAAAATAGGAAATAGCAGAAGATTTACCATGCACTGGGCACGTGGTAGAAATAGTTTTCAGATAAAAAATTACATTGGTTTAACAAAACGAATTATTCACATTTTCTGGCTTCGCTGGTCTAGTGAAGAGGACTCTTATAAGATATCTTGCAATAGCAAAGCGTTTTGTTTATTTTTTTAATTGGTATAAACCAGTGCTTGACTGCGATCCCACCTGATGGTAAGCAGCGATGCAATCATTAATGAGCCTATTCACTCTAGCCTTGAAGACACCTAAATTATAGTTGGACGGGAAGACCGCAGCAGCCAAATTGTTCCAGTGCTTCGATGTACGCGGTATAAACGACGAAGCGAAATGTTTGATTGATGGCGATTGGCAATGACTCTTTAATCGCAAACATGTGTTATGTATCAACGATAGCCGAACCATAGCCATCTTTCGACATTGCTGCCTCTATGGACCAAAAAATTAACTAAAAATATTTTTATAACTTTACTCTTTAATATCCGATGCTCCGATGTCCGTTGCGGGCGCGGAGGGTTTCTGAACGGGAAACCCGCGTTCCCAGAACGCAGGAGCAGCTGAACAACACAGGTTTGGTGATTTAGTCAGTGAAATTCTGACACGTCTTCCAGCTCCACCCTAGGGAGGAGGGAAAATAATCTAATAGATATTGGCTCATTTCCTATCACTCGAGAGTCATAATCTATTAATAGATATCTTCTTATCATGAATGAGATACATATTAGATAAAAAACAAGTTGTAAGAGATGAATCTTCTATCAGTGATTCATTCATATAGTTTGCGTGTCTGGCGTAAATGAATAACCAAATGACGCGACGTATCGTCACATGAATGACAGATGCAGCGTTGTGATAGTTGATATTATTCTTATTGTTTGATGTAAATCATCGTTACCTGCTTGCCCTGTCCCTTGTGACTTAGTGCTTGTTTATGGAGACGCGGGGCGTCGATTCTCGTGTGCAGCGTGGCGTCTCGCGCCGTGTGCAGCGTGGCGTCTCGCGTCGCGTCGGCTGTTTTTACTATTTACAGAGAAGCGGCGCGATCAGCAGCCTGCTTCATTGCACGCGCAAACACAAACATAGCAATGTACTACGTTGTTTACGGAGACGCGGGGCGTGCAGAGTACGCCGCGGTGCCCGAGGCGAAGAAAGTAGCGTGCACAGTAGCAGGTATCGCCGTATGCTCGTATTGGAGCGTGGACGCCACGGGCCCCGCCACGGGTGTCGCTACGTTTTACCCTGAACGGGGAACACCGCGGATTTTTCAAGCAAACGCGTGTAATAACGCTTCTCCGTAAACAGTCTCATACGACGGCATAATATGTTTGCATTTAGTGCGGGCCGCGCTAGCTTGGCTGCCATCAGGCGGACTACATCGCAACAACCGCGCGGTGTCGATATGTGAATAGTACGTCGTGAGTTCAAACCGAGGCAGGTGCTTTACGTTCTGTAATTTATTTCATCACCACTGCTTTCAAAACGGTAAAGGAAAACATCGTGAGGAAATTGCCGATTTCCTCACGATGTTTTCCTTTACCGTTTCCGTGTCCTAGAACTAAAAATTCAAAGACATGTGACATCCACCAATACGCACTGGGCGTTCGTGGTGGATTACGGTGCACTCCCTCTCCTAGAGTGGAGACCTAAGTTCCAGCAGTGGGAGAATATTATAAGGTTGAATATGCCATGTCTACTGTCGACCCTGTCATAGAGCAGTTACAGGCTGACGGTGACTCATACTGCGGACTTACTTCTTTTCATAGATTTCAGTAGCCCATTATCTTAAAATCGATCTGTCAAAGATAAGAACTGCCTACAAAATTAATGAAGTTATTTTTCAAATCAAATGTGTTTTGGGTTTCAAGGCAGTTGAATCATTTCTCCGAGGCTCTTAGGCCCCTCGCCCACGGAGACTTTTTGTAGCGATGCTGTAGCGCGTTCGCATCATTAGAGAAGTCATTGGATGATTTCCCACTTAAAAATACCATGACATAAACTAGAAACATATTTACATAAAATAAAAAGTGCAGGTATATGTACCTGCACTTTTTCCTTTGGGGGTGGCAGAAACTCAGAACGTCATCTGCTCTTTTAAATACTGCTGCCTCATTCATGTCTTGACATAGTGAGTGGACCAAACATGCTACTGCGTCCCGCTATGTCTACGACGCAGCTGTATATTTCACGTCTGCATCACTCTACGAAAGTTGAGGAAGTCGTGGAGTATATGAAGATAAAGAGCAACTAGACTCTGAGGGTCAAAAAGCTGGATTCGCGCCACGACACCAACTTCAAGTCATTCGTAATACCTACGAGTTCCAACCCACCATCTACAGACCTTTTTGAGTGAGGACTTTTGGTCGAAAGGTTTCGTGTATCGACGTTTCCGAGGACGCGACATCACGCAGCGGAACACGTCGCTGATATTACGTGTATAATTAAAGTTTACTGCTTGTAATATTTTTAATATGTATTAGTTCGAGTATTTTGTAAGATTTTAATATTATGTATTTTATCTATGGGGCCATAGTTGCCTGACAATAAAGAAATAATAATAATAATAATACATCATTTCATATCTCCTGAAAGTAATGGGCGTTTTGGCCTTTAGCCGTTTTGTGGCCATACGTGCTCTTCTTCATCAGTTCCACGTTGTCAAGTGGCATTTTCTGAATACGAACGCTTGACGAAAATATTAAAATTGCTATTTACACACCTATCTGTAACATTTTAGAAGTTCCCGCAATTCATCATGGATGCCGTCATCAGAACTGGACTATAAATTAAAAACGTTAACATTAAATTAAATAATTATTCCTACAAATTGGTTAACCTACAAATGACAATTGGGAGGTAGTAAAAAAAAAATTGAGAATCTCCTCTTTTTTTGAAGTCGGTTAACCAACCCAAGTGACAAAAAATATGTACAAAGTAGTTTCCCAAAACATAAATCTTAGAAAAATAACAACATCAAAAAGATAATTTAATTTATTATCGTTAAAAGAACAATGTTATTGTAATGGTTACTAATTTAACGCAATTAGGCACGTTCTTGAACCTGAGCTTGTGCACACGTAGCTCTGTGACGTAGCGTTGCGTGTGAAACGTCACAGCGATGCATTATTGTACGAGTGTGTGTGCAGCGAGCGATTTGTGTTTATTTCTGCAGTAGTTCTAAATAGTTGATCTTAGTATCTGTTTTGCCATTTTAATAAAATTTCTACACCTATGTCTCTTAAACCTATATGTACCAACTAACTGTTGCCCGCGACTTCGTCCGCGTTAAGTTCGTAAAAATGCACAAACGTAACTAATAATTACACCAACATTAAACAAATCAAACACCCAAGCATCGCCATAATGACCGGTTCTGTGCATCTCGCATCCATCCGATTCCCGCGACCCTCACCCGGTCATCGGTCCACCTTGCGGGAGGCATTCCAACACTGCATCTTCAGGTACAAGGTCGCCACTCCAGAACCTTTCGTCCCCATCGACCATCTGTTCTGCATGCAATGTGCCCTGCCAATTGCCACTTCAGTTTGGCGATTCTTCGAGCTATGTCGATAACCTTGGTTTTCCTGCGGATATCTTCACATCTGATGTCATCGCGCAAGGAAACTTCGAGCATGCCCTTGCCCTTGGGGAAATAATCCAGACTAAAATAACTTTATTTAATATGGGTCCCGACTGGTGCAGTCAATGTGTTTCGTATTATAATTTGTTTTATTTTATGTGTTAAAATTAATGCAATTAATTAATTAAACCCCGAGCAAACGCCGGCGTTCGAACGTCATTGTCTTTCTATTGTGTCTCTAATTACGCTACTCAATAGGTTGGTTTCTACGCTACTGGATTGAACTTCTTTTTTTTTTCTTTTCAGTTTTTATTTAAAGTTATTTTTTACGCAGTCTACGTTAAAAATATGCTAAAAGTCGTTTTATTATTGTAATCGATGTACCGTCGTATATTATATATAAAAAGAAGACACAATACTCAGAAAAAATATTTCTATAGCTGGGGATCGAACTTAAGGCAAACGTCGTTCAATACCGACATTTTGGAATATTGCTCACCCCCCCCCCCCCTAGCAAATAGCGTGATAATTATAGCCTATAAGTTGACCTGGCCTATAAGAATTACGTATGCAAAATTTGAACAGGATTGTTTCAGTAGTTTTTGCGCCAATTAATATCATCGGTCCACAATTTTACTGTTGATTATATGTATGTATTAGATTCATATCAATAAAGAAAAATGAAATTAAAATTGGATACAACTTGTATGTATTAAAATAAATGTGTATTAGAGTAGTGCACCAACAGAATGCTGCCATTAATGGCCAAGGCAATTTTTACATCAATTAAAATGTAATTACTTTGACCACGTGGTTGTTTATATGGTACTTATGTCTTCATTTGTTTTGCATTCTTTTGCTCTGAATTTATTCCCCGACCTTAGTAATGACAAGTGACTAGCGAGTATTGTGGGGGCGGGCAGAATATGTGGTATTCGTCAACAGCATTTAAGCGTTCAAACTACAATTTCCTTTATAAATATACACTTACTACCCGGCTTCGCTCAACACTAGGAAATCTGCCACTCAGACGTGATCTGCACTGGTCTACATAGAAAGCGATCAATATGGCTTCCTATTCGCCTTCACCGGAACGCCCACATACTTTCTTTGCTTTATAATGTGCTATTTAATCCTTGTACCCCGTTTTATCTTAAGGAACGCTTTCAGTTTCTCAGTGACACACATAGTAGGTCCTTGAGATCATCGGAAAACCTAAAATTAAGTATTCGCACGCATTCCACTTCTTTCGTTGACAAATCTTTCACAATTCAAGTAGCTCGTTTGTGGAATACTTTACCCTTAAAAGTGAGGCGTGCTCAAACGCTCCCTACGTTTAAAAAAATGGTGAAGGAGCATTACCTTTGACTTTGATTTTTTCTTCTTCTGGCTCAATTATATATTTAATATTTATTATTATATTTTTTTCTTATATTGAATGTATGTATTTGTGTTAATAAGTCTTATTAGTATTTTTCTGATTTTGTACATTGACAGCCCTAAATCTATCTCCTTTCTTTCAGACTATCCAAAGGTTGTCTGTAAGAAATTGCCCTGTGTGATAAGACCGCCCATTGTACACTTATTTTTAATTATGTTTATCCTGTATTTTTTAACCGACTTCAAAAAGGAGGAGGTTATATGTTCGGTTGAATGTATGTTTTTTTTTTTTCTTATGTATGTTCACCGATTTCTCGGTCAATTGTGGACCGATTTTGAAAAATTTTTTTGTTTGAAAGGTTATGCTTCCGAGTTGGTCCCATAGAAATATTGTTATGATCTGATCATGAACTTCGAAGATATGGAACAGAACTCCTCATAGGATCACAGCAGAACCGTCGTAACAAGTAAAATTGCTTTGTTTATACGTGTAGTCGATGACTGACTGAAAGTAGAGGGGGAATATATCGACCTGATCTGATGGTGAAGCCTGAAATTAGGCACCGGAACTCTGTAATAAATTAATGTAATCTAACCGTGTTTGGGATTATTAGAATTGTCATGAGATGCACTCTGGCTATAAGGTATTTAAGTTTGGCTGAGGGGTACTTTTTAGTGGTGGTACCATAACTAAAAAGTGTAAAATAAAAAACTTTTTACAAAAAAAATACAACCGACTTCAAATTAAAAAGAAACACTGAAAAGTGCAAAATAACTTTAATTTCGAAACATAAAATAAATGACGACATGTTCTCAAGATACTTCTTCCAGCTTGGGAATCGTTTTATAGCTGGTGGTGATTGGAACGCAAAGCACATCTGCTGGGGCTCTAGACTCACCACTACTCGAGGCAGACAACTCAAAGCAAGCATAGACAGTAATAATCTCTTGACGTCATCCACCTGTGAACCCACTTATTGGCCCACAGACCCGAACAAAACCCCAGACCTCCTCGACTTCTTTATATTAAAGGGACTACCTAGGCACTACCTAAAACCTGAATCCTGCTACGATAGCTCTTCAGATCACACCCCAGTTATACTTACCATAAGCACTCAGATAATAGAATCTGAGAGTATAGAAAAGCTTACTACAAAAGACACTGACTGGGAGTCGTTAAGAGAGTTTATTGAAGCTAATATAAGATTAAATGTACCCTTAAAAACTCCAGATGACATAGAAGAGGCCACGAAATATATAACAGAACTTATCCAAAAAGCATGTTGGATTAACACTCCGGAGCCTAAACTAAATGACAGGCACTCTAATTATCCATTGGCCATTAGAAAAGCGCTGCTTGACAAACGCAGATATCGCAGAACATGGCAAAGCAGTAGATTGACTGAGGACAAAAAAATGTTCTACAGAGCAACAAAAGATCTAAAGGAAATGCTGCGAGATTGGCACAACAAAACTATGGAAGACCGTTTGGAGTCGTTGACAGCCACTGCATCTACCAACTATTCGCTGTGGAAATTCACTAAAAACTTGAATAGACCTCAAATTGCTAATCCCCCGCTTAAAACTGCAAGAGGGTGGGCGAGAACACCACAGGAGAAGGTAGATAAATTTGCCCAGCACCTGGAGCAAGTCTTTACACCGAATGAGGACATGGACTCACAAAATCAGGAACAAGTTGACAACATCCTCGGTCAAGCTTTTCAAATGACACTTCCGCCTCGCCCAATAACAGTACGTGAGGTCTGGAGAGTAATCTCAAAGCTACAAGACAAAAAAGCTCCCGGGTACGACCTACTTACCAAAGAAATTCTCAAACATCTTCCTCGAAAGGCTATAGTGTTCCTAACGTCACTCTTCAATGGAATTCTGAGGATTCAGTATTTCCCATTGGCGTGGAAAGTATCCCAAATCATAATGATACATAAAATAGGTAAACCGCCAACCGAAGTATCCTCATATCGACCTATAAGCCTGCTGCCTATCTTGTCAAAAGTATTTGAAAAGTTGGTGAAATACCGCATATCGCCAATCCTAAGCGAAAGGAATGTGATTCCTGATCACCAGTTCGGTTTCAGACAGGAGCACTCCACCACAGAACAAGTCCACAGAGTCTGCGATAAAATTAGAAAAAGCCTGGAGGAAAAACAATACTGTTCTTCGGCTTTTCTCGACATCCAACAGGCTTTCGATAGGGTTTGGCACAAGGGCCTGCTCTGTAAACTGAAGATGAGCCTTCCCCATCAGTATTACTTACTATTGAAATCTTACCTCTCGGAAAGGATCTTTCAAGTAAAAATAGCAGAAACGAAGTCTAGATTCTACGACATAAGAGCTGGAGTCCCTCAGGGCTCAGTTTTGGGACCTATTCTTTATACACTCTACACTGCTGACCTACCACAGGTTGAAGGAGTTACGACAGCAACTTTTGCTGATGACACCGCAATACTAGCAAGCCACACAGACCCTTCTATAGCGTCAGAAATGTTGCAGGAAGGTCTCGATAAAATAACAACTTGGCTACATAAGTGGCGAATAAAATCGAGTGCAAGCAAATCTGTTCACGTCACCTTCACGCTGCGGAAAGGTGATTGCCCACCCGTGAAATTGGATAACATCACGCTTCCTCACCGAGACACTGTAAGGTACCTTGGATTACATCTCGACCGCCGTCTAACGTGGAAACATCATATAAAGACCAAGAGGCACGAGATCAATATTCGATACAAAAACCTACACTGGATAATGGGACGCAATAGCATATTGAGTGTTGACAACAAACTCCTTATCTACAAAGTAATCCTTAAGCCAGTGTGGCTCTATGGAATTCAACTGTGGGGAAGTGCCTGTAAATCAAGTATTACCATAATACAAAGAATGCAAAACATGATTTTGAGATCTATTTCTGATGTTCCTTGGTTCATTACCAACACGGAAATCCACGACGAACTAAAAATGAATACTGTGTCGGAGGAAATACAAAAACACTCACAAAAATACCAGGAGAGACTGGAAAGACACCCTAATGATCTGGCGGCTGCGCTTAAAACCAGAAGTTACTCGAAAAGACTGAAAAGGAAAGACATAACATAGTCCATTTGCTAAAGTGGACTCAGCAACTGATTGGGTAGATGGCTCACTGGAGTCACGCTCATCCCGCCACGTATTCAAACTCCAACACACCTGCTAAAAGTAAAAACTGATTGCAGATTGAGAAAAAAAAAAAAAAAAAAAAAAAAAAAAAAAAAAAAAAAAAAAAAAAAAAAAAACTTTAATTTCGGAAGTCGGTGTTAAATAACGAAGAGACAAAACTATTATAGAAACACCGACTTCCGAAATTAAAGTTATTTTGCACTTTTCAGTGTTTCTTTTTAATTTGAAGTCGGTTGTATTTTTTTTGTAAAAAGTTTTTTTATGTTTATGTATAAGCATAAGCATAGCATAATCAGCCTTTTTAATGTTCCCACTGCTGGGACTCAGGCCTCCTTTCTCTAGGAGAGGGACTGGGCCGTAATCCACCACGCGGGCCCAGTGCAGATTGGCGAATGTTACATGTCTTCGAATTTTTGTTTCTAGGACATGCCGGTTTCCTCACGATGTTTTCCTTCACCGTTTTGAGAGCAGTGGTGATGAAATAAATTACACAAAGTAATGCGCCTAGCTGGGTTTGAACCCGCGACCTACAACTCGTAAGTCGGGGCCGTTACCACTCGGCCACCACTGCTCACTCGCTCATTCTCTTTGTTTATGTGGTGTACAACCTGGCAAAAGTGGGGATTAAGACCCCTCCGACACCCTGTGTGAGTGCGGTGCTCTTAACCAAACGATGGTCCACTTATTAGAGTGCCCAAAGATACACTTTTTCTTTACATCTGCACTTTTGATTGGCTTGTTGGTCTAGTGGTTAGAGACCCTGACTGCTATTCCGAAGGTACATTATTTTTCCATCTTTGTATTAGAGCGAACAAAACAAAAAAAAAAATGTTCTAAGTACATATTATGTTCCCATTACAAAAATTCTAGTTACATACTCGTATTTCTGGTTTTGTATTATGTGAGAATAAGGTACCTAAATAAAAGAAACCCTGCAAGTGCGAGTCAGAGTCGCGCACAGACAGACTGACAACAAAGTGATTCTATAAAGGTTCCGTTTTTTCTTGTTGAGGTACGTTAAACAATTCATCAACATGACGCATGTGTTGGTACCAGTCAGCTCAATCATTTTGAAAGGCCTCCAATCAGGTTAGAATTGTGTAATGTTGATGATACATTACCTCAATACATTACAGTCACTCAGACATTATGTAGCTGAAGATCTGTACTGAAATAATAATTGACTGATAAGTACTTTTTTTGAGAGGAGTAGTCGTCTGATGACTTTTCCCGCATTAAGGTGGGGCGAGAGGGCGTGTCAGATTTGTCCTACAGATGCCCTTGGCGTTTTATGATCACGGTTTCCTTTTCAGCAATTCCTTGTGGCCCTAGCCGGCATCGGACCTGTTGGGATAAGGTCCCAGCAGGTTCAACCCTACGGTTTACTAATATGTCTTTGATGCGCGTGGAGCACTACGTGCCGTCAATGACTCAGGGTCAGTCCTTACCGGACGGCTGGACGGCGAGCAACGCATTACTTGTCGTCCGTAAGCCCGCGCCTAAACAATTACATACAATGCGTTTCAATTATGAATAGGATCGATTGCCATGTTGTGACGTCACGTCATACTGTCAAATTGCAAGATATTGGGCAAAATTGAAGAACTGGATTCTGATTAAACTTTTTTCGTTCACAGTTCGTAAATAAAATAAATTTTAAAAATTTCTTGTTTTGCTCACCTTAGTAATTCTTCGATTTGACAGTATGACGTGACGTCACAACATGGCAATCGATCCTATTCTTATTTGGAACGCATTGTAAGGATACCGGCACGGATCTTGAGCGCTGACTTCTACAGTTCTACTTGCTCAGCACGCGGAAGTGAAATATTGGGTCTCTTTAGTGGTATGAAGAGAGATTCGGGGGCGGAGAGTGAAATTCTTGTACAGTGATTGACTCGCCGATATTGTACGATGCGCAAATCGATCCCCGCTCTTTCGCCGAGCGCTCAAGATTCGTGCCGCTATCTGTACTTACTTCACACTAACATAAAGGCAATAGTTTGTATGTATATTTGTAATGTGTTACGTTTGTTATTCCTTCACGTTTAAACGTCTAAAAAGATTTGAATAAAATTTGGCATACGGGTATATCTCGTCTTGGAATAGCAGACTTTTTCCCTCGGGAATGAGATTTCTTGGGTTTACTTTCATACGGGTAAGTAATTACAGGCCTCCTCTCTAGGAGAGGGAATGGGCCGTAATCCACCACGCGGGCCCAGTGCGGGTTGGATTTCTGGCGGGTTTCTTTATTCTTTATTGTACACACAATTTTATGTCTGTTATTTATACAAATACAAATACAAATAAAAGTTTATTTGTGTACACAGGTACAATTTAGTTGTTACAATTGTATTATATTAGTGTCTCTGTGTTCTGCCACAAAATAGCATACAAATATTAATTAAATAAAATATTATTACGCCTACTAAACAAATTTAAGTAAGTACACACATTAATGAATATCCACTAAAAGTTTCGTGTTTCTTTATTCATGAAATGTTACCTACAAATTTAGAAAATATCCCACCCACCTACCCTCCTACCCACCAACCTACCGGAACCGTAGCCGGAGCCTACCGGTATTACCTATTACCTATATTACTTATTACCTATAAACGGGTCACCTATATAAATATGTATATACAACACTTTCGTTTGTTTGAAGTACAAATTCTAGTTACTATCTAATTGTTTTATTGTCTGTATTTATTGTCTGTATAAAACAGACAATAAAAATAGGACAGTTGATAGGCGAGCTTAACCCACCATTGGGTTTATGTGGGTTTCATCGGTTGCTCTGATTTTTCACAGGGATTTCCGGTTTTCCAGAAACTACCTACAATCTACATGCGTGCCTGCCCTTAGACTAGGTTCGGGTTGGCTAATAGTCTAACCGTGTGAAGCTGATCACCAATATTTTACGTTTTTTTTTGGGAGTTGGAAAATCGTCTAATGACTTCTCCTGCTCTAGGGTGCACAATGGGAGGGCGTGTCAAACTTTTACTGACTAAAACCCACCTGTGTTCCTTCAGTTGCCCTTTGCAGTCTGGAACCACGGGTTACCTTTTCAGGAATTCCCCCGTTGCCCTAGCGAGCATCGGTTCTGCTGAGCCCCTTCACCACAATTTTATGTGGAGCGACTATTTAAGTACCTACCTACTTACCTTAACAAAATTCCAATTTCAATGACCTTTAAATCGTTCACATCATTTGGGATTTTTTTCGGTACCTTTACTCGTTTTTTTAATAATCACCTGATATTTTTTCCTGGAAAACAAATTTCATAACATTTCACGACCTTACGTCCTCTAAACCACAAAGCCACGATCTGCCACAAGCACCCTTAATACTAATCACATGAGACCTATTAACGCTCGAACTAATACATGTTTACATGTCAAACAACGCATGTTACTTAAAAAGACGCAAAAACGCATCAACACGCCAGTTCCGTTGCGTCCACGGTCCGAGTCGAACGCATTCGTGCGTTGAGTGTCGTCGCGAACGCACGCGGTGCAATCGTAGTGTGACTGAAGTTGAAGTACTGTAGTGGCTGCATGCCAATAAATATTGTGTATTTTTGGATCTTATATCTTCGTGAGTATTGTTTAATTCCTGTTTTGTTATTGTTTGTGTATGTATCGGAAATTCAGGAAATTGTTTTGTGGAAAACTGTAGATTTTCGCGGGAAAGGAGATAGAATGGGTTTCTGAAATTCAATGTTTGGAAATGTAAACAATGAAAGTTTAAAAAAAGTAATTACACCTACCACAGTGTTGTCTTTTTTCAACCCAAAGACTGACTGGTAGAGAATGCCTTATGTACCACTACTGTGCATAAAGTTTAAATAAATAAGTTTTATGATCAATTTTAGTTATTTTTTTTGGTAGATTCGAAGGTACTTACGCAGTCAAATTATTTAATTATAGGTGTCACGGTATAAATATAAAAAAAAACTTCAGTACATACCTACACACCCCGTAATATTTTATTTGGAATAAATGTACCTATAATTTGTTAGTTCTAAATTTGCGCCTTGTTCCGCCAAATAAAATGTTTTTCTTTCTTCTTCTTCTTCTTCTTCTTCTTCTTCTTCTTACCTATAGACTTTTACTAAGTACTTTTCATTATAAAAACAACAATATATTGTCGTTTTTTATCTAGTGGGACTAGAAGCGTGAAATTTTGCTTAGGGCTTCCTTTTATGACGTAGGCAAGCACTAAGAAAGGATTTTCCAAAATTCACCCCCTAAAGGGATGAAGTGGGTGTCCAAAGTTTGTATGGAGAATATATATACGCGGGCGAAGCCGCTGGCAGAAGCTAGTGTGAATGTATAATTGTAAGATGTTTACATTTGGTTGCCTAGGAAACTAAAACCTAATTTAAAAGAGTGACAAACAGTCCATCTTTATCTAACACAATAGAGTCAGTAATCAATTTAACCAAGCGTGGTCATTGAAGCATAGAAATCTTTACTTTTTTTCATTGTCATATAAGTATGTTTACAATACAAATGGTAATAACAAAGACAGTAATTAAAGAATGTCTTTAACCCTCAAAAATATTGAGACTTCAGGAAGAACGTCGTAAGGGACAATTTGCATTTTTTTTTTAGGATTGGGTTTTCTTTTCCATAATTATGTGTTTTTGTATATAGGTTTGGTATAAATATTTAGTTATTATTTAGCTTTCTTATGTATATCTAAAAGCGATGCATAAGACATCTACTAAACAAAATGACAGTATCAGAGCATACTGTTTTTAAGACTAGATTTCTAATTTAGTAAATATTGGGAAACTGCTTAGGATCAAAACAGTATATTATCTTCGTCTGTTTACTAGGTTCATATTAAATTTTTATACAGTCAATGGCTTAACATAGTTGTTATAATATATGTCATACTGTACTTAGGCCGAGTGACTCTGAATAAGAACTTCTGCAGTAAGTGTACCCACAGTAATCATGCTTTGTGATGTAAAAAAAATACTCGACTTACTGCATATTTTGAATTCATAAATTTGGTTTAAAAAGCGATTCAAACAAATGGGCAAGATCAAAATGTAGATCTCGATATCGTGATCACGGCTGTGTAGCTTTTTATTCTTTTGACAAATTTATGATTTAATTTAATTTAACTTTGACGCGAATATTAATTTGGAATGAAAATTATTTTGACTTTTAATAGGACTGTTTTTATTTTAATTTGTGATTTGACTTCGATTAATTTTTTTCTTGTATTTTCTTTTATTTGTTTGACATTTTTTATTATTTGACATTAATAAGTAATCATTTGTTGACTAATTTTATGTAAGATTCTATAAATGACTTGTAAGAATCCCTTACCAATAAATTACTATGACTACTATGACTATGACTATGACTATATCTAACAAATTTTTGACAATAATCTGACTTACTGTGACTATGATATTGACGGCAGTATAGTTATAAAATATATTGTAAGAAATCCTACACATAAAAATGTGTAGGATTTCTTATTAAGAAGTATTTATGAAAATATATTAATAGCAACTCTACTAGGTATATCAGTAGTTTTATCTAAACTAAAATTATATAGAGGTAAAGTTTCTTTTTTTGTTTGTAGGAGGTAATATCTGAAGGTATTGGTCCGATTGCTAAAATTTTTTCACCGATAGAAATCTGCCTTATTCCTGAGTGACATAGGCTATATTTTATGTATGCGGGCGAAGCCGCGGGCAAAAGCTAGTGAATAATAAGTTATATTATACTAGATTCTGTCAGCGGTTTTGCCCGCGTGAAAATAGGGTTCTCCATACAAACTTTGGACCCCCTTGTCATCCTCTTAGGGGGTCTTCTTCTTTTCGATTCGATGGTAAACTCGTCAAACTGTTTGGGCCCAATAGGTGGCTACATTAATAGCAGCATCGGTAGCACTCATCAAATCCTCCAAAGTGCAGGTGTATGGGCACTTTGCCGGGAGTGATTTTCGGGAAATCCTCTCTTAGTGCTCGCCTACGTCATAAAAGAAAACTGTGTGCAAAATTTCACTCCTAGTCTCAGTAGTTTCGGCTGTGCGTTGATAAGTTAGTCAGTTGTGCTTTTTATTTATATAGGCAAGTTATATTGTATTAGAATGATATTGACATAAATACTATTTAATTATGGAAGAGAAAACCCATACCAGCTAATATGTAAACTGTCGATGTTGTTTCTGAAATAGTTCGTTGTATTTAAATAAGTAATCATGACAATTGAGCAGTGGTGGCCGAGTGGTAACGGCCCCGACTTACGAATTGTAGGTCGCGGGTTCAAACCCAGCCAGGCGCATTACTTTGTGTAATTTATTTCATCACCACTGCTCTCAAAACGGTGAAGGAAAACATCGTGAAACCGGCATGTCCTAGACCCAAAAATTCGAAGACATATTTATTTATTAAATACTTTATGCACAAACGTACAGCGGTGGACTTAATGCCTTAGGCATTTTCTACCAGTCAACCTTAGGGTGATGCAGAGATAAATAGACACACACCACATAGATACATATGACATACACCAACCCGCACTGGGCCCGCGTGGTGGATTACGGCCCATTCCCTCTCCTAGAGAGGAGTCCTGAGTCCCAGCAGTGAGAAAATTAAAATGCTGATTATGCTTATTAATCATGACAAACCGTGCAAGTAAGCCCTTATCTTTCTAAAGTGAATGGTGAAAAATTTCAAATTACACAACTAGTCTTTAACACTTAGGTAACTGTCATTTACTAGCACCGGTTCTCGTCCGATTATCGAAGTTAAGCACCATTGAGCTCGGTCAGTACTTAGATGGGTGACCGCCTTCGTTGCCTTTCGTACCAGGGCCGAGTCTTCCTTTCAGAATCAGACTCTTGGCCCCAGTAGGCTTCGACCCTGCTAGGCCCCTACAGTTGCTGACATCTCCTTGAGGCGCGCGTGAAACAGTACGCGCCATCGACGCCTTGGGAACACGAATTAGAATAATAGCCTTAAAAGTCATGATTTCATGATTAGGTATAATTAAATCAGGTGATTGATGTACATTTAAATCTAACAATAACGTAATTAAAACTAACTTACAAAATAAAAATAAAAGCCATAAAGTACTAAAAAAAGCAATCTAAAGTACGGCGTCGAAAAACTCCTCCACATCGCTGTCGACCGGTAATGTACCCAAAAGACTGGCGGCATTGCCACGCTGAATGGCAATGTTTATCCTTTGTCCGAAGTAAAAGCCAGCCCTTGGGTCATGCGAAGTGTCAACAAGGGGTTTTGAAAGTTCTTTAAATAATTTGTGAGCACTCGGACCCCACGATCCGAGAGTTTCAACCCCAAACGGCTCGAAAATATAACTACCAACAAGGTTATTATATTTCCGCCGCTTGAGGTTCTCAGGTTCGGTTCGATTTTAATAGTAAGGTAATAAACAAATAAATAAATCTTAACAAAGAAAACAAAAACGGGTGATTTGAAGTTTGAAAGTTTTATTTATGATTTTTGTGATTACTCGTAATTTTTTTTTATGGTCTTAACATATTTTTTTTTTAAATAGACTGACACTAAACTATAAATTACAAAAAAAAAAAACGTAAGGAACATTTTAATTTCACAGGCTACCTTTACTGGCGTAGCTACCGAAGGGCTAGGCGGGGGCCTCGGGGCCTGCAAGCTTGGGACCCCCCAAAACCTGATTAGCAAACCTCTTATTGAACTAACGAAAAATTCTCCTACCTTCGATATCTCAAATAAAATAGGTTTCAATACTACTTAATACATGGCAACTAACTAGGTTTAGTCAGTAAAAGTCTGACACTCTTTCCCACTCCACCCAGAGGTGCAGAGGTTATTTGATGATTTCTCATGTAAAAAAGAGACCCCAATTTTTATTTAATTTTTTTTTGGCCGTTAGTCAGCTAGCTACGCTACTGGCCTACCTTAGCGCATACTTCAGCGCAAAAATATAACTGAAAGGGCCGCCGCACATGGACATACGCGACAGCCACAAACGCCGCCACGAGAAGCTAGAAGCGGCCACAAAGGATAAGCTGAAGCGCGCGACAGCCACTTGGGGCCGGTGGAAGCCACTTTTTTAACCCATGTGTGCATTATCATAATGGACTCTGACGAAGAAGGTTTAAATGCGCGAGTGGCATGTGACAGCGTTTTGTATCGGCGTTTAGTGGCCAGTGCGGACCACAAGAAGCGAGCAGCGGTGATTTGTAGCGTGTGATTGCCACCGGCGTTAACCGTGTGCGGCGAGTCCATATTAAATGTATGAAAACTACAGGAAAACGCTGGGTGGTGGCGTTTTGTGGTTGTGTCCGGTGGCCCGTTTGCGGCGACACTAACACGATTGTCTTAAACAAAGGAACAATTATTCTGATGTTAATTACCTTAGTATGTCTGAAGACAAAATCCTCCTTGGTCAGCGAAAGATCGTCTCGATTCCTTGAACTTAGACTTTAGTACTGTCGTTTGGCAGTCTGCCTGACCCTGAAGAGTTCGTTTATACGTTCATCCGCATTGATTTTCAACGAAAGTTTGACAAAGAAAATTTTGTTTTATATCTTTAGGAACCCTGTTTTTGAGATAGGAAAATCATCTAGTAACTTGTCCCGCTCTGGGTAGAGTGAGAGGGGCGTGTCCATCGGGTCGTGGGGCTCATTGAACCGAAACCGAGGTCCCAACTTCCACCTATAATTTTTTTTGTTTTTTAGTGGTATTTTCAGACCACAAATAAAATAAATACAGTATTTTTGGTGACATCTACATCTATCGAGACAGATACTGGGTAGTCTAGATGGCTTATTTTCATAATAGACCTTCTGGTTCATCGCTTTCTACCAAGCACGATCAAGGTAAGGATGTCAAGTGAAACTTAGTCATGAAATTCTGACAATGGTGTTTAAATAAATTACATAAACTATTTTCTTTTTACTTGATACATTATTTTACTATAAATACCACTATAGTAATGTTTATTTAAAAATAAACGGCAATACAAGTGAGGACTAGAATTTAGTCGTATACTACTCAGGACAGAAATTCAAAATATTTTTATTGCGCACTAGCTTTTGCCCGTGGCTTCGCTCCCGTCAACTGACTTCTCTATTCTACTCTGCCCAACTCTACCCTACTCTACCCCACTATATCCCACTCTACCCTATTCTACTCTACTCTACCCTACTCTACCCTCCCTACTCTACCCTACTCTACCTACCTTTTAATAATCATTATCGAATTTATCTCTCAAAAAATAATCCTACCTAACCTATCTCTGAACATGACGCGTAACACTCAATCTATGTGACACTGCAACATGCCCAGTGTCCTGCAAATTGTCCTCAATATTTTGCGATGCATTCACGTGACGCGGGCGGAACATGTTTTTGGAGGTAGGCGGAACAGAGAGTAAAGTCCCGCAAACCTCCGTTGAAAAGGGAGGATCCTGCAATATACCATTATATAGATAAAAAATATACAGAGCTATACAGAAGATAACACCCGCTGACCCGGTGAACTTCGTACCGCCTAATAGAAAATCTAACGCCATCTACTGTTATTACCAGTACAGCATAATTCTTTTTATAATGACATTTTAACTAGAGATGGTGTTTTATTTGGATTTTTTTCCATTTTTTCTCACCGTTTAAACCTTCCCTGGACTATCTTGAATATTTCAAGACCAAAATTAGCCAAATCGGTCCAGCCGTTTTTGAGTTTTAGCGAGACTAACGAACAGCTATTCGTTTTTATATATATACTCGTAGATTAAGTAGATGTATAATAAGAAAATAGTAAAAATAAAATAGTTGTTCGGAAGTACTAGGTTTTTTTAAAGATATGCGGGAAAAACGAAGGTTTGTGTGTCAATAAATCAGTCACAGTTTTTTTAAGTCTCGATAATGTCACGAATATTTTATCGATTTCTGGTACACACCACACAACGTGAGGTGGTGTTTCTATTTTGGTAACACTATCGATTAAACCATCAAGAAAAGGAAAAGCGACAACACCTTGTTAACTCCAATGAATACTGGGTATAGTCTTGTTTTGTTTGGTGCGAAAACATCAAAAGCTTCTAACTTATTTGTATACTGTGTCTACATCTCTCATCGAACTCTCCTGTCGCAGGTGTGCTGGAAGAAATTTAATTTGAAATAAGCAGTACCTTTGTGCTCTTCTATCTGCTTTTGTTCTTTTCATTTTTAAGTGTTTGTGTGTACATAATTAAATAAATAAATAAATAAGACTCCTCCTGAATGAGCTCTCCTCTCCTCTGAATGGAGCAAGGGCCATACTTTTACCGACTTAAACCACCTGGGTTCCTTCTTTTGCCCTTAGCGTTCCAGAGTCACGTAAACTCTTTCGAACAATCCCGCAGCCGTAGCAGGCATCGTCCTTAGCAGGTTTCTTCAATGATCATCATCATCGACATTTCATCTAGGAGTTCATCACCTAGATGAAACGTCAGTGATTCCTAGTTCTTAAATTCATTTAGTTCATACTTACATAGTATAAGTCATTGCTTTTATCTATATACAACGGTTGTTCAATGCATGTGACGAAGCAAGTTCAGTGCCAAGTACAATCTATGACATGCTATGAAATCTATATAGTTAGGTAAGTATATGTCTATGTAGATTTATTTGTGGGAACGTAATAATGCTACGTGGTAATGGCATGATTTATATATATTTGAGCCAAATCTGATAAATTCTATTTATTGCGGTAAATTTGGTATTATTCTGTATTTATGTTTGTACAATCTTTATTTATTTAATTCTTCTTCTGATTCAATGGTAAACTCGTCAAATTGTTTGGGCCCAATAGACCAAACTGCCCATACACCTGCACTTTGGAGGATATGATGAGTGCCACCGATGCTGCTATTATATATTTAATTAATTTATTATTTATTTATTAAATATTTTATGCACACTAAAGTACAGAGGCGCACTTAATGCCTTATGCATTTTCTACCAGTCAACCTTTAATTTAACCTTTTTTTTAATTCTTCAGTACGTGTGTTTGTCCCCTAACTCCTCCTAAAAGGCTTGACTGATTTAGATGAAATTTAGAGTGTATATTGGAGTGGGTCCTTGGATTGTTCGCAAATACAATTCGGTAGGTTGCGCTGCATTCAGGTTGTAATTATTTTCTGACGAAAAACGAGCTATTGGGCAGGACAACGTCTGACGGAATCGCTAGTATTCTATAATAAATCTATTGTGAACAACAAAAAAGACAGAAAGAAAACCTTTTTCTGAAAACAGTATCAAAATTTGTTATTGAATGAAGCAGCAATCAGCATTTCAAAAAATTTTATGAAGAAGAGTGGGAACGTGTTGGGAACATCTCACTATCTTTTTTGTACACATATAACGTACCTAATGGCAGTGACGTTACATTCAGTGTATAGCATAGCATAGCATAATCAGCCTTTTAATGTTCCCACTGCTGGGACTCAGGCCTCCTCTCTCTAGGAGAGGGAATGGGCCGTAATCCACCACGCGGGCCTAGTGCGGGTTGGTGAATGTCACATGTCTTCGAATATTTTGGTTCTAGGACTTGCCGGTTTCCTCACGATGTTTTCCTTCACCGTTTTGAGGGCAGTGGTGATGAAATAAATTACACAAAGTAATGCCCCTAGCTGGGTTTGAACCCGCGACCTAATAATTCGTAAGTTGGGGCCGTTACTACTTGGCCACCACTGCTCTCACATTCAGTGTGTGCATCGTTATTCTGTTAATTTGAGAACTGCCTCCTCCACAAACTTTCCAACACCTCCTTTGCTAGCATAACTGCTTCGCAGAAGGAGCCCACTGCTTCCCAAGCCTCCATGGCTTAAACCAGGGCCCGATCGCTTCCACGAAGACAGGGAGGGACTTACCATTACGTACTAAAATATCAAGCGTGTGAGCGAGAAAGAAAGATGGAGCTATACACTATAATAGTGTTGCAACAGAACTCTATTTCCGCTTCCGCTTCTGCAGAAGTTCTGCAAGCTTTTTCACTTACGTTTCCGCTTCTGCAAAATTTATAACTGAACTCTAAACGGAAGAATACAGCGAGGAGCGTGGGGGTGAGGGGCGCGTGGACAACTGGGCACATCGGAAAAGGCGCGCTTGGCGGTACACAAACGTGTCGCAACGAGTTTCTTTATTATTATATTTTTTTGGTTCATTCTGCGCATCAGCGTGCCTCGTGACGTGATTATGTCGTGAACCTTCTTTTGTTTTAAAAAAATAAAATTGTGAATTTTCTTCATAGTATTAACACTTCCGCTTCCGTTTCCGCTTCCGCAAAGATTTACTTTTGACATTTCTGTCTCCGTTTCCGCTTCCGTTAAGACACTTCCGTTGCATCACTACTATACAACCTATATAGCTCCACCCTTTCAGTTTAGGTCTAATGGATCGCGTCAAGAGCTCGTGGTAGGGCTTCAGAACTCGATAAGCTAATCCAGTGCACCAATGAGGAAACCAGTCTTCCATTATATCCTAGCTTGTCTTGAGACTTACGTTTACAAGACACCTAGGAATCTTAGTGTAGGTGTTATAAGTATCTGCTTCCCTCCATTTGCACTAGAGCACTATAGGATGACAGGCCAATGACACAGATTACTATTTATGTTGATTTTTCTAATGCACGTCGCTGAAGTGTGCTTAAAATAGAAATGGATGTACTTTAAGCTGTGTATTTGTGTTTTTGTATGACTTCCTATGAGTAATTTATTGCTCTGTAGTCCTGTTACCAATTTCACAGCCTCGGCTTCATTTAGATATATTTTTTTTTTAGGCGGGACATCATTATATAACTTCTCTCGCTCTGGGTGGAGGGAGTGGGAGTGTCAGACTTTCTCTGACTCCAACCCGTCTGTGTTTCTTTGCGTCCTAATGCCGTGATAACTCTTTCAAACAATTCGCAGTCCTCTTTAAAGGTGGATCTACGCTAAAGGAGCCGAGCACAAACTCTACCCATAATACAAGTTTAATCTTAGCTTGGGTGTCAGAGGTGATTAACTGTGTGTTAATTTTACAATTTTTATACATGTATGTTTTGCAAACCACGTATGACTATCTCTACTGTATAATTGTAAAACTGGTAATAAAGATTTATTATTATTATTATCTAGTTTGGACCGACTTACAAGCCTCGAACGAGCGCGCTTCGAGAGTTTGATTCGTGCTTGACTAAACTCCACCTAATGTCGGTTTTTTTTGACAAACACATAAGATTTCGCATCACGTTCAAGGACAGTGAACGTTTGGAGTCTCGTTGTACGTTCACGCTTGACACTAAAGCTTCTCGGCTTGTGCTCAGCTCGTGCTCAGCTTCTCAAGCGTAGACCAACCTTTAGATACCTTAATTAGAGACATGTTAATATATTAGCTGAACAAAAAGACCTAACATGTCGTAGTCTACTGCCCTAAAAAGAATTAAATATGTTTCGGGCCCATGCTAAGCTGAGTCACCGTTGGTAATCGACAAAACTTTGTGTAATATGCTAAGGAAACTAATGTTGAATGAATCCATTAACTTTGAAGGTCAGTCTTTTAATGCTACCGAAAACGCAATTATACATACTATATCTTCTAAACAATTCAGATATAGATATACGAGTGAAGTCTAATGATGACATTATATTGAAATTGCACTTCCTGTATTAAAGGTGTAAATTAGAGGAAGTTTGAAAGTGGCACCAGTGACTGAAAAGTTGAAAGGGAATCGTTTTTCTTGGTATGGTCATGTGAAGAGGAGGGAAGAAAAACATGTTACTAAAAGAGTTATTAGTTTATTAGGGGAATTTTAAAAGTGGCGCCAGTGATTAAAAAGTTGAATTGGAATCGTTTGTCTTGCTATGGTCTTAAGAAGAGTAAGGATGAAACGCATGTTACTGAAAGAGTTATGAATATACATGTGCATGGATGGAGAGGGAAGGGAGGCCAAAGAAAAGATGGATGGATTGTGTGAGGAGTGATATGAAAGAAATGGGAGTTAGTGATAGCGTGACGGGTGACAGGACATAATGGAACAAAAAATACTGTAGCGCCGACCCCAAATAACACGGTACAATGGCAGGAAAGTGATGATAATGTAGGACCGATGTTATTTTTAAACACATTACAAATATGCAGTGTTGTTGCGGTTTAGTTACATAACTTGAGAGAATATGTCCGGTGTATCACTTTGGTCCAATAACACATGGGCTTAGTTGTAAGTCAAACAACATTCTTGTTCATAACATTTATTCAGACATACCATATGTGTTTAAACAGGGCAGTGCGAATTGTAACAATCACGTCGGTTACTAAGACTCAGTATCTTAGGTCCTACTCTTTTTCTTTACTATGTAAATGAGGTCAAGAGGTCTTGCCATGATGTGTTAATATATGTCAATCGTGCAAGCGAGAAAGTGCGATAGAGCTATACACCCTATATAGCTGTATACCTTTAACAGTTCAGTTTAGGTCGTCAAATGGATCGCGTTAAGAGCTCGTGGTAGGTCCTTTGTTCCCTGAAAATTTAAAATGATCTCTGCATATGCAGATGACACTGCCTTGAAATTGTCTCTGTATATGCAAATGACACTGCCTTGAAATTTTCTCTGCATATGCAGATGAAACTGCCTTGAAATTGTCTCTGCATATGCAGATAACGCTGCCTTGAAATTGTCTCTGCATATGCAGATGACACTGCCTTGAAATTGTCTCTGCATATGCAGATGACACTGCCTTGAAATTGTCTCTGCATATGCAGATGACACTGCCTTGAAATTTTTCGCAGACTCGTGGGATGAACTTTGTATTATACTCGCCAAATGAATGTAAAGATTAAATGATTCAATCAATCAATTAAAATATTTGTCTATTTATATAAAAGGAGAAACTGACTGACTGACAAATCAACGCGCAGCTGAAACTACTGGGACTAGGAGCGTGAAATTTTGCATAAGGTTCCTTTCTGTGACGTAAGTGAGCACTAAGAGAGGATTTTCCAAAATAAACCCCTTAAGGGTATGAAACGGGGGTCCAAAGTTTGTATGGAGAAACTTTTCACGCGGGTGAAGCCGCTGGCAGAAGCTGGTTTTAAATAAACCATTTACATGTTAAAATGTCGGACACTCAAAAAAGCGAAGCTAAATTTAAGTTACTACTATTGGCCCTCTCGCCCCAGCCGCCGGGATCCCGATCCCGATCCCGATTTCCGGCCACCATTGGCGCGGCTTTGCGGACGGCAAGCAATGGGTAGCTCGTCGTCCGATCGTCCGGTAACCGTCCGGACCGAGCCCAAGCCGTCGACGGCGGGTACTGTTCCAAGTGCGCCTAAAGGAGATGTCAGCAATCGGTAGGGGCCCAGCAGGGTCGAAGCCTACTGGAGCCAAGGGTTTGTTTCTGAAAGGAAAACTCGGCCCTGGTATGAAAGGCAACGAAGGAACAGGAGTGGGTTTTTAATCAGTAAAGTCTGACACACCCTCTCGCTCCGCCTGAGAGCGAGAGATGTCACTGGATGATAAAAAAAAACTATTCATTTCTGACATCTCAATAAAAGCGAACTAATAACTTGAACCGGGGAATCTTAAGTTGCGTAAATGAAAACAACGACTAAACTGGAAATCGATTAGCATCATAAGTCATAACTCGATTAGAGGTTTAATAGGTTGTGAATTCTTGGATTAGAATTGCGAGGTGATTTGTTTGAAAAACATCAGTTAAATGTACGAAGAATATTCATAGTCATATTTGTAGGATTATAATTTTGACATTATTTTCTCTTGTAGTCGGAAGTAGTTTAAAACACTCGGGACTCGCACACGAAGGCTTTTGAAATACAACATTAAAATCAAGCAAAAAAAACACCGAAAAAATAAAGTTATTTATATGGGAACCCCCTTTAATTTTATTACTTGTTGTTGTAGCGGCAATAGAAATACACATTCTGTGAAATTTTCTACTTTAACTTTTACGGTTTAAGAGATATAGCCCGCTGAAAGACGGACGGTCAGACAGACGGAGACATGGATGGACGGACAACGAAGGTTTAGTAATGGAGTCTCGGGACCTTTACAGGTACGGGTATGGAACCTTAAAAAAATGTTTCTGGGAGGAAATGAAGACAAGGGCCATTTTACACCGAGCAAACACAAAAAAAGTCACATTGACCCATTGTTTCAATTTGATGATATCGTACCCTTATTGCAAAAACCAACTATCTGCAATTTTTCCCCAAATTAATTTAAATATAGCTATCGATTCGTCTCATCAAAGGTAACCGGTTATTAGCTACTACACTTATTTACAAAGATAGCTTCAGCAATAAGTAAATAACCTACAGATTCGATCGAATATAATAATCATCATCATTATCATCATCATCATTTTAGCCGAAAGACGTCCACTGTTGGACATAGGCCTCCCCCAATGAACGGTCCTATGCGTCTCGCATCCATCGGATGACATAGACGTAGCGTTGGAAGGCCTCCTACAAGGTGGACCGATGACCATATAAGGGTTGCGGGAATATAATAATATAATACAATAATACATAAATGTTGATCCATATTGGTTTTTGCATTAAGAGTACGATATTTTTACTAATTATGTGTTTATAATTTTATGATCATTACAATTATGGCTGTCCGCCAACACATTCAATACTATAAATAATAAGGTGAAAGCGACCGTAGGTCAGTAAAGTGCACAATTTATGATTTCGCATGAAAATCAACTACGTTTATCTGAAAGATTAATTTTATCTGTTCTCATTATTTTGGAAAACCAATCTCAAAGGCGTTCATAAAATTTGTATATACTGATGGACTTACAACATTTTCAAGTCATCATCACCATTTCAGCCGAAAGACGTCCACTACTGGACATAGGCCTCTCCCAAGTGTCGCCACAACGAACGGTCCTGTGCGTCTCGCATCCATCGGTATTCCGCGACCCTCACCAGGTCAAAGGTCCACTTTATGGGTGACTTTCCATCGCTGCCTCTTCCAGTACGCTTTCCTTTAATTCCACACAAATATTGTACCTAAACATGAAATTCTCAGCGGCTGTTCGGATTTGAACGTTTGGCACATGCATCGACGTTGACTGGACTGTACCTTTTCAACCACCAATTTTACACATTTATTTTTTTCAATGGAGTGGCACGCGCGCCGTTATAAAACCATCCAATTAGGACTTCATAAGTTTCAAAGTAAACAATTATGGTATCTATGGACTGGTATAATCTTGATTGGGTCCATGGACTAACCCCTGAGTTGGTTTCGGTGTTTCTTCTCATTATAGTCAGGTAGGAAACACCGGCCTCTTATAGTTTAAATTGACGAAAACATTGTTATAACGAATTGATAAATATCATTTATAACAGTGCAAATGCAAATAAAATTTTACAAGAAGCATTTTCTCCGCTCACTAATCCATTATAGATCTTCGTAGAAACTTAACATGTAACTGACAATTCATTTGATCATGATTTAAATCGCAATTGCAAAACAGTTCAGCGTATAGTAGTCTGCTATAGTATTTAAGGTACTCACCGCCACAAGTTGAGCTCTATAGGGCTTGGTTCACATAGAAGCTTCGCGAGTATTCTAAATCAGAGGGTTATTTATAGAAATGGAGGCGATCTCGATAAGTCAGTGTAACGGGACAAGTGACGGGTTTTACAGGTTGGGCAGCGTTCCTATAGCCAGCGTAAGGTGAGGCTAGGTCAGTGCGAAAGCGGTAAGCGTGGTTTGATTATTTAGTTGAATTGTTTATTTTTCTGCTGAGTATGGGTAGATGGTTTCCATGCCATTGTACGCAAGCACCTCGCTTCTTTACTAAGCAGAGTCTGGAGTAGCACTAAAAGCAAACTGACTTGACTTGACTGGCCTGTATGTTGGTCGTGGTTAGATTCCTACCCAGGACAAATGTTTGTGTGATGAGCACGATCATTTGTTCTGTGTCTGGGTGTAATCTATTTATATAAAAGGAGAAACTGACTGACTGACATATCAACGCACAGCCGAAACTACTGGGACTAAGAACGTGAAATTTTGCACAAGGCTTCCTTTTATGACGTGGGAGAGAAGAAGCAGAAGGGATTTTTGGAAATTCAACTTTTAAGGAGAGTGAAATAGGGGTCCAAAGTTTGTATGTAGAAACTTACTTTCACGCGAGCGGAGCCGCTGGCAGAAGCTAGTTTATCTATAATATGTATGTATTTAGAAATATATAAGTATGTTTTTTGTTTATCAATTTAGAAAAAAAACTACAGGTCATTGCAAATAAACAGGACTCAAACATCCTGAAAACATTTATTCGTGCCCAAATTGTTTAGATAATATATAATTGTTTCAAATATGGATGAAATAGGTCTGCACTAAAGATTTATTATTGAGTAAGATGGAGTAAGTAAGCGATGAATCCTTATTTCCTTTATGATGATAACTGTATACGGAAAGACAGTTTTTCTTTTAGAACTTGCTATCGAAGAAAGTTGTTCAATCCCATGGGCAGAAAAAAAAATTCCATGGAAAGAAGCAGTCACTAAAATATGACCTATATAACGTCAAATAGGTTATGAATATCAAGTAAATGCGTACATGTCAATGACCTGTAAAGTCATACATATAGTAGATACATTATTATGTGGTACTAGCTTTTACTCACGGCTTCGCTCACGTCAACTGACTACTCTATTCTGCTCTACCCAACTCTACCCTACTCAGCCCTATTCTACCCTGCTCTACCCTACTCTACCCTACCATTATTTTTTTTATTTTTTTCTTTCATAAAATCCTTCTCCTGACAATTACAAAAACAACAAAAAAAAAATAGTGAAATCGGTCCAGCCGTTCACGCGTGAAGGCGTGACCAAGGGAAATAGGGATTCATTTTTATGTATATAGATTATTCAGATAATACAAGTACCAATGTGTCGTTTAAAATGCTATGGTCATCTCATACTCTGATCGATCTCATAATAACAGATAACTTTCAGTGGCTTTAGAAGACTTCGGTTTTCTGTACCTATTCACTAAAGCGTAATTAATGATTCTAAAAATCATTATGTTATGGAAATATGTTGCAAAAATTCAAATCGTTTCCAACAAAGAAACAAATGAGAAACGTCATAATACACAGAAGTTGAAGACTGTCTTTGTTTTCAAATCATCTTTTACGGCAACAATAGATATAATAAGAACCGAAAGAATGGCTGTTTCCAAAAACTGACTTTAGTTTTCAAACAAAAGCCGTCTTCAGTGAACTGTTTGTTTGATAACAATAAACCGCATAGCGTTAATTTGTGACTAGTTTCTGTTAGCGACTTCACCCGTTTGATAGTAGAAAATTATTCCCAGGAAATATACTCCCGGGATGAAAAGTACCCTGTGTGCTATTAACATTTAACACGTCTACCCTTGTGCCAAATTTCGGACAAAAGTCCGGACCGTTGAAGTTTCAACAACGTAAGGGTGGATACCCACCGTACGTCGGGTTGTCCGATGGTAGAAAGGAGATGGCGGAATCAAGTCATGCAATTGCCGCGCGCACTCTCCAAAATGCAACCTGTAAAATACCGAAATACTGGCTACCTTGCGCCTGTGCTCGAGGCTTTGTAGATTTGACTTAATCAAATCTAGATCCCCAATTAGCCTCGCACGCCTTTCCACTGAGTCCAAAGCTGCTAGATGGCATTTTGCAGCACCAGCCCATATGTGACTTCAGTACTCCACACACGATCGGACCCGTGCTTTGTATAACATTAGAAGCTGTCCCGGCGTGAAGTACCGCCGGACCTTTGCAAGAACGCCTAGTTTCCTAGCAGCTACCTTGGCTTTGGACTCAATGAACCGCCCAAAATTGAGGTCTGAGGAAATTTCAACTCCCAAGAGCTGAAGGCGATGCACTCCAGGGATACATTCTGAAAAGCAGGAGCCAAGGTGAACGGGCTCCTTTTGAACGGGTGTGAACGGGCTCCGCCCAAACTATATTGTCCATATTCTTTTTAAAAATAATGCCTTGTTCTTCGTATAATAATATAATACCGGCCTCCCTAGCCAAGTTACAACCGTTTCGTTTCGATTCTCTTTTCGTCGATCGCCTCGAGTAGGCCACGCCTCCGATTCCTTTATTCTGACGTCATCTCAACGCTAAGTCACGTGGTCAGAACAAAGGAATAAGAGGCGTGGCGGACTCGAGGCGATCAACAAAAAGAGAATCGAAACGAAACGGTTGTAACTGCTGGGGTCTTACTATGACGTGTTAAAGTGTCAGACGTGCAAGCGAGAAAGATGCATGGAGCTGTAAACCCTATATAGCTCCAATCCTTTAACAGTTCAGTTTAGGCCGTTAAATGAATGAGCTCGTGGTAGGGGCTCAGGACATGTTAGGAAGACATTTTTGTAAACGCAGTGTGTAAAGCTAATCTTCATCATCATTTCAGCCAAAAGACGTCCACTGTTGGACATAGGCCTCCCTCAAGCGTCGCCACAACGACCGATCTTGTGCGTCTCGCATCCACCGCATTCCCGCGACTCTCACCAGGTCGGTCCACCTTGTGGGAGGTCTTCCAACTACATTTTCTAGTGCGCGGTCGCCACTCTAGAACCTTTCGGCCCCATCGACCATCCGTTCTACGAGCAATGTGCCCTACCCACTGCCACTTTAGTTTGGCGATTCTTCGGGCTATGTCGGCGACCTTGGCTCTCCTGCGGATATCTTCATTCCTGATGCGATCACGCAAGGAAACTCCGAGCATAGCCCTTTCCATTGCCCTTTTGGTGACTGTAAGCCTTCTGAGCTAATTGCTGGCTGTAAGCTAGTCTTTAAAATCGCTTGCAGTCTTACCTAATCTTTATGACTTCTTTGACAGATGCATCTAAAATAGAAACAAATCGAACGTATCCTTTTAGCTTGATGATGATAGATGCTTTCTTACTTATAAGTCTTGGAATGTATGTAGACTTGTAGATCTTGCAAAGTAACGGGTGAAACTGGTTAGAGAAAGAGACAGATAAGATATAGGAGAGCGCATTTGTTTAGGGAAGATATCTTAGGAAATAATTTAAGTCACTTATTTATATTAGATTAGCTAAGAAATAAGAAAACGCTTTCATTAAGGGAGGATGGTCGAAGCTATAATATAATAATAATATAATATTCACACAACTATCACACAACGCCGTCTAGTCCCAAGCTAAGCAGAGCTTGTGTTATGAGTACTAGACAACTGATAAACATACTTAAATAATTCTAAATACATACATATTATAGATAAAGAAGCTGTCCAAAGACGTAATATAAAAGTCACCTAAGAAATAGGAAAACGGATTTGCTTAGGGATGAAATCAGAAACGTTTATTTCAAATAGACCATTTACAGGAAATTTTTCATCATCATCCAGTCAGTGCATGAAATCGTCTCACTCGCTCTGAAACGCATGCGTGCTCTCACGCTCATACTCTCGGCTGAATAATTTTTGTGTTTAGGGCATGTTTGGTCACTACAATTAGTCTGAATACTGAAATATAACTTTGTAATAGTTACCTCAATAACATATGTAAAAATCAGACATGTAAAAATAAGTAAAGTTCATAATTTTTTTTGAGCTTTAAAGTGTCTGACAGAAGTTTTGGTCCATGGAAAGTGTCTGACACTTATTATACTACTTTAGAATAATATTCTATAAAAATTAGCCATAAAAATTTAAGTTTAGTTACTCTTATTTTTAGTTCCCTTTCTCACCTGGTACCTGCTCAGGGGCTCCAAGGAGGAGCTCCACAAGCACACAGGTATTCAAAGCACATGAGACGCTACTGAGAACCCAAGTTTTCATCCATGTGAAAATAAGCTATGTCAGACAGCTCTGGGATCTTGGTCTAATAGGAATCTATGTTGTATTTCTATTTGGATATATTTGAATGTCCATTGGTATAAAATTTATATTTGCCATGCCATTCCGGTCTGTTTAGGCCTATAAGCATCGTAAGCGTCATGTATTTTTGCCGTCTTTCTTCCTCTCTTTCACACACTTACCTTCTCATTCTTACAGCTGCGTTCATAATTTCCATATTAGTATGATACCTTGGTAGTAAATCAACAAATACACCACTATACCGGTAAGAACTGCACAAAGGCAGATTTACCAAGTGCCTTACCTTGAATTTGATCTAATTCTTCGACGCTCTGTATTTAATGAATAATTATCAAATTATTGATTTCGGTTTCTGGATCAATAATAAATGTTTGCTTCCGATGCATGTTTCAACCACATGCAATAATTTCAACGATGCCAATACATTAATTGATTTTGTGTAGTGTCGTGTTGTGTTGTCGTGTTGGTTCTTCTTATCGTTCCATTGAACGAGTCTAAACAATCTTATTTGGACTTTAAATGACAGTTTTGTGAAATGATGTTTCACGCAACCAGCAGATTTAGACAAATGACTTTTCTGTTAGCGTCATTAGCGGCAATGACATTACCAATCACGTCACTTGTCAGGTGACTTCTCCACAGCTAATGTCATTGCCATACATTTTGTACTTAGCGTTTGGCGGGAACGCTAGTCGCTAACAGAAAATTTTTTCTCTAAGTATGCTGGTGTCATCAGCTCCAGCAGTGCTATTTTCTAAGAAAACAGCCTTGAGCGCAGCGCTGCCCGCAGCGACGAAATCCAAATACGTACATTGATTTAAACAGCCTTGAGCGCAGCGCTGACCGCAGCGACGAAATCAATGTACCTATTTGGATTTCAGCTGCGCTCAAGGCTGTTTTCTTAGAGAATAGTACTGCTGGCATCTGTTAAAGTTTAGTCATAATGTTAGTCTGCGTCTTCTATTTATAACTTTTTTTTTATTTATTTACTGTTAATACTCGCTAAATATTCCAGCGTTTGATGGTCTATTAATAGTTCGCACGTGTTATTGGCAAAAATGTGGTGTGTCTTCCACGATTACCATTAGTGATGTTGAATTTGACGTTGACCGTCAACACCGTCTCTCCGCCCTAGTGCTTGAGTGGCCAATCGGCTAGTGAACAAATTTTACAGATTTTTTTTTTAAGAAACTTTTCGATATTATCAGAAGTTTATTAAAATCTTTCACATAATAACAACATGTAGTATTTCTTTATATATATATAAAAGGAAAAACTGACTGACTGACTGACTGACATATCAACGCACAACCTAAACTACTGGGCCTTGGAACATGAAATTTTGCACAAGGCTTCATTTTATGATATAAGCGAGCACTAAGAGAGGGTTTTCCAAAAGTCACCCCCTAGGGGATGAAACGGGGGTTCACAGTTTTTGTGGAGAAACCTGCTTACATGCAGGCGAAGCCACTGGCAAAAGCTAGTATATGTATATCTGAATAAAAATGAATAATAATATATACTAGTGATTAGTTGTTGCTATACTTTGAAATAAAAAAAACAATTTTGCTAAAATTGGCCGGTCGGCCATTCAAGCACTAGGCCAACGATCTGGTAGCATTATTTTTCTTGAACACTCATTGGTATTTTCCGTCTAAAACAAATGCGATGCATACTCAATTTCAGAACATTCGAAATACATTTGGCAAAGATTGGACGTATTTACCGAGAACTTAATAAACGTAAGTACCTATTGTTTTTGGCATAAATGTGGCCGATTTGCCGTAATTTTTGTATATTGAGAAACTAGCTTCTTCCAGCGGCTTGGGCTGCTTGAAAGTAGGATTCTCCATACTAAATTTGGAACCCCGATTCATGCCCTTAGGGGGAGAATTTTAGAAAATCCTATCTTAGTGCTCGCTTACGTTATAAAACGAAACCTTGTGAAAAATTTCGATCTCCTAGTCCCAGTAGCTTCAGTCAGTCAGTTAGTTTCTCCTTTTATATATATATATAGCTAAACATTTTAAACCGCTACATAAATCAGTGTAGGACACGTGCACGTGCCTTGGTACACGAGTTCAGGATCACGGCTTTTCTAGTACCTATTGGCAATTTGGCATGAGATAGATAGATATATTCTTTATTGTACATGTGTGTGTGTGCATGTATGTGTGTGTATGTATGTGTGTGTGTTGTTGTTTTTTTGTGTATGTATTCTTTGTGTTGAGCTGTATTAGAATAGCTCACTTTTATAAACATAAGCATATAAACAGACTTATAATGTTCCCACTGCCGGGACTTCGGCCTTCTCTCTAAGAGGGATTTGGCCGTAATCCATAACGCGGGCCCAGTCCGGGTTGGTGGAAGATATATGTCATCGAATTTTTGATTCTAGGACATTTCAGTTTCTTCACGATATTTTCCTTCATCGTTTAAAGAGACTGCTGTTATTGGCAAAATAAATTACACATGTAACGGCCTGCTTTGGTTTGAACCTAAGATGTACAATTTGAAAGTCGCAGTCGTTACCACTGGACCACCACTACTCTGTATAGCTCACGTCTTGTCGTGAAAGATTAGATTTTCACTGAATTTTTTTCATGAAAACAGTTCAACTGCTCATTTTGAAATATTGTACTTAATAGTCCCATAGAACAATCATTGTGGAGAAATTCAAATCACGTTTCTTCTCTGCAACGTCAATGAATATAATCTTATTATGTATTATCTGCATTATGTACATACCAACGTTACTGAAAAACAATGACCTTTTCAATCATAATGCAAGTGTGTAAATGTACTTCCGTATATTTCCAAGTATTTATTAATAGTCAATAGAAAATGAGATAAACTCTTTCCATACAATACATATTCATGAGATATTATCCTTGTGTTGTAAAGCGTAAGTACAAATATTATGATAGACTGAAGGAACCATGAAGTTGACACTGGTTGCCATGAAAACGTAATGCTGGGAATGAAACAGTTTGATTTTGTCTATCTGTAGAGTCGATTGAGAAGCGAGCCAAGAGGATCATCGGCAATGATGCACTTGTCAAGTCAAAACTCCAAAGTCTTGAGCATCGACGCCGAGTTGCTAGCCTGTCGGTTTTCTATCGTTTACATTTCGGGGAGTGTGCATTGGAATTGCATAATTTAATTCCACCAAGTCCGTTCCATCATCGGACCACAAGACGTACGGCGTTGCGTTGCACCGGTACATGGTGGACATCCCACCCATACGTACAAAGCGTTTAGGGAACACATTTATTTATGCGTACAGCTAAGGAGTGGAACTCCCTGCCGTAGTCTCTGTTTCCTGATAGCTTTAACCTAGTGGTCTTTAAGTCAAGGGTGAATAGGTTGCTTCTAGGCATGCGTGCTCCATCGTCGGCCACATCATCGCTTTCCATCAGGTGAGATAGTGGTTAAACGCGAGCCTATCCATAATAAAAAATAAAACAAAAATCTGTTTGCACGATTCAGGAGAAAGATTGCGAACTATTTGAAATTTGGTCAGTGTTGTGAGTGGATTTGATCAGTCGTGGGAAAATATTGGTCAAGGAAGGTTTGTACAATACCTAGATAGTCCTCGATACAGCTCAACACACACGATGGCACGCTTTGTTTTTGCGGACGCAACACGAACAGATAAGTCTATTGTTTGGACGCCATTGAAAAATGTGAGTTGTCATCGAAATGTCATTCGTTCGAATGAACTCGGACACGATAAGCGGTACCCGGGTAGATCAGTCTTTCTTGCTCACATAAGTGCGACAGGCCAGTGCAGGAAAGGGATGGGTTTAGGAAATGTAACAATCAACCGAGAACAAATGAAATATACGCTAAAAGAAACAGAAAATTTATTATGGATAGGCTCGCGTTTCACCACTATCCATTTAGATGAATCAACCAAATAGTGGCAGCGTCGTTAATTGGTTATCCCTTTTTTGTGCCTAGCTTTATCCCAACTATCTTGGGGTCGGCTTCCAGTCTATCCATCATCATCATCATCATCATTTCAGCCGATAGATGCCAACTGCTGGACATAGGCCTCTCCCAAATGTCGCCACAATGAACGGTCCTGTGCGTCTCGCATCCATCGGATTCCTGCAACCTTCACCAGGTCATCGGCTCACCTTGTAGGGGGCCTTCCAACACTGCGTCTTCCGGTACGCGGTCGCCACTTCAGAACCTTTCGGCCCCAACGGCTATGCTATGTCGGCAACCTTGGTTCTCCTGCGGATATCTTCATTCCTGTCTATCCGGAAGCAGCTAAATATCAGTATTTTACAATTTTATATTCAAATAAACAGTATCGTGACTATTCGTCATTTGACTATTGTTATCATAGGTTCTGGTCTATGAAGGAAAATGTTGAGCTTAGTGTGAATTTAATTAGAACAATGACGATTACGTGCGAGTTTCACTGGTCGTGACTGTACGTAACTGGCTCAGTACACCATACATCATTATAAGAACCTTTTGCTACATGTTAAAAGTGTTGTTAAGGCATATAGTCCCTTGAACATCTGGCCAGAGTAGAGAGACGTACTCGTACTGCCGCCTGCGCCAATATAGAGCCCCGCTGACCTTTAAAACCATTTTCTTTGCGAAATATTGATTGATTCACATATGCTATGTACATTCTGAAGAACATTTCACAGGATTTTTTTTGATGTAAACATTTTTCTTAAGGTCAAATCCGGTTGAAAGAGTAGAGAAAAAAAGCGAAAAAATATCATATTGTTACAATTATTTTTATGGCAAAAGTATTAGTCATGCGAAAAAATCATATGTTGATAATGTTGTACATGAATCTATAATAGGTCAACATATATTTTTTTCAGAGAGCACTGGTGGCCGAGTGGTAACGGCCCCGACTTACGAGTTGTAGGTCGCGGGTTCAAACCCAGCCAGGCGCATAACTTTGTATAATTTATTTCATCACCACTGCTATCAAAACGGTGAAGGAAAACGTCGAGAGGAAACCGGCATGTCCTAAAACCAAAAATTCGAAGACATGTGACATCCACCAACCCGCACCGGGCCCGCGTGGTGGATTACGGCCCATTCCCTCTCCTAGAGAGAGGAGGCCTGAGTCCCAGCAGTGGGAACATTATAAGGCTGATTATGCTTATGCTATATTTTTTTTAAACCTATTGACCTAGCCGTTACCGGGGACTAGGCTTCAGAAAGTTACTGTTTTATGGCACTGCTCGGGGGATAGGGCCTTTGAGTCTTGACTGGAGTTTTGGTGCGACTTTTTTAAGTGAAGTTCAAAGTCTGTTTTAATTATTAAAGAAAAAAAATTCAGAAAAAAAAGGTTACGCGCGTACCTACAAAACAGACAGCATATTGCTTCTTACAGCGAGAGCCTTTCGCTCGCTCAATGTTTATGTACTTATAATATATTTTTTGGAAAAACCAATATTCCATTATAAAAAATAGCTTCCAAAAGTTACTACTGGCTCATGATTGTGTCAAAGATGCTTTTGACTATATTTTTGCCTATCGGATGCGAGACGTGCAGGACCGGTCTTTATGGCAACACTTGGGGGAGGCCTATGTCCAATAGTGGACGTCTTTTGGATGAAAAGATGATGATGATGATATTCTTGCATGCAATCAGCCTTTAATATCCCCACTGTGGAACATTAGCCTCCTCCCTCTGAGAAGAAGTGGGTGAAAGTGGTTACACAGTCATTTTACCTCCAGCGGTTATTTAATTTTCTGAGAAACAAATAAAGACATCAACAATGATAAATATTTATTTTTCACATAATCCGGTCACAGTTTATTCACAACATATAATTATGACAATAATCTTCGTACATAACCCATAATTGAGGGCGCAATAATTACTGTTATTTGAACAATGACATATGACATACAGCGGAACGTCGCCATCTTTGATATATTTCAACTAAGGGTCGCCGCACACGGGCCGCCACGAGAAGCTAAAAGCGGCTATAAAAGCAGCTGAAGCGCGTGGCAGCCACTTGTGGCTGGTAGGTGCTGCTTTATTAACCCATACGCGCAATATCACAATGGACCCGGACGAAAAAGGTTGTGGAGGCGTTTTATGTCGGTGTTTAGTAGCCAGTGCGGGCCACAACAAGCGAGCAGTTGCGATTTGTAGCATGTGGCGGCCATCGGCGTCAACCTTGTGTGGAAAACCCATATAAAATGTATGAAAACTATAAGAAAAATGCCGGTGGTGGTGTTTTGAGGTTGCAGCCGGTGGCTCGTGTGCGGCGACTCTAAGAACGATGTGTCAGGTGTCACTGAGGGGTGTTAAAATACGAGAAAATTATGTAGATAATAAAAATACATACCTGTACCTGATTTTTGAAGTAGAGTATTTGTCAAACTCTACTTTGTAATTATTAAGTTCAGTAACCGCCAGTTTATTCTAAAGGACGTTATGTCGGGTGTTTTCTCTGGTCTGGGTAACTGCCAGAACCAGACATAGCACCCGTCTGGTCGGAGGCGCATTACTTTGTGTAATTTATTCCATCACTACTGCTCTCAAAACGGTGAAGAAAAACATCGTGAGGAAACCGGCATGTCCTAGAACCAAAAATTCGAAGACATGTGACATTCACCAATCCGCACTGGGCCCGCGTGGTGGATTACGGCCCATTCCCTCTCCTAGAGAGAGGAAGCCTGAGTCCCAGTAGTGGGAATATTAAAAGGCTGATTATGCTTATGCTTATTTTATATTTTTTTAAGTTATGTGCCATGTTTGTCGTAAACTCTTTTTCTTTCTTTCTTTTTCTATTTGCCGGCGTAAAACTCTATGAGTATCCCATCCAGGACTCTGCCTATTCAAAAGAAATGACTCATAATATCTATGAGGCATGCTAAACATCATAAATACATAACTTCACATTTATATTATTATAAATAGGTTTTTTAGTTCAATAATATAATGTAAAGTCAACGAGGTGTTGTTACAGATGGTTCATTTTGAATAATAATTAAAATACAAAAACATATTTTTTATAGATCGCTGCATGATATAACATACATTCGTAAATATATATATATATGTAATAGTTAATTATTTCAATGAGTAGGTAAGTATTGTTGATAACTTGTGGTTTTAGAGGAAAACAAAGAGCCATATCTACATACATAAATATACAATTGCCATTCACAGAATTTCTTGGTTTTGACGTTAATATACCATTGGAGCGCCTATCATCTTGTCCAAAAATGTCATAGGCGTCCATTACACGGTCATGCAAGCTTCAATCATGAATGACGGAATTTTATCGCCATATGATTTTCGTCATGCAAACGTCAGTCATCACATTAGACGGTAGGTTTTCCGTCAGTCAAAATATTTGACTGTGGCAAAACTGACCCCGGGGCCCTGGAACAATGGCAAAGAAGGAACAGGAGTGGGTTTTGGTCAGTAAAAGTATGACACCTCCTCTCGCTCCACCCAAGAGCGCGGGATGTCATTAGATGATTTGCCCACTTAAAAAAAATACCGACCTGCAAAATGCAAAAAAACTTAAGAACATTTGTATATCGTGGGCTACCTAGGAACTTTCCCTTAAGTGACTAGTGATTGGAACCTACTGCTTATAAAACTAAGATGTTTGTCTGACAATTCGAGCGATTTCAATTAGGAACCTATGCGGTATCATGCGTCATTAGGGCCTTATCCATTTTATTTTTCCGTTTTACATTATGACAGTCAATTAGCGAAAACGGTGTTCGAAATTTAAAAAAAAAACTTTATGTACTCTTTGAAAATTGTTCTCACTACTTGATAGTCGTATTTAAGGTTTCTGACAACAGTACCTATTTGAAATTGAGAACCTGTCAAAACCATTTCTTTTGGTGTTTTTTTTTTTAAATAACTTGTGAAGCGACAGGGATTAATCAGATTTACTGACTAAATCTAACTCTTTCGAACAATCCCGCAGCCGAGGCAGAAAAGTGATGTCCAGGCATGCGGACGACGAGCAATGGGTAGCTCGCAGTCCGCTCGTCTTATAAAGACCGAGCCCGAGTCATCGACGGTGCGTAGTGTTCCACGCGCGCCTCAAAGAGTTGTCAAAGTAAAGAATACTCGTGATTCTAGACCGCAAACGGCAACTAAAGGAACATAGGTGTGGTTTTAGTTAGTAAAAGTATGATACGCCCTCTCGCTCCACCCTAGAGCGGGAGAAGTCATTAAATGATTTCCCACCTCAAAAAAGTCCAGGCCGGCAAGGGTCAAACCTACTTTAACCTTTTGAATACCGTAATTAGAGACACAATAGAAAGACAATGAGAGAGAGAACGCCGTTCGCTTGGGGTTTAATGAATTAATATCAATGTTTGAAGGCTCTTCAGACTAAATTAGAACTTGACGAATACAAAACTTTTAATCCTTAAGGTGAGTCTATGCTAGAGGAGCTGAGCACGAGCGGAGCACGAACCGCGGACAATTTGTTTAATTGGACCGAATTACATGCCTCGAACAAGCACGCTTCGAGCGTTTGGTTTATGAAAGAAGAAAAAAGAAAGAAATACATTTTATGTGCCGGAAAAGGCGCAAACTTATGACTAACATATAACAGATTACAAATAAAAAATAAACATATATGCGCCACGTCCGTGCAAAACTACGGTCGACGGTGCTCCACTTATTATTGGTTTTTTGACTAACACAAAGGGTGACGCATCACGTTCGAGGACAGTGATCGTTGGAGGCTCGTTGTACGTCCTCACTTGACACCGCAAGTAGAGCAGCCCCCCTAGCCAAGTTACAACCGTGTCGTTTCGATTCTCTTTTCGTCGATCACCTCGAGTCTGCCACGCCTCCGATTCCTTTGTTCTGACGTCATCTCAACGCTCAGTCAGGTGGTCAACACAAAGAAATGGGAGGCATGGCCAACTCGAGGCGATCAACGAAAAGAGAATCGAAACGAAACGGTTGTAACTATAATTTAGGTGTCTTCAAGGCTAGAGTGAATAGGCTCTTAATAAACTAGTGCGCCTCACCATCAATGATTGCATCGCTGCTTACCATCAGGTGGGATCGCAGTCAAGCACTGGTTTATATGAATTAAAAAAAAAAAAAAAAAAACTTGGCTAGGGGGGCAGCTCGGCTTGTGCTCAGCTTGTGCTCCGCTTCTCTAGCGTAGACCCACCTTTACACCAGTAATCGGAGATTTACCTAACGGTGATTCTTGAGTACTCTTATTTAGACCATCACCTCATCAATACTTTTATCTTTCCAGAACCATGAAACCTGGTTGGCTAGCATGGGAATGCATAATCTTCGGCATCTTCGTGTGTGCCTCGTCCTGTGCTCCCCTCTGGAGACGAAGAAAAGATGCCAATGCTGGAGGCAGCGCGAAGCAAGCCTACATCTTCGCTGGAGGCGGCGTGTCTACTCTGGCTATGATACTGTCGGTAGCCAGGGGCACCTTAGGAGTTAGGTCTTTCTTGGGTAAGTGGAAAATATAATTATGATTTTAATATATATTTGTCGGCACAGGAGGCCGATCACTGTGATTTCCCAGTGACCATGTTTAGAGGGCGATGACTACGCAAGTGATTTACTGTGATGTAGGCTTTATTCACTTCACAACGAGCCGTGAGTGCAACAGTGTCTAGAGCAGTGTTGCCCAAGCGGCTGCCGATAGGTGAGACAGTGGTCAAACGCGAGCCTAACAATAACAAAAAAAAGTTTTACAAAAAAAAAATAACCGACTACAAAAAAAAAAAACACTAAAACGATCAAAATAACTTTAATTTTGGAAGTCGGTGCTTCTGGTATTGTTTGCTTGGTAAATATAAAGCTTGTTTTTTAAAAGGGCCTCGCAAAAACAAAACTCTTTAACTTTTTGAGTAGCGTAATTAGAGACACAATAGAAAGACAATGGCGCGTTAACGCCGGCGTTATTGCGGGGATCAACAGCTTAGTTATTGTTTTTTTTTTTATAAAACTAAAACCGCTGTTACGGGGCCGCAAAAATCGACATAGACCTGGGCGGAGTTCATACAAAATACTCAGTGACTACAACGCCGAGCAGCCCAGACTCTGTAAGCGGAATCACGTATTCACTGACGTCACGTGTTATGTAGTGTTGCCAGATCCGATTGGATTAAAATTGGGACAAATGGTAAAACAAATCTGGTTATAGGAATTTAGATCGGGACAAATAAAAAGTACTTTTTTAATAAAAAAATCCAAGTTTTTGAAAAACAACCCTGAAATTTTCAAATAAATTTATATTAATAATATTATTAATTTTAAATGATTATTTCATATAGTTCCATAAGTGATCTAATCTCACGATAGGTAATGTTTATAATTGGTGAAGTCGTATTCAAAATAAAAAAATATGAAATTAAACAAATGAGAAAATAATAAACCAAAAGAACATAATGATGTACCTACATATCGATTCTCAAATTAAAAACCGATACTTAGGACTATGAATAAAATATTAAGTACCTGCAGGTATTTAACAGCCCACTCATTGAAGACACTAATGTGTTTAAAATTATACAACGTGCCACTATCAAAATTGACTAATGAAATTTCACTAAAAATACTGCTGATGTAATTAAAACTTAATTAATATAACATTGAGATATGTGATCGCTTTTTTATCATCACCAATTAGGTACGTAAGTTTTCGTGGTGACAAGCGTTCTTCAATAATGTAACTCCCAGCACTTTGGAATCAATACTAGAAAAAATAAATAATACCTTCAAATATCAAGATAGATATGGTTAAAGTATAAAATTGAGCGAATAATTGATTCTATGTGTGCGTGCTGTGTGCGTACGCGTAATGTTGATGTGTTGCGACTAATTTATTTAAAATTGAGTAATAATTTGAAAAGCGTCTTTAACGAACCGATTAAAAACTAATAACCATCTGAGATCAGTCAAGGATGATGAAAGATTTAATTTTATTTTACAACTACCTTCTGGCAGCGGCTTTTCCCTCATGAAAGTAGAAAACTATCCCAAGCGAATGCCGCCAGGATTCCGATCCCGATTTCCGGCAACCGTAGACACGGGCTTGCGGACGGCGAGCAATGGGTAGCTCGCCGTCCGACCGTCTGGTAACCGTCCGGACCGAGCCCAAGTCGTCGACGGTGCGCAGTGTTCCACACGCGCCTTAAGGAGATGTCAGCAACCGTAGGGGCCCAGCAGGGTCGAAGCCTACAGGGGCCAAGGGTGATGCGAAAGAGATCCCTGGGGCCCTGGAACAATGGCAAAGAAGGAACAGGAGTGGGTTTTAGTCGGTAAAAGTCTGACACAATCTCCCGCGACTAGTATAAAAAAAAAAGTTTCTTTGGGAAAGTTGTTTGTAATCATGAGTACAATCACGTGTCTAAGTATCGGTCACTAATTACCAGTCACCCTATATAATTTCCTGGATCGTCTGATCTAGCCCATCTAATAGCTATCCGTTCAATGAGAAATCAAGTTTTTTCGAAGATACACCTTTGAAGTTTGTTAACTCTGTTGTGACCATGCACCTTCGCAAGTTTGGTTAGATGCTTTCTGTTTTGATAATGAAAAGTATCCTTTTCAGGGATCACAGATATAGGAATAAATCTGAAAACAGAAAATTTGTTGTAACGTCACAAAAAATACTTTTTTTGCGATGTGGAAAAATCTTTGAGACTTTATTCGGAAATTGAACTATTTACATAGGTAAGTTTGTACGAAACCCTCAGGGCGCGAGTTCGAATCGCACTTGCCCAGTTTTTTTTTATAACTTAGGCATTATTGTGTGTCAATTTGTTTCTATTACTAGAAGAGCCTTATATATTTTTCCTATTGAGTAGCGTAATTAGAGACACAATAGAAAGACAATGACGTTTGAACGCCGGCGTACGCTCGGGGTTTAATGAACTAAAGGTTATGCAGTAGCTAAAATGTCTTTCCTGATACTTACAACCTGGGGATTGATTCAACATTGAATATGTTACTTCCAGGCAAACATGCTCCATCAGGCGAGATACTGGTCAAACGCGAATAATAATAATAATTGAAAGAGCCATTAAAAAGGAAAGTCCGCCTTTGTACAATGTTTATTAGTGCATAAGGTTTTAAATAAATAAATAAAAAAACTGTAGTCTACAAATTATAGGTCTTTTCACAAAGTGTACCAGGGGCGCCGGTTTTTAGAAAACCTCATGGGTGCTCATGCTCATTTGATGACTCGAAAAAGTGGCGAAGTGTGAGAAGAGAAATGCACACTGATCGACCACCTCTCCACCACCACCATCCGCTATCCTCTCTCCTAACTTTGCTGTGCCCGACAGGGTCCATATTGATCTTGACTATATTTTATACCACCTATGTACATAATATGGAATGCAATAATAAAGTATTGAGTATTGAGTATTGACAAATAAATAAATGTCCTACTTACATACTGCGTAATTATAATATATTAATAATAAATTAAGGTTTTCCCTTTTACTATAGAAACCAGAAACAGCGAAGGTAGAGATACCATAAACACCCAGACCCGACACAAATATCTGTTTCATCAACAAATATTTGTGTTGGTGCGGGAATCGAACCCGCGACCCTTGCGTCTAAACCGGCGCTCTAAACCACTGCGCTAAACAGGTCGTCGCGTAATGAAAAAACGCCCAACCCTAAAAGGCGATTACTGATCTGTTTCTTGATGTCTATTCTCAGGGGTGCTCGGCACCCACTGTTTATTTCTCATGAGTGCTCGACCCCCCGAGCACCCACAGAGTCGGCGCCCCTGAAGTGTACTATTATAATACTTTACAGTTCAACTCTTCCCCCATTTTTATCAGTGTTAACTTCAAATACCTATGTAAACGGCATCCGAAACAGATTATTAGCTAAATCATTAGGAAAACCAAGACTTAATGACAATTTTAATTACTAGCTAGTTGCTAGCGGTCTCGTCCACACGTGAGAGTAGTAAATTATCGTAAGGCAAACATACTCCCGGGATTTATGTTGTTTTTTCAATTCATATAATTATGTATTTTTCTAAGCGAGAGCTAGCTATGCGAGACGCACAGGACCGGTCATTGTAGCGACATTTGGGGGAGGTCTATGTCCAACAGTGGACGTCTTTTGACTGAAATGATGATGATGATGATGATTTTTCTAAGTTTATTTAGGACATTACTGACACCTCTTAACATTGGAAAGCACGTAAACCCGTTGGTCCCAGTTGTCATTCGTAGATCTTTGACAGTCCATACACTAATAGCATAAGCATAATCAGCCTTTTAATGTTCCCACTGCTGGGACTCAGGCCTCCTCTCTCTAGGAGAGGGAATGTGCCGTAATCCACCGCGCGGGCCCAGTGCGGGTTGGTGAATGTCACATGTTTTCGAATTATTGGTTCTAGGACATGGCGGTTTCCTCACAATGTTTTCCTTCACCGTTTTGAGAGCAGTGGTGATGAAATAAATTACACAAAGTAATGCGCCTGGCTGGGTTTGAACCCGCGACTTACTCGTAAGTCGGTGCCGTTACCACTCGGCCACCACTGCTCTACAGGACATACAGGTAAAAAAAAAGAAAAAAAAGAAAGAGAGAGAGAGAGAAAATTCGTGTTGACCAGTAACTGGGTTGAGGAAATCTGATAACCAGTCCCTTTATGTAATATAATGCATTCAGTTAGACTGGAATCCGACCCCATGCAAGTTTGGAAAAGGCTACGGAGATAATGAGTTGATGTTAATTTTGAAACAGGAGAAAAAACCCATCTTTCATTCACACCCCCTTTACTGCGAATGAAAGATGGTTTTTTCTCTTGTTTCAAAACTAACATCAACTCATTATCTCCGTAGCTATTCACACCCCCTTTACTGCCCACGGGTAGTGTGAAAGCGAAGCCCGGGGCCCCGGGATGAAGGCAAAGAAGGAACAGGAGTGGGTTTTTAGTCAGTAAAAGTGTGACACTATCTCTCGCTCCGCCCAAGAGCGGGATTTGTCATTAGATGATTTTCCCACCTAAAAAAAAACCCCCTTTACTGCAGCTAAAAATAAACTCCATAAAAAATATCACAGACACACACACACACACACACATACAGCAATAATGACTTCTTTAGAAATAAAAACATTAGAAGTGAAACGTAAGTTTGCGCACAATCACATCAAATAAATAAATAATCGTCATTATTAAAATAATGCATCGTGTTAAAAGCGTATAGGTACTATTATTGTGGACACTGGACTGTGAAATACATAACACACTTATAATTCTATGTATATTATGTTTATACAAAAAACGGCGCAAGTTTGCTTTGTGTTCCGTAGGTAAGACCCCAATTTTTTTTAGGTGATTTCCAATGACATATTAAGGTTAAGAGTGCTTAATTTCTGAGATATGGTAGTTTTAGTTAACGCGGAGAAATCCTGCGATATCGACCGGGTGCACTGTTACATACAGAAAGAAAGAAAAGAAAGAAAAACAGTTTATTTGCACAAACATGACACATAACTTAAAAAATAATAATAATAACATACATATATAACAAATTATACAAAAAAGTTAAATTACAGCGACTAGTTGCACAAAAATACGTTACACAGGAGGGGTCATTTAAAAATTAATTAATTCGTTTCTTTCACCTGATCATCTAAGCTCAGCAGAGCAGATGGGAGCTATCTAGGATTATTTACCAGAGGTGTAGCGTGGACTAATTTAGATGTGGGTGAACGCGCATTAGCGAGGCCTTTTTCTTTAATAAATTCCAAAACGAGACAGCGACTGTCGCAACCCAGTGTTGTTAAAGAGCCCTCGCACACGCAAGGCCCCTTTGGATGCGAGGCCGTGGGCAAAGGCCCACTTCACCCACGCCTAGCAACGCTACTATTATTTACATAGTGTTTTAATGTTTTGAAAAAGGCTGCTAAATAATATAATGTCAACATTGTACACTTGGTTTGCTATAAACGTTTTGACTTTGACTTTGACTTTAATTATGAAAAATTTCAGAATTATGTACTGTACCCATGGTATAAATTATGTACACGATTATGTTTCAAATTAACCTTTAGATCAAATTTTTATTAGTCAAATACATTTAACTTAATAATACCTATATTTATTTATCTATTAAAACCTTATCTACACTTCTACACTAATATAATTATACAGAGGTAAAGTTTGTTTTTTGTTTGTAGGCGGTAATCTTGGCTGGCTTGCACTGACTGGACCATAGAGAGAAAGAACCAAACAAATTTGAGTGGACCTGCCACTCAAATCTGTAGGTATGGTTCTTTCTTCAAAAGACCATATCAGACAAATCTGCATGGTTCTCAGGTGATTTGACTATTACATATCGCCTGCTTACTGGTAAAACCAGATAAATGCATTTTTTTACTAGATCGAGTTAAAAATGCAGTTATATGTAAGTTTTTACGCTCTATCTATTGGTACAACCGAATAAATGCAATGTCCAATGGTTGCAGAGATAATGAATTTATAAAAGTGATATCTATCACATTTTGAAAAAAATATTCCAGTATAACCAAATAAATAATCTTATGCCTCAAATCCGTTTCAGTTTAACAGTTAAAAAACAATAAATACGGTTGTAGTGACATCTATGGCGTCACAAAAGAACTAATCCTGCATCGCGCAATCAAAGTTCTCCGCGCGATTGGAACATATAGAACAGCCGGAAATCATCTATCGGGCAGTTGCCCACCAGACATAACACCCGTCTGGCCGGAGGATCCTCCTTTTTCAACGGAGGTTTGCGGGACTTTACACTCTGTTCTACATACCTCCAAAATGGTGACCCTCAACAAAAGAACGTCAGCGCAGCCTTCGTGCAGCTACTACTTTGTGACGTCATCATCACTTCCTCAAGCTTTCGAGCAGCGAGCCATACAGCCAGCACCCACGGCTTTTAAGGGTATCCTGACCACCAGCATGCCTACCTGGTCATACCGGGTCATCACCTTGAGCCTCATCAGCGACCTTGGCGAAGCACACTGCACCTACGGCCAGTCACATGAAGAGCTACGAAGAACCTCTCCTGGTCGATGCCAGCAGTCAAGCCCTACGTCGCACAGTACCGCTCCGACTCACTGGTGCCAGCAGCATCATCCCGACTCACTAGGACATCATCACCCCGACTCACTGGGGCATCATCCCGACTCACTGGGACAGCACCACCCCAACTCACTGGTGCATCACCGCAGACAGTTCCGACTCACCGAGAACTATACGGCATTCGGTTCCAACCCACTGAAACCAACCTACCACTGGCCTGGCACGCATCAAGAAGCATCAAGAACCATCGATCTCCGATCTCCGGAGGGGAGTGATGTAGCGACATCTATGGCGTCACAAAAGAACTAATCCTGCATCGCGCAATCAAAGTTCTCCGCGCGATTGGAACATATAGAACAGCCCGAAATCATCTATCGGGCAGTTGCCCACTAGACATAACACCCGTCTGGCCGGAGGATCCTCCCTTTTCAACGAAGGTTTGCGGGACTTTACACTCGGTTCTACATACCTCCAAACGGTTATAACTTTTTACATTTTATGATTTAAATAGTAAAATGATAAGAATTATACTGATAAAAGGTCATAAACGCATGTATTATTATGAACGTAATAGTTTAAACAACATAACCATATTAAAGTTATTTATTCCATTTTACTAGTTAAAAACTTCTACTTGGTTTGTTCGAAAGATACGAGTTGACAGTATGGTCAGACCTCGCGCCACTAATTATGGATGAGTTTTTTATGTTACAAATAGTAAATATATTATCTATGCATGAAGCTGAGATAGGTGTTATTCTTGTTGCTTCATTAAAGGCATACAGTAAACCTCTGAATTTTTATTTTCTGACTCAATACTGCTTTGTATATTATCCACCTCCATTTAGCTGTAGCAGCAAAATATTGATTCTGGTTTAGTCCTCCACACGTATCAGAATAGACAAACCTCGGTTATATGAGAAAAAACACACGTAGAAAGATAGTAAAACGGGATACTACCTATTTACTTACTCCGACATCATGAAAACGCCCTACAAAACTATTTAAATTGAACGGATTTAAACATATAAAGATAGTAAAACGGGATACTACCTATTTACTTACCCCGAAATCACGAAAACGCCCTACAAAACTAAAGTATTTAAATTGAACGGATTTAACGATTTAAAAAAACATTGCTGATGAAACTGTTTTCAACTCGTAAGGGCCGATCGCCCCCACGAGGACACGGCGTTGCTCGCCCAAGCGGGGCACACCACCTCCGTGTGCTCCACCGTGTCCCCCGGGCGGTCCACACAGTGGTGACACCCGGGCGACGCTTCCGCACGAATCCGGTGCAGGAACTTCCCGAACTTACCGTGTTCGGTGAGAACCTGCGTCATGCGGAAGGTGAGGACGCCGTGAGGTCTTTCCAACCACGCCTCAAAGAGGGGACTTACCGCCATAATTGTGGCGTGCCCAATGCCACATGAATGTTGAGGCAATCCAGCTGTTAGACACACGGACTAGAGCGTAGACTAAAGAGAACTAAACCTTTTGAGTTTGTTTAGTTTTTAAAGTTAATGTGTAATAGTGATCAATGCTGTGCTATGCATACAACACATGAACAAAGTGTTTTTATCAATATCAGACTCTAAGAAAGTGCTAAAGGACGCTATTCTTAGTTTTAACAAAACCTATAACGTATAATATGAAGTCAGAGTTAAATTACTTCTTAGTCTTTTAGGCTAGATTGTAATCAATTATTAGGAAATTTGTTCTTAATAATAAAGGAAAAAAAAACTTGAAATTTGTTTTTTTCACAGCTTAAAAGAGACCGTAGTTTCCAGATTGAGTGTTAAATTTCAACTCAATACGTCCACGCATTCCCGAGATAAAAGAGCTTCTTGCCAGACAGACAGACAGACGGACGGACAACAAAGTGATCCTACAAGGGTTCCGTTTTTTCCTTTTGAGGTACGGAACCCTAAAATACGAGTCTAACTAATCAATTTTGGGTTGATTCTACCAACTTCTTGCAAATGTATTCACGTGCCTTCACTTTAAAAGATAGTTCAGAAGGAGCGCATTTCAAAGAGAGATCATAATATATATAAATGACAGTTTGATCGCTTTTGTGTAGAAAATATGTCGAATAACCATAACTATTGTACAGTCAAAACTTTTCTGACTATTCTTAAATCAAAAATAATATAGTATAATCAGAGTTTTTTAGTATTAATTTATACAAATAACAAGCGGTCTCGGTTGATGTTGTCTTGCCCGAAAACTGGCATTTTGTCAGAAAAAAAAAATGAGAATCTGATTGCAGCGCCACTAGGTTCAATTCTATTTTCAAACCATCCAGTGACACTCAAATAAACACACAAAGTTTCATCTGAATCGGTCAAGCCGTTTAAGAGGAGTTAAGTGACAAACAGACAGGAACAGTGATGGCCGAGTGGTAACGGCCCCGACTTACGAGTTGTAGGTCGCGGGTTCAAACCCAGCCACGGGCATTACTTTGAGTAATTTATTTCATCACCACTGCTCTCAAAACGGTGAAGGAAAACATCGTGAGGAAACCAGCATGTCCTAGAACCTAAAATTCGAAGACATGTGACATTCACCAACCCGCACTGAGCCCGCGTGGTGAATTACGGCCTAATCTCTCTCCTAGAGAGAAGGTCTGAGTTCCAGCAGTGGGAAAATTAAAAAAAAGGCTGATTATATAATTCTTACATGAATCGTTGATCTCATGTGAATTATAACACGTACAGAATAATTATATATGTATAAAGATAGGACAAATCTGATTCAAGGAGAAGTTCCCGGTATTTGTCACACGCTACAGAACTCTAAAATCATGATAACAAACTGATACTATAATGTTAGAGTAATTGCAGACGAACTACAATAATAATATATAAATATAGTCATGATTTTTACAAATAGACATCCACTGTTGATCATAGATTTTGTCAGGCAAAGAAAACACAACCATTTCCGTTAGGTAAGTATACCCCTTTATAGAAAAATGTGTCTTTTTTTAAGGTGGGAAATCATCCAATGACATCTCCTGCCCTTGGGCGGGGCGGGAGGGCGTGTCAGACTTTTACTGACTAAAATCCACTCCTGTTCCTTCTTTGCCCTCGTTCCAGTGCCCCGGGGTTCTCTTTCGCATCACCCATGGCCCCAGTAGGCTTGGACCCTGCTGGGCCCCTACGGTTGCTGACATCTCCTTGAGTCGCGCGGAATACTACGCGCCGTCGACGACTTGGGCTCGGTCCGGACGGTTACAGGACGGTCAGACTTTAAAGAATTTGAAAAAAGTATCTGCTTAACACTCTCTTCCCCCTCGGATATTAAGCAGTGTGGACGTGTAGTTAGCGCAAAATTGTTAATTAAATAAACGTATTTTAAATCAAAAATAAAGTGAAAACAATTCAGTGGAAGTACTAGGAGCGCAGAATCAGGCGGCGGTGAACGTACGGTGCGGGTACTTGCACATACACGGAAATTACAACCAATACGCGAGCGCATCGACAGCAGTGAAGAGTGAGTGTTCTCTGTCCTTATCACCTGTCAAGCCATTCTCACCTGTCAACTCCATCTGACAGTGTCAACGTCAATGTCATCTGTCAGTGTCGTCTGTCATTGTCATCTATCAGTGTCATCTGTCAGTGTCATCTGTCATTGTCATCAGTCATTGTCATCAGTCATTGTCATCAGTCAGTGTCATCTGTCATTGTCATACGTCAGTGTCATCTGTCATTGTCTACCGTTATTTGTCATCTGCTGGTAGCGTTCCAGGAACCTACTAAGTAAGGAACTAGAGCATCGTCCACTTCCGTTTCGCGCAGGTGATTTTACACTCCAGAGGCTGTAGGTGATAACTCCTTAGTAAATTTAAGTGTTTCTGAACTAAACCAGCCATGTCAGTTCAGCGCAGTCCACCACTAAAAGACAAAGAAAATATAAAGGAGCGAGCTGGTGTGTTGCAACATGGATCTGAACAGGATCTGGAAGAAGATACAGATGAGTATGAAAATGTGTCCCATAGGACTAATAAAAGACGAGCTATGAGAACGCCTCCTCAAATTAAAACTGCGAATGCTACTAGTATGGGGGATGTTATGCAAGAAATGCGTACACTATTCAGCTCTCTGGCAGCTGAACAGGATTTACGCTTCCGGGAGTTGCAAACGACCTTAGAGAAGCAGAGCGAAGAGATTAAGGAAAGTATCAGTTTCTTGTCTGAGAAGTACGACGTGGCACTGAACCAAATTGAATCGCTACAAAACGAGAAGAAGGAGGACAGGAAACGGATTATTGCGCTGGAGGAAAGAGTTGATTATTTGGAAAGGAAAACCTGTTCAGCAACAATTGAAATTAGAAATGTACCAAAACTGATCTCAGATCAGAAAAAGTTTGAAGGGAAAGAGGACCTAAGCAATTTTATGTCTGAACTGGGCAAGATAGTTGATGCTGAGATCAAGGATACTGACATCAAAGATATCTACAGAATAAAGCCACATGAAAAATCGAATAGCACAGGTACTATCATTGCCGAGTTTGCTACAGCACTTAGGAAAGAAAAGGTTCTAACAGCTACAAAAAAATTCAACAAAGACAAAGAATTAAGTGATAAGCTACATTCTGGGCATTTTCACTTGAAAGGAGAAAAGAAGCCCATCTATGTGTCCGAGAGTGTCACAAAAAAGACTGCCAAATTATTTTCTCAAGTCCGTGAATTTGCCAAAAAAAATGGCTGGACATGCTGGATTTTTCGTGGAGCAGTTTTTCTACGTCTCGATAATAATGAACGCGTTCAGATTAAATCAGAGCGTGATCTTGCTAGTATTCAAATTAAACCATAACTTTCAGTATTTTTTCCTTTTTATAATTTTGATTTGTATAATTCTAATTATTTTACTAGCTTTAAACGATAATTGTATCACTCTTGAATGTACACTCACCCACAAAACAGAAGAAAAAACACATATTCCCATCAACCACTTCAGACCTAACTACTACAATAAACACACGCTTAAAATAAATATCCATACAAACTTAAACTCATATAAGACAAACACAAACATCATACCAACACACTACACACATTTTAAGCAATGGCCAGTATGGACAAGTATCACTTATATTAAAAATGGCTGCAGCGTGTGAATCATTACAAACGATACAAGAAATAGACAACATACATCTTGCTAAATCGATCACATGCGACTGTGTTGATCTTAAGAAACATACATACATACACAAAAATGATTTCACTATAATTTCCCAGAATATTAGAGGCATTTACTGCAATTTCGACGATTTTTTACTCACATTGTCTAGTCTTAAATTTGAAACAGACACCATTATATTAACTGAATGCCAACTTAATCTAAATAAACCTGTCCCACAACTTGATAATTACAATTGCTATTATACCACAAACCTTTCAAATAAACATGATGGAGTCGTCGTGTATGTGAAAAAATCTTTAAAACACAAAGTTACAGAAGTTAAGCTCTTACACGCATCTTGTCTTCAAATCGAGGTACTAAATAATATTGTCTTTGGTGTGTATAGATCCCCTGCAAATTCAAACGCAGATAATTTTATTGACTCTCTAAGCTCACATTTGGAATCACTAAATATACAAAAAAGAAACATTGTGATCACAGGGGATATTAATATTAACTTGAGATCCAGGGAAACTGAGCAATACTACGAACGCAAAAATAGAGTAAATTACCTTACAATGTTATCGTCATACGGAATTCTGCCCGGGCATACATTACCCACTAGAGAAATGAATTGTCTTGACCATTTTATGCTAAAAATTAATCCGAAAAAAAACTCAGCATTTATAGCTGTCTTACGTACTACCACTACAGACCACTATACCATCTTACTTTCTTTGGCAAAAACAAAATACAGAATCGTTCCAAACAAAATTAAAACAAGTATAGACTTTGACAATGCTCTCCTTTATTTGCAAAATAAAAATTTAGCTGAACTATTATTTATTGATGACCCAAGTGTGGTTACAACCTCTTTAATAGAAAAAATAACAGAATCTTTGAATGCTAATACACGCACTATTACCATATCAAGCAGTAAACGTTTATTAAAACCCTGGATTACTCAGGGTATTCTGAGATGTATTCAAAATCGTAATGCGTTACAGAAAAAATCACGAAATGATCCTCACAATGAAATTGCCAAAATGACGTATACGCGGTATAGAAACTATTGCAATAATCTCATAAAAAAGTTAAAAAGAAAATATAATAGGGAACAAATTACTAATTCTATCAAAAACAATAAACTACTTTGGAAAAATATAAAAAATATCACTTATACAAATAAATCACGAACTGAGAATTTAGAATTGTTGCAGGTTAAATCATCTCCTACAGAATCCGCTAACTTTATAAATAAATATTTTGCAAGTATAGGCAGAGATCTGGCCCAAAACATAACATCTGGTACTAACATATTTAGCGAACTCCTAAGTAAAACGCCATCACACATAAGTTCTATGGTACTTCTGGATACTGATCAACTCGAAGTTTGTACTACGATTATGAATCTACGATCTGACAGTGCCTCCGGATGGGACAATATACCCACTTGCTTCCTAAAACTAGCTAAAAATGAAGTTGTGCCAATTATAACGCATCTTGCCAACTTATGTTTCCAAAAAGGTGTTTTTCCAGCCCCATTAAAAAAATCTATTATTACACCCGTGTATAAGGGTGGTGGTAGAGACGATGTTAACAATTATCGACCTATTTCCGTTTTAACTGCAATTTCAAAGATCATAGAAAAATTGATAAATACTCGCCTCTTGCAATATCTAAATAGATTTGATATTCTGTCACCTTCTCAATTTGGATTTAGGCAACAAAAGTCAACGGAAGATGCTGTTATAGCACTAAGTTCTTTAGTAACCGAACAACTCGATAAAGGAAACAAATGCATGGCAGCTTTTCTAGATCTAAAAAAAGCCTTTGACACCGTCTCTACTCCCATTCTCTTACACAAGCTTGAAGCAATTGGAATTCGTGGAATACCACTGGCACTTTTTACGGATTATCTTTCTGGTAGAACACAAAAAGTGAAACTTGCACAAATTGTTAGTGAGGACGCAGATGTATCATACGGCGTACCACAAGGAAGTGTACTAGGACCTACGCTTTTCTTAATTTATATAAATGACCTCTGCAGTATGAAAATTAATAATGCCAAAGTATTCTCGTACGCCGATGATACAGCTGTCGTCTTCTCAGGGAAAACATGGGATGATGTTAAAAATAGTGCAGAAGAAGGACTAGCTCTTGTTGCAAATTGGTTAAAAAAAAATCTGCTCACTCTGAACACAAGCAAAACCAACTTCATTTGTTTTAACATTTATAATCAGATTCAACCAGAAAGAGAATTTAATTTAAGAATCCACACTTGCGACATTACTACAGATGGAACTGGCTGCAATTGCCCTACTATCCAACAGGTTACCCTAACAAAATACTTAGGAGTGATTATTGACCAGCGTCTTTCCTGGTATCCTCAACTTGAAAACGTCATGAGTAGAGTACGAAAACTCATCTGGATTTTCAAAGAGCTGAGATATATTGTACCAAGGAGAATAAATGTTAATCCAAATAAAAATAATGACTATCAAAGAAATCTTTTAAATGAAATTTATGTGTCTTTGGTACAGTCTGTTTTAATATACTGCATACCTGTATGGGGTGGAGCAACGAAATCTAGTTTTCTAGAATTGGAACGTGCTCAAAGAGCGATACTTAAGGTGATGTACTTCAAAAAAAGAATATTCTCCACTGAAAAGCTTTACAAATTATGTAATCTGCTGTCTGTGAGAAAATTGTACATCCTGCTTATCATCCTCAAAATGCACAAAGAAACACCATATGATCCTAAAGTACTTGAAAAGAGAAGGAAACATTGCATAATAAACGGTCCCACTACAAAAACAGAATTTGCCAACAGACAATATAAAAAACGGTCAGCCTACTTGTATAATAAAATTAATAAAATTATATTTATCTATGATAAAAAAAGAATTGAATGCAAAAACAATTAACAATATGGCTACAAAATTTAAATTATAATGATACAGAATTACTTTTGCAACGCGTGACTTGATTATAAATCTCACTCATAATCTCCTTCTCTCCCACAAACATACACACCCTCACTATCACACACACACACACACACACACTCACTCACACCCAGATACACTCACGCACTTATACAATTGATCGTTTATTATTATTATTATTTTTTTTTTCTTTGTTACTTTTTGCTCTATTTATTTTATTTTATTTTATTTTTTGTTTTTCTTTTTGTCATCTGCTTAGTTCAATATTTATAATGTAAGGGAAGAGCGGAGCCTTCAACTACAGGCATTTGTATGCCTAAATGGAGACTCCTCGACATGCAATTTAATGCCAATATGTTAAGCAATAAAGTTATTTTATTTTTTATTTTTTTATTTTTTAACACATTGATATATGTATATATAAAAAAATTTAATACATCACTAACCAGTGATGTATTAATTTTTTTTTTTAAACTATTGTCTAAAAACTCGTTAAACCTAAACGGGTTCTAAACCGTGTACATTTTTTTAATGAATAATACTGTAACAGATCAGTAGTCAGCAGAAAGATAACATCAACGTTATCTTAAGTTTTTCTATACTAAGGTTTACTTAAAACGGTACTAGGTCAGGTTTACACAGTCAGTTATCAAATTCAGTACTCACGGTCAGTGGGTGCATGTACACGTACATGTATGGTACCGGTGTGTCAGGTGTACGCAAAAGATATTTAATTCTCTCTCTCTGTTGTTTTATCTTTTATTAACATAGTTTTTAAGTTGTGTGATTACTAACATAATATGGACCACGGTCTGAAATAAAGTTTTTTTTTTTTTAGTATGTCAACGATCTAATGTTTTATCTACTTATCATTTAATAAACTTTACTAATTACTTGCAAAGACAAACAAAACATTTTTTATTCGGTTTTCAGACTGTCGATCACAATAGTCACTAATGAAGGTAAAATTAAACAAAAAAATAATGATTTAATAAAAACACAAAGTTACAAAAAGAGATGTCATGTAATTTAATATTTATTACTTTAATGACAGCATTCAACTTTAGACGGAAAAAATGGTATGTTTGCCATTTTCTTAGAAGTTGAACTAACAGCAATATATTTTTGTTAGCAATTTTTATTAATCCCGGGTACTGGGCAAAGGGCTTCATCTCAACGAAGCTATCAAAAGCGTTTCGTCTGCCCAGTTCCATTTTAGTTTTGCAGCAAACATTTTAAGAAAGCCTCAATCCGAAAAACTCCTTAAAGTAGATTAATAATAAAAAAAAAAACTGGCCAAGTGCGAGTCGGATTCGCGCATGAAGGGCTTCGTACCATCCGTAGCAAAAAACGGCAAAGAAAACACGTTTGGTGTATGGGAGCCCCACTCAAATATTTATTTTATTCACTTAAGTTTTTGTTATTTGTTGTTAAAGCGGCAACAGAAATACATCCTCTATAAAAATTTCAACTGTCTAGCTATCAAGGTTCATGAGATACAGCCTAGTGACAGACAGACGGACAGCAGAGTGATAGCGGGTCCTATTTTAACCCTTTGGGTACGGAACCTTATGAAATATCATAAATAATATATTATATCAAGTGTCTCTACAAACTCATTAGGTAACTTTCAGTCAATTCCCAGATGTCTGAGTGGCTGTTTTCTAAAAATATAATAAGTACTAACTATTATTCTAGTGATAGAAAAATAGTTAGTACTTATTGACTATTAGTGATATGACTATTAGTCTAATGAAGTGTCTGGTTTTTACAATCTTTCTCTACGGGGCCGAGACGTGGATATTAAGGCTACAACATCGCCAAAAAATCGATGCCTTGGAGATGTGGTGTTGGAGACGGATGTTGACAATACCGTGGACAGTATTCCGCATCAACAACTCCATCCTCAAAGAGCTTCACATACGGGATAGACTGTCGTCGATTGTGCAGTTACGAATACTGAAGTTCTTTGGGCACATCTCCAGAAACGAGGATTCGATGAAAAGACTTGTGGTTCACGGTCGCGTTGAAGGCAAGAGAGCCCGCGGTCGATCTCCAACTCGTTGAATCGATCTTATCACCAGGGCTACGCAGTCGACCGCAGTACAGTGTGCGTGTAATGCCAACAACCACCAGAAATGGAGAGATATCGCTCGACATGCCGCAGCCTTGAAGGCAAACGACGGTAGCGGGCCGCAGGCCAGTCCATCATCAACAGCCACGACCACTCTCTAAGATTATTCTAGTAATATCCGTATTAAAATCGTTACACCCAAAATTAAGAGGAAATTGTATACAAAAACTACCTATCCATCTCTAAAACTATGCCGTAATTATTCTTGGCATGCGATCATTAACTAAGTCACGGCCGGTGATTCTAGGTTCATTACCAATATACTAATAAGTATGGCACTAGTAAAAAAAATAACTAAACTTGAGAAATATGGGCTGTTTTTAATTTCCTTTTCAGTAATTTTAACGTATGTCTGGCAACTTGAGTATTTTCTGCGGCCTACCCAAATGTCCTTTCCTTGGTATTGTTCGTCAAGTCGTTGAGCTCCTTAGTAGTCCTGAGTTGAGCTTTACGAATACTGACAAATGCTTTTTTTTTTTTTTTTTTAAGATGGGAAATCATCCAAATGACTTCTCGCGCTCTGGGTGGAGCGGGAGGGCGTGTCAGACTTTTACTGACTAAAACCACACCTGTATCCTTCAATTACCCTTTGCGTACTAGGACTACGGGTTTCCCTTTCAGAAATTCTCCGCGGTCCTAGCTAGCGGGCATCGGCCCCGCTGGGCCCCTACGGTTTGCTGACATCTCTTTGAGGAGCGCGAGGATCACTACGCGCTGTTGACGACTGGGCTCGGTCCGGTTAATTACCGAACAGCCGGACGGCGAGCTACCCAGTGCTCGACGTCCGCAAGCCCGCGTCTACCGTGGCTGGTAGTCGGGGTCGGAATTACGACGGCTAACTGACAAATGCTTGCACTGACTGGACAGGTCCACTCAAATCTGTAAGGTTCTTTCTTCAAAAGACCATTTCAGACAAATCTGCATGGTTCTCATGTGATTTGACCATTACATATTTACTGTATGGATTTTAAAAGAGACTTTGACCCCTGAGTTTGTTTCGGTGTTTCTTCTCAGGGTAGTCAGCTAGGAAACACCGGCCTCATCTAGTTTAAAAATGACGAAAAAAAAATTGACGTGTAAAAGTGTTTTTTTAAACCTATTTACAAAATAAATATAATTTATTATTTATCATGTGGCAGTCTTCAAGGCTAAGCAACGCTTTCCAAGACCGGGTTGTGGATGGATAACCACGTAAAGATGTTACCAAAACTCTTTTGTGTCCCGGAAAGCACACCACAGGTTGTGAGAGGTAGTCTGAAGTCAGAAACTCTGACACCAGTCTTGCCAAAGAGTACCGCCTTTACCAGTTTCTGGTTACATAACAGTTAGGTAGTCACACAGTTAGGTGATTTCACTTAGGTCGTCGTTTATACCGCGTACATCGAAGGACTGGAACAATTTGCCTGCTGCGGTCTTCCCGTCCAACTATAATTTAGGTGTCTTCAAGGCTAGAGTGAATAGGCTCTTAATAAACTAGTGCGCCTCACCATCAATGATTGCATCGCTGCTTACCATCAGGTGGGATCGCAGTCAAGCACTGGTTTATATGAATTAAAAAAAAAAAAAAGGTAGTGTTTTTTTAAGAAATTAAGCTATCCTAATTATAGCCAAATAATATATTCATTGAAGCACTATATTGGTACGCACGCATACGAAGGCAAAGAAGGAACAGAAGTGGGTTTTAGTCAGTAAAAGTCTGACACGGCCTCCCGCCCCGCCTAAAGGCCGGGAGATGTCATGAGATGAATTCCCACCTAAAAAAAAGAACACAGGTGGGGTTTAGTCTGATTTCCTTTTGCTTTTCCTTCTGCTCCACCTAGAGGGGAAGAAGTTATTCGATTATATCCCACTGTGCAACCCCACCCACCCACTCACCCACCCACAAGTTCAAGTTTCTGTAAAATTGTTACCATTTTGATGTACAATAAATTCTGTTCTATTGTAAAAATTGTTGTCACGGTCTGTCTGGACTTGGCGCGTAGAAATTGGATACAAACCCAGTGCGGTGAGAAGAAATAACATTATTTCTTAAACATTTACTCATTCTTAAATAAGTACATTTTTGGACGCTCGAAGGTTAACACTATGAGAACTGCCCAACATTTAAAAATATTATTTTAAATAATAATCAGGAGCACAATAACACATTTTGTTTTATTTTTGTCCTCTTTTCGGATCAGTGCATTTGTTTTAATTTAGAAATACTTGAAAGTTAACTACGTGTAGCTAATTTTGGAATAAATATTCAATTTTATGTAAATGTTACAATATTATTACGACTGACCATGAAATATCTTTTACGATATGGATGCAGATTACGTAGGTACTTACCTAAATATAACAAAAGAAGATCACTAGTACCTACTGGCTGAATAGGAATTTATGAGCACCAATCTTGAATATAAAATCGGTTTTAAGAATTCACGGTAGGTTGATAATTAAAGTATATGAAGCAGGTGCTTTTTTCGCTTTTATAGATTGGGTTATTTATTATTTATTGTTCACAAAAACGTATAAATATAAATAGTATACATATATTATTATATTATTCAACATGTAACATAATATACGCACCTTCTGCAATACGTTCAGGGGCCCTACCACGAGCTCTCAACGAGAACCATTTGATAGCCTAAACTGAACTGTTAAAGGAATGGAGCTATATAGGATGTATAGCTCCATATTATTTGCATACAATAAGGATAACTAATTTCATAAAAAAATTGTACCTAAGTGCATTTAAATATTAGTGCTTAAATTATGATTGTAACTACATTTTTACAATCTTCTTCTTCTTCTTCTTATCGATTCGATGGTAAGCTCGTCGAACTGTTTGGGCCCAATAGGTGGCTATAAATGCTATATACATTAATAGCAGCATCGGTAGCACTCATCAAATCCTCCAAAGTGCAGGTGTATGGGCACTTGGGTCATTCTAGTATGTGGCTCATGTTTTGAACAGGAGCACCGCACTCACATTGAGTATCCGACGGGTCTATAAAACCCTATTTTGCCAAGTTGTGTTTGCAATGGCCTACCTGGGTTCGCAACCGATTTAGTGCTCTCCATATAGACCATTGCAAATCGCGTCCAAACGGTCACGTCCATTTTTTACAATTGGAGTATTTTGGGGTGTGCATTTTTCCAATTACTACATGTTGTATATACGTATACAATTAAACATACATAAAGATTATGACAGTTAATTCGCAACGGTAAGCTTAAATCAGAATTTGAGTTTTTTTTTACAGCAAACCTCCGATTGATACGTATGTAGACTTAACACACAGTACATATACAAAAGTCCACAACACAACAAGTTAAAATTCATCATCTTCTCCTTCATATCACTCTTTACACAATCCATCCATCTTTTCTTTGGCCTCCCTCTTCCTCTCCAGCCATCCACATGTAAATTCATAACTCTTTTAGTAAGATGGGTTTTATCCCTTCTGTTCACACGACCATACCAAGACAAACCATTCCCTTTCCACTTTTCAATCACTGGCGCTACCGTGGAGCACTTCTGACGTGTGGCTCCCAAACTGGAACTGACATCCTGCCTCGGGGGTCCAGACGTCTCTTGCCGGAGGCTCTACGCAGGGATCGTTCGGTCCATGGCCCTTTACGGAGCGCCGGTGTGGGCGCCATTGCTGCAAAAGCGACCGGCGGCCAAGCTGAACGCATCCTAGAGGGTCATGGCCATCCGGAAAGTGTGGAAAAACCGCACGGTTTCCCGCGAAAATAGCTAGCCACATTTTGCTGGCCTGCCACCGTGGGATCTGGAGGCAACAATCACAGATTTGCGTATGGAGATGCAACTTCGAGGCGAAACTCCGCTGCCGCTACAAGTCGCGGCTTGGCGGACAGAGTTCCAGCGGGATTTCACGCCGGGCCGCGGTTCAGGCTATGGTCCGGAGAGAGGAGGAATGGCAAGCGGTCGCCTCCTTGTGCGAAGCAGTAATGCTAGCGAAGATGGAGGCCGCATGCGTGAGGGAACGAACGTCCTCACGCCCCAGCCGCCGAAATGCCGACCCCGACTACCAGAAACGGTAGTCACGGACTTGCGTACGCCGAGCAATGGGTAGCTCGCCGCTTAGTCGTCCGGTAATCGACCGGACCGAGCCCAAGTCGTTGACAGCACGTAGTGATCCACGCGCTTATCAAAGAGATGTCAGCAAACCGTAGGGGCCGAACAGGGCCGATGCTCGCTAGCTAGAACTGCGGGGATTTTCTGAAAAGGAAACCCGTAGTCCTAGAGCGCAAAGAGCAATTAAAAGACTGTATCGTGTCACTGATCACAATCACAATAAAACAATATTTGCACAGTTCTCTTGACTTTTATTTAGATAGTTTGACCTACCGATTCACAAAAAAACTCTTTGTCATTTTGCTCCTCAGAAACGACTTGCACTTTTTTAGTACGACACACTTTCGCAAAGTGGTCGTTATTTGTGGGGTTATTTTCCGCATTTCGCGCATTTTGTTCCTCTAGCAGGGCATTTATTGATGTTCCGTTCATGTTCACCGCCACACCATGCATTTGCACTGTATAGTGGGATTTTTTATCTGCACCTTATGGACTTCCCCAACTTCTGCTGAATCACCTTGCACCTCTTTAATTTGTGTTTTTGTCACCTCTGAAAGACGTAGCCTTCTAACAGTTTTCTCTAAGTCCACATCACCCAAGCTCAACAAATTCTCCTGTTCAGATTTATTGGTAGTGCCAAAAATTAATCTGTCGCGGATAGCTTCGTTCTCATCTGTGAACTCACAGCTTTTAGCCAGACTTTTTAAATCTGTGTAATATACATCAAATGGCTCACCCGGTTGCTGCGAGCGCTTGTAGAATAAAAATCTTGAAAATAGTAGATTTTTCTTGGGTTCACAATATTCATCAAATGACTTCAAAACTTCATCAAATGTCACCGCCTTTTTAGTTTTTTCAGCAAAAGGCTTGTCGAAACCAAAATTATTAAAGATCTGTACCTACTCCTTCCTCGCCAATAACATTAAGAAAAATTGCAATTTTTCTTGAATCATTCTCATCATCCAGCCCAGAAGCAACCAGATATATGTTAAGCTGTTGCTTGAATTTTCTCCAATTGTTTGGCAAATTACCGCCACTGACACACAATTTTTCCGGCAGGTTAAATGACGCTGCGGCCATTTTTTAACCTTTAGTTTGCGCTTGCAAACAGTCACAAACTAAAATCTTCTTGTAGTGCGAACTGATAAAAGAAAAACAATTGCGGCTGCGCCATGTATCGTGTCACTGATCACAATCACAATAAAACAATATCTGCACAGTTCTCTTGACTTTTATTTAGATAGTTACAACTTATAACCAGATCGCTATCCGACTCCGGACGCCATTACCGTTCCTTTTCTTATTAGTGTTGTCCTCCATCCTTACCTATAACTAGTGACGTGCTATTACTAAACATACATACTACAAGGACATAGGTATGGTTTTAGTTATTAAAAGTCTGACACGTCCTCTCGCTCTGCCTAGAGCGAGAGAAGTCATTAAATGATTTCCCACCTTAAAAAAAAGTCACTGGCGCTACTTTCAAATTTCCTCTAATATATTAATTTCTCACCTTGTCCATTATCATCACTCAACACCCGACCATCAACTTAAGATTATTTAGTATAATAACGTCCCCTTTAACTATATAGTAACATTTGTCTTTTGGTACATTTAGAGGTTCTTCACCAAAGAAGATACCACAACAGTCCCCCTAGCCAAGTTACAACTGTTTCGTTTCGATTCTCTTTTCGTTGATCGCCTCGAGTCGGCCACGCCTCCGATTTCTTTGTTCTGACGTCATCTCGACGCTCAGTCACGTGGTCAGACCAAAGGAATAGGAGGCGTGGCCGACTCGAGGCGAACAACGAAAATATAATTGAAACGAAACGGTTGTAACTTGGCTAGGGGGGCAGATCCCAATGAAAGTCAACCTGTGCGAATTGTAGCCTGTTCCCACTACACGACAGAAGTGTTGACTATAGATATTCAAAACAGGAAATCTGCAACGAAATCATCATTGTATGAACCTGAAAACATTCATGCCGTAACGTTGGTATTTCAGTGAACTATGAGCGGTAACTCGTCAACATGCTTAGTTGACGGATGCGGTGTTATTGATAGACAGGTGAAAGTTTTTCTTTTTTTAGTGTCAATATCAGACTTTACGTTTTTGTTTTTTTAGTGTCTTTTTACTTTTGAGGCTCATCGTGACCGATGAAGTGGATGGGAAAAGGCCTCGTGGACGCAGCCCAATACGTTGGGTCTAACCAGATCCGCACCGCTCTTGAATCTACGGTATACAATGTCCTTCACACCGCCAGAGCCAGAAACAGACGGAGGAATATCGTACAAATGAAAGTGATGAAGCAGGGAGGAGTACGACGCAAGGAGGGGGATCAGAATTTTACTGACTAAAACCCACTGAGTACCTTCAGTTGCCCTTTGTGTTCCAGAGCTGCGGTAATTCTTTCGAACAATCAGCTCAGATCCACTTTTTTCAACCAAGAAGACATTCATTGGTGCTAGACTGCGATCCCACCTGATGGTAAGCAGTGATGCAATCGTTGATGGTTAGGCGCACTAGTTTATTAAGAGCCTATTCACTCTAGCCTTGAAGACACCCAAATTATAATCGGATGGGAAGACAGCAGCAGGCAAATTGTTCCTGTCCTTTGATGTACGCGGTATAAACGACGAGGCGAAACGCTTAGTCCGGACCGTAGAGATTTCAACAACGTAAGGGTGGATACTCGCCGTACGTCGGGTTGTCCGATGGTAGAAATGAGATGGCGGAATCAAGTCATGCAATTCCCGCGTACACTCTTCAAAATCACCGAAAGGCTGGCTACCCTACGCCTGTGCTCAAGGCTTTGAAGATTAAACCAGCTTTCAGGAAGAAGGAAATTATTCTAAGTTAACATACTTCCGGAATAAAAAGTACCTTATTTCTTACTTTAGGAGTTGGTCGAGTCCTGCGCCAATTTTCATACAAATTCGTTGAACTGTTTACGCGTGAAGGAGTAACAAGCGTACATACACATGCATGCGTCCGGAGCAGTAATCTAAGTAGTTTTGGTCGATAATTATAATTAGTATAGAATAGAATAGAATAGAATAGAATAAACTTTATTGCACACCAAAAGAGAAAGAAGAAAAATAAAAGGAAGAAGAAAAAGAGAGAGGAGGAGAATAAGATTTATTTTCTCGCCACAATACATAATGTTTACAGTTTCTAGGGTAAAAGTAGATACAGTAAGCATGTTGTGGGAAACTGGTGCCTAAGGGTGTTTTTAATACCGTGCGGATTTCATCACGCATGCAGGATTGCCTTTATTGATTGCTTATAAAACCGATCTATAAAAAAAATTCAAAAACCGACCCAAACAACTACCGTCTTATTGCTTTGTTACCAACGGCCTCGAAAATATTTGAAAAAGCTATGTGCGACCGCGTCTATGCTTTTTGTGAAAAGTATAATATATTCAACGACAGTCAAAATGGTTTTCGCAAAAACCGATCAACGACTTTGGCTGTTTACAAATATATCCAAGAAGCCCTTAACATAATAATTAATAACAAAAAATATGCTATAGGATTGCTATTAGATATGGCGAAAGCATATGATAAAGTTCAGTTTGATATATTATTAAATAAGCTATATAAAATTGGCATCCGCGGAAAAAGTCATGATTGGTTCACCTCGTACCTTAAGAACAGAGAACAAGTCGTAGAAATTGAATATTATAATAGCAAAACAAGAGAAATTAAATTAATACGATCTCAAAAAATACCCGTAAATGCATCAATACCACAAGGAACAGTGATAGGATGTCTACTGTTCCTTATTTACATCAACGATCTTCCTAACCACATAAATGAGCCATGCGTGTTGTTCGCCGACGATATTTCTATTTTAACACCATGTGACAATAATATAGATTTAAACCAAAACTTGACTTCCATACTTGACACTACAACACACTGGATGAACGAACACAACCTTGAAATTAACTTTACTAAGACAAAAATCATAACTTTCTACCCACGACAAAAAATACCCATAAATATAAATTTCAATTACAATGGACACAACTTGGAAGTTGTAAATAAATTCACCCTTTTAGGCCTAGACGTAGATTCCCACATAGATTGGAAACCCCACATTCAAAAAATAAGAGCTAAACTATCTAAGTTTACATACGCCCTCAGAGAAATAAAAAAAACAACAGACCTCAAAACAGCATTATAGTTACTTATTACTCTTATGCATTTGCATGGCTCAAATATGGAATCATCTTATAGGGAAATAGCACATATGCGCCTACACTATTCACTTTAAAAAAATGATAAGAATATTAATGAATATGCAAGATTCCGACTCCTGTAAATCCTACTTCAAAGAGCTAAAAATATTACCCTATCTTTATATACTGGAAATTTGCAAATTTGTTCGAAAATATCCACAATTCTATACCAAAAGAGAGGACGTTCAAACTAAAATCACAATTAGACATAAAAATAGGCTTAACATGCCCACTTCACGATTGAAAATGCACTCTTCTAGTGCATTTGTTATGTCTATTAAAATATATAATAAGTTACCAGAATTCATCAAAAATGCAGACAGTAATAATATGTTTATCAATAAACTAAAACAATTTCTAATAGACAAATCTTACTATACTATAGATGAATACTATAACGATAAATATAAACTACAGTAAAAAATATTAATTACATACTGTATCACTGTAAAAAATTATCTACTTACAATAGTAAATAACATATATTATAAATTAAATTTATACATAATAATAATAATAATAATAATTTATTCATTTAGACATCATTGATCCAATGGTTAAAATGAATCTAAATAAATATATAACTATTGCAGTTTTTAAAAGAAGAGTGAAAGAACACTATCTTTCTATTTCGTCATAGTTGCATATTAGTATGTATTATTTTATTATATTATTTTTGTGATATTTATTTTATTATGTGTATGTATATAATTATTTTAATATATCTTTTTTTCATTTTATTTTTTGGATGTTATATGTATTTTGTATGTACCAATTTTCCTTTTACTTCTACACACAGTGTCTACATCTCTATTTTCTCCAACTCTCCTTTCGCAGGTATGCTGGAAGAGATTTCTTTAGAAATAAGCATCACCTTTGTACTATTCTTCTGTTTCCTTCTTCTTTTCTTGTATTTATTATTGTGTGTACATAAATTGTTAAATAAATAAATAAATAATTTAAAAATGATGACGATACAAATACCTGACATTCAATTTACTGTACAAAGACATTACATACATAAATTAATTTAAAAATAACATAATTTCATAATAATGATGACAAAAACAAATGAAATAACTGACATAATTTAATAATAATGAAGACAGGAACAAATTAAAATATCTGACATCATTTATCAAAACTATACACAGACATAATTATAGTATGTATACATAATTAATTTAAATAAATACATAATTTAATAATGGTGATAAAAATAAATAGAAATACCTTACATAATTTGCTTAAACGTTATAATAATATACAAACATAAATTAATTTCAATATTAACATAATTTAATAATAATGATATCAAAAATAAATTTACCAATACATAGACATAATAACATAAAAACATGCCATTTAAATATACATAGTACATAATTTAAAAATAACGATGACAAAATTAAAATATGTAACATAATTCACCACACAATAATATACTATATAATTAACCTTTTAAACATCTAATTACCTATAATAATAATTAATTAATTCCATGAATTGTTACTTAGTCTTCGTCCTCTCTCCTAACTTTGCTGTGCCCGACAGGGTCCATATTGATCTTGACAATATTTATACTAATATGGAATGCAATAAAGTATTGAGTATTGCTCCGCATGCGTAACCCCCGCAAATGTCCATTTCATACAAGTATTTATTGTAATGCGTGGAATACGCACGCGGGACGCGTTTTTTTGCATTGTGAAATTTCCTGCATGCGGAGCAATACCGGATGCGTGATGAAATCCACACGATATCAAAAATACCCTAAACTAGGCTTGGGGCCTGTATTTCAGGACACGAGGACTCCGCCCTTAGGTTTAATTAACATTATTATATTTACCTAATGCTCTAACAAACAGTTGTAGCAATCATTAACAATATTTATGTTATAAATTCTATATAGTGTTAGTTTGGTTAGTATTATGTGGGAATATTTGAGAGCGTGTGCTTGAGTGTGTTGTTGTGCATTGAAAATGTGGCAATCACTTGTATGTGTAATTGGAGAAGATATAATACCCTACCCTTTACGTTTTTTAGACAGAAACTCTAGTAGACTTACATACAATAAATAGACAGATTACAATTTACTGGTTTATCAAAGAAATTGAATACCTACTGGAGAATACTGTTTTTTAAGGTTTCAATCAGTGATTAGTACATTGCTAAAAACAAAAAATAACTATTTTGAGATCATCACACTATTATAAAGGCGATGGACCGCCCGGAGTACACGGTGGAGCATACGGTAGAGGTGTGCCCCGCTTGGGCAGGGCACCGCCATGTCCTCGTGGGGGAGATCAGCGGCAGCGATCTCTCGCGCCGGGCCTTGGTACAAGCCATGGTCCGGAGCGAGGAGGAGTGGCAGGAAGTCGCCTCCTTCTGCGAAGCAGTAATGCTTGCGGGCAAAGCCAAATAGTAGCTGTTGCCAGCGCAACAGCTACTATTTTGTAAATATTACCGCCAAAGTGACGTATGTGGCGCCCATTGTCATCCCAGCTATTTGCCGTTGTGACTTGGATACATTGATTGCCAACAAATGACTCTAATGACTGACATTTCAGTAAGTTCGTATAGATAAGTACTTAGCACGATGTTTACAAGATGTTTTCCGATTATATCACTAATTTTTTACTCGTTCCGTACCTCCAAAGGAAAAAACGGAACCAGGATCACTTTGTTGTTCGTCTGTCTGTCTGTCAAGACCCTTTATGTTGAAATTTAAGACCAAATATATACAGGTCTGCGGTCCCTTGAAGCTGTGAAAAAAATAGAACTTGTAAGTTAACGAAAAAAAAGATACGGCCGTTTATGTTGCAAAAAACGTATATTTTGATACTTAAGGGAATCAAAATTCATAGGGTACCTACTTCCCGTTGTCCTAGAATCCTGAAATTTGGCATGAAGCAAGGTTTTTCCATTTTTTCTCACAGTTTAAACCTTCCCTGGACTATCACAAATATTCCAAGACCAAAATTAGCCAAATCGGTCCAGCCGTTCTCGAGTTTTAGCGAGACTAATTCATTTATATATATATATATTGTATAGATGAGCCTGTTATGTTCCAGGGCAAAGACTTCCTTCCACTCTTCTCTGTCCTTATCTACTTCTGGCCAATACTTTAGGTAGGAGTCTAACTCGTCACACCATCTCCATCTAGGCCTACCGCGTGACCGTCTCCTGCTGTTCGGGATCCGGTCAATAGTTGCCTTCGCCCAATTTTATTGCGACATGCGGTAGATGTGGCCTGCCCAGTTCCATTTTAGTTTCCCTTTAGGGTTTTTTTAAGATGGGAAATCATCTAATGACTTTTCTCACTCTAGGACGGAGCGAGAGGGCGTGTCAGACTTATACTGAGAAAAACCACACCTATGCTCTACTGACCACTGGTATCATTTTCGTACTTTTCCCCATGGCCCTAGCAAGCCTCGGCCCTACTGGGCCCTTACGGGATGTTGACATATCTTTGAGGCGCGAATGGAACACTACGCGCCGTCGAGGACTTGGGCTCGGTCTGTACAGGCCGAGCGGACGGCGAGCTAGCCATTGCTCGTCGTCCACGAGCGCCTACGGTGACCGGAGATCGTTCTGTTCCCATTAGGGGGGAGGTAAATTTTCGAAAATGATTTTTCTTCTTTGCACACGTCATAAAAGGCACCCCTGTGCACAATTTCAGCATGCTAGATCTAGTCAGAGAGTGAGTCAGGACTTTGCCTTTTACACATTAAGTTTTTTACTGTATGTAAATATTGGTCACCGCAACCGTAATACATATTAATGTGGTGTAGTACAAATAAGAGCTATTTGACAAAATGTAAATTAAGTACGAAATAAAACTAGAATAGTTGTGTCCTTGGGTTGGATCGCTTTAGGCCAGCAGTCACTAACGCAATTATTGAGTGTTTCTCAGTCACTAGGATATTAACCTAGGTTTGTTTCCGTATGATTCTTAAGGCGTGCATTTAATTCCGGCCAGATGTTCAAGGGACTATACCCTTGAATATCTGGCCGGAATTAAATGCACAAATACTCGTACGAGGTATTCCACTTTGGGCACCCGTTTAAACGGCACCCGAGTGAATGGCACCTGAGGTATTCCACTTTGGGCACCCATTGATATTTTTCGCAGGTGCTCAAAGTGGAATACTTTATTATTTAAAATTTTATTCCACTTATGGCACCTACGGATTAGTAGCTACTAGTGTTGGGACTAGGGTTCAGAACCGGGAATTCCCGGTCTCGAAATTACCGGGCATTCCCGGTTCTTTTGTCAGTAAAATAGAACCAAAACCGGGAAATCAAATTTGATTCCCGGTTCTTCCGCCTAGGCGGCCAACTGCGCCCAGATAGAGCCCCGCTGGTGATTAATTTGCATATGCTATACATATACATTCTGAAGAACACTTAACCAGCAATTTTTTTGTGTAAACTTATTTCTAAAGATCAAAGCCGTTTGAAAGAAGTAGGGAAAACAAGCGAAAAAATATCATGTTGTTTAATTATTTTTTTGTCCAAGTATTAGTCTTACGAAAAAATCATAATTATGTTGATAATTTATTTATTCTTTATGCACGCAAGAGTACAAAGGCGGACTTAATGCTCTACCAGTCAACCTTTGGGTGATGCAGAGACAAATTTTATTATGGTAGGTGCAATATTAACATTACATATTATAAAATTCTTTATGCAAACACATACTTATAAACTACAAATACTCTATATAAATATAATATATACTCATATTTACTAAAAATACAACGAAGAGAAAAATAAAATAAAAAAAAAGATAATGTTTTACATGAATCTATAATAAATATATTTTTTTATCAAACCTGTTGACTTAGCCGTTACCGAGGAGTCTTCAGAATGTCACTGTTTTATAGCACTGCTCGAGAGTTAGGACCTTAAAAATGATTACTGCGCAGCCAATTGTTCGAAGTTCAGATCGGTCAAGATATTTTTTTTTTGGCCGTGTTGTACTGTGATATCTATGGGGCTACTATCTATGGGCATACTAGCTTTTCCCGCGCTTCCTCTCACCCTATTCAACCGTAAACGCTTATTTTTGAGATAAAAAATAGTTTATGACCTCAGCGACAGCTTTGCAGTTCTTTGTATTAGTAATAATTTTCTTACTAATACAAAGTTTTTTTTTTATATATATATTCCACCACACACCACCACAGAGTGGTGGCCGAGTGGAAACGGCCCCGACTTACGAGTTGTAGGTTGCGGGTTCAAACCCAGCCAGGCGCATTACTTTGTGTAATTTACGAGTATTTCATCACCACTGCTCTTAAAACGGTCAAGGAAAACATCGTGAGGAAACCGGCATGTCCTAGAACCAAAAATTCGAAGACATGTGACATCCACCAACACGCACTGGGCCCGCGTGGTGGATTACGGTCCATTCCCTCTCCTAGAAAGGAGGCCTGAGTCCCAACAGTGGAAACATTATAAGGCCGACTATGCTATACTATGCTATTCCATCACTATCACACAATGCCGTCAAAGTCCCAAGCTAAGCCGAGCTTGTGTTATGAGTACTAGAAAACTGATAAACATACTTATAATAGATAAATTACACCCAGACACAGAACAAATGATCATGCTCATCACACAAACATTTGTCCTGGTGGCAATCGAACCCTCCAGCATTGCAGTCAAGGCCACTAACCACTAGACCAACAGGCCAGTCGGCTGGCTAGACCATGTTCTGGAAAAGCGCATAGGAATATTCTCTCGGAAATATTTTCTACTTTTATCCAAGAGAAGTCTATGGTAGAGACTAACATCAAGGGCTTACTTTTTACAAACATTTCAACTCATTAGCCAACAATCATGAAACAACTCGATAAAAAAAATTACTTTAATTAGGACTCGATTGCATGATCTAATTAAGAAAGTACGTCTGTTTTGGTAGGTACCACTTATAGTTAATGCTCACCGTGAAATCGATAATTTTTTAACAATATACGAGTCATCTTTATCGCTTACTAAATTACTGAAACGTATAAAACTGTAGGCGTGGGAAAAGTGTGTCATCTTTGCGATTGGAACTGAATCACTGAAATGTTCCGAAACAGTGATATGTATCATTTGGAACATTTGGAACATCGGCTCAAAAGATACAAACGGAACATTTGAAACATCGGCTCACAAGATACAAATGGAACATTTGGAACATCGGCTCAAAAGATACAAACGGATCATTTGAAACATCGGCTCACAAGATACAAACGGAACTTTTGGAACAACAACTCAAAAGATACAGACACTGACTGTTATGAATCGTGATCTGTTACGTTGCGTCATATACACTAAATAAAAGTTTTATTTAATTGAATTTTGATTTGAGAATAATTTAAAGTAGATGTTTTTAGTTCAGGTCATTAATTATATTTACACTATTTACGTTATAATTTGACTTTTAAAAATACTGAATCTGTACTGAAGCTGGTCACTTAAATTATAGAGTGTTTCAGTGTTCCAATTGTTCCAAATGATATATTTAAAACGTTACTGATGTTACAATTTTTCGGAACAGTGAGTCGGTTCAGTAAAGAGTTACCCACGCCTATAAAACTGGCTTGACTCACACTTTTATATTCAAATCGTGCATGTGTAATAGAAAAGTCTTTAAAATATTTAAGTATTCATTTTATTGCCTGAAAAAGGATACTAGGTTAATATATTCTGCTTTAAGTGTCTGTAAATGACACAATTACCTACTGATTATGTTAAAGTAATTACGAGGTTAAAACTGTGATCTTTTGAACACGTGCTTGAGACTTCGTTTGGCTTCTAATCCTTCGAACGATTAACCTTAGCCCAACCACCTTTTTGTTTTAATTTTCTCTAGGGCGGAGCAGGAGGGTGTGTCAGACTTTTACTGACAACACCCCAGTAATCGCGGCCATAACATGCAAATGTCAACTGAAGAAACACGGGTGGATTTCAGTCAGTCAAAGTCTGAGGTTGCTCTAGCTCCACGCAGAGCGAGAGAAGTTATTTGTTCACACACAATAAGGAAGCCAGTGTCCCAGCAATGGAAACGTTATAGGTTGTTCTGGAGTTGAATCATCTTTTCCGTTTAAAAAAAGGGTAATGGGCCTACGACATGCACGAGCTTGCATACTCATACAGTTTTACACGGTGTTCCGTGTGCAAACGGGTCTGCGCAGGTAAAACTGGTGAACCTTGTTTGTGTTTTTTTTATGATGGGAAATCATCCAGTGACTTCTCTCACTCTAGGGTGGAATGGGAGGGCGTGTCAGACTTTTTCTGACTAAAACCACACCCACGTGGTCCTTGCGTTCCAGGACTACCGTAAGTCAGCCGACGGCCCCAGTAGGCTTCCGCTCTGCTGGGCCCCCACGGCTTTGCTTACATTTCTTTGAGGTGCACGTGAAACACTACGCGCCGTCGACACAAGCCCACGCCTACGGTATATGGAAATCAAGGTCGGGATCCGCGTGGCTGGGGCGTGAGGCTGGCCGTTCCGTCGTGCGGCCACCACCTTCACTAGCATTATTGCTTCGCTGAAGGAGACGACCGCTGCCCACTGTCCCTCGCTCAGTAATGTGTGGTTTCCGCAAGCCCATTAGAAATAATGCGAACCAGGGACACATGTGGCAAATTTGTAAGGGATCAAGAAGCGCCTGCGGATACTAAAATAAGATGGCCAAGGGTGCTATATCCGCAGCCGCCCCACGATTTGGCCCGTATAACATTATTTAGTTGGTCGGGCCATGGGTGGAGGGAGTGTTCCTCGCTCCGGACTATGGCCTGCCCCCCTAGCCAAGTTGCAAATGATAAACGTGAACGCTTAGTAATCTCCAATAGATTTTCAACTTTATACCTAAGAGCATAAAGTTGAAAATCTATTAAAGACTACTGAGCGTTAGCGACCGGAACGAACGAAAACACTATGTAATCTTCAATAGATTTTCAACTTTATATACAATAACATAAAGTTGAAAATCTATTAAAGACTACTGAGAGTTTACGTTTATCGTTTGTGACTTGGCTAGGGGGGCTGAACTTGGGACCGGCGCGAGAGGTCGCCGCCACCGATCGCCCGCACGAATACACGGCGAAACCTGTGCGTGTGGTAGCCCCATTATACTAAAGGCATGCGCAGTTGGACAGATACATTTTGACATTTGTTCAGACACGGAAGTCAGAGGAAACTGAAACAACAAGACACTTAATTACGTACCAAATAAATTTGCATTTTTCATGTGATTCACTTCAGGAATACCCGTATATTTTATTTGGCATCAATAAACAAAGAGTTCTGACTAAACATTTATTTTTGAATGCACGCCAAAAAATACTAATTACATTCTGTTGACATTTAAAAAGACTTTTTTCTGGCTTAATCCACTGTCTCTGAAATGGTTATTAGTCACGTAAACAAACTAAATTTTCTTTTTCAGTTTTCATGACTGTGTCTAAAATAGTGATTGCTAGAAGTCTAAAATTGTCCACTTATTTTTTGTCTTTCATTTAAGTAATCCTAAATCATCATAATCATCTTTGTATGAAATTTACCAAGAGCCAAAGCCACAGCGATAAACAGGCGGTTTGTTGTGCTGTGTGTGTGTGTGTGATCTGTGCCTTGGTGGGAGCACTGTCGTGCCCCCTAATAAAACCTCGTATACTTTATTGTACACAGTAATTGTAATACAGTTCGATGTTTATTATTTTGTACTGTTCAAGCTAAACAAACAAAACTAGTACAAAAAGTTAGGTACACAAGAACGCACACAAGTATTTGCATTTCTGAATATAAGGGGTCTTTAAGTCAAGAGTGAATAGGTTACTTCTAGGCAAGCGTGCTCCATCGTCGGCCACATCATCGCTTACCATCAGGTGAGATTGTGGTCAAACGCGAGCCTATCAATAATAATAAAAAAAAATATATAAAGTGAAAAAAAAAGAAAAATATTTATTAAGTAGTTATATGCCACACAAAGACAGAGTAACCTGTGCCAGACACAGGTACACACAAAGAGTTAATTGAAAAAGTTACGTATATTATATTATGTTCGCGTCCGGCGAAATCAATCGACTCTAATCAAGCTCGATTCAATATTTTCATAACACAATGTACCTTAATTTTGACGCTCCGACTTAGCACCAGTATGAGTTGAGCCTAAATAATCTTAGCTTGATTTAAATCTAATTTTCTCCGCATACAGGCCGTATGCCACAGCCACAAACGCCGCCTCGAGAAGCTAGAAGCGGCCACAAAGGAAGCTGAAGCGTGCGACAGCCACTTGTGGCCGGTGACTGCTACTGTTTTTAACCCATACGCGCAGTATCATAATGGACTCTGACGAAGAAGGTTCAAATGGTGTGTGACGGCGCTTTGTATCGGCGTTTAGTGGTCAGTGCGGGCTACAAGAAGCAAGCAGCGGCGATTTGTAGCGTGTGGTGGTCACCGGCGTCAACCGTATGCGGCGAATCCATATAAAATGTATGAGAACTATAGGAAATATGCCGGTGGCGGCGTTTTGTGGTTGTGGCCGGCGGCCCGTGTGCGGCGACCCTTACTGACCATTCTAATGAAAACTTTTTGTTCTATTGCAGGCTTCCCTTCAGAGCTGGTGTACTATGGGTCTGCAATGTGGGAGACTCTGTACGGCATCATCATTGCCTTTCCTCTGGTGTGCTGGGTCTTCGTGCCGGTGTACTACAGGCTCCATACCAACTCAGTGTATGAGTATTTACAGGTGAGTCAGTTAAGGTTTTATTTGCTCGCGCTTGACCACTATCTCACCAAATGAAAAGCGATGATGTTGTCGACGAAGGAGTATGGTTGCCTAGAAGTACTCGTAACCTATTCACTCTTGACATAAAGAGCCCCAGCTTGTAGGTATCAGGAAACACACATAAGTCCAAGATTGCAAAAGGGTGGGAGTTCATAGATATAATCACAACACGCCGTAAAAAAATGGCATCTTATTGATGTTTTTTGAAAATGGAACCCCTTACCGAGCACTTTATTTTGATTGTAGACTTTACAAGACCACCATATTAAAAAAATACGATCTCAATTACATTTTTTATTTTTTTTATTTTTTATTATTGATAGGCTCGCGTTTGACCACTATCTCACCTGATGGTAAGCGATGATGTGGCCGTCGTTGGTGCACGCTTGCCTAGAAGTAACCTATTCACTCTTGACTTAAAGACCCCTAGGTTGTAGCTATCAGGGAACACAGACTCCGGCAGGGAATTCCACTCCTTTGCTGTACGCATTATGAATGTGTTCCCAAAACGCTTTGTACGTATGGGTGATGGATACCAGATGGCCGCCATTTTTTTTTTCCAAATTTATAAAACCAATTCATGATCTTTTTTTTCTAAAATTCTTCCAACCAATTAAGCGATGTGCCAAAGAAATAGACATACGAATATACTCTCGGAAAGCATCACCCTCTTTCTGGGGCAGTCAAGTAAAAAACTTCGTTTCTAAACCATCAACTGCACCATTTACAGATGCGCTTCGGCTCCCGCTGGGTACGCCGTATGGCGGCTGCAACCTTCCTTGTGCGTCAAGTGCTCAACTTATCTGTGACCGTCTACACGCCGACAGTGGCTCTTCATGCTGTCCTGGCGCTGCCTCACTGGGCATCAGCTGCCGCGTTGACTATTGTGGGAATAGTATTTAACTTGCTTGGAGGATTGGCTGCTGCTATCAGGTAATTAATTTGTCTGGTGGTTGGTTTGTCTGGTTTTGGTGGTTGTTTTTTTTGGTAGTTGTTTTGTTTGGTACTTAAGGTGCTCCGCCGAAGCGGAGGACTTCCACCGTCTGCTCCATCTGTAAGGCCTTTCGTACACAAGGCTAAGTAAATCTTCGATACAAATGTTTAAATCTTATGTCGCGAATACCTGGTAGCGCACGGTCTGTACACATGACATTGAATCGCATTGCATCGAGTCATCTATCTACCACTGCAGGTGAAACGGTTACACACAATACACACCTCACACAAATAATTGCTCCGCCATGTTAAAAGTCGCGGCGATATTTGTCGCAACGATCTCGGCAGGCAACTGGCGCGACTGCCTCCCTAGCTAAGTTACGACCGTTTCGTTTGCGTCGAACGCCTCGAGTTTTGTTCTGACGTCATCTCAACGCTCAGTCACGTGGTCAGAACAAAGGAATCGGAGGCGTGGCCTACTCGAGGCGTTCGACGCAAACGAAACGGTCGTAACCTGGCTAGGGGGGCTGGTGTCGGCGACGAATGAATACAATTTTGGCAACGCATGTCTGTGTACGAACCTTCTATGAATTTGTATTGCGGTAGTCGCTTAGAGACCAAAATCGTCGGGTTTCGAAAATTTGCGTAGCCTTGTGTACGAAGGGCCTTAAGAATGAGTAAGAGTATTTCCCAGTAGGTTGTTACTGTTATTCAGTTATATAAGCGCCCGTGATCCGAACCCAACATAGGATTATGTAATTCGGACTATTGCAATGACAGACTAGGCAGATAGTTTTCTTCTGAATAAAAAAAAATGCTATAAATGATGTTTGTGAGTTATGAAAACAAATTAAAAAAACATCACTAAAATTAAGCATATTAAGTTAGTTTTTTTTTTTTAATATTTATAAATATAAAATAATTAAACTGTTGTCAATAATAAAAATAAAACTTCTAACGAAAATGTTGCCTTTTCCAGAGCTGACGTGATACAAACCCTAACGATGATAATAATAAGCGGTGCCTTTATCATACAAGCAACCATCGTCTCTGGAGGCCCACATAAAGTAGTCAACGACAATATTGATGGAGGTCGACTGAAATTCTTCCAGTAAGTATAAACAACCAGTTCTGCACAGGTGTCACTGAAATACGCACACGAACCTTAGGATCCCCGAACTCCCTTATTGATGCCCTGAAAAACCTAAGAGGCCTAATCTGTTTTTGGAGAGAGGTGGGCTGGTTGGAATAAGCCCACCTAATGTTATGGCCGCCATGGCCTACGTACAATGGTCCACATAGGACTAAGTGCGGAAACCATACCCAAATAGATAGATAGAACAACCAGTTCTTTAGTTTTTTTGGTTCTTTTTTTTTGGGAAAGGAATAATTAAAAATAACGCGCGACTGTTTGTGATTTAACGGTTTTACTTCGATAGATTATAATCTACTGAAAAATAATGCACTAAATTGTAAGCGGTTCACAATCGTTCGACAGTTTACAAACTCGCGAGATAGATTATAATCTAACGGTATTTACAATTTTACAGCGACTTATATACTAGAACTAGCTGACCCGGCAAATATTGTTCTGCCATATAAATAATCAATGAAAAAATGGGGTTTGGGCTACCAAGTATACACGAAAAAAATCATAATAACTGGTCCAGCCGTTTCGGGGGAGTTCGATAACAAACACTGTGACACGAGATTACAACCAGGATATGTTTGTATTTTTGTTTGTAATGATTATACTCAACAACTACACGACCGATTTTAAAAATTCTTTCATTAGAAGAAAGAAAGAAAGAACAAAAAAGAAAAACATTAAGTATATTTAGCGGAGCAAGGCGCAAATTTAGAACTAACAAATTATAAGTATATTATGTGAAAAATATGCGCCACATCTGCGCAAAGCATAATGCCGATAAAGATAGATAAATAAAAATAAATTAAAAATAATTAATAATTATTAATTGTATTTGTAATATTTATTAATTGAAAGCTAGTTGAAAGATTGCACGTAGCGGAGATGAGAATGTTAAGATGGATGTGTGGTGTGACGAGAATGGATAAAGTGAGAAATGAGTATATTAGGGGAAGTTTGAAAGTGGCGCCAGTGACTGAAAAGTTGAAAGGGAATCGTTTGTCTTGGTATGGTCATGTGAAGAGGAGAGATGAATCGCATGTTACTAAAAGAGTTATGAGTTTACATGTGGATGGATGGAGAGGGAGAGGGAGACCAAAGAAAAGATGGATGGATTGTGTGAAGAGTCATATGAAAGAAAAGGAAGTTAGTGATAGTATGACGAGTGACAGGGCAGAATGGAAGAAAAAAACGTGTTGCGCCGACCCCAAATAACACGGGACAAGGGCAGGAAGATGATGATTAATTGAAAGCTAGTTTATCACTGAGTGACATATGCTATATATTTTTACTATGACGCGAATGGAGCCGCTTGCAGAAGCTAGTTTTAAGTTAACTGCAAACGTATAGGTACTACTAGTTATTATGAACGCTAGCTAAATTATATTTGGATTTGTTAACTTGATCTTGTTATTTTCTTGAAAACCATTCTCGATATAGTAGTTTGATTAATATACAATGCGTTTTTTTTTATATCCCATAGCGCAAGGTTTGTATTCTATATCTCTTGTTTTGTTTTGCTTTGTATTATCATAAATTTTGGATACAATGTAAAAATTGTTTATGAAATAAATCAATCAATCAATTTAAGGAAAAATAATACTGAAAGTCCTAGAATATGTGGTCCAAAAATGCATGGTTTCGAAGATATCATCAATTATAATCAATTTAGGTAAAAAAAAAAACCGGCCAAGTGCGAGTCGGACTCGCCCATGGAGGGTTCCGTAGCAGCAAGTAACATAATAATAATCTTTGTATCAGGTTCATATTTTTAAGTAGGTATTATCGAAGTAGGTAGGTATAATATTTAAGAAAAGAAGAAAGAAGAAAATCTCAAAACTTTTATTAGGTTGACGTTTTATAGTAAGTATTTACCTATTTCTAGGCAGTAAATGAGTTTAAAAGAATAATTTCGATGTTAATTGAAATTAATTTTATCCAACGAACAGTATCAAATCGTAAACGTACAATATTTAGCATTCGCAAATGTATCGAAAAATTCGCTCCACGCACACGACTTTCAACGACGTCTGCCCTCACGTGTCTGCCCGTTCGGGTAAGCGCAGTCGGAAACCTGCCCCCCTCCCGCGCGCTCCGCACCCGCTACTATCAAGCCACGCCCCGCGCGAATTATAATTATTATTTACTTAGGCACCTATTACAGATTTATTAATAGAAAATAATGGTTCACGGTGTATGTACATAATTATAAGGTTTATGTTTATGAAATTAAATGTTTTTTTTTTTTATATTTGAGTTGATTGAATGAAAGGTAAAATGCGGTTTACGATTTATGACGTACTAAAAAAAAACTACTGACCAGATCTCGTTCAAACCAATTTTCGTTGGCAGTTTTTATAGTAATGTACATCATATATTTTTTTTAGTTTTAGAAAAAAATGATATTAGAAACCTCAGTATCATTTTTGAAGACCTATCCATAGATACCCCACACGCATGGGTTTGATGAAAAAAAAAATTTTGAGTTTCAGTTCTAAGTATGGGGACCCCCAAAATTTATTGCTTTTTTTCTATTTTTGTATGAAAATCTTAATGCGGTTCACAGAATACATCTACTTACAAAGTTTCAACAGTATAGCTCTTATAGTTTCGGAAAAAAGTGGCTGTGACATACGGACGGACAGACGGACAGACAGACAGACAGACAGACAGACAGACAGACAGACAGACAGACAGACATGACGAATCTATAAGGGTTCCGTTTTTTGCCATTTGGCTACGGAACCCTAAAAATTACACCCGTATGACAAATCTTTACTTTTATGACGTTGCCAGTTATCGATGAAATCTGAAGTAGTTTGCAAATAAACAAATGACATTACATATTTATGCTGTCATATTTCACGTAAGGGTGTTTTTAAACATCGACTTATATTCTAGGTTTTACATAAATAATCGTGAATTTATCGAATTATTTTGTATGGAAAATGAAAACAAAAAAAAAGATAATTGAAAAATAATTCAAATGCCAGTTGTTTCTCTGATTCATACCCTAGAGTTATGGGATATAAAAAAAAACAGGGCAAGTGCGAGTCGAACTCGCGCTCTGAGGGTTCCGTATAAACTTACTTATGACAACACTTAGATTCCCGAAATGAGTTACGAAGATTTTTCCGAATCGCAAAAATTTTTTTTATACGTAGGTAACTACAAATTTACAGTTTTCAGATTTTTTCCTATACTTGTGCTATAAGACCTTGCTTCATGCCAAATTTCAAGATTCTAGGTCAACGGGAAGTACCCTATGAATTTTGATTTCCTTGAGAGTGTCGAAATACACGTTTTTTGCGACATAAACGGCCGTACAATACCTAATAATACACAATGTAACTCGATACCTCCACGCGTTCCTAAGATAAAGGGTCTTGACAGACAGATAGACAGAGAGACGGACGGACAACAAATAATAGAATAGAATAAGATAGAACTTTATTGTACACCAAAATAGTAACAAAAACTTATAAACTAACTTAATCTATGGGTACAATGGCGGTCTTATCGCTAACAGCGATATCTACCAGACAACCTTAGGATGGACTGTAAGAACTTGACATAAAAAAGGGGGTAGACTGCGGTGTACTGCAAATTAAATTAAATATAAGACTATACATAGACATAAAATTATATTAGGTATATAGCTATTATATATAAAAGACAAAAAAAAACAAACTCATGAATATTATATATATATACATACATATTATATGTTACACAATTTCAAAGAGAGAAAGAGAAAAAATAAAAAATAAAAAAAATGCAAAAAGGTGAAAGGACTAGAAAGAAAAAGAAGAGAAAGAACTGAATTTTGATAGTAGCAAAATTAATTATTGTGAAAGAAAATGATCTTTAACTAAATTTTTAAAAGAAACCAGTGACTGGGATTGTTTTTCCTTTTAAGGTACGGAACCCTAAAAAACACGTTGTTTAAAAGCAATGTCTCTTTCCAGAATAACCGGCGACCCAACAGTCCGAGTCGACACACTCTCAGCCATCATCGGCCAGCTCTTCATGTCGGTTTCCATCTACGGTTGTCAACAGACCTTTGTCCAACGCTACTGTTCCATGTCCAGTGAAGCCAGGGTCAGGAGAACTCTCTTAGCCAACGTTCCTGCAGTAGCTGTCCTCTTCAGTCTCTCCTGGGTCGTTGGAATGGCCCTTTATGCTATGTACAAGAACTGCGATCCTTTGGCTTCGGGACAGATTGCGGCACCTGATGAAGTCTTGCCGTTTTATGTCCAAGATCAGTTTGTTTTTCTGCCTGGAATGCTTGGACTGTTTTTGGGCAGTATATTCAATGGGGCTTTGAGGTTTGTATTTTACGATTGTTAATTGTATTTTTGGGTTTTTTTATAGTTGCACTCTTTAAAATTATTGTTAACTAGTGAATTTGAATGTTTCTCCCTTAGTTTTTCTTCTGTGTTCATTATGTATTGCGTGGTCACCAATTAAAGTAATTAAAAGTTAGCAATTTGATGAAAGTTGTAGCTAATTTCGATTTAACAATATTAATGAAAGGTGGTCACTCATAATGGGCCTCATCAAAAGGCTTAAAGTCACCCAAAGGGCAATAGAAAGGGCTATGCTCAGAGTTTCCCTGCCTGATCGCATCAGAAATGAAGTTATGCACAGGAGAACCCAGGTTACCGACATAGCCCGAAGAATCTTTAAACTTAAGTGGCAGTAGGCAGGGCACATTGTTCGCATAAAAGATGGCCTTTGGGGTTTAGACTGGCGACCGCATATCGGAAGACGCAGCGTTGGAAGCTCGCCCACAAGGTGGCCTGATGACCTGGTAAGGGTTCCGAGAATCCGATGGATGCGAGACGCACAGGACCGTTCATTGTGGCGACACTTGGGGGAAGCCTATGTCCAAAAGTGGACGTCTTTTGGCTGAAATGATGACAATGATAATGAACGAATGATTCATAACTTTTTCCGCATTGTAAAAAAAAATATTTTGTTATAGGACTTCTAGTATTTTACAAAAACATTTTTTTTTATTACAGTTTCTTGGTGTCTAACGTAAACTCTCTGTCAACCGTGACATGGGAAGACTTCGTTTCCTTCGCTCCAGCGTTTAAGGGTATCAGCGATAAGCAACAGCTGACTGTTATCAAGATTATTGGAGTTATTTACGGTAAGTTTCTTATGAAAACTTGTACCTTTAAAAGATTAGTTCACTATTCACCATCAATCATATCATGATTGAGACTTTCTATTATTATTTTTATAAACATTTATTTTACATTTTTGAATAATTCTTATAAAAAAACATATAAAAACATTTAAAAATATGAAAAATAGTTGTCCGCCGGTGTCGGGAACAGGGTTCAAGCTAAGGGTGGTTAGGGCTCCAGGGACAGAAACCTCCTCACAATGCGAGCCGTATCGAGGAGTACTGCCTTCTGTATCAGGCCCTTGATCCAACCGCGCAACGACAGCGTCGACAGATGGTCGTCGAAGCTTTTGGCTATAAGGCCATTGGCGGTCACGACAATCGCCACAATGATAGTCGAGTCCACATACCACATATCGACAACCTCGTGTGCTAAGTCGAGATATTTGATTGGTTTCTCTTTCTCAGCTTTCACGAGATTCTCGTTATGTGGGATGGTAACGTCAACTATCATTGCGCGGCGCGTTAATCGGTCTATCACCACTGTATCCGATTATTATTATTATTATAATATTCATAGTCATTCTATAGCACTCATATAATTTATTTAGATTTGTCAAAGTTGTCTTGCTCAGAGATTCTTTGCGTGATCGCATCAGAAATGAGGATATCCATAGGAGAACCAAGTTTCTGACATAGCCCGAAGTATCGCCAAACTCAAGTGGCAGTGGGCAGGGCACATTGCTCGCAAAACAGATATTCGATAGGGCCGAAAGATTCTGGTGTGGCGACCACGTACCGGAAGACGCAGCGTTGAAAGGCCTCCCACAAGTTGGACCGATGAGGTGAGGGTCGCGGGAAACCGATGGATGCGAGACGTAAAAGTCGGTCGTTATGGTGACACTTCGGAGAGGCCTATGTCTTACAGTGGACGTCTTTCCGTTGAAATTATGATGGTGATGAGTCGAAGCTCTTTTATATAATTGACATTTCAGTCATAATTTTTGTCTTGCTGTGTCATTATTCAAACAATCAATACATTTTTTGTCTTTGTTCTGTGGCCCAAAAAAAGTTCAAGTGTAAATAATGTAGTCTTGAGTTTTGATGAAAATCATTTCCTTCCTTCGCTATGACGCATTGTAAAACCATAATGTAAGATAGAGATAGAGATAGATTTATTTATTTGCGTAGAATGTAGGTAATTAATACAATTTGGTGTTACAATATTTTGGAATCCTTGTACATTCTGCCTCATGGCATGCAAAATTTATTAACTTATAACTAGGTACTACAATAGAATTAGGTATTTCATTACTGAATGCTACATAAACATTTAAATTAAATAGATTTATCATTTAAGAAATCCAATACAGAATAATAACATTTTTTTACTAGTAATTCTTTAAGGTACTTTTTAAATCTTATTAATAGTTGCTCTTTAATAATTTTTGGTACATGGTTATAAATAATAGGAGCCATACACATAACACTCTTTCTCAATAATGCAGTTTTATATCCGCCTGTGCATAACTTGAATTACTCATAATACAATGAACTTATTATTTAAAGGTTTTTAACAAAGGCCAGTACTGAATGAGTGTACTAATGTTTTTGAAGACTAATAAATAACCAATTTGTATTGGTACTACACCAAAAGAACTCCAGATCATCTGGAGTTCTTTTGGTGTAGTAACTCAAATGTGAAAGAAAAACATCTGGACCAGATGTTTTTCTTTCACATTTGAGTTAAGAACTCACAGATACTATACCTGACGAATCGTTAGGATGGTTCGAGCTACGACCAGCCACCAGGCGGGTCTATGTGGGTATCGTGCAATAAGTAAGAATGGCTTGGAATTGAACCACTTTACTTCTCAATACAATTAGATACAGTGCACTATTAATAGGTAGGTACAAACAACAAAACGTAGGACAGTTTCAATACCTGCGTCTTTACGCTGCGACGGCCTGACAGAGAGTGTTCGCCGTCCTGGCGGTTCCTCCTCAACATTCTACAAAAGAGAAAAAAATTTAACTCTGCCAAAAGCGCGCCAACTCTACTTCTTAGTTGTCATTAGAAGGCGTGCTTTGTTTTGTTGTCAACAAATCAATTGCCGGATACAATATACCTATATATTATGATGTTGATTTTTCTATACCAATTTCAATCTTGATTCCAAAAACCTTTCTGTTTTTTTGAGCTATATACCTACATCGTGACTTCAATAAAATATAGCAGTTTTTCGAATATCTGAAATTCGAATCCTCCCACGGCACTTAAAAAGCGAACAATGCTAAAACTGTGTACAACGAAGGACTGAACAATTTGCCTGTTGCGGTCTTCCCGTCCGATAATAATTTAGGTCTCTTCAAAGTTAGAGTGAATAGGCTCCTAATAAACGCCTCACCATCAATGATTGCGTCACTGCTTACCATCAGGTGGGTTCGCAGTCAAGCACTAGTTTATATTATGTAACTAACACCCATTTTTTTATTTTTACAGCTCTCATCATAATGTGTCTCTCCCTTTGCGTCGGTATTGTGGGAGGCGTCGTCGAAGGTTCCTTATTGGTCACTTCAGCAACTTCAGGTGCTCTTCTAGGAGTCTTCATCCTAGCAGCTCTCTGCCCTGTTGCCAATGGAAAGGGGGCCTTATGGGGCATGATCGCGTCTCATGTCGTGACCACGTGGATGGCTGCTGGGAGGCTTCTGTATGTGAATAAGGGTGTGGCTATGTTGCCTATGTCTACTGAGGTTTGTATTGATTCTTACTTCTTTAATAAAATTAAATGGAAATTAGACAATGAAATAATGGGCAACTGCGAGTAGGACTCGCGCACTGAGCGTTCCGTAAAAACTTCCTATGTAAATAGTACAATACCCGAATGGAGTCTCGAATATTTTTCCGAATCGTGAAAAAGTATTTTTTTTTGTGACGTCTGTTTTTAGATTTATTCCTATACCTGTGCTATAAAACCTTGCTTTATGCTAAATTTCAGGATTCTAGGTCAATGGGAAGTACCCTATGAATTTTGATTCCCTTGAGAGTGTCAAAATATACGTTTGTTGCGACATAAACGGCCGTATCTTTTTTTCGTTAATTTAGAAGTTTGATTTTTTTACAACTTTAAAAGACTGCAGACTTCTACTTCAGACTTTATAAAAAATAAAGAAAAAAAAAGGAAAAAAAAAGGATAAAGGATCTTGACAGACAGACAAACAGACGGACAACAAAGTGATCTAAATACTTAAGGGTTCCGTTTTTTCCTTTTGAAGGACGGAACCCTAAAAATGAATTAATTTTTATGAAAGAATAAAGAAACTTTTGAAGAAAGTTTTCTGCTGTCAATGATGTTGGCCTTAGTGGACATGGACGGGCGCACTAAGTTGGACGGGGTCCACTAGGACCGATGCCTGATAGGGCTGCGAGATTATTCGAAAGAGTTTCTGTGACCCTGGACCGTACTGTGCAACAAAGTATATGGGTTTTTAGTCATTATAAATCTGACACTATCTCGTTTTGCCTACAGTTGTAGAGAATTTTTGATGATTGCCTACCTCAATCAGTCAATCGCTCAACCACGGCACCAACAGTGACGTCTTTTTGACACTTGCTTCTTCTTTTCCAGCAATGTCCAAACGCAACTCTGTCGACAATGGCTCACCAAGCTCTGCCGGTCGAAGTGAACCTGACGCTGACTCATCTAGCGCCATTGTTACAGTCTATCAACATTACCCATTCTGCTCCGACCATGTCCCCTGTGTAAGTAATCATAAATTATGTGTTATATTCAGAGCTCGGAATTAGGTAGATTTATTCATGTACTTACATCGAAATGTTGATAATAATATTGATCTTCACGGGATTTCTAATGAAAAATTCCGTGTGGTCAACAATATTACAAATAAAACCTCAGAGATAGATACTACTGTTAACTAGTATATAATGTGCCCAAAAGACAGGTGGCTAAAATTGTACCTTTTGTTTACAGAATGTCAGAGCTCCACAAATTCTATTCCATATCCTACATGTGGTACGCAGTAATCGGTACCATCATCTGCGTGTCTCTGGGCAACATCATCGGCCTCATAACGGGTAACAAAAGTGATGCCTTTGACGAAAGACTCCTACATCCTTTTGTAGCAAAACTTGCTAGAAAGCTACCAGGACCAAAACGGTTCTACACTACGGAAAAATCACCTCCTGTTGAAGAAAAAGAAACTGAAAAAGACTGTTCGGAGAAAACTGAAGAAACGGTTACTGATACTCTTTCAAATGATAATTTAGACCCGAAGCAAACGGTATTTGTAACAGCGGGTAGTCGGTTATTTGATGTATATGACGTCAGACTATCACCAACGCCTTCACTCAGTCGGAGTAGAACACGGTTGTGATTTAATGGTTAAGTATTCAGAGCCTTGTTCTTAGTGCACTTAAGTGCCATTTTAGGATAACATAGATTGTTTGACTGCAGTTAAAGTTTCTAATACGGTCATTAGTCTAAGGGATATCTGCCTTTGTTTGGGTGATTGAGAGAAGAGAGTAGATAACTTGGATAATTTTAATAAAATGGACGTTCATTAAATCATCAGGATAGTTTAAGGGCACGTAACTTTGACGCAAGTGTAAATAGGGATCAATAATAATAATATAGTTTATTGAAAAATTTCCAAAAAATTTACTGGGCTGCATGGAAAAATAAGTAACAATTCCCATTAGAGATAGTACTTTCTTATTTTTTAATCCAAATTTGCGTTAATGGATACATTTCATTAGATACGTAATTAATTTTATCAATATTTTAATCAACTTTCATTATAAATTGTTTGCACTGAAACGAATATCAAAAATATTTACAAAAATTGACTAGATTTAAACAAAAATATTTAAATACGATAGGATCACCGGTTACTTATTTTTCCAAAAATCATCACTGGGCTGAATTTATTTAAATAGTGGTGATTTCTGAAAAAAAAAATCCTCGCTGGTGGGGATTTCTGGGATAAATCAAATTGAGGGTTACATTGAGATGTTTTCGATTTTGAACAATCTTGGTAAAGTGCCATATACAAAATGGCAAATGAAACAAAAATGCTATTAACTAAAAATACCTTATTTTATTTTCGGTCTCCAATGATTTCAACTACAACGATGTATAAAAGAACTTGTAAGCGACAGATATTGATGGAAACCATAAAGGATACAGGGCATAGACGTTAGGCATTTAATAGTATTAGTAGACGATCAAAACAATATTCAGGACAATTTAACAATTTGTCAAAGGTTTTATTCAAACTTTCGTTCCAATTTTACTTTCAAAATTCGAATTTGGAAGAAAAGAATGACAGCGTGACGGTTTGTAGCGTCATCTTTGTTGTCACATAAGAACTAAATTAAAAATTCTGCATCGCGATATCAAAGTTCTCCGCGCGATTAGAATATATATACTCCCCTAGCAGATTTCGGCTACGGTGACTGGATTCCGTTTTATTGCAACTACGGGTTGCGATCATGTGCTCTGATGTGACTAATAAAGCCTATCTTTGCTGTAAACGTGCGTGCACAGTGCGGGCTGGTCGGAGGACTTTACCCCCTATTCATCATGCCTGTAGAGGTTGACAAGTTGAGAATGGAAGAATAAAACGTGTTGAGGCAACCTTATATAACATGGGAGATGGACTGGAAGATTATGATGATGATGAATAGTAACTAAATTTGTATAATTTTCTGAATGAAAAATCACTGTAAAAACTGAACTAAATGAAGAAGTGGTTTTCGATCTAATTTAGGTAAATTAATAAAATGATTGGCTGTCCAACTGTTAATTGTTCAAATGCTTAACTTGCCTTTAAAATAAAAATCTATATTTACAAAATATTTAATAGTAAAAAAAACTAGTTATTATAATAGTAAAGTCCAAAAATGTCAATTAATCTATTTTAATTACACGAGAAAGTGATTTTTTAACGATGTCGGAAATTTGATAAAAATATCATTTGATATTTCACGAATTTTTATCCATGTGATAATAGCATGTATATTGTAAATATTATTTAGATTCCTATTAATATTAAGATAGAAATAAGAGTGATTAAATTAATCGCTCTAATACTTTAAGGATATTATTATGTTATGGTTGATATAAACCACTAGTTTTTAATTAGTACAAATACTTAAAGGGCTTATTAGAAAAGGTCTTGTTATTATTTAAGTAAAGTCTCAATAAATAATATTCTTATACAGCAAAGTTATTAGCGTTTGTTTATATCCCAAAATGTCACTCAATTTATGGAAATATTGTACAGGCTATTGATTATGAATGAAAAACAATAGAAAAACACTGCGCGTAGTATTTTCTAGTAGCAATTGTTATGAATAATTTATTGATTCAATTATGAATTTACCAATTATGACAAATTTTTGTGGACAATTTTGGGATTTCGTTTTTTTTTTACTTTTGACTACATAAATATTACTGATCATATTTATGTCGTCAAAAGTAAAAAAAACGGGTACCGATAGAACTAATTTTTTTTTGTACTAATTAAATAATAGGGATTTATATATTGTTAGACAGTAATGCAGTTAGAACAGTAACGTTTTTTTTAATAATAATGCGCTTTCTATAATCGTTATTATATTGTTAAGTACTTAATTTTCTATATTAATTGTATGATAAATATTTATGATAATCATGTCGTGATGGTAGTCAGTCCCTAATTTAATTTATTAACCCTCGATTTCTGATTTAAGGATTTGAGTATGAAGTTGAGTATTTCTCAAACTCTACTTTAGCTTGAAAACCTGTCAAAATTTGGCACTTTAGTAGGGTTGGAGATGGTCTTAACTTAAATTACTCATTTTAGAAACTCGTCTTAAGTCATAATTTTCAATATACAGCAAGCAATGGTTTCATTAGGGAAATCATGGTGTAGAAAAATTATTGCAAAGCCCTGGGTTTGACATAATTTTTCTATACAGCTATTAAGGGCTTTAGTGTCTTTTTCTGTACGTTTTTAATCTATTACCAATTTTATCGTTTAAGCCTTGGTGGTTAATTTAATGGTCGCTGAAAACACAAATTAAAGAATTTTTGATTATTCTTCTGTGAGATTTCTTCCTTTTATTTATCAAATCTATGTCTACAAAAGTATAAATATAATATTTAGACGCAGTTGTCTAAATATTATAATTATACTTTTTATGTTAAATATTACTATTTATATTAAATGTGGTCATCCCCCACCAAATCTAGACTAATTAAAGGGACAAAGTGAAACATTTGGAGTCTTTTTTTTTAATAATTATAAATAATATAAAATCGTGATGTTAGACAGTATTATATTTTGTAAAATATCGAATGAGGACTGTGTTTTGTTATTTATAATTTTAGTTATTATCAAATTATAGAAAATGAAATATAAAGATATTAAATTAGGTTATTTTTGTTTTTTTTTTATCCGACTGCCACAGAAGGAGTGTAATGTTTTCGAGGGTGTGTGAATTTGTAATGTATGACTGGGCTAAATAGTTTTAAAAAACTGTATTCTTGATTTTTGGAGAGTTACAATTTAGCCCAGTAGTAACGGTTCCGAATTTTTAGTTAACATTTAGACAATGGTGCAGTATATCATGGCATAATCAGTATTACAATGTTCCAACTGCTAGGACTCAGGCCTCCCCTCTAGAAGACGGAAAAGGCTGTAATCTAACACGCGGGCCCAGTACGCGTTGGTGCATGTCACATGTCCTTGAACTTTTAGTTCTAGGATATGCCGGTTACCTCACTATGTTTTCCTTCACCGTTTCAAGAGCAGTGGTGATGAAATAAATAATACAAAGTAATATGCGTGCGTTGCTCGCAGAACAGATGGTCGTTGGGGCCGAAAGGTTCTGGAATGGCGACCACGGACCGGAAGGCGTAGCGTTGGAAGGCCTCCTACAAGGTGGATCGATGACTTGGTAACGGTTGCGGGAGTCCGATGGATGCGAGACGTACAGGACCGTTCGCTGTGACGACGCTTGGGGGAGGCTTATGTCCAGCCAGCAGTGGTCTTTCAGCTGAAATGATGATGATGATGATGAATATGCGTGGCTGGGTTCAAATTTGCAACCTACGACTCGTAGTTATCTCTAATTTAGAGCATGTAACTATTTTTTGGCCCTAATGACGTCTATAACAGGCGACGCATATCTGTCAACACATATGATTATAGATCTGATGTCTTGACTAATTAGAACGCAGTACCCTGCTCCCCCGTACCAATCAGAACCAATCAGAACGTAGTACCCCGCTCCCCGTACCTCGGCTAGTTGACAGAATTGTTTTGGTGCGCTAGTTCAAGCATGAGGAGTCTAGTGGCTGTAAGGTCGTTGCTTTAAGCGTGCTCCATTGCCGACCACATCATCGCTTACTATCAGGTGAGATAGGCGCAAACCTATCAGTAATAAAAAAAAATCCGGAATGTAATAAAAAAAAACTGGATTGTAATAAAAAAATCCGGATTGTAATAAAAAAAACCCGGATTGAAATAAAAAAAAAACAGGATTGTAATAAAAAATAACCGGATTGTAATTAAAAAAGTCCGGATTGTAATTAACATCGTTAATCTTTTTATTCTTTTGGCTTTGTACGAATATGATGTCTCTTAGCAAGACTGGTGTTAGATTTCACGGGTTCAACCATCAAAGGTCCATAAATGACAGTCGGAATAGACGAGTTGACGTGTTTCCCGAGTTACAGAAGAGTCTCTCGGTTGCGGCGACCTCTCGCGCTAGCCCTGGTTCAGGCCTTGGTCCAAAGCGAAGAGAAATGGACACACCCCAGCCGCCGACACCGACTACCAGGTACCGTAGGCGTGGGCTTGCGGACGGTGAGAAATGTGTAGCTTGCCGTCCGGCCCTCCGGTTACGAGTTCCACGCATGCCTCAAAGAGATATTAGCAAAACCGTACGAACCCAGCTGGGCCAAAGCCTACTTTGGTCATGGGTCGGCTTATAAAAGGGAAATCCGTGGTTCTAGAACGCAAAGGGCAACTGAAGGTATATAGGTGTGGTTTTAATTTCCCACGTCCCCTTTCCCTCACATAATCCATCCATCTTTTCTTTGACTTCCCTCTCTCTCTGTATCGACTCACATGTATAATCATAACTCTTTTAGTAACATGCGTTTCATCCCTCCTCTTCACATGACCATACATAAGACAAACGATTCCCTTTTCAATAACTAGCGTCATTTTCAAACTTCCTCTAATATACTCATTTCTTACTTTATCCATTATTTATTATCTAAAATATTCAAAGTAAAAACAGTAAAAATCTCAACATGTTTGGACCTACAACATTGCTTATCCATTGAGGGTAAGCAATATTTTGTCGTAATGTAAATGCTTTGTCGTTCAGTCAATCTAACTTACATAGATATTCTACACAGAAAACTTCCAATCGCCTTCTCTTGATCCTATATTTATCAAGCCTTCACGAAATAAAATGTATATATTTATTATTTTCATTGGCGACCTTTGGCTTCAAATCTAAAAGAATATGTGCACACATTTTTCTTCTTAACTAAAACCCAACTCTATGGTTCTCACAAATGTCTCGATCAGCCTTTACATTTGTTTTATTCAGTGGATCTCAATGTTTCTTTATTAAAAACTATACCAGTTTCATAAAAACTAAATTTATTACAAAGAGCAACGCTCGTTGTATCGGAATCTAGGTCAGTTCTAACAATGAAACAAAGATGTATGTAAAAGTCTATATTGTTATTAATAGTTTTACAAACATGTGACATGATAAAATTAAGAAAGAAAATAATATAGGTTGTTCCAAAATTACCGCAAGATTTGAATTTGTGCAGTAAAGTGTTGAAAACCCAAAAAAAAAACTGTTTTCTATTTCAAACCTTGCGTTAATTTTGGTACACTTATAATAATACTTTCGTTGCCAAGGAAATTCCTATAATAACTCGTTCGTGTGCCTATAACCCACCTGAGAGTCGTTATGACACAGCTACGTAGGTATAACAACATTGTTGACTTTTGTTCATGCCCAGGACCCGATACGTCCAATTCTAAGTATATTGAGCAAGCATATATACATATTTTTTTCCTTGGCATGGTAAGGGTACCTAGATAGGGATAACAATGTAATTTCCCAAAACCTTGCCAGTGTTCTTTCTGTGTCAAATAACAGCAAAAAAAGTGCTGATACGTCACGATAAATTCTTGTTATTTAGCAATGACTATTAATCCGTCTTTCTATATCTATACATATAAAAGGAAAAACTGAGTGACTGACATATCACCGCACAGCTGCCACTATTCGGACTAGGAATGTGAAATTTTGCACAAGGCTTCTTTTTATGACGTATGCGAGCACTAAGAAAGGATTTTTCAAAAGTAAGCACCAAAGGGGGTCTATTCATGCGGGCAAAGCCGCTAGATGAAGCTAGTTGTTTTATATACCTATTTACAACCCTATTGGTAACAACGAAAGACTATATTCTCCCAACAAAGTGACTTACTAAAACTGAGACCGTTCCAAAATCACACCACATTACAAATTCTCTTGATCGTAAACTGGGCGTCCATACTATCAAGGCAGTAGGCGTATCACTTGAGAAACACTGCCCTAAGGTTGGCATTGATGGAACTGAGCCGATGACGTCGACGACACGAGTTTCTTATGCAAATCTGAGGAAAAGGGACACTTGCTCCGCTGTCGTATCCAATTTGCGTTTAAATGAGACGCTATATAGCCTCGTGGACTTATTCTGGTGCTTTCAGGACGATTGACAGGTCGTTAGGGAATTGAAGTAGCTGGATAATGTTTTGGGTAAGTGACCTTTTAAAAGAAATTTTTGTCTAATTAACGTTGAGATTTGTTGTTAAGAGGTTTGTCAAATGCTTTTCACAAATACTTTTATCATCATCATCATTCCAACCGAAAGACGTCCACTGTTAGACATAGGCCTTCCTCAGGCATCGCCACAACGACTGGTACCGTGCGTCTCGCATCCATCGGATTCCCACGACCCTCACCAGGACTTCGGTCCAACTTGTGGGAGGCTTTTCAACGCTGCGTCTTCCAGTATGCGGTTGCCTTTCCAGAACCTTTTGGCTCATCGACTATAATTCTGTTCTGCGAGCAATGTGCCCTGCTCACTGCCGCTTATGGGTACTTTTTCACCAGAGATGTGCTATCCTACGTTGCTATGGATGCATTTGATATCCACCAATCATATTCATTGGTGCATATAGCTTAGCACTGGTGGACACGGATTCAACTAAGATATGATTTTTATATGGAAGGATGCGTACTATGGATACGTGCTATGGATGTGTGCTATGGACGCGTACTACAGATGCGTACTATGGATGGTCGCGAGTGGTGTAGCTATGTGCCGCTTCCGTACTGTCGATACATCGCATAGCTCGAACTGCGCATCTTTCTCGCGCAGCTACTTTGCGGCAGCGCATCTTCATAGCACATCTTACTCGCACCGCCACATAGCTTAGTATTAGTGGAAACGGTCACATAGTTTCACAGCTTAGCTATTACATTCTCGCAGCATAGCTGCATAACACATCTCTGGTGGAAAAGCAGCCTGGTCTGAAATTCTTCGGGGTATGTCAGTAACCTTAGTTCGCCTGCTTTTATAATCAATTAATTTTATGTTAACTGAACAGCATTTCGTGTTAAGAATATTTTTTTCTTGTATGAATACTGTAGTCTATTTACTTAGAATCTAGAGATTCTATCAGTGAAAAGATTTTGCATATAAATGAAATTTGGAGGGAATTTCCTGTTTGAGTGTGGGAAATCAATAAATAAATTCTCCCGCATAGGTGGAGCGAGAGGGTGTGTCAGACTTTTATGTTTTTTGCCCTTTCCGTTCTAGAACCGCGGTAACTCATTCAAAAGATACACAGCTCAGCTCCCTTAGGCAAGTTACAACCGTTTCGTTTCGATTCTCTTTTCGTTGATCGCCTCGAGTCGGCCACGCCTCCTATTCCTTTGTTCTGACCACGGGACTGAGCGTTGAGATGCCGTCAGAACAAAGGAATCTGCTACTAAAATCAATTAGGCCGTAGATAGAACCCGTAGGTAGAACGTCAATTTGTGAGGGCTCTCTTAAGGCGCTCGAGCAGTGCCATAAAACTGCAACTGACTTTTTGCAGCCTACTCCTGGGTAACGGCTCGATCAATAGGTTTGAAAAAAATATAAGTTTATTATAAATTCATGTACAACATTATCAACATATAATTTTTTCGTATGACTAATAATCAAGCCAAAAAAAAAGAAATTAACGACATGATATTTTGTACTTGTTTTCCCTACTCCTTTCAAACGGCTTTGATCTTTAGAAATATATTTTTACACAAAAATACTGGTTAAGTGTTCTTCAGAATGTACATAGCATATTTAAATCAATCAATATTTCGCAAAGAAAATGGATTTAAAGGTCAGCGGGGCTCTATCCGGGCGCAGCTGGTCGGAATTACATGCACACATACTCGTACAGTCTATATCATTATCTATATTCAGTGAGCAGTGGTGGCCGAGTGGCAACGGCCCTGACTTACGAGATGTAGGTCGCGGGTTCAAACCCAGCCAGGCGCATTACTTTGTGTAATTTATTTCATCACCACTGCTCTCAAAACGGTGAAGGAAAACATCGTGAGAAAACCGTCATGTCCTAGAACCAAAAATTCGAAGACATGTGACATCCACCAACCCGCACTGGGCCCACGTGGTGGATTACGGCCTATTCCCTCTCCTAGAGAGAAGACCTACTCGTACTGCCGCCTAGGCGGCTGTAAGAGAGTATGTGGCTATTTAACTCCGGCCAGGGGGGCTATTGGCTAACTTTTTCAATAACAGTTGACAACTAGCATTCGTTGCACACTAAACTTAGTTGTCAACTGAAAAATTCATAAAATTGGTATTACGTATCACACAAGTGACTAACAAACTACGGTGGAAATGTGGTGAATTATAAAAATTTACGGTGCCTATTGTGACCACTCTAAAATTTTATCGACTAATAATACAGCTTCAAAAGCTTACACAATCGCAATTTTAAAAGTATCGATACAATAACATCAGTCAAAACGTGTTACGGTGGCTATCAAAGGCACCAGTGGCTAATGACGTCACTGCAGTTGGTCACTGAAGATAGGCAATACGAAACTAGCTGTTTGACAGTTCAATGATGCACATTGTTAACAAGTGATCATCACTTGAACTGTCAACAGAGGTACCAGAGTTACGCAATAGCCCCGCAGATGTTCAAGAGACTATACGCCTCAGAACATTAGAATATTTCGTAGAAGGGGTTTAAACTGCCTAAAAATAGATCCAACCCAAACTTCGCAAGTAATGAGGCCATGGATAGAACGACGATCTATTATTACTGTGTACATAAGCATAGTTAAATTACTTTACTCATAGTCAGAAAGTCAATATTGAAAGCTTTTACAAAGTCTGTATTCATCGAAAATATAAAATGTACAGTTTGATTAAAATGATTAAAAATATGGCAGTAAATCTTACTAAACCTCTTTACGCTTTTATTCTCTATATTAATATATATTCATACCCATCTTGAAGGTGATATTGCTTCCTATGTGGCGCTTTTTACCAATGATACTGTGACCGACCGACTTGATGCGTCCGATATACGGACGCAAGATTAACCAGCACTAATTTTTGGTCCAGGGCGTGTCTTTTTGATAGTAGAATGTATGGGCAAAAAAAAACTTTTTACAAAAAAGAAATAACCGACTTCACTAAAGAAACACTAAAAGGATCAAAATAACTTTAATTTCGAAAGTCGGTGTTTTTCTCGGTATTGTTTGTTTCTTATTTAACACCGACTTCCGAAATTAAAGTTATTTTGATCCTTTTCGTGTTTTTTTTTAGTGAAGTCGGTTATTTTTGTTTTGTAAAAAGTTTTTATTTTACACTTTTTAGTTGCAAACCACTTATAAACAGAGTGCCTATTTCTCATGACGATTCCAATTAACCCAAAACACTGAAAGGTTACATTGTTTTATTAGAAATTTCCTGTGTCTACCTTCCACCTTCCGGCTCCATCACTAGATCAATAAGATAGTACCTTATAGCCAAAGTGCATCTCATGACAATTCTAATACGCCCAAACACGGCTAGGATACATTGATTAATTACGGAGTTCCTGTGCCTACCTTCCGGCTCCATCATCAGATCAGTTCGATAGTACCTTATAGCCAAAGTGCATCTCATGACAATTCTAATAAGTCCAAACACGGCTAGGTTACATTGATTAATTACGGAGTTCCAGTGCCTACCTTCCGGCTCCATCATCATCATCAGATCACTTCGATGATACCATTTTCAACGTGACGTAACTATTCAGAACCATTCATTTATTCGTATTGTCATAGTCGCTTAACTATCTTCATTGTGATATCAAAGTGAGTATGAAGTTCCGTTGACCATTTCTGGTCTTCTTCATCAGTTCCACTTCATCAAATGTTACTATAATATTTGATAATAATAATATTTGAGGAGTTCCCTCGATTCCTCATGGATCCCATCATCAGAACTGGATTTTGAAAAAAATGGGACCAATCTGGAAGCATATCCTATAAAGGGAAAAAAAAATTTGCAAATTGGTCTATAAACGACGGAGTTCTGAGGTAACAAACATAAAAAAAAATTATAAAAAAAATACAACCGAATTGAATAACCTCCTCCTTTTTTTGAAGTCGGTTAAAAATTCACATGGACGCAATTTCATCACTACAAGGCTTTTTAGCGTATTTCATAGTTCCACCATCGCCCGTGCGAAATTTGGATAATAATATATATGTATATACCAATATGTATCAGTCAGTGATCTATAGCAACGTTTAAAAGAGTAGGTAACTGTGGCAAACGCAAGGAGTAAATTAAGATACATAGGTGGCTTTTAGTCAGTACATGTCTGGCACGCTTTCTCGCTCCGCCTTAGAGCAGGAGAAGTCATTAGCACTCCAAAAAAAATCTATCAGCGATAATACCACCATTATGCCAATAGAATTTGAAATATTGTTAAAGAAGTGTCACAATTTTAATGTAAATTAAAATATATAACTGTGACAGGGACAGTCAGAGACCGCACAATTAAAATATATACAACAGTCCGAAATCAACTATCTAAGTATATATCTATCTGTATGTATCTAAGTATATATTTAGTATTGTATTTCTTTACCATTAAGCTGCACCTACCATGTTTTGTTTCTGCACCACCCTAAGGTCGACTGGTAGAAAATGCCTAAGGCATTAAGTCCGCCTTTGTACAGTATTTATTACTAGTGCATTAAGTTTTAATAAATAAATAAATAAATAAATCTATCGGGCAGTTGTCAGACCAGACAACACTTAAGCTAGAACTAAACTGCGCACACGTGTGCCACACACGCCGATCTGGGCGCGTCGGTCTCCATACATTTTTTAAGGCAACTAGACTTGTAGAGCTACACTTGATCCACGCCACGCGACGCCACGCGACGTCGTTCTACGTACAAATCAGGCGTGGTTCACGTGTGCGTTGGTCTAATGTAGTTCTAGCTTTAGTCGGAGAATCCTCCTTCAATGGAGATATGTAAAACTTTACAACCTATTCTGCATAGCATTTAAGTATCTTTATTTTCATTTATATAGTTATTCTATTTCACCATCGTGGGCTGCTATTGAATTTGTGAGGTTCACATACATTTTTAAGGTCCCGTACCTCAAAAAGAAAAGACGGAACCCTTATAGGATCACTTTATTATCCGTCTGTCAAGACCCTTTATTTTGGGAACGTGTGGAGGTATGGAGTTAACATTAAAACCATATACTCAAGTCTGCGGTCCCTTGAAGCTGTGAAAAATTCAAACTTCTGAGTTAATGAAAAAAAAAAGATACGGCCGTTCATGTCACAAAAATCGTATATTTCGACACTCACAAGGGAATCAAAATTCATAGGGTGCTATCCATTGAGCTAGAATCCTGAAATTTGACATGAAGCAAGGTCTCATCTCATAGCACAAGTACAGGAAAAAATCTGAAAACTGTAAATTTGTAGTTACGTCACAAAAAAAAAAAAAATTTGTGATTCGGAAATATCTTCATAACTCAATTCGGGAATTGAACTGTTTTTATAGGTAAGTTTGTACGGAACCCTCAGTGCGCGAGTCCGACTCGCACTTGCCCGGTTCTGGAATGGCGACCGCGCAACGGAAGACGCAGCATTGGAAGGCCTCCCACAAGGTGGACTGATGACCTGGTGAGAATCGCGGGAATGCGATGGATGCGAGACGCACAGGATCGTTCGTTGTGGCGACACTTAGGGTAGGTCTCTATCCAACAGTGGACATCTTTCGGTTGAAATGATGATGATGACATAGCGTCTTTCGAAAAAATCATCAAAAACACAATTTTTTGTGAACTTGAACTTCTCAGCTTCTGTCTATAGAATATCAAGTGCCAGCAGTTTTTGTAACACAAGTCAATTTAATGCAAGAGAGCGTGAGGATTTTATGGCTTCAAATCTTTTTCCAATAATGTGCTTTAGACTGTGAGCTTCATAAAATATTGCTTCAACGGACTCGAAACTGCTAGCTTGAAGCATTTGAGACTATATACGAGTACCTACGTTGGTATGATGATATAAGTGGGTGAAACTAAAGGAGTAGGTAGGGATGCTACGATTTTGATACCGATGTATTGGTCGATATATTGGCATCGCCGATTTATCGTACAACCGCTATCTAGCAGTTCGAAAACCGTGCGAAACGAACAGCGCGTGGTCGTTGACGTTGCCACTTAATCTTCTGCCCCCCTAGCCAAATTACAACCGTTTCGTTTCGATTCTCTTTCGTCGATGCCTCAAGTCGGCCACGCCTCCGATTCCTTTGTTCTGACATCATCTCAACGCTCAGTCACGTGGTCAGAACAAAGGAATAGGAGGCGTGGCCGACTTGAGGCGATCGACGAAAGAGAATTGAAACGAAACGGTCGTAACTTGGCTGGGGGGCAGGCCTTATCACTACATAGTATAAAACAAAGTCGCTTTTCGTGTCTGTCTGTCCCTATGTATACTTAGATCTTTAAAACTACGCAACGGATTTTGATCCGGTTTCTTTTAATAGATAGAGTGATTCAAGAGGAAGGTTTATAAGTATAATACACGCACAATATAGTAGAGTAACACTAATGATTTTAGAGGTTTCTAATGTGATGTCGTAAATAAACACATTTTTTTGCGCTTACATTGCAAACGCTGGCTGAACCCTAAGAGATAGATCAAAATAGTGTACTACAGTATTGTAAACCTTAAAAAGACCTACAAAAAAGTCCGCGATGGTATATGTCTATCTTTTAGGTATAACCCACAATAACCATTTTTTATCCTTTACTTTTTACTAGAAATAATGGCTTATTTACGAAACGATTTTAAGCAATACAGCATTCATCTTTATCTAATTAAGTACCTTAAATAAATTGTGCATTTAATATAGATCAATATGGCCCTTTACAGTGTGTAATTTAAGTGAATATTTTCGAAGATATTACAGATTTAAAATGCAGGGACATAGCGGTTGCGATAAAATAACTTGATTCTTTCAAAGATTGATGCGCCGATGGTAAATATACTTCTCGGTTACTTCCAGATTGTTCCCATTTTTTTCAAATACATTTCTGATAATGGAATCCATGAGGAATCGAGGGAACTCCTCAAATATTCTAGGCACTATATAGTGATTTTGATATTTTCATCGAGAATACCAAAAAAAGCATTTACAGTAAAAAAGTAACATTTGATAAAGTGGAACTGATGAAAAAGACTTTAGACAGAAATGGCCAACGGAACTTCACCCTCACATTTATATCACAATGAAGATAGTTAAGTAACTATGCCAATATAAATAAATAAATGGTTCTATGTCAATGGTTCTATGTCATAAATAAATAAATAGTTCTATCTATATAATAGTTATGTTGAAAATGGTATCATCGAAGTGATCTGATGATGATGATGAAGCCGGAAGGTAGGCACTGGAATTCCGTAATTAATCAATGTAACCTAGCCGTGTTTGGGCTTATTAGAATTGTCATTATATGCACTTTGGCTAAAAGGTATACCTACTATCGAACTAACCTGATGATGGAGCCGGGAGGTGGATGGGGACTTCATAATAAAATAATGTATCCTAGCAGTGTTTGGGTTAATTCGAATTGTCATGAGAAATAGATACTCTGGCTATAAGTGCATCACAACTAAAAAGATTAAAATAAAAAACTTTTTACAAAGAATAAAATTACCTACTTCACTACAAAAAAAAAAAAAACAAAACACCAAAACGATCAAAATAACTTTAATTTCGGAAGTGGGTGTTAAATAAAAAGCAAACAATACCAGAAACACCGACTTCCGAAATTAAAGTTATTTTGATCGTTATACTGTTTTTAACCGACTTCAAAAAAAGGAGGAGGTTATCAATTCGGTTGTATGTTTTTTCTTTTTTACTTTTTTTTGTGTGTTACCTCAGAACTCCGTCGTTTATGGACCGATTTGCAAATTTTTTTTTCCTCTTAAAGGATATGCTTCCAGATTGGTTTCATTTTTTTCAAATTTCAGTTCTGATGATGGAATCCATGGGGAATCGAGGGAACTTCTCAAATATTATAGGCAACTATATATTGATTTTAGTATTTTCATCGAGAACATAAGCATTTACAGTCAAAAAGTAACATTTGATGAAGTGGAACTGATGAAGAAGACCAGGAATGGCCAACGGAACTTCATACTCACATAGATATCACAATGAAGACAGTTAAGCGACTATGACAATACAAATAAATAAATGGTTCTGAATAGTTATTTTGAAAATCGTATCATCGAAGTGACGTGATGATGATGATGGAGCCGGAAGATAGGCACCGGAACTCTGTAATTTATCAATGTATCCTAGCCGTGTTTAGGCTTATTAGAATTGTCATAAGATGCACTTTGGCTATAAGGTACTATCGAACTGATCTGATGATGGAGGAAGGTGGAACGAAGACACAGGAAATTCATAATAAAACAATGTAACCCAGCAGTGTTTGGGTTAATTGAAATTGAATTCTAATACCATCGAATTTACCGTTCAAATATAAACGCCTACAATTTCCGCTAAAGATATCTTTTGCAATGACCATCAATAAATCGCAGGGTCAAACTTTCAACGTTACAGGCTTTGATTTGAGCGTTGAATGTTTTTCACATGGCCAATTATATGTCGCTCTTTCAAGAGTAACCTAAAAAGAAAATATGTTTGTATTGTCTAATGACAAAAGTGAACAATATGTGACCCACGGATGCCCCCCAAGTTGAAGGGTTTTTTTTTATAGGTGGGAAAATCATCTCATGACAAATCTCGCTCTTGGGCGGAGCGAGAGATAGTGTCAGACTTTTACTGACTAAAAACCCACTCCTGTTCCTTCGTTGCCTTCGTCCCAGGGCCCCGGTTTCGTTTTCACACTTCCCATGGCCCCAGTAGGCTTCGACCCTGCTGGGCCCCTACGATTTGCTGACATCTCCCTGAGGCGCGCGCGGAACAATACGCGCCGTCGACGACTTGGGCTCGGTCCGGATGGTTACCGGACGGTCGGACGGCGGGCCACCCATTGCCCGCCGTCCGCAAGCCCGCGCCTACGGTGGCCGGAAATCAGGATCGGAATCCCGGCGGCGGCTGGGGCGTGAGGACCGTTGCCGTTGCCTCACGCCTGGTAAAATCTACAAGTCCGTGATAAGACCTGTCATACTGTATGGATCGGAATGTTGGGCTGTGAAAAAGACGGATGAAAAAAGATTGCATGTAGCGGAGATGAGAATGTTGAGATGGATGTGTGGTGTGACGAGAATGGATAGAGTGAGATGAGTATATTAGAGGAAGTTTGAAAGTGGCGCCAGTGACTGAAAAGTTGAAAGGGAATCGTTTGTCTTGATATGGTCATGTAAAGAGAAGAGATGAAACGCATGTTACTAAAAGAGTTATGAGTATACATGTGGATGGGTGGAGAGGGAGAGGGAGGCCAAAGAAAAGATGGATGGATTGTGTGAACAGTGATATGAAAGAAAAGGAAGTTAGTGATAGCATGACCGTTGACAGGATAGAATGGAAGAAAAAATCATGTTGTGCCGACCCCAAATAAGATGGGACAAGGGCAGGAAGATGATTGTCTAATGACAAAAAATCTGTGAATGTTGTGTATAAAGACATTCTGTACTATATTTAGTACTAGCAACCCGCCCTGGTGCAATGCTGGACAAAACCGCATCAAAATCCGTTGCGTAGTTTTAAAGATCTAAGCGTACATAGAGACACAGCGGGAAGCGACTTTGTTTTATACTATGAAGTGATCTGCATTGCACCCGTGCGAAGCCGGGGCGGGTCGCTAGTACAAAATAAATAAATAAATCAAATAATTTGTCGTAATAGAATATCTGCTAATATAGTTTGTATACACTCGGTTTTCTTATTAAAAAATTACCAAAAGTAAACTTCAATTACTGACTTTATGTATCGGTTTATTTTATTACTTTGTGTAGTGATAATTACTTTCCTAATGACTTATTTAATTGTTTAATATTTCATATAAATAAACGTTTTCTTTGCGGATTTTTTATGAGTTTAAAGTCGGGTCTTTATCAATTATAGGTTCATAATTATTTCTGTTCAGGTGGATAAATATTGGTCGGACCAGATTTGAGTCAGATTGGCACGAAAGAAGAAGAAGAATTATTTACTAGGTACATAAGTAATTTTCTACTAAGCTATCGATATCAATCATCGGCATCGCCGATTAATTTACTACAAATATCGGTATCAGTATCGTATCGTCAAAATTATGTATCGTTACATCCCTAGTAAGGAGCTTATCATTGAGTTTAATTTTTCAATGATGTTTGCTTCGTTTAATCTATAGTCTACTGAGTATCTGCTACAAAACGCTTTATGTTTCACTAGAGACCTGCTCCAGATTTTTACGGGTGTTATAAATAAATAAAATAAAAATAAAAAAAAATAAAAAAGCCTTTTATTTCTTGCATTACAAGTTAATAAAAAAGTAGGAAAAAGAAAAAATTATATACTTAGTTAATGTTATTTACAGTATTGTTTTTTGTTTTTTTTTTTTTACTTAACACTAAATTACTTATTATTAAAATTTATCGTAACATAATATAACGAAGTCTAATTAAAGCAGCTTCAATAAATTTAATCCTATTCATGTGCAAGAACCCCTCCTCAGGCGAGGGTGAAGGCCTCCTCTAAAGAATTCCATTTATCTCTATCCTGGGCTATTTCCGTCCAGCAGGGCCCAGCTATTTTTATTATCTCGTCTGCCCATCTCGAATGTGGTCTACCTTTGAGACGTTTGCCGTATGGACCCTTCCACTTTGTTACCCTGCTAGTCCACCTGTCATCCTCTAGCCTCGCTATATGACCTGCCCATTTCCATTTTAATTTTTTAGAGTAGCTTAGAGCATCTTTGCGGGTGTTATACATTTTTGAAATGTTCTGCTTTTCTTCTTATTATAATACACTAGCGACCCGCCCCGGCTTCGCACGGGTGCAATGCAGATCACTTCATAGTATAAAACAAAGTCGCTTCCCGCTGTGTCTCTATGTACGCTTAGATCTTTAAAACTACGCAACGGATTTTGATGCGGTTTTGTCCAGCATTGCACCAGGGCGGGTTGCTAGTACTAAATATAGTACAGAATGTCTTTATACACAACATTCACAGATTTTTTGTCATTAGACAATCATCTTCCTGCCCTTGTCCCATCTTATTTGGGGTCGGCACAACATGATTTTTTCTTCCATTCTATCCTGTCAACGGTCATGCTATCACTAACTTCCTTTTCTTTCATATCACTGTTCACACAATCCATCCATCTTTTCTTTGGCCTCCCTCTCCCTCTCCACCCATCCACATGTATACTCATAACTCTTTTAGTAACATGCGTTTCATCTCTTCTCTTTACATGACCATATCAAGACAAACGATTCCCTTTCAACTTTTCAGTCACTGGCGCCACTTTCAAACTTCCTCTAATATACTCATCTCACTCTATCCATTCTCGTCACACCACACATCCATCTCAACATTCTCATCTCCGCTACATGCAATCTTTTTTCATCCGTCTTTTTCACAGCCCAACATTCCGATCCATACAGTATGACAGGTCTTATCACGGACTTGTAGATTTTACCAGGCGTGAGGCAACGGCAACGGTCCTCACGCCCCAGCCGCCGCCGGGATTCCGATCCTGATTTCCGGCCACCGTAGGCGCGGGCTTGCGGACGGCGGGCAATGGGTGGCCCGCCGTCCGACCGTCCGGTAACCATCCGGACCGAGCCCAAGTCGTCGACGGCGCGTATTGTTCCGCGCGCGCCTCAGGGAGATGTCAGCAAATCGTAGGGGCCCAGCAGGGTCGAAGCCTACTGGGGCCATGGGAAGTGTGAAAACGAAACCGGGGCCCTGGGACGAAGGCAACGAAGGAACAGGAGTGGGTTTTTAGTCAGTAAAAGTCTGACACTATCTCTCGCTCCGCCCAAGAGCGAGATTTGTCATGAGATGATTTTCCCACCTATAAAAAAAAACCCTTCAACTTGGGGGGCATCCGTGGGTCACATATTGTTCACTTTTGTCATTAGACAATACAAACATATTTTCTTTTTAGGTTACTCTTGAAAGAGCGACATATAATTGGCCATGTGAAAAACATTCAACGCTCAAATCAAAGCCTGTAACGTTGAAAGTTTGACCCTGCGATTTATTGATGGTCATTGCAAAAGATATCTTTAGCGGAAATTGTAGGCGTTTATATTTGAACGGTAAATTCGATGGTATTAGAATTCAATTTCAATTAACCCAAACACTGCTGGGTTACATTGTTTTATTATGAATTTCCTGTGTCTTCGTTCCACCTTCCTCCATCATCAGATCAGTTCGATAGTACCTTATAGCCAAAGTGCATCTTATGACAATTCTAATAAGCCTAAACACGGCTAGGATACATTGATAAATTACAGAGTTCCGGTGCCTATCTTCCGGCTCCATCATCATCATCACGTCACTTCGATGATACGATTTTCAAAATAACTATTCAGAACCATTTATTTATTTGTATTGTCATAGTCGCTTAACTGTCTTCATTGTGATATCTATGTGAGTATGAAGTTCCGTTGGCCATTCCTGGTCTTCTTCATCAGTTCCACTTCATCAAATGTTACTTTTTGACTGTAAATGCTTATGTTCTCGATGAAAATACTAAAATCAATATATAGTTGCCTATAATATTTGAGAAGTTCCCTCGATTCCCCATGGATTCCATCATCAGAACTGAAATTTGAAAAAAATGAAACCAATCTGGAAGCATATCCTTTAAGAGGAAAAAAAAATTTGCAAATCGGTCCATAAACGACGGAGTTCTGAGGTAACACACAAAAAAAAGTAAAAAAGAAAAAACATACAACCGAATTGATAACCTCCTCCTTTTTTTGAAGTCGGTTAAAAACAGTATAACGATCAAAATAACTTTAATTTCGGAAGTCGGTGTTTCTGGTATTGTTTGCTTTTTATTTAACACCCACTTCCGAAATTAAAGTTATTTTGATCGTTTTGGTGTTTTGTTTTTTTTTTTTTTTTAGTGAAGTAGGTAATTTTATTCTTTGTAAAAAGTTTTTTATTTTAATCTTTTTAGTTGTGATGCACTTATAGCCAGAGTATCTATTTCTCATGACAATTCGAATTAACCCAAACACTGCTAGGATACATTATTTTATTATGAAGTCCCCATCCACCTCCCGGCTCCATCATCAGGTTAGTTCGATAGTAGGTATACCTTTTAGCCAAAGTGCATATAATGACAATTCTAATAAGCCCAAACACGGCTAGGTTACATTGATTAATTACGGAATTCCAGTGCCTACCTTCCGGCTTCATCATCATCATCAGATCACTTCGATGATACCATTTTCAACATAACTATTATATAGATAGAACTATTTATTTATTTATGACATAGAACCATTGACATAGAACCATTTATTTATTTATATTGGCATAGTTACTTAACTATCTTCATTGTGATATAAATGTGAGGGTGAAGTTCCGTTGGCCATTTCTGTCTAAAGTCTTTTTCATCAGTTCCACTTTATCAAATGTTACTTTTTTACTGTAAATGCTTTTTTTGGTATTCTCGATGAAAATATCAAAATCACTATATAGTGCCTAGAATATTTGAGGAGTTCCCTCGATTCCTCATGGATTCCATTATCAGAAATGTATTTGAAAAAAATGGGAACAATCTGGAAGTAACCGAGAAGTATATTTACCATCGGCGCATCAATCTTTGAAAGAATCAAGTTATTTTATCGCAACCGCTATGTCCCTGCATTTTAAATCTGTAATATCTTCGAAAATATTCACTTAAATTACACACTGTAAAGGGCCATATTGATCTATATTAAATGCACAATTTATTTAAGGTACTTAATTAGATAAAGATGAATGCTGTATTGCTTAAAATCGTTTCGTAAATAAGCCATTATTTCTAGTAAAAAGTAAAGGATAAAAAATGGTTATTGTGGGTTATACCTAAAAGATAGACATATACCATCGCGGACTTTTTTGTAGGTCTTTTTAAGGTTTACAATACTGTAGTACACTATTTTGATCTATCTCTTAGGGTTCAGCCAGCGTTTGCAATGTAAGCGCAAAAAAATGTGTTTATTTACGACATCACATTAGAAACCTCTAAAATCATTAGTGTTACTCTACTATATTGTGCGTGTATTATACTTATAAACCTTCCTCTTGAATCACTCTATCTATTAAAAGAAACCGGATCAAAATCCGTTGCGTAGTTTTAAAGATCTAAGTATACATAGGGACAGACAGACACGAAAAGCGACTTTGTTTTATACTATGTAGTGATTTAAACCTTCCTCATGAAAAATTCTATTGGTGGTCTCTATTTAGGTAAACTTTAGAAAATTCATTCGTTAGTTTTTGAGTTTATCGCGGACTGATAGACGCGGTCCACCGATGGCGAGCAATCTATTGTTGTATCTATTGTACACTGCACCGTTCGGGCGTCTTTATGTCGACACCGCCACCGGCCCACGCTGAAAACCAGCGCTGTGAGCTCATCGCATAATGCGTGAGGCCACAGCTTTATGCTGAGCGTTAGGCCGTTTTGCGCGGATGTGACGCATATCTTCCCTATCAATTGACAATGTTTGTTTACTAGTTTTAAGATTGCGTCATTTCGCGCGAATAAACAGTTTTTCTTTCTTTTTTTTTTCTTTCTTTCTATTGCTCGCAGTCTGCCGGGAATCATCTTGCGACTACGACGCCCTGGGCGTATCCTGCGGCGGTCAGGGCGTGAGGCTTTCCTCTGTTTCACGCGAAAAATAATAATAATAACTTAACTTACTACCGCACCAGCAATCGCAACCAGTGATTAATCACTGGCGCATCATGTTTATCGGCTAAGGTTCGAAGAATGCCATTGGAGCTTTTTTTTTGGTGGGAAAATCATCCAATGACATCTCTCACCGCATACCAGAGCCGAGTTTGCCATTGGAGCTGGTAGATCTGCTTAGCAATGAGGCAGCCTTCTTTCTCATTATAGCGTGGAAATCATCCCTAGGGAGACTCTTAAAATTACTTCTATAAACAAATAATTCTTCCATTCTCACACACGTCTTCCAGAATAATTCCTTCGTTCCCCTTACAAGATATTTAAAGCATGCAAATTGTATAATATACTTACCAGACACGGTTTTGGAAACTGCGGGATGCCTAAACGATGTTCATTAAACGACATATTACATTCAATGATTATCTTTTGTGAGTAAACTGTGAAGTTCATAATATATGCGGGACGATTTTCTTTAGTTAATCGCGTTGAAAGCTGAAAGGAAGATGTTTGAAGGTGTATGTTTTCACGAAAGAACACTTTACCACACTAATACAATAAATGCGTAAGTTTATACGTATGTTTTTTTGTTAGGTGGGAAATCATCTTATGACTTTTCTCGCTTTAGAGTGGAGCGGGAGGGCGTGTCAGACTTTTACAGACTAAAACCACACCTATGTTCCTTTTTAGCCTTGCGTTTCAGGACCCCGGGGTTCCCTTTTGGACAAACCATGGCCTAAGCAGGATTTGGCCCTGCTGGGTTTTGTTGATATCTCTTTGAGGCGCGCGTGAAACACTACGCGCTGTCGACGACTCGGGCTTGGTCTGGACGGTTACCAGACGGCGGACGGTTACCGAACGGCATGTATGAGTGTGTGTATCTTGTGTGTACCTATATTGGTAACTCCCTCACGATCAAACAGCTAAACTGACACACGACAATACCATATTCTAGAATAGCTTTATAGGATACTTTTTGTATATGTATCTTGGGATGTTATCATTTTCTACGTTTACATGGGTAAAGCCACTACCAGAAACTAGTTTAAAATGAAAATTTGGTGATATTTCACAAAGCTTGCATATCGTAATCAGCTTTATAGTGTTCCTACTGCTGGGACTTAAGCCTTCTCTCTAGGTGGTAGAATGAGCCGTAATGCACCACGCGGTCCTAGTGCAGGTCGGTAGATAACTCATATAAAAAAATAAAAAAAAATATCTCGAATTTATGATTCTAGGACATGCCAGTTTTGTCACGATGTTTTTCTTTCATCATAGTACCTATCCCACAAAGCATATATGGGGACTAAGTGTTGTTCCCAGATCATAACAATTTTCTAGTAGGGGCGTACAAAGGTGTGCATTATTGCAATTGCGTGTTGTAAGCAAAAGCATTACCGTTTGTATTGGATAAGTAATTGAGATGCATTATTAGTGTGTGCATTTGTAGTACCTATCCAATACGGGGATAAAGCTGTCTCTGTTCTGGGCGACTTGAATTCCTCACTTCACTCAGGTTTCTATATTAACTCCCTCGCAGTGCTCGGGAGTTAATTCGAAAATACACGCGTAACACTTAAACGATTTCAAGCTTATAATCAAATTATTTTCAGACCAATTACGACGAGCGAACCACTTTTAATAGTTTCATTCACTCCTTCTTTGTAATCCTTCACAACAAAAGATTTCTAATTACAACATCAAAAGAATAACTACGACAAAGTTAAGATATCTCGTCTCAACGCAATAAGTAATCTCTTCGTAAGTTTTAATTATTATTTTCTCTGTGCCAACTATTTCTCTGAAGTTTGTTGAGTCGATCGAACTAACTTTGCTCAATTAATAACTATCGCTTTAGGGTTCTTCTTTATATTTATATAGTTACGTTTATTTAACTGATAATGATTGCGAATATAATATGGGTTGCATATTAGAAAATCAAAACTTTCTCGAGCAAATTTTAAAAGAACAATAAACGAAATAACAAAATTTAAATGACCAAATGTTTTATTTAGAAAAATTTTAGAATCCCAATGTATGTGACATCTAATGAACGACTGATCAAAAGTTGCTAGATGTAATTTTAAAATATCAAATCATTACTAATCAAATTACATAATCACAAATGACGACTGAATAAATTTGCTAGATGTAAATATAATTTGTGTTTAAAGTTTGAGGTTAGGTTAAGTTAGAACACTAATTTCCATCGATTTATGGGGCGGTTTGGGGCCTAAATCATAATGGCTTTTAAAATTAGAAGGGGATTTGGCGTTGATGGTCACAGTTCTAACCTAACCTAACCCAAATGATTCACAAACATTAGAGGGGGATCTGCTCGCTCCGCTCGCTCGCCTTCGCGCGTTGATGGTTTTAACCTAACCTAACCCAAATAATTCACTAACACAGTCATACGAGCGCAACTTGCAAAGGGCAACAAAAACAAACGTACGATAATTAATAATTTATCCAGTAATCCATTTTGACCTTTAAACGATTTGGTCAAGAGTGTAATAAATAATTTATACATTGATATTCCAGACTTTGGTCAGCTGAACTTTTGATCAAATGACCATCGTTATTTTAAAATTTGTTGATTTGTACGTTGTTCTTTTGAAATTTGCTCAGGAAAGTTTTGATTTTCTAATATGCAACCATAATATGTGACTTTTTATGGTGGGAAACCATTAAATAACTCCTTCTATTCTTGGTGGTGCGACAGGGTGTGTGAGACTGTTACCGACTACAACCCAACCTGTCTGTAGCGTCTCATGTGCTTTGAATACCTTTGTGCTTGTGGATCTCCCCCTTGGGGCACCTGGGCAGGTACCAGGTGAGAAAGGGAACTAAAAATAAGAGTTACTTAACTTAAATTTTTTTGGCTGATTTTTATACATGTTTTGTAGAATATTATTCTAAAGTAGTGTCATAAGTTTCAGACACTTTCTATGGACTGAAACTTCTGTCAGACGCTTTAAAGCTTCACAAAAAATAAATAAACTTTACTTATTTTTACATGTCTGATTTTTAAATATGTTATTAAGGTAACTATTACAAAGTTATATCTAAGACAAATTGTAGTGACCAAACGTCAAGTCAGTACATGAAATTGTCTCACTCGCTCTGAAATGCATGCGTACTCTCGCGCTCATACTCTCGGCTGAATAATTTTTGTGTTTAGGGGATGTTTGGTCACTACAATTTGTTTGACTACTGAAATATAACTTTGTAGGTATTAAAAAACACAGGTATTCAAAACACATGAGACGCTACTGAGAAACTAAGGTTTCATCTATGTGAAAATAAGTTATGTCAGATCGCTCTGGGATCTTGGATTACTAACTCTTTCGAACAGTCCCACAGCATCAGCTCTTGTCCCTCGACAATTTTGCTGGCTTCTCTTTGGCACAGGGCTTAAGGCCCACTACCAGCATTTCCACTCACATCTGCCTTTTAAATATTTCTTACTAGCTTTTGCCCGCGGCTTCGCCCACATACATTAAATATAGCCTATGTCACTCAAAAAAAGAGAATAGAATAGAATAGAATAGAATAGAATAGAATAGAATAGAATAGAATAGAATAGAATAGAATAGAATAGAATAGAATAGAATAGAATAGAATAGAATAGAATAGAATAGAATAGAATAGAATAGAATAGAATAGAATAGAATAGAATAGAATAGAATAGAATAGAATAAAACTTTATTGTACACCAAAATAGTAACAAAAACTTTTAAACTAACACTACTAAAACAACCTATACACTACACTATAAAGCAGCTTTCTAATGGTGGAAAAATTTTCGCAATCAGACCAGTACTTTCAGAGATTACCTCCTACAAACAAAAAAACAAAATTTGCGTCTATATAGTATTAGTGTAGATTAGTCACATTTTTTCGATCCAGTTGAGTAGGTATAACTTCGAGAAAGAGGTCAATCGTTGAATCCTCGGCTGGGCAGCGTTCGGGAAACTGCGCAGTATCTTCTCGTCCAACATACCACAGTGTCTCAAAACGAAAGTCTATGATCAGTGAGTGTTGCCAGTGATGATATATGGCTCGAAACGTGGTCGCTTACAATGGGACTCATCAGAAGTCACCCAAAAGGCAAGAATGAGCAATGCTTGAAGTTCCCTTGCGTGATCGCATCACGAGAACCAAGGTCGCCGACATAGCCCGAAGAATCGCCAAACTTAAGTGGAAGTGGGCAGGGCACATTGCTCGCAGAACGGATGGTCGATGGGGCCGAAAGATCGCGCACCGGAAAACGCAGCGTTGGAAGGCCTCCCATAAGGTGGACCGACGGCCTGGTGAGAGTCGCGGGAATGCGGTAGATGCGAGACGCACAGGATTGGTCATTGCGACGACGCTTGGGGGAGGCCTATATCCAACAGTGGACATCTTTCTGCTGAAATGATGATGATGATTGTGTTTTTACCCGACTGCCGGAATGGTTATGTTTTTAGTATTTGTTGTTACAGTGGCAACAAAAATACATCATCTGTGAAAATTTCAACTGTCTAACTATCACAGTTCATCAGATACAGTCTAGTGACAGACGGGCAGACAGACAGACGGATGGACAACAGAGTCTTAGTAATAGGGTTCCTTTTATCTTTTGGGTACGGAACCCTAAAAAAAACAAATGTGAATTTTTCAATAATTGAAAAATCACATTGGTACTTGCCCGATTCCAAACCCAAAACCTCATGCATGAGAGGCAGATAACTTATCCACTGGGCCATTACAACACTCTAAGTATTCTCTCAGTATTTTATTCATTAACTTCCAAACATACTCCCTTAATCTAATCCTAAGAAATATTTGTAAGTAATTTTCTTTTGTCACAGTTGATTAATTTTTCGTCATTCAATTCCCAGGTTTCAATAACTAATCTTTGTTCCATTGTGTTTCGTTTTGTATCAAGTTTGTCGAACGCCGAACCAACTCATTATTCTTGGGTCCCAAGAGCTAGCCGCTTGTTATCTTTATTTTACTTTTGCGACGATACCTATTGATCGACGGCACCATTTGTTGAACTCTCGTTTGGGATTTTCTTCTTTGTCTTGATATTTTCGTTTTATATTGCAACTATCAGTCTCATAATACATTCTTTTATCACATCTACGAAAAATATGTAACTGACTTTATTTCGCCTTAAAACCTCCATTCACAAATGGTTAATACCCAAAGGCAATGCCCATACCGAGAAACTTTTAAATATTCTTATTTGATATCACGCGTAGGTATACGAACTTAATAATAAGAAAACAAACACACACATACGCCATCACACACACACCATCACACGATCACACCATCACACCATCACACACACTCATAAACGCATCTTCAATTTTTCTTTTTTTTGAGTAGCTTTTGTTTATTTTTATCTTTTGAATTCGAAGAATAATGATAGCAAAATATACACAACACACCTGCATCTATTAATTAATTTGTAAATTTACGGAAGGGACTGGACCTCACGACACAGGGTATCCTAGTGTGGGGGCCAGAGATATATCGTTTATTTTAGTTTATAAGTCAACTGATGTACCTAATTTTGTGTATCTTGTACTAACGTTTTGAACAAATACAGATTATTATTATTATACAATTTGAGGGCGAAATATGACGCGCTTACCTTGTAGATGCAAACTTGCATTCATTTTTTCATAAAACTAATGTAACAAAATCTTAAACCCGCGTTAATTGATTGAATGTTGAATATACTCTTATGAATGAATTTTCAACATCCAGTTGAATTACTTGACTTGCATAATATAATAAATTATCATTTATGATACGTGTGTGATACGTTTTTTTTTTATTTTTTTTTATTAATGATAGGCTCGCTTTTGACCACCATCTCACCTGATGGTAAGCGATGATGTGGTCGACGATGGAGCACGCTTGCCTCGAAGTAGCCTATTCACTCTTGACTTAAAGACCCCTAAGTTGTAGCTATCAGGAATAATAATCATACGTAGGTGTAAGCATCTATTTTAAGATGTTAATAACTAACATTGTCAAAATCGTACATTATGTTTACACCATCATGATGGTGGCATAAACATATTGTACGGTACATCTTCTGAATTTTATTTTACTGAGGCCGGTCATGTAAATACTTAATTACGTTGCACTGTCTGTTGTGTTAATTAAAATACGACATCCGTCGACGTCGCGTATCAATAAATCATCAAATTATTCACGTTTACATTTTAATTGAATACCGAATACTTACTTTTATTGAACTGTTAACATTTTCTGCGGTATTTTCTCTGAAACTATAAATAAAGGCAACCGATAGAATCTGCATGCCTCGAAAAACACGTTATGCAGTTGGTCAGGGCTTACTTTCAAAAGAAAAACAGAAAAAGTTTGAAGATCTGTATTGTTAAGAGATCGCGTTTCTGTTATCTACTGTACTATTATTGTTTGATGTAAAAACACTGGTACTCAGAATGAGGCACCGGCTAGATTGGAAACTGACTCCAACATACTCATAACTGAGAAAAGGGTCGGCAGACTGACTTTTGATTGTAGTATGTTGCGATATATTAATAAGATGTTGAAAACCATTAGTAAAGAAAGATCATCATTTCACTGTTGGAAAAGGCCTCCCCCAAGTGTCGCCACAACCACACCCCCTGGTCCTTTGCATCTCGCACTCAGCGGATTCTCGCGACACTTACCGGGTCATTATTCCACCTTGTGGGAGGCCTTCCAACGGTGCGTCTTCCGTATCGTGGTCGCCACTCTAGAAATTTTCATCCCCATCGACCATTTATTTGTTCTGCGTGCAATGTATCCTGCCCACTGCCAGTTACGTTTGGCGATTTTTCGGGCTAGGTCGGTAACCTTGATTTTCCGCCATCTTAATGTTTGATGCGATCACGTAAGGAAACTCCGAACGTAGCCCTTTCCATTGAAAGTATTATTATCTATTATAGCTAGGCCATATTGTTCCACTGCTGGGAAAAGGCCGCCCTCCATTCTTTCCAACGATCACGATTCTTCGCTTTCTCGTTCCAATTTTTAAGGAAGACATCCCGTCGTCTCCTTCGTGGTCTTCCGCATCTCCACGTCGCTGTGTCTGGGAACCAATCCTGTGTTTTACGGGCCCACAGCTCGTTAGACATGCGGCAGACATGTCCTGCCCAGTCCGTGCGTTTTAAAGCGTAGATAGGTAGATAGATATATTCTTTATTGTACACCAAAAATACAAATTAACACGCAGTGTAGTGTTTTGAACGTGATCTGTTAATTTAACCCGATAGTATGCTGCGCTCCATAGTACACTGGAAAAACTTGAATTTGGACTTTTGGATGTTAGTCAAAGATCAAGTCTGTGTTCCATAGGTCAGAATGGGGAGAAAACGCATGTCCAACAGCTTACGATTCAGTGTCATGAGCAAAGTGCCCTTAAATAGTTCCTTCATGGACCAGTGGGCGACCTGTGACCCTCTTAAGCATTAAGAGGGTCCTTTTTCACTCGGCTATCGTCAACATTGAGCATGGTTTAAAAGCTTGTTACTTCATCTAACGCAATCCAACGCGATGTTTGACGAAAAGACAATGCGAAAAAAGAGAGATAACGCCTGAAAATTCTGTAAGCATTCGGTAATTCCGTGATTTACTCGAATATTTTACAAAACTTGTTCCGTGTTTTTTTAAACCCTTAAAAGATTTCGAAAAAAATTATCGTCATTCAGAATTTTGATTAAATTTACAAGGCTTGTATTGTTATACTTTTGTGACTTTTTAAATTTTGGAGTAAATTATGAAGTGTCAAAGTTCATGCAAAATAGCAGATATTCAGACTAGACTTTATTGGATTAGTTTTACACATATTTATAAATTGATTTCAATAGACGCCTAGTTAATATCCACAAGATACTGTGTTTCCAAAATATCTAATGAAAAATGTGTAAAAACGGAATAAACGCGTAAGAACGGTGGTATGAAAGAAAGAGAATTGTTAACCTACGTTAATAATCAGTGCTATCAGCAGCTAAGAATTTGTGTCTAAATATAACATTTATAAATAATCTCTCTCGTCACCAAGATATTCCTTAAGAGAATACTCAAATTGATCGCCGATACTTTGTCGAGCATTATTCTCAACGGGATTTTCAATTAAAGATTTATCGTTCTCAATAAGTTTTTATTGTTTTAATAGAAATTCTTGATTCAGTTTATTGTTATTATCTTATTTATGTAAAGAAGTTCTGGAGTTTATCGATTAACAGCATTGAACTTTTAGAGATTTTGTTTTCTGATAACTGTTTCATACTTAAGTTGTTTTTTTTTTAATGGGTGGCTTAGCTAACTATACAAAATATGATATCAGAGAAGATCAAGACGGACCATTTACAAGCCACCATATAATATGGGAGTTTTGTTGGTAGGTAATCATCCAATAACTTATCTCGCTCTAGGGTGGAGTGAGAGGGCGGAGGCACATATCAGCAGCTCAATAAACGGATCTCTAAATCCTTGAAACGCGATCTCCGTCACTTTAATACTGGCAAAATTAAAGAAGCGATTGAGCGAAATAAGGGCTCCAAGGTGTTTGCAAGAGATCTGTCTATTGGGCAGAGCCAGCTCACGAAACTGAAGATGGTAGAGTCATATCCGCCAAATCGGAGCTTCTGGGAGTGATCGAGGCTTTTTATGGAAAGTTGTATACGTCAATCACCAAACCCACTGCGAATCTAGCAAACGACCCAAGAGCTAGATTGACCCGACACTATAGCGAAGATATCCCGAACGCAGCCTGTACGAAATTAGGATGCCTCTGAAGCAGCTTAATAACAGCAAGGAACCGGGTGATGACAGAATTACGGCAGAACTCCTGAAAGCGAATGGATTCTTAAGGCCTTTCAGAAGCTGTTTGATTCCGTCATACTTTTCTTTAAGAAGGGCGACAAGGCCCTGCTCAAGAATTATAGGTCTATCTCACTTCTGAGCCATGTCTACAAACTGTTTTCCAGAGTCATCACGAACCATCTCGCGCGCAGGTTCGACGACTTCCAGCCTCCGAACAAACAAGCCGGATTCCGAAAAGGCTTCAGCACCGTAGACCGACCGTACGCTACAGCAGGTTGTACAGAAGACCGAGGAGTGTAATAATAATATTTTTTTTTTCTCACTACAATATACAGTTATCATCAAACATTTAAATGAGTATACAAAAACAAATCAGTTTTTACAATATATTGTAGGAGACTTGTGCCTAAGCTAGGCTCTAGGCCTGTGTTTCAGGACACCAGGTTCCCACCCCTTAACTTTTACATAAACCTAGATTGTGTACTAACGCGCTGACAATGTAGTAAAATATGAAGACAATAATATGTTTTATATAAAGTAAAAAGGTAGTGTTAGTATATTATATGCATAGTGTATATGAGTGTATGTGAATGTGTGCATGTGTGTGTATGTGCGTTTGTGTGGTTCTAGTTCTAGTTACCTAAGAATGATTAGACTTTATTAGTTAGCATATGCTCGGTATCATCATAGTTTAGCTTTAATAGCCATTCAGTTAGCTGTTTTGCTGGTTATAGATGTTTAGCAGTTTGTGAGTTTTATTATAAAGATGACTACCCAAATGTCCAAAGAAGCGTCTAGCAAAAGTCGTTTTTAGATGAGGGTGAAGACGCTTTACTGGGTTATACCGCCTTTTTCCACTAAACAGCGACGGGTCATACGTTAAGAGAGAGTGTTGTTTCAATATGGTGTGTAGTATGAACAATTGTCGGACTGTGAGAACTTTGCTCTCTTTGTATAACTGTTCAGTGGGAAATCGATACGGACGAAAGGAAGCGACCTTCAGGATAGCCCTTTGAGATCTTTCTAATTCCAGTAGGGTAGTTTTCGGTACTCCACCCCAGGAGGTGATGCAGTAACTTATTATGGACTGAGCAAGGGCAAAGTACACAGATTTCAAGACTTCTTTATCGACTACGTGTCTTAGTGTTTTAAATACATATATTAACTTACGCAATCTATTACTAAGGATGTTAATGTGCTCTTGAAATCTCAGTTTATCATCAATTGTTATTCCAAGGTACTTAACTTTTTCTGTCTTAGACAGAGTTACACAGTCACAACTACCTGTAAGTGCATCTGTACAAGTGTGAGCTACAATATCATTAGTTGGTCCATTGGTTTTTACACAGAAAGTCATATATTTCGTTTTGGCAGTATTAAGGGTCAATCGATTTCCCTGTAGCCATCTGTACACTGTGTTGAACCCTGATTGTGCAAGTTGATAAACTTCATCCCACGATCTTGCGCTGAACAAAAGTGCAGTGTCGTCAGCGAAACTGACGATTTTACCACTAGTGAGATTGAGCGCACCCAGGTCGTTGATGTAGATGAGGAAGAGTGTAGGTCCAAGGACGGAACCTTGAGGAGTTCCGTAGGTAAGTGGTTGCTCTTCACTGATGAATTCATCTATCTTGACTCTCTGGGTAGGCTCACTCAGATAATCTTTAAAAAGAGCCAGCGGCAGTCCTCTGATTCCCAAGCTTTCCATCTTATTTACAAGAATTGGAACACAAACTGTATCGAATGCCTTCGCAAGATCCAAAAATATACCTATAACTATAAAAAAAGTATAATCTGCCTCTCTGCCTAGCGTTTGTGGACTTCGAGAAAGCCTTTGATTCGATTGAGACTTGGGCTGTGCTGCAGTCTCTCCAACGGTGCCAGATTGATTATCGGTACATCGAGGTGCTGAAGTGTTTGTACGAAAACGCTACTATGTCAGTCCGACTTCAGGACCAGACCTCGAAACCTATTCTCCTGCAACGGGGTGTAAGGCAGGGAGACAATTTCTCCGAAACTGTTCACGGCCGCAATGGAGGATGTCTAATATATATAAAATAAATAAATAATAACAAATCTAAAGTGAAAGGACGAACGACTGAAGAGATTTAGAAGAAATGAACATGGGGAGACCATGATCTGGATAAGAATATATATGACGTTTAACTCATTTACATACTTCACTAATTTAATGTTACATTACTCGTAAAATGACTAAAAAAATTCTATAAAATGTTAAATGTTATGAGATTTTGGCGCCAAATGTACTACTGACGTACTTGAGTACGTGACGATATAGCAAACCTGCCCTTACCCGATTTGCAAGAATTTGCTAGTAAAAGAAATGCCAGCAAACTCAAGTACAGCTAAGGAGTGGAATTCCTTGCCAGAATCTGTGTTTCCTGACGTCTACAACCCTTCTTTAAGTCAAGAGTGAATAGGTTACTTCTTGGTAAGCGCGCTCCATCGTCGACCACATCGTCGCTTTCCATCAGGTGTGATAGCGGTCAAGCGCGAACCTATCAAGAATAAAAAAACTGGGCAAGTGCGAGTTGGACTCGCGCACTGAGGTTTCCGTACAAACTTGAAACGTAAATTGCAGTTTACGATTTATGACGTACTAGCGACCCGCTCCGGCTTCGCACGGGTGCAATGCTGATCACTTCATAGTATAAAACAAAGTTGCTTCCCGCTGTTTGTCCCTATGTACGCTTAGATCAGGCAGCGCCTATCATCCACAGTGCAGTCGCGCATTTTGAACTTCTTCGGCCATGTATCTCGTCGTGGTAATGACTCCATAGAGCGTCTCGTAGTGCAGCAGGGCAAAGTTGAGGGCATCAGGCCACGTGGTAGATCACTAATGAGATGGACAGACCAGATCAAGGCGCAACTAAGTGCTCGGTTTATGAATGTACTCGAAAAGCTGCAGTCCACGATGAATTACGCCGTGTTACCAAGATGATCACTCATCGTGATTCACAGTGATGACCACAACCACACTGGCAAGAGTGTACCGACTGAGAAGAAGAAGATCTTTAAAACTACGTAACGGATTTTGATGCGGTTTTGATCAGCATTGCACCCGTGCGAAGCCGGGGCGGGTCGCCAGTATTAAATATACTACAGAATGTCTTTATGTACAATGTTCACAGCTTTTTTTTTGTCATTAGATAATACAAACATGTTTTCTTTTGAGGTTACTCTTGAAAGAGCGACATATCATTGACCATGTGAAAAACACTCAACGATCAATAACGTTGCAACGTTGAAAGTTTGACCCCACGATTTGTTATTGGTCATAGCAAAAGATATCTTTACTTGTCACTGTGGGGACCCCCCGGAGGACACGATGGAGCGCACGGTGGAGGTGTGCCCCGCTTGGGCAGAGCAACGCCGTGTCCTCGTGGGGGCGATCGGCGGTGGCGATCTCTCGCGCCGTATCTTGGTACAGGCCATGGTCCGGAGCGAGGAGAAGTGGCAGGCGGTCGCCTCCTTCTGCGAAGCATAATGCTGGCAAAGGAGGCGGCCGATCGCGTGAGGCAACGGTCCTCACGCCCCAACCGCCACCCGAATTTCCGGCCACCGTAGGCGCGGGCTTCCGGACGGCGACCGTCCGGTATCCGTCCGGACCGAGACCAAGTCGTCGACGGCGCGTATTGTTCCACGCGCGCCTCAGGGAGATGTCAGCAAATCGGAGGAGCCCAGCAGTGTCGAAGCCTACTGGGTCCACGGGTAGTTTGAAAGTGAAACCCGGGGCCCTGGGACAAAGGCAAAGAAGGAACAGGAGTAGGTTTTTGTCAGTAAAAGTCTGAAACTATCTCTCGCTCCGCCCAAGAGCGGGATTTGTCATTAGATGATTTTCCCACCTAAAAAAAAAACATTATGAAGAAGAATGTGCAAGAAACTCCATGGAGACACATCTCCGGTACCACATCCAGTGAGTATTGTGCACTCTATTATGACAGTTTTTAATGATTTTACCAGCAAACACGTGCCATTGCAAAGTTTAGATGGATTCAGGTTTTTTAATAAAATAACAGGATAACCGACTTCTTCTTCTTAAAAAGTAGGCAAGTGGCACGCACTGAGGGTGCTATGAAAACAGTTCAATTCCAAAATTGAGTTACGAAGATTTTTCCGAATCGCATAAATAGTTTTTTTTTTTGTAATGTAACTACAAATTTACAGTTTTCAAATTTTTTCTTATATTAGTGCTATTAGACCTTGCTTCATGCCAAATTTCAGGATTCTAGGTCAACGGGAAGTACTCTATGAATTTTGATTCCCTTGAGAGTGTCGAAATATACGTTTTTTGCGACATAAACGTCTGTATAATTTTTTTCGTTAGCTCAGAAGTTTGATTTTTTCACAGCTTCAAGGGACCACAGACCTGAGTATATGATTTTAATTTCAACTCGATACCTCTATGCGTTTCCGAGATAAAGGGTCTTGACAGACAGACCGACTAAAAACAAAGTGATCCTATAAGGGTTCCGCTTTTTCCTTTTTAGGTACGGAACCCTAAAAACAAAACACTAAAACGATCAAAATAACTTTAATTTTGGAAGTCAGTGTTTCTGGTATTGTCTGCTTCTTATTTAACACTGACTTCCGAAATTAAAGTTATTTTGATCGTTTTAGTATTTTGTTTTTGTGGTGAAGTTGGTTATTTTTTTTTTGTAAAAAAATTTTGATTTCACACTTTTTAGTTGTGTTACATTTATAGCCAGAGTACCTTTTTCTCATGACAATTCGATTTAACCCAAACATTGCTAGGATACATTATTTTATTATGAAGTTCCTATCCACTTTCCAGCCCCATTATCAGTCAGTTCGATAGTACCTTATAGACAAAATGCATCTGATGACAATTCTAATAAGCCCAAACACGGCTAGGTTACATTAACATTACATTAATTACGGAGTTCCAGTGCGTATCTTCCAGCTCCACCACCGGCGGGTTCTCATAGAGAAATGGTGACAGCGACTGTCGCGACCCAGTTCTGGGCACGCCACAATTATGGCGGTAAGTCCCCTCTTTGTGGCGTGGTTGGAAAGACCTCACGGCGTCCTCACCTTCCGCATGACGCAGGTTCTCACCGAACACGGTAAGTTCGGGAAGTTCCTGCACCGGATTCGTGCGGAAGCGACGCCCGGGTGTCGTCACTGTGTGGACCGCCCGGAGGACACGGTGGAGCACACGGTGGAGGTGTGCCCCGCTTGGGCAGAGCAACGCCGTGTCCTCGTGGGGGCGATCGGCGGCGGCGATCTCTCGCGCCGGGCCTTGGTACAGGCCATGGTCCGGAGCGAGGAGGAGTGGCAGGCGGTCGCCTCCTTCTGCGAAGCAGTAATGCTAGCAAAGGAGGCGGCCGATCGCGTGAGGCAACGGTCCTCACGCCCCAACCGCCGCCGGGATTCCGATCCCGATTTCCGGCCACCGTAGGCGAGGGCTTGCGGACGGCGAGCAATGGGTGGCTCGCCGTCCGATCGTCCGGTAACCATCCGGACCGAGCCCAATTATTCTTTTTCCCACCTAAAAAAAAAAAAAAAAAGCTCCATCATCATCATCATCAGATCGCCAACATAACTATTCAGAACCATTTATTTATATTCATTGTCATAGACGTCATAGTTACTTAACTATCTTCATTGTGATATCTATGTAGGGGTGAAGTTCCGTTGGCCATTTCTGGTCTTTTTCATCAGTTCCACTTCATCAAATGTTACTTTTTGACTGTAAATGCTTAAGTTCTCGATGAAAATACTAAAATCATTATATAGTTGCCTAGAATATTTGAGGAGTACCTTCGATTCCTTATGGATGCCATCATCAGAACTGGATTTTGAAAAAAATAGGACCAACCTGAAAGCATATCCTATTAGGAAAAAAAAATGTTGCAAGTCGGTCCATAAACGACGGAGTTCTGAGGTAACAAACGTAGAATCAAGTTATTTACCGCAACCGCTATTTCCCTGCATTTTAAATCTGTAATATCTTCGAAAATATTCATTTAAATTAGACGCTGCAAAGGGCTATATTGATCTATATTAAATGCACATTTTATTTAAGGTACTTAATTGGATAAAAATTAATGCTGTATTGCTTAAAATTGTTTCGTAAATAAGTAATTATTTTTCGTAAAAAGTAAAGGATAAAAAAATGGTTATTGTGGGTTATCCCTAAGAGATGGACGTATACCATCGCGGACTTTTTTGTAGACCTTTTTAAGGTGAACAATACTGTAGTACACTATTTTGATATATCTCGTAGAGTTCAGCCAGCGTTTGCAATGTAAGCACAAAAAAATTTGTTTATTTACGACATCACATTAGAAACATCTAAAATTATCAGTGTTTCTCTTCTTTATTATGCATGCATTATATACATAAACCTTCCTCTTGAATAATTCTATCTATTAATAAAAACCGCATCAAAATCCGTTGCGTAGTTTTAAAGATCAAAGTCGCTTTTCGTGTCTGTCTGTCCCTATATATGGGACAGACAGACACGAAAAGCGACTTTGTTTTATACTATGTAGTGATTAAAATAAAACGACTTACTAGATCTCGTTCAAACGAATTTTCGGTGGAAGTTTGCACGGTAATGTACATCATATATTTTTTTTAGTTTTATCATTCTCTTATTTTAAAAGTTACAGGGACACACACGCACACACACACATTTTACCACTTTGGAAGAGTCTCTCGCGCAAACTATTCAGTTTAGAAAAAAATGATACTAAAAAGCTCAATATCATTTTTGAAGACATATCCATAGATACCCCACACGTATGGGTTTGATGAAAAAAAAAATTGAGTTTTAGTTCTAATGGGAACCCCCAAAATTTATTGTTTTTTTTTTTCTATTTTTGTGTGAAAATCTTAATGCGGTTCACAGAATACATCTACTTACCAAGTTTTAACAGTATAGTTCTTATAGTTTCGGAAAAAAGTGGCTGTGACATACGGACGGACAGACAGACAGACATGACGAATCTATAAGGTTCCGTTTTTTTCCATTTGGCTACGGAACCCTAAAAAACGTAACGTGAACTTACAAGTAAAGCTTTAATCAATAGTTTTAACTTAAAGAACTACTTGTTTAAATGTTAATATCGTTATTACGATACACTTTATCGTTAAACTCAATTACCACACAACTTCGTTAACCAAAAGATTACTTCACAGCATCTTCAAAACTCCATTACCCCTAATTTAATAATAACAAAATCTAAATTTCGACTTCATAACGAAGATATGCACCAACTGACTTAAGATGATCCCAGTCGCTAATTATTAATTAACAAAGATTCACTATAAAAGGATTAAATGGAGTTTGTTTAAAGTAATACGGTTAGAGGCATCAAAGAGAAATTAGTGTTTGAAACGTCCTTTGTAGAAGTTGGGAGAAAATTGTGATCAAAGTTGTCGAACGTCAAAAGTTAACGAATTATTTGATAACAAGATTCTCAGAGCGGATCCGCCCGTCTGAATTTCGAAAATACACCACCGGGACGTACTAACGGGGTAAAAACATTCTACATTGGTATATTCTAATCCAGATCATAGTCTGCCCATGTTCAAAATTTCTTCTGAATTCTTTCAGACGTTCGTCCTTTCACTTTTGATTTGTTATATTGTTGTTTTTAACCGACTTCAAAAATAAGGAGGTTCTATGTTCGGCTGTATGTATTTTTATTTTTTTATATATTTTCACCGATTTCTAGGTCGATTTTGTAAACTATTTTTTGATTGAAGGGTTATAAGTAGGTACTTTCGAGTTGGTCACATAGAAATATTGTTATGATCTGATAATGGATGGAATTCTTCATAAGATCACAGCAGAACTGTCGTAAGAAGTACCTAAAATAGCTTTTTTTATTCGTGTAGTCGATGATTGACTGAAGGAAGAGGGGGGATATGTCGAACTGATATGATGGTGAAGCCGGAAGGTAGGCACCGGAACTCTGTAATAAATCGATGTAACCTAACCGTGTTTCGGATTATTAGAATTGTCATGAGATGCACTCTGGCTATAAGGTACCATCAAGCTAATCTGATGATGGAAGAGAGGCAAGAAAACTCCGTAATAAAACAATGTATCCTAGCCGTGGCTTGGCTTATTGGAATTGTCATGCAATTTTTTAATGTTTAAATTCTATAGTTACTTTACTATAGAACTTGCACACTATAAGTTTGACTGAGGGGTACTTTTTTGTTGTGGTATACGGTACCATAACTAGAAAGTTTAGTGTCGTTGTACGTCTGTACTCGCCATACGTCGGGTTGTCTGATGGTAGAAAGGCGATGGCAGAACCAAGTCATGTATCTCCCGCGCACACTCTCCAAAATGCAATGATTATTATTATAGACTAGCATGGTCAACCATTAAGTTCACCAGATGGCAAGCGATGATGTGATCGCTGTTGGGGCACGCTCACCTAGAAGTAGCCGATTCATTCTTGACTTAAATACCCCTAGGTTGTATCCAGTGTGCTATCAGAAAACACAGACTCCGACAGGAACTTCCACTCCTTACTTTCAAGCGTATCGAATGTGTTTTCAATAAGTTTTGTGCGTAGATACCGGGTGGCATGTCAACTATGTACCGGTGGCGCATCGCCATATATACTCGTATGATTTTTACTCTTTTTATCGTTATAAGAGCAGTGGTGCCTGAGTAGAGCAGTAGTGGCCGAGTGGTAATGGCCCCGGTTAAAGGGCCTATTACACTACGCGTTATTCAGACAGTCTTAGTTTATGTACTTCTATGTATCTCATCGTTCTGTTCCATACCTTTACACGACATTGGCCTAAGTTGCTCTTTTTCTTGTGTGACGTTACATAGACTAAGACTGTCTGAATAACGCGTAGTGTAATAGGCCCTTTACGAGTTATAGGTCGCGGGTTCAAACACAGCCAGGCGCATTACTTTGTGTAATTTATTTCATTACCACTGCTCACAAAACGGTGAAGGAAAACATCGTGAAGAAACCGGCATGTCTTAGAACCAAAAAATTCGAAGACATGTGACATTCACCAACCCGCACTAGATTCGGGTAGTGGATTACGGCCCATTCCCTTTCCTAGAGAGAAGGCCTGAGTCCAAGCAGTGGGAACATATATTTAATATCTTTCATTAAAAGGCTGATTATGCTAATATAGTTATGTGTAACTGTCACCAAATAAATATTTATTTTTTTCTTTTAAGTCGTTGTAAAAAAGGACTTGGTGGAATTGCAAAATTTCTTTCTTTATTGCTTCTAAACCGATAGGTTTTCTTTTATTTTTTTTTTCAGTGGGAAAATTATCCAAGCAACTCGACAGCCACCTAGTAATTTATAAAATTATAACGGCTTCGCTCCCGTCAACTGACTACTCTACCCAACTCTACCCTACTCTACCCTACTCTACCCTACTCTACCCTACCCTACTCTACCCTACTCTACCCTACTCTACCCTACTCTACCCTACTCTACCCTACTCTACCCTTCTCTACCCTACTCTACCCTATTACCAATTTTTTTTAAAAAAATTCTTTCTTAAGATCCTTCTCCTGACAATAATTACAAACACACCAAAAAAAAAAGAGTGAAATCGGTTCAGCTGTACACGCGTGAGATAGATATTTATTGATGTATGTGGTTGTTGACATTTCGCTCCGATGTTCATTGTACATTTATGTCAATACCGGCACTGCGTTGCTTCCCTGTTTTACATTTTGCATAAATTCCAATTTAATTTGTTTCGTTTGGCAATTCATCAAATTGTCGACGCCGGATGGACGAACATTATAATGAAAATAAACTCCAGCCTTCTGAAGTGTTTGAAAGATTCATGTAGCCTTTTCACATTGTTATGGCGACAAGAAAAAGCTTTTATTGCCCCTACTAGGAAGGAAGATTGCTAATCTCGGTCGAAAAACTTTCTTACAATTACGTAAGCAGGTACCGTCAATTGTGAAAAGCATTTCAAGGTAAAACGGGACCCTATTACTAGGACTCCACTGTCCTTCCGTCTGTCTGTTCGTCTGTCATTAGGCTGTATCTCATAAACCGTGATAGACAGTTGAAATTTTCACAGATGATGTATTTCTGTTGCCGCTATACAAATACTAAAAAACAGAATAAAATATTTATTTAAGTGGCTCCCATGCAACAAACGTGATTTTTTTGTGGTTTTTAAGGTCCTAAAAGTAAAAAACGGAACCCTTATAGGATCACTTTGTTGTCCGTCTGTATGTGTCTGTCTGTCTGTCTGACTGTCTGTCAAGACCCTTTATTTCAAGAACGCGTGAAGGTATCGAGTTGAAATTAAAACCATTACTCAGGTCTACGGTCGCTTGAAGCTGTGAAAAAAATCAAACATCTGAGTTAACGAAAAAAAAATACGACCGTTAATTTCGAAAAAACGTGTATTTCGACACTCTCAAGGGAATCAAAATTCATAACGTACTTCCCGTTGACCTAGAATCCTGAAATTTGGCATTAAGCAAAGTCTTATAACAAAAGTATAGGAAAAAATCTGAAAACTGTAAATTTGTAGTTATCTCACAAAAAAAACTTTATTTGCGATTCGGAAAAATCTTCGTAACTCAATTTCCCACCTTAAAAAAAATTGTAACGCATTCCACAAACAAGCAGCTTGGATCGTGAAAGATTTGTCAACGAAAGAAGTGTAACGCTTGCGAATACTTATTTTTTTTATTTTTCGATAATCTCAAGAACCTAGTATGTGTGTCACAGAGAAACAGCGTTATTTAAGATAAAAAGGGTAAAGAGTATATTTCTTTGGCACTCACTAGAGCCTAAACGGCTTGTTGCAAATCAGCTGGAGATGTATTGGTGTATTGTATTGGTTGTCTTAAAATTGTAAAAAATAAAATGATGGATTTTCAGCGCCAAATTTTGTTTGAATTTATTTTCAGTACATAGTCATGTATCAAATTAAAGTGCTCAGAGAAACAATTTCAGAAGTATTTCTTACAAAAAAATTAAAACTGCATCAGACTGCTTAAAGTGACTTGTTTCGAACTTAATAAACTAGTGCGCCTCACCATCAATGATTGCATCTCTGCTTACCATCAGGTAGGATCACTGTCAAGCACTGGTCTAAATAAATAAAGAAAAAAAAATTTTTGTCGTTTTTGGCGGTCGGGTTTTTTGACACTGTTAACTTTTTTATAACACTGTGATTGTATCTGTGTATCCTTTGTAACCGTAGGAGATCCCAAATAAAAACCACTTTTATTTTAAAAGGTTCGAGCCAGTAACAATAAGTTCCATAAAAACCGGTATAGCTTAATAAAACTCTCTCGCAATCCGAATGAAATTCTTCCAGATCCATTAGTAACATCTCCACTCTAAACTGTGATAATGGCTGCTTGATTAATTCCGTCCATTATTTACTCAGATTAAAATCTCCCGAATCGCCCATCAAGAAAAGAGGATGGCTTCGCTACTTAGCGGGTGGACAGACGGACGACTGCGACTGACAATGATACGATTTTTTTTACGAGTGGCTTTAAAAGCTTTCATCATATTATTATTATGGAAGAGTTTTTTGCCTTAATAACTTGATAACCGCTTCTAAAAGATGCTGATTGTAGAAAAGTACATAACATAATATGAATATATATGGATTACATAATCACCCTTCTAATGTTCCACAGCTGGGACTTAGGCCTCCTTTCTGGGAGTATGAACGGGCCGTAAACCACCAACGGTCCCAGTTTGTGTCTGGTCCGGGCAACTGCTCAATAGTGTATTTCAGGCTGATATGTATGTGATAAGACCTGTCATACTGTATGGATCAGAATGTTGGGCTGTGAAAAAGATGGATGAAAAAAGATTGCATGTAGTGGAGATGAGAATGTTGAGATGGATATGTGGTGTGACGAGAATGGATAAAGTGAGAAATGAATATATTAGAGGAAGTTCGAAAGTGGCGCCAGTGACTGAAAAGTTGAAAGGAAATCGGTTGTCTTGGTATAGTCATGTGAAACGCATATTACTAAAAGAGTTCTGAGTATACATGTAGATGGATGGAGAGGGAGAAGAAAAGATGGATGGATTGGGTGAGGAGTGATATGAAAGAAAAGGGAGTTAGTGATAGATTGACGGGTGACAGGACAGAATGGAAGAAAAAAGCGTGTTGCGCCGACCTCAAGTAATATGGGATAAGGGCAGGAAGAAAAAGAAGAAGATATGTGTATTAGATCCTACGTAGTATCATAGATGTCGCTACACACCTTATTTGAACTACTGTGAAGAATTGTGAACGTCTCTTTTCCTAAACAGCAATAGCAATAGTGATGTCGCTTGTTTTTCATGTACTTGTATTTGCTACGTCTATCACACATATTGGTTCAAGAAAAGCGTTGGCGGCATGTTGAGTTTACTACCTGCGGTCTTAGGTAAGAGTTCGAGCGGGAAATGAAAAGAGTGTGTATACGATTTAATTTACAGATACGATTAACCAGACGCATCGTAAAAACCTGCGATACGAATTGTTGCGATGCGATTTTTTGAGACAAAGCATCAGTTCAAGTGACCATACAATATGCGATGCGAATCAATTCACCAGCCCCCCTTAACCAAGTTACAACCGTTTCGTTTCGATTCTCTTTTCGTTGATCGCCTCGAGTCAGGCGCGCCTCCTATTCCTTTGTTCTGACCACGTGACTGAGCGTTGAGATGACGTTAGAATAAAGGAATCGGAGGCGTGGCCTACTCGAGGCGATCGACGAAAAGAGAATCGAAACGAAACGGTTGTAACTTGGTTAGGGGGGCAGTTCTTGCGATACGTCGTGAGAGGTCGTAGACTTTTATGATGCGAAATCGCATCGCAGTTTTGCGTTCGGGCTCTATCGTTAGTTTGTGCAAACCTTAAGGCAAGTACGAAACTTTTATTTTATAATTAAATCAATCAAACCCAAGATCGATGCCGAGGCGATAAACCGTTAATTAATCGAGAAACTTTAATTAGTTTTCAGGTTAAATAGGGAAGGTTTGATGTAAATCTGAGTGTTAAGTATAGACTTCCGTGTCAGAAAGGTAAACTAATATTTGGTTGATTTTAGCAAGTAGATGATTTGTAATGTGTTAGTTTGAGTGTTGGTAGATAGTAACTAATAATTAGGTGTAGGTACCAATATGTACCTCATTACTGAGTTTTTTTTTAACTGTGAAAATCATCTAATGATATCCCTCGCTCTTGAGCAGAGCGAGAGGGCGTGTATCAAACGATTTACTTTTTTCAATACATTTACAAAAAAATGAATAAACGGGGGTTGACCGGCGACTGGTGGGGGTCAACGCGCACCCAGCTTGGTACGAGAAATGTAATAAAACTGTGGCGAAGGAGAGCTCGCGCACTTTTCTGCACTAGTACGGAAAACAGTCTATTGCGTGCCTAAAAGCGGTGGGATAAAAGCGGGTTTTCGAGTAAGTGTATTGAAAAATATATAACCTATGTTACTTAGTGATAGAGCAGCATTCTGCTTGTGTAGGAATTTTTAAAATCGGTTCAGTAGTTTCTGAGTATATTCTTTACAAAAAAAAAAAATCGCCCTTGTACATGTGTGTTGCATGAAGTTTTAAAAGACGTAAATTTTCCTGCATCTGGAAAAAAATCCTTTGAATAACCCAACTGGTTTACTCGCGTTCCGAATTTTATTAAAATCTTTTGAAGTGTGATTGATTTTGACTTTCACACTCGTAATGTTAGTAAGACATTAGAAAGCAATTTTGTATTACTACGTATTACCTGCGGCTTCACCCGTGTGTAAATAGATAATTATCCCAAGGAAACGTCATCATCATCATCTTCCTGCCCTTGTCCCGTTTTATTTGGGGTCGGCGCAACACGTTCTTTTCTTCCATTCTGTTCTGTCACTCGTCATGCTATCACTATAACTGCCCTTTCTTTCATATCACTTCTCACACAATCCATCCATCTTTTCGTTGGCCTCCCTCTCCGTCTCCATCCATCCACATGTAAACACATAACTCTTTTAGCAACATGCGTTTCATCCCTTCTCTTCACATGACCATACCAAGAAATATAAAAAAAACAAAAGGAAACATACTCTCGAGATAAAAGTGTCCTATTTTTTCCAGGACCTGATCTGCCTGCCAAATTTCATTTAAATCCGTTCAGTAGTTTAAGCGTCAAAAAATAACATGCATATACAACTTAAGACTTTATAATATTAGAGTGTTTTTGACAGCCTTCTCAGTTTAAACCAAACATGACTGCAATTAAATAGGGTTCACGTCATCCAATCTTATTCGAATTCCCGATAGCTCGCCTCGTATTTTATTTACCTACCTTTGAAGTTTCCCGTTTAATAGAAGTAAGTGCACATCGTATGCGCGTAAAATTTCCAACGTCTTGAGAGTTTACAATTTACGAGATGTTGAATGCTATAGTTCAGTTCAATTAAATTTAATCACGTACGTACCGCTATTTCTGAATAACCGTACGTGCATTACGGGCTTAGGCTTTTTCTACCAGTCGACCAAGAGTGGTGGAGAGACAAATGGAAGGGGTAAGAAAAATAATTGTACCGAGAAAAACATGGGTAGGGTAGACGCAAAGTGCCGTGCGACGGCAGCGCGGCTGCAGTGTTGCCGCCGTGCTGCTTTTTTATTTCATGTAAATAACAAAGTAGCGTGCAGCGCGACTGCAGCGCGGGTGTAGCGCAGCAGTCGCGCGTTTTTTAGGGTTCCGTATCTCAAAAGGAAAAAAAACGGAACAGACAGACGGACGGACAACAAAGTGATCCTATAAGATAAAAGGGAATATTTAAATTTAGGAATTATAAAAACAGGAGTAATGATAAGTCGGAGTTGTTATATTCGGAATTTTGAACCGTTCGGAATTATGAAAATCGGTATTTTGAAATTCGTATTTGTGACTGTCGGAATAAAGTTTTTCGTATTTATGTAGTGTACCCGTTTCTGAAATTAGCGCCTTCAATCAAAAAAATAAGTTCTTCAGCTTTATGATTATATTAAGTAAGTAGGGACTAAGTTCTGCCAGCGGCTTCGCCCGCGTGACATGAGTTTCTCCATACAAACTTTGGACCCCCGTTTCATCCCCTGAGGGGGTAAATTTCGGGAAATCCGTTCTTAGCGGATGTCTACGCCCTATAAGGAACCTACCTGCCAAATTTTAAGTTTGTAGGTGTTATAGCTTCTGAGATTTCGTGATTAATCAGTGAGTGGTATTTCGCTTCTATATATATAGATGTAATTATGTATGTACTAGCGACCCGTCCCGGCTTCGCACGGGTGCAATGCTGATCACTTCATAGTATAAAACAAAGTCGCTTCCCGCTGTCTGTCCCTATGCACGCTTAGATCTTTAAAACTACGCAACGGATTTTGATGTGGTTTTGTCCAGCATTGCACCAGGGCAAGTCGCTAGTATTAAATATACTACAGAATGTCTTTATACACAACGTTCATATATTTTTTGTCATTAGTTAATACAAACATGTTTTCTTTTGAGGTTACTCTTGAAAGAGTGACATATAATTGGCCATGTGAAAAACATTCAACGCTCAAATCTAAGCCTGCAACGTTGAAAGTTTGACCCTGCGATTTATTGATGGTCATTGCAAAAGATATCTTTAGCGGAAATTATAGGCGTTTATATTGGAACGGTAAATTGGATGGTATTAGAATTCAATTTCAATTAACCCAAACACGGCTAGGTTACATTGTTTTATTATGAAGTTCCTGAGTCTACGTTCCACCTTCCTCCATCATCAGATCAGTTCGATAGTACCTTATAGCCAAAGTGAGATGCACTTTGGCTATAAGGTACTAGGCCCAAACACGGCTAGGATACATTGATTAATTAGAGTTTCAGTGCCTATCTTCCGGCTCCATCATCATCATCAGGTCACTTCGATGATACTTTGGAGGTAGGCAGAACAGAGAGTAAGGTCCCGAAAACCGCCTTTGAAAAGGGAGGATCTTCCGGTCAGACGGGTGTTATGTTTGGTGGGCTACTGCCCGATAGATGATTTCGGGCTGTTCAGATATGTTCCAATCGCGCGGAGAACTTTGATTGCGCGATGCAGGATTAGTTCTTATGTGACGCCATAGATGTCGCTACATCTCTCCCCTCCAGAGATCGGAGATTGCATGGTTCTTGATGCTTCTTGATGCGTGCCAGGCCGTGGCAGGTTGGTTCCAGTGGGTCGGAACTGTCTGCGGTGATGCCCCAGTGAGTCGGGGTGGTGCTATCCCAGTGAGTCGGGATGATGCCCCAGTGAGTCGGGGTGATGATGTCCCAGTGAGTCGGGATGATGCCCCAGTGAGTCGGGGTGGTGGTTTCCCAGTGAGTCGGGATGATACTGCAGGCTCCAGTGAATCGGAGTAGTGCCGCTGGCTCTAGTGAGTCGGTGCTGTGCGACGTAGTGGCTTGACTGCTTGCGTCGACCTGGAGAGGTTCTTCGTGGCTCTTCATGTGACTGGCCGAAGGTGAAGTGTGCTTCGCCAAGGTCGCTGATGAGGCTGAGGGTGATGACAATGAACAGGTATGCAAGCTGGTGGTCAGGATACCCTTTATAGCCGTGGGTGCTAGCTGTATGACTCGCTGTGCGAAAGCTTGAGAAAGTGATGATGACGTCACGAAGTAGTGGCTGCACAAAGGCTGCGCTGACGTTCTTTGTCGAGGTCACCAGTTTGGAGGTAGGCGGAACAGAGTGTAAAGTCCCGCAAACCTCCGTTGAAAAGGGAGGATCCTCCGACCAGACGGGTGTTATGTCTGGTGGGCATCTGATAGATGATTTCGGGCTGTTCCATATGTTCTAATCGATCGGAGAACTTTGATTGCGTGATGCAGGATTAGTTCTTATGTGACGCCATAGATGTCGCTACAATACCATTTTCAACATAACTATTCAGAACCATTTATTTATTTGTATTGTCATAGTTGCTTAACTGTCTTCATTGTGATATCTATGTGAGTATGAAGTTCCGTTGGCCATTCCTGGTCTTCCTCATCAGTTCCACTTCATCAAATGTTACTTTTTGACTGTAAATACTTATGTTCTCGATGAAAATACCAAAATCATTATATGGTTGCCTATAATATTTGAGGAGTTCCCACGATTCCTCATGGATCCCATCATCAGAACTGGATTTTGAAAAAAATGGGACCTTTAATACTTGGGGAGTTCTCCCGATTCATCATGGATCCCAAAAAAATTTGCAAATTGGTCCATAAACGACGGAGTTCAGAGATAAAATTAAAGTTATTGTGATCGTTTTAGTGTTTGTTTTTTTTTTTTTTGTAGTGAAGTCGGTTATTTATTTTTTGTAAAAAGTGTGCTATAGTGGCTATAAAGCCAGAGTACCTATTTCTCGTGACTATCCGAATTAACCCAAACACTGCTAGGATACATTATTTTATTATGAAGTCCCCATCCACCTCCCGGCTCCATCATCAGGTTAGTTCTATAGTACCTTATAGCCAACTTGTGCTCCTAGACTGCACAGGTGTCACTGAAATACGCACACGAACCTTAGGATCCCCGAACTCCCTTATTGATGCCCTGAAAAACCTAAGAGGCCTAATCTATTTTTTGGAAAGAGGTGGGCTGGTTGGAATGAGCCCACCAAAGGTTATGACCGCCATGGCCCACGTACAATGGTCCACATAGGACTAAGTGCAGAAACCATACATAAATAGATATATAGATAGCCAAAGTGCATATCATGACAATTCTAATAAGCCCAAACACGGCTAGGTTACATTGATTAATTACGGAGTTCCAATGCCTACCTTCCGGCTCCATCATCATCATCAGATCACTTCGATGATACCATTTTCAACATAACCATTCAGAACCATTTATTTATTTATATTGTCATAGTTACCTAACTATCTTCATTGTGATATCTATGTGAGGGTGAAGTTCCGTTGGCCATTTCTGGTATTCTTCATCAGTTCCACTTCATCAAATGTTACTTTTTGACTGTAAATGCTTTAGTTCTCGATTAAAATACCAAAATCACTATATAGTGCCTAGAATATTTGAGGAGTTCCCTCGATTCCTCATGGATTCCATTATCAGAACTGGATTTGAAAAAAATGGGACCAATCTGGAAGTAACCGAGTATCAATCTTTGAAAGAATCAAGTTATTTACCGCAACCGCTATGTCCCTGCATTTTAAATCACTACATAGTATAAAACAAAGTCACTTTTCGTGTCTGTCTGTACCTATGTATGCTTAGATCTTTAATACTACGCAACGGATTCTGATGCAGTTTTTTTTTATAAGTAGGGTAATTCAAGAGGAAGGTTTATAAGTATAATACACGCACATTATAGTAGAGAAACACTGATGATTTTAGAGGTTTTTAATGTGATGTCGTAAATAAACACATTTTTTTGCGCTTACATTGCAAACGCTGGCTGAACCCTAAGAGATAGATCAAAATAATGTACTACAGTATTGTACATCTTAAAAAGATCTACAAAAAAGTCCGCGATGGTATATGTCTATCTTTTAGGTATAACCCACAATAACCATTTTTTATCCTTTACTTTTTACGAGAAATAATGGCTTATTTACGAAGCGATTTTAAGCAATACAGCATTAATCTTTATCCAATTAAGTACCTTAAATACATTGTGCAATTAATATAGATCAATATGGTCCTTTACAGCGTGTAATTTAAGTGAATATTTTCGAAGATATTAAAGATTTAAAATGCAGAGACATAGCGGTTGCGGTAAATAACTTGATTCTTTCAAAGATTGATACTCGGTTACTTCCAGATTGGTCCCATTTTTTTCAAATCCAGTTCTGATAATGGAATCCATGAGGAATCGAGGGAACTCCTCAAATATTCTAGGCACTATATAGTGATTTTGGTATTTTAATCGAGAACTAAAGCATTTACAGTCAAAAAGTAACATTTGATGAAGTGGAACTGATGAAGAATACCAGAAATGGCCAACGGAACTTCACCCTCACATAGATATCACAATGAAGATAGTTAGGTAACTATGACAATATAAATAAATAAATGGTTCTGAATGGTTATGTTGAAAATGGTATCATCGAAGTGATCTGATGATGATGATGGAGCCGGAAGGTAGGCATTGGAACTCCGTAATTAATCAATGTAACCTAGCCGTGTTTGGGCTTATTAGAATTGTCATGATATGCACTTTGGCTATCTATATATCTATTTATGTATGGTTTCTGCACTTAGTCCTATGTGGACCATTGTACGTGGGCCATGGCGGTCATAACCTTTGGTGGGCTCATTCCAACCAGCCCACCTCTTTCCAAAAAATAGATTAGGCCTCTTAGGTTTTTCAGGGCATCAATAAGGGAGTTCGGGGATCCTAAGGTTCGTGTGCGTATTTCAGTGACACCTGTGCAGTCTAGGAGCACAAGTTGGCTATAAGGTACTATAGAACTAACCTGATGATGGAGCCGGGAGGTGGATGGGGACTTCATAATAAAATAATGTATCCTAGCAGTGTTTGGGTTAATTCGGATAGTCACGAGAAATAGGTACTCTGGCTTTATAGCCACTATAGCACACTTTTTACAAAAAATAAATAACCGACTTCACTACAAAAAAAATAAAAACAAACACTAAAACGATCACAATAACTTTAATTTTATCTCTGAACTCCGTCGTTTATGGACCAATTTGCAAATTTTTTTGGGATCCATGATGAATCGGGAGAACTCCCCAAGTATTAAAGGTCCCATTTTTTTCAAAATCCAGTTCTGATGATGGGATCCATGAGGAATCGTGGGAACTCCTCAAATATTATAGGCAACCATATAATGATTTTGGTATTTTCATCGAGAACATAAGTATTTACAGTCAAAAAGTAACATTTGATGAAGTGGAACTGATGAGGAAGACCAGGAATGGCCAACGGAACTTCATACTCACATAGATATCACAATGAAGACAGTTAAGCAACTATGACAATACAAATAAATAAATGGTTCTGAATAGTTATGTTGAAAATGGTATTGTAGCGACATCTATGGCGTCACATAAGAACTAATCCTGCATCACGCAATCAAAGTTCTCCGATCGATTAGAACATATGGAACAGCCCGAAATCATCTATCAGATGCCCACCAGACATAACACCCGTCTGGTCGGAGGATCCTCCCTTTTCAACGGAGGTTTGCGGGACTTTACACTCTGTTCCGCCTACCTCCAAACTGGTGACCTCGACAAAGAACGTCAGCGCAGCCTTTGTGCAGCCACTACTTCGTGACGTCATCATCACTTTCTCAAGCTTTCGCACAGCGAGTCATACAGCTAGCACCCACGGCTATAAAGGGTATCCTGACCACCAGCTTGCATACCTGTTCATTGTCATCACCCTCAGCCTCATCAGCGACCTTGGCGAAGCACACTTCACCTTCGGCCAGTCACATGAAGAGCCACGAAGAACCTCTCCAGGTCGACGCAAGCAGTCAAGCCACTACGTCGCACAGCACCGCTCCGACTCACTAGAGCCAGCGGCACTACTCCGATTCACTGGAGCCTGCAGTATCATCCCGACTCACTGGGAAACCACCACCCCGACTCACTGGGGCATCATCCCGACTCACTGGGACATCATCACCCCGACTCACTGGGGCATCATCCCGACTCACTGGGATAGCACCACCCCGACTCACTGGGGCATCACCGCAGACAGTTCCGACCCACTGGAACCAACCTGCCACGGCCTGGCACGCATCAAGAAGCATCAAGAACCATGCGATCTCCGATCTCTGGAGGGGAGAGATGTAGCGACATCTATGGCGTCACATAAGAACTAATCCTGCATCGCGCAATCAAAGTTCTCCGCGCGATTGGAACATATCTGAACAGCCCGAAATCATCTATCGGGCAGTAGCCCACCAAACATAACACCCGTCTGACCGGAAGATCCTCCCTTTTCAAAGGCGGTTTTCGGGACCTTACTCTCTGTTCTGCCTACCTCCAAAGTATCATCGAAGTGACTTGATGATGATGATGGAGCCGGAAGATAGGCACCGAAACTCTAATTAATCAATGTATCCTAGCCGTGTTTGGGCTTATTAGAATTGTCATATATATACCTTATAGCCAAAGTGCATCTCACTTTGGCTATAAGGTACTATCGAACTGATCTGATGATGGAGGAAGGTGGAACGTAGACTCAGGAACTTCATAATAAAACAATGTAACCTAGCCGTGTTTGGGTTAATTGAAATTGAATTCTAATACCATCCAATTTACCGTTCCAATATAAACGCCTATAATTTCCGCTAAAGATATCTTTTGCAATGACCATCAATAAATCGCAGGGTCAAACTTTCAACGTTGCAGGCTTAGATTTGAGCGTTGAATGTTTTTCACATGGCCAATTATATGTCACTCTTTCAAGAGTAACCTCAAAAGAAAACATGTTTGTATTAACTAATGACAAAAAATATATGAACGTTGTGTATAAAGACATTCTGTAGTATATTTAATACTAGCGACTTGCCCTGGTGCAATGCTGGACAAAACCACATCAAAATCCGTTGCGTAGTTTTAAAGATCTAAGCGTGCATAGGGACAGACAGCGGGAAGCGACTTTGTTTTATACTATGAAGTGATCAGCATTGCACCCGTGCGAAGCCGGGCCGGGTCGCTAGTCTTTAATACCTTCGAAAATATTCACTTAAATTACACGCTGTAAAGGACCATATTGATCTATATTAATTGCACAATGTATTTAAGGTACTTAATTGGATAAAGATTAATGCTGTATTGCTTAAAATCGCTTCGTAAATAAGCCATTATTTCTCGTAAAAAGTAAAGGGGCCATTTTCAAATTCTTTGCAGGTAAATGTTAATTCAATTTCTAGAAATTTAAATATTACAAACTATTTATATTTTATTTTTTACTAAATGTATGCCCGTAATAACCATCGATTTTTTAATTCCTGTCATTGGTCGTGATGTTTTACTAATAATTGTAGGCTTTTTTTCAGATTTAAGGTCTCAAGGTGTAAATAAATACCATTCTGTTACCAATGCGAAATATTTTTTTATTTTAATACAGACAAAATGTATCACAAATATTTTGGTATCACTATTAATTACAGCCTTTTCTCTCTTAGGAACATGCAGAATCACAACATAAAACGTTACTAATAAGTATTAAAATAAAGTCATAAACAACTATGTTACTTTAAATATTAGGTTAAACCTTAAATTCTACATAAATTATGAAAAATCTTTATTTTAACATCAATCATCACTATATTGCACAATTTTTTAACTTATAAATTGGTTTATAGCCAATTTATAATATTTTACAGATTAGTTTCACTGAAAACATTTATTTTGCGCCTTATATTTTTGGGACAGAAAAGTAACATAGTTGTAACACAGTAACAAAGTTGTTTGTTGTACTAATTATACTCGCGTAACTAGCTTAATAACTATTGACTATGCTATAAATTGCAATAATGAGATCTCGTATATTAACATATAGACTTAAAAAAATATGTAGGAATGAAAAACTTCCTAAAAATAATTATGAGATTTTCAACAATATAATCAACAGCGCACTCATCATCATCATCATCATTTCAGCCGAAAGACGTCCACTGTTGGACATAGGCCTCCCCTAAATGTCGCCACAATGACCGGTCCTGTGCGTCTCGCATCCATCGGATTCCCGCGACCCTCACCAGGTCATCGGTCCACCTTGTGGGAGGCCTTCTAACGCTGCGTCTTCCGGTACGTGGTCGCCATTCCAGAACTTTTCGTCCCCATCGACCATCTGTTCTGCGAGCAATATGCCCTGCCCACTGCCACTTAAGTTTGGCGATTCTTCGGGCTATGTCTGTAACCTTGGTTCTCTTGCGGATATCTTCATTTCTGACGCGATCACGCAAGGAAACTCCGAGCATAGCCCTTTCCATTGCCCTTTGAGTGACTTTAAGCCTTCTGATGAGGCCCATTGTAAGCGACCACGTTTCGGAGCCATATGTCATCACTGGCAACACGCACTGGTCATAGACTTTCGTCTTGAGACACTGTGGTATACAGTAGACATTGGACGAGAAGATACCGCGCAGCTTCCCGAACGCTGCCCAGCCGAGTCGGATTCGACGATTGACCTCTTTCTTGAAGTTAGACCTACCCAACTGGACCGTCTGTCCCAGGTAAACGTAGTTGTCCACAACTTCGAGTGTAGAGTATCCGATCTTTATAGGAGTGGGTGCTACATGGATGTTTACCATGACTTTGGTTTTGTCCATGTTCATTTTAAGTCCCACTCTTTCGGAAGCTCTACTGAGGTCACGGAGCATTGTACTGAGCTCCTCCGTAGTATCAGCCATAACTACTATGTCGTCGGCAAATCGAAGGTGAGTGATGTGCTCGCCATTGACATTTATGCCTAGCCCTCTCCACTCCAGAACCTTGAAGACATCCTCCATTGCGGCCGTGAACAGTTTTGGAGAAATGACGTCTTCTTGCCTCACACCCCGCTGCAAGAGGATAGGTTTTGAGGTCTGGTCCTGAAATCGGACTAACATGGTGGCGTTTTTGTATATACACTTCAGCACTTCGATGTACCGATAGTCAATCTGGCACCGTTGAAGAGACTGCAGTACAGCCCAAGTCTCGATCGAATCAAAGGCTTTCTCGTAGTCCACAAACGCTAAGCAGAGAGGCTCATTATACTCCCTTCTTGATGCCGCTTCTTTTTCAGGGTTATTTTTACGTCGTTCCCTATAACGTCGATGCTTTTCTGCAGGCGTTAGAGCCATCTTCGAACGACGTAAGTCATACAAAATGCCCTGAAACAAATTATTTATTATCATTTAGTATACATTTTTTAAAGTTAAATTATTAAAAAGCGTGTGACACACGGATTAATATCCAAATTCGGGCCAAAACCAATAAAATACCACTCTGTTACTCAGTTTACAACTATGTTACCACGTGCTAAGTAACATAGTTGTTCAGTAACAGAGTGGTAAATTTAACATTCCATAAACAATTAATCACAAAATACACAACATAGGAAAAATAATACTTCTGATTTAAAATAATCACTCCATGTACTATATAAATATTGTTAAATCATTTATGAAATACTAATTACTTACGCAAAAATATCAGTAACAGTGTGGTAGCTGAATAAACACACGTGACTCCTTCCACGAAACGCGGCCGACTGACAAACGTTGCGTCCCTCCCCCGTCGCCGCGAACTATCTAGAAAGATCCCAGACACCGCGCCAAAGCTACTGCTAGGAAAACAGTAGCGGCATATGTATTTTTTAATCTAAATTACTATAGTAACAGAGCGTTGCTATGATTTTCAATGAAGCCCGGGACAAACTTGAAAAATAAAAGAAAATTACACTTTATCAATCTACTTGTCTTTTAACGCATTTAATGTGATTCAACAATGTCTCTATTTAGTTATTCTATTTATTTTAATTTATCAGTTTTCCAGTAAAACAATTTATTAATGTATATTCGTACTATACTTCTGTCTGGGACACGATAATTTTGTATAGAAAACAACTCTGTTACCAAGGATGACCGTTATGTTACCTTAAAAAAGAGGAAAAATAATGAAATTTGATAAATATTTATTATTTAAGATGCTTTAGGTAACAATTTATTTTAAGTTTATTCACTTTGTATTCGAAGATTTTTTGTTATTTGTTATAAAAAAAATATCTTTTTTGTGGGACGCAGTTACCTGCGATGAATTTGAAAAAAGGATAAAAAATGGTTATTGTGGGTTATACCTAAAAGATAGACATATACCATCGCGGACATTTTTGTAGATCTTTTTAAGATGTACAATACTGTAGTACATTATTTTGATCTATCTCTTAGGGTTCAGCCAGCGTTTGCAATGTAAGCGCAAAAAAATGTGTTTATTTACGACATCACATTAAAAACCTCTAAAATCATCAGTGTTTCTCTACTATAATGTGCGTGTATTATACTTATAAACCTTCCTCTTGAATTACTCTATCTATTAAAAAAAACTGCATCAGAATCCGTTGCGTAGTATTAAAGATCTAAGCATACATAGGGACAGACAGACACGAAAAGTGACTTTGTTTTATACTATGTAGTGATATAGGTAGATATAAGAAATCATTTATTTCTTTTTAGTTCTCAACGAGAGTAATCGATACAGTGTGATCTGAGAGCTGGCTCGTTTTTTTGCACAAAGAATTGGCAATGCTATTTAACAAGGCAATTATTCCCGCCAATCTTCTAGCCATATTTCCGTTATGCCATGTGTATTTCGACGCCTAAGTGTATTTAAATTAATATTTATTTTAAGCTATCTGATGAATCCTACTATTTTAGAAGCACTCAAACTTAAAATTTTCTTATACCTTCACAATAATTTTCAACGGAAAAATCAAGGTCCACAGAAACTGGGTCTCACTTTCAGAATTAAGAGCCAGTCAAGTCCTTTCCGTCCGTAATATTTTATGAAACCAACTTTACATTAAGGCTTTTCCATTCGCATTTTTCTTGACAACACCTCATTATTTATAGTTCATTCCATATCCATCTAAGTCCATAAATATATTTCCATCCGCCCCAATATTTAGCGACTATAGGAGTATAGGCCCAAGGCTCAATGCCTATAATGTTGGAAAAAGTATATCCGCCCCAAAATAAATCACAAAAAGTTATGGGTAGGGGCTGTTCTGCCCTTGAGGGTAGGCAATTATCGGACAACAGGGGTGTGTATTTTTACACCGTGTATTTCAAAAACATTTTTTTGTTCATTAATATTGAGAGGTAAAAAGTATTAGGCGATTTAAGGATAAAATAATATAGGTTATGTTTCTAATTGGGACCAATAGTTAAGTTAAAATTGTGAATATAATTTGTACATACATACACAATACCTAATTGTGTAAGAATCACTAATGTTTTTAGTAGTTTTTGCCAACGGCTTCACCCGTGTGAAAGAAAGAATATTTTCTCTGATCTGAACAGATCTTGTGGTATAAAATGTATTTTATCTGCTATTCCAAGATGCGTTTGAGCGTGAAGTATTAATATATAAACTTTCTACCTTACTATATTAGTGTGTTTGGCTTATTTACAATTGTGATTCATCATTTCAGCCGAAAGACGTCCACTGTTGGACATAGGCCTCCCCCAAGCGTCTCCACAACGACCGATCCTGTGCGTCTCGCATCCACCGCATTCCCGCGACTCTCACTAGGTCGTCGGTCCACCTTGTGGGAGGCCTTCCAACGCTGCGAAGATTTAACATAATATATTACAATTGTGATTATACCTGTTTAGTTTAGTTTACGTTTAGTGGTGAGGAAAAATGACACGCTTTGCCCGAAGTTGCTTGTTACCACCGCTTGTTTCAACAGTTATTAAAAGTAAGAAATAGACTTTCCGATGTAAATTGAAAAGTTTTAGAACAGGTCCAAACCATTACTACCTATATCAAAACCTTAATTAATTTGGAACAAAAGGTAAACACCAAAAGAATCAGGCGCTTACACCTCATTCTGTAGTAACATTTTAATCTTAAAACGGGAAAAACGTCTTCTGAAAGGATTAAGCGCAAAAGTCTTATTGCTAAGGTCTAATATAGATTACAAATAAAAAAAACCCAGCCTTTTCCAATGCTGTCTGAAAGGTCGGGATTTCACCCCTAGTCGTTTTTTTTACTCATTAGCCATGAAGCCTTCAGCAAAGTCTGCGTGGATTGAATACAATTATATGTTGATAGGTATGATTTATCTGATATTGAAGTTTCAGATGATAAGTATTTTCTTCGAATTTTGGTGTGAAATTTTCAATGCTATCGAAATAGCTCGAAGAATCGCCAAACTTAAGTGGCAGTGAGCAGGGCAGATTGCTCGCAGAACAGATGGTCGTTGGGGCCGAGGCTCGAGGCTAAGGTGCACCGATGACCTGGTAAGGTTGGCAGGAATTCGATGGATGCGTGACGTACAGTACATTGCGGGAGGCCTATGTTCAACAGTGGCCATCTTTCGGCTGAAATGATGATGATCACGATGAAATTTTCAAATATTTGACTCATCGTCATCATTATTTCAGTCGAAAGACGACTGACTAACCAAATTGTTCAATTGTGTCAGTGGAATTAGTTTATTGCAAAGGGATTTGAATATCTATGTTAACAACAAATAAGATTTGTGATTTTGTGACTGAGAATATAAACCCTTTTTTATAGGGTTCCGTACCCAAAGAGTAAAAAACACGGCAAATAAATCACATTTGTTTTAAAGCCCCCTAGAATATTTATTTTATTCTATTTTTTAATATTTGTTGTTATAGCGGCAACAAAAATACATACGAGTAATTTGTGAAAATTTTAACTGTCTAACTGCCTGGTGACAGACGGACAAACAGACGGATAGACAGACAGACAGACGGACGGACAGCGGAGACTTAATAATAATAAAAAAAACGGGACCCTATTGACTCCGTTGTCCGTCTGTCACCTGGCTGTATCTCATGAACCGTGATAGTTATCGTCGACATCTTCTCGTCCAATATACAACAGTGTCTCAAGACGAAAGTATATGACCAGTGCGTGTTGCCAGTGATGACATATGACTCCAAAACGTGGTCGCTTACAATGGGCCTCATAAAAAGACATATAGGGCTATGCTCGGAGTTTCCTTGCGTGATCACATCAGAAATGAAGATATCCACAGGAAAATCAGGTTTACCGACATAGCTCGAAGAATCTGCAAACTTAAGTAACAATAGGCAGAGCACATTGCACGCAGAACAGATGGTCGATGGGGACGAAATGATAAATGATGTTTTTACACCACCTGCTCGATAATGCCCTTTTATACGTCATACAACCATCACTTATAGCAAGTCATTATGTCCCTAGGGAGATAATGTAGTATGGGCGATCCCTAGGGAATAATGAGATTTGAATTTGGAACGTGAAAAACCGTCAGCATTATGTGAATTAAAATGTAGTGCATCAAACAAGTTTATTCAAATTTCAAACTGGCCACTAACAAAAAAAAAAAAAAACAATAAAAAAAGTATCTAAAAAAAAGTACTGAACAAGCGGGAGCGTTATAGAAAATTTAAACTATAGAATCTTTGAGTAGTGAATTTTGTTTGTTTCAAATCTCAAAACATTTTGATTGATAGTTAAGGTTAACTCGTAAATAATACTTATATTTCTGTATTATATGATTTCTTTTACTAAATTGTCTTTTCATTATCTCACAGATGGTGTAAAAAGTAGAGTATCCAACACGGGGATAAAGCTGTCTTTGTCTTGGGCGACTTGAATTCCTCACTTCACTCAGGTTTCTTTATTAACTCCCTCGCAATCCTCGGGAGTTAATTATATAAATCCCTCACTATCGTTCGGGATTAAAATTAGCAACCTTCGTTTCGTTCGGAATTCAACATCCGCCACCCACGACTTAAAGACACTGCTTTATCCCCTAGTCACATAATCTACTATTATTTTGCAAATAGGTGTTTTAAAAACACTTTTACACGTCAATTTTATTGTAGACTGATCTAGTTCCTCCGGTTTTTTTTAAGATGGGATATTATATAATGACTTCTTCCGCTCTAGAGCCGAGCGCCCGAGACTTCAGACTGTTACTGACTAAAACCACACCTATATGCCAGGACCAAGGGTTTCCCTTTAAGAAGTCAACTCATGGCCCCAGTAGGCTTCGGCCCTGGGACCCTACGGTTTTGCTGACATCTCTTTAAGGCGCGCGTGGAATACTACGCGCCGTCGACGACTCGGGCTCGGTCAAAACTGTTACTGGACGGCCGGACGGTGAGCTACCCGTTGCTCGTCGTCCGCAAGCTCTCGCCTATGGTGGCCGTTAGTCGGGGTCCGGGTTTCGGTGGCCGCGGCGCGAGGACGTGCCCTCACTATTGCCCAGTCTCTCCGGTAAGTGTCAAGCTCATCTCTCCACCTTCGTCTAGGTCTGCCGTAATGTCGTCTTGACAGGCAAAATATTCAGTTTAGTATTTTGCACCTAGTACCAAACTTCTATTTTCTATATGTAGCATTCGTTTCTTAGAACCATTCCACCTTGCAAGACCATCTGTTCCTTAGGCAATTTTCATTAATACCCCTAAAAACAACCCCACGTTTCCTACTGTTATTATCTTTAGCAGCGTATCTAACCCAATCAAAATTTATAACTCTTGTTACACCTGTTACTTCAATATCAACTTTATTGCGATCAAGTAAGGCAGTAAATGGTGTAAGAAGCAAATTAGGCTTATTTTCGCCAATTGCGTGTGGGTTCTCATTTGGCGTGTTCATTACATTTGCAGTACAATTTTAAATTTTGTTCATGCACCTTTTGGTTTGCTTACCTGTTTATGTGTAAAGATGAGACAAGAATGGAGAATGATCATGTTGTTCCCTTTTCATTTTGGTTTCGTTCTTCCGTTGTTTTTCCGCCTACTCTAACAGAAAAGATGCAAATAAAAAAATATATTTTCAAAGAATGTCAAAAAATATAATTTTAACTGTGTAAAATAAAATCATAAAAGAGACATAAATAAAACAAAATCATAAAAAAGACATAAATAAACCGGCCAAGTGCGAGTCGGACACGTGCACAAAAAGTTTCGTACCGTCCGTAGCAAAAAACGGCAACAAAATCACGAATGTTGTATTTAAATATTTATTTTATTCTGTTTTTTATTTAGTAGGTATTTATTGTTATAGCGGCAACAGAAATACATTATTTGTGAAAATTTCAACTGTCTAACTATCATGGTTCATGAGATACAGCCTGGTGACAGATGGACAGACAAACATAGACAGACAGACGGACAGCGGAGTCTTAGTAATCCGTCCCGTTTTACCCTTTCGGTAAAAAACCCTAAAAATTAACTATTTTTTATTAAAGAAAAATTGTTACCAAACTAGGAATTATTCCTGTATCGTACTCCGTTCACAAATATCTCACATGCTCACATACACATTATTGTTTCTCTTACTCGTTGATGAAGAAAAAATAAATAAGCAGTATTAGTTTACCAAAGGTACCGAACCTAATTTATTTAGCACATAAAGAAATACGGGAATATTCCCTATTCTATAACGTTGCCATATTATTGTTTACTATGCGTTCTAAATAATAATAGGAAAGTCAAAAACCTTCATCTGTCAAATGTTGATTGAAAAGTACGGTTTGCAAAGAAAACATATTTGCGTATCAATAGCGTTTTTTTTTTGCTTTGTTTTACTGAGTCTTAGTTAAACCTTGATGAACTTAAAACGTTATTGTTTAATCTAAATTAGCTAAATATATTATTTAAATCATAATTAGTTAAGAAAAAAAATTTCTTTCTTATTTTCATTGTTAGGAACATTTCGCCTTCTTCTCCCATTTGCCACTACTCAGACACTTCACACAGTGACGCAGAGATGAGCAAAATTGAAGAACTGGATTCTATTCTTCATATTTCCTTGAACATCTGGCCGTAATTATATGCACACATACTCGTACCGCCGCCCGCCTAGGCGGCAGTACCAACATAATCCAACATAATTACTAAAAAATACGTGCATAAAAATAATAAATACCAATAAATAACAATATAATGTCAGTTGTTTAGGAAGTGCCGGAATAAAATGTACAATATTTTTGGTACAAAACAAATGATTTAATTATTAAAAAAAACTTTTTACAAAATAAAAATACCTACTGGGGCCATGGGTTATGCCAAAGAAAACCCCGGGGCCCAGGAACGAAGGCAAAGAAGGGACATAGGAGTGGGTTCTAGTCAGCAAAAGTCTGACACGCCCAGCTCCGCCTAACAGCAGGAGAAATCATTGGATGATATCTGTTACGGACACGAGCATGTAATTTAGAATCACTAAATATAATCAACATTACGTCATTCACAGACGCGTAATGTATGTACATAAGCGCTGTACATAATAGAGAGCAAGCCTATCAGAGGCCAGACTATTGTCCAATCAGCTACTGGGATAGTATATAAGGCTATGTACTGAGTTCTTAGAAGTACATAATGCGGTTCTTAGAAGTAAATAGAGCAGAAAAACCGTTAAGAATAATCTGGGTTTCTATTGGTAGAATACAACGGAGAAAATCACGCCACTATTGATGACCAATGGTCTGCTTGCCGTATGCGGGGGGTCGGGAGGTGAACGTCAGCCGGCCTCAACAGGATTAGGAAATAGACTAGAGGAAAAGGGACTCTCTCCCACGACTTGCGACCGGCTGAAAAGGTACTTAAGCTGCACTTTCCTTGAAGACGACGTTCTCTCTTTGCAGTTCGACTCGAAGCGTCACTGCGACAGTTTGTCTTGGCACCCTACGCTTCTGGAGCGGCCCTAGATTTCCAGATTTCCTAAGTTATCTAACGTATTAGAGTCAGTGAAGTATTGTAAAGTAACTGTGAACTATTTGTGAGTTAGCGTCACGCGTATGTACGTAAAGGACTCGATTATGTGAAAGTATTTACACGTGTTATGTGAAGTCTGTATTTTTATACGTGTTAAATAAATTGGCTGAGGCCTTTCAAGCGTGACCATTGTGTTGTGTAATTATTTACATCCTCTGCCCCCAACAGAGGAACTTTGGTCCTTCGAGAGCCGGATATTGGTCCTTTGGTAAGGAATATCGAGCGGCTTATTGTGCGTCTTTGGGGAGACGTGAAGAAATACAGTTGGGTGTCGAAGATTGAAGAAGGGAACGCTTCAAGCTCGAACAGGAACGCTGCAAGTAAGAATAGGAACGCGGCAAGTTACGTTTCGAAGAAACCTATTTTCAAGAAAGAAGAGGAAAGCTTTCAAGAAAGAAAAGGAATACTTCAAGTGGGAAAAGGAACGCAGCAAGTCACGTTACGAAGAATACCTATTCTGAAGAGGGAAAAGGAACACAGGAACGCAGCAAGTCCGACCCAGTAGGTGCTTAGGATTGTCGCCACGTCGGGAACTTCGAGCCGCCAGCGTCGTGTCGAGCCGTCGTGTCAAGTCATCGTGTCAAGCCGTCGTGTCGAGCTGCAGAGAGGGATCCACGGGTCCTTTACGCCGTCGCGTCAAGAACCTTTTAAGCGGGTGGACCGCGGCTCAGGTATGTGCCACCTAACGGTGTCAAAGGTGCGTGCCTGAGTTAACGCCGTTTCAAGGCGGTGCGACATATTGTGCGGTGTCGCCAACCAAACGTGGTTGAATAGCACTACTGCGCCTGTAAGGCTGCGCACGTTGCGAGGGCCGGACTGTAGGCACTGCCGAGGCAACCGGTCGTTCCCACCGGTTGCTGAGCACCTCGTAGCGCGTGTAGTTCTCTGCAGGGTAGTCCCCACCTTTCCATTTCCTGCACATTTTCCATCCCTGCCGGAGCATATCCCTCTCATAGGGCCCTCCGGTAGGTCTGATAGGGCCGCTAGGGCATTGATAGAGCTAGGGTGCCAAACGAGGAGGAAGGATGCCGACTACAAGAAGCCAGAAGAACGAAGATACGCAAGCCCGCGTGTTTGAAGAACCCCCCGCGTCACCGTCGTCCCGCGCGACAATATTATCACGCGCTAACCCCCGCGTTACGATTCCCGCGTCTGTACCAGTTCCTGCAACAGTGCCTACGAACGCGCCGACAGCCGAGAACACTACGATGGATGCTATAACGTCAGCCGCCGCCGCGACCGCCATCCCAGCGCCCGCGCCCGCCGTTGATAGGATAAATAGTAGGTCGCCCGTCCAATCCGTACGATCGCGCCAATCCACCGCTAGTGCTGTACTGCGCATTAGGCAAGCAGAATTAGATGCTGAGGAGCGCCTCGCCGCGATACGCCGCCAGGAATTGCGACTCGAAGCCGAGCTGGTTAAGAAGAGATTAGCGATAGATGTAGCTACCATTCGCGAGGAAACAGATCGAGATAGTGATATAGCCCAGGACGTCGCGGACACCGATAATCGAATCGATAATTGGCTGCAATACGCGCAGCCTACGGGGGACGAGGGATTACCATCGCTGACTCCGCCGGATCAAACGTCGTCAGCGATACGCGCACCCGCCCCGGTTCACATACGGGGGGAGGAATCTGAGCGCGCCCGGGGTAGGCAGGAATTTACGAGGCCGCGTACGCCACAGTATGAGGAGCGAGAACGCGCGTACTTTCCGAGAGAGGAGCCGCCCCGCGTAGAGAATAAGGAGCCCCGCGAACCTAGGTTCCGATCACCGCCTAGGTCGCGACATAAATCTAGATCTCGATCTCGATCCCGAGATATCGATAAGCTAGCCGACGCGTTAAATAGGATGACACGTTATCGACCGCCGCCGCGTCAAGCGATAGAGTTGCCCATTTTCACGGGAGCGCCGCACGAGTGGTTGCTGTTCAAGTCAGCAATGCGAGACTCGACACGAGAGTATGGATTCTCACGAGGAGAGAACTTAGCGCGCCTACGCAACAGCCTGAAAGGTGAAGCGAGAGAGACCGTGTCCGCGCTACTTTGCACCGCTGCTGACCCCGCCGTGATAATGCATACACTCGAACAGTGTTACGGACGTCCCGAGATTATAATCGACAAGTCGCTCGACGAGTTAAGAAAATTACCGCGACTCGGTACGACGGCCGCTGAACTCAACGCGTTCGCGATAAAGCTGCAGAACATCGTCAGCGTGCTATCGTGTCTGGATGATAGGGGGTACCTACAGAACCCAATGCTGTCCAGACACGTGGTAGAGAAGCTCAGCCCACACATGCGCGCGCGTTGGTGTGATTACGCCCAAGAGCATGGTAGTCGCGTGGAAGCGGAGATCGTTACGCTGTCGCGCTACCTAATGAGGGAAGCTGATCGGGCCGTAAGATACGCGTACTCGTCGACCGTGACTACGACTTCAAAGGAAGCGACGCGTCAGCAAGCTCCCGCCAGAGCACAAGCGGTCATTAGGAAGAACAAAGCGCGCGTACCCGCAACGTACGCCGCCGCCGAGCGACCTGGCGAGGACGAGAGAGAGAGGGCTAAGAAGACGTGCTTGTGCTGTGGCGAGGGACATGCCACGCCAAGCTGCAAGAAACTTGGTGACATGACGGTCCAACAAAGATGGGAATGGGCCAAGGAAACTGGAGCATGTTTCAAATGTCTGGCGAGTAAACATCGTCGATTCAAGTGTACCGCGAGGAAGTGCGGAGAGCAGGAATGTCGTAGATCGCACCATAGGCTACTCCACACCGCCGACCGAACGTCGGACGCGGCTAGCGCCTCCACCAACTGTGGGACCAGGAGCGTGAGGGAAGAATCGGCGACCACCGCATCTGCCCATGCCGGCAGCGAAATGAGCGCGGTGTTACTCAAAGTGTGCCCAGTAACGTTGCGAGGGCCGAACGGCAAGGAAATAGAGACGCATGCGTTACTGGACGAGGGCTCCACTGTTACGCTACTCGACGAAGAGATAGCTAACGAAATGGGCGCGAAAGGAACTAAGCGAGCGTTACGCGTCCACGGGATTACGGCCACGCGACAAGAGAACGACAGTCGTTGCGTGGAAATAGGAATCAAGGGAAAACGCTCAGAGTGTTTTAACATACGCGCGCGTACTGTTAAACGCTTAAATATAATTAGTCAGACCGTGAAAGCGAGCTATCTACGCTGCGAACACATGAAACGTATACCTGCACGTGACGTGTGTTACGAGAATGCGAAGCCACGCCTATTGATAGGCGCCGATAATTGGCATTTGATAGTGTCGCGAACTTTGCTCACGGGACGGCAGAACGAGCCAGCCGCTTCACTTACGCAGCTAGGATGGGTGGTCCACGGAACGGTACCACGGCGCGTAACTGGATTCGAGGCGAGTAGCGGGACAGCATTGCACGTGCACCCACAGGAAATATCCAAGGATTGCGAAGAGTTAAAGGACCTCACCACATCGCATATCTCGATCGACGCTCAGGGGATAGTTTACCAGCCGAGAACAGTGCTGGCAGACGAACGGGCGCAGGATATTTTCACGAAGACTGCTCGGCTGGTCAACGGTCCAACCATGAGGTAGGATTGCCGTGGCGGAGTGATGAGCCACACCTACCACCGAGTCACGATATGACCGTTCGTAGACTCGACACCATTGAAAGGAAAATGGATAAGTCAGCTGACTTCAAAAAAGCACACGTGTCACAGGTCAATGACCTCAAGGAAAAAGGGTACACGAACAAAGTAGCCGATGACGCAACTCGGTCCGGAATGATACAACTGGAAAGCGACAGCAGATGGTCCACTGGTCCCCTCTTCCTGGGCGGACCAGAACACATCTGGCCAACGGAGATCGCGCAGGGAGAGGGGGGTGATGAGATCGTCGCGCACATAGCGCACATCACCAGCCTCGTCGACACGACTCGTTTCTCGTCATACGAACGATTACTACGAACGACTGCGTATGTCCTGCTGTTCGTCGACAAATGCCGCAAACGCGCTACCCGGTTGACGTTGCGTCACAAGCAGGAGGCCGAGCTGCTACTGATAAGGGAGGCTCAGAGGGAGTGTTTTCCAGCGGAAATAGCGCGACTCGCTGTAGGTAGGAGAGTAGACAGGACCAGTCGACTCTACCGATTGGACCCGATTTTTCAAGACGACGTCATTCGTTTAAACGGTCGCATAAATGCCGCGAACGTTTCTCAAGATAGGAAGTGCCCACCCATCTTGGAAGGCAAACATCCGATGACGTCACTATATTTACGTCAGATTCACGAACGGGATCATCACGCGGGACGTGAATATATAGTGAACAAAGCGAGGGAACGCTTTTGGATTTTAAAGGTGCGACCGACAGTGCGCGCACTGATAAGAGATTGCGTGACATGTAAGCGACGAAGGAAGCCGCCAATACGGCCCGTCAAAGGGAACTTACCTATTGAACGATTGGACACCCACCTGCGGTCGTTCACCCGTTGTGGAGTAGACTGTTTCGGCCCAATGACAGTCACAATAGGAAGACGGCATGAAAAACGATGGGGTATGTTGTTCACCTGTCTTGTCACGCGAGCAATACATATAGAGTTGTTGCCAAGTTTGAACATCGATTCAGCTATATTAGCGCTAAGAAGAATGGCGGCTAGGCGCGGATGGCCTAAAACTATGATGTCCGATAACGGGACTAATTTTCGAGGAGCCGACGTTGAAATCCAACAGGCATATAAGCAGTGGGCGAATGACCTCAATGAATTCGCAATTAAGCAAGATATGGAATGGCGGTTCATTGACCCCGGGGCCCCAAATCAGGGCGGCGCGTGGGAACGACTAATAAGAAGCGTAAAGTCGGCGTTGTCGGCCGTGTTGAAGGAACGCGCACCAAAGGAGGAGGTACTTTCCACGTTGCTAATCGAGATCGAGCACACCGTCAATTCGCGACCCCTCACACACGTAAGTGTTGAACCTGGCGACGAGGAGGCGCTCACGCCGAACCACTTCTTATTAGGCTCGGCTACTGGACTACCAACCACAGGGCAGTGCGACGTCGCCGATCGAAAGACATGGCGCGCAACACAGGCGCTAGCGGACAAGTTCTGGACTCGTTGGATAAACGAATACCTACCAACGTTGACACCGCGCGGCGACGTCCGAGATTCACGCACGCAACTCGCACCGGGGAATATAGTAGTCATTGCGGATGGTCAACTGCCGCGAAATGTATGGCCATATGGGAAGATAGTGCGCACCATACCAGGACCTGATGGTGTCATACGCAGCGCTGAGGTACAGACGCGTGGAGGCGTTTTCAGACGCCCAGTTAGAAGGCTCGTTGTCCTGGCCGATGGAAGTTAGGCTCGCGTTGCTACGCCGGGGGGAGGCTGTTACGGACACGAGCATGTAATTTAGAATCACTAAATATAATCAACATTACGTCATTCACAGACGCGTAATGTATGTACATAAGCGCTGTACATAATAGAGAGCAAGCCTATCAGAGGCCAGACTATTGTCCAATCAGCTACTGGGATAGTATATAAGGCTATGTACTGAGTTCTTAGAAGTACATAATGCGGTTCTTAGAAGTAAATAGAGCAGAAAAACCGTTAAGAATAATCTGGGTTTCTATTGGTAGAATACAACGGAGAAAATCACGCCACTATTGATGACCAATGGTGTGCTTGCCGTATGCGGGGGGTCGGGAGGTGAACGTCAGCCGGCCTCAACAGGATTAGGAAATAGACTAGAGGAAAAGGGACTCTCTCCCACGACTTGCGACCGGCTGAAAAGGTACTTAAGCTGCACTTTCCTTGAAGACGACGTTCTCTCTCTGCAGTTCGACTCGAAGCGTCACTGCGACAGTTTGTCTTGGCACCCTACGCTCCTGGAGCGGCCCTAGATTTCCAGATTTCCTAAGTTATCTAACGTATTAGAGTCAGTGAAGTATTGTAAAGTAACTGTGAACTATTTGTGAGTTAGCGTCACGCGTATGTACGTAAAGGACTCGATTATGTGAAAGTATTTACACGTGTTATGTGAAGTCTGTATTTTTATACGTGTTAAATAAATTGGCTGAGGCCTTTCAAGCGTGACCATTGTGTTGTGTAATTATTTACATCCTCTGCCCCCAACAATATCCTACCTAAAAAAAAGCCTCAAAAAAAAATAAAAAATAAATCGCAACGGTGAACATTATTTTTTTTGGAGGCTTTTTGTTTTTGAATTTAACATTTTAATGCCTTACTTTTTGTGTGGTTTGTATTATCGCTAGGTATCTAAAAAGTAACGCAAACAGCGTTACTTATAATTTTTATTCCATTATTTTTATTAAGAACTTGAGTAACCACTCTATGAATATTTTTCTTCGAAATCGTATAGCTCTTAATAAATTTACCAAAATTTATTATAGGTTATATTTGTTGTATAAATTACCGTTCTTAATAATTAAGTAAAATACATAAATTCTGAGAACAATACTCTAGATTATGAGTGCGGTGAATATTGACATGGAAAATTAATATTTAAACAATTTTCATTAAAGGTATATTGCATAGGTAGGTTGCTTTACGTATTAATCGGATTCCCCAGACGGTTGCAAACTAACGTCCCAACCAAGGTGACCTTACTAATTTCAGTCTGTGTAGACAGCAGTTGTAATCCATGTCCTTCAACGCCCTTGGTTGGGAGGCGCGTTTTCCCAACCACCGAAAGTGTTGGCGCGTGGTTTACATCCATGTAGCCGCAACATAAACCAAACACATAAACCAAGGTCGCCTTGGTTGGAACGCTAGTTTGCAACCGTTTGGTCACTCCTTTATGCATGAAATGACATGACAATGAGCAATTACATGTTGTAATAAGCATGCTTTTCAAAGATATTTTTTTTTATAAAGTTGGATCGAAATTAATATTTTGATTAGTCATACTGTGTTCGAGATATTTCTAAACAATTGCAGAAGATTATTTTTCTCGATCTTCCTTTGCTATACCTGTGTTAGTGAACTCAGAAATATGTTCAACAAAATATAACTATATACGATTAAAAATCATTAAAAAAATCTAAACTATAATCAAACTGTATTATAGTTATACATAGGTACTGAAAAAAAAACCGCTTTATTAAATATCTTAAAATTTGGCATCAAAAAAAATCCCGCATCGCTATTAACTGGAAGTGTGCCTAAATGATTAACTACTTAATGTCTGGCAAACCAGCAATATTTTAAGAATTATAATACTTGCCTACGCAACTTTTTGAAGATGGCGCTGTATTTCTTCCCATTCCGTACATATCTTTTAGTTGTGGTCTCATATTCCTTCTAAATATCATCATCATTCCACACAATCCACCCATTATTTATTTGATCCTCACTGACTCTTATAACCACCTACATTCAAACTCTTTAGATTGTTAGACACATTGAAATATATAGTTCCCTTCAATATGATTGAGCTGATTGGTGCTGATACACGCGTCATGTTCGCGAACGAGCGCCATCAGTTAAGGCTGGCTATCTCTCTCTGCTTATTTTAATTTCTATACTTTTAATAAATATTTTGTTTTCTTAATTTATTTCCATTGTTCTCATACAAGAAAAGCGATAAGAAATCTGGCAACATACCAGGTTTTGAATATGATTTAACCTTTCGAATACCGTAATTAGAGACACAATAGAAAGACAATGAGAGAGTCTATGTAGTTTTCTGCATGTTCTTCTCCATAGAAGTCTACATGTTAGAATGTACTATTAGCTTAATTTTCCTAATTTACCAACTTCTTAACTATTTCAGAGTGCCGATAAAAAGTTTATTTTAAATAAATGCTTAGAGTTTGCGATACATATCATAACATGTCATGTTAGGTACTCGTACATGTAGATAGTCGATGGGGTCGAAAGTTTTGGAGAGACAATCGTGTACCGAAAGACGCAGCGCTTGAAGGCCACCTATACGGTGGATTGATGATCTGGTAAAGGTCACTGGAATCCAATGGGTGCCAGACACACAAGACCGGTCGTTGTGACCACACTTTGGGAGGCCGCCAGTGGACCAGTGGACGTCTTTCGGCAGAAATGTTGATGATAATGAGTACCCGTAGCCTGGATCCATAGAGTACTATGGCGACCATAGAGGCCACATATATATTGCTGGCTTGAATACTGGCAGCATAGTGTATAACTATGCTGCCAGTATTCAAGCCAGCAATTAAGGTTTATGTTTAAAAAGCTTAGGTATTCATGTTTAGATGGAAGATTGTTTTAGAATGTCAAATAAGTAAAAGACTAAGCAAATGAAATATTTTATAAATAATGTAACATAGAGTGTTTCTAACACTATGATAATACAAATTGAACTAGAAGCCTTTAGTGGTGTTGCCAGTTTATATCTATACATATAATAAAACAGTAAAATGGTGGAGCGTTGGTATTAGTTGGCGAAAAAACTGCTGAACCAATCCTGTTCAAATTTTGCATACATAATCCTTATAGGCCGGGTCAACTGTTAGGCTACATATTATCACGCTATTTGCTATGGGGGGTGAGCAATAATCCAAAATGTCGACATTGAACGACATTTGCCACGTTCGATCCCCAGCTACAGTTAAAAATTTTGTCATTATTTTATCTTCTTTTTTGTAATAAAATAACTTTTACCATTTTTTCAAAATAAAATTGACATTTCTATTCGATATCTTCTAAATATTTTGTAAAAACTAATCAAAACACATAATAAAATCAAAGCGGCGAGTAAAATCACGTACTAAAATGTAAATATGGCACCACACGCAATTCAGATACTCGAATCAGAATCAGAATCAGAATCGTTTATTTCAAATAGACCAATTACAGGCACTTTTGAATTGTCAAAATGTCAGTCAGTCAAAAAAAGAAAAGTTAAGCTAAATTGCACGTTCCAAAGCGTAGATCTCTATTTTATTTTATTTTATTTATTTATTTAGGATCTCCAACAAAGGATGTACACAATATCTGTATCTTATAACTAGTGGTTCCGGTATCTTGTTGGTGTACTCCTTCACTTAAAGGAGACCACAGCATGCACAAAAATAATTTAAGCAACTAAGCTAACAAGAATAAAATTAAATATACATTACAAACATGATATAAATGAATAAAGATAATAATACTGAAAATTGATTCAATAATAATGATTTTTTTTTAATATGATTTTGTTAAAAAAATTTTTTAAAAATTTAATTAATATGTATATTAAATGAATAAAGAAAATAATGATTATGATAAAATTGGAATTATAATAACAATTAATAAAAAATAATAAAATTAATCTATTATAAGTACATTAAATTAAATTAAATTAAATTAAATCTTGTAAACATTTCTTATACTTTGGCAGTGACTCGCAGATGTCTAAGCTTGTAGTTTTAGCCAATGCGTTATATTGCCTACAAAGTCTTGGCACAGCGGCGTAATGACCCAGGTTGGTTTTAGATCCAGGAGTACAAAATAATTCGTAGGTGTTATGCCTGGGGATACAAAATGGAATTTTTATAGCTAAAGAGCTCAAGAGTTCGTTGCAGTCTATTACTCCACTAAGGATTTTGTGGAGGGTGATGCAGTCTTGCTTCTTCCTACGATTGGTTAGCGTATCCATGTGATAGTGCTTTAGCCTGGCGGCGTAACTAGTCAATTTTTTAGCTAACTGATCATTGTAACAGAGATGATAAAGGAACCGCTTTTGAACACTCTCTAATCGCTTGGAGTAGACTTCGTAATGCGGATTCCATATCACAGAACTGTATTCTAGGATTGGACGAACCAAGGTGTTGAAGAGCCTTATTTTTATAGCTGGACTTTTAAATTCCTTACTATTTCATAGTACAAATCCTAGTGTCTTGAAAGATCTTGAGACAGTATTCAATATATGTACATCGAACTTAAGCGCCTGATCAAGTTGAACTCCTAGGTCGCGTATATTGATCGCTTTCTTTATTTCAGCACCCTCTATGTAGTATTTATTCTCTAGTACTTTTTTGTTACGAGTGAACTGGATGTAATGACACTTACCGATGTTTAAAAGCATCTTGTTTTGTTTACACCAAGCGGAAAGTCGGTCGAGATCATCCTGTAGCATTTTAGAGTCTGATTTTATCTGAATTGGCCTCATAAACTTTAAATCATCAGCAAACAAATAGTAACTGGAGTGTTTGAAGCACTCAGTTACGTCATTGATAAAAACGTTAAAAAGAATTGGTCCCAGATGCGATCCTTGAGGTATTCCAGAGGTAGCCAGATAACTATCTGAAAAGTGACCGTTCACTACCACCTTTGATTCTCTCTTTTCCAAGTAAGATTTAAACCACCCTATCAACGTTCCGCCCACACCGAGTTGAGCCAGCTTGTTAATGAGAAGGCAGTGATCCACCTTGTCAAATGCTTTGCTAAAATCAGTGTAGATTGCATCCACTGGAACACGATTGTCAAGGCACTTAGATAAAGCTGACGTAAAGCACAATAGGTTGGTGTTAGTAGATCTAGATCTTACAAAACCATGCTGAAATTCACTAATGTGTTGTTTAAGGTACCACATCAGATGTTTGCTGACAAGTTTCTCGAATACCTTTCCAAACGTAACCAGTATTGAAATTGGTCTATAATTAGCCACCAAGTGCTTCTCCCCCGATTTAAATATGGGGATCACGTTGGCTTCTTTCCAGGCATCTGGATAGACACCATCGCGTAATGACCTATTAAAAATAATTTGTAGGGGTGTTACTAGCGCCTTGGCACAACGTTTGATAAATATAGGAGGAATACCATCACTACCTGCACCCTTAGTTTCATCCAATCCAATCAATTCGCGATAAAGATCCTTACTATCAAATTCCAAGTTAAGTAGTGACGCCGACGTGAGAGAATAACTAGTATTTAAGATATTTGTACTGTTCGTCGGGGCACTAAAGGTACTTGCAAAATGTTCTGCAAACATGTTGCAAATGTCCTTTCCACTTGATGCGTTTTGGTTGTTGTGTGACATTTGTGCCGGATAAGTACTACTACATTTTCTCTTACCTTTAATGTATGACCAGAATGTTTTGGGGTTTTTTATAATGCTGTTTTCCACGTTCGTGATATATTTCTTATAGCATGTAGAAATTAAAATATTGCATTCGTCCCGTGATCTTTCAAAATACACTTGGTCTAGTGGATTCTTGTACTTTTTAAAACGAGTATGATATTTGTACTTTTCTCTCAGAAGTCGTATAAGATCACGTGAGTACCAAGGTGGATATTTTTTGCTGACCGTTTTTTTTAAAGGGATACATTCTGATATAGCTTGTCTTAACAAGTTGTAAAAAACGGTTACCATTTCGTTAATGGATTCACAATTATTGAATTCACGTTCCCATTGTATCGCCAACAAATGATGTAGAATCTTTTCATAGTCTGCACGAAAATAGTTAGGTTTTTTAATGTCATTAGCCTCCAAGAAACGTTCTGCCAATACTGGTAGGTTAAATTCTAGTGGGGGGTGTAAGAGGTCTTCTTTTGATAAGCTGTGCTTAGAGCGAACCATATCCGTTAAAGAGGTATTACAGAGTATTAAGTCCAATATTTTTGATTTAATGTTTAAAACATTATTGTATTGATTTAGGTCATTTAGATGTAGAAATTCAGATAGTATTGTATTAAAATCCGACTTGCTGGGTTCTGGATATGAGGATATGGAGTCATTGTTTACAAGCCATGTTATGTTAGCAAGATTAAAGTCACCTAAAATCAATATTTTTATGGCGGTAAGTCCCCTCTTTGAGGCGTGGTTGGAAAGACCTCACGGCGTCCTCACCTTCCGCATGACGCAGGTTCTCACCGAACACGGTAAGTTCGGGAAGTTCCTGCACCGAATTCGTGCGGAAGAGACGCCCGGGTGTCGCCACTGTGCGGACCGCCCGGAGGACACGGTGGAGCACACGGTGGAGGTGTGCCCCGCTTGGGCAGAGCAACGCCGTGTCCTCGTGGGGGCGATCGGCGGCGGCGATCTCTCGCGCCGGGCCTTGGTACAGGCCATGGTCCGGAGCGAGGAAGAGTGGCAGGCGGTCGCCTCCTTCTGCGAAGCAGTAATGCTAGCAAAGGAGGCGGCCGATCGCGTGAGGCAACGGTCCTCACGCCCCAACCGCCGCCGGGATTCCGATCCCGATTTCCGGCCACCGTAGGCGAGGGCTTGCGGACGGCGAGCAATGGGTGGCTCGCCGTCCGATCGTCCGGTAACCGTCCGGACCAAGCCCAAGTCGTCGACGGCGCGTATTGTTCCACGCGCGCCTCATGGAGATGTCAGCAAATCGTAGGGGCCCAACAGGGTCGAAGCCTACTGGGGCCACGGGTAGTGTGAAAGCGAAACCCGGGGCCCTGGGACGAAGGCAAAGAAGGAACAGGAGTGGGTTTTTAGTCAGTAAAAGTCTGACACTACTTTCCGCTCCGCCCAAGAGCGGGATTTGTCATAAGATGATTTTCCCACCTAAAAAAAAAAAAAAAAAAATGTTCATTTCCATTAAATACCCTGTGAACGTTTTTGGTAAACAGCTCCAATGAGTCACGGTGAATTGGTGGCGGTAGGTATACCCCACTGACATACAATATTTTTTCATTACTTTTTGATGAATTAAGATCAATACTTATCCATAAGTCTTCCAATTCGCTTTCAAATTGAGTTAATCTACGTGGTTTCAAAGCTTTCGCGACGGCAATTAATACCCCTCCGCCGTCTTTACGAGATTTATACCTACTGGATTCACGGTCGCGTCTGTAAACTACATATCTATCGTCAAACAACTCAGAATCATAGACACCGCTGTTTAGCCAAGTCTCCGTGAGCACTACAATGTCGTGATTTTGTATAGATATGTTACGGTAAAAGTCTGTGGTTTTAGTTTTCAAGCCTCTTACATTTTGATAGTAAACATGAATTGGACGATTGAATGTGACTAGTATAATAACAATAGGTACTACTATGGAGAAGAACGTGCAAGAAACTCCATGGACACTCTTTTAAAATCATATTATTGTTACATAAATCTTGGTTACATATTTCATGTCGCTTCTAATATGTGAGCACAATGTAGATAAATAAGAATAAAAACTAATTAAAAAGATAGAAATTGAATTAAGCCACTGGCAGCTAAGAGATGACCAGTCTCAACCGACGGCACCCGTTCACGAGCATGACGCGTGCATCAGCCTCACTCAGCTCAACCATTTTGAAGGGAACCGAATGACCCAATAACACGTGCCACCATCAGCGAGACTTTTGAGTGAGCATGACAAACTCTCACCTGCCATGCTCGTAATGTCAAACAAGTTGTAACCTAATAAAAATGCTCCATGGTACTTCACATTCAGAAAACTTGAAAAAAAAAAGTGCTTCTACATTATACAATGCTATTGTTTCCAAATGCAAAAGGTAATAAATTATCATAACCTCTATTGAAATAAACAAATAAAATAAAATAAGAAAGATTTCGAAAATAACAAAACAAAAAGGGGAATAGTAAGTATCTCTTCCAATAATTAGAAATATATATATTAAAAAAAACACAAAACTTAATTTGAAGGCTGTAGCTGTGGAGCAGAATTTCGCCAAGCGTTTTTGTCAAGGATATAATCTTCCAGTTTATAATACGCTTGTCTACATAGTGTGCGTTTAATGCATGTTTTAAATTTGGACTCATTTAGTTGTAGAATCTCAAGTGGTATTTTATTATAAAATCTTACACAGTACCCCATAAAAGAACTATGTACTTTTGCCAATCTGAATCGAGGTTGGCTCGCAACGCCATCTAAAGACTGAAAGTAGAAATAATGATGACAATGATAGTTGAACGTCATATTTGATAGATGGCATTGTGTATTTTACGTAATTTTCTGAGTGGCGGAAGAATGACCATCGCCCAAGTTTGCAGACAGTTTTATTGTTTAAAATTGGACAAAAACCGTTATGATTAAACTGGAGTTAGACGGAGACATTTTTAATCCTACTGCTTTTTTTCCCCGTGGTTGTAACAAACTAATTGACCGTGATTATTCAAGGGATACCAACCAAAGGCGATAAAAGTAAATACTTATATGTATTTAATTATTGACTTTAAAATAACATGGCCAAATTTTCGGAAGGGGTAGCATGGCACCTTGCGTTGGAAGGCCCCCAGGTGGACCGATGACCTGGTGAGGGTCGCGGGAATCCGATGGATGCGAGACGCACAGGACCGGTAATTATGGTGACACTTGGGGAGGCCTATATATAAGGGTGGAAGTCATCCAATGACTTCTCCCACTCTGGTTGGAGCGGGAAGGCGTGTCAAACTTTTACTGACTAAAACCACACCTGTGTCCTTCAGTTGCCCTTTGCGACATCTCTTTGAGGAGCGCGTGGATCACTACGCGCTGTTGACGACTGGGCTCGGTCCGGTCAATTACCGGACGGCCGGACGGCTGTGGACGACCGATTGCTGGATGTCCGCGAGCCCGCGTCTACCGTGGCTGGTCGTCGGGGTCAGAATCTCGGCTCGGCGTGAGGACGTTCGTTCCCTCACGCGTGCGGCCTCCTCCTTCACTAGCATTACGGCTTTGCAGAAGGAGGCGACCGCCTGCCATTCCTCCTCGCTTTGGACCATAGCCCAAAGTCACAAGGCCCGGCGCGAGAGGTGACTGACGCCGATTGCCTCCACGAGGACAACACACACCTCTGTGTGTTCCACTGTGTCCTCCGGGATGATGGCACCTTGCGGCCTAATAATGGTGTGTTTTATTATTAGCAGTCACTGCTTCATGTAAAACTGGGTCGAAAGGTTTGCGTTCCTGATCACAGTTCGACAACGTATGATGTATCTCAGATTCCTTGCACCCTTACGTCGACATCCGTACGTTACCTTCTTGCAGTGAGTGGTGACCAACACTGGAACCACCCTCTGAGGGAGGCCAGTCTCAGGGATAACACTAATCGGCTGCTACATTTGTTTACCGGAATTTAATTGTTTTATGGATACACAAGCTCAGTACTGTTGAGGGTGTTTCACGCGGTTTCTGTTCCGGATTCGGTTGGAAGTACTCTGATATTACCATTTTACAAATCGCCCGGAGGACCCGTTGTAGCATGCGGTGGAGGTCTATCCTGCTTGGGTGAACCGCCGTGTCTTCATAGAGGCAATCGGCGTCAGTGACCTCTCGGTTTGGCCATCAATATGCGAGTTCGATTGGACAGGGATACACGCGTTCAAGATTTCACCGAAATTCATTCAAAAGTTGGAGACTCTTCATAGGGTAGTTTCCACTATGGAATAACATTTGTCTGATATACGAGGACGTCAGTCAAATACACACCAAAAAATCCTAGGTAAATGAACAAGTAATTTTTACGTGCGCCGTCGATTCAGGATTGCTTTGATCAGGTGACCGGACGGCTCCACCGCAATCGCCCTGCGGCTTTCAACACCTGGAGCATCACTTCCCTCATTATCCTTCATAGTTTCAGCCACCTTCTTCGATCGTAGTGCTTCACTGAAGGAGGCTACTGGTTGGCATTTTTTCCACTAATCGCCTCCATGAGGACACGGCGGCGCCGGCGCTCCTACCAAGCGGGACTGACTTCCACCGTAAGTTCCATCGTATTCTCCGGGCGATCCGCACAATGGTGAGACTCGAGTGTTTCTTTTCGCTGAATTCGATACAGATACCTCCCGAAACACCCACATCCAGTGAGTCCTGCACAAAGAGAGTATGCCGTGACGCCTCTGTAGCCACTCCTCAAAGACAGGCATTACCGCTGCGATTGTGACGTGCTCACTGTGACAATGTTGTTTTACCGGAACATAAACCAGAAAAATACATAAACTAGTGCCTTTTCCCTTGGGGTAGGCAGAAATGCCAACTGCTACGACCCTTACATACTCTTTCTATTCATTGACGTTCATACATCTGGATCTGGACGAGTACATAACATGTATCCTGAAGGTAATTTGCGTTTTTACCTTTAACAGTTTTATGTGAAAGTACAATAAATAATTACGATGCTTTCAGAATGAATTGCAAGCACAGAATAATTGTACGGTTTTACCAACTTAACGTAGACGAAGTCGCGGGCAGCAGCTAGTACTTAAATGTATTTGTCATCTTATTTTTTTTTTTAATTTATAATTCGTCTGTATTTTTATTTTCTTTTTCTTTCCAAATCTTTTTGTACACTGCACCATTCCGGCGTCTATGTCGACACCGCCACCGGCCCACGCTGAAAACCAGCGCTGTGAGCTCATCACCTTGTGTGTGAGGCCGCAGCTTTATGCTGAGTGTTCGGCCATTTTGCGCGGATGTGACCCATATCTTCCCTATCTATTGATTATGTTTGTTAGCTAGTTTTAAAATTGCGTCATTTCGCGTAAATAAACAATTTAGACATTACAACATTATTTATTTTAACATTTAGACATTTATGTTTGCCTAATGTACTGAACAGCTGATATTTTTTTCGCGATTTCGGCTTTGCTCCCATAATAAAAATTGTTTGTTATCATGAGCACAATCACGTGTATAAGTATCGTGCACTAATTGCCAGTCACCCTGTAAATAAAAAATTAAAATTTCTTTAATTCAGACCCAATAGTCCATATATTGTTTCCCTCTCCTAAAGAGGAGGCCTGAGTCCCAACAGTGGGAACATTATAAGGCCGACTATACCTATATAGTCGATATATTGTTAGTTATTGTTGCGTACCGGAAGACGCAGCGTTGGAAGGCCTCACAAGGTGGACCGATGAGCTGGTGAGGGTCGCGGGAATCCGATGGATGCGAGACGCTCAGGACTGGTCATTGTGGCGACATTTGGGGGAGGCCTATGTCCGACAGTGGACGTCTTTCGCCTGAAATGATGATGATGATGATGATTGTTGTGTTTGTGGTTGTTATTAATATAATTTGTATTTTGTGCTCACATTTATTGTGAGTACAGCTAGGAGTGGAATTCCCTGCCGGAGTCTGTGTTTCCTCATAGCTACAACCTGGGACTCTTTAAGTCAAGTGTGAATAGGATACTTCTAAGCAAGCGTGCACTATCGTCGACCACGTCGTCCCTTTCCATCGGGGGCAATAGTAGTTAAACACGAGCCTATAAATTGTAAAACAAAACCGGGTAAGTGCGAGTTGGACTCGCGCATGAGGGATCCGTACAAACTTTCCTGTGAAAACAGTTCAATTCCTGAATTAAGTTACGTTATTATTTAAGTTACGAAGATTTTTTCGAATCGCATTTTCAATTTACAGTTTTTAGATTTTTTCCTATACTTGGGTAATGAGACCTTGCATCATGCCAAATTTCAGGATTGTAGAACAACGGGAAGTACCCTAATGAATTTTGATTCCCTTGATATTGTCGAAATACACGTTTTTTGCGACATAAACGGCCGTATCTTTTTTTCTCGTTAACTCAAAAGTTTGATTTTTTCACAGCTTCAAGGGACCGCAGACTTGAGTATATGAATTTAATTTCAACTCGATACTTCCACCTCCTTTCAACGCGTTCCCGAGATAAAGGGTCTTGACAGACAGGCAGACAGACGGACGGACAACAAAGTGATCCTGTAAGGGCTCCGTTTTTTCCTTTTGAGGTACGGAAATCTAAAAATATTTACAAAATAAGCCTCCACGCCAAATTACATAATTATATAGACTGTGTAGAGCAGTGGTGGCCCAGTGGTAACGGCCCCGACTTACGAGTTGTAGGTCGCGGGTTCAAACCTAGCCAGGCGCATTACTTTGTGTAATTTATTTCATCACCACTGTTCTCAAAACGGTGAAGGAAAACATCGTGAGGAAACCGGCATGTCCGAGAACCAAAAATTCGAAGACATGTGACATCCACCAACCCGCACTGGGCCCGCGTGGTGGATTACAGCCCATTCCCTCTCCTAGAGAGGAGGCCTGAGTCCCAACAGTGGGAACATTATAAGGCCGACTATGCTATGCTATGCTATAGACTGTGGTATTCGTTATCAATGAAGACGGGACCGTTACTAATAATTCAGAGGAATGTGGTTCTTCCTTTTCATAAGGAAAAACTGGGTGAAAAATAAGTAACTCAACAGAGCTTTTGTCAGGAAAAAACAAATAATTTTCAGTAAAAGTTTGCATAATTACAGGGTGGGGATTCAAGGTTAAGTGTTTCTGTTATCCTGTTGTTTACTAAAAGAAAAACCAATAATTTGTTTTGAAAAACTTTTTGTTGCAGAAAATCTAGCAGCCCAGCGTTCTTTGAAACTGTAGAAACTGACTGACTCACATATCAACGCACAGTCGAGACTACTGGGACTAGGAAAATGGAATTTTGCACAAGGCTTTCTTATATGACGAAAGGCGAGCACCACAAATGGATTGAAAATTCATCTTTTAGGGGGAGAAAAAAGGATATTTGGTTTGTATGCAAAAATTTCACATGATAATAATAAAAAAATAATAATAAAGGGATTCTTATTTCTTGGGTTAATTCACTTGAAACTTGGCAGAATTTTTATTTTATTTTATTGATATAAACTAGTGCTTAACTGCGATCCCATTTGATGGTAAGTAGTGATGCAATCGTTGATGGTGAGGCGCACTAGTTTATTAAGAGCTTATTCACTCTAGTTTCTAATCAAAATGAATAATAAAGAATGTCATTATTACTTTTTCATAACTACCCTCAAAATATGGTTTAATATGCTAGTTGTAGATAATCCTATAACGATCTTTGTTTTTATTATTGAGATTGAAAAGTTATCAAATAACTTTTTCCACATAGGGTGGAACGAAAGTGGGAGGAACTGTCATACCTTTACCGACTACACCCATCCGCGTTCTTTTAGATGCCTTTTACATTTCAGGACCACAAGTGACTCTTCCAAACAATCCCACAACCTCAGGGTTGTGGGTAGGCATTTATATTCATCCTTAGGGTGTTTTTAATATCGTGCGGATTACATTTATTTCATTGTCAGATTTCACGCAGCATGAGACACGCTTGCCTACGATATAGTTTTCTGCGGGCGGCTGTGCGTTGTGGTTTTGTACCATGGACAACAAATGCACGGGGGCACCACGCGGGGCTGCTGTCCGAGATCATGCCCGGCGTCCCGCGTGCGTATTCAACGCATTACAGTAAATATTTGTATGAAAAGGACATTTGCGATATTACACGTGCGAGGCAATCCCGCATGCGTGATCAAAACCGCACGATATTAAAAACACCCTAAGTAAGATCACTTTGCCTTCCGCTTGTCCATCTATAAAGACCCTTTTATTCAAGAATGCCTGAAGTTATTAAGCTGAAATTAATTACTTCCTCTATTGAAACATCAAACTGGTTATGCTCACAGCAGCGTAAACTGGACAAACCATATCAAAATGTAGTGCATTATAAACTTAGTCTGCCAGCGCGTTGACGAATAGTTTTAATTACAAACTACTCTCTACAAGTTTGCCAAGCTTTGGACATGTTACATTGAATTACAGTTTAGAGGATCTACATAGACTTAGTACTCACCATCAAATAAATAGAGGTATGGACTGAGCACTCACGTCACTAAGTTTACTACTATGTATGAAATTGACGACCTTCGGACCTTTCCCGGTCATCTCTCTCTTCTTCAACTCGTATCTACGCAATGTTGAGTGTGAGTCTCCTCCATTACTTTACTTCGTTTTAGGCCTCCCACCTCCAATCGTTGCTTTGTTGATCAATGTCTTCTGTCCACTTGGAGTATTGCAGTAGTGTCAAAGGTGTAACCTGTGATGTGAACCAACGTACGATCGCTCTGTCTCTTTCTTTCTTAATAGTGAACAGCAAGATAGGTAAGATAAGATAAGATAAGATAAGATAATCATTTATTTGCTCAAACATGAGTACAGTACATACGTCACAAAATAAATTGTCAGCATGCAACAGATGTTATAATTCAAAAAATAGATCGTCATGTTTGCCTTGGACACTGGCATGCAAATATTTCAAAAATAATACAAATAAAAATTTATTCTAACATGTCATTAATTCAAATCACTAAAAAATATATCCTATATTTTTAAGTCTATAATGCCATGATGAGTTAAATTATTTAATAATTCAATTCCTGTTTAGCCATAAGTATCGGCACAGCCAGTGTAAAAATGTCATAAATAACATTGAAAAATACAAAAACTAAGAATTATACAACAGTCACACAAAAAATTGAATTGAATTGCTCATACAAATTTTATGATATAAAAAACCTTTTAAATTGAAAGTTGCTATAAGTAGGTAATGTCAAAGTTCAAAATAAGTAAAAAGAAACTGTGATGTCAGACAAATACAATAATAATGTCAAAGATACAAGAATAATGTCAAAGGTACAAGATTAATGTCAAAAATACAATAATAATGTCAAAGGTACAAAAGTTGTGTTAAAATTAAAAGATTTATGTCGAAATTACAAAGTGTATGTCAAGATTATGTCAAAATTACAAGATTAATGTCGAAATTACAAGATGAATGTCAAAATTACATAATTTATGTCAGAATTACAAGATAAGTGTCAAAATTACACAATTTATGTCAGAATTACAAGATGAATGTCAAAATTACAAGTAAAAGTAATTGCGTGAGGAAAAATAATTTAGTCAAAAACTTTTTCGGCCAGAAATTCGGAGACACTGTAGTATGCTTTTTGCAAAAGGAACGTTTTTAATTTACGCTTGAGTGCATTACTATTTAGCTCTTTCCAACTTTTAGGCAATTTATTAAATATAGTCGGATACATGCAGACGATACTTTTGCGCATGAGTGCCGTTTTTGCTGGATAGATGCGCAGAATCCCGTCTGTTACGCGGTACAGCTTCCTGTAGACGTGGAAGGGAATAGGGAACGCTCAGTTCATTCCACTATGTCTATGCTTACTATAAACTCAGTGAAAGGTGTTATATTATCTTCTAAATGAGTAATAAACGTCTTTATTAAGTAATTTTGAGGTGAGCCGTTATGGGCTCATGTTTAAATCCACGGCTTTGCTCCTTGACAAATTAATTCTGAGGTGTTTATTTTTGAAGTCAGCCGTAAATTCATCTTTGTGTAGCTTTAAGAATAACTAATTTACTTTTTGATTTATGCTTATGCTTTTTATGTATTCGTTAATTTTTTGGGCACGCCATAATTATGGCGGTATGTCCCCTCTTTGAAGAGTGGCTGGAGAGGCGTTACGGCGTCCTCACCTTACGCATGACGCAGGTCCTCATCAGACATGGTAAGTTCGAGAAGGATCCAGCATCGGATTCAGGCGGAGGAAACTCCCGGGTGTCACCATTGTGTGGACCGCCCGAAGGACACGATGGAGCATACGGTGGAGTTATGCTCTGCTTGGGCCCAGCACTGCCGTGCCCTCGTGCAGACAAGCAGCTTCAATGACCTTTCGCGACGTGCCCTGGACTATGATCTGGAGCGAGGAGGAATGGCAAGCAGTCGCCTCCTTCTGCAAAGCAGTAATGCTAGCGAAGGAGGAGGCCGCATTCGTGAGAGAACGAACATCCTCAGCCCCAGCCGCCGAGACCTCGACCCCGACTACCAACCACGGTAGACGCGGGCTTGTGGAGACGTCGAGCATTGGGTAACTCGCCGTCCGGCAGTCCGGTAATTGACCGTACCGATTTCCAGTCGTCGACAGCGCGTAGTGATCCACGCACTCCTCAAAGAGATGTCAGCAAACCGTAGGGGTCCAGTAGGGCCGATGTCCGCTAGGACGGCGGGGATTTTCTGAAAAGGAAACCCGTAGTACTAGAACGCAAAGTGCAACTAAAAGACACAGATGTTGGAAAAAATGTATTCGTGACTTTGTTCTTAATTGATCGTATTGCTTGTTTATATGACCAGTAGTGCTATACTATATTTTAAGTATTATTTATTATTAGTTCCAGAATTCATCATACCTTAAGTTTAGATAGTGTCATGTGTTTTGAGGTGGACAATCATCAAATAACATCTCTCACGCCACCACCGGGAACAGCTGCAATTGTGGTCTGCACAGTACAAGGTTGCGACAGTCGCTATCTTCGTACAACGTTGCTTCTAAATCCCAGGGTGGCAGGCCAATAAGGAGGCTCACTGCCACACGGGTGACTGCACGGTATCCCCGCACTATCCGGATGGCCATGATCTTCTGAGATGCGTTCAGCTTGCCAGCTGGTCGCTTACGCAGTCATACCTCATGTGCCTCCACCTTGGCCCGCCGTATCTCCACTCGGAGGGTGGCCTCCACCTCTCGCCGACCATGTTACTTTTGGTTTGATTTTCATGTTTCTTTTGGAAGGTATATATCAGATTACCTTTAATTTATTTTTCATATCAAGTTAATTAATTTCGTAGACAATTTTGGGAGTCTATTTATTAATAAATAACTTAATTTGATACCCAATAAAAGCTAGAACGTCGTTAAAATATTTTGCTCGTTAAAAACCGCTCACTATTAATTTGGAACGTATTTACTCTTAATGAAGCGGATAGTTCAAATTCTTTGAATAGATTTTTGGAATTCAAAAGATAATATTGGGTTACCACTTATTAAATTCGGTACTTTAACTTTTACTTTGAATATAAGAATTTTGAACCTAAAGTTTGTTAGTGAAATCTTCATGCGTAGTGATATTTTATATAAAAAAAATCTTTGTTGAAAATAAATCTGAAATAAATCGACAAAAGAAAGTGAGGGTCAGCAAAATTGTTTCAAATGGAATCAAATTAATCAAACCTTAGTTCTTCATAAAATAAAATTCGCCGATATTTTCACAAAGGAATACTACTAATACTGCAAGATTGCTTTTTCTCGTTTTTCTAAAATATTTTTATTGTTAGAAGCACCACGGTTCGAAGAACAAGATTGAAATGATTGATATTTGCGATAAAGTTTTGATTGGAATCTTTATCAAGCATTAAAGAAACCGTAAAATATTTTAATGTAAGTTCATTTTTTTAACTAATTTTGGCTCAACGGTAACGGCCTCGACTTACAAGTTAAGGTCATATATTCAAATCCAGCCAGGCGCATTACTTTAGGCAGAGCACCGCCGTGACCTTGTCCGATCGGTGGCAACGACCTCTCGCGCCGGGCTTTGGGGGTTGCCTCCTTCTGCGAAGCAGTAATGCTAGCGAAGGAGGCGGCAGCCCGCGTGACATCCTCACGCCACAGCCACTGGAATCCCATCCCCGATTTACAGTCATCGTAGGCGTGGGCTTGCGGACTGCGAGCAATAGGTAGCTCACCGTTCGGCCGTCCGGTAACCGTCCAGACCAAGCCCGAGTCGTCGACGGCGCGTAGTGTTCAACGTGCGCCTCAAGGAGATGTCAGCAAAACCGTAGGGGCCCAGCAGGGTCAAAGCGTACTGGGACCATGGGGTGTACGAAAGAGAACCCTGGGGTCCTGGAATGTAAAGCAAAGAAGGACATAGGAGTGGGTTTTAGTCGGTAAAAGTCTCACAAGTCTGACACGCCCTCTCGCTCCGACCTAGAGTGGAAGTCATTGGATGATTTCCCACCAAATAAAATAAGCCAGGCGCATTACTTTGTGTAGTTTATAAGACATGGGACATCCACCAACGCGCACTGGGCACGCGTGGTAGATTATGGCGCATTCTCTCTCCTAGAGATTAGGCCTGAATCCCAGCAATTATTGGGCACATTACCAGTCGACAGCGATGTGGAAGAGTTTTTTGACGCCATATTTTAGTTTGGTTTTAGTCAGTTGTAATTAGTGTAGGGTTTTTATTATTATATTTTTTATTTTATTGTAATATTCAGTATTTTTTAATGTAAATACCTATGTAAAAATAAAGTATAAGGATAAAGTTAAAAAAAAAAGAAACAACATGCATGTTGCTAAAGAACTTGTCTTGGTCGCGAGTGTTAAGCAAAATAAAAGAGAATTGCTCAATGCAACGATTCCTATAATAATACATTAAAAAATTAGCGTGTGCAGTTACAAATATAGTGAAATTCGATTAAGTGGGACCTGAATAAGTGAGAAACCTCCATAGCTGGAACTCATGCTTAGGTCCTGACTCTTTAACACTGAATTACCTCTGTTAGTGAGACAAAGCAAACCTCTATTTCTGGGATTCATTCTTTCGATGTTATCGTCATAGTTACCTCTATAATTGAGACAGAGAGTGTATTTTACCTCTCTTACTGAGACTTTATTTGAAAGAATACTTTTTTAAATTGTTTTCTTTTTAATTTTTTAGGCATTGACCTCTGTAACTGTGATAATCACAATTTATTCCCTCTCTAACACGTTATTTAATTTAATAATTGTACCTTCATAACTAAAGTAACCTAAATTTTCACCTCTATTAATGGAACTCTCTTTAAATGATAGTTTATACCTGGATATCTGAGTCACTGGGTAGACTCTTTAAGTGAGACAAATTTACAGGTCCCTTAAAGTCTCAGTTATGCAGGTTTCACTGTATAAGTTTGCTTCACACTATAATATGCTAAGCATTCTCGTGAACAATACAACACTGTCTATTCTCCGAACATCATCTTGATCAAAAATTCGTTTACTCAACAAAGTAGTACAGTGTGCAAAATATCGTCGTTCACAAAGTCTATAAAGATGTCTTCGGGTCGGCACTGGGATGTATAGGCCTTCTGAGGCATGCTATAAAATCGCAGGAACTCCTTTGGGCTTGTGACATACGAGCAGAATTGTGGAGCAACTGAAAGATGGGCAAGTACCGGTAGACTTTGGTTTTCTACAGTACTTATTAATAGTGTTAATAGTGTAGGAGGTATGCGGAACAGGATGTAAAGTCCAATAAACCTTTGTTGAAAAGGGAGGATCCTTCGATCTGCCCCCCTAGCCAAGTTACGATCGTTTCGTTTGCGTCGAACGCCTCGAGTAGGCCACGCCTCCGATTCCTTTGTTCTGACGTCATCTTAACGCTCAGTCACGTGGTCAGAACAAAGGAATCGAAGGCGTGGCCTACTCGAGGCGTTCGACGCAAACGAAACGATCGTAACTTGGCTAGGGGGGCAGATGGATGTTTTCTCTGATCTAAGTAACTGCTCGATCGATAATTTCGGGCAGTTGTATTATGTTCAAATCGCGTAGAAAATTCCAATTGCGCGTTACAGGATTTTATGTGTCGCCATGGATGTCGTTACAAAAGTACATTTAGATGCAAGTTAGTAAAGTTTGTCATTGCAACCGAGATGGAATAAATGCCCGAGCCGAAGGTGAGAGAGTTATGGAGTGTATCAAACGATGACACATTTACTCGAAAATAATTTATTTATTTATTTATTTAAACTTCATGTACAGTAGTGGTACATAGGCGGACTTAATGCAACAAGGCATTCTCTACCAGTCAACCTTTGGGTTAAAAAGACAATACTGTGGTAGGTTTGCACAATAAACAAATAACAGATACTTCAAACAGAACAAAATAAAATAAAAAAATTTATAGTAATAAAATACATATATATGTTAAAATTATAAACTAATAAATACTATGAAAAAAATATAAAATCGTTAAGAGAACTTAATAATAATTCTGACGAAGACCAAACTAAAGTTGAGAGGACTTCAAGTAGTAGTTCCGAATTTTACACTTGAAGGAAAATTTACTTTCAGCTTTTTTGATGTCAAGGGGAAGCACATTCCAGAGTTTTATGGTGGAAACAGCGTATGAATTGGACATAAAGCCAGTACGGTGAGAGGGAATATGAAGGAGCATGTTTTTGGATGCACGAAGGTTAAGATTATGAGAACTGCCCAACACTTTAAAATATTGTTTTAAGTAATCAGGAGCACAAGGATCGTTCATTATGGTGAAGAGCATGCAGAGGGATCTGAGGGATCTTCTGTGACGGATAGGCAGCCATTTAAGCTGAGAACGGAAGGAAGAAATGTGATCATATTTACGAAGGCCAAATATGAAGCGAATGCAGTTGTTGAGAAGTCGATCCAATTTGTTTAGAAGTTCCTGGGAAAGATCAGAGTAACAAACATCAGCATAGTCAATTATAGGTAACACAAGTGACTGGACCAAAGTAGTTTTAGTGCTTGACGGGAGGAAATTTTTGAATCTATAGAGAGACCGCAGCGTGAAGGTGACTCTCTGGCTAACCTGAGCAATCTGCTTATTCCAGCTTAACCTATTATCAATATATAAACCTAGGTCTTTAACGTAAGGCGAGAGAGGGATGACTGTATTGCCGAAAATAAGCGGCAGTAGTCGGCTAGAGTCCAAGCTCCGTAAAAAGTAAGAACTGCCAATGAGGATAGCCTGGCATTTACTGACATTGACAGTAACCCCAAATCTGCTTGACCAATCAGCAATAGCCAGGAGGTCAGCATTTAGTAGAGAGATGCAGTCATCAAGGTTGTCAATGTCAGTTTGCGCGTAGAGCTGTAGGTCATCAGCATACAGATGGAAAGAGCACTTGAGAATAGCTGTGATAGAGTTAATAAATAAAGAAAATAAGAGTGGAGAGAGTATACCGCCTTGTGGAACCCCGGTTTGCAGGTCGCACCAGTCAGAAAATTTCTGATCAGCACGTACCGCTTGCTGACGTCCACGAAGATATGATGAAAACCAATCCCGTGCCGACGAAGAAAACCCAATTTGAGACAAGATTGCCAGAAGGATGTCGTGATCAACGGTATTAAAAGCGTTGGAGAAATCTATTAAAACTAACACCGTTAACCTCGAGTTCTCCAGGCCATTCCTGACATCTTCTGTGACTTTAAGCAAGGCTGTGGCTGTACTGTGGCCAGGTCGAAAACCTGATTGAAAAGGGGATAACAGTTTATTCCTAAACACAAAGGATGAAATCTGTTTAAGAGCAACTGCTTCCAGGATTTTGGATAGGAAAGGAAGAATGGAAATTGGTCTAAAGTGATTTGATAAAGTGGGAGTGGGAATTTTAGGAAGAGGGATAATGAAAGCCTTACGCCAGCAACTAGGAAACACCCCAGTTTGGAGGGAGGAATTGATGATGTGTGTGATAGTGGGGAGCAAACTTTTAATCAAGAGAGTTAGCATAGTTCTGCTGACTCCATCACAGCCGACAGCCTTGGACTTAATCGCAGTGAAAATTTTGAGGATCTCCGAGTCGGTCACTGGGGAAAAAGAAAAAGAATCATGAGGTAAAATTGGCGTGGAAGTTATATCAAGAATTGTAGTATTTTTGACAGGAATGGCAAGCATAGCCGACGATGAGAAGTGTTGATTCAAATCATTCAAAGATATATTAGAAGGAAAAATTTGAGAGGAGGACTTTGTTATACCAAGCGATTTGAGGAACTTCCAAATATCAGCCGGTGAAGAGTTGAGAACATTTTCGAAAATGTGTCGGCGTTTTGAAGCTCTTACCATCTGGTTACAGCGGTTTCTAGCCAACTTGTACAGGTTCCAGTTCTCCTCGCTGCGATCTCTTCTATATCTACGAAAAGCCCTGTCACGCCGTCTCATCGCCATTCGAACTCCAGGGGTAATCCATGGAGCCGGGGGGCGCTTAACACGGACAGCCCTCAGCGGCGCATGCGCATCTATGAGCTTCAGTAAAGTCCTATTAAAAATCTCCACTTTCTCATCCACAGTCGCTGCATTTTCGACATCGGCCCAACCAACACCACTCGCATCACTGTTGAGCTTGTCCCCGTCTAACCTCGCAAAATTACGGAGCAACACAATGGCAGGCCGCTGTTTTGGAGGCTTAATTTTATAAGATAAATAAACCAAATCGTGCCTCGATAACCCGGGGACTGCAATCTGGCCATGGTTGGCAACCAGATTCACAGATGACGCGAGCATGAGATCAAGCCAGGAATCGTCTGAGTCAATATTGTGATGAGTCGGATTGAGTGAGAGGAGTGATAGACTCGACGATTCCAGGATTGCTCTCAGCTTGCGCGATCTGGAGTTATCCCTCACAAGATCGGTGTTAAAATCACCCATGACTATGAGATGTTTGTACTCTGAGGAAACAGAATCTAAGAGAGAATCAAGACTGGAGAAATAATCTATGGTAGGTGGGCAGTATACTACTCCAAGGATAGCCTTAACCCCTTTAACATCAATTTCAAGGATTAAGTACTCAGGGATGCCGTTTGCAACAGCCGGCGAAGAGAAAAGGATCCTGTAAGGGATGTCACTGCGTAAGTAAATGGCAACACCCCCGGCTCTCTTTCCCGTGCGATCATTGCGAATTAGGATAAAACCCGGTAGGCTGTAAAACGTAGATGGAAGTTCGGGCTTGAGCCAACTTTCTGAAACTAGGATAGCATGCAACGCAACATCACAGAATAAATCTAACATCTCAGAGTGATGTTGAGGGATACTCTGTGCGTTTACATGACATACATTAAAACATTGACTAAATCTTAGGAACTCACTACTCAAGAAAGAATTGACGGAAAAAGAATCGTCTAAAGATGAAAAAGACGTAGAAAAACTATGGCAGGAAAAAAATGAGTCGTCGTCAGACATAACTATTAAAAAGTAAAATAAATATAAATAAAAATATGATATATAAAAACTAAACCTAAATTATGTGAAATAAAGTCCACTAATCAAATGCATAACCTGCCGGCAGACTGTTCACAGTATTCAGAAACAAAAGTATACTATTAATGCGTGTTTCCGAACGCAAACGTGATTTACAATACAAGCAGAAGAAACAAAAAAAAAAAAAAAAGTTGACACTGACATTTGACAGTTCACAATCATAACAAAAAGAAAAATAAAACAGTCGGTATATTGAACAAAAACTCAGTGAAGTGCCTAAACTGGTTTCAAGGAACAAAATATGTAAGAAAAGGCTACCTTACAGTTAGGAAACACGCATAAAACAATACCTAAGAAAATAATACATAACACAAATTCTGAATCCTATCACTTCTTCTTAACAATCCGTCTGGATCGAGTCGAGGCCTGCGCCGACGCGCTATTAGATTTGGTGTTAGATACCGGAGGTGTTTCCTGATCCAGCTGTCTGCCATGCTCTGCTCCCAGCGCGACGACCTCCTCAAGACTGAAGACACGGCGTCGCTTACCGTCCGGAAGTTTGACATTGATGTTTCCGTCCATGGTCCACACGTTCGCCACGCCGAAGAGCCTGCGAGCCGTTGAAAATGCAGACTGCCGCTGTCGAGTGAGGAACTCCGAGACCACGTACGACGATCCCTTTAGTTTGGTCTTGGTTTTCCAAATCACGTCTCTGACTGTGTAGTCCGCACACTGAAGTAGGATAGGTCTAGCATGTCCCTCAGAGGCAGTTCCCAATCTGTGCCATACAGTCAGCGAAGAGGGTGACACATCCGTTAAGCCAAGCTTACTCTGTAGAATGGTTGCCACTGCTTCAGGAACCTTCTCACCCGGAGTCTCAGGAACACCGCCAAGTAATAGAAATTTTTTCCTATGACGCATCTCTATTATGTCAACACTTCTACTCAACTCTGCAATCTGCAGCTGCAAGGCACTGAGGACACTCCAAACATGCTCCTTAAAAGCAGTGAAATCTTTGTGGAGGCCGCTCAAGTCTGCTCCAGGTGGTGACGCTTTCAGGTGCGCTTCAAAATCTGCCATCCGCTGGCTTAGTGATATCAAAGCCATGCGCTGGGTCTCCGCAATGTCAGCCAAAGTTGCCATAATTGTGACTCGGTGTTCCAATGACTGTGCCAAATTCCAATGACAGTTTATGCCGGCAAGTAAATGCAGCTTGTCTTAGGGCATAAGAATACTACTGCCCACACAATATGTGATTTATGGTAATATAAATATACTTAAAATAAAGAAATTTTAATTTTAATTATTATTAAAAGTAATTAAAAAATAAAAATATTAAGAGCGTATGTGTTAACTTTTTATGCACCTACCCCCAAAAAGAGAAGAAAATAATAAGTACAAATTAAAAAACATGTCCGAGCTTGAAAACGAATGAACGAGTTGAAGCGGTGTTGACGTCATACCACTTTGACAGAATCTTGGCTGGCATTTGCGCGAGCCAAACAGATAAAAGTTCCGACCTTTTCTCTGTCGGCAGTTGTGTGAACAACAATTAGTCTAGGGATTGTCTCACGGCTCTTTATAAAGTGAAGCTAAAGAGGTGACCAGACGGTTGCAAACTAGCGTTCCAACGAAGGTGACCTTGGTTTATGTGTTTGGTTTGTGTTGCGGCTACATCGATGTAAACCACGCGCCAACACGTTCGATGGTTGGGAAAATGCGCCTCCCAACCAAGGGCGTTGAAGATCATGGATTACAACTGCTATCTACAAGGATTGAAACTAGCAAGGTCACCTTGGTTGGGACGTTAGTTTGCAACCATTTGGTCACCCCTTTAAGCATACATCATAATAAATCAGTTGTGTTGTCTAGAATAGTTTGTTTATTGCTCGTTACTCACTCATAGCCCACAAAGCAGGGTTTCTGCAAAGGATTTCCACTGATCGGCATCTTGAGTCGACAAATTTATTATTTAGTAACAAATAATAATAATAATTTTTGAGTACTTTTACAAAGTAATACATTATCAAACTAGTAGTGTCTAGTTCTAAAAAGATTAGCTAAATTAGCGATATAAAAACTAGATTAATTTATACATGTTTATAATGACCTAAGAATGGTGTGCTGGCACTGCCATTACAACTTGTAGCGACTTACCTGAGCTCGGTTAATAAAAACCTGTGATTGTCAGAAACGGCTACCTGGCGATAGATGGGGGCTGACCGGCGAGCATCTTTTTTTTGAGATGGGAAACCATCTGTCGAGAAAAAGGGCGTGACAGGCTTTTATTGACAAAAGAATGAACCACACGGATGTAAGCATATATGTGGCGTCCCAACAGAGGTAACACAGCAGATGTAACCCAGATTTTTATATGACCTTCAACCTTGGATGGCGGGTACGTTTTTCTAACTGCAGTGTCGACCACAATGACAGATTTGCGAACGTGTTGGCACGAGGATTAGATCCGTGTAGCCGCAACACAATTCGGAGGCAAACCAAGCTCCCACCAAGGTAACTCTGTTGGAACACTGGATTACATCCGTGTGGTCCATATTTAATACACACCTGTGTCTTTTAGCCCCCCTAGCCAAGTTACAACTGTTTCGTTTCGATTCTCTTTTTGTCGATCGCCTCGAGTAGGCCACGCTTCGGATTCCTTTATTCTGACATCATCTCATCGCTCAGTCACATGGTCAGAACAAGGAATAGGAGGCGTGGGCGACTCGAGGCGGTCAACGAAAAGAGAATCGAAACGAAACGGTTGTAACTTGGCTAGGGGGGCGGTTACCTTTTGCGTTCCAGAACCATGGTAAATCTTTCGAAAATGAGTCAGCAAAATAGTTAGCTACACTTTGCAGCGGTATGTAGCACTAACTAAGCAGCAAAAATTTTATTTATTCACCCACCACGAAGACGTTAAGAGGTTTTAAGACCATCTTCCCTTCCACCGTTAACCCGTTTAACAAGGGTTGCTTCGCATTGCTCAAATATGAATGGGTTTTGCCAGACATTATTGATGGGAACTGAGCACATTGTATGAGATTTATCACGCGTTTGTGGTGGGAATATGGAATAATGTTAATTAAGAGTTATGGTGATGTTGCTGTGCATTTTTTACAGGTTTTTTCTCTGAAGGAGAGCTTGTTTTCAGTGAAAAAAGAATTAGTAAAGACCAAGCGACGATCTTCGCGAGTTGCTTGGTAGCAGCACTGAAAAATTCTTTAATAATAACTCCAAAACTTTACTTATTATACCTAATTTGACCTCATTTACATCTTTACTATTTGTTATTTTTATACCTTACATTTTATTGACATATTTATTGAATACTTTTAAACCTTATTTATTATAACATTAATTTTTTTATTTAATTTGATTTGTATTTCCAATTTATTTGACTTTATTCAAAACTTTACTCCATTCATTTTGCAACACTATTCATACAAAATTGCTTTGCCTGGGATCCTGTCGACATATCGCGCCGTCGACGACTTGGGCTCATTTCGGACGGTTACCGGACGGTTGGACGGCGAGCTACCCATTGCTCGCCGTCCGCAAGCCCGCGCCTACGGTGGCCGAAAATCGGGATCGGGATCCCGGCGGCTGGGGCGTGAGGGCCGCTCCCTCACGCGTTCTCGTGCGGCCTCCTCCTTTGCTAGCATTACTGCTTCGCAGAAGGAAGCGACCGCCTGCCACTCCTCTTCGCTGACCATGGCCTGTACCAAGGCCCGGTGCGAGAGATCGTTGTCGCTGATCACCCATGAGAACCCCGCCGGTGCTCTGCCCAAGCGGAGCACATCTTAGTCAACAATGTCAGTTTCATAAGATATTATGTTTGTGATTTTGTGACCGAGGATCATACCCATTAGTTCAACATTATCATTATGTATATTCATACGTAGTTAGAAGCGTTGAATTATTATTGAATAGTGAGTGAATACATTACTACGCATTAAGGTGCTATTATAATATTTAAATGGCTGTAAAGGAGCATGTTTGAGAATGATGTAGTTAATTGAAATTATTTGATTGTGCCTTCGTATTTGTAAGTATAAACCGTCAGGATCATCTATTTCAAGATTATTCAGGTGATCCAATTAAGGTTTGAATATACCTTTATTCGGTTAATTATTCAAACAGTTGTGAGATAGCGGTCAAACGCAAGCCTATTTTATTTAAAACAACGCTATATATAGATTTTTATAAAGTAATTACTGACCAGAAAGACATAGTCCTGTCTCAGCTATGTATAAATGAATTATTCTGCCATATGCATGGGCTTGAGAGCAGTAGTGGCCGAGTGGTAACGGCCCCGACCTAAGAGTTGTAGGTCGTGGGTTCAAACCCAGCCAGGCGCAAAACTTTGTGTAATTATTTCATTACCACTGCTCTCAAAACGGTGAAGGAAAACATCGTGAGGAAACCGGCATGTCATAGAACCAAAAATTCGAAGACATGTGACATTCACCAACTCGCACTGGGCCCGTGTGGTGGATTATGGCCAATTCCCTCTCCTAGAGAGGAGGCCTGAGTCCCGACAGTGGGAACATTAGAAGGCCGACTATGCTATGAATGGGCTTGCGGACGACGAGCAATGGGTAGCTCGCCATCCGCTTGTCCTAATAAGGACTGAACCCGAGTCGTCGATGGCGCATAATGTTCCACGCACGCCTCAAAGATATGTCAGCAAACAATAGGGGCCCAGTAGGACCGATGCCTGCTAGGGCCATGGCGAAAAGTATGGAAAGGATACTCGTGGTCCTAGAACGCAAAAGGCAACTGGAGGAGCATAGGCGTGGTTTTAGTCAGTAAAAGTCTGACACGCCCTCTTGCTCCACCCTAGAGCGGAGGAAGTCATTAGATGATTTCCCAGCTAAATAAAAAGCTATGAACATTCTGTCAAACGCACGTACTGTCAAAAGCGTGACGGTTAAATAGTCGTAAAGATTTTTTAAATTTTACAGGTTTTTTAATTTTTCTTTAATTAAAAACCAATTATTCGATTTCTTAAAAAAATAAAAAGATATATAAAATCGGTAAAGCTTATATTTTCAAATGATTCAGATTGTTCTGAAGCATTAAAAAATTAAGCATGTTTTGATTCTATTGCATTAGAATTTATTTAGCAACAAATGCATGCAGCGGACTTCCCGTCCAATTATAATTTAGGTGTCTTCAAGGCTAGAGTAAGGCTCTAAACAAACTACTGCGATTCACTATCAACGATTGCCTCACTGCTTACCATCAGGTAAGGTTACAATCAAGCACTAGTTGTTGGTATATAATTTAAAAAAAATACAGTACCAGCAAGAATTCCACTATTGCTTACAAAGAATTAGGAAACAAAGATCATTATTATTCTAAATCTAGCTATAGGCAGCCAGGCCAACGCCTTCGAACCCATAACCCGTTCCAGTCAAGCCTGAGGATTTACGCGGCAGATAACCAGCTGATACATTGTTTTTCTCATTTAAACACTCCACACAAATCTGCACCTTAAGTGTAACAAAACAAGTTTCAAATTCTCTTGTTTTAAGCTGTATGTAGTCTATCGATCTGCAAGCCTGGTAAATGAAATCCAGATGTGGCTAAAGTACGTATTTGATATTGAAGTAGTATAATCTGAGACAAGTGAGGGTACTGTGATATCGACAAAAACTAATTGACCCCATTTTGGCTGGACTGCTTCGGTTCGCTCGTTTTGCCCCTAAGCAGGGAAATTGGGGAATGTAGGAATAAATCTTTGGCTAACTGTTTAAGTACGTATTGTACTATTTAGTGCAGATCAGTATTTTTTCAGTTTTCAGATTTTTTCCTATTCTTGTGCTATGAGACCTTGCTTTATGCCAAATTTCAGGATTCTAGGTCAACGGGAAGTACCCTATGAATTTTGATTCCCTTGAGAGTGTGAAATATACGTTTTTTTGCGACATAAACGACCGCATCTTTTTTTTTCGTTAATTCAAAAGTTTGATTTTTTCACAACTTTAAGATACCGCAAATCTGAATATATGGTTTTAATTTCAACTCGATATCTCCACGTGTTCCCGAGGGTCTTGACAGACAGACAGACGGACAACAAAGTGATCCTATAAGGGTTCCGTTTTTTCCTTTTGAGGTACGGAACCCTAAAACACAATAAACTTAAGCTGTTTTATAGATTTTATTAGATTCGTAATTAATTCTGTTTTTAAGAAAGAATTTAGTTTTTAAAAACGTAACCACGAGTACAAGATGGGACAAGGGCAGGAAGATGATGATTAGATTCGTAATTAATTCTGTTTTTAAGAAAGAATTTAGTTTTTAAAAACGTAACCACGAGTATCGCCCCAATTAAAATATTAAATTTCATAAATTCAATACGTTTTTTCACAGATATAATATCGTGTCCAGCCGGGGGGCTGGGTTGGCTATATATTATGAAGTGATCAATTCTAAGATCTGCCCCCCTAGCCAAGTTACAACCGTTTCGTTTCGATTCTCTTGTCGTTGATCGCCTCGAGTCGGCCACGTCTCCTATTCCTTTGTTCTGACCACGTGACTGAGCGTTGAGATGATGTCAGAACAAAGGAATCGGAGGCGTGGCCACTTCGAGGCGATCAACGAAAAGATAATCGAAACGAAACGGTTGTAACTTGGCTAGGGGGCAGATCTTAGGATAATCCTCATTTGGCCATATCATTATGTAGGATTTCTATGATAATAAAAGGTCTAAAGAAAGCAGGCCAAACGAGGATTGACATATTATTAAACTTTAACGTTTATAACGATCTGGTCAGTTTTACTTGGCCATATCATGAAGTGATAAATTTCTAAGATCTGGCCACGGCGGATATATTAATTTGTTTACAACAGAATATTACCATAATATTATATCTACTTACAAACATTATAAAAAAAAAAAGAAAAAAGAAAGCTACCTAAAACTTTGCTACTTAAATCAATATCCTAATAATAATTAATTGTTATGGTTTAGGCAGGAGCCATAGCTTTAACATAGTTCCTGGTAATTTGTCCACTTAAGCCTCCCAAAACCATAGCCGCATATCTTTGTTATATGTCGCAATAGCGGGTGGTCCTTGGGTGCACTAGTATAGCGCGTACAGGGATAATGGTCGGTAGGTACCATGTAACATTAAAAAACTTTTTACAAAAAATAATAATAACCGACTTCACTAAAAAACAGTAAAAGGATCAAAATAACTTTAATTTCGGAAGTCGGTGTTTCTAGGTTTTGTTCGTTTCTTATTTAACACCGACTTCCGAAATTAAAGTTATTTTGATCCTTTTGGTGTTTTTTTACACGACTGCCCCAAAAAGGAGTGTTATGTTTTCAGGGTTCATGTATGTATGTATGTATGTATGTATGTGAGTTTCTTTATTCCACCATAACTTCTAAATGACTGAACTGATTTACATGTATGAGGTATCGTTAGAATCCTTGCATTGTCCCGAGTAACATAGGCTATTGAAAAAATGTAGAAATGCAATGTGGTGGGTATGATAATTAAATGAACACCCACCCAATTTTTTTTAAATTTTTAATCTGTTAATGCATGTGATTATCATCTAGGATTTGACGAGTTGATTCCAAAAATATAAATATGTTATACTGTTAATCGAAACTATCGAGTATAAAAAAAAAAAACATTTTTGACATTTGGTTACGAAACCCTAACTAATATTATTAATTAATATAAGAAATCAGCCAAGTACAACTCGGTCATGTGCGTGAAAGATTTTCGAACCATTGTACAATGAACACTAAGTACATGTAAACAAGAACCAACTTTGTCGTTTAAAAAAAATGATAACATAAACTATATACAATAATAGCCTACCGAGTGTTTGAAAGTTTAGTGAATCAATTGTACTTTATCTACTTAATAGAACATTAACGTTGGTCACGGCTTAGTAAATGGCGCTATCCCACAAAGGGAACAACCAGGTATGGTACACGGATGGCTCTAAAATGAACACCGGTACATGAGCGGGGGGTACACAGCGACAACTGCAATTTTAGCCTAAGCATGGGCAAAATGGTGACGGTCTTCCAAGCAGAGATCTATGCTATAATCGGGTGCGCGCAGGAAATACTAGACAGTGGCACCGAAGGGGACACTGTCTACATTTTAAGCGACAGCCAAGCAACACTTAAGGCACTCACATCCAATACAGTGGATTCTGGGCTGATACTAAACTGTATTAAATATTAAACCGGATAGGAAGGCGCAACAAGGTCAAATTAATCTAGGTGCCAGGTCATACAGAAGTAGAAGGTAATGAAAGAGCCGACACTCTGGCAAGGAAAGGATCCGAGACACCCCAATACGGACCGGAACCCTTCATAGGACTTTCACCAAGGGTCATCAACCAAGGTTTGAAAAGGGCTGCGTTAGAGGTACACAGCACACACTGGCGCAATACAACAGGCCAGAAGCATGTAAAACTATTTCTCAATGACATAGATAAGGGCTGGACCCAAAAACTATGGAGGTACAGCAGATCACAGCTCCAAACAATCACAGGAGTCTTCAAGGGGCACTATGCCACCAACAAACAGCTTCACAACATGGGACTAGCAAGCGACCCGACAAGTCCACAGCCCAAGCGGCAGCGGCAGTCCTGCAAGCAGGATCTGTGGAGATACAGAGGAGACAATGCTAAACTTGCTGTGCGACTGTGCAGCACTAGGCTCCAAAAAACTAGAGTATCTGGGCCAACCATTTCCAAGACCAAGATTACAGGCTCAGCCCCATCAAGGCCATACTGGGACTCATGAAGAAGGTGTACGGAGGGCTAGGGGTTGAGTAGACGGGAGGGGCATACCACAAAAGATCCAGAAGGGTCGAAGTGCTCTGGTCTAGGGCCAGCCCGAAAACAAGATAAGATAAGATAAATGGCGCTATGGTGATCGTTCGAAAATTCGAATGGCCATTGCTACTCCGTGACCAAATAGAACTAGAAGAATTACCACAAGCCGTCTTCGTAGAGTTCGACGACAAGTCAGTACGTGGCAACACTATTGGTATGGGTGTCAGAATTGAACAGTACAGTCAAATTTGACGGGCTAAGGAGTCATGGAACGCAGGTCCTCACCGGACATGGTAAGTTCGGGAGGTTCCTGCACCGGATTCATGGGGAAGAAACGCCCGGGTGTCACCATTGTGTGGACCGCCCGGAGGACACGGTTGGGGTGTGTCCCGCTTGGGCAGAGCAACGCTGTGTCCTCGTGGGGGTGATCGGCGGCGGCGATATCTCGCGCCTTGGTACAGGCTATGGTCCGGAGCGAGGTGGAGTGGCAGGTGGTCGCCTCCTTCTGCGTAGCAGTAATGCTAGCAAAGCAGGCGGCCGATCGCGTGAGGCAACGGTCCTCACGCCCCAATCGCCGCCGGGATTCCGATCCCGATTTCCGGCCATCGTAGGCGCAGGCTTGCGGACGGCGAGCAATGGGTGGCTCGCCGTCCGACCGTCCGGTAACCGTCCGACCGTCCGGTAACCGCCCGGACCGAGCCCAAGGCGTCGACGGCGCGTGCTGTTCCACGCGTGCCTCAAGGAGATGTCAGCAACTGTAGGGGCCTAGCAGGGTCGAAGTCTACTGGGGCCAAGGGTCTGATTCTGAAAGGAAGACTCGGCCCTGGTGCGAAAGGCAACGAAGGAACATGAGTGGGTTTTTAGTCAGTAAAAGTATCTCCCGCCCCGCCCAAGGGCGGAGGATGTCATAAGATGATTTTCCCACCGGAAAAAAAGGAGTCATGCAAAAGTAGAGCGCCGCATGCTACCGCTTATATTATGTTGGGCCGTGACAGTCCACAAGTTACAATGGACAACACTGGACAGAGCCTTCGAGGACTTAGGCCCAAAAATTTTAGCCAAAGGGCAAGCTTATGTTGCGCTTAGTCGCGTGAGGCAACTAGAAGGTTTGGCAACCAGCGTTTTGGATCCACGTAAAGTGATTCACGAGCCACACGACCGGAAGTCTCTTGATGAATTTCATCGCCCAGAAATCTTCAACAATTCTATATGAAGCGATTAATCTTCATCTCTTCTTGTGATCGTATAAATGCTTAGAAACTATATTGTGAAGCATGAAATGTTTTAAAATTAAACTTATCACTAAAAAGTTTAAAATAAAAATAAATAATTTAAAAAATTAAAAAACACGACTGCCATGTCAAAAAAACGAACTAAAAAGCAAAAAACAAGATGTTAGTTAAACTATATATATAAAAATGAAAGTTGTCACTCATTCACTCACTGACTAAACACGATGTCTCGAAAACTACTTGATCTACAAAACAAAATTTTTCATCGCAGTCGGGGGACTTTTTATATAAGAAAGTATTCTACAGACTAGTCCCCCGTCGGCGATGAAAAATTTTGTTTTGTAGATCAAGTAGTTTTCGAGACATCGTGTTTAGTCAGTGAGTGAATGAGTGACAACTTTCATTTTTATATATATAGTTTAACTAACATCTTGTTTTTTGCTTTTTAGTTCGTTTTTTTGACATGGCAGTCGTGTTTTTTAATTTTTTAAATTATTTAGTGAAGTTGGTTATTTACATTTGTAAAATTTTTTATTTCACATTTTTTAGTTGCGATACACTTATAAACAGAGTGCCTATTTCTCATGACAAATCCAATTAACCCAAACACTGCTAGGTTACATTGTTTTATTATAAAGATCCTGTGTCTACCTTCCACCTTCCGGCTCCATCATCAGACAGTTCGATAGTACCTTATAGTCAAAGTGCATCTCATGACAATTCTAATAAGCCTAGACACGGCTAGGATACATTGATTAATTACGGAGTTCCAATGCCTACCTTCCGACTCCACCATCATCATCAGATCACTTCGATGATACCATTTTCAACGTAACTATTCAGAACCATTAATTTATTTGTATTTTCATAGTGGCTTAACTATCTTCATTGTGATATCTATGTGAGTATGAAGTCCCGTTGACCATTTCTGGTCTTCTTCATCAGTTCCACTTCATCAAATGTTACTTTTTGACTGTAAATGCTTATGTTTTCGATGAAAATACCAAAATCTATATGTTTGCCTATAATATTTGAGAAGTTCGCTCAATTCCTCATGGATCCCATCATCAGATTTGGATTTTGAAAAAAATGGGACCAATCTGGAAGCATATCCTATAAAAAGACAAAACATTTTGCAAATCGGTCCATACACGACGGAGTTCTGAGGTAACAAACATAAAAAAAAATATGAAAAAAAAAACAACCGTATTGATAACCTCCTCCTTTTTTTGAAGTCGGTTAAAAAGTATCTAAAGGGCTAATTCGAGTTAGTTTCTTCCTCTCGTTCACCTTCCAAAGGTTCAGGACCCCCAGGTTTCTGAGTTTTACTAACCTATTAAATGTTCCAGTATTATAAATTTCTGTGATCTTACATTCTAAACCTACAAATAATTTCCATCAAAGTTCACACCTTCATCTTTGTAACAAAATATATTTTCCGTTCCTTATTAACTCCAACTTCATAGTACCCTTTGATGAAGAGTCTCGTTTATTTCTCCTAGCTTTTACTTAAGAACCCAACTTATTCAAGTTTACACTTGGCCAGTTACAAAGTTATGATCTAGTTTTTCCTTGCCGACGCCTTGATTGCATTCAATGGAGGATCTCTGGGATTGACTTTCTTAGGATCCCTCTTAGGTTACTTCGGATAATTTGTTTTTGTTTCAGTTAGTTTTAGTTTTAAAGGAAGTGCATAAAATGCAGTTTTTCTCTGTTTAAAAAGTCTCTGTTACTTAGTTTAAATCTTAGTCACTAATTTAAACTCGTAGATATTGTTTTTTTTTTAAATATCCTTTCGTGATACCGTGGAGTTTAGTGACGAACGTTTGGGAAGTTAATGACCAGATCCAGTCGTATTTGTACCTAAAGGTGTGTCAAGATCTGGCGAATGCACCGCTCGCGAGCCGATCGCGAGCCGTTTACGAACTGCGCGCGTGCATTTCATGTTGGTACGAAGCGCGCACGACGCAGGGGCTTCGTACGAACGAACCGCGCGCGAAATGCACGCGCACCGATCGCAAGCGGCTCGCGAGCGGCGCATTCGTCATGTCTGGACACACCATTAAATTTGTGTTTATATATATAGTCTCGTGATCGCATGTGCTACTGCCAAGGACCTGGGTTCTATTCCTACGTCGGGTAAAAATCTCTCTGTAGCTATACGCATTTTGCAAGTTGGTGGTGTGACACTCCCATACCTCGCAAAAATCTTATAGCTGTTTATCCTGCACCTGATCTCTCCGTGATCATATCGGATAGCCATCCTATTGGAATATTAGCAAAAGGAATAAAGAGTATGGACCTGGGTTTGTGCACACGCTTGAGCACTATAATATCGCCTACATCATCATCATCATCATTTCAGCTGAAAGACGTCCAGTGTTGGACATAGGTCTCCCCCAAGTGTCGCCATAACGAATGATCCTGGGCGTCTCGCATCCATCAGATTCCCCTCTCGCGCCGGGCCTTGGTACAGGCCATGGTCCGGAAAGAGGAGGAGTGGCAGGCGGTCGCCTCCTTCTGCGAAGCATAATGCTAGCAAAGGGGGTGGCCACATGCGCGAGGCAATGGCCCTCACGCCCCAGCCACAGGGATCCCGATACCGATTTCCGGCTACCGTAGGCGCGGGCTTGCGGACGGCGAGCAATGGGTAGCTGGCCATCCGACCGTCCAGACCAAGCCCAGGTCGCCTTCGGCGCGTAATGTTCCACGCGCGCCTCAAGGAGATGTCAGCAACCGTAGGGGCCCAGCAGGGTCGAAGCCTACTGGGGCCATGGGTGATGCGAAAGAGAACCCCGGGGCCATGGGTGATGCGAAAGAGAACCCCGGGGCCCTGGAACGAAGGTAAAGAAGGAACATGAGTGGGTTTTAGTCAGTAACAGTCTCACACGAATGGACGGGAGATGCCACTGAATGGTTTCCCATTTAAAAAAATAAAATCCATCGGATTCACGCGACCCTCACTAGGTCATCGGTCCACCTTGTGGGAGGCCTTCCAATGCTGCGTCTACGACGTACCGGAACGTGATCGCCAATACAGAACCTTTCGTTCCCGTCGACCATCTGTCCTGCGAGCAATGTGCCCTGCGCACTGCCAATTAAGTTTGGCGTTTCTTCGAGCTATGTTGGTAGCCTTGGTTCTTCTGCGGATATCTTCATTTCTGATGTGATGCGTATCTAGCGAAAAAGGAGATTCCTTTAAGTTTGGCCACCATGATCAAAATTCGATCGGAAAGGTGGAGGTCATTACGAGTATCACTTTCAGATAATATTCAAGGGTGAAAGAATAAAAGTTCATACGGTCACTTGAATGGTGCTATTTAACGTAATTTCGTCTACATAGTTTTTAGTACTCAGTTATTGTAAATTTTCAGAATTATATTTTTGGTCTTACTCTGAAATGAATAAAAACTGTGAGCATACAAACCCCGTATGTTTTTGGATATTGATATTTGTTTATTTATACCAAAGCAAATACATATGTTTGACTCCAATATTTACTCTCGTTATTATAAATGATATATTATATACAGACTATACAGAAATGGGTGATCTTATTATATAGCTTGCTCATAAAAATTAACATCTTTCTTCAAAGAAGTCATATGTATCTACCAGACAAGCTTTGTATGGACTATATAAGAAAATATAATAGGGGATAATCTGCGGTGCGGCGGTTACTTACAAAAATTATATGTTACACAATTTATCAGAAAAAAGCGAAAAAAAAGTAACAACGCGTCGTTCATATTGCAATTTGTTGAATGTCAAAAAAAATTCTATGTCAAATTTCTAACAAAACATTATTTTTGGAATTTTCAATATGCATATTTAATAGAACACGATAGTTAGGAAACATTAGTTAAAAAACATTTCAGGTGTCATATAAGATTTTTTTGAAGTACGTTGTTTTTTTACTCTCCTGTAAACTTGTCATTTTTGATATATAACTAATTGCAATATGAACGACGCGGTTAGGTTAGACGGTTTAGGGATACAAGAACAGAAATTAGGTAGAACTCCTGGTACTTGACTGACCAGACGTATAAAAGAAGCTAGTGACTGTGCTTATCTAAATTGCATAGCCAACGCAATGCACAATCGCACTGCTTAGATCGTGAACGATTTGTCACAGAACTTTGAAGAATGCGAGGGCATCAAGAGTTTTAAATTCTCCGATGACCTAGAACGTGAACCATGATGGAACTTAAAACGTTCTTTGATATACCCTCCTTGGGTTGTAGGAATAAACAGGACACTGTAAAGCAATGATAAAATATGGGCATTCTGGCGAAGGCGGATGCGCTAGATACGATATTCAGAAATATGATCATATCAAACCAAAAATGTATATAATACAATCATTGTAGAGGCGCTTAAGCTTATCTAACTGCAGTTCAATTAAATTTAATAAAGTGACATCGGTATAGTCAATGATTGGGAGAAAAAGGGATTGGGCGAGCGCAGTTTCGGTGGCAATTGGAAGAAAATTAAATTGTGTAGTCTTCGTAGAGATCCCGCAAACGCAAAAAACTTGTGGATAACTTCCTGCAACTGAGGACCCCACGAAAAGTCTTTGTAATAAAAATACTAAGGTCCTTTATTGAGTGGCTGTATAAAATAATTGATCCAACTAACTGCTAACAATTATGACTTAGGTTTTTGTAGGATTGACCTTCAGATTATGGGCCTCACTTTAATATCTTAGTTTTATTTAGAAGTTAAGTTAAGTTTTATACTTTTTATCACCCTAATCAAACCTTAAGAAACTTTTAAGTATTAATAATTTTAGTGTTCTTTCTAAAGTTATAGCCAGACAATAACCAATAAATGCTAAACGAATTGTAACTAAAACTATCAGTTCCACAATTTAGGAACACCTAAATAAATCACACAGGAACTATAGGCCGCTCTCGACGCAGGCAACAGCGGGCGGTACTCCACGTTAATTAGAACCGGGTCGCACGATCTATGCGGGAGCACGTACCGGGTACCCGGGTACCCTGCCTCCCGGCCTTGTGGTGCTCGTCACCTTTGAGGGAAAGCTGCAATTATCTGTCGTGCTTAGGGGTAGGCAGTTTTATCTCGTATTTTCAGGTGAAACCTAGCGCTAACTAGGATGAAATAAAGAAAGTTGAGTACGATTTAAGATCTCATACAATTATGCTCATAGAAATAGCGCCTTAGATAAATGGTGAAAAATACCGCAAATAGAAGACGATTGATTTGCTATTGCAGCATTTTAGGATACCTATCTCAAATACGAAAATTCTGTCATCTACACTATTGTTCAGTGACATAAATCACCTTTTTATCTCCGAATAATATCTGGTTCCTATGAAATAGTTCACAAGAGTGAGACCGTGCATAAAGATAAAGACAGGAAAAAATAAGAGCACGTTTTGGGAATACTTTCATTTTGCGTTCAGCAAAAAAAGAGTGGAAAGATAATTGACTGGAGTGAGTGAAAGAGTGGTCGAGAGTAAAAAGTGGAATTTCCTGCTCAAATGCTGCTTGTGCTATGAGTACTAGGAAACTGATATACTACTCTGTCAAGAAAGTACCGGGAAAAGATCAATAATACATAAAATGTTTCTTATTCATCCAAATTTATATTATCACCTTCAAAGTATATGCTCCTTCAGAAACGATACACTTACGCCAACGAATAATCCAATCATCAAAACATTTTTTTAATGCTGTTTCCGGAATTGAGTTCAGTTCTCGCCGTGAATTCTCCTTTATGTCTTCTACCAATTGAAAACGGGTGCCACGAAGGTCATTTGAGTTTAGGAAAAAGAAAGAAGTCGGCTTGAGCCATATGTGATGAATATGGTGGTTGCTCGATGGTATTTGTTGAGTGTTTGGTCAAAAATTCGTTCACAATGATACCTAGCCTTGTGCGAAGGCGCATTATCGTGGTGCAAAATCCAAGAATTTTCTTTCCACAAATCTGGCCTTTTTCGTCGAATTTGCTCTCTTAAATGCCGCATAACGCTCAAATAATGTTCTTTATTTACCGTTTGACCTTCCGGCAAGAATTCTGAGTGCACAACAGCGCGATAATCAAAGAAAACAGTCATCATGACTTTGACTTTTGATCGACTATGGCGTGGTTTTTTCGGTTTCGGTTCAGTTGGAAGGCGCCACTCCAAAGCTTGTTGACTAGTTTGCATGTCAAACTCGTAAACCCACGACTCGTCACCAGTAACAATGCGTTTCATGTATGTTGGGTCGGAATTGACTCGTTCTGGATGTCCTCAGCGACTCTCATGCGATTGAGTTTTTGGAGAAAATTCAGGTCTTTTGGGACTAGCCGAGCGGTAACATGTTTCATACCCAAATGATTAGTTAAAATGGTACGGATCGACTCGTGAGATATAAAAGTTCGGTGGCTATCTCTCTCAAAGTTGAATGAGGATTTTCAGTCACTATTTCCTTCACTTTTGCGATGTTAACTTCAGTTGAAGACGTTGATGGCCTACCAGAGCGAGGCAAATCTTCCATCACATCTCGACCGCTTTTGAACGCTTTGTACCACTCATAAGCACGTGTTTTTGATAAAGTCGATTCACCGTAAGTCTTCTGTAACATTTTCAGTGACTCCGAACACGAAATTCCATTGGCGATGCAAAATTTAAGACAAACTCTTTGTTCGATGTTTTTGTCCATTATAAAATTCGCAATACACACTAGATATGATATAACTAAAAATAGCACTGTATTTAATATAAATAACAGATGCAACTCAAACTCCGCGCCAAAATGGAAAACAGTTGTGCCAATCTACCAACAACAAAAAACAAAAAAAAACAAATTTGAATTTGGAACCATAATCAAATCATCCATTCCCGATACTTTTCTGACTGAATGTACATACTTAGATAAATTACACCCAGACACAGAACAAATGATCGTGCTCATCACACAAATATTTGTCTTAGGTAGGAATCGAACCCACGACCTCCGGCATAGCACTCAGGGCCACTAACCACTAGACCAACAGACCATCAAATGTCAAAAAGTGAAAAGGAATAATGATAAAAACAATTGTGTTGAACTTAAATAGGACTAAGTAGGACATGTCTGCCGCATTTCTAACGAGGTGTGGGTCCGTAAAGCATAGAATTGGTGCCCGGACACAGCGATGCGGGGCCGCAGCAGACCACGAAGGAGATGGAGAGACAACCTGAATAATTGAGAATTGCCGCCGAGTTGCTAGCCTGTCGGTTTTCTATCGTTTACGGGAGTGTGCACTGGAATTGCACAATCTAATTCCGCCAAGTCCGTTCCATCATCGGACCACTAGACGTACGGCGTTGCGCCACCGGTACATGGTGGACATCCCACCCATACGCACGAAACGTTTTGAGAACATATTTATTATGCGTACAGCCAAGGAGTGGAATTCCTTGACGGAGTCTGTGTTTCCTGATAGCTACAACTTAGGGGTCTTTAAGTCAAGAGTGAATAGGCTGCTTCTAGGCAAGCGTGCTCCATCATCCACCACATCATGGCTTACCATCAGGTGAGATGGTGGTCAAACGCGAGCCTATCATTAATAAAAAATAAAAAAAAAATTGGAAAGAGAGTGAGGAACCGTGATCGTTTGAAAGAATGGAGGGGGGCTTTGCCCGGCTGTAGCGCAATACGGGCTAGCTATAATAATAATTGCACTTCGCAATTTTCAATTTTATTCAAAGTGCTGTTTCTGTTCCAATCCACCTCACTTCCTATAACCTAATCACGCTTCACTAAAGTGATGGAATACTCCCATTCTTACGGATACGGCTTACAGCTCATTCTGCACCGTTAATTAGAATCCGCGAGTGTTCGTTCCATCTATGTCGGCTCAAGTAATCAAGCGTGCGCTAACTCGGTGCGACAGCGTTACTTGGGGTATAATGGCACTGTGTGTGATTACAGTGCATTAATTTCTGTGAGTAAATTGTAAACTGGCCTGCACAATGAAATGAGAAGTTAAAAAATAATAAGAGAGCTTTTTCTAAGGTGGGAAATCAGCTAATGGTTTCGCCCTTTCTAGGGTGGAGCTGGAAGGCGTGTCGGACTTTTTTGCGTTTCCTTTCAGAAGTCAACCAATGCTCCAAGTAGGCTTCGGCCCTTCTGGGTCCCTACGTTTTTGTTGATATCTCTTTGAGTCACCGAAGACGAATTGGGCTCGGTCCGAATGGCGATCTATGATTCTTTTAGCATTGTCCACGTGTAATTTTTCTTAGTATAAGGAAAGGTGTTTACACTGCGATAGGATAGTAACAGACTGGCAGGAGGTGGAATTTGTCAGCCAAAAAATCTCTGCTAAAAAGAATGTGCGGTGATTTTTTGGCTTTGAATTATTAACTAAGCGCTGAGTTCAGTTTGTCAAGGTGCCTTAGTCACCAAGAATCGCTGCAGACGCTAAAAACAGACAGCGTTGCAAAAGTTAAACGTTGAGAGTTTTAGCAAACATTTTAGTAATAATCGGAAGGTAGATATATGAACTGATAAAAACATAACACACTGACACTCAAAGCAGTCACCGAATTCGCACCCATCGATGTTCAGCGAGCCGTATTTTACTAAAACAATTGAAGCTTGTCTCCCAAAAAGAAAAGAATACAAGAACAAATGAAAATCGCATACACAAAACTTTAAGAGCTAAACAAACCTAGCCCCACAGCGAAGCTCCAGACTCAAGTAATATACTCGTAGGTAGCGCAAATTATAATATCATTCCCGCCGGAGAGAAGTGCATACTGCACAAATGCCTCGCCCGGATTGGATGGGATATTTTTCAAAGTATTTGCACAAATATTTTCGAAGAGCTGCCGCGTTATAAACTGAATTCCTAACACATGTGGCCTTACTACAGGAACTGGACTTGCTGAATAGAAATAATATTCAATTTTCTCTTTGACAACTATCACACTTGATCTTAAGTAAATAATAAACCGATTATATAGGATACATGATTTTCAATAGCAGTTTGATGCCGTTTAATTTTTTTTCAATTTTCTCTTTGACAACTATCACACTTGATCTTTGTAAAGAATAAACTGTTTATAAAGGATACATGATTTTCAACAGCAGTTTGACACCGTTTCATTTTCTGCCAAGCTTTTCCCCAATTTATCATTCATCATCATTATTTCAGCCAAAGACGTCCACTATTGGACATAGGCCTCCCTTAGATCCATAGCATCCGCATCCATGAGTTTCCCGTGACTCTCACCAGGTCATCGATCTACCTTGTGGGAGGCCCTTCAAATTTGCGTCTTCCGGTGCGTGGTCGCCACTCAAGAACCCTTGGGCCTATTATATATTGGGCCTATTATATATACCATCTGTTCTATAAGCAATGTGCCCTGCCCACTGTCTTAAGTTTGGCGAATCTTCAGGTTACATCGTCGGCAACCTTGGTTCTCCTGCAGATATCTTTATTCCTGATGCGATTACGCAAGGAAACTCCAAGCATAGCCCTTTTCATTGCCCTTTGGGTGACTTAAAGGTTTCTCATGAGGCCTTTTCCCATCGAAATATCAGTATTTTATCTAAAGCATTTATATAAGGCATTATTTTCAGACTTTCTAGCTTTTGACTAGCCGAAATGACCGTCAAAAATCTACAAATGGCAGGCAGGACCAACAGCTTAGTTTATGAAATGAACCATCCATGACTTTGGCAAACTTTGTAAATGAATCTTTATGGTAAAATCATTCAGTTCACTTCGTATAGCTGTTTACTTAACTACAAGCACTTCATGAAAAAGAGACAATCAGGGATTGGGGATGGTTCGAAAGATTAACTGTGTTTTTGAAGTGGTTCAGGACCGCAAATGGTAACTGAAGGAACACACGTAGGTTTTTCTCACTCCACTCAGAGTGGATTGACCCATGCGATCGTTTCTCACGTAAAAAAAATATGCACAAGTGACAAACAAAGGAGTATCGCAACAACAGTAGCACCGAACTATAAAATGCCTCACGCAAAACAATTTGTATATTGCGCAGAGCAGTGGAAGTCGCCGTTCGCAGCTGCAAAGTATGTATGAAAACATTATCGTTTGCTGGGAAAGGAGACCTTCACCTGAATATTCTGTGGAGGGGTGACAGAAGTATAGGGTGTAGGTATCAGGTAAGGCAGATAATGGGCTGCTGGAATGTTCACAAGAGTTGGCAGCTTTGGACTCAGTGGAAAGGCTTGCGAAGAGGCTAAATTGGTGATCCAGATTTGAATAATACCAATCTACAAAGCCTGGAGCACAGGCGAAAGGTGTAGCCAGCCTTTCGGTATTTTACGGGATGCAGTTTGGAGAGTGTGCGCAGGAATTACATGACTTGATTCCGCCAGCACCTTTCTACCATCAGTCAACCCGACGTACGTCAAGTGTCCACCTTTACGTTCTTAACACCTCTACGGTCCGGACTAAGCGTTTCGCCTCGTCGTTTTTTCGTCGTACATCGAAGAATTTGCACGGTGGTACGGCTAGAGTGAATAATAATAATAATAAATTTATTTATTTTCTCGCCACAACATTACAAAATACAGAGCAATAAATAGCAAATACATTGAAGTGTAGAATATAATAGGTATGCTCTCTTATTTTAGTAAGTAAGTACACTCCTTTATATGTATGCTGAGTTAGCAATATACCTCATACGCGACGATTCGATGTATCATGCATTGCACTCAATAAATAGTACTTAACGCATGTGGTTGTTTCCTTGAGACCACCTTTAGGGACCCCAACATTACATGGCGACCCTGCCTTGGGACTCTGCCAAGGGGATTTTTAGTACCTAGTTTAAGTAGAAGGCTACAAATATAATGTGTCGGTCAACCGTGGAAAAGGAAGAGGTTTTCCTCAGTCAAAACGCGGCTGGAGGCAACAATGACGCCACGTTGAAGGAAATCGGAGGACACGTGGAACGTCTTAGCATCGTGACCTACATTGTTCTGGCCATCATTGGAGTCATAGCAGTATATGTTGGCTTGCGAATGTACAAAAGCTGCCATCGCACATGGATCCAGCATGAAATTGGGATGAGTACCATGCAGAGGATAAGGTCATCCATCAGAGGGCGCAGTGAAGGTACCCAAAATCAATTATAATTCAGTGAATAGTGGTTTAGTGTTGTGTAATTTATTTTAAATCAATTTGAAGAACTATCATATTTCATAACGCAAAAATAAAAAGGCGCAAGAATCATGCACGGACAACTTGTCATAAGACACCAAACGGAAACAAACTGCTACGTCGGACTTTACTTCTTTTTTTAGTTTCTTCGCATTTATGTAGAATGTGTTTATGTATGCAATTCTATTATTAGATTAAGAAACCTGTATGCTATGATTGATATTCTAGAACAAAATTATAACTATTTAGTAGAGATACGAAATTATTTTGTAAAAAAAGGACAATCTAGATTTAAAGGTAATGTTATTCCAACAAAGTTGGAACAAGCAAAAAGTGCTTATGAAGATTGCTGTAAAATATTTTTAAAAATTGAAAAAAGCAAAGATACTCATCTATCATCGGCGATAGAACTATATGAGAAAATAAAACAAAAATACGAGGAAATAGAAAAATTGTGTATTTTACCCGTAGCAAAAGAATTAGATAAAATGGATTTCGACTTAAAGGTGGCGTGTAGTTTGATTCCAGTAATGGACGGTGTTGAGGGCATCACCAAGCGGTTGATAGACTCCGTGGAGTTGTATGCTGGCATGCTGGACGATCCAGATGGCCTGCGTAGCTCGAAGCTGAGCACCATCGTCTCGGCACGTGGCTTCAGCAGCTTAAAAGATGCCATACAAGCAGCGAAAGACGAAGAGTGCACGTCTTTCCAACCATCAGGTAATATTTTGCATGTATCTAGAAATGGACGAGTTTCACAATATAATAGGCGATCACAAAGTTATTATAGGGGTACTTTCCGTGGTCAATATGCTAACAAATACCCTCGTGGACACCAATCTCATAACAGTTACAACCGAGGACAAGGTTCTCGTGGAAATAATAGAGCAAGTTATCACTCATCATTTAATAATAACCGGGGTAATAGAGGTTCGAGATATGCTAGGAATCGGGGACGAGGACAAAATACGTTCCCAGCAGAGCAAGTAGCAGACACGCGTCAAGGCAATAAAGACGAAAATACAGATACACCGCACCAGTTTTTTCGATCCTAAACATTTTGTGTTATCATACCAAGGAAATGCGAAGTACATAACCTTTTATATTAAAAATACTAAATATTATTGGCTTATTGATACGGGAGCAACATTGTCCATTATTAGAAATGAAGTGTTACCAAGTGACATTGTTGTTCATAGAGATAATACCCTAATAAATGGAATAGGTGGTCAGCGACGATCTCAAGGGTCTGTAAATTTATTATTAAAATACGATAATTTAGCGTTCCGGCATAACTTTCTAGTGTTTAATTCAATACCACTAAGGGCTGACGGTATCATAGGTTTAGATTTTTTAGAAAAATTTCAAGCAAAAATTGATATAGTTTCAAATAAGTTAACACTCTTTAACAATAATAAACAACATTATCTACATTTTGTTGATGAACTTGATAGGGTAAAAAATGCAATAATTATTCCGGCGCGATCGGAATCAATTCATTTTATTATTGTGAATGATAATGTAAATGGAGAAGTTGTAGTTTGTAGTAGAGAGATAGCGAAAGATGTGTTTATAGCAAACGCAATAGCAAAGGTTAGTAATAATAGAATTCCAGTCAGGATACTTAATGTTAGTGATAAAGAAGTGCGCTTGCCATCTTTAACACCAGATTTGAGAAATTTGGGTGACTATAATATTTGTCAATTTAATAAGACCAATATCGACGTTACTAGAGTTAAAACTTTGTTGTCTGAATTAAATCTAAATTATTTAGACGGAGAAGAGAAGCAATCAATAGAAGCAATATGTACAAAGTATTCAGACGTTTTCCATTTAAAGGGAGATAAGTTAAAAACAACGAATATTTATGAGCAATCTATAGTTGTGAAACAAAACTCTACTCCAGTTTACGTCAAGCCATATAGGTTACCACAGGCACTAAAGCCAGAAATAGCTAAGCAAGTTGATAATATGTTAGAAAATGATATTATAGAAGAGACAAATAGTGAATGGTCCAGTCCAATTTTATTAGTACCTAAGAAAGGTAGCGAGGGTCAAGAGAAAAAATGGCGTTTAGTTATAGATTATAGAAAAGTAAACCAAGTTATTTGTGACGATAAATTCCCATTGCCAAATATTAATGAAATTTTAGATACGCTTACTGGAGCCATTTATTTTACTCACCTTGACCTTCACCAAGGTTATTATCAAGTAAGTTTGGAACCTAATAGTCGTAAATTAACAGCATTCACTACAAATACAGGCCAATATTGCATGAAACGGCTACCGATGGGCTTAAAGATAAGTCCTAGTGCTTTTAGTCGTATGATGTCAGTAGCAATGAGTGGTTTAACTTTTGATAAATGTCTAGTATATCAGGACGATCTCATTGTATTCGGAAGAAATCTTTCTAGCCATAATCAAAATTTAATAAGTGTAATGGAAAGGTTGAGAAAAGTAAATTTAAAATTAAATCCTAAGAAATGTGAATTTTTAAAGAAAGAAATTCTTTACTTGGGACATTTGGTTACAGATAAAGGTGTATTACCAGATCCGGAAAAAACTAGAGTATTAAAAAATTACCCTACTCCCAAAAATGCAGATGAAGTAAAACGTTTCGTAGCTTTCTGTAATTATTACCGTAAATTTATAAGACATTTCTCGGAAATTGCGATGCCCTTGAATAAGTTAAGTAGGAAAAATGAACCATTTATATGGTCTAATGAATGCCAGTACGCTTTTGATTTCCTTAAAAATGCTCTAGTGTCGTCACCCATTCTGCAGTATCCCGATTTTTCAGAGAATCATGAATTTATTTTACAAACAGATGCTTCGGATACTGCTATTGGTTCAGTATTATGTAACAAAGATCTTAGACCAGTTGCATATGCGAGTAGACCCTTGAATAAAGCGGAAAAGAACTATCCGACTATACAAAAAGAACTTTTGGCAATAGTGTGGTCTGTTAAATATTTTAGACCATATTTGTATGGAAACAAATTTACCATAATGACAGATCACAAACCTTTGATATATCTATTTGGCATGAAAGATCCATCAAGTAGATTACTTAAATTTCGGTTAACTCTAGAAGAATATAACTTTAAAATACTCTATGTGAAAGGAAAAGACAATGTTGTGGCAGATGCTTTATCTAGAGTTCATATAACGTCTGATGAACTTAAAAGTATGAATGAGCAAGTAATGGCTGTAACAACTAGGATGCAAAAGAGAAAGATGAATGAATTAAATAAGAGTAAAGAAAAAGATGAAAAGAAGGTTCTTAATAAATCCATTAACAACTGGACTGATCAACCAAGAGTTGTGGATATATTAAGAAAACCGCGTGAGTCAGTGGAAATGTGTTTGATTGAAGGTAACAAATTAAAAAGATATAAGGATGATGACATGATAACTAAAGAAATTGAATGTTTTGCATTTGTAGAGATTAAAAAGACATTATACATTAATCTTGATTTCAAGGCGCAATTCTCGCGAGCCGAATTTGTGCAGAAATTAAGTTATTTTTGCAAAAAGATACATATCAACGAAGTATGTATAATTAAAAACAATGATAATATAGAATTTATTAAAAGTATTTGTGAAGAGATAACAAAACTTCCTAATTGGTACGGACCACGAATATGTATATTACGAGGCGTAAAAAGAATAATCGATGATAATGAAAAGACAATAATTATGAATGACTTTCATTTATTGCCATCCAGTGGACATGCTGGAGTGCGTAGAATGGTCAATACCATCAAAAGACGATACTATTGGCCAAGTATTGACAAGGATGTTCAAGCATATGTAAAAAAATGTACGAAATGTCAAAAATCTAAACATTTTCGTTACATTAAAGAACCGATGGAAATTACCACAACGGCTTCCTCGGCATTCGAAAAGATTTATTTAGATGTTGTGGGTCCTTTAGACAGAGACGAAAGTGGTAATTGTTATATATTGACTATGCAGTGCGAATTAACAAAATTTGTACAAGCTATTCCATTACAAAACAAAGAAACGGTGTCCATTGCAGATGCATTTGTTAGACAGTTCATATTAAGATTTGGTATTCCGGAAACAATAGCTACGGATCGAGGCACAGAATTTATTTCTGCAACTATGGAACAGGTTTGTAAAATCCTTAATATTGAAAAATTATCTTCTACAGCCTATCACCATCAGTCCATTGGAGCACTTGAAAATGCTCACAAAACTTTGGGTGCATTTTTAAGGATCCAGTGTGGAAAGCATACGAATACATGGAGCCATTGGTTACCATTTTGGTGCTTTAGCTTTAACAACACAGTCCATTCAGAAACAAAATATACGCCATACGAACTTGTTTTTGGAAAACTTTGTCAGATACCTGATAGCATTAGCGATACCGTAGACCCATTATACAATATAGATAACTATCCATTACAATTAAAATACAGATTACAGTTAGCACATGTCGACGCAAAGAACAATTTGTTATCAAATAAGCATAAACCTAAGGAAATACATGACAGATCAGTTAATTCAACAACCTATGATAAAGACGATTTGATTTTATTAAAAAATGAAACAGGTAGTAAACTAGATAACCTATTTGAAGGTCCCTATACAGTAGTGGAAGATATGGGTTGTAATGTAAAAATAGTTAAAAATAATAAAATTGAATTAGTACATAAGAATAGAACTAGGCCTTACTGTCAATAGATTAGATATAATATAAGATTTGATTTTAGATAACATTGCAATGTATAACGATAAGAATAAATAGGTACCCATTTATTTCGTATAATATCTATAATAAGCTAACAACTAGTATAATTATATTTTTTTTTTTAAAAGGTAACAAAATAAAAAGTAAGTTAAATTTAAAAGTAATTATTAATTAAAATAATTATGGTAAAAAAAAAAAATGTTGTAAAATCATTTTTTTTTTTGCTGCCCCTGGGAGGTGAAGTGTAGAATATAATAGGTATGCTCTCTTATTTTAGTAAGTAAGTACACTCCTTTATATGTATGCTGAGTTAGCAATATACCTCATACGCGACGATTCGATGTATCATGCATTGCACTCAATAAATAGTACTTAACGCATGTGGTTGTTTCCTTGAGACCACCTTTAGGGACCCCAACATTACAACATAATATACTTTTATTATTCAATATTGTGGGAGACTGGTGCCTAAGCTAGGCTCAAGGTCTGTATTTCAGGACACCAGGATCTCCAACATTTACATTTGCTTATAAACTTACTTTAATGTACTCGTACAGTGATCACATAAATTACAATATTAGGGTAGCAAGAATAATTTGCATGCATTCACAGACTCGCTAAGATCAGTTGTCGAGTCAGTGATTTTATATTGTACTAAGTTCTGTGTGTTATTTGCATGGGAAGTGTGTGATGTAGTGAGGTAGGGGTGTGTTTGTGTGAGTGGTATGTATTTGATTGTGCGTTTAGTAGGATAGTTTAGTGAGTGTTGTGAGTTGTTGCTATGGATTAAGAAAATTGGATGGAGTACGCGAGTGTATGTATAAGAATATTAAATTTACACCATGGTGGTAAGTAATTTTTCCGTACTCTCATAACTTAGCTCCTGGAGGAATGCATTCACTTTCTTTTTGCACATGATTCTAGGTAGGTTAACTATAGGTGATATACGATTTATTTTATTATATAGAAATGCACCTAAGTAGCGAAAAAACCGCTTCGAAAATTGAGTGGAATGATGTATGTGACGACAGTTTACAGGATTGTACCGTCTTTTACCAAGCAAGGCCGAAGGATGATAGGTAATTAACGAGTGCTGTTTTAATATGATGCTTAAGATAAAAAGCTGGCGTACTGTCAATACTTTAGCCTCCTTGTATAGTAGCTCTGTGGGATAGCGGTAGGGTAGAAATAAGGACACTTTTAGTATAGCTCGCTGAGTTCTCTCTAATTCGATTATCGTGGATTTCGGAGCACCTCCCCAGACAGAGATGCAGTATGTTAGGAGCGATTGAGCGAGGGCAAAATAGACTGATTTCTTTAATTTGTCATCAGCTACTTGTCTCAGGGTTTTAAAGATGTATATTAGTTTGCGTAGCCTAATTTTAAGTGTATTTAAGTGTTCATGGAATCTTAGTGTATTGTCTATGATGACTCCCAAGTACTTAACGTATTTAGTATTGAGAATGTGCGTGCAGTTACATAGGTTGTTATGTGGGTTTTCGCAGGTGTGTGATACTATCGTGTGAGAGGGATTCATTGAGGTATTTGATATGTTACTATTAGCTTTTATAGAAAAGGTCATATAATTGGTTTTATCTGTGTTAAGCGTTAGAATGTTATTTCGTAACCAGTAGGAAACAGCGTTGAAACCCATCTGAGAGTGTGAAAAAACCTCATCCCACGTATCAGCACTAAAGAGAACTGCTGTGTCATCTGCAAATGTTATGATTCTACCATTGGAGAGTTTGAGCAGACCCAGGTCGTTAATATATATCAGGAATAAGGTGGGACCTAACACGCTTCCTTGGGGCGCGCCATAAGAGACAGTTCTTTCGTCACTAATGTATCCATCCATCTTAACGCACTGGGTACGCTCACTCAAGTAGTCCTCAAGTAGTTGAAGCGGAATAGGCTCTTAATAAACTAATATAGGCTGATTCATGATCAATGATTGAATCACTGCTTACTACCAGGTGGGATCCCAGTCAAGCAATAGTTTGCATCATTAAAAAAAGGCACATAATATATATAAGCTGTCCTTGTGTGAATGTATTTCAATGTTTCTATATGACTGTTCAAGTCAGGATGTTTCGATGTTTGTAAATCAATCACGCTTGAACAGCTCAAACGGATTTGGATAAATCTTGGCTCACGGATATATTACGATCAGGATTAGGACATAAAACACCTTTTATCGTGCTTGTGGGTCCCCGTGGAATCGTTTTGGATCTTTTCAGCAGGCGAAGCCCCTTACGTGTTTAACTCTAAATTTTCGTTTCAGAAACTGGTTTTTAGGGTTCCGTACCTCAAAAGGAAAAAACGGAACCCTTATAGGATCACTTTTTTGTCCGTCCGTCAGTCTGTCCCCTTGACCCTGTGACCCTTTATCTCGGGAACACGGGAGGTATTGAGTTGAAATTAAAACTCATATGCTCAAGTTTGCGGTCTCTTAAAAAAAATCTAATTTCTAAACTAACGAAAAAAGATGATACGGCCGTTTATGTCTCAAAAAATGTATATTTTGACACTCTCGAAGAAATCAAAATTCATAGGGTACTTCCTGTTGACTCAGAATCCTAAAATTTTGCATAAAGCAAGGTCTTACAGCACAGGAATAGGAATAAATCTGAAAACTGTAAATTGTTGTTACGTCACAACAAAAAAAAATGCGATTCGGAAAAATCTTCGAGACTCCATTCGGGAATTGAACTGTTTACATAGGTAAGTTTGTACGGAACCCTCAGGGCGCGAGTCCGACTCGCACTTGCCCATTTTTTTTTGATACGCTCGCGCTTGACCACTATCTCACCTGATGGAAAGCGACGATGTGGTCGACGATGGAGCGCGCTTACCTAGAAGAAACCTATTCAATCTAGACTTAAAGACCCCTAGGTTGTAGCTATCAGGAAACATAGACTCCGGCAAGTAATTTCACTCCTTAGCTGTACGTACACCGCCTACCAGGGCCCTGGAACGAAGGCAAAGTTCCTTACATAGGAGTGGGTTTTAGTCAGTAAAAGTCTGATACGCCCTCACGGTCCGCCCAAGAGTGGGAGAAGTCATTAGATGATTTACCCACCCAAAACGTTTTGTGCGTATAGGTGGGTTTTTAATCAGTTATCATTGCCATTATTTAGCATAGCATATTCGGCCTTATAATGTTCCCACTGCTGGGACTCAGGCCTCCTCTGTAGGAGAGGAATTGGGTCGTAATCCACCACGCGGGCCCAGTGCGGGTTTGTGAATGTCATATGTCTTCGAAATTTTGATTCTAAGACATGCCGGTTTCTTCACGATGTTTTCCTTCACCGTTTTAAGAGCAGTGGTGATAAAATAAATTACACAAAGTAATGCGCCTGGCTGGGTTTGAACCCACGACCTACAACTCGTAAGTCGGAGCCGTTGCCACTTGGCCACCACTGCTCTTATACCTGCCTACTGTCATTATTTAGATTAAAAAATTGAGAAACATGGAAAGTTAAGAATAAATAGTTGTGCAGCGTACCGCAAAAGGCTGATGATTAAACTGCAATGCGGCGACCTACATAGAAAAGTGTATGCCGAGTATCCGAGTTTAAGGTTATGTTTGGTTTTCGAAACAGATCATAATTAAAATACAAATATATCAGTGTAGGCAAGTAGTTTTTTAATTTGAGTATTTCTATAATTGTTTTATATATATGGTTTATTAATATAATATCTATTCTTCTATTTGAATTTTCTCTCTTTTTTATTGCACTTACCACTATTTTTCTCTGCATCACCAAAAGGTTGAATAGTAGTAAATGCCTAAGGCATTAAGTCTGCCTCTGTAGTTTTTTGTACATAAAGCATTTAATAAATAAATAAAACATATAGTATGCAATGAAATATCATACACGGGTGGTGATAGAGCTAAGTGATTGTTTGAAAGAATTTACGGGGCTCTAGAACGCAAATAGCAAATAACACAGATTTTTTTAAAGTGTGGAAATCATCTAATGACTTCTCGCGCTCTGGGCGGAGCGTGAGAAGTCATTAGTCAGACTTTTACTGACTAAAACCACACCTGTGTCCTTCAGTTGCTCTTTGCGTTCTAGGACTACGGATTTCCTTTTCAGAAATTCCCCGCGGTCTTAGCTAGCGTGCATTGGCCCTGCTAGGCCCCTACGGTTTGCTAACATCTCCTTGAGGAGCGCGTGGATCACTTCGCGCTGTTGACGACTGGGCTCGGTCCGGTCAGTTACCGGACGGCCGGACGGCAAGCTACCCATTACTCGACGTCCGCAAACCCGCGTCTACCGTGGCTGGTAGTCGGGGTCAGAATCTCGGTGGCTGAGGCGTGAGAACATTCGTTCCCTCACGCGTGCGGCCTCCTCCTTAGCTAGCATTACTGCTTCGCAGAAGGAGGCCACTGCCTGCCATTTCTCCTCGCTTCGGACCATAGTCCGAACCAGGACCTGACGCGAGAGCCGTCACTGCCGCCGATTGTCTCCACGAGGACACGACGGTGCTCCGCTCAAGCGGGGCACACCTCCACCGTATGCACCGCCGTGTCTTCCAGGCGATTCACACAGATGGGTTTTTGTCAGTAAAAGTCTGACAGTTCTTCTCGCTCCACACAGAGCGGGAGAAGTTATTTGACGATTTCTCACCCAAAAAAGGCAGATGATAGAAGCGTATTCAGATAATAATTAAAATATGAATAAAACACATAGTATTCAACGAAAATCTTGCGGGATTGTTGGAAAAGAATTTTCGCGACCCAGGCACGCAAAGGGCAATTGAAAATGCACAGATGGGTTTTTCCAGTAAAACTTGCTCCAACCAGAGCTGAAGAAGTTATTCTTTCCCAAAACAAGTGCGAGACGGACTCGCGCACTGAGGGTTCCGTACAAACTTACCTATTGAAAACAGTAAAAGTTTTTTGTTGTGACGTAAGTACAAATTTACAGTTTTCAGATTTTTTCCTATACTTGTGCTTCGAAACCTTGCTTTATGCAAAATTTCAGGATTGTAGGTCAACGGAAAGTACCGTATGAATTTTGATTCCCTTGAAAGTGTCGAAATAAAGTGTTTTTGATTCGAAATACACTTTTTTTGCGCCACAAACGTCCGTATCATTTTTTCGTTAACTCAGAAGTTTGATTTTTTCACAGCTTCAAAGGACCGCAGACCTGAGTGTATGGTTTTAATTTCAACTCGATACCTCCACGCGTTCTCGAGATAAAGGGTCTTGACAGACAGACAGACAGACAGGCGGACTTTTTTTTAAGTGTAATCTTGCTCTGGGTAGAGTAAAAAGAAGTTTTGATAGAGAGTTAAAATCAGCGTCAGGTGGTGGCCTTTTTCTTCTCACAATACAAGTCGTGACCAGGAGTACCACTTTCTGAGTCAAGCCCTTGATCCAGTCACCCAAGGAGAGTCTCCTAAGGTGTTGGTCGAGACTCGTGGCTGTAAGCCATTGGCTGACACAACTATCAGTACAATGATCACCGAGTCCGTATCCTGCTTGACACGCTAGCGAACCTCGCGAGCCTAGGCAATATTAGATACTTGATTTGTTTATCTTTCTCGCCGTTCACGAGGACGTAGCTTTTTTTATTAGGTGGGAAAATCATCCAATGACAAATCGCGCTCTTGGGCGGAGCGGGAGATAGTGTCAGACTTTTATTGACCAAAAACCCACCCCTGCCCTCGCCCCAAGGTTCCCGGGTTTCACTTCAATGACCGTCAATGACTTGGGCTCGGTCCGGACGGTTATCAGACTGTCAGACGGCGAGCCACCCATTATTCGCCGTTCGTAAGCCCGCGCCCACGGTGGCCGGAAATCGGGATTGGAATCCGGGCGGCGGTTGGGGCGTGAGGACCGTTGCCTCACGCGATCGGCCGCCTCCTTTGCTAGCATTACTGCTTCGCAGAAGGAGGCGTCCGCCTGCCACTCCTCCTCGCTCCAGACCATGGCCTGTACCAAGGCCTGGCGCGAGAGATCACCGCCGCCGATCCCACGAGAACACGGCGTTGCTCTGCCCAAGCGGGGCACACCTCCACCGTGTCTTCCGGGCGGTCCACACAGTGGCGACACCGTGCGTCGCTTCCGCACGAATCCGGTGCAGAAACTTCCCGAAATTACCGTGTTCGGTGAGAACCTGCGTCATGCGGAAGGTGAGGACGCCGTGAGGTCTTTCCAACCACGCCTCAAAGAGGGGACTTACCGCCATAATTATGGCGTGCCCAATAAACAAGGGGTACGATTTAGTTTAATATATAAATACTTTTTACCAATACTTTAAATCAAATACACGCAAGCATACTGGCTACACTCCAGATCATACCTTATACAATCCGTATTAGGTTTGTTTTGCAAAAGAGCAAGCCACAGAGTGCCTTCAGTATTTTTGGTGAATGGAGCTTCAGGGAATATGATAGGACCCATGGGCTGTCCCGCCGTAGTTAAAGATTAAAGCATGATGGCGCTGGCCTGGCGCTGATTTATGGGAAAATATACCAAGGACGACAAAACGAGGTTGTATTGTACGGTCGTTTACTTTATTATTTGAAGCGAAATTGCTCTGTGGTCCATTCACAGATGAAAGATGGACGCGTTTTTGTTTCTTGGATAGGTAGTGGCGTAGTTCCAAAGAGGCCCTGTATAATAAAAAATGAGGCCGCTTTTTAATCCGTCTGCTTAAAAAAAGATATTGTTTTATAAAGAAATAGGCCCAACTAGCACTGTAATCAAAGCAGGCCAATTTGAAAGCCTTTCGTTCATAAGAATTTGAGTTTGTACAAGTCGGGGCCCCTATAGCCTGGGGGCTCCGTATCCTTGATACTTCTAATACGGCGTTAGCAAAGCCCCTTAGAGGTGGGCTTTTAAATCGAACACCTACTGTAGTGAGACGTGCCCATTTTTAGGGCATAAAATACCTATTTAGACTTTAAAACTTCCTTTTTGAAAGGGTTAAAATTCTGTTTTAAAAAACCGCAAAAATTTAAAAAGCTTGAGTGAAAATGAACAACTATTGTGCCAAAACCACAGCAAAGGGACCGGAAAATAATTCTTCATTACTATCTAATGGTACCTTCAAAAGAAGTCTAATAGGCAGTAATATTTACACAGAATAAAGAGGTACAGAAGGTCGACTCCATACAACGAGCGTAAACACACGCACACATATACTTCATGTATAACGAGTGTAACTGCACTTGCTACTATCGTACTACGTATCAATGTGAGTAGGTCTCGGCGCATCAATGGTAGAGTAGTGTTAGGTTTTTTTTTTTAGGTGCGAAAATCATCTAATGACAAATCCCTTGGGCGAAGCGAGAGATAGTGTCAGACTTTTACTGACTAAAAACTCACTCCTGTTCCTTCTTTGCCTTCGTCCCAGGGCCCCGGGTTTCGTTTTCACACTACCCATGGACCCAGTAGGCTTCGACCCTGCTGGGTCCCTACGATTTGCTGACAAGGCCTGAGGCGCGCGTAGAACAATACGCGCCGTCGACGACTTGGGCTCGGTCCGGACGGTTACCGGACGGTCGAACGGCGAGCCACCCATTGCTCGCCGTCCGCTAGCCCGCGCCTACGGTGGCCGGAAATCGGGATCAGAATCCCGGCGGCGGTAAGGGCGTGAGGACCGTTGCCTCACGCGATCGGCCGCCTCCTTTGCTAGCATTACTACTTCGCAGAAGGAGGCGACCGCCTGCCACTCTTCCTCGCTACGGACCATGGCCTGTACCAAGGCCCGGCGTGAGAGATCGCCGCCGCCGATCACCCCCACAAGGACACGGCGTTGCTCTGCCCAAGCGGGGCACACATCCACCGTGTGCTCCACCGTAGAGTAGTGTTAGATGATCCAATGGTAAATTTCACTTCTATGACTACCTATGTGCAGATGTTTTTGCTCGTTATACAGAATCAGCCTTCTGTATGTACCTATTCTGTAATATCTTTCAAACAATAGGTAAGTTTGTGTTGTGGTCACTAATCCTCTTGTCACTGTTGCCATAGTTACAACTCCCGGGGCGTACCTTCTGTCAATTTACAGGGCTTTGTTAAATTTATATCTATCGAATCGTGGTGAAATTGATGAATTGAATTATGATATTACAGGTAGAGATACTATTCAGATAAGGGGTACTAAATGCCTTGTTGATTTTGTAATAGATTTCCAAATGATTTTCTGAATAAGATCACTAGCAGCGTCTCCACTGTTTTCAAAACCTCTTATTTAATCTTAGTAGTAATTACGGTACCTAATGGAATGAAGAATATTTACGGTAATGGTATTTATGCATTTACACAAATATACTTATTAAAACCATTAACATAACTCTCGAAGATCTAAACGACGTTTTAGCTTGTGTCTAAGTCAGAAAGTTTTAATGAGTATAGATATGTCATATACATTCAGTCAGAAAAGTATCGGGAATGGATGATTTTGTTTAAGGCTCCAAATTCGATTTTTTGTTTGTAGATTGGCACAACTGTTTTCCATTTTGGCGTAGAGTTTGAGTTGCATCTGTTATTTATATTAAACTAGCTTTTACCCGCGGCTTCTTTCCCGTCAACTGACTACTATATCCTACTCTACTCAACTCTATCCTACTCTACCTTACTCTACCCTACTCTACCCTACTCTACCCTACTCTACCCTACTCTACCCTACTCTACCCTACTCTACCCTACTCTACCCTACTCTACCCTACTCTACCCTACTCAAAAAAAAAGTATCCTATGTCCGTCTCCTGGTTCTAAGCTACCTCCCCACCAACTTTCAGCCAAATCGGTTCAGCCGTTCTTGAGTTATATATAGTGTAACTAACACGACTTTCTTTTATATATATAAGATACAGTGCTGTTTTTAGTTATATCATATCTAGTGTGTATTGCGAATTTCATAATGGACAAAAACATCGAACAAAGAGTTTGTCTTAAATATCGCCAATGGAATTTCGTGTTTGGAGTTACTGAAAATGTTACAGAAAGCTTACGGTGAATCGACTTTATCAAAAACACGTGCTTATGAGTAGTAAAAAGCGTTCAAAAGTGGTCGAGATGAGATGGAAGATTTGCCTCGCTCTGGTAGGCCATCAACATCTTCAACTGAAGTTTGCGAGAACATTCATGAAACGTATTGTTACTGGTGACGAGACGTGGGTTTACGAGTTTGACATGCAAACTAGTCAACAAGCTTCGAAGTGGTCCCTTCCAACTGAACCGAAACCGAAAAAACCACGCCAAAGTCGATCAAAAGTCAAAGTCATGTTGACTGTTTTCTTTGATTATCGCGGTGTAGTGCACTCGGAATTCTTGCCGGAAGGTCAAACGGTAAATAAAGAATATTATTTGAGCGTTATGCGGCATTTAAGAGAGCAAATTCGACGAAAAAGGCCAGATTTGTGGAATGCGCCTTCGCACAAGGCTATCATTGTGAACGAATTTTTGACGAAACACTCAACAAAAACCATCGAGGAAACACCATATTCACCAGATATGGCTTCAGCCGACTTCTTTTTTTTTCCTAAACTCAAATTACCACTTCGTGGCACCCGTTTTCAATCGGTAGAAGACATAAAGGAGAATTCGCGGCGAGAACTGAACTCAATTCCGGAAACAGCATTTAAAAAATGTTTTGATGATTGGATTATTCCTTGGCGTAAGTGTATCGTTTTTGAATGAGCATACTTTGAAGGTGATAAAATAAATTTGGATGAATAACAAACATTTTGTGTATTATTGATCTTTTCCCGGTACTTTTTTGACAGAGTAGTATTATAGCGTTACCACGATTTAATTTTTGGTACCGATACTGAACTACAATTTAAAAAAAAACGAAAATTTGTATTTTGCGGGCTGTTTTTGAGTATTCACCTTGAGTAATAAGAAACGTTACATACAAGCCCATATTGTATAATGTGCGTAGTTGTTATTTTTACTTAAAAGCCCTAATAATAACTTGCTTAGCTTACGGCTCATTAGCGCTTTAGAAATGTCTTTAGCACCTTAACGAAGTGCTCGAAATGGTACTTTGAATTTCAGGTATGTCTTCTTCTTCTGGTATTTGGCTGAATATATTGTGATACCCGAGACGCAATTAAAAGGCTCTAGAAGCCTTTCTTTTTTCAATTTACTATCATTATATTGTTAGAAGCACTCTTTGTTACATTATTTATGATAAATACTATATCATTTGCTTAGTCTTTTCTTATTTGACAATCTCTAATCAATCATGTTTCGAATATGAATATTTAAGCTTTTTAAACATAAACCTTAAAAGTATATCTTGTCAATTTACAAGTTAATAGTATTAGCGTGGCCTCCATGGTCGCCACAATATTGAACAATTAATTATTTCCCTTTATCTTAGCTCAATTATATAGGAGTCATAGTGTTTTGCTTTCTGTTGTTTTCCGGGTCTGCAAAATCCTCTTACTGGAGAGCTCCAAGAAACAAAATCTTCGATTTGTTACTCATTAATTTACTAAAATCCCGTCGTCCTGTCTCAGTACTAAGCACTCTCCTATGACTCCTCAATTTTTAAATAAACAATCTCCTACTGAAATAGAGTTGTGAAGCAACATAAAGAATTCACAAGTTTTTAAAGATTACGCTTTTAAAATTCCTCTTGGCTGTAACTGAGCTACGGTGGAAGAATTCCTAATTCTTAAATCCATTGGATTTCGTGCTGGCAGCCAGCAACATTCTGTTGGCACGATAAAAGTGGATTGAGTTTTAGTTGGTGTTTTGTAGATATTATATAATTTGGTGGCCCCGACTTACAAGTTGTAAGTCGTGGGTTCAAACCCAGCCAGGCGCATCACTACTGCTCTCAAAACGGTGAAGGAAAACATCGTGAGGAAACCAGCGTGTCCTAGAACCAAAAATTCGAAGACATGTGACATTCATCAACCCGCACTGGGCCCACGTGGTGGATTACGGCCCATTCCCTCTACTAGAGAGGAGGCTGAGTCCCAGCAGTGGGAACATTAAAAGGCTGATTATGCTATGTTTTGCTATATAATTTGGAAACGGTGTTACCTAACAAAGCGTTTTGGGAACACATTTATTATGCATACAGCTAAGGAGTGGAATTCCCTGCTGGAGTCTGTGTTTCCTGATATCTATAACTTAGGGCTCTTTAAGTCAAGAGTAAATAGGTTACTTCTAAGCAAGCGTGCTCCATCATCGGCCACATCATCGCTTACCATCAGGTGAGATGGTGGTCAAACGCGAGCCTATCAATAATTAAAAAAAAAACCTATTCAAAACATTCCAAAAATAAAGAAATATAATAATGCCTTATATATAATGCTTTAGTTATTTTGTCATAATTTTAGAAATATTTTTTAAAAATAATATGGGATATTTATAACTGTCAATAAAAATCTTAATCTACACTAAAAATACTAATTGTACGTTTTTAGCGACACAAATGACCGTATCTTTCTTTTCGTTAACTTAGAAGTTTATTTTTTTCACAGCTTCAAGGGACCGCAGACCTGAGTATACGGTTTTAATTTCAACTCAATACAGATAGACAGACAGACGGACAACAGTGATCCTTTATGGGTTTCGCATTTTTCCATTTTGACAGGTAGAGGTCACTGCCGTTCCTATTTTTATTTGAATCGCATTGTTGGTACTGAAAATCAAAGTTCACATTTACACACAGAGTATGCATTTACACTAGGTTCTAATAGAAACAGGACCGACCTACCGCCGAAGTGGCGAATTGAATCAGGTCAACAAAAAACGTCAAAGCGAGAGGCCCTTTGAGACATATAATTCAATTTGAAACTAGACATTTCAGAAAGAAACTTTTATAGCCGTGTGAGTCAATGGGGACTCATGTTTTATATGTTCGGAAGCGGTGAGAGCGAATTGGTTTTGTTTTATGGTAGTAAGTAGTGTGGTGTGAGTTTATAGGGGGTTTTGGGGTTCAATGAACTATGTAGATCATATGATGGGGTTGGCTGGGTATTCTCTTTGAGTTAGTTAGTTCTTAGGTATAGTACCATTTTGCGGTGGTAAATCAGCGAATAAATAAATAAAACTTCCCGCTCTGGGTGAAGCGAGAGGAAGTGTCACACTTTTACCGACTTGTTGGCCCTTTTCTTAAATCTTACCACTTATAATTCTGGAGTATTGCGCATAGTAGTAAGTATAGGGAGAGCTCGTGGCTATGTAACAACAGCCACACTGGTCTATTCTTATAGTTAAGCAATGTTTGTCGAGGTCTGTCTGTGGATGGGTGGCCATATTAAAATACCAAGATTATTATTTTTTTCTTTCTTTTTTTGTCTTTTTTTCTTTTCTTTTTCTTGCTTTTTTTTTCTTTTTTTTTAAGTTTTATTCTATTCTATTCTATTCTTTCACACCTTAGAAAGCACGTTAAGCCGTTGGTCCCGACTGTCATTTGTAGATCTTTGACAGTCGTTACAGATAGTCAGAAACCATGTCATTTTACCCCAGTATTGCCAAGGGGTCTCGTGTTACCTAATTACTGGGTTATGGCAGAATACTGGTATTCAGTTTTTCTTTTTTTTTTGACATGAGAATAATCTAATGACTTCTCCCCTCTCTAGAGCAGAGCAGGAGGGCGTGTCAGAATTTTACGAACTAAAACCCATCCCTATGTTCCTTCTTTGCCTTCGTTCCAGGATCCCGGGGTTCTTTTTCGCACAACCCATGGCCCCAGAAGGCTTCAACCTTGCTAGACCCCTACGTTTTTGCTGACATCTCTTTGAGGCGCGTGTGGAACAATAAGCGCCGTTGACGACTCGGGCTCGGTCTGGACGGTTATCGGACGGCTAGACGGCGACCTACTCATTGCTCGCCATCAGCAAGGCCACGCCTACGGTGGCTGGAAATCGGAGTCGGGACCCCGGCGGCTGGGGCGTGAAGAAGTCCGTCTCCTAACGCGTGCGGCCACCTTCTTTGCTTACATGACTGCTTCGCAGAAGGTGGCAACCGCCTGCCATTCCTCGTCGCTCTGGACCATGACCTGATTCAGGGCCTGGCGCGACAGGTCGTTGCCGCCGATCGCTTCCACGAAGACACGGCGGTGCTTCGCCACAGTAAGCACACCTTCACCATATGCTCCACCGTATCACTGCATCCGATTAGATAAGAAGCCAACAAAAGCTGGATTATCTTTTAGTTAGGCAGATTGATTATGCTTCATAAACGTAGAACAAAAAAATGTCTGAAGGAATATATAACCCGCAGTACAAAGCTATGGGCTTTAAATAACCGAACAGCGTTAATAAAAACTTAGTACAGACGCTAATAGGGGCAATTTATTTTATCGTTCGTCCTTAAGGTAGGAAAGAGGCTGTTAGAAATGCGAGAATGCAATAAAGTTATACCGTGGTCTTTAATACATTTCTGAACAGTGCTGCGTTTACATCTCAAGTCAAAATCCGGCTTACCGTGGCCTTGGAACGCAAAGGGCAATTGAAGGAACAAAGGTGGGTTTTAGACAGTAAAAGTTTGACTCTGGAACACTACTAAACCGATTTTGACGAAATTTGTAAGCTTGAACTCCAAGAAAGAACATAGGCTGCATTTTATCTGACTTCGACTTTAACATCGCGTTATTATATCTAACCGATACTATCCTACTTCTGGGCAAAGGCTTCCCTCCATTCGTTCCATTGCTTCTGGCTCTGAGCTTCTTTTTGCCAATTTCTAAGGACTTAGATTTCTAAGTTGTAGAGCCATCTCCTTCATGGTCTGCCGCGACCCCGTCGTGTGATTTCAGGGTACCAGCTAAAATGGGGTTTTATAGACCCGTTGGATACTCAATGTGAGTGCGGTGCTCCTGTTCAAAACATGAGCCACAAATTAGAATGCCCGAAGTGCCCATACACCTGCACTTTATAAGATTTGATGAGTGCCACGGATGCTGCTATTAACGTAGCCACCTACTGGGTCCAAACAGTTTGATGAGTTTACCATCGAATCGAAAAGAAGAAGAAGAAGGGCACAGTTTGATATTTTAAAGGCCCACCGCACGATCAGCATGCAGCAGACATGTCCAGCCCAGTTCCACTTAAGCTGGGCAGCCTTCTGAGCCACATCAATGATCTGTGTTTTGGAACGCAGTATAGAGTTTCGATCGCGATATGTTAGTTTAACACCTAATATATGCTACGCTCCATTATGTATAGTATTATTCACTGTAATAGATATAACAACGACTTATTAAGCTAATGGGGTGATCATTACTTGGGCAGTTCACAGGCTAAATAAATACTTTCTCAAAGTCTATCACTAAGTAATTACCTCCTTTACGTACGAGTAAGTTTGTTTTTATAAGCAGTTTTCAATACAGCATGCACTAAGTGCATCGTTTGTATTCCCTGCTAGCAGTGTAAATAGGTCACGCTATGGTTTAAGTCGGTCGTCCACTGTATAGAATAGCTAACGTGGGAAATCGCTCCGTGCATCCTTCTACGTACCATTGGAACACAAAGTACTGAGACACTTCTCCGGCAGTGTTTAGTAACCCCATTGTTTGCACAGTTCATGCGAAATATTGCGGACTATTTGAAATTTGGCTCTTGCAGGGTGGGTGAGATTGACAAGTTGTAGAAAAAAATAGGTAAGACGACTCGTCTCTTAAAAGAAAGGTTTGCACAATACCTGGCTAGTCTTCAGCACAGCTTAGCACGAACGATGTCACAGTTTTTGGGGCACAAACACCAAATTTCACATGATTTCGATTTTTGATTGTGAACGCAATACTTAACAATTCAATAATTTCAACGCCAATGAATTTGCGGGGTATACAAAGAAACGTCATTCCATATCCGAATACGCTGGAAGTTCAGTTTCTTTCACTCGATTGGTATGTGCAGGAAAGGGATGGATATAGGAATTGCAACAACCAGCCAAATAAATTAATCGATCGCGCATAGAAACAGCTTGACCACCTATTAAGATGAATGCTCCAGGGTAGCCTGCAAAATTTTAATACAACATCGAATAGTAAGGTAAAACTAAACATAAGTTCTGTTTCGAACCATGCCACAACCCTAATAGATATCTGCTCTAGTGGACTCCGTGCATTTTGCTGACATCTATTTTAGGTGCGCGTGCCACATACAACGCGTCATTATGATGGCAAATAACCCATTGATAGCCGTCCGCAAGCTCGTGCCCAAAATGGCCGGGAATCACCCTAGGACTCCCGATGCCCAAGGCATCTCCTGCGGAAGCACCTGGGGCGTGAGGATGTCCTATCTCACACAGTTTTCGCCACCTCCATCGCTCGCATTACTTTTTTGTAGAAGAAGGTAACTGCTTGATGCTATTACGGAAACTATGTCCTTAGTTATAACTATTGATTCTAAACTGCAGTGGGGCGCTCAAATTAGAAATCTGCCAGGTAAATTAAGCTCAGCAGCATACGCAGTAAGAAAAATAAGGCAATTGACAGATGTAGTCACAGCTAGGTTAGTTTACTATGCTTAATTCCACAGTATTATGTCTTATGGCATCTTACTGTGGGGATCTGCAGTTGATGTAGACTCAATTTTCATATTGCAAAACAGAGCAATCCGGGCTAGCTTTAAAATGGGTCCTCGGGAGTCCCTCGGAAATAAGTTCAAAGAAATCGATATACTGATTCTGCCTTCTCTTTATATCTTAGAAAGTATTTTGTGTGTTCGTAAAAACTTGGAACTTTTAAAAATTAAAAGCGATTTTCATAACGAAAATACGCGTAGTAAACACGAAATTGTATTACTTAAATGGAGATTAGCTAAAACAAGCAAGTCATTCTTTGCAAACAACAGCCAAAGGCGGTAACTGAACTTAGCGAGGGAAAGTTAAAAATTCATATTAAGCGTGTCCTAACCAAAAAAAGCGTATTACAAGGTTAAAGATTATGTCGAAGCCACGCTTGTTTGGCAATTGCTTCTGCACATGTGGCCCCCTGGTAACTCATTAATATTGTGTCTACTAACTGTTCCATCTTGGTTTTAATATATACATTTTTTTTCTAACACGTTGCTTTTGCAATATTTTTTATATTATTTAGGCCTCAACTACCTTAAATTCGTTACTAATTTATTTTGTTAAAATCTCATTTATTGGTAGTTGTAATTTTTTATATTTCTTACTTTTTTTTAGATAGCTTCTCTTTTATAATGTGAATGTGAGAACACTGTATCTCCGACTGTGGCTCCGAATTCTTAGATTACTTCCTATTACGACTCACTTTTTTATTATGAATTTTTATTGAGCTTTTGGGTACAATATTGACTGTTCTACACTGTCCTTACATAATATCTATTAAAACTTTAATATGTTAATATTGTAACATTACCCCTTTTTTTTAAAAGATTAACCATGGAGTTTCTTGCCTGTTCTTTTCCAAAGGAAACGACCAGTTTGTAACCGTGCACTAGCTTCTAACATTTTATAAATGCCCATGTAGGCCTATGTGAAATAAAAATATTTGAATTTTGAATTTTGCTTCCCATTTCCTGTCTCTCTGGATTTAAACCAGGGCCGAACGCGAGAGTTTACCCCCACCGATCGCTTCAACAAGAATGGGTTTTAATCAACAAAAGTTTGACACTCCCTGTGTCACACTTTTGCTGTTTTAATCCCATCCGTGGTCATTTAGTTGCCCTTTGCTTTCTGAGCTGGCTAACTCTTTCCAATAAACCCACAACCCAAAAACAGCACCCATATACCTTTAGAGATATGCGAAGCAGAGTGAAAGGTCCCGCAATCTGCATTGAAGAGGAAGTATCCTCCGACCAGACGGGTGCTGTATCTGGAGCCCAAGTCTGCTATTTTTATAAATTCGTCATTCCAACACGATCCCATTGTCATTTTGCTAGAAGTTCGTAATCTGCTAAATCATAATGATCGATCATTGATCGGTCAATGGTCTCGTAGTAGAGTTGTGGTAGAATGACAATATCGAGCTTATTAAAAGCAATGACTGCACAATGACGTTCTAATGGTAAGTCACTGAACAAAGGAACTGTCAAAATTTTAGCAGATTACCGCATACGTCAGATATTCATTTATCAATATGTACGAGATCACTATTCTATGCCACTTCTTTCAATGGAGTGTCGGTGGTTGACCATTGGAAAGTCATAATGATGCCATTATATTAGTAGATTACTAAACTTATCAAAATCAACAATTATGAAATCAATGATAGACCATTCTGACACTATTTTAATAGCAAACTTGAGGCCCTGGAAAACTGCAACTGTAATCGTGTAGAAGAGCCTTAATATATATAGAATGTGGAGAAAATTCCTATCCATTAGTTGCACCTATAGATGTTAGCTACTTTCTTTAACTATGCAAAGTTCGTTATTGTTGGCTTGTAGCTATCAAATAATGTAGAAACAGGTTAATTGTATTGGTTTAGCTTGGTTATGTATGCTAGCTAGTATGTGATGTAAGATCGTCCATATATCCATACTAATATATATACTAATATTATAAATGCGAAAGTAACTATGTCTGTCTGTCTGTCTGTTACGCTTTCACGCTTAATGCGTTGAATCGATTTTGATGAATTTTGGTACAAAGATACACTAGAGCTTGAGGAAAGACATAGGCTATAAATTATCACGCTATTTTCTAAGGGGGACGAGTATTTTGTCGGTATTGAACGACTTTTGCCGTGAGTTCGATCCCCAGTTATAGTAATAATTTTTGTAAGTATTTTGTTGTCTTTTTTGCATGTAATATACAATGTGTACTTCGACTACAATAATAAAAGGACTTTTAGTATATTTTTAACACATCACATACATTTTTACTTCATATTTTTGTAAAAAGTAATTAAAACATGTAATAAAATCGAAGCGGTGAAACGAAAATAATATCTTTTTTTTTAATAAATGCACTTAGATACACTAAGTGCATTTAAGTAAAATTTCAGTGCTTAAATTATGATTGTAGCTTAATTTTCTAATTAGGGTGTGCATTATTCCAGAAAACTGGTTGTATATCATTAAACTTTCAATGTACTAATTTATTTGCTCCAAGTAATGATGACGTAAAAATAAGACAGCATGGAGTACAAATTACATCGTCTATAAAGAGCTTGGCTTGCCCTTAAGAGCTTAAGGCGGGTTTACGATCGACCCGCGATAAATCTATTTAATGCCCATATCGACAGCTAATACCAAGCACTTGAACAAGCTAAAGCTTGCAGTAAGCGATAAGCGATTCGAGTTTTTCCCTATATTAAAAATCATGTCCTCCAACTCGTCTTCACCTTAAACCATCAAATAGACAGTTATAGCTTGTTCTTTATTGCCATTTTAAAGATATGCGTAACAGGAAATAAACTCCCGAAACCTCCGTTGAAAAGGGAGGATCCTCCGACCAGACGGATGTTATGTCTGATATGGGCAACTGCCCGATAGATGGTTTCGAGCGGTTGTATAATATGTTCAAATCGCGCTGAGAACTTTAATTGTGCAATGCACGGTTTTGTAGTTCAATTCCTATGTGAAGCCGTAGATATCGCTACACCATCAATCGATTTTTTTTTCCGAAGTTATGGCGAAGTCAAGTCAAGTGAAGTTCCATTAAACTGCCCTAGAATGTGACCTTTTGAATATAAGACTCCATTTCAACTGTAAAATTAAGAGGGAACCTAAATATAGCTAAGGAGTGGAATTTTCTGTCGGAGTCTGTGTTTCCTGGTAGCTATAACCTAAGGGTCTTTAAGTCAAGAGTAGGTTATTTATAGGCGTGCTCCATCGTCGACTACATCAGCGCTTATCATTAAGTGCGATAGAAGTAAAAAAAATGCTAAATGGTAGGCTAGGTGTGAGTCTCGTCTTGTTGTCAACGAAGGTCTGGCTTTCTTTCGAAATGATTCGCAGCTAATAACCTCTTACTAAATGCGAACCAAAATTAAATGTCTAAAGTTATCATTATCAAACGCCTCTCAAGTTGGCCTCAGTCTAATTCTTGACTGCACAAACTTGATGTTATTTCGAAAACCATATTTTAAGGTATAACTATCGATTCTAATGCAGATGGGAAAATTAGAACTCTCTCAAGTAGATTAAGCTCAGCTGTATATGCAACAAGAAAAATAAAGCAATTCACAGATGAGGCCACAATCAAGTTAGTTTATTTTCACAGCATTATGTCTTATGCATTCTGTTATGGGGATTAGCAGCTGATGTAGAATCAATTTTAAAATTGCAAAAGAGAGTAATCCGGGCTATTTATAAAATGGGTCCTCGCCAGTCCCTTAGGAACATATTAACCTTTCAACTTTAATAAATCGATATAGGTACTTACTTTGCCTTTACTTCATATCTTAGAAAGAATAAGTATATGGCTGAGTAGAATTATGATGTAAATTGTTATGTGACGATCTGCTCTTTGAGGCGTGGTTGAAAATACCTCACGGCGTCCTCACCTTCCGCATGACGCAGGTTCTCACCGAATACGGTAAGTTCGCGAAGTTCCTGTACCGGATTCATGCGGAAGCGACGTCCGGGTGTCGCCATTGTGTGGACCGCCCGGAGGACACGGTGGAGCACACGGTGGAGGTGTGCCCCGATTGGGCAGAGCAACGCCGTGTTCTCGTGGGGGCGATCGGCGGCTGCGATCTCTCGCGCCGGGCTTTGGTACTGGCCATGGTCCGGAGCGAGAAGGAGTGGCAGGCGGTCGCCTCCTTCTGCGAAGCAGTAATGCTAGCAAAGGAGGCGGCCGATCGCGTGAGGCAACGGTCCTCACGCCCCTACCGCGGCCGGGATTCCGATCCCGATTTCCGGCCACCGTAGGCGCGGGCTTGCGGACGGCGAGCAATGGGTGGCTCGCCGTTCGACCGTCCGGTAACCGTCCGGACCGAGCCCAAGGCGTCGATGGCGCGTACTGTTCCGATCCACGCGCGCTTCAGTGAGATGTCAGCAAATCGTAGGGGCCCAGCAGGGTCGAAGCCTACTGGGGCCACGGGTAGTGTGAAAATCAAACCCGGGGCCCTGGGACGAAGTCAAAGAAGGAACAGGTGTGGGTTTTTAGTCAGTAAAAGTCTGACACTATCTCCCGATTCACCCAAGAGCGAGATTTGTCATAAGATGATTTTCAAACCCTTATTGGGTTTGAAAAAAAAATGTGACTATCTGTGGCGCTATATAAGTCGGAACTAAACTACGAAATCTTGCATCGCGCAATTAGAGTTCTCACGATTTGAACATATACGACAGCCCGAAATCATTAGCCGGATCTGGAAAAATATCCGTCTGTTCAGAGGACCCTCATTTTTGCAATGGAGGTATGTGGGACCTCCGAATATATTTTACTGTATTAAATAGCAATTTCATGTAGATTGTATACTTCCTATAAATGAATATTGCCTATACTCCTGATTGGTTGCCGAAAAAGTTTGTAGCTTATCTAAGCATTTTTTGAACCTAAGTGAAGGATATTCTATATATAATCACTCGTTTCCAGTTCTCTCTTCTGCACTCCCTTCGTGACAACCCTTTTTTAGAAGAAATTAATGAGCACTTCATTTAATTTTCTTCAAGACGGACGGACTAAGCGTTTCGTTTCGTCGTTTATACCGCGTACATCGAAGGACTGGAACAATTTGCCTGCTGCGGTCTTCCCGTCCAACTATAATTTAGGTGTCTTCAAGGCTAGAGTGAATAGGCTCTTAATAAACTAGTGCGCCTCATCATCAATAATTGCATCACTGCTTACCATCAGGTGGGATTGCAGTCAAGCACTGGTTTATATCAATTTAAATCAATTTAAAAAAATGATCTTGAACATGATCACTCACGGATTTTCTGGGAGACAGCTCAACGTAGAGTTAAACTTGCCTTTTTACATGAATTTGTTTAATCACTATGTAGTTTTGCATTTTTATAATGTTCTTAGATTACAAAAAATCTTAAGCATTGTTTAGCCTGGTTTACTTCATACGCCCTTTTAAACACAGTGCTGACTTTAATACCTACATTTTCTTACATAGGAAACATTGTTCTTTTCTTTATCTCTAAAAACTTTAAAGAAAAATATATGCAACCCAGTTTAAAAAAAAAAAAAAAATTGCCGTCCGCTTCTGCATCACACCGCTCCGTTTCCTGAACATAACCTCTTAGATTTTATGGTCTTTTACTGTTTACAAAATGGTGTCGTATAAGTCCAAGTGACATAAACAAAATTTTCTGTGTTACAATACGTTTTATTTGTAAGTTATTTGCAAACGAATTGAAAATAAAAAACATAGGTAGGTAATAAAGAATTCTTGAGGCATAAAGTTCGCACTGGTATCATTGTGTTGCTCGATATTTGAATAAATCTTATCAATATTAATAAAGATGAAACTTTGTCTGTATATTACGCCATGTGTATAGGATAAGAGATATGAAAATATTATACTCATTTGTTATCCATGTTATTTGACTCCGGGTTAAACGTCATGCATACAGACACACACACACATACACAGACACTCCAGCACACCTCCACACTCATTCACACATACACACGCCTACTCACACACACACCCATTCATACACACACACGTACACGCAAAATATGCATTCACACACTCATAAACACATGTATAAACACACATTTATACAAAACACACTCTAGTTTTTACACACTACCATAAACACGATTTTCATTTTTCTTTTTAATGGTTTTATAAAAAAAGGTGTAACTTATACCAATTTTTTTTATTTTTTTTTATTCTTGATAGGTTCGCGCTTGACCGCTAACTCACCTGATGGAAAGCGACGATGCGGTCGACGATGGAGCGCGCTTACCTAGAAGTAACCTATTCACTCTTGACTTAAAGATTCCCGGGAAAAACAGATTCCGGCAAGAAATTCCACTCCTTAGCTGTACGCACTATGAATGTGTTCCCAAAACGTTTTGTGCGTATAGGTGGGATGTCCTTGTCCACCATGTACCGGTAGCGCATTGCCGTACGCCTGGTGGTCCGATGATGGAACGGGCTAGGCGGAATTAGGTTATGCAATTCCGACGCACACTCCCCGAAATGCAACTGGTAGAAAACCGACAGGCTAGCAACTCTGCGTCGATGCTCAAGACTTTGAAGCCTCGACTCAACGAGTGCATCATTGCCAATGATCCTCTTGGCTCGCCTCTCAATTGCCTCACAATTAGCACAACTAAACAATTGTTAATTAATCGAGGAAGAGCGAGGTTTATCCCATCCCAAGTATCTTCGGATTACTTTCTGGGAAGCCCCGGCAACTTAATTGTATAGATTTTTAAGATAATAAACACATTTTTTATTTATTTATTTAAATTCACCAGAAACATGTACTTAGATCACAATTTCGCCTTGGAACTATATGAAAAATATTGCGATAAGTTACTTTTTTCTGTTTATTTTTGTTGATTTTTATACAATTATTATGTGAGGAAAAGTGATCTGTCCACAGGTACAAACATAAGATGAACCTGTGGAAAATTGTGTGTTTAAAAAAAGTGATTTAATTTTAGTAAATAAAACTGATACAAAATTGTTAATTAACTAATCCTCCAACAACATTTGTGTTACTTCACGGGTAATAAATAATAATTAAGTTATTAAACCTTATTTTCATTAAAAAGGAGAAGGTGTTATACTGGTGAGTGTCCACAAGTATAACACCTTCTCCTATTGTTTTGTGTTTACGGTTCATTTGTATATCTTTTTTTCGTATTCTACTTTTTATTTTTCTTCTCTTTTGTTGCACCTACCACATTCTTCTCTGCATCATCCAAAGGTGGTAAACTCGTTACAGTTTGAATTGCCACAAATTGGTAAATTCCATAAATTCATTTTAAATTCTGTGACGAGTTTACAATAACCCGTAGAAAATGCCTGAAGTTAACCTCTGTATCTTTGAGTGCATAAGCATAATCAGCCTTTTAATGTTCCGACTGCTGGGATTCAGGCCTCCTCTCTAGAAGAGGGAATGGGCCGTAATCCAGCAGCACAGGCCCAGTGCGTGTTGGTGGATGTCACGTCTTCGAATTTTTAGGTTCTAGGACATGTCGGTTTCCTCACGAGGTTTTCCTTCACCGTTTTGAGAGCAAAGGTGATGACATAAATTACACAAAGTAATGCGCCTAGCTGGGTTTGAACCCACCACCGTCTTCAACACACGGGGTCTTTACCACTGGTCCACCACTGCCCTCGTTAAGTGCTTAAAGTGTTTAATAAATAAATAAATAAAATTTGGCACACGGGTCAGAACATAGTCTATGTGTCCTGGAATATCACTTAAGATACTTCTTGTCTCGGGCTTATGTTCCCTTGGGATATATTTCTATTTTCAGTCAAGGTGAAGGCAGTCGCTCCATGTTAAATATTAGTTTTCAACTACTTCCGGTAAGACTTAAAGCCAACCTAACATAGTAAGGAAAGGCTAGCTAGATTTTCATACAACGACTCGAAACTTTTTTTCTTTAAGTTGAAGAGGAATGTGGAACAGTTATGCAAAGTCTTGCAAACCTCCGTTAAAAGGGATGATCCTCCGTTTTTTTATTGTCTATTACTTTCCCAAATAACCCCTTTTTGGGATGGGATGTATGTGTGTGAAGCAAAGTACTTCAGCTCTCGCTTAGAGTGGAGCAAGAGCATTTGCTGGACTTTTACTGACTGAAACCCACCTGTGTTAGTAACCCACCATAGACGCGGGCTTGCGAACGGCAAGTAATAGGTAGCTTACCGTCCAACCGTCCGGTAATCGTCCGGACCGAGCCCAAGTCGTCGACGGCGCGTAGTATTCCACGCGCGCCTCAAGATGTCAGCAAAACCCAGGGGCCCAGCAGGGTCAAAGCCTACAGTGGCCTTGGTTTGTGCGAAAGAGAACCCCGGGGCTCTGGAACGAAGGTAAAGAAGGAACAGGAATTGGTTTTAGTCAGTAAAAGTCTGACACACCTTCCTGCCCCGCCCAAGGACGGGAGATGTCATTGGATGATTACCGACATAAAAAAAAAAACCTGTTTTAACCCCTTTGTGTTCTAGGGTTGCGGTGACTTTGAAAAAATTTTCTGCAGAAGATTTCTGAAGTCCTTTTATATACCACCCTGGAAGAATGAAAATGTTTTTGTATACTTACGCATCAAAGGCCTACGGTAACAACAAGAAAATAAAATAATGCGAACAAAATAAAAGTTTATTTTACAACCTACACTGCACCGGCTGTTACTAACATCTATCAACACCGTTTTAAACCCTACTACTAGAGACATAGAGTTCGTTTTCAAATGACGCCATGTTTCAGAGTCTTTGCTACTCAATTTCACTAGGTTCAACCTACAAGGCTACAAGTCCGAGAAACTCATTATAAGTTTCTGTTCCAACAGGCAAAGGTCTGAATTTTATTTTGAATAACTTGGCGAACTATTTTTAAAGCTTTGTATTAGGGAGTACTGCTCGGTACTGTTTACTTTGTGAAGTACATCTCTTTGTCATTATTTTTATTGTATTTCGACTTTGTACTAGAAGCTTGCAAAGTTCGAGATCATAGAATTAATTTGTATGTTGAAGAAAATAAAAACAAGACTCATTACGGGTAGTCTGAAGCCATAAAGGTCGAACTACCTGAGACCAAACCAGCACCGCCTTGGCCCGACCGGTTAGTACTCTTTGTATGGAGTAGGCGTAGGCAAATCTTTGCGATTGCAACATTTGCATCTGAATCACTGAAATGTTCCGGAACAGTGATATGTATCATTTGGAACATTTGGAACTTCGATTCAAAGGATACAAACACAGACACTGACTGTTATGAATCGTGATCTTTAACATTGCGTCATAAACACTAACAGTTTTGTTTAATTGAATTTTGATTTAAGAATAATTTTATGTAAATGTTTTCAATTCAAGTCATTAATTATATTTACAATAATTAAGTTTTAATTTGTATTTTAAAAAGACTGCAGGTGAACTAAAGCGTGTTTCACTGTTCCAATTGTTCCAAATGATGCATTTAAAATATTACTGAAGTTCCAATCTTTCGGAACACTAAAATGTTTCGGAACAGTGAGTCGGTTCAATACATAGTTACACACGCCTTGTATAGAGTACTAGGGTATAAGCTCATTACATCAACCCCAGAGCGCCTTGACCGCGGGCTGACCACGCGCGGACTCCGAGTAGACAACTCGGTGGTCACCCGTTGTTCGCACGCATGCCTTGCGTTGCCTATGCTTAAGTCCCGAATGAATCGTTTGCCGTCCGCGAGTGGTTCACGCGCGAGGATTATTCATCGGCGGCACACCGCTCCTTCTCTCTTCATTACTAGCCCCAACAAACTAATCATTTATTCGCGGACAACCCAATGTCCACTTGTTGACCACGTGAGGTATACTGGTTGACACGCGGCCTTTCGATACCGAGTGGACACCGAGCGAGGAGATCGCGCTCGTCAGTGTCTATAACCTTCCCTCTAGCCAAGTAACAACCGTTTCGTTTCGATCGTCTTTTCGTTAATCGCCTCGAGTCGGCCACGCCTCCTATTCCTTTAATAATAATAATAATATCCCCATCGCCGTATCTCTACGTTGACGTCGTGGTGGGGCTTGCGTGCTCCAATATACCCTAGGTCTGTATCGGTAAAGTTTGCTTTGCCGTAATATGCCTAGGGTGAGGGGCCAGACTAAGAGAGATACAATCCGCAGCGCAGTTTTGTGGCGAACTGTTGGGCATTAGCGACCCCACGGACCCGATCTCCCGGGAGAATTCTTGTTCTTCATCTCCGGCTTGCCTTTATTGGCCGGCCGTAGTGAATACTGACGAGGAACTGAGCTCCCACCTCTCTCTTGCCTTTATTGGCTGGCTTGAGTGGAGATTCGCAAGAGCAAACGTGCTCGGGAGAAGGATGTATAAACCAGTAAGGTGCTGGTAGGGATCTTGACCGTACTTCCGGGATTGTCCTGATAGCCGTGGTATAGCTCTCCACTCCTCAAGCACCTCAGGATATGTTGCCCTCTTGTTGCTACGTCACTTCGTGCTAGCGGCCGTTTTTGGGGGCCCATTTATTGAGTGTGCAAGTCACCCCCTGCCTTTTTTCGATGCTTATTAATAACGTTGTTCAGGCAGAGGCCATAGTCTTGACATAGTTCCATGTTACCAGTCCACTTAAGACTCCAAAAACCATAGCCCTATTATCTTTGTTCTCCATATGTCGCAACAGTTTTTCATTAACCGGGGGTTGTCCTTGGGTGCACTAGCATAGCGCGTACAGGGATAATCGTCGGTTGGTATCATGTTCCATTATAATTATCTAAAGGGCCTCTGCGAGTTGGCTTCGGCTCCTCGTACGCCTCCCAAAGGTCCAGGACCTCAGGGTCCTGAGATAAATAAAAAAAAACAATAATAATAATATAATAATAATAATAATTTTTATTCAGGTCAAATTTACCCATTTACAATTTACTTTGTACTGACCACGTGACTGAGCGTTGAGACGACGTCAGAACAAAGGAATCGGAGGCGTGGTTGACTCGAGGCGATCGACGAAAAGAGAATCGAAACGAAACGGTTGTAACTTGGCTAGGGGGGCTTATGTAAGCCTTGCTGAAAGGATTGGAGCGACATCTATGTTAGGAACTGCAAAAAAATCAAATTCTAAAAATATCAACTGTTTGGGATGGGGTTAATGCGATGAATTTCTAAATATTCTAAGATGTATATGGTTAAGCTCCAGTGAGATTTGTCACAGTTACCGACATTTTGTCAAATATTATTAAACAAATCAAAAACAATTCAGACATTATGTGTTAATACTGTTAGGCAAATTTTTCCCTGAAATCTGTCACTTAAAAATCAGTATTTCTTTCACTCTGCTTCAAATATTACGAACAGTAAACTGTCTCCTCATCAGTGTCATCCTCTGATTGGTAGGATCATTATACCAGTTTTTTGTGAAAATCGTGTTCTCATAATTGACGTTGGATGTAGGTATCTACTTAGTATCGTCAAAATACGGAACCTTACAGTGAGAAGAAATTGTGGCATATCTAAAATATTTTGTGATAATTATCTGGTACTTCAATAACAAGTGTAAACATAAAAAATAAAAAATATTTAATAATAATATTTTTTTATATTTTTAAATGTTTTTTTTTGTATGATTTTGTTTAAAAAAATTATTTAAAAATGTAATTTATATGGTGTTTACAATGAATAAAGGATAATAATAATAATATTCCACAACTATCACACAACGCCGTCTAGTCCCAAGCTAAGCAAAGCTTGTGTTATGGGTACTAGACAACTGATAAACATACTTATATATTTCTAATATGTATATAGATAAATTACACCCAGACACAGAACAAATGAACGTGCTCATCACACAAACATTTGTCCTGGGTGGGAATCGAACCCACGACCTCCGGCATAGCAGTCAGAGCCACTAACCACTAGACCAACAGGCCAGTCAATTTGTCTATGGTATAATGCCTAACGATTACTTTACTTGGCTCTGAGTGTAGATGCAACACTTTGCGCTTGGTGTAGGTACATATTAAAACAAATCTATTTGCATTATTTTCACTAACATTTTTTTTATTTACAAAAAGCAAGGAGGTTTGTGTTGAATTAAATTGATTTTTTTTCCAATTTTCTTTTGACTTTTGAGCATAAAGGAGTAATAAACATACATATGATGGGGCTGGCATGGTCTTACTATGACCAAAAGTTCCTAAATGTATAAAAGATAATAATAAAAAAAAATACATACATACACACAGACATATAGGTATTGGTATACATTATGATCAAAATTTCACCTTTATAATATTAAATTTTTTAGTATAGTATAGTCGGCCTTATAATGTTCCCATTGTTAGGGCTCAGGCCTCCTCTCTAGGAGAGGGAATGGGCCGTAATCCACCACGCGGGCCCAGTGCGGGTTGGTGGAAGTAACATGTCTTCGAATTTTTGGTTCTAGGACATGCCGGTTTCCTCACGATGTTTTCCTTCACCGTTTTGAGAGCATTGGTGATGAAATAATTTACACAAAGTAAGGCACCTGGCTGGGTGTGAACCCGCGACCTACAACTCGTAAGTCGGGGCCGTTAGCACTGGGACACCACTGCTCAAATTTTTAATTTTTCAGTAAATTTATCAATTTATTCAAACGATAACTTTTATAATCTCAAACAGATACAGTTTTCCTCAACTACTTTGAATACTTCCTCAAAAGATTTCCACAAAGGTATGCGAGATGTGTTGTTAAAAACAACTAAAGCGCAGCGAAATATCAAAGAGAAACACAGAGAAACAGAAAATACTGTAGAAATAAAACTGTCAAAAGATATCACTTCCAGTTCTCGCGTCGCTTGCTCCGAAATTTGCGGTAAAGGCGAATTCTTGGGAGTCCACAACATTTTGGCACACAACAAAAAATACAGAAGAAGAATACTATTAGTTAATACTTTGTTTAACCGATTTCAAAAAGGAGGCTATAATTATGTTGACAGTATGTATTTTTTTATGTATGGTCACCGATTTATCGGTCAATTGTGGAACGATTTTGAATTTTTTGTCACTATAACAACAAATACCAAAAAACAGAACAAAACAAATATTGAGGGGGCTCCCATAGAAAAAAATGTTTTTTTTTTCCCCATTATTTTGATACGATACGGAACCCTTCGTGCGCGAGTCCGACTCGCATTTGTTTTACATTGATGTTGGTTTCATTTTTTTTTTGTAAAGTTTGACATAGGACTCCCCCAAGTGTCGCCATAATGGCAGATCCTGTGTGTCTTGCATCCATCGGATTTACGTGGCCCTCACCAGGTCATCGGTCCACATTGTGGGAGGCCTTCCAACTGTGCATTTTCGGCTGAAAAGATGATGATGATAAAACGATTTATGTAGTTTGTGTATGGTAAAATAGTTTCCATACCTACAAGGATTCCGGTCACCATAGGCGCGGGCTTGCGGGAAGCGAGCAATTGGTAGCTCGCCGTCCGACCGTCTGGTAACCGTCCGGACCGAGCCCAAGTCGTCTATCAGCAAAACTGTAGGGGCCCAGCAGAGTCGAAGCTTACTAGGGCCAAGGGTTTGTTTCTGAAAGGAAAACTCGGTCCTGAGAAAAAGGCAAAGAAGGAACAGGAGTGGGTTTTTACTCAGTAAAAGTCTGACACGCCCTATCGCTCTTCCCAAGAATGGGGGATGTCATTGGATGATTTTCTCACCTAAAAAAAAAAATTACAAGGATAGATTAATTCGTTCAAATATTCAATTGATTTTATTTTGACCAGATAAATTCATCTGGCCCACGTCGCACGAATGGACCCGGACAGACGAGCGAGTATCGTCACTCACTAGATGCCTGAGGGAGGATGACATCGTCAAGGTCGACCGTGGCGAATGTGGTGTGACGATCTGACCATGTTTGCGGGGAAAATTTGGCCAGAGATCGCCCAAAACAGAGAGTTTTAGATAGAGAAGATTGAGGCCTTTGCCCAGCAGTGAGACACTATGTAAGCTATTAAAAAAAACTTAATAGTTTTTGAAGTGAAAACTTCTTTGGCGGCGTTGTACACTTTTTTTGTAATGGGTAAAAAATGTTAAACTCGCGTCAGGACACGTGACCTGATCGAAAATTCGTAAGACGATCGACGTTGTACACTTTTTTTGTAATGGGTAAAAAATGTTAAACTCGCGTCAGGACACGTGACCTGATCGAAAATTCGTAAGACGATCCAAAACGCACAACGTTAATACTTAAGTTTTCACTTCTGCCGGCACTCCCAGAGTGCAACCCTTTTTTTTTCTTAATATCTACACTTTTAGGCGCTGTTTTTGTTATAATTTTCGTGAATATTATGGGACTGCATATTTTTGTATATTTTGCTTCTAACCCTATGATTTTTAATATATTATACATATTTTTTTAAGTTACCAAAAATACCTAAAAGACCAACCATAATATTAAGTTTCGGTAAAAATCGGAAAGATTTCATACCCTCAGGAGTTAGGTGGTTAGATCAACATCAATTTCATCAGTAATCTAATTTATAGGCATCTATATGAATTCGTTTTCTCTGTCCAAATCTTGTCTAAAGGTCCCCAAATTCAATTCCAATTTTGGAATATAATTTTATTTTATGTGTATTATAATTACATTATACATTTGGCCCAGTGGTTAAGGAACTGGCCTCTCATGCATGAGGTTGCGAGTTTAAACCCGGGCCAGTACCAATGTGAATTTTTCAATTCATATTATGAATTGAAAAATTCACATTGGTACTTGCCAAACTCACTGGGCCAAATGTATAATGTAATAATAATATTAATGTAATAAAAATATAAGTATAATGTATAATGTAATAACTTAAAAAAGTACATATTATGTACTTTTCTAAGTTTATCTAGGACATTACTGACACCCCGTGCCTCGGAAAGCACGTAAAGTCGTTGATCCCGGTTGTCATTCGTAGATCTTTGACAGGTAGTCAGATACGCAGAAAGTCTGACCATTTTTTTTTGGTGGGAAAATCATCCAATGACTTCCCCCGCTCTTGGGCGTAACGAGAAAAAGTGTCAGACTTTTACTGACTAAAAACCTACTCCTGTTCCTTCGTTGCCTTTCGAACCAGAGCCGAGTCTTCCTTTCAGAAGCAGACTCTTGGCCCCAGTAGGTTTCGACCCTGCTGGGCCCCTACAGTTGCTGGCATCTCCTTGAGGCGCGCATGGAACAGTACGCGCCGTCGACGACTTGTGCTCGGTCCGGACGGATACCGGACGGTCGGACGGCGAGCTACCCATTGCTCGCCGTCCGCAAGCCCGTATCTACGGTGGCCAGAAATGTGGTTGGAGCGTAAGGACCGTTGCCTCACGCGGTTGGCCGCCTCCTTTGCTAGCATTACTGCTTCGCAGTAGGAGGCGACCGCCTGCCACTCCTCCTCGCTCCGGACCATGGCCTGTACCAAGGCCCGGCGCGAGAGATCGCCGCCGAAGTTTGACCATCAGTCTATCCAAGGAGTATCGTGTTGCCCAATAACTGGGTTGTGGAGGTCTGATAGGCAGTCGTTCCATGTGAAACACAGGTATTCAGCATCCGATTAGACTGGAAGCTGACCCCAAGCTAGTAGGAGGACACGGTGGAGCACACAGTGGAGGTGTGCCCCGCTTGGGCAGAGCAACGCCGTGTCCTCGTAGGGGCGATCGGCGGTGGCGATCTCTCGCGCCGGGCCTTGGTACAGGCCATGGTCCGGAGCTAGGAGGAGTGGCAGGCGGTCGCTTCCTTCTGCGAAGCAGTAATGCTAGCAAAGGAGCCGGCCGATCGCGTGAGGCAACGGTCCTCACGCCCCAGCCGCCGCCGGGATTCCGATCCCGATTTCCGGCCACCATAGGCGCGGGCTTGCGGACGGCGAGCAATGGTTGGCTCTCCGTCCGTCCGTCCGGTAACCGTCCGGACCGAAGTAAGCCGTCGACGGCGCGTACTGTTCCCCGCGCGCCTCAAGGACCAGCAGGGTCGAAGCCTACTAGGGCCACGGGTAGTGTGAAAGTGAAACCCGGGGCCCTGGGACGAAGGCAAAGAAGGAACAGGAGTGGGTTTTTAGTCAATAAAAGTCTGACACTATCTCCCGCTCCGCCTAAGAGCGAGATTTGTCATTAGATGATTTTCCCATCTAAAAAAAAACCCCAAGCTAGTTGGAAAAGGCTAGGGAGAAGAAGAAGAAGGAGAAACGTATACATTTCTTTTTCAGTTCCGAATACTTGAATCTGGCAGTATAGTAATGACAGTATCAGTGTTTCCTCGAATTTTATAATAGGTACCTACAAGTAAGTATTTTTCAGAGTGAACTTTCTTTGAGTCTATAATTTTAGTGGTGAGAGCTGGCTGTGGACATTCCGAAGTAAAACTTGAGTGAAAATTACAAATACGATTGCAGCAGTTTTCCTCGAAGCGTCTTTGAATGAAGCAAGTTGATATTTTTTATCTTTGAAAGTATCCTTTTTGAATACGGTACTGCGCTTTTGCTTTGGTCTGTACATTTCGTACTGAAAAATTATTTTATCTAAGCTATGCTACTTATATGTAAAAATCTTGTTTTTGACTCAACCTTGCACCAAGTCCTTATTGTAAACTTTAATCTAAGGACATTTAGATGTTTGTTCATAAATTACGCCTCGATTCCATGGAAACACAGATTGTTTTGAATTCGCATACGAGATGACTATGGAGCTGTAGTAGGAAAGCTACTTTTTAGCGTTCCGTACCTCAAAAGGAAAAAACGGAACCCTTATAGGATCACTTTGTTGTCCGTCCGTCTGTCTGTCTATCAAAACCCTTTATTTCAGAAACGCGTGGAGGCATCAAATCTGCGGTCTCTTGAAGCTGTGAAAAAATCAGACTTCTAAGTTAACGGAAAAAAAAAATGGCCGTTTATGTCGCAAAAAACGTACATATCAACATTTTCAAAGGAATCAAAATTCATAGGGACTTCCCGTTGACCCAGAATCCTGAAATTTGGCATAAAGCAAGGTCTTATAGTATATAAGAATAAATCTGAAAATTGTAAATTTGTAGTTACGTCACAATAAAAACTTTTTTTACAATTCGGAAAAATCTTCGTAACTCAATTCGGGAATCGAACTGTTTCTTAGGTAAATTTGTGCGGAACCCTCAGTGCGCGAGTCCGACTCCGTTGGTATTTATTAGTATGCACGTATTTTTTTATAATTATGTTGGACTCATTTATGTAGGTTTATATTGTATGTTTAATTATTGAATGGATAAAGTGAGAAATGAGTATCTTAGGGGAAGTTTGAAAGTGGCGCCAGTGACTAAAAAGTTGAAAGGGAATCGTTTGTCTTGGTATGGTCATGTGAAGAGGAGGGATGAAACGCATGTTATTAAAAGTTAAGAGTTTACATGTTTTTTTTTTTTTTTTTTTTTTTCGGTGGGAAAATCATCTTATGACATCCCCCGCCCTTGGGCGGGGCGGGAGATAGTGTCAGACTTTTACTGACTAAAAACCCACTCCTGTTCCCTCGTTGCCTTTCGCACCAGGGCCGAGTCTTCCTTTCAGAATCAGACCCTTGGCCCCAGTAGGCTTCGACCCTGCTAGGCCCCTACAGTTGCTGACATCTCCTTGAGGCGCGCGTGAAACAGCACGCGCCGTCGACGACTTGGGCTCGGTCCGGACGGTTACCGGACGGTCGGACGGCGAGCCACCCATTGCTCGCCGTCCGCAAGCCTGCGCCTACGATGGCCGGAAATCGGGATCGGAATCCCGGCGGCGATTGGGGCGTGAGGACCGTTGCCTCACGCGATCGGCCGCCTCCTTTGCTAGCATTACTGCTTCGCAGAAGGAGGCGACCGCCTGCCACTCCTCCTCGCTTCGGACCATGGCCTGTACCAAGGCCCGGCGCGAGAGATCGCAAGAGTTTACATGTGGATGGATGGAGAGGGAGAGGGAGAGGGAGACCAAAGAAAAGATGGATGGATTGTGTGAAGAGTGATATGAAAGAAAAGGAAGTTAGTGATAGTATGACGAGTGACAGGGCAGAATGAAAGAAACAAACATGTTGCGCCGACCCCAAATAACACGGGACAAGGGCAGGAAGATGATGATGATATTGTATGTATAATTATTGGTTTGTGTTGTTGTTAGTTTTTGTTGTTGTTTGTCGAATCTGATCTCTCTCTGTCACTCAAAGGTTTGCTGGGAGAAGACTCCTTGTTGAGTTAGGCTCGCCTTTGTGAATATTAATATTAAATAAAATTGTCAAATATAAGATGCTACAACATTGCGCTAAGACGGACCTTCGCAGTAACGTGCATCGTTACTGCGAAGGTCCGTCTTAGCGAAGCCACTATGCACGTTATCGAAGCATGCACTAGCTTCTGACGTTTTATGAGTGCCAATGTAGGCCTATGTGAAATAAAAACGTTTTGAATTAAATTGAATTAATTGAATTGAGTTACTGCGATACTATTTATGCGATACTTTGATGCAGGTTACCGCGAAATATTATTTCTACTGAGCATCGTATAATTAGCATTTATCGATATTTTATGCGTCAAAATTACGTATTTTACTCTCAAATCACTGTGTACTATATTATTTTTTTTGTGTACAATAAAGAATTAAAAGACTTTTTGAAACCAATTAAAATAATAGCAAAAACTCTAGTCATTCAGTCACTTATATTTAAACAGAGAATTCAGCACCGACATTCAACAAATTCTAAAATACCTTTAGAAAATGCGAAGCTATTATTGCCCCTGTACTACGATTTTCAGCTTCAGCAAAGAACACCAGTAAATCATTCGGGTAGATCGTTCACAACCTACTTAATTCTGCCCGTGCGAAATAGATAAAATTGCTCCAATGAACATTTGTTTTAAGAGGGCTTCCTTTGTTTTAAATGCCAGGGTTGGAAGATCACGTCTTTACGTAAACATTACGTATGTATTGTGTGAAGGGATGGGTAGATGTGTTAGTACAACAAAATTACATTTTGCGAAATGTATAACAGTCATTGAACAGCACACTTGCACATAAATGCACTTGCCTAGGTTTGAACCTACTACCTATAATTTGTAAGTCTGGTTCATTTCCAATAGGCCACTACTACTCTCAAAATGGTGAAGGACAACATCGTGAGGAAACCGGCTTGTCCTAGAACCTAAAATTCAAAGACATTGTGACATCCACCAATCCACCGCGTGGTGGATTGCGGCCCATTCCCTCTCCTAGTGAGAAAGCCTGAGTCAGTGGGAACATTATAAAGCTGATTATGCTCATTCATTAAACAGTCATAAATTTTGATACTAAAAATTACCAATCACAATTTAATCGACTCGGGAATCGAAACCAGCACCTTCGCTAGGAAGACACATATGTGACCATGTGTGCTTGTTAGTATATTTTTAATCCCGATAAAGCACATTTTGTTTTACCTATCAACCGAATCACGTCGATTTAAGCCTTGTCTAAGTATGCAAAACATGTTCAAACTGTCCAGATCGACTTGACCATAACGTTTGTGTTGATATATAGATACCTTTGAGTTCCCTGAAAAACATCTACCAGACCTTCTGAAAAGAAGAGAAAATAAAAAAAAACCTAATTGCTTTTGTAGGGAACGGACCGTAAATTGCTATAACGAACGGTCTGGTCTCGATCGCATCGAGTTTTTTTGTAAAGTTTTCCAATATAGGTAGTGCATCTACAGAGCTATATACACGTTTTTCTATGTTGTGGCTTTTACGAAAAAACTTTTATTGCTAACTTTAACTGGCTTTGTGGAGAACTGATGTACATTACTAAATAAAAGTGGCATTTTGAGTTACTGACTGGTCGGAAGGTAGCGACTGTTTTATTTGCTTTTTGAGACGTTTTGTGCCGGCTGTTGCTATCAAATCAAAGGAGTCACTTTGAGCATTTATTTCTATAGCATATCAAAGTATACAGGAGAACCTAGCCAATAGATATAGTTTGAAGAATCGGCAAACTTAAGTGGCAGTGGGCAGGGCACATTGCTCGTAGAACAGATAGATAGAGTTTGTTACATACACATACACATACGAGGGTTTTTATCAGTTGTTATAGCCTCTCGCCACTTGAGTAGAGTAAAGAACGAGATTATCAAAAAGACTGCCCATAAAAATGTCGCTCAAAAGATTCTGATTGCAGTAGTTGCTGATGCAGATTCAATTCCTTACGAGGAAAGTGTTATCAATTTTAAGGGGATACAATTCGACATACATTTTCACTGTTTTTCATACAACCGCTCTTACGCGATTATGACGGTATTACACATTTTTCATTAGATATTTTGGAAACAAAGTATCTTGTTGATATTATCTAGGCTTCTATTGAAATCAATTTGTAAATTTATGTAAAACTAATCCAGCCAATACCTCTGAAAATCTGCTATTTTTCATCAACTTTGACACTTCATAATATACTCAAAAATTAAAAAAGTAAAAAAAATATAACAATAGAAGCCTTGCAAATTTAATCGAAATTCTGAATAAGAACAGTTTTTTTCAAAAACTTTTAATGGTTTAAAAAAAACACGTATTTCCTGGAACAAGTTTTGTGAAATATTCGAGTCAATTTCGGAATTACCGAATGCTAACAGAGTTTTCAGGCGTTATCTCTCTTTTTTCGCGATTCCTTTTTGTCAAACATTGCGTTGAATTGCGTTAGATGAAGTAACAAGCTTTGAAACCATGCTCGATGTTGATGACAGGCGAGTGAAAAAGGAGCCTCTTAAATTCATTTATTTCAAGTAACAATAGCCTCATTTTCTGGTACTTACATCAGAAACAGATTGTTTTCCAAAATTAAAAACAAAGTTTACATAAAAGTGTAAAATGAGTTCTTTTCTTTGTACCTGTTTTTGTAGAGTCTTCTGTTTTTATAGAGTCTGCTTTTGATGAGTTGACTCCTTTGTTATATATTTTTACTTTGAATAAAGAATAATTGGAAAGTCAACCACCGTCAAACGGGGTGAATAGGAACGCAGGGGTTTTTTTTCGGTTGGGAAAATCATCTAATGACATACCCCGCTCTAAAAACCCACTCCTGTTCCTTCTTTGCAATTTTTCCAGGGCCCTGGGGATCAAAGAGATCCCCAGGGCCCTACACCCATGGCCCCAGTAGGTTTCGACCCTGCTGGACCCCTACGGTTGCTGACATCTCCATTAAGGCGCGCGTGGAACACTACGCACCGTCGACGACTTGGGCTCGGTCCGGACGGTTACCAGACGATCGGACGACGAGCTACCCATTGTTCGCCGTCCGCAAGCCCGCGCCTACGGTGGCCGGAAATCGGGATCGGAATCCCGGCTTTATTGCGACTGGCGCGCAAGGGCCATTGCCTCGCACGTGCACGTGCGGCCTCCTCCTTTGCTAGCATTACTGCTTTGCAGAAGGAGGCGACCGCCTGCCACTCCTCCTTGCTCCGGACCATGGCCTGTACCAAGACCCGGCGCGAGTGGTCGCTGCCACCGATCGCCCCCACGAGGACACGGCGGTGCTCTGCCCTGGTGGGGCACCTCTCTACCGTATGCTCCACCGTGTCCTCCGAGGGGTCCACACAATGGTGGCACCCAGGCGATTCTTCCGCACGAATCCGGTGCAGGAACCTCCCGAACTTACCATGTCCGGTGAGGACCTGCGTCATGCGGAAGGTAAGGACGCCGTGAGGTCTTTCCAGCCACTCCTCAAAGAGGGGACTTATCGCCATAATTATGGCGTGTCCAGGAACGCAGGGGTGAATAGAATCAAAATTTTAATTAGGATTTTCACTTTGGTATATATTTATATTCTTGATTTCTATCAAAGCATCGACTTTTGTTACAATTAATGAATAAATTGGAGTACTTAAATGCCGGTAAAACTGTTAAAGAACCAAGAAATCTCATTGAACTTTTTGTCTCTATTCACTCTTGCGTTCCTATTCATCCCGTTTGACTATAGTTTCTCTTTTAAATGAATGATAAAGGAAACAGAAATTAAGTTTCCGTAGTGAAAACAGGTCTTTTCAAAGTTTTTTTTTGAGTTTCATCGTGATTAATTCCAAAATGTGATCGCAGTTTTGACTTGTTTGTCATTCTACTCTAGAAGCACGAGTCTAAATAAATGCTGTCGTTACCCGGTCTACATTGGCCCCTAAAATTATGATCATCCTTTTTATATCTTGCTAAGTAATAGCCTAAAGTACTTTTTGAGCTAGGCCCCAAGCTCCAAAAGACGTCAAACCATTGGTCTCGGTTACCACATGAAGATCTTTGAAATACATTGTGGGTATTCTGCCCCTCTAGCCAAGTTACAATCGTATCGTTCGTGCCGAATGCCTCGAGTAGGCCACGCCTCCGATTCCTATGTTCTGACCACGTGACTGAGCGTTGAGATGACGTCAGAACAAAGGAATCGGAGGCGTGGCCTACTCGAGGCTTTCGGCACGAACGATACGATTGTAACTTGGCTAGGGGGGCTGAACAGAAGAGCATTATAGATAGAATATCATAGATAGACAACTATGGATAGACCATCATAATGTATACCATCACATATATACCATTATGGATAGACCATCATAATTTATACCGTCATAGATAAACCATTTAGGATACACCAACATAATTTAAACCCTCATAGATGGACCATCATAGATAGACCATCATAGATAGACTATCATAGAGAGACTATCATAGATAGACTATCATAGAGAGACTATAATAGATAGACTATCATAGAGAGACTATCATAGATAGACTATCATAGATAAGACTATCATAGATAGGCTATCATGGATAGACTATCATAGATAAGACTATCATAGATAGGCTATCACAGATAGACTATCATTGATTGACTATCATAGATAGACTATCATAGATAGACGACTATCATAGATAGACTATCATAGATAAGACTACCATAGATAGGCTATCATAGATAGACTATCATAGATAGACTATCATAGATAGACTATCATAGATAGACTATCATAGATAGGCTGGATATCATGGATAGACTATCATAGATAGACTATCATGGATAGACCATTATAGATAGACTATCATAGATAGACTTTCATGGATAGACCATTATAGAGTCTTTTCATGTAAGATACTAGAATTTAGCTGCATATGGATAGTCTAGGGGTAGAAATAAACATAGGTGGGATAAATCTTGACAGACAAGGTATTGTTTGTTTTCTACTTTTTATCGATTTTAAATGATTCTTATTCTTTTGGTTAAATACCTGTTAATGAATTTGAAACTATATGATAACCTTTTTCTACAACTATCAATGAATTTGAGTAAATTGTGATAACGGTAAATTGAAGTTAGTTATCGATATATAGTATTCAACAATTTATTTTTCTACATTTATAATTATACCATCAGAATTGCTTTCAAAACATTTTATTGAAAGAAATATTTTCTCCAACCGCTTACACTTAACTCCCCACAGCTCACTTATTTTCCTTTCAAATAAAAACGTTATGAATGGTTCACAATATTCTGAACACATTACCTACACACAATTATTATTTACCTTTACAAAGAAAATCGGCTTTTTACATAAATGGTTCTGAAATAAACAAAAAAAACATCAGTAACGTGAGGTTTGAAGTACGTCTTGCGGAGCAGTTTCTTTTTTCCTTTTGATGTCTTAGTTTATAAAAGGTTATAAACGAAGCATAAATAACAAGCGATTGGAAGCAAAGACAGAGAAGCTGATTTGCGTAGTATGCGTAAAATAAGCATACATAAATACATCATTAGGAGGCCAATTTTTTTATAATAATGTATCTATATATATAAAAGCGAGATACCACTCGATTGCAAATGAATATAATTGTGATTTTAAATTGGTGTAGTTTTGTTTATCAAGTATCTATACAATTTGATTATATGTAGAATCATTGAAACAGGCATGATCTCGGTAAAATGGAGCTCAGAATTTTATTCTAGTATTGACTACCTAAGCAAAGCTGGCCGAGAAAGCAGCCTCGTTATATATATATATATATAAGCGAAATACCACTCACTGATTAATCACGAAATCTCAGAAACTATAACACCTACAAACTTAAAATTTGGCAGGTAGGTTCCTTATAGGATGTAGACATCCGCTAAGAACGGATTTTACGAAACTCCACTCCCCTAAGGGGGTAAAATAGGTGTTGGCTTGGAAGTTAGTATGGAGAAACCTACTTATACGCGGGCAAAGCCGCTGGCAGAAGCTAGTATCTTATATGCCAGTGACTTCATTCGCGAAAATATTTTTAATAAAAGTTGTTTTTTTTTCTTCAAGGTTCAAAAACCCTTACTTAGTGCAAAATTATACGTTCATATTCCCAGTGGTTTTGGCTGTGCGTTGATATGTCAGTCGGTGTCTCCTTTTCTATAAATAGATGAATCATTTGTTATCAGGCATCTTTGCCAAGTTTACCAAAGAAAAAGAAAAAGAAAAAGAAAAAGAAAAAGAAAAAGAAAAAGAAAAAGAAAAAGAAAAAGAAAAAGAAAAAGAAAAAGAAAAAGAAAAAGAAAAAGAAAAAGAAAAAGAAAAAGAAAAAGAAAAAGAAAAAGAAAAAGAAAAAGAAAAGAAAAGTTTTAGTTTTGTGGTTTAGTTTAGTTTTGGTGTAGTTTTTTTTTAGTTTTGTAAGTAATACTTCACACACACACACACTCATCATACTTACTATATTTACTTCGTGTTGTTTTGTGGCACCTGTTCGCAGAAGCGACGGTACACAACGCCCTGCACCCAAAAATCTTCCTTCAACATGAGGTGCAGAAAAGTGTTCGAGATTCGCACCACAAAAGTCTTAAAATTGACGTTACGGTGCGACTCCTGCAGTTGCACCCTCAGTGTGAACTTTGCCTTTCGACGCACGTACTTCATGATGTCTTCGAGATGGTCACTGGAGTGTTCGGCTGAGCGGCACGCACTCTCACACTAGGAGTTGACGGTGCTTTACTGCAGCGATTCCTGTTGGTTTGCGTTCGACGCTTCCTCCTTTGCACCGTAACGAAACCAAGTTTCCCCGCTTGAGCGGAACACCACCTTGTCCCCGTGGGGGCGATTGGCGGCGGTGACCTCTCGCGCGGGGCCCTAATACAGGCCATCGTCCGGAGCGAGGGGGAATAGACGGCGGTCGCCTCCTTCTGTGAAGCAGAAGCAAAATAAACGTAAAAAAAATAAACTGTTGCGTGATAAAAAAATATAAATTTAAAATTTTAAGTTTTTCATAAAATATGAAGTAAATTTCTACATGGGTATGGATGAGTAAATGTTTGCAGTCACCTGATTGAGATAAAATTGAAACTACATTAATTAGTCCCCATCTTTATAGCAATTACACGGAAGAAAATGATTTAAATTTGACAAAAAATGAAAGTCAGGTATTAAAAAGCGCGATTCCCAGGAGAAATCCTTTTGTTATCCTACTCTTAGCACCGTACTCCTCAATGCTGAGGGTCGTGACCTCCCCTTCATCACTTTCAGTTTGAGGATTCCTCTATTTCTTTCTGTCTCTGACGGTGTGAAGGGTATTGTATACCGTATATTTTTGTTATCACCAAGTCTTAAATTATTGCTATCATACTCGTAATTATAAAAGTTTTTTTATATTCTACTACCATTGTCATGATATATAAAGAGAGATTAAACGGAACTTTAAAATACTCCTGTTAGTCCTTACGTAATTTATAGAGAGCCGTTCAAAGGTTTTGTTCGAAAGGGATAAACTAGACATATCATGTACAATTTAAATGCCTTTCACATAATAAGTATAATCGGCATTATAATGTTCCCACTTCTGGAAACCATGTCTTCTCTTTAGAAGAGTAAATACGCCGTAATCTACCACATGTTTTAAAAAAGTGTCCATGGAGTTTTTTGCACATTGCTCTCCATAGAGATCTACGCTTTGGAATGTGTAATTAACATCATTTTTTTGACTGACAGACTTCTTGATGACACAAAAGTGCCTGTAAATGGTTTATATTTACAACTAGCTGACTCGGCGAACTTCGTACCGTCTAATAGTAAGGATAACGCCATCTACTGGCATTACCAGAACAGCATAATTCAGTTTATAATGTTTTTTTTTTTCGTGAATTCTTTCATATTTTCTTGCCTTTTAAACCTTCCGTGGACTATCAAGAATCTTTTAAGATCGAAATTAGCCAAATCGGTCAAGCCGTTCTCGAGTTTTAGCGAGACTAACGATCAGCTATTCATTTTTATTATATAGATAGATAGGTAAATGCTTTGATTATTTGACATGCGTGCCCAGTGCGGAAACCAGGTGCCATCGAATTTTTGGTTCCAGGACATGCCAGTGTCCTCACGGTGGTTTCATTCATCGTGTTGAAAGCAGTGGTGATGAAATAAAACACACAAGGTAAATTGCCTACCTGAGTTTGAATCTACGACGTACCACTCATACTGCTTTCAGCAGCTTTCTATGCATGAAAGAATTTTCCCACTGGAATAAGCTTTTCAAGAGATTAGGTGCTTACCATTTATTTTACAAATAAGGTGAGATTTTAGAGGTATGCGGAATAGAGGGAGAAGTCCAGACGGGTGTTTTGTCTGGTCCGGGCAGCTGCTGCAGCTGCAGGTAGTTGATTTCAGGCTGTTGTACCTACATGTTCTAATCACGCGGAAAACTCTAGTATGGCGATGCTGGATATTGTGGTATTTATTCCTATTTGGCATCAGAGATGTCGCTACAAGATCAATATGATGATTTGTTTAAGATCCTGTTTACAATATAACCATCTACTTTCAACTATTTTCATTCTCGCACAGCATAGCATAGTCGGCCTTATAATGTTCCCAATGTTAGGACTCAGACCTTCTCTCTAGGAGAGGGAATGGGCCGTAATCCACCACGCGGACCTAGTGCGGGTTGGTGGATGTCACATTTCTTAGAATTTTTGCTTCTAAAACATGCCGGTTTCCTCACGATGTTTTCCTTCACCGTTTTGAGAGCATTGGTGGCCGAGTGGTAACGGCCCCGACTTACGAGTTGTAGGTTGCAAGTTCAAACCCAGCCAGGCGCATTACTTTGTTTAATTTTATTTTCATTCTAAATTGCCACAAATTGGAACATCGCGCTTCTGAAACTCTAAGCAAAATCGTTTGCCATTCCCCAGGAGATTAATGCGACTTTCACTATTACAATCGCCGTTATATCTAAAGGTCAGATTACAACGAGATGCGATACGATGTATTGCGATGCTTGAAGAGACCACAGCCTTACTATAACGTGTTACAATGTCAAAAGTGAAAAAGAGGGATAATAATAAATAAATAAATTTATTCAACACTTTTCAATTAACAAATATCTCTTAACCTATATTAAACATTATTAATAAAAAATAAAAATTAACATGCGATAATATTAAGAGACAACTGACGATGACGACTGTACTAGTATGTACTGTGTTACAGTCGACAGCGTCTTCCTCCCTATGTAATTACTTTATAAAACATGCACTATATTATGTTTAAGATAGGATGGAGCTATATATCCTATATGGCTCCATCCCTTTAACAGTTCAGTTTAGGTTGAAAGTAGTAGAGGGCCTCAGTTGTTTTGCGCTACACAGTACGGCGCATCGAGATATCTTGTGGCGTATTCAATTTGAAATTAAAAACAAAAGAAAACTCACTCTGCGTCACACTGCGTTGCTGTAACCAATAGGCACGGACTACAGATTGCATGAAGTCAAAAATTACTAAGTCCAAATGACTTCTCAGTCCAAGAAGGAATAACTTAGAATAATTACGGGTTACTGCGGCCTAAACAAACACTTCTTTAACTTAGGCGCCACGGACAGCTTTGTTAGGGATTGGTTTAACGTAATAATGGAATGCAAGATGGAATGCTTCTTAATGTGCATAAATTCTTTCTGCAGTAAAGTCGCTACGCAAAACCTGTAATAATAATAATACCACGTGACTGAGCGTTGAGATAATGTCAGAATAAAGGAATCAGAGGCGTGGCCTACTCGAGGCGATCAACGAAAAGAGAATCGAAACGAAACGGTTGTAACTTGGCTAGGGGGGCTGGGTGGAGCTAGGCTGTCTATGTTGATCAGAATGTACGACAGACCGAGAGAGAGAGAGTCGAGAGTCTCAGTAGACAAAATGGAGTTTAAGTTTCTAGTTACTGCCAGAAAATGCTTTGCTTTTAGGGGTAGTTAACTCAAAGAGTAACCACAAAGTTTCTTAGTGGTTCTCGTCAATTGGAAACGACCATTTGGAACCGTGACGTTTCATAAGTGCCCATCTAGGCCTCGTCATCATCATCATCATTTCAGCCGAAAGACGTCCACTGTTGGACATAGGCCTCCCCCATGTGTCGCCATAATGATCGGTCGTGAGCGTCACGCATCGATCGGATTCTCGCGACCTTCACCGGGTCATCATGTCAAATGAAATGTTTTGAATTTGATTTTGAAACAAAATTATGTACTGTATCATCTAAAAACTGCTCGCAGCATAAATGATAAATGATAAATGATAAATGATAAATGATATTTATTTTGTAAATAGGTTTAAAAAAACACTTTTACACGTCAATTATAGCATCATAGCATCTCACTGTGAGTTTACTCTAATAGGTCGGCAATAAAGGACCTCCTTCCGGATTGGGCAAATAAATATTTGTCCCGATCCAGCCCCGAAGGTCAAGCGGGTGAAATAGGGTTAAACAAATATCGTTGGAATAATATGGGAATTTCTCGATTGCCGGCTGTTGGGAATTAGTAATTTTAGGAAGCGATTGGGGATTTTGGATATTTAGTTATTGGAGATTAAATTAATATTCAGTTAATGAGTAGGTAGAACAGATAGAATAGAATAAAATAAACTTTATTGTACACCTAAATACTATTTAACAAGAGCATTGCAGAGTAGAGCAGAGTATAAATCTGATGCTCCTTCTCACTCCACCCAGAGCGGGAGAAGTTATTTGATGATTTCTCACTCTCAAAAATCTATTAATATCATGTCTCACAGAAGACATCAAAGATACACTAAGTCATAAAACAAAATTGTTATCACTCGTCCTTAATAAAATGATAAAGCTAACTACTCTCAATTATAACTTAGACTCGCGTCAAGTTCTCACATTTATCCCATAACTCACTTTGTACAAGTTTCTATTGAATTTGCGGCAAATAAGGAAATAGTTGGCTCTCAAGTAAGACGAGCTAGTTGTAGTAGCTAGAAAAGTTATTACTTGTCTAGGTAGTCGGTTTTAAAGGTAGCTTTTACCAGCGACTCTTCCTGTGTTAAAATCGAAAATTATCTTACCGCAACGTAAAACTGGAATAAAAATTATCCCATGGGAACGTAAACCCGGGATAAAAATTGTGCCATGGAAACGTAAAACTGGAATAAAAATAATTTATCCCATGGAAATGTAAAACCGGAATAAAGGTTATCCCATGGAAACATAGACCCAGAATAAAAAATATCCCAGGGAAACGTAAAACTGGAATAAAACATGGATAAAAAATTATTCGTAAAACCAGAATAAAGTTATTTCACTGGAGGTAAAACCGGAATAAAAATTATCCCAGGGAAACGTAAAACTGGAACAAAAAATATCCCACTAAAACGTAAAACAGGAATAAGAATTATCGCACCGAAACTTAAACCTGGGATAAAAAAATATCCAATGAAAACGAAAAACCGGAATAAAAATAATCGTAATCGAAGCCATGGTCTACATGTGTCCATATTTCATTTAAATCCGTTCAACTGTTAAGGCATGATTGACTAACAAACATTCTGACATACAGACTTCCACATGCATAGTAGTAAAGTAGAAGGAAGGATTAAGCAATTTAGTTTTGTAAGCTTGTTCACAAATTTGTCCGTAGCTACAGCGGGTATCAAGTGTATGAGCATACTTGCAAACTTCTTTGTTACTTGCTACAAGCTTTACAAAGTTTTCATTTTATTTACGCTTTAGTGTAATATATTAAATGCAACTTTGTTTACAGACCCGTATGGTGGAATTTCGAGTATTTTACAGTCTGATGTAATAAGATACGATCGGAGGAACAGTGATGGCAGATTTCTAAATTGAGTATTTTGAGTTAAGAACGTCTCAAACCCCACTATATGGAAAGTTTTTGACAAGTTTTCAGGCTCAAGTTTTTTTTTCTGTTGGAAAATCATCCAATGACATCCCCCGCTCACGTGTTAGACTTTTACTGACTAAAAACCCACTCCTGTTCCTTCGTTGCCTTTCATACCAGGGCCGAGTCTTCCTTTCAGAAGGAGAATTTGAAATATACCTACTCAACTTTTACTTTACTACTACTAACTTTATAATGCTTAAATTAGAAATTGGAAGTTTTCAGTTCTGAGTAAAACTTACACTACATTCAAAATTAAATTTAGAATCGTAATATTTTTTTATATTATGCAACAACAAACTGTATGTCGCACATGACAAAGCTCCAATTCCACTGCATTCCACAGTCTGTTCAGCTCCTTTTTATTAATAAAAAAATGTTCGCTTAACACTTTAAATATTTCACGCTAAAGTCGATACTTGAGTTGGTGGTAATGTATTCAAATTATCTCGAATTATAAATTCAAATAAATATAAGTTTGTTTCAGAATGGCATCATAACAATTTAAGGCCCTAACTCCCGAGCATTGCTATAAAACAGTGACTTTCTGAAGCCTACTCCTCGGTAACGGCTAGGTCAATAGGTTTTAAAAAAAAATATGTTTATTACAGATTCATGTAAAACAATATGAACATATGATTTTTTCATAAGACTAATACTTTTGTCAAAAACAAATTTTTAATAACATGATATTTTTTCACTTGTTTTCCTTACCCCTTTCAAACGGCTTTAATCTTTAGAAATATGTTTACACAAAAAATTGATGGTTGAGTGTTCTTTAGAATGTACATAGCATATGTAAATCAATCAAAGAATTCGCAAAGAAAATGGATTTAAAGGTCAGCGGGGCTCTATCCGGGCGCAGCTGGCTGGAATTAAATGCACACATACTGTGTGTGCGTTTAATTTCGGCCAGATGTTCATGGGACTATACGCCTTAACTCAGTGGCACCCACTTAATATAAAGACGCTAGACCAGGCAACACAACAGTTCTCCATACAAACTTTCAACCCCCGTTTTACCCCCTTAGGGGTACACCCTCTACGGAACCTACCTGCCAAACTTTAAGTTACAGTTTCTGAGATTTCGTGGTTAATCAGTGAGTGGTATTTCACTTTTATATATATAGATGAAAGAAAAGTGGGGGATGGGGGTAGGAGGGTAAATAATAGCCTACGTCCTATTCTATGTTTCAGAAGAGTTCGATAACCAATACTGTGACACGAGAACTTTATATATTAGAAGGTAACAATAACTGCCTGCACGGAATTAATAAAAAGACTTCCCAATCAAGACGTCAGTTGTTCCTCGATAACGTCATCGGTATCACCAATGACCAGTCACTATGAATAGTTCCAAATTCAAAAGATTCCTTTAAAAAAAAACATGGCCGCCAGCAATAAAGTCTGCCCCACACAAACAAGCGATCGATCAGCGACTAACTAACTACGTAGAACACAATTTATACGTAGTACGCAGTTTCGTGGCGTGATAAACACCCGATGAAGGCAATTAAGGTGTCGACAGAATGCTTGCGTCGTGGTTTCGTTCGTAAAAGTTCGTGTGTAAAGGTACGCTTGCGAAATGCTTCTGAAGGTTTTGCTTATATACTTAGTAGATAGTCTGGAAGGGGAAGTTGATCGTCAGCTGTTACTGGATGTGTGACCTCACACAACTTATTATTATGTATTGAATCACAGTGGTGTTTTAGGCCTTTTCTATATTATATAAAAGGAGAAACTGATTAAGTGACATATCAACGCACAGCCCAAACTAAATAGTAGGACTAGGAGCGTGAAATTTCGCACAAGGTTTTACGACGTAAGCGAGCTACTAAGAGAGGATTTTCCAAAATTCACTCTCTGAGCAGATGAAACGGAGGCTCAAAGTTTGTATGGAGAAACCTACTTTAATTTTTTTTTTTTTTTATTAATTCTTGATAGGTTCGCGCTTGACCGCTAACTCACCTGATGGAAAGCGACGATGCGGTCGACGATGGAACGCGCTTACCTAGAAGTAACCTATTCACTCTTGACTTAAAGATTCCCGGGTTGTAGCCATCAGGAAAAACAGATTCCGGCAAGGAATTCCACTCCTTAGCTGTACGCTCTATGAATGTGTTCGCAAAACGTTTTGTGCGTATAGGTGGGATGTCCACCATGTACCGGTGACGCATTGCCGTACGCCTGGTGGTCCGATGATGGAACGGGCTAGGCGGAATTAGGTTATGCAATTCCGACGCACACTCCCCGAAATGCAACCGGTAGAAAACCGACAGGCTAGCAACTCTGCGTCGATGCTCAAGACATTGAAGCCTCGACTCAACGAGTGTATCATTGCCAATGATCCTCTTGGCTCGCCTCTCAATTGCCTCAAGTGCATCAAGCTGGTATCGGGCAGATCCGTCCCAAAGATGAGAGCAGTACTCCATACACGATCGAACTTGCGCTTGATAAAGTTTGAGCAGCTGTTCCGGCGTGAAGTACTGTCTGACCTTCGCGAGGATTCCCAGCTTTTTTGCTGCCAGTTGAGCCTTTGCTTCGATGTATGGCCCAAAGTTGAGTGTTGACGTCAGCGTAACACCAAGGAGATCAAGATGGTCGGTTATTGGCACGGTTACGCCCCGGAAAGTTGGAGCAGGGCTGAATTGGCTCCTTTTAGCGGAAAATAGACACGCCTGGGTTTTAGCAGCATTGAACTTGACCAAATTGGCATCGCCCCATTCAGAGACTGCCTCCAAGGACAAGTTCAAGCGCTCGACCATAGCCTCTCGGAGAGACTGGATCTGTGACCCACTAGCCTGCGCTCTGGATATGTAACTCTCAGCAACAGTGCTGTCGTCTGCATACCCAAAGGTACCGGGCTTAAGCAGATCATTTATGTGCAGCAAGAACAATGTTGCCGAGAGCACTGACCCCTGAGGGACCCCGGCATTAATGGCCATTTGACCGGACGAGCAACCATCGATTACCACTCGGATGGACCGGTCACTCAGGAAATCTGCAATCCAAGCACACAAACCAGCAGGTAATCCGAAAGAAGGAAGCTTACTAATAAGGCTTTCGTGCCAGACCCTATCTACTTAAACGAGAGTGAAGCTGCTGAAAGGAGAAACTGACTGACTGACATATCAATGCACAGCCAAAACTATTTGGACTAGGAACGTGTAATTTTGCTAAAGGCTTTCGTTTATGATGTAGGCGAGCACTAAAATGAGATTTTTGAAAATGAAACTTTTAATTGGGTGAAAATACTTCTCTCTCTCTTCCCTCCAGTCTTCGCTGCATCCCCTCTACCGACGATCGTGTCCAAGCGGTAGGGTGCCGCTTGCGTTTCCGGTGACGATATTATTAGTTTACGAAACTAATTGTTAGATGGCGCTGTCCGTCGCACCGTTGCGCCATCAATCCACGACATATATATAAGCATTTTCTAGAGAAGCAGGGCATGTGGGCGGCGCGCGAGTCAGATATATTTTTATGCAGCTGGCCACACTACAATTGAACTAAGTTTTTTAGCTAGCCATGTGAGCTGCTGCCGGGATACACCGTGAACATAGGTCACGGCGTATCCTTGTATCATAGATATTCGGTTAAGAGGTCAATAGCTCACAAAAGTTTATAGGCCAATTTTTAAAACTTAATCTCTAAGGTTTACAGATGTGAAAGCTTTTGAAACATTGACTACTGCCAACGCAAACGCAAACGCAAACACAAATGTAAATTTAACGATGGGAAAATGAGTACTAAACATGAAAGTACCGTTTCTCCAGTTCGGCTATTAGTACTTACTTTCAAAGCTAAATCATGAACTAAAACCGCAGCGAGGAATGTAATTAAAATTCTTATTTATTACCTTCGGTCTAAGTTGAACGGCGCCAAGCTCTAGCAATGAAAACAACAGGCAGCCTTGACCGTTATATATAATGCATTCTGGGCTGTGCTCCACTTAAAAGTTCATCCAGGTAAAAAGCGGGGACGGAAATACGTTATTTTACTTTTGATTGCTGCCTTAATTTCGTAATAAATGCGATGAAAAATTATGGGAAAATTCCGGCATAGGTACTTAATATGCATAGGTACATCTCTGTCTTACCTGTTTTAGTGTTTCGTATCCAAAAGCTTCCAAACGGGACTCTATTACTAGGCCTCCGCTGTCAATTTGTTCGTTCGTCCGTCAGCGGGCTGTATCTCATAAAACGTACGTGCTACGATTTTGAAAATACATAAATGTATGTAGGTGGTAGGTGATTCATATTGATGAGAGATATTAAAATTGTAAGTAGGCCTGATCTAATGGTTTTCAAATCTTGTTGCTTATTAAGGCGTGTAGTCCCTTGAACATCTGAAAACATCTAAATACATTTAATTCCGGCCAGCTGAGCCCGGATAGAGCCCCGTTGATTTTAAGATTCCATTTTTTTTGCGTATTATTGATTGATTTAAATATGGTATGTACATTCTGCAATTTTTTTGTGTAAACATATTTCTATAGATCAAAACCGTTTGAAAGGAGCTTTTATAGCGCGGTCTGTACCGATGTAATTAAATAAAAATAAAACCATTCTTAAATAATCGAACATGATAGGGTTATCTTATTGCGCTTATTACCGAGTTCTTATGGCCATCTTCCCGCTCCTTCATGAGACCCTGGTTACCATCTAGCACCAAAGTACTCGTCAAGACGTATCAAACGTGTGAATCGATGTGGTTGCGACGTTTAACTACCGAGTTCCTGTGGCCACCTTCTGGTTCCAACATCAGATCAGCTCCATGTCATAATAATTTTGCATTGTCATCTGATTTACACATGCATGCAAAATTTCAGCTCACTCGCTAACCGGGAAGTGGATCAAATTTAATTGGCAAGATTTGATTACAGCCCCCCTAGCCAAGTTACAACCGTTTCGTTTCGATTCTCTTTTCGTTGATCGCCTCGAGTAGGCCACGCCTTCTATTCCTTTTCAGACCACGTGACTGAGCGTTGAGATGATGTCAGAACAAAGGAATCGGGGGCGTGGCCGACTCGAGGCGATCGACAAAAAAAGAATCGAAACGAAACGGCTGTAATTTGGCTAGGGGGGGCAGATAAACATCGAGATATGTGAAACTAAATAAAACCTTTCAATAATAGAATGTTGTTAAAAAAAAAAAATTAAAAACCCAAACATGTATAGAATATTAATACAAGGTACGTTAAAAGTATCCACTTCGATTCACATACCCCAACCACTCGTTAACCCTAGACATTACCTACGAGTTAGTCACGTGAGCTGTCGGTCGTAACATAAATACTGGTAATAAAACATTTATTTACCGTACTTTCGATGGGTTGAGCGTGTATCTACCTATTCCATAAAATAGTTTTATCTTAGACTTTCTTAGTTTCTGTTAGTCTGTTACTCTTTTTTATGGACGGATACTATGTAAGCGTGACATGCGGCGAACCAGGTTCGGGTCGACAGCTCGTTGTATACTACGTGCGTCAAAAGATATGCCAGCATAATTGACGGGGTCCGCTAAGGCTGATACCTGCCAGGGCTTTTTTTTTCGGTGGGAAAATCATCCAATGACATCCTTCGCTCTTGGTGTGTCAGACTTTTACTGACTAAAAATGCACTCCTGTTTCATCGTTGCCTTTCATACCAGGGCTGAGTCTTCTTTTGAAGCAGACCCTTGGCCCCAGTAGGCTTCGACCCTGCTGGGCCCCTACGGTTTGCTAACATCTCCTTGAGGCGCACGTGGACGTGGATTTGTTTGAGGGCCTCAACAGACACGTGCGAATCTAAACATATATTGCCAAAATAGTCATTCCACTTCTTCAGTTTCTTTCGGGTCGATTTGACTTGGTCCGACTAATATGTAGCTACCAGCACTCGTTGAGTCGAGGCTTCAAAGTCTTGAGCATCGACGCCGAGTTGCTAGCCTGTCAGTTTTCTACCGGTTGCATTTCGGGGAGTGTGCGTCGGAATTGCATAACCTAATTCCGCCTAGCCCGTTCCATCATCAGACCACCAGGCGTATGGCGATGCGCCACCAGTACACGGTGGACATCCCACCTATACGCACAAAACGTTTTGGGAAGACATTCATTGTGCGTACAGCTAAGGAGTGGAATTCCTTGCCGGAATCTGTGTTTCCTGATGGCTACAACCCGGGATTCTTTAAGTCAAGAGTGAATAGGTTACTTCTAGGTAAGCGCGCTCCATCGTCGACTGCATCGTCGCTTTCCATTAGGTGAGATAGCAGTCAAGCACGAACCTATCAAGAATAAATTAAAAATCAACCTACATAGCTCTTTTGTTGGCCTCGTCCAAGCCGTGAAAGGTGTAGGTGGATGTCGAGTTGTTGTCGATGGATGCTCATCAGAGCCCATGACCACTAATGCCGGAGTTCCTCAGGGGTCAGTTCTCTCTGCAACTCTTTTCCTGCTGCATATTACCGATCTGCTGATGCCCGGTATCTATATATATATATAATTTGGTTAAGTCCAATCTACAAAGCCTCGAGCACAGGCGCAGGGTAGCCAGCCTATCGGTATTTTACAGGTTGCATTTTGGAGAGTGTGCACGGGAATTGCATGACTTGATTCCGCCATCTCATTTCTACTATCGGACAACCCGACGTACGGCGAGTATCCACCCTTACGTTGTTGAAACTTCAACGGTCCGGACTAAGCGTTTCGCTTCGTCGTTTATACCGCGTACATCGAAGGACTGGAACAATTTGCCTGCTGCGGTGTTCCCGTTCAACTATAATTTAGGTGCCTTCAAGGCTAGAGTGAACTCTTAATAAACTAGTGCGCCTCAACTTCAATGATTGCATCACTGCTTACCATCAGGTGGGATCACAGTCAAGCACTGGTTTATATCAATTAAAAAAAAAAATGTGCATTGAGCACTAATCACCTTCCGCATGACGCAGGTTCTGACCGGACATGGTGAGTTCGGGAGGTTCCTGCACTAAATTTTGTATGGACTGTCTGGAGGACACGATGGAGTTGTGCCCCGCTTAGCCGGAGCACCGCCGTGTCTTCGTAGAGGCAATTGGTGGCGGCGACCTCTCGCACCAGGCCCTGGTTCAGGCTATGGTCCGGAGCGAGGGGGAAAAAAAGGAGACGGCTGCATCCGTGAGGGAACGGACATATTCGCCGCTGCGACCCCTACCCTGACTACCAACGGTAAGCACGGGCTTGCAAACGATGAGCAATATAGGAAGCTCGCCGTCCGGTAATCGTCCGGATCGACCCAAGTCGTCGATGGCGCGTAATGATCCACGCGCTAATCAAAAAGATGTCAGAAAACCGTAGGGGCCCAGCAGGACCGTCGCCCGCTAGGGTCGCAGGGATTTTCTGGAAAGGAAACGAGCAATTGAAGAACTCAGGTGTAGTTTTAGTCAGTAGAAGTCTGATATACGCCCTCCCTCTCCAACCTAGAATGGGAGACGTCATTAGATGATTTCCCATCATAAAAAAACTGGGCAAATGCGAGTCGGACTCGTGCACTGGGTTTCGTACAAATTTACTTATTAAATAGTTCCATTCCCCGAATGGAGTCATGAAGATTTTTCCGAAACGCAACGCTTTTTGTCAAGTGTCATGTGATGATACCTCCACGCGGTCCCGAAATAAAGGGTCTTGACAGACAGACAGATGGATAACAAAGTGATCCTATAAGGGTTCCGTTTTTTCCTTTTGAGGTACAGAACCCTAGAAATGGTGGTTGTGCATGCTGAACAGGAAAGGAGGTGACGCATATTCTTTGAATGGGCTCCACACTGGCACTGAGTTTACGATGGGTCAAAGATACTCCGTTCGATCAGATTGTTTCTGAAGCGACTATACAAACAAATCGCTAAAATATCACCATCCGTATTTTCGCCAAATTACCACTCAATTTACCTTACTTATTAACATTCTCCTCAAGAACATTATTACGACTTAATCACACAAAACTTCACCAATAAACTAGGAACATTACTCAGTGTAGTTGCAGAAATTAAAAGCTAGTTCCATAACTGCGGTGTTGTTAGAAATGATTTAGACACTAATTAATAATGTACCTAACAAGACAAACTAATTACGGCTACATTGTTCTGGCAATGCCAGAACTGAGAAATATTTGGCGAAGCTAAAATGAGTGCGGTATTGTAGCAGGGTTGTTCGTTTACATTTAATGAGGAAAAGTCCAGAGAGAGAGAGAGAAATACATTTTGTGTTCAGAATCGCAAAGTTTCTGCTTTGCCCTATGCAGAAAATGACATTCATTCTTTCTGCGATGGCAATTGTCGAATGCTAAAGTGAAAATAATTAACGACGTACCTGAAAGATCTACGAAACATATATGTCGCAGCTGTATTGTATAACTTGTCGAATTACAAGTTGGCGCGCCGTATTGAAAAACATCGTTGTAATATATTGCAGCTTCCTAATTTTCAGCCAGATTTCAATTCGAATACCCCTTTTATGTTAGTTTCATGACGTCAATGAGTCACGGTTTCCACTCAAGTATGCAGTCATCGGTACTGCGGCTAATATTTTCACTTATAGCACAGAATAAGAAATAGTACAAGTACAGAAATTGCACTCCGTGATAGCCAACATACGAATTTAAACCTACTAACAACAGCGATAATGTCCATAATACATTGCACGGCACGGACACGACCTTGATTTTATTAGCCTACCAGATCCAGTGGCGCTCGTAACGAATCAAAATGCACCGTAAGTCCGCGTGACGAGAGTCTCTTTTATTATGCCCGTTATGCGCCTTTGAACAGGCCGCTCTTTTTATAGGGTTAGGACTTGTGTGTTTTTGAAAAATGTGAAATAGGTACTTACGTTTTATTACATAAAATATAATCAGATTTTCTAAAATTATATGGTAGATAGGTACCTAATTGATTTCTACCTATTTACTTATTTCCATACTTTAAAAAATATTTTTTTAAAAGTCATCTCATAGAAGTGTCAAGAGATTGTTTACATTTAGTTAGGTATCTAAACAAATGAAATAGGTAATTAAAATGAAGTGTATATTATGACTTTGTTGGTTTTGTATGTGCGTTAGCTTTGCGTTCATATGTAATTTTTAAAAGGTAGGTCGTTTAAGACGTTATTATACATAATAATTAACATTTTGTAAGATATAATTCCAATTAAGTTGACCTTGCATTAGTAAGGTAGTCACTAGTTCTTGGAGGTCTACTATATGGAATGATTTTAAGGTCATTGACTCGTTTACGTGAAAAATGTCGCAAATACTTGAAATAAAAACTCGATAGAATATTCGATAAAGAATACAAAAATATTTTTTGTTAGCACGGGTCAAACGGAAAATCGAACATACGTGTGACACTCTACCGAAATAAGCCTCGCAAGAGAGGCCGCGGGCATAGGCAGATTTCTATACCTATAGTTAGAAGTGCGCCAGGCCTGCTTATAGGTACTCGCTTATTTCGATTTTGCATGTGACAACCCTAAATCATTTCCTAGTTGATTCATACTAATTAGTAGAGCTGTCCTAATTGTTTAAATTACACAAATATTGTAAAGGGAAACGTTTGTATGAATATTTGTGTGTGTGTGTGGTTGATTACATTATGATATTTGGCAACCCTCAACAAGTCATCGGTTCACTTTGTGAGAGATCTTCTAACTTACCTGCTTTGTATTTAATGTCCGACTGACAAATAGGGCGGTTAGCGAGCGAATGCCCCTAACCGCTGACGTTACATAAGATTACATGCCTAGACCCTACAGATCATTACTCACGTTTGGTTTTTGAAGGGATTTTTAAAACGAATATTTGGTTTCATTATCACCAGTTTGAATGAACTATGCGGGTGTCTAATGAATTTTTTTGAAGTTTAAAAAAACTGGGCAAGTGTGAGTCGGACTCGCACACTGTTCGACCTGGTTCGACCGAATCGAGTCTCGAAGATTTATCCGTTTTTTTTAGGTGACGTAACTACAAATTTTCAGTTTTCAGATTTATTACTATACTTGTGCTATAAGACCTTGTTTCATGCCAAATTTCAGGGTTCTAGGTCAACAGGAAGTACCCTATGAATTTTGATTCCCTTAAGAGTGTCGAAATATACGTTTTTTGCGATATAAACGGCCGTATCTTTTGTTTCGTAAACTTAGAAGTTTGATTTCTTCAGAGCTTAAAGGGACCATAGACTTGATTATAGGTATAGTTTTAATTTCAACTCGATACCTCCACGTGGTCTTGAGATAAAGGGTCTTAACAGACAGATAGTTAGACAGACAGACAGACAGACAGATGGACAACCAAGTGATCCTATAAGGGTTCCGTTTTGAAGTACGGAACCTTAAAAATAAATGAATTTCAGGAAAAATACAGCTTCACAAAAAAAGCCATATCTTTCACAGTCAAGGACTCTATAGCTCCAGTAAACGACATAAAAAAATAATAGCAATAGTGCAATTTAGTTAGACGCCGTAAAGCGAGGTCCATTGTACTGAGAGAGCCTGAGGAGGTCATAATCAACGAAATGATATTACCGAGAGCATCCCTCGGTAAACGACTTGAGTAAAATCTGGACAACGGTGGAAGTTATAAGAAATAGCGTTTTTGATGGAAATTTTAATCCGCTTGTGATGATGGCTTTATTTTTACAATTATACAAAGTATAAATAAATTAGACGAACCTGAAACGACACGACGCCACGATGTATGTATGTTGATGTATGTGATGTATGCTGCTTCTTCGACATAGTTGCATAGATTTGTATGTAAGCTGTAAACAGGCGTGCACCAAGCGTAATATAATCATGAATTCGAATATCTATGAAGTGACGCGTCCGTGAACAGTAGGCCTAGGCATATAGATGATATGATAGCGACAAGAAACATGTAACAGAGATATTTGTAATTACATAACTTGATTGAAAAGAGTGTCCATGGAGTTTCTTGCACATTCTTCTCCATAGAGATCTACGCTTTGGAATGTGCAATTAGCATCATTTTTTCTGACTGACTGACTTCTTGACATTTCAAAAGTGCCTGTAAATGGTTTATTTGAAATAAAATGCTTTGAATTTTTGAATCTTTGATGAAGCCGGTGTTTCATAGCCATCCCCGAAACATCGAAGCAAACGCAGAGGTCTTGTCCATATAGTAAACAGGTAATGGTCAAATCATATGAGAACCATGTAGGTTAAGGTTTTTTTTGGGGTGGGTTATCAACATATAACTCATGGTGGAGCGATAAGACGTGTCAGATTTTTTCTGACTAAAAACCACCTGTGTACTTCAGTTGCCCTTTGCGTTCTAGGTCTAAAGTCACTGTTTCAGACGTTCCCGCAAATGCTGATGCCTGCCAGGGCTGTCAGTTTTTTCGAAACGGTCACAGAGTCAAATGGTAACTAAAGAAACACGGGTGAGTTTTAGTCAGTAAAAGTCTGTCACTCCCTTCCTTTCTAGCTAGAGCGAGAGAAGTTAATTGATGATTTCTGATCCAAAAACGGGATTAAGCTACCTACAAGCTCTAAATAAGCCTGTGATAAAATGGTTTGGTTCAGTTGAGAACAGCAACTGTGTCTACAAAGTTAGTCTACTATTAAGAGATAAGACTGACCACAATAGATTTAGTTGTCCTCTGAGGAGTTTCAAAGTGTAAACAGTGGTCAATCACTTGAGATTTATACAGAAGGTGACTCCTTTATTATTCTATCGATCGGTTTTAACTGCTTGTTTGATTACCCGACTGGCGTAGACAGATAAGTTCAATAATTTTCAATCCAGAAGCAAACAGTATTGGGTTTAAGAGGGTCCTTTTTCACTCGCCTGTCGTCAACATCGAGCATGGTTTAAAAGCTTGTTTTTGAAAAAAAAATTGTCGTTATTTAGAATCTTGATTAAATTTGCAAGGCTTCTATTGTTATACTTTTTTGACTTTTTTAAATTATGAAATGTCAAAGTTCATGCAAAATAGCAGATTTTCAGAGATTTTTACTGGTTTAGTTTTACATAAATTTATAAATTGATTTCAATAGAAGCCTAGATAATATCCACAAGATACTGTTTCCAAAATATCTAATGAAAAATGTGTAATAACGTCATAATTGCGTAAGAGCGGTTGTATGAAAAACAGTGAAAAAGTATGTCGAGTTGCATCCCCTTAAGCGTAAAATTTACAAGTCATAAAAACTGTCATACTATATGAATCAGAATGTTGGGCTATAAAAAAGATGAATGAAAAAGATTGCATGTACCGGAAAAGAGAATGTTAAGGTAGATGTGTAGTCTGACAAAAATGGATAAAGTGAGAAATGAGTGATGAAAAGTTGAAAGGGAAGAGTTATGAGTAGGTATACATGTAAAGCGATGAAAAGGGAGAGGGAGGCTAAAGAAAAAATGGATGGATTGAGTAATATGAAAAAAAGTGTTAGTGATAGCATGACTGGTGAAAGAACAGAATGGAAGAAAAAAGTGTACCTATTGCGACGACTCCAAGTAATATGGGACAAGGGCAGGAAGATTATGAAGTACAGGGCAGGGATACCTTATTACCATTTTCATGGTGTCCAGCTTTAACAAAACTGCCGAGGAAGCCAATTTCAATTATACATTGCATTTATTTTAGAGCTACTTGTACTTATTTGTATAAGCAGCAATTTATATTTAAATTATTTTCCTTATTTGCCTCTTGATGCCACTTAATGTGAATAAAGAATCTTTTTAGTACTTTAATTAATATTTATTTAAATATTAGCAGGCAAATGAAAATGGTGTCGATGGGGCCGAAAGGATCTGGAGTGGTGAGCGCGTACCAGAAGACGCAGCGTTGGAAGGTTGTCCGATGACCTGGTGAGGGTCGTGGGAATTCGATGGATGCGAGATGCCCACGTTCGTTGTTGTGACACTTAGGGGAGGCCTATATCCAAAAGACACTGGATGATAATAGTTTTTTTTTAAATTATTGTTAGGCGCGCGTTTGACCAACTATCTCATCAGTACATTATAAAATGAAGATGGATGATGATCGTCCAGTTTAAGTAGGTAAAATAGATCCGACTACACTCGAGTACTGAGTGGGAAGTTACTTTAGGTATTTTTAGTAAAATATATGTATAGATTTTAAGTTAACAATTTGACATGTTCCTTGATTTAATAATGCTTTCATACACTATTATGAAAACAAACCGAAAATATTGACTTTTGCTTTAGTCTCATCTAACAAGAACAAACTTGTGTTAAACGCACACTATGCAGGCAAGCTTATTATAAGTTGGAGGATTATATTCCTGCTCCACTACCGCTAGGGCGTACAAATTGATTAGTTTGGATTTTTTTTTTTTATTTGAAAATAAAGTTTTATTCTATTCTATTCTATTCTAAAATATGTTATTATTTTAGTATTGTGTAATGTAGTGTAGAAGCATTTTTTTCAAAGTTTATGAGTACCAAGGAGCTATTTATGGTTGGATCATTCGGTTCCCTTTAGTTGAGACTGGTCATCTCTAAGCTACTAGTGGGTTATTTTAATATCTATATTTAGATTTTTTACTTTATTTACATTGTTCTCACATAATAATAGTAGCGACAAGAAACATGTACATGTGTAAAACCGAGATATTTGTAATACATAACATGATTGAAAAGAGTGATCATGGAGTTACTTGCATATTCTTCCTCATAGAAATCTATGCTTTCGAATTTGCCATTAGCATCATTTTTCTGACTGACTGACTACTTGACATTTTGAAAGTGCCTCTAAATGGTTTATTTAATAAATTCTTTGAATCTTTGAACCTTCATGGCCATGCTAAGGCCCATAGTTTAACTTTACTGTTTTTTTCTTAATTATGTTAGACCACTACTTCCAACTTCAATTATTTCAAGACAATACCATGCCATTTTCGATAAAATCTATTCCATATAGTATCTACCCTACTTTTACGATTAATTCCCCCAATTGCGCCACCAGCTAAGGGTCTTGCGACATCATTATCTGCCCAACACAAGCGTGAGATTAGGACGGACTATTTCATTATATTTTTCCGAGGGATTTCTTTCTTAGGCACCGCGCAAACGTAGACACTATAATATGTTGTGTTGGACTGGACTCAAGATATAAAATTAATATTTCATTTTTTTATCGCACTTTATTTTTTAATTTAATTATTTGCTTTACTTTAAAAAAAACGGCTATGCGCCAACATCAGTTAAAGACTACATAAATTACGAGTAGCATAGCATAGCATAGTCGGCCTTATAATATTCCCACTGTTGGGACTCAGGCCTTCTCTCTAGGAGAGGGAATGGGCCGTAATCCACCACTAAAACCACGCGGTCCCGGACCGAGCCCAAGTCGTTGACGGCCCGTATTGTTCCACGCCTGCCTCAGGGAGATGTCAGCAAATCGTAGGGGCCCAGCAGGGTCGAAGAATACTGGAGCCCCGGGATGAAGGCAAAGAAGGAACAGGAGTGGGTTTTTAGTCAGTAAAAGTCTGAAACTATCTCCCGCTCCGCCCAAGAGCGAGATTTGTCATTAGATGATTTTCACACCTAAAAAAAAAAGTGCGGATTGGTGGATGTCACATGCTCTTCGAATTTTTGGTTCTAGGACATTGCTACATAAAAACATAAATTAATATACACAAAGTTCACACACTCATCTCACTCTCATCTTACACCCACAGAACTCCAGACATACTGACATAATCGTCTTCCATTCGTCCGCGAACACATCACAGTCAGGGTGCGTGACCAAAAGCGTGTTGAGCGCAGAGAGAGTGCCCGGGACAGGAAACTGGGCTCGCATAACAGTGTGACTCGCAGGCACAGCGAACAAGGTATGTCTCCTGATGTGGCTATACTTAACTGGGGCACAAAGTTGAGATAGCTCAGCATGCAGCTCTGGAATATCAGTTTTCCCATGACGGATTTTACACATGGTTAATATTTGGTCATTTTTAGGGTTCCGTACCTCAAAAAGAAAAAACGGAACCCTTATAGGATCACTTTGTTTGTGTCAGTGTTTTGTCTTGTCACCTCAAGTGAGTCTTTGACCTTTAAGTACCCTTTCCCTTTATGTACCCTACACAACCTAAAAGAAACTTAGTAGGGTACATAAAGGGAAAGGGTACATAAAGGTTAAAGTTTGTGTTTGTGTGTTACTCGTATTATGTTTGTTACTTCTTCACGCTTGAATGGCTTTCGATTAAACGTACAACACGGGTAGACTATGCTACCATGTATGAGCTCTTTTCATCCCACGAGTGAAGCCATTGGCAATAACTAACTAGTAATCAATACAAAATCAACCACTCCTACTTAGATGTTGACACAATTTGTGTGCATATGTCGTGGCCAGATCTTAGAATTGATCATTTCATGATATGGCCAACTAAAACTGGCCAGATCATTTAGAAAGAAAGAAAGAAAAACTGTTTATTCGCGCGAAATGACGCAATCTTAAAACTAGCCAACAAACATTGTCAATTGATAGGGAAGATATGCGTCACATCCGCGCAAAACGGCCTAACGCTCAGCATAAAGCTGTGGCCTCACGCATTATGCGATAAGCTCACAGCGCTGGTTTTCAGCGTGGGCCGGTGGCGGTGTCGACATAAAGATGCCCGAACGGTGCAGTGTACAACAAGATTTGGATAGAAAAAGGAAATACATATGAATTATAAACTAGAAAGAAAAGAAAATTAAACTAAATAAAAAAAATAAAATAAATAAATAACGTGACAAATACATTAATATAAAGTGGCAATACTACGACGTGCCCGAGCAACTCGTTTTTATAATCTGTGGCATAGACCACAGACGCTAATACGTGATTGGACGGACGCGATCGCGATGCTGTTCGACAAAAGGATATGACCGAATGTGACAAAAGCTATGATGGTTTTGGAAATTCAAATAATTCTTGTAAAGTGTTATGATGGTTCATGTTTGTGACAATGTTTAAAGTATTTGTGACGGGATTTGAAATTAGATGAACTCAAGAGAAGCGAACACGGGGACAGGTAAGGTTGATCAAATTGTTCACTCACATTCAAATTGCTTTGTGGAAAATCCCAGGAACAGATTATTATGAAACACGGGACGAAATGAATAAATATAATTAGATTAATAATGGATTACTAAGTCAACAAATAAGAATAGTAGTAAAATTAAAGTTATATGCATTGTATTAAATGTGATCTAACTGTAAAAAGCGTAATGAAGATAATTTAAAAACCTCAGACCAATAAAAAAGTATAGACAGAACATTGCGCTCCTAAAAGTGTGGCATGTAATATGAAGCCAATCGGCAATATGAAGCCAGCCGCTCGGTAGTCTGCCGCTAGCAAGCGAGTGCGCGTGACGTTGTTTTGTTGAGATAATAATTACGAAATTATACCGTCCTGTGTCATAAACTGCTGCAAGAACAATTCCTTTTTCCAAAAAAAGGCTTCTAGGATTACTTTTCACAAGTAAATAACGTTTTTGCTGTATAAATTAAATAAAATCGTAAAAATATCTGATATAATTTCTCGGAACACGCCATTGTGTCGGTGTTGCAAGTTAAGAACATTATTTATTCCCAAAAATAAGGGAAGTCGTAATTTTTTACGGACACTACAACAAAGTGTTTTTTTTATTTACAAGTATGGCGTCATCCAACATACGGTTACGCTGGATGACCCGCACCTAATCCGATTGTCGTTGGATATATATTATTATTATTATATGTAAGTTTTGTGTGTTTTTAAAATTAATAATTTCACTTAATATAAAAATAAATGATTTTCATTAAATGAAATTATCTTTCATTTCATACAACCAAGATAAACACTATACTACCTACACAATAATAAAACTTAACCAAAGTATATCTCTCGCACTTGGGAGTCGCATCGCAACGCTTGCAACATTTTTTCTCTAGCACACATGTGCAAATCTACGATGTCATACACCAAGTTACGCACACAAAGCCAAAACTAGTCCTCACTTATTTCGTCGCTTTTGTTTACGACGACTCCGTCTATACTTTTTTATTCGTCTGAGTTAAAAACGTATAATTAATATTTGTTTTGTTATATATTTGATGACATGTCAATCCTCGTTTGGCCATATCATTGATGTAGAATTTCTATGATAATAAAAGGTCTAAAGAAATTAAGCCAAAAGGGGATTGAAATATCATCAAACTTTAACGTTTAAAACGATCTGGCCAGTTTTACTTGGCTATTTCATGAAGTGATCAATTTCTAAGATCTGGTCACGATACATATACGAATTACCAGTCCAAACTTATTTGGTATAGGTAACTGAAAAATAGTAGTTATCAGTTGAAGACACACGTAACATTGACTTTCCAAATGCTGAACGGCGCTGAGCTAATGGACGGGTTGCGATCGGTGTCGGTGTAACTAAGATTTTCTGGTGAGTCGTTTTGTTGGTAACAGGTAATTGACGACTGTGTCCAATTGCCGCAACCGAACACAGCAACTACGGTTTGCTGTATAATAAAAAGTATCTCGTTTGTGCAGCGCCTTAGTCCCTTAGAGTTGGGACGACTGAAATTAATGTATCTTGTGGATGGCAATCATACTTATACGTGACTGGGACGAAGGGATCGGTGTAGCTGTGATTTTTTGAATGGGGTTGGGTCTTTGGAGATGTGATTATTATGGTTTTGATTTGGTGTGCAAGAAAAAATCGTAATTCATTTATGAGCTTTATTTGATGTCGTCACAAAAGTAACAGACTTTGAACAGTATCTAATCATCATCATTCGCTTTCTTATTTTATCATAAATTGGAGCACATAAAAAAATGTAGAAAAAAATAATTGAAATAAGGTAAAAGCACTGATAATGCTGGCCTAGGGCAAAGCTAATTAATAATAATAATAATATTTTATTTAAAAAAATATTTATTCAAAATTCTTTACAGGATGAAGTAATACAGTCTTAAATATAAATCTTAATTCTGAGTCTTACGTGCCTGAACTAGGAAATTGGGCACGTCATAATCGCAGTGGTTGGACGCCCCTAGGAGTGTTAGAGAGGCGCCAAGGCGTCTTCTTTTTGTGCCTAACGTAGGTCTTCACTGGACATAGCCAGATCGGGAAGTTCCTGTTCGGATTCAGTCGGAAGAAACGCCCGGGTTTCACTATTTTGCAAATTGCCCGGAGGTGGAAGTGTGCCCTACTTAGGCTAGGCACCGCCGTGTCCTTGTAGGGGACACAGCTTTTCTGTCTTTAATTTTCATTCTGTGAAGTATTAATGCAAGCAGATGTTTGTTTCCTTACGGTTGCGGCTATCTGGCCGAATATCTTCACGCACCGGTCGCCGCCACAGGAAACGTCCTGGGCCCACCGTGGATGCGGGCTTGCGGACGAAGCACAATAGGTGGCTAGCCGTCCGGCCGTTCGGGAAGGACCAATCCCGAGTCATCGTGCGTCTCGAACATAGGTCAGCAAAACCAAAGGGTTTTAGTAATTAAATTTCTGTTCCACCTAGTTCCACCTTATAACGAAAGAAGTCATTTGATGATTTACTATCTCAAAAAAAGGGTGTTGAAGTCTGGGCTAGCCGAGGGCCAATCGTCAGCCTTAATGAAATCCGGAACAAAGTCTTGCTGAAAAGTTCATGGTACGAGTATGTTATCAAAAAGAGTATCTTTAAGAGGCTTTACTATGCTGTCTAAGACAGTATCTTGATAGACTTTAGCTGATGTTTTCTCCCCTTTTTCACACAATTGGATCTTGACCACTCCGTGATAGGATACCCCCCCCTCAACCACTACTGATACCTGTGTGCTGCTATACACAGCTGTGTAGGACTAGGACTCTGCCAAAAAGTTTAGGGGCTTTTTTGGAGTTACGTGCATACACGCAATCATTTTGCTTCTTTTAATGTTGCTCGATTGTAAAAAAATCTTATCTTTTTTTCATCGGTGTAAAGCATATCCTCCACTAGCTTCTGCCAGCAGCTTCGTCTGCGCGAATATTAGTTATTACGGACGCGAAGCCGAAGTCGAAGCCAGATAATAAGTAGTCTATGTCCCTTCTTGGGGTTCAAACCTACTCCGTACTAAACAACATAATCGGTTCAGCAGTCTGTTTATCCGTGAAAGCGTAACAGACAGACAGAGTAAAGCTAGAACTACAATAGACCGACGCAAACATCTAACACGCCTTGTTTGTACGTAAAACGACGTCGCGTGGCGTGGATCAAGTGTAGCTCTTCAAAGTCTAGATTCCATATAAAATGTATTGAGACCGACGCGCCCCGATAGGCGTACGTGGCCCACGTGTGCGCAATGTAGTTCTACCTTAAAGCTAGAACTACATTACGTACACGTGTGCCGTGTACGTCGGTCTAGTGTAGTTCTCGCTCTACTTTCACATTTATAATATGGGTTAGTGTATGGAACAAGCAAACGTCAAAATGCTACCTAGCAGCTTTGTACTAGGTGGATAGGCGTGCGAAGAGGCTAATTAGGGATCCAGATTTGGTTAAATCCAATCTTCAAAGTCTTGAGCACAGACGTAGGGTAGCCAGCCTTTTGGTGTTTTACAGGTTGTATTTTTGGAGAGTATGCGTGAGAATTTCATGACTTGATTCCGCCATCTCATTTCTACCATCGGACAACCCGACGTACTGCGAGTCCACCCTTACGTTGTTGAAACCTCTACGGTCCGGACTAGGACTAGGACTACCGCGTACATCAAAGGACTAGAACAATTTGCCTGCAGTGGTCTTCCCATCTGATTATAATTTGAGAGTCTTCAAGGCTAGAGTGAATAGGCTCTTAATAAACTAGTGCGCCTCACCATCAACGATTGCATCACTGCTTACCATCAAGTGGGATCGCAGTCAAGCACTAGTTTATATCAAATTTAACAAAAAGTGAGTTTACACTCACGGAAGTTATGTAATCAGTATCAAACAATATATGTATTATCTAATAAACATGTATCAAAAAGTAGAACAAAAATGATTTCTTATTGGAAGTTCTCTTTAATAATATTTGAAGAAACCCTCCAAACCTCTAAATAACATACTATTTCATCAAAGAATTCCTTTCCGAGTTTTCTGAAGCAACACTAGTGAAATAAATGTATTTTATGGATGGCAATCACATTCATACGTGATCGGGGTTCAGGTTTCAGAAGTATTTTTCTTGTATTACAAATTGAATGATTTATTTTTAGAAGAGTTTGATTGTAGGATTTAATTAACTTTTGGAGTAGCGTAATTAGAGACACAATAGTAAGACAATGGCGCACGAACGCCGGCGTTCGTGCGGGGATCAACAGCTTATATTAGAAGAATCTTCGGGAAAAATAATGAATGTCAAACATTGTTAAATTATAGAAAAACTGTGTTTTTATACAGTGCTGCTCTATGGTGAATCGAGAGGGAGATTTTTACTGACTAAAACCACACCTGTGTCCTTCTGTGGCCCTTTGCGTTCGGACCATAGGTTTCTTTTGCAGAAATTACCCGTGGTGTGGTTTGGCTGACATATTTTTAAGATGCGCATGAAACACTACGCGCCGTCGACTACTCCTTTTCTCTCCTTATACTCCAACTTGGTCCTTACCGGGCTCATACCTACTCATCTAATGACTTCTTTCGCTTTAGGGTGTTGCGAGAGGGCCGTGTCAGACTTTTATTGACTAAAACTTCACAAGTTCCTTTAGTTGCCCTTTGTGTCCTAGGACCACGAGTACCCTTTCAGAATTTAACCCATGGCCCCAGCAGGCTTCAGCTCTGCTGAGCTCCTACGGTTTTGCTGGTATATCTTTGTGATGCGCGAAGAAAACTACGTGCATACTACATCCTTTTATCTCCTCGCGCTCTAGGTTGTTCCTTACCGGGTAAGTGGACGGCGAGTTATCCATTGCTCGTCACCCGTAAACACGCGCCTACGGTGGCTGGAGATCGCCATGCGACTCCCTGCGCCCGGGCGGGGTTCTGAGACGGCGGCTGGGGCGTGAGGATCTCCTCCCTCTCACGTCACTACCATTATTGCTTCACAGAAAGAGCAGACCACTTCGAGTCAGTGCCACCTTGAGTCTCAATTGCCTGATCCACTCAATGAGTGTCACTTATTCGGCCACCGCCGGATGCAACCCCCTCTGCACCAGGACCAGAGTGTCGTAAGCGTAGAAAATTTGTTTGACGTCGCTAAGCAGCCCCAGAACAGATTCTTGCGGAACAATTGCATGATATCTTGCTGGTTCACACTATCCTTGATGACCGAGATAGATGACGGTTCTATCCTTCAGATAAGCATTAACCACGTGATATAGGTACCTACCTATGTGGTCGGAGAATCCATTGAGCGCCCTGGTTTCCTAACCAGTTTCCGCATCATCAAACGAAGTGAGAACTGGTCCCTCTCCAAGCATGTGAACCAGGAACTAGAAACTCCCTTACCCGAAGCCCGAAAGCTTCCAAGGTCAGGACCCAGACTTTCACAGGTAATTCATCGGGTCCTGGAGCGGTATTATTTGACCTTTTTAATCTTAGTAGTAATTTTTGTCGTCGTCCCTGTCGTGAACGACGTCAAACACTGGTAGTGGCAGAACTAACGGTGGGGGAGTATACTCCCCTCGATTTAAGAGAAAAGTACTCACCACGCGTTCCACCAGCTGGGGCCGGAGGCTCTGCATGCGAAGTTTATTCCGCACCATTTGGTAGGGGCGTCCCCACGGGTCTTCAATATACGCCTAAAAGTAGCTTCATGTACAGTTGGCCGAACAACCAGACTGATATGGCTCATTTTTACTAAAGTAAATTTCGATGACTAGACATAATTTTATGCTAGAAGATAGGAATAAAAGGTAATAAGCCAAAACTTTAGTAAGTACGGTTATTTGACTTGAAGAAATGGATATATGTTCAAATCACGTGGAGAACTCTAAGCTCTGCGCGTTGCAGGATTTCGTAGTTTAGTTCATATATTGTGCCATAGATGCCGCTACCATATTATAACTTTAGCTATAACATTCCCTAGCTCTTTGAAAAATACAGGCAAGGTATTAATATGGCTTTAATAGACTTATATACACCAATTTTCTATCCCTTATTCCTACTTTAGGTGTTAATGTGAAGGCTGTAGCCCTGGCATGAGGCATAGGCTCCTGAGATTTGGTATTTTGTTTACGAAAATAAACTTGGGGCATAGAGTTTCAATGCTTTATATTTTCGACACTCCTGTTACATTTTCTATCCAAAACTGACCTAAAAACATGGGCACCCAGGCTATGCAAATGTAGAAAGACTTTGATTTTGATAAATTTAATTCTTTCTAAATTTGCATACCTTTAAAAGTGTGACTGACCAATCAGCTTGCGTGTTAATTCGGTCCGTTTCTCGTGCAATCTCGTTAGATATCACAATAACCCGAATAACAAACTCTTTTACCTTGTGTACTTTTGGCAGTGGATATAATAAAAAAGTCACGCCGAATAGTGAAGATAAAATTGTAGTCGGGATTTACGATTTTTATTCCAATATATTTATCTCCCAGAGGAACAGTATCTTTCCGTATCTTTTGGTAGCAAAACGATATTTTCTGCTTCGTAAAAACATAGATTATTTCGATTATAAGTCCTATCAAGCGTGGTATATACCTGCTTGATAAAATGGAAATAGATTGGATTATTTCGGTTGACTTAACTGGATGAAATTAAATTATTTTATAAATTAGAGCAAATTCAATAAAGAGATATTAATTTAACTCCAATTTAGAAATAATTTAATTTCATCGAGAAATATGGTATCATTCAAACAGTAACTAAATGTAAATATCAAATAATTGGTGTAAGAAATAAGTAGGTAGGTACTTATTTATTTATTTATTTATTTATTAATTCTTTATGCACACAAAAGTACAGAGGCGGACTTAATGCCTCAAGGCATTTTCTACTAGTCAACCAGCACTTACTACTACAACCAGGACCTTGGTACTTCGATCACAAGTCCATCTGCCAAGCTCGGTGATGGCAATACCCATAATTAGATTGCTTTGCATTATATTACTATCATCATCATCATCATCATCATCATTTCAGCCGAAAGACGTCCACTGCTGGACATAGGCCTCCCCCAAGCGTCGCCACAACGAACGGTCCTGTGCGTCTCGCATCTCATTATATTATATAATGCAAAGCAATCTAACTTTTTTCTAAGATGGGTAATCAACTAATGAGGATGGAGTGGGAGGGCGGGTCAGTCTTTTACTGACTAAAACCTCACATATTATGTTCTTTTAGTTGCCCTTTACGTCCAAGGATCACGAGCAACCCTTTCAGAAGTTGACCCATGGCCCTTGAAGGCTCCAGCAACACTACGCGTCGTCAACGACTCGAGCTCGAACCGGACGGTTAACGGGTGGCCGGACGGCGAGTTACCCATTGCTTAGTCGTCCGTAAGCCCACGCCTACGGTAGCTGGTAGTCAAGGTCTGGGTCTTGGTGGCTGAGGATGGCCGTTTCCTCACGCGTGCGGTCGTCTCCTTCGCTAGCATTACTGCTTCGCAAATGGAAGCGACCGCTGCCATTTGCCCTCGCTTCGGACCATGGCCAGGTCGTCGTAAACAGGTAAGGGTTACATTATTAAGCAACTTGCTTCTGCTAGCGGTTTCGCTCGCGTGAAAGCTGAAAATTATCCTGAAAAACAAAATAAAAAGTATCCTGTATTCTATTCGTGGATATGGCCTACCCGTGTGCCAAATTATAACAAAATTCGCGCAGCCGTTTAAGCGTGTCAGATTAATTAATATACAAACATGTATACATACTTCCTTTCATAATTTAAGACTGTTAAGAGTTAACAAAATAAGTAATTTCAATAAAAAAAAGTTTTCATTTATGTTGATGCTCTTTATTTTTGTATATATTTGTTGAACCATACATACAGCGCCACCGGTACATGGTGGAGTGGATATTCCTCGCATACGGCACATATCGTTTTGGGAACACATTCATTGTGCGTATAGCTATGGAGTGCAATTCCCTGTCGAAGTCTGTGTTTCCTGCATTGCTACAACTTGGGGATCTTGGAGAAGTTAAGAGTGAACAGGTTACTTCTAAGCAAGTGTGTGTCGCTTTTCAAAAGGAGACATAGTGGTCAAGCTCAAGCCTTGCAACAATAATAAAAAAAAACATGAGTGTTCTTGCTTCAAAAACGAAATTCTTTAATCAAATTAATATTTCTGTCTTTTAAAACACCCATTTTATCATATAATTGGTTGACCACAACCTACACACCACATGCAAATGTTAAGAGCGTCCTTTTCGAGGTACATTTTCATACAACCGCTCTTACGTGATTATGATGTCATTACACATCTTTCTCTAGATATTTTGGATACGCAGCTCTATAGAAATAAAAATATAAATTTGTGTAAAACTAATCTAGTAAATACCTCTGAAAATCTCCTATTTTACGTGAAATTTAGCCCACCATAATGTACTCATATATTAAAAATATAAAAAAGTACATCAATAGAGAAGCCTTGCACATTTAATCGAGATTCCGAATGACGACAATTTTTCTGTAAAACTTTTAAGGATTTAAAAAAAAACACGTATTTCCTGGAACAAGTTTTGTGAAATATTCGAGTAAATCACGAAATTACCGATTGCCAACAGAGTTTTCAGGCGTTATCTCTCTTTTTTTGTATTGCCTCTTCATCCAAACATCACGTTGGATTGCGTTACATAAAGTAACAAGCTTTTAAACTATGCTCGATGTTGACGATAGGCGAGTGGAAAAGGATCCTCTTAAACCAAATGACCAAACATACATTATTAAGCAAATTAAAAATCCTTAAGCAAATTACCCACATATAACACATGTACATACGTATATGTATAACATATGTACATACGTCTGACGACACAAAGCTGCAGCCATATATCTACATTAATGCAGGTGGATTCAGTCCTACCTGTGTGAGTGAATGTACAGTTGGCAAAAATGTGCTACATTCTGTTAAGGTAACATTCCCAAGGCTGCGTGATTGTTCAGAAGAGTAAACGCGGCTCTGACAGGGCAACGACGCAGAGGGTGACTAAAGGAGTACTGCGACTGTAATGGGTTTTAGGCAGTAAAAATCTGATACTCCGTCTAGTTCCACCCAGAGTGGGAAGAAATATTTGATGAACCGCCGAAGAATCGCCAAAGTTAACTACCCCCCTAGCCAAGTTACAACCGTTTCGTTTTGATTCTCTTTTCGTCACTCGCTTCGAGTAGGCCACGCCTCCGATTCCTTTATTCTGACGTCATCTCCATACTCAGTCACGTGGTCAGAACAAAGAAATAGGAGGCGTGGCCGATTCGAGGCGATCAACGAAAAGAGAATCGAAACGAAACGGTTGTAACTTGGCTAGGGGGGGCAGTGGGCATTGTTCGCAGAACAGATGGTCGATGGGGCCGAAAGATTCTGGAGTGGCGACCACGTATCGGAAGATGTAGCGTTGGAAGGCCTCCTAAAAGGTGAACCGACGACCTAGCGAGGGTTGGCGGAATCTGATAGATGCGAGACACACAAGACCGGCCATTGTGGTGAAACTGAAATGATGATAATGATGATGAACATACATATTTACAAGGCTGGCGATGACCAGAGAAAATTAAGGCGATCAGTAACATATTGTTATGTAGCTTCAAATGCATACACCAGTCACGTTGCGCTGAATAGGTAAATTGTTCAGTAAGTTTGTGGGAATTATGTAATTTTAATTTTGATTCATTTAATAAATGGAAGTATAACTGACAACATGTTTTTTAAGCTATTGCTATATTCACGACTTCACAATATTTTGTTAAAAATATTTGTTTAACACTACACTTCACCGTCTATCCGAATGAATGATTTTACTTACAATCAGTAAATGATAAATGATATTTATTTTGTAAATAGGTTTAAAAAACACTTTTACACGTCAATATTTTCTTTTTCATCATTCACACACTCATCACTCACTGCATTTGGTCATTCACTGCAGTCACATATGGGCTGGTGCTGCAAAATGCCATCTAGCAGCTTTGGACTCAATGGAAAGGCGTGCGAAAAGGCTAATTGGGGATCCTGATTTGGTTAAGTCCAGTCTACAAAGCCTCGAGCACAGGCGCAGGGTAGCCAGCCTATCGGTATTTTACAGGTTGCATTTTGGAGAGTGTGCGCAGGAATTGCATGACTTGATTCCGCCATCTCCTTTCTATCATCGGACAACCCGACGTACGGCGAGTATCCACCCTTACGTTGTTGAAACTTCAACGGTCCGGACTAAGCGTTTCGCTTCGTCGTTTATACCGCGTACATCGAAGGACTGGAACAATTTGCCTGCTGCGATCTTCCCGTCCAACTATAATTTAGGTGTCTTCAAGGCTAGAGTGAATAGGCTCTTGATAAACTAGTGCGCCTCACCATCAATGATTGCATCACTGCTTACCATCAGGTGGGATCGCAGTCAAGCGCTGGTTTATATCAATTAAAAAAAAAAAAAAAAAAATTTAAACTAGATGAGGCCGGTGTTTCCTAGCTGACTACCCTGAGAAGAAACACCGAAACAAAATCAGGGGTCAGTCTCTTTTAAAGTCCATACAGTAAATATGTAATGGTCAAATCACATGAGAACCATGCAGATTTGTCTGAAATGGTCTTTTGAAGAAAGAACCATACAGATTTGAGTGGACCTGTCCAGTCAGTGCAAGCATTTGTCAGTATTCGTAAAGCTCAACTCAGGACTACTAAGGAGCTCAACGACTTGACGAACAATACCAAGGAAAGGACATTTGGGTAGGCCGCAGAAAATACTCAAATTGCCAGACATACATTAAAATTACTGAAAAGGAAAAAAAAAAACAATCAACATAGTCCTCACGTTCACAATAATAAAAGGAAAAATATAGTTTACTAAATTTAATACTTTAGCAAAATAAACATTTTTGTCAAAAATTAATAGGAAAAAAAAAGTCAAATTGCAAAATAAAAATAATCTACAATATCGAATTGTAATAAATAATAAAAAGCACAATTAAAAATAAAAACAAAATAATAATAATAATAATAAGACAACAGTTGCAGTGCGTATTGGAGCAGGTCAATCCCAAGCCTTTTGGTCCTCAACATAGTCCTTTATAGTGTAAAAAGCCTTTTGGCAAAGTTTTCGCTTTACAAATAATTTGAATTTATTAAGGCTTAGTTGTTGAATATGACTAGGAAGTTTATTATAAAAGTGTATACATTGGCATCTAAATGAGCCCCCTATTTTTTTCAGCCTGGTTGTAGGAACCACAAATTTGTGTTTGTTCGTTAATGTTATGACCTCCAAACGAATTCTAATCTAACCCCAGCAACCTGCTTATTTGTTCGACAGTACATTTATACCTAACTTACGATCCGTCCTAGATACACTTCCTAAACTGTTGCCCATAAATTGTTTCAAACGCGACAAGTTTATGTAGTGCTTGCGATCAGTAACTGCTCAACTTGCTGCTGCATTTCGGGGCTCTAATTTAGGAGAGGTTTTTGTTAGGGTAGGTCTCAATTATTGCAAGCCATTGGAATAGTTGTAATTAGTTTTGTGCAGACGATGGCATTGACTATCAATTAAGTAGTTACTTAATAAGAGTAATTGATGACCAGTGAAACGATAGAAAGATTTTGTGAAAAATTACATGAATGAGATGGGGTGACTAGTAAAATGAAATGGGAATGAATAAAGTGGTATGGAGGGAGAAAAACAATGTGCGAAAAATTTTGCGGTCAACCCCATTGTAGTGGCAGCGATCACTGGCGCCGGGCCTTGGTACAGGCCATGGTCCGGAGCGAGGAGGAGTGGCAGGCGGTCGCCTCCTTCTGAGAAGCAATAATGCTAAAAAAGGAGGCGGCCGCACGCGCGAGGAAATGCGCCCCAGCCACCGATATTCCGATCCCGATTTCCGGCCACTGTAGGCGCGGGCTTGTGGACGGCGAGCAATGGCTAGCTCGCCGTGCGACCGTCCGGACCGAGCCCAAGTCGTTGACGGCGCGTAGTGTTCCACGCGCGCCTCAAGGAATTGTCAGCATCCGTAGGGGCCCAGCAGGGTCGAAGCCTATTGAGGCCATTGGTGATGCGAAAGAGATCCCCGGGACCCTGGAACAATGGCAAAGAAGGAGCAGGTGTGGGTTTTTAGTCAATAAAAGTCTGACACGCCCTCGCGCCCGGCCCAAGAGCGGGGGATGTCATTAGATGATTTTCCCACCTAAAAAAACCCCATTGTAGTGAGTAGCATTTGTAGCCTTTGTTGTGTGTTGTGCTCAACACACAAAATATTCCTCTACGAAGACATAAAAAAGACATTAACATTATTTATGTCGCAACGATATCAGCAATATTGATGGAGGCCTTTAGAGCCCCCAGCCGAGGCAGCCGAGCCAGCTGAGAGCAGTGGTGGCTGAGTGGTAATGGCCCCGACTTACAAGTTGTAGGTTGCGAGTTCAAACCCTGCCCGGCCCATTAGTTTGTATAATTTAATTCATCACCACTGCTCTCAAAAACGGTGAAGGAAAACATCGTGAGGAAACGGCATGTCTTAGAACCAAAAATTCGAAAATATGTGGCATTCATCAACCCGCACTGGGCCCGCGTGGTGGATTACGGCCCATTCCCTCTCCTAGAGAGGAGCCCGAGTCCCAGCAGTGGAAACATTAAGAAACTAGGCAAGTGCGAGTTGGACTCGCACACTGAGGGTTCCGTACAAACTAATTTATGTAAATATTTCAATTCCCGAATCAAGTCTCGAAGTTTTTTCCGAATAGATAATTTTTTTTTGTGACGTTACAGTAAATTTTCAGTTTTCAGATTTATTCCTATACTTGTGCTATAAGACCTGGCTTTATGCCAAATTTCAGGATTCTGGGACAACGGGAAGTACCGTACCGACATAAACGGCCTATCTTTTTTTTCGTTAACTTAGAAATTTGATTTTTTCACAACTTTAAGGTACCGGAGACTTGAGTATATGGTTTTAATTTCAATTCGATACCTTCACGCGTTTTCGAGATAAAGGGTCTTAACAGACAGACAGACAGACAGCCAGACGGACGGACGGACTACAAAGTGATCCTATATGGGTTCCGTTTTTTTCCTTTTGAGGTACGGAACCATAAAAAAGGCTGACTATGCTATTAAATGCCTTTAGAGCTAATGCCTGTTAGGACTTTTTTTTTTACGCCCTGGGCATCGCAGGACGGTACCCGGCCACCGTAAGCGTTGTCTTCCAGTAAGGAACGAGCACTAATCGTCGACGGCGCGTAGTGTTCCATGCACGTCTCAAAAAGAGAACGCAAAGGCCAAAAGGAAGGAAAGGAAGGAGAGAGAGGAACAGAGGAGAGAGAGGAGGAGAGGAAGGGAGTCTAACACTCCTTCTCGTTATAACTAGAGCGGGAGAAGTCATTTGATGACTCTCCACTTAAAAAAAAAATTACATTGATTCTTTTTAACCGACTTCAAAAAGGAGGAGGTTATATGTTCGGTTGAATGTATGTTTTTTTTTTTATGTATGTTCACCGATTTCTCGGTCAATTGTGGACCGATTCTGAAATTTTTTTTTTTATTGAATGGTTGTGCTTCAGAATTGGTCCCATAGAAATATTGTTATGATCTGATCATGAACTTCGAAGATATGGAACAGAACTCCTCATAGGATCACAGCAGAACCGTTGTAACAAGTAAAATTGCTTTGTTTATACGTGTAGTCGGTGACTGACTGAAAGTAGAGGGGGAATATATCGAACTGACTCGATGATGAAGCCTGAAGTTAGGCACCGGAACTCTGTAATAAATTAATGTAATCTGACCGTGTTTGGGATTATTAGAATTGTCATGAGATGCACTCTGGCTATAAGTTATTTAAGTTTGGCTGAGGGGCACTTTTTAGTGGTAGTACCATAACTAAAAAGTGTAAAATAAAAAACTTTTTACAAAAAAAATACAACCGACTTCAAAGTAAAATAAAAACACTGAAAAGTGCAAAATAATTTTAATTTCGGAAGTCGGTGTTAAATAACGAAGAGACAAAACTATTATAGAAACACCGACTTCCAAAATTAAAATTATTTTGCACTTTTCAGTGTTTTTATTTTACTTTGAAGTCGGTTGTATTTTTTTGTAAAAAGTTTTTTTTTAGCTAAGCTAAAATCAGTGTAGTGCTTCCTTACTACTGCGCGGTAGCTTGCTACGCTCGCGTAGTTTATAAAACATCGAGCAAGCTTCTATTGTATGACTAATTTGAATTCAAACAGCATGTACATAATTCTGGTACTGAGTGAGTGATGTGACTTTTACTGACTAAAACCCACTCCTAGTTCCTTCGTTGCATTGCATTCCTTTCAGAAGCAAATCCATGGCCAAAGTTGGCTTCGACCCTTCTGGGCCCCTAAGGTTTGCTGACATCTCCTTGAGGCGCGCGTGAAACACTACGCGCCGTCAACGACTTGGGCTCGGTCCGGACTGTTACTGGACGGTCAATGCATCGGCAATGGGTAGCTCGTCGTCCGCAAGCCCGCGCCTACGGTGGCCGGAAATCGGGATCGGGATCCTGGCGGCTGGGGCGTGAGGGCCGTTCTCTCGAGCGTGCGGCTGCCTCCTTTGCTAGCATTACTAGTTCGTAGAAGGAGGCGACCGCCGTCCACTCTTCCTCGCTTCGGACCATGGCCTGTAACAAGGCCCGGCGCGAGAGATCGTTGCCGCTGATTGCCCCCACGAAGACACGGCCAGCATGACAATAACGTATTACATCCGATCCTATACATCATTCGTAACGCTCGAGCAATAAATTGCTCGAACTGAGACAACCGGCCGAGATTGGTGTCAAACTGCGCAGAACTAAATACTAGATGTTGGTGTTGGTTCATGAAGTTAATCATCTTAGATATTAGTAGATTTAGGTTAAAATAGTATGTTTTAGTAAATCGTCCATTATATCTTTTCGACAATCACTGTTACCGATTGAATGTCACGATATCTCGAGTCCAATAACCTTGTATTTGTTGGGCTAAAAAGTGAGCTTAACATAATGGTAGTGTAAAGTTTGGAATCTGTTAATGACATAGGCTTCATTATCTCTTTGAGACTTGATAATTTTTAGCTACGTAGGTGTTATTTACCCGTTGGCCTATCCATTTTTGGAATGCAGATGTCCTATTTTAGACTAATTTCTTAAAAATGGCCCGATGCTACGTATAGATTTGTGAATTGTTGATGGAAATATGCTCGCTTTTTTATGAATTTCATGAAGTGGCTGCTCGCAGATAAACCAATGAGGTGGTAATTTATATAACCGGACTAGCCTGTGGCGATTGCGCCCTAAATAACATTAAAGTCTCCAGTCAGGATCCTAAAACTAAGTAACTACACGCAAAGGGCATAGTTACGGCCATCTTCTTCGCTAGCTGCTTCACAGAAGGAGGCGACCGCATCCCATTTCTTCTCGCTAAGAAACCAGGGCCGGGCACGAGAGAACGCCACCACCGATCGCCTCCACAAGGACAAGGCGGTGCTTCGCCTAAGCTGGGCATACCTCCATTGTATCTTCCGGGCGGTTTGAATAATGATGATACCCGGGCGTTTTTTTATGCTTGAATCCGATGAGGACCTGCGTCATGCGGAAAGTGAGGACGATTTGGCGCCTCTCCAGTCACTCCTCAAAGAGGGGACTTATTGCCGTAATTGTGGCGTGCCCGCTTGATATATTGTTGTAATTTTGATTAAGTTGCAGTCTAAGCCTCAACCTAATAGAACAGAAACGCATAATCTTGGTGTAAGCGGGGATGGGTACGTTTCTCCAATGTAACGCGACTAATGCTCACAGGTTGCACTTGCTTTGATTGCGTACTTCGCGTAGACTTGGCTGAATCCTAATGCCGATCGAATCTCTATACTGATATTAGATTTAAAGCCCACCCATGTCGAACAAGCGTATTGATAATCAAACGAAAGAGTGAGTAACAAAATAATCATATTGTTGACTAAAAATCTGCCCATAAATGACAATAAAGCATGGATTTGTGATTAAAAAGCTTTGTTAATTTGACGTTTCATATTACCTTTCGGCCTGCCTTACCGGGGGCAAATAATCAGATAAAATAACCATTACCTTTAGTATAGCTTAGTCATTTTTTTAGGGTCCTTTGCGTTTCTGGGCCACGGTAATTTATTCGAACATCCTGCAGCCCTAGTAAGCATTGGATTTACTAGGACCCTTCAGTTTTATTGACATCTCTTTCAGGTTCAGACGGCCGAAAGGCGAGCTACCCATTGTTCGTCGTCCTCAAGCCAATGCCTACGGTGGCTGGAAATCAGGGTCGGAATCCCGGCGGCCAGGGCATGAGGATGTCCGTTCCCTCACGCATGCGGCCGCCACCTCTCCGAAAATCTGTGTATCTTGGGGAATAGAATAGAGTTTTACTCGTTCTTAACTACAAACAAACAAAACAACACAAACAAACACAAATTCTTCAATATTTTCTACAAATTCTCAATGAGAATCAATCTCCATCTCACTTAAAATTCGATAAAAAAAGACACAAAAGTCACAGTTCTACCAATGCACCATCGAAATATTCAGTGGAATTTGTGACCAATAATACTTGAAATTAGTCGTAAACTTTCGGATTTACTTCCCGAACACCAACATTTATTATTCGAAGCGTGACAACTGTATTCGGGACCGGATTCAGTCTTAACAGCGCGGAACTAAGTAGGGTACAGTAATTTTGTGAGGAAATGCAATTTGTATTATTGTCGCGTTCATTTAGAAGGGTAAGTTAGTTGCCACGGCATTGATAAATTAAGCAGGAATATCCAAGCTTTCACACTGATTGATTTTGATGTGCCGTGCCTCACCGAGGCTGTCCATACCTGGAGACTTGCTTGTCCGAATAAAAATTCGGCTGACAACCCGAAGGATGTCCGAAGTATGGAGGGATGAAAAGTAGTTCAGGACAATCTAATTATCATTATATATCTAAAGTAGTGTGTGCATACGGACTGTGGGAGTCGGGTCTCTCGCTTCACGCACAACCATCGTTGAACACACTATGATCAATGATACTATACTTTTTGCCTTGCTGCTTCCCTGCGTATAGGCGCTCTCTGTTGTTTTTCTTATCGCTGTGACGAACTTGTCAATTGCGTCGGTCTTCACGGGCTATCATGCAGCCTAAGCGCAGGTTGCACATATTAACAACATTATCTGATAAGCTATTGTCGTCATCGGCGTTTGAGCTGTATGTACTTCATGGTTTGGCACGTGACGATGATAAAAGATCGGACGGCAGATAGGTTGTATAGATATACGCCAAATATCATCTTCATTCCTATTTCTACTACAGTCTCCATCTTTTTAGAGTTCCGTACCTCAAAAGGAAAAAACGGAACCCTTATAGGATCACTTTGTTGTCCGTCCGTCTGTCTGTCTGTCAAGACCCATTATCTCGGTAACGCGTGGAAGTATCGAGTCTGCAATCTCTTGAAGCTGTGAAAAAATTAAAACTTTTAAGTGAACGAAAAAAAAGATAAGTACGGCCGTTTGTCAAAAAACGTATATTTCGACACTCTCAAGGGAATCAAAATTCATAGGGTAGTTCCCGTTGACCCAGAATCCTGTTATTTGGCATGAAGCAAGGTCTTATAGCACTCATTATTACTCAATGATAGCACTAGTATAGAAAAAAATCTGAAAATTAAAAATTTGCAGTTACCTCACAAAAACAATGATGCATCACTGCTTACCATCAGATGGGATCATCAGTCAAGCACTGGTTTACTTATATCAATAAAAATAAAAAAACTTTTATTACGATTCGGAAAAATCTTCGTAACTTAATTCGGGAATTGAACTGTTTTCACAGGTAAGTTTGTACGGAACCCTCAGCACGCGTATCAAATTCGCACTTGCCCGGTTTTTTTTTCGACGTGTATTATACTGTTTATTTCTCTATAAAATAAACAGTCAATCTAACATAAAAAAAAAACAACTAATAAATAACAAATTTAAATTCAAATGTCAGATGGTAAAAAAAAATCTTAGATTCTCCCTATCAAACTACCCAGCCGTTTTTCAGCTAATTTTGGGTTCATGGTTACAACCTTCATAATTCTTGGGAAGACTGATTTTCTGACTTATAGGCCTGTACTAATACAAAAAAAGAACAATTTACAAAATAATGGAAGAGATATTTCAACATCTCAATATTTTTTATTCAATTATGGATAGATTGGTTGGCTAAAACGTTTGAAGCTTGTGACCCAGTTTCAATATATATGTATCAAAATTTCTTAGAAACGTTAGAAATGCTAATCAAATAATAATTAATACTAATGAACTCTTTAGTAACTTCGAAGAGATTGAAGTTGAAACGGCAGAAGAGCATACTAGGAATATTAATTTCATCAAAAACACTGACTGTACTTTTTCTGCATCGGTTAGACTTTCTCTATCTTTATTTCATCGCAAACATACCTCAAGGTATATACGGGTTGATTATTAAAGCTGTTTGCAGACTAAGGGCGCAATTCACCAATAAAACTAATCGCGTTTTAACGTTTGGCTCGCATAATCGCGTTTAGCTGCTGTCACTAGTGTCACTTGTCTGTATTTTTCTTTTGTTGTATTTTTACAAGTGACACTAGTTACAGCGGCTAAACGCGATTATACGAGCCAAACGTTAAAACGCGATTAGTTTTAGTGGTGAATTCCGCCTTAAGAGTTTTGTTACGATAATTTAGTTTAGGTCAACTGGAATTAGTCGCTATAGCAGTGGAATAAATCTCAAAGTTGGAGCTCGCTATGTTAAAGTTTTATTTTAGTTGGGTATCCATTCAGTGATATCTCCTGGTCTAGAGTGGAGCGTAAGAGTTGCCCTTTGTGTTCTAGGATCACGGGTTTACTTTTCTGAAATTCCCCGTGGTCCTAGCGGGTATCATCCTTCCTAGGCTCCTACAGTATGCTGACCATCTTTTTCAGACTTGACTCGGGCTCGGTTCCTCTGACACGACTTTTGACGGCCGGACGATGAACTACCCATTTTTTGTCATGTGGATAGATAAATAACAATCTAGAACTGTCAATATTATTGGAAAAGGCCGTGTTGAGGTTGAGTCGAGTAAAGGGAGTTATTAGGAGTATTTAAGTCAGGCGGGACTCCAAAGATCGCTGATGCTTAGAGTGGCAATTTTGTCCGCACACCCATTGACCTTCGGAATGACAAGGTCGCAGTGATCACGTGCTTCCGCGCACTGTGAGGGTCACTATTACACTCTCCCCAGTATTTGCTCTAAATGGCGTTGTATATAAGGGGTTCCTGGGGTCGTTTTTCGGGAGGTCACGGGATTATCAATAGGCTGATCTTAGTGAGGTAAGTTCTCACACTCCCTGGTCTTTTCCCCTTAAATTATATAATAACACATTTTAACACATTTAATAACACATTTCACACAAAGTAATCACACAACGCCGTCTAGTCCCAAGCTAAGCAGAGCTTGTGTTATGAGTACTAAACAACTGATAAACATACTTATATATTTCTAAATACATACATATTATAGATAAATCACACCCAGGCACAGAACAAATGATCGTGCTCATCACACAAACATTTGTCCTGAGTGGGAATCGAACCCACGACCTCCGGCATAGCAGTCAGGGCCACTAACCACTAGACCAACAGGCCAGTCAAATAATATTTCAGCTTAATAGAAAGAAGAATAGACTCTTAAACTTACTTAGTTCTTGGTCTGCAACTAGCACAATATGACAGGGCCGTGTTTACCATTTAAATCGATCCGTGTTAAGCAGGTTACAGTTACCTAGACTAATAGCTGTTCACGGATTAGTTAGATTAGTTCAAGCGATATTGTTTGAATAGCTGTCTAAGTGACCATTGAACTACAGTTTAATCAGAGCAAGCGATTAAGCTATGTCTAGTTACATGTATAAAGTAAGAAGCTATTAATATGATTATTGGTGAAAATTAAGGTAAATGGTAGTCGTAGATAATGGATAATTTACAGGAGAGTAAAATAATAATAAAGAACGATGATCAAATTTGTATGAGACCATTACTCGTTATATGCCGCACTTTTGAGAAATGTCGCTATTGTAAAAAAATCTCATCTTACTAAGATGTTTATTTCTTACTAAGATGATTATCTTTGGATTGAGATACATTTCAAATCTCCTGATGTTATTTATACCTAAAAATATTAATATAAAATATGATTGTCTTATTTTAACCCGCACTTTTCATAGATGTTGCCACAGTAAAAAATTCTCACCTTACTAAGGTCTTTCTATTGAACTACGTTTCAAATCTTTTGGCCAATGTAAGAGTTGGGGGGACGTTTTGATTCATCGATATTTAAATAACTATGTCTTAAACAAATATTTTTGGAAGAAGTGTTAGTTTTTTTTTTTTCGGAGTCGGAAATCATCTAATGCCTTCTCTGGCGTGGTGCTAGAGGGCAAACTGTGTCAAACTTATACTGACTAAGCCCAACGGTTTCTTGCTCTTTGCGTTCTTGGTCCACGGTTACTCATTTAAATGTTCCTGCAAAAAAGTATTAAACAAACCACGTTATTTGGCATCCCTTTTCAAACCACCGATAGTATGTATGTTGTTCAATGTAGTATCAATCTTCACACCGCAAAACATGACTTACGAAATGTTAAGAATTTACTGAAGAAAAGTCTCATCAGCCAAAAAATGCCCACACTAGCATATACTCGTAGGCATGTCCAAAGTGTCGTCACATCGAACCAAGATGGTTTATAACGGGTACTGAGAGATACAGTGATGTGAAAGGATATTTAATTAACGTTTTGGGAATACATTTATTGTGCGTACAGCTAAGCGGTGGAATTCCCTATCGGAGTCTATGTTTCCCGATAGCTAAAACTTGGACTTTAAGTCAAGACTGAATAAGTTACTTCTAGGTAAACGATCTTTATTGTCGACCACACATCATCGCTTACCATCAGGTGCCTAAACGCGAGCCTATCTATAACAAAAAAGGCAAGTCATCATAACCCATTGATAATTCGTAAACTTCATGAGTTTACGAACGGCTGGCTGGTTTACCCTTGGAGGACATGCAGCTGATCACAGATTTTTTTTTCACAATATGTTTATATTTTTGGTTAACGTTGTATCCAAGATTACAAATAAAATTCTGTAACGGTCGAGGACATACAATGCTGGTTAATAATTTTTTTTTTTCATAATATTTATTTAAAATTTTGGCTGACATGATATCCTAGGTCATCTTTCGGTGTAAAAGGGGAAGCGTAATTTAAATTCTTGCTCATCCAATCCACACCTCGCCTCGCCAGTGCAAAACCACACACGATTATTAGAATATAAGTAGATGTAAAAAATAAACCTTCAATAAAGCAAAAAATCAATTTTGAGTCTCAAGTTCATACACCACAATATAACATTCGTAAACAACCTTGGGTGCTACCAATTTCTATTAGGCATACTAAATTAATGCTAGGAACAACTGTAATTTATGAGGATTCTACCCGCCTTCCCATCTAGATTCTATTCCTCTTGCTTGCGAGATAAGAGCAAAACCACTTAAGTTGTGCGTGTGCCAGTTATAACTAAAGCGACGCCCACGCGAGCGGGAATATCGTTGGATAATATATTTTTTTAGGTGGAAAATCATCAAATGCCTTCCCCCACTTAGGATGGAGCGAGATGGAGTGTCAGTTGCTCTTAGCGTTGCAGGGCTCCGGTAACTTGCCTTCAACCAAGCAACCATCTACCCACTTGCGCATTGTCGCGTCCTATGACGGACCCCTACCGCTAGGTGAAGGAAATTACTTGTCGCGATTGACGACTAATCAGCGCGTATTAGCACAAATTCGTACAGTTATTTGTGCATTGTCACCGTGCGTTGCTTGTTGATTATTTCTCGCGGAGAGTGGGCAGCGGGAAAGCCGTATCTTGCGGCGAGCGTGCGGTGATTAAAATGCTTCTGCCAGCGGCAAGTCGGTTTCTCCATACAAACTTTGGACCTCCGTTTCATCCCCTTAGGAGGTGAATTTCGGAAAATCCGTTCTTAACGGATGTCTACTCCCTATAAGGAACCTACCTGTCAAATTTTAAGTTTGTAGGTGTTAAAGTTTCGCTTTTATATATTTATTTAGTTTAGTACAGCAAAATAGCCATTAATACTAAAATACGTTAATCCTTTCACTCTGTCTTCTCACAGAATCGCAAACTTTCTAATAATATTGTCTTCCTTTCATCAGCAAACAAATCTAATCCAGGGTCTGTCTCCACGAGCGCGTTGAACATCGTTAGCATATGCGGTATAGGGGAGGTGGATCGAAATACAGTGCGACAAAATGGGACATTAAATAATTTATGCTTTCTAGAACGATTGTAATTATCCGGAACAAATAATTGACTCAACTCTGCATGTAAGTCGGAGGCATGTGTAACCATTAATAATATAGATTGATCGCCAACATCACTCGTATATCGCCGTGAACTATCGCGTTTAGCGATACTAATCGCTAAACGTTTCATAAAGTTATTATAATGTATAGAATGAAGTGGCATAGCGATAATATCGTCGCGGTACAGTCGCTCGTGGAGAAGGCCCCTAAATGTGTCCCGCTTACAGTCTAGCTTCAAGGAATAAAATTAAATGAAAGAGGTTTTGCTTTAGTTATAATGTTATCTTAAAAAGCGTAGACAGATGTGGGCTATGTTACTTTGACAGTTTACGGATGGTAGACTGCGTATTTTGAGCTAAATGAATTAGAAAGAGTGCTGGTAATGTGTCTTGGGCGTAATATCCTTGGTTCAAAATAGAGACTGTTGTACTATTATTTCAGCGAATATATGTAAGTCTAATATTAAAAGAAAACAACAAAGAAAATTGAGTTTAGACTCGTGCCCAGTAAAAAAATTAAAATCACGTACTGCATGCACGTGATTTTTCTGCATGTGCGTGATTAACGAAAGAGATCTTGTTGTTATATTGGGAGAGACGTGATCTACGCGAGCTCTCAAGATCCAAATCTTATATTTTTTTCCTTTAAAAATATTGAGCCTGAGATTTTACGTGGAAATGTCTTTTTATTTTGTGGTAAATGAAAAGACGTTTCCACGTAAAATCTACCGGACGTAGGACTGGAAACCATTTTACATTTCCCGTCATTAAAATTTTGTTAACATCTAATGTCAACAATATGTTCCTTTTTGTCCATTTTCTGATACGCAGAAATATTCAGAAACAAATGTGAAGCGGTGTTTGGAATTCAAACAACAACACAGACACGATACTTGCATACACAGAACTAATAAAAGATTTCACAAAAACGTCAAAAAGATACTTTTGTGAAACTGCAACAACAGCGATGATAAATATTTGTTAACAGTAATACAATACTCCACGTCAGAATTCCCCAAAGGACTAAGTACATATTTTGAATTCGGTGGGAAGAAATGATTAAAGAACAAAGTGGAGCTCTTTTTCGCTAGGGCGGAGCCGTGTCTTCTTAAAGGTGGTCTGGGGTAGCAATCTCTTCGCGTCCGTCCCTGGGACAGACCATGATCCGAAGTAAGAAGCTAGTATGTAACTTTCATTTGCAGGACACGATGGAGGTCTGCTTTGCTTGGGCGGAGCCGTGTCCTCGTAAAGGTGACCTGTGGTAGCGATCTTTTGCGTCCAACCCTTGGTCAGACGATGGTCTGAAGCAAGAAGCTAGTCTGTAACTTTCTTTTGCGGGTCACGGTGGAGATCTGTTTCGTTTGGACGGAGCCGTGTCCTCGTAAAAGTGACCTGCCGTGGCGATCTCTTGCGTCCGGCCCTGGGTCAGGCCATGATCTGGACCGAGAAGCCCTAACTTCCTATTGCGATGCAGTAATGCGAGCGATGGAGGAGCAAGAAACGCCACAGGCATTGGGACTCGCAGGATGATTCCCGGTTACCATAGTCGAGGGCTTGCGGAAGGCGAGCAATCTATAAGGACCAAGCATGGGCCGACCGCGCATTTCGTTTCACGCGCGCCTTATACAAGGCACACTAAGGCCGATGCCTGCGAGGGAGCAGAATTGTTCGAAAGAGTTACCGCGGCTCTGAAACGCAAAGGATAACTGAAGGAACACAGATGGATTTAGGTCACTAAAAGTCTGACACTCCCTCTCGCCCCACCTAAAAAAGGATTAGTTATTTGATGTTTTCTCAATAAAAAATAGAACATCAGGCTCAGCAGTAGGCACTGCTTGCTACCACTAAACCAAACTGTGTATCTATGTATTTGAATATAAGCATATAGAACGTTGCATTTGCTAGAATGATGTTTTCCGAATACTTTCTGTGGCAGCTGGTGGCACAATTTTAACTACGATTAAAGTTTATGATGTATTGTTTTTAGGAAAGTTATTCAGTGTTGTTATTAATCTTTGTTCAAAAATATTACCAGATGTTTTTATTTGGTATTACTACTATGTACTTTGTTTCTTAATATTGAGATTAAACAATTTTTTGTATGAAATCACAGTTTTTTTTATTGATTGATAAACTAGTGCTTGACTGCGATCTCACCTGATGGTAAGCAAACCGCAGCAGGCACATTGTTCCAGTCCTTCGATGTACGCGGTATAAACTATGAGGCGAAATACTTAGTCCGGACCGTAGAGGTTTCAACAACGTAAGGTTGGATACTCGCCGCACGTTTTCTAATTCTCATCATCGCTTACATCAGGTGAAACAGTGGTCGAACGTGAGTCGATAGTAGAAAGGCGATGGCGCTAATAATGCAGTAATCGGACTTATAATTTAACTATAAATAGTGTAACTATCATAAATAGGTTCTATTAAATATTTGGACCGACAAAAAATAATTATTTCACAAATAATGGTCCTAACAAAGTCGGAATTAATCAAAGGGTCCTATTTCTGTCTTCTTTGACTTTTGAAATACTCGTATAACAGTATAAATATTTTAAATAATACAACGTAGCGCAAAATGAGCGCAAGTCAAAGGGAGGTTTCCAGTTTTCCAGTTCAGAACAATTTTAATTATGCTAAGAAGTGGTACATCTCAATAATTTCGTCGAAATCGTTAGGAGGAATCAAATGGCAATTAAATGAGATAACGTTAAAGATGAACAAATATTTGAAAAGGGTTTTTTTTTTTTGGGAAGTCCAATGACATCTCCAGCCCTTTTGTGTCAGACTTTTTGACTAAGTCCTACTCCTAGTTCCTTCGTTGCCTTTCATTCCAGGGTCGGGTTTTCCTTTTAGAAGCGAACCCATGTCCCCAGTAGGCTTCGGCCCTGCAGGGCTTCTACGGTTTGCTGACATCTCATTGAGACGTGCGTGGAACACTATCTCCGGACGGTTACCAAACGGTCGGACGGCGAGCTACCCATTGCTTGCCGTCCACAAGCCCGCGCCTACGGTGGCTGGAAATCGGGATCGGGATCCCGGCGGCTGGGACTTGAGGGCCGTTGAGACGCGCGTGCGGCCGCCTCCTTTGCTAGCATTACTACTTCGCAGAAGGAGGCGACTGTCTACCACTCCTCCTTGTTTCGGACTATGGCCTGGCCAAGGCCCGGCGCGAGAGATCGTTGCCGCCGTTCGCCCCCAAGAGGACACGGCCGTGCTCTGCCCAAGCGGGGCACACCTCTACCGTATGCTCCACCGTGCCCTCCGGGTGGTCCACACAGTGGTGACACCCGGGTGTTTCTTCCGCACGAATCCAGTGCAGGAACCTCCTGAACTGACAATGTCACGCAAGAAAACTCCAAGCATAGCCCTTTCCATTGCCCTTTGGGTGACTATAAGCCTTCTGATGAGGCCCATTCTAGATCTATATTACAGATTCGATGACTAAAAATTTTGCTAAAATCAATAAACCTACAAATTATTTTCCTATATATACAGGAAAAGTTTTTAACCACTGCGTAAATTTTTTTTGGTGGTCCAGTGTAAGTAATAGAACACATTTCCATTTTTAGTTCATAACTTTTTTTTTTCTCATTTTTCTACCTTGTCCGAGTTTGAAATAAGCAAAACATGTACACAATTTAATCGTAGTATTATGAATGAATACCGCCGAGCGCGCGGCGGCATGGCGGGTTGAGTGGAGGTTGCAGGCGGGGGGGGGGGCAGGGGAGGCGGCGGCGGCGCTGACGTTTGATCGAGCGCCGGCGCTCGGCAACCCAGTACGTCACACACGGAAGTCGTATGCGGATGTCCGCTTCGTTTCACCTTCGCGCGCATATGACACGTACTCGTGTTCTATCGGTCTCGTTTATGTAGCCCCGTGTGGCCCGTGTGTGTTATCGTGGTCGGCTAGGTCCCCAGATCTCAGTCCCTGTAATTTTATTCTCTGGGAAGCAGTGAAACTCCGGGTGTATGAAGAGCTTAGATGACTTGAAACAGAAAATAAATTCCGATTTAAATGAAGTGATAATAGTGTCCTAAACAAAGTTAATACAAAATTTAAACGTGCATGTTTATGTCTGGAAAAAGGAGGTTACTTCGAACAATACGTGTGTTCCGGTTCAACAATAGTTTCTTTTTGTTTGGATATTATTGTAAATAAGTAGTTGATGTCTATTTTTTAAATACCCCAAGTGTAAGTACCTAACATACGTAAGTGCTTTAATTTGAATGTATTTTAGATTGTTTATTATAATTTATTTTCTGCATTTTGATGGTCGCCTATGAAAGTAAGAAAGAAAAATGGGAATTACATTTACTAATAACTTTATAACCTAAACTTGAAAATGTATTTCGAAATTGTTAAAATAGCGGTCAGTGACCGTACCCCGCGCGCACCGCCGTACTTTACCTACAATCAGCTGACCGGCGCTCGACCCGCGCGGCGGCTTGTCCATAAAATAAGTTTCTAAGTAAATAAGTCTCGTAAGCGATAACTTTATTTTTTACTATTAACACATATCAAAATAAAAAATATGTGTTTATTAAAATATATTCAAGTTTATCATGTCAAAATTTGCGCACTGGTTAAAAACTTTTCCTGTATATATATATGTTTTTAAGTTGGAAAATCATTCAATGACTTCTCTCGCACTAGGATAGAGCAGGAGGGCGAGTCAAACTTTTAATTACTAAAACACACACCTATGTTGCTTCTTTATCCTATGCGTTAAAATACCACGTGTTTCCGTAGTGAACCCATGGCCTCAGTAGGCTTCGGCCCTGCTGGACCCCTACGATTTTGCTGACATCTGAACTCGGGCTCAGTCCAGATGGTTACTGGACGGCCAAACGGCGAGCTACCCATAGCTCTTAAAACCTAGATAATATCCACAAGATATCTGTGTTTCCAAAATATTTAGAGAAAGATGTGTAATAACGCCATAATCACGTAAAAGCGGTCGAATGGAAATGTATCTCGGGTTGGTCGCTTAACTGTATTGTAATGTTGGATATCTATATAATCATATTTCAACTCGAAGCCGAAATTATAAGAATTCAATTTCGTGTCCTCAATTGTCAGATTAGAATATTGAGGAAACTCCGTTTCTTATTTTGTGTCTTAATCTTTATTTCTTCGTAAGACGGGATTATTTTGCCGTGCAAAGAATATTGAAGTAACTGAAAGATTATTTTGTCCTAAAAATATTTTTTTCTTCTTAAATAAAGTTATCATGTCACATTGGGGACTTTTATTTCATCTCTTGTAATTTCTGTACAATAACTTCACTACGTTATTATTATCATTATTGTTTATACAATTTTCGCTCCTCAAAGATGTTGTAGGGGCCCAGCAGGACCGATGTACGCTAGGACCACGGGGATTTTCTGAAAAGGAAACGCAAGTGTTAGAACGCAAAGGACAACTGAAGGACACAGTGTTGTTTCCGTCAGTAAAAATATAAAACGCCCTCCCACTCCGCCCAGAGCGAGAAAAGTAATTGAATGATTTCCCAACTTAAAAAAAAACCATTGACCACATCATCTCTTATTTTCTGGTGAGGTAGTGGTCAAAAGTAAACTTATCAAAAACATTAAAAAAAAAGAACAACAGTTATATCCTATTAGCTCGTCACTATCATCACCATCGTTTTGCCTTTATCCCAATTTTTTATCCTGTTTAACAAATAATAGTAAACCAACAACAAACCAAAGATCAACCGCCAAACGCCTGTGCCAACGGCCCTCAAGGCGAGCGTAACGGAAAAGATAAAGTTAGCACATAAATCCATGCTTGTCAGCCTCGTGCGATAAGCCGGTTTGCTTAGCCACCCCTTCACCTGAGGGCGACGCTCACACAGAACTGTAGCGATATGTAGGTCAGTTCTGCATATGTATTAACGGTTGGAATTTTAAATTTAGAATTAGTACCTTTTTTTTAGGTGGGAAAATCATCTAATGACAAATGCCGCCCCAGGGCGGTGCGGGAGATAGTGTCAGACTCCCGCTGACCAAAAACCCACTCCTGCTCCTTCTTTGCCTTCGTCCCTGGTTTCACTTTCATACTACCCGTGGCCCCAGTATAGAAGTAGTACCTAATAACTGTGTGATAATAAAATCTGACTTTTAATTTGTGGTACAATATGGGCAAGAAAAAAAAATGTTTATTTCAATTACATAACATTTTTAAAATCATGATTTTGAGATCACCTTCTAAGCAAGAAGATGCTTGTGTTAGGTGACTCCGCTCTTCCAAGGTTCCTCTTACATTGACAAGAAAAACGTTTAAAATTTGCACTCGCATGAATTCATGGTGGATCACAAGTCCTATTAGATATAATCGTAGTATAAAAGGACAGTCAATTGAGTTTTATGATTATCGAAAAGTTGAAAATATGCATCGTAAAGGAATTTAATAATTTAGGTGATATGCGTTTGGAAAACTATGTATAATAATATCATTCAATTTGCGGCGTATTTACTCTTTGCCCAAAAGGGCCATGACCTTGGGCAACATATTGCAAAGAGCAAAAAAAGCCGCCCTAGTCACTTATTTTTTGAAATGATATAAACCAGTGCGATCCCACCTGATGGTAAACAGTGGTGCAATTGTTGTTGGTGAATCGTACTAGTTCATTATGAGCCTATTCACTCTAGCCTTGAAGTTACCTAAACATACTTTCTTGCTATATTTTCGCGCGACAAGCACTATTATTCTGAAGTAACCTACCTCCCCTTCACTTATTGCCTCTCCAAAGAAAATCAAATAAACCTATCCGAGGAAGGGCGCAAAAAAATTTGGAATTTTCGTCAAGATTATTAACTTTTCTATCAAGGCATATTTCGCCAAAGTAACTTTCATAACTGAAGATATGAATAGTATAAAGAACATCTAATATCAGAAGCCCGTGTTTTACTTGGTTTAAAAAAAAAAACTTTTACAGATACAGATGTATGAGATAAAATACATAATATATGTATCTGTAAAAAGGAAATTGAGCTCCAATTCATTTTTTTTGCCTTCTCTCGTTCTATGGCGAGTGAGGGGTGGTGTCAGATTTTTACTGACTAAAATCCACATATGTTCCTTAATTTGCCCTTTGCGTTCTATGGTCACTGTAACTCTTTCAAACGTATCTGAAGCCTTAACAGGTATTGGCCTTACTTTAATTTTGCTGGCATCTCTTTGAGTGGAACGCTATGTGCTATTGACTCGGGTTTAGTACTTATTAGACGGTCAAGGTTACCGACATAGTCCGAAGAATCGCCATACTTAAGTGGCAGACAGGGCACATTGCTTGCAGAACAGAATGGTCGATGGGGACAAAATGTTCGGGAGTGCGACCACGTACCGAAAGACGCAGCGTTGAAAGGTCTCCCACGAGGTGGACTGATGATCTGGTGAAGGTCACGGGAACCCGATGGATGCGAGACGCACAGAACCGGTCATTATGGCGACACTTGGGGACGCCTATGTCCAACAGTGGACGTTTTTCGTCTGAAATGATGACCTATCCATTAACCGTCATCTGCAAGCCCGCGCCTAGGGTGCCCGGGGCGTCTCTTGCGGCGGACTTCCATCCCATTAAATCAGAAGAGGATTCTTCTTGTATCTGAATGTCGTCGAAAGTTCTTTCTTTATCCATTTTATTTATGCTGCCAATTGCACACACAATGTTACTAGACGGTGTAAACGAATCCTCTAACTTAGACCGGCTTGGCACAACTCCACAGTTACCGTAATGAAATTAATGGCAGTACTATTAACCTGGCTCCGAGTCGCCTGCTTTTCTATTTCTGTTGAGATCATGAGCTACAACTGCATGTTCAGAACATTTGTAAAGAAACAATTCTATATGCATTTGACGCAGAATGTCCCATTCGCAAAAAGTCCCTTGACGCAGAATGTACCATTCGCTTCGCACAAAGTCCATTCGAAGAACGTCCATTTCACAGAATTTTCAATTCGTACAATGTCCATAACATACATACGAATACCATTTGGGGGCACCAGTCAAAAAAAAAACACGGCAAGTGTGAGTCGGACTCGCACACTGAGGGTTCCGTACAAAATTACCTATGACAACAGTTCAATTCCTGAATTGAGTTACGAAGATTTTTCCGAATCACAATATATATATTTTTTTTTAAGACGTAACTACAAATTTACAATTTTCAATTTTTTCCTATATTTCTGCTGTGAGACGTTGCTTCCTGCCAAATTTCAGGATTATAGGTCAACGGGAAGTACCCTATAAATTCTGTTTTCCTTTGGGAGTGTCGATTTATACGTTTTTTGTAACATAAGCGGCCGTATCTTTTTTTCTTTAACTCAGAAATTTGATTTTATCACAGCTTCAAGGCATCGCAGTCTTGAGTATATGGTTTTAATTTCAACTTGATACCTTTACGCGTTCCCGAGATAAAGGGTCCTGACAGACAGAGAGACAGACACACGGACAACAAAGTGATCCTATAAGGGTTCCGTTTTTTTCTTTTGAGGTACGGAAGCCTAATAGCACAGAATTAGGGAAATCAGCTGTTCCATACAAAGTATTTTATACATACTCGACCTGTATTTTCGCGATATAACTGGCACCCCTACAGTAACTTTTTTAGTATTGGCTAGTGCATATTGCTTCAAATTCAAAAATTAACAAAACATTTTGAATGTAGGTAAAGGAGCGATTGTGTTTCGTTTTTATTGAAACACGGATCAATCCATTGCCGCCAACTCAAGAATCAGGAATGAAGGTATCCGCAGGAAAATCAAGGAAAAATCAAATCGATATAGCCCGAAGAACCACCAAACTTAGGAGCAGTGGGCGGGAACAATGCTTGGCTTGATGGGACCTACATGCAGGTTCTGGAATGACAATTGCGTACCGGAAGATGCAGTGTTGGAAGGTCTCTCACAAGGTGGATCGATGACCTGATGAGAGTAGTGAGGATGTTGCCACAACAAAAGCCTTCTCGCATTATCACCGTACTGGGGTTATATCCAGTACAGTGAATGTCTTTTAAATTACAATGAAATTGAAACTCTATGGTTTTATAATTCTTTCAATTTTTGCATTCAAATACAGGAAAAGGAACGATCGTGTTTTATTTTTTAGACACAGAATTCGTGTTAATTTTTATCGACAGCGAAAATTGTTGATAGAAGTCAACGATACAATGTATGTGGCTGTTTGCAAATTTCAATAATTTTTCAAATCAGATCACTATTAAATAACTTAGAAACCTTACAAATCTGGTAGAAAGGGAAAGTATCATTTATTTATTTTTTATAAACCAGTGCTTGACTGTGATCCAACCTGATGGTGAGCAGTGATGCAATCGTTGATGTTGAAACGCACTAGTTTATTAAGAGCCTATTCACTCTAGCCTTGAAGACACATCATGTAACAGAATAAAGATGCAGACACTGAAATGTGACATCAGTGACATAAGGTTACGTGTATACAAAAGAAATAGCGAGATGTTCCCACCACACCCCCACTCTTCCTCATTCCAGTATTTGAAATGCTAATTGCTGCGTCATTTAACAACCAAATTTGATACTGTTTTCAGAAAAATATTTCTTTCCAGTATTATTTGTTGTTTAATATAAAATATTGAACTGAAAAAAAAAAACAGAAAAGTCCTCAACTGTCGCGGTAATTTGATCGAAAAAACCAGTAAACGCGTCAACACAACGACGCCTGAAACGCTTACATTTATTGACGTTCATAATTGAAAAAATTAAAATGAAATATGAAATGGTTAGCGGTGTGTCGCTAAGGCATCGTCTTTCCGAGTGAAACACTAGTAGACAGTTACTACACGATCCTTTTGGAACCAGCGCGTGGGCAATGCAAGGCAAGCGTGCGAGCAACGGCTAACCATCGAGTGGTCTACTCGCCGTTCACGCGTGGTCAGCCCGTGGGAGAGGCGCTGCGGAATGGATGTAGTGAGCGTATATCCATTATAGTACTCTATATATAGAATACTAACTGCTCGAGGCGAGGTGGTGGTGGTTGGGTGGCTCTAATAAGCTATGACCTTTAAACTAACCGACTATAGATAAATGAAAATATAGTAGGTGCTTATAAACGTGTAGTTGAATCGATAAATAAAACTTATTCAATTATTCCAACTTTACGTTTCAAGTATTCATTAAGTCAGAACTTTGGTCCAATAAATAACAACCTGAAAAACGATTGGAAGCCAATAAAACCACATTTCATTAATTACAAAGTTCAAGAACCAATACAGCGCAAATATTCGCTTTCAAAATATAAATCAGCGTATTATTTTTAATGAACACTCGGCTACGCCCGATAAATCCAATAATTTAGCGATTCGGACGCATTAACAAATGATAAGCAATGGACTTCCAATATGGGGGAGGGGGCGTAGAGCGTGGAATAAATGTGGAGTAGGTGAAAAACTCTAAAGGTTTTTTTTATTCACAACTATCACATTACGTCATCTAGTCCCAAACTATGTAGTACTAGACAACTGCAGGCCTAAAAAGGTAGCATTAAGCAATTCATCTAAAAGTAAATCATTTACCGAATTCCTGCCTGCTTATGATCTTTATGCAATTCTTCTAATATTCGTAAAATGGTTACCCAAATTAGCAGAATCATACTCAATTCATTTCATATTGGAATTATATTCCGTGTAAATATTGCCGCATGAAAAAAATTAAAATCTTGGTTTACTTACCAGTTTTTTTTTCTTTGCTTTTATTTATCGGATAATTATTTTATATTAAAATATAACTTCAGTATTTTAGGGTAATAATTGATTAAAAAAATGCAATTAAGCCCTTTGAAAACGAAGTTAGAAATACCTAAATCTATGGAAGTAATAAATATCAACTTTTAAACCTGTGACTGAGGTAGGTACTTGCCCATTTTTGATGACATATCCCAGATGCTTAAATGCTTTAGTGCTCAAGTGCTCAATAATTATATACAATCATACCTTTTTATAGTCTGTATAGCCCGATAAACTCGGGGTCCGGCATTTCATAAATTTCCAACCTATTCCATTTTCCGAAGAAATACACTTCGTTGGCGACAAAAAAGGCTCTCAGTAATGCGCATGTCTTCTAGGAAACATGCGTAAAGTCCTAAATCTGCCATTATTTAAGTTTAATATAATAATATTCGAGAAATGAATTTATTGTAAGATGTTCCTTTTCAATAACTTCTTATGATTCTGCTAATGAACTCTAAAGCGATTCGTAATAAGTGAACCATTTTACGAATGTGCTGTCAATTAGACCCGTCGGTCAAAAAAACTGTCAAATAGATGAATCGCAGAATATGAATGTTGTTTACGTATAGTAATATAAACTGCCAATTCGTAACCATTTTGCGATTTTTAACATGATTCATATAATATTATTATCCTAATAATATGCTAAAGTGACCTTTTTAGACCCCCTGGAATGAAAAAAACAACTGAAGGAGTACAGATGGGTTTATTCATTAAAATTTTAAAGTTATTTGTTGAATTCCCACCAAAAAAAGGAATGTTTTCAGTAATTATTAATATTTGGCACATCTTCATACATTACGTGCTCAATGTACGCGCTATTACAATAGAATTCCATTTTAATTGAGAACCGACGTCAATTAGTCGCTAATGAAAACTCTTCGATAGCATCCATGGACATTTAATGTTTAATTGCGTTTCCATTCACATAAGTAATTGGATGGCATTTTTCGTTTATGTTTTAAGGATTTAACAAAGAAAAGATGGATGGATTGTGTGAAGAGTGATATGAAAGAAAAGGAAGTTAGTGATAGTATGACGAGTGACAGGGCAGAATGGAAGAAAAAAACGTGTTGCGCCGACCCCAAATAACACGGGACAAGGGCAGGAAGATGATGATTTAAGGATTTAACAAACAAGGGATTGAGCTGGTTTTTTTTGATGATAATGTAAAGTGAAAAGTGTTTCAATTATGAAAACACAATTTTACTTAACATAATTACGACAACATACCTTCTCATATATTCAGTACAATAATACTCATCGTCATCATTTCAGTTGAAAGACAGCCACTGTTGGACATAGGCGTCACTCAAATGTCACCACAACGAACGGTCTTATATGTCTCGCATCCATCGGATTCCCGCGAACTTCACCGGGTCATCGGTCCTAAGAAAGAGTAAATTTGTACCAATAAATCCTACACTGAAACCGATTTGGCTGAAAGTTGGTGGGGAGGTAGCTTAGAACCAGGAGACGGACATAGGATACTTTTTTTTTTTGAGTAGGGTAGAGTAGGGTAGAGTAGGGTAGAGTAGGGTAGAGTAGGGTAGAGTAGGGTAGAGTAGGGTAGAGTAGGGTAGAGTAGGGTAGAGTAGGGTAGAGTAGGGTAGAGTAGGGTAGAGTAGGGTAAAGTAAGGTAGAGTAGGATATAGTAGTCATTTGACGGGAGCGAAGCCGCGGGCAAAAGCTAGTAATATATAAAAGCTAAATACCACTCACTGATTAATCACGAAATCTCAGAAACTATAACACCTACAAACTTAAAATTTGGAAGGTGGGTTCCTAATTTAGTAGTCCCAATATATATGGGGGATTAAGTTATAATTGTGACGATGCACGTTGGTCGGATTCGCATGATTTTTTAGCTGTTGTCGCAACTCGGAACGCAGGTATAAATTTTGTTTCTTTTTTTGTGGTAATTTTGTCTTGGATACTGTATTCTTTAAGCCACCGCCTTTTAAAAGACGTGGCGTAATGTTGCCACTTTATACGTGTGTAGATAATTGTATTTCCTCACTATTTATTTATTTACTGTTACTGTTTGTTTGTTGTTTTGTGTGTTTATTTATGACTTTGTCTTAAAAATTTATTTATATTTAATTTTATTCAAATGTATTGGTATGTGCACAATACCGTTGCCGACGTCTGTTAGTTGATAACGTTACCGGCCCACGCTGAAAACCAGCGCTGTGGACTCGTCGCATTTTTGCGTTGTGGACACGGCATTATGCTGAGCGTACGGCCGTTTTGCTCGGACGTGGCGGATATTTGTTATTTGTGATTAATTATGTTTTTGTCTTGCAAAATGTTTGCAATATGATTAGTTATAAGTTTGCGCCTTTTCCGGCAAATAAAATGTTTTTCTTTCTTTCTTTCTATAAGGTGTAGACATCCGCTAAAAACGGATTTTACGAAACTCCACCCCTAAGGGGGTAAAACGGGATCCAAAGTTTGTATGGAGAAACCAAACTTCACGCGGGCGAAGCCGCGGGTAGAAGCTAGTACGTGAATAAGTCTTCTTTATAATCTTCAATCTTAACAGTACCTACTTACCTACACTTGACACTCTTTCTCTTACAATACAAGTCGTCTTTATTAGAAAACAAAATGGAATCTCTGTACAATTCTTTACGGCGCTGATACATTAGTATTTCTTGTGTGTTACGATCAGAACTGAACGTTATTGTTCTGTGTGTGTAACTGTGTACAACGTTGTTCGACAAAGCTCTTTGCTTTGTAACTCAGAACGGCACGTTTGATAACTTTTGTGGTGTATTGTGTTTGAGATGTGAAACTGGCTGAAAAGCCAGCCGAGGCGGAAACATACATAGATTGTTATTTGATTCCGTTTAGGAATTAGTTCTAAAACTGTTTACAAAAAATTTGTAGTGTTAGGTGTTTGGAGAGTCATTTTGATTAGGTGATTGAACAAAAGTTGGTATCATACTTTGCACAAACATTGGTTGAACTTTAATGCAGTGCCTGAATAGAAAAAAAACCTTCCAAAAATAATAATATTTGATTGGTAATAAATCCAGCAACTTCCTGCTCTTGTCCCGTTTTAAGGTCGGCGTGTCATGTTTTTTTCTTCCATTCTCTTCTATCACCTGCCACGCTATCACTAACTCCCTTTTCTTTCTTATCACTTCTCACACAATTAATCCATCTTTTCTTTGGCCTCCCTCTATCTCTCCAGCCATTCACATGTATACTCATAACTCTTTTAGTAAAATGCGTTTTATCTTTTGCATGACGATACCCAGACAAATGATTCCCTTTCAACTTTTTAGCCATTGGTGCTTCTTTCAAACTTCCTCTAATATACTCATTTTTCACTGAATCTATTGATTGGTAATACATCCTTAATATAATCATTAGTTCAGCCGTTAGAGTGAAATAATAACATACAAATACACACACGCACAATTAAATAGACACCAAACTTTCGCCTATAATGTGATGACATCTTTTATTAAAAAAAAAATAACTTTCTTCACCGGTTTTCTAGCTTTTATAAAACAAAAAAAAAGTAAAAAAAACTAAAACCCGACTACGACAAAAAAAAAGACGAAACTAAAAGTATGAAACAAGATTTCCAGGATGCTGAAATAAACAAGGTAAAAAGAAAAGCCGCAGTCACACGTTATAGGTAACAACCGAAACACTTTAATAACGTGTGACTACGGCTTTTCTTTTTACCTTGTTTATTTCAGCATCCTGGAAATCTTGTTTCATACTTTTAGTTTCGTCGTTTTTTTTGTCGTAGCCGGGTTTTAGTTTTTTTACTTTTTTTTTTATTTAAATTATTTTGGTGTTAAATCACTGTGCTTCTATACCATTTGCAAAAGCTAAATTTAAAATTTCTAATTAACAATGGTAAATTAATTTTTGTCCACCAGAGGGCGCCACATTGAATTTTGATGATATATTTTGATAAGTACCAGTGAAGCCCTTTCAAATGATATCAAACACGGTGTATTTATCTTAACATTTTTTTTAACACATGACTTCTTGCCCGCTAGAGGGCGTCACTTTAAATTTGAACAATATTTTGGAAATGTACAAGTAAAGCCCTTTCAAATGATACCAAACACGGCGTATTTATCTCCATTTTTATTTTTTACACATTACTTTTTGTCCGCTAAAGGGCGTCATATCAAGTTTTGTGACACGTCATGTAACCTATGTTCAGCGGACAATTAAGACGGTTCTAACGATACCTCATACGTCGAGTTCCGATTAGTAGATTAGGAGCTATGTGGGAACAGATGAACAAACTCACATACATACATATCTTGTCAAAATCATAACCCTCCGTAGTCGGGTAAAAATTAATGTTCATATAATCGCCTCCAGCCCTTTAAGGCTGCGTTTTCACTGCAGTGAAGCTGGGCAGAGTAGAGCGGAGATGATCAGTGAACAGTGGCTCGTGTTTCCATTGAAATGAAGCGAGGCAGAGTGCAGTTGACTGTTTCGAACCCACCACTCGGCATTACAGCCTGCTTGACTTCGTTCTGTCCAGCCCGTGGCCGCGTGTTTATATATTTAATTTGAAAGTCCGCTTAACTCCACTTACACTGTTTCCAATGATATCGAGTGAAGATTTCGCGCTCTATAATTGGTCAATTCACGGTCCGCTCCTCTCCACTCCGCCTAGCTCCGCGTAAGATGACACAATCCTAAATGTATACATATATAACTCCTTAATATCCCGAGTATCTCTCTCAGATCCCTTACCGCTATACTATTTATAGGAAACAACCCTTTAGGGATGACGTTTTATGTTTAACATCGAACTTTCTCGAATGCTTAGTCCTATTATGAGCAAAGAAAACTCAGTCACATGAAAATTTCACATCGCTTTTATGTATTTTTGAAGCGTTTGTGTTAGGACTCTGTGTTTTTTTATGTGAAATCTTGCCCGTTTTTTTTGTAAATCTTTAAAACATGTTTTGTTCCAAAGAATATATATGTTACCGGCCAAACTAGATTTTAGGATAAACTAGTTTCGCCTAGGCCAAGCCAGTTTTAGTCCAAGAGCGAGCGACGCGAGATCGGAATTTTAGGGCACCCCGACACGGACAGGTTAGGTTAGAAGGCTAAGGCGGGTGCGGAGCGAAGCGGAGCTCCCGCCTTAACCTTCGTGGATATTTTTTTTTATAACAAACCAGATATGCGTGTAGGGAGAACTGGCTTGGCCTAGGCGAAACTAGTTTATCCTAAAATCTAGTTTGGCCGGTAACATATATATATCTACCTATCGTAATAAATGTGAAGTCTGAACCATTTACTGGTCTGCAGGGATAGAATTGTATGAATAAGTTTAACTACTTTGGAAGGCCTCCCACAAGGTCGACAGATGACCTGTTGAAGGGGGCGAGAATCCGATGGATGCGAGACGCACAGTGCAATGTGTAGCTCGCTATCCGACTGTCCGGTAACGGTCCGGACCGAGCCCAAGTTGTCGACGGCGTGTACTGTTCCACGCGCGCCTCAAGGAGATGTCATCAAACCGTAGGGGCCCAGCAGGGTCGAAGCCTACTTGGGCCAAGGGTCTGCTTCTGAAAGGAAAACTCGGCTCTGGTATGAAAGGCAACGAAGGAATAGGAGTGGGTTTTTAGTCAGTAAAAGTCTAACACACCCTCGCGCTCCTCCCAAGAGCGAGGGATGTCATTGGATGATTTTCAAACCGAAAAAAAAAACCGGTCGTTGTGGTGACACTTGGGGGAGGCCTATGTCTAACAGAGGACGTCTTTCGGCTGAAATGATGATGATGATGCGAAGTGAAGTCGCTAGCTGGGTTTCATGTAACATTCTTGCTCAACAACAAACAGTCGATACTGTTTCGTGACGCAAGTACAGAAACAGTTAATCTAATCTTATGTTCGGTAGTTCCATTTTAGAGGAATGAGCTGCATCTTTAAAGGGTTTTTCTACCGGGAAATTATCTTTTATCCTCTCGAATGTCTTATTAATTATAATTTTGTTGACATGTCATTTATTGATAATTGTAATTATTTATTTTTCTTGCTTATTTTATTATAGTCTCTTTTTTATAATTAATGTCAATGTGAGAACACTGTAGACTCCGCGAATTCTTAGGTTAGGTACTTCTTATTACGACTCACTTTTTTTTTAATATGATTATTTTTATTGTGCTTTTGGGTACAATATCGACTGGTCTACACTGTCCTTACATAATGTCTATTAATACTGTAATATGAAAATATTGTAAGCAACCACTTTTTTAAAAGAGTAACCATGGAGTTTCTTGCCGGTTCTTCTCCATAGAAAACGACCAATTTGGAACCGTGCACTATGCTTCTGACATTTTATAAGTGCCCATGTAGGCCTATGTGAAATAAAAACTTTTTGACTTTGACTTTGTTGAAAAACATAACTGGCAAAATATGTCTCATTATGTTTTTTTTTTCTTTTTTAGAATAATATAGCCCCACACTTAGAATTATTCCTGTATTCACAAACATGTAAATTCACATATCCAAGACACCCAGACTGTAGGCTATATAAATACTTTTTACTTACGAGAATCAAACTTACGACACACAGTGCAACAGCTCATCACTAAACCACTGTGCCAAAAGTGCCATCAATGCCTAGCCTCTATCCTCTACCTTACCTATCGATAAATAGAAGCATAGTGTTATATCGTCCCCTTTATCAAACACGTAACTCCCTTTTTACACTACTATCAAATCCACAATCAGAGGAATGGCCTAATACAGAATCGTATTGGTTTTTTGTCCTACGACATGTTCGGACGTTATTCGAAATAGGTTATTATGGCTTCGATACTGCTGACCCAATTCTATAACTAGTACATGTTGAAATAGCAGCACTTGGGTTGACTGTCATCTCAATCAATTTATGAGTTGACTGAGGTCCGAGTTACAGGCTGGAAGTAATGAACTAGGTAGTCTAAAATATTGTTTTATTTGGTTGGCCAAAGAGAAAGAAATATCATCAATTGTTTTTTTTTGGCTTCACGTCGATTGTTTATCTTGACACTAGTCAACATTAAAATGTTCTTATTTTTTGATACAGAGCACAATCTTTTTTTTTTCCAATACACAGCGGATGCAACAGATATATACGAACTCGACGACGGTTGGAATTCGAAAGGCATTTTTATAACCATGGTGTTAGTCAATTGAGCGACTATAACCACCATAGCAAATAAACTTAGTTGTAGTCAAATTAGCTACTATTTATTCTTTATAATAATGCGATTTATTTTGAGTAGTCAAATAAAATTGCTTATAATATCTATTCGTGTTTTTTTAGTCGGCTTTTGTTTCAGGGCCAAGGTAACTCTTTCAAACAAGGGATTGTACCCAAGAGTCAATTCTCATAGAGTATACTGGAGCATACTCTGTGAGAACTGACTCTGAAATATGATTCGTAAGGTACCTATAATATGTTTGCACAACTTGATAAAAATGTACCTGGATAATATTTTTATTTTCCTTGTGGAGAAAGTTCCTGAGCTATTTTAAATTTCTTTAAAATTTCAAACATGATGTCAAAAAGTTACTGATGTGTGAGTGCTATCTCGAAAACCTGAACAACCCTTCAAAAATTTTACTCATGAGAAATTTAAGTAAATTCATACTTGGGGACGTAGAATATTACCCAAGTTTTAAGATGTTTATAAAGGTTTTCTTGAATAAAATATTATAATCCATGGTTCTACGTAGACTTTTACTGCAAACGACATAAGGGACGGGAAAATGGACACCCTTATACAACCCAATTAGAGAATTCAGTCACAATCATAAATATAAATATACAACAAATTTTACTTAAATTAATTACACGGAAGTTTTTTAAGAATTTCATTCTCTTAACCTCTCGAATGTCTTATGTTACACAGTTCGACATAAGAAAAAATGCTCCAAGTGTCTTAAGTCGGACAGTTACACTTAAGGGCTTGGTCAGGATTGGTCGCTAAATATCTGTGGTTGTGTTGCAAGTAGCAATATGTTCTGCATTTATATGAAAGAAATGGTTCATTCACTCTTTATTTTAATATTTTTCAACAGCAACAACACTATTTTGAACGAATAAAAAAATAAATAAATTCATCTGACATTCCACTGTTTGACGTTAGCCGTGAGTGCAAATTTCTGCGAAACGTACGGAGTTATAGACGATGAATAGAGGCAATAAACGGTAGTTTTCTTATAAAAATCTATATAGAATTACTGAGAAATAAGTGTAGATTCCGTTGCAAGTGTTTATTTTTGGAAAAGTAATAAATATGCCAGTGTAAAAGTGACGAAACTTGTGAAGATGCGTATTTTTTTCCGTCATGGCCGTCGTGTTTCGACTTGTTTTAGTGCAAAATTTATCTCGAAATGCTTTGAAATCTACATAAGTTGTTAGTTTATTTACCTATAAACATAATGAAGTTACTACAAAGTGATAAAATTGCATATTGTTATCATAATCGTTGTTGAAAGAAAATAAACCGGTAAAAATGGCGCCACAGTCGTGAACATTACCTATAGATAGTACAGACAGTGTTTGTTTACATTTCGCGTGCCGCCGCGCGACGCGCGCGGCGCGTGCCTGTGGCCGATTTTGTTGAGTTGCGGAAAAAGATAATGTGTCGTGTAATTATTGTAATTTGATGTGATATGAGTAATATTGTTTTTGCGCAAATGTATGGACTATCGTATTCAAGTGTTTTTTTCGAGAATATGTGTGTGGTTTTGGTGTAATGTGAGAAAGTTAAAGGTTATGTGTAAGAAAATTTTCAAAATGCCAATTTATCTCGTCGCTACGAAGTCAGGTCAGTTTCATTTATTTATAATCTTACACAGTTCGATAGGAAAACTAATGGGCTTTCCGGGAAGGTATAATTTATTGCATATAATTTTCAATATAACCACGAAATTTGCGTTTTTCTCAAGGTCAAACCAAAAAAAAAGAATAATCGAAAAATCCTCGACACGTAGGGCATTTCGGGGAATGTTCGCGAACGTTCAAGAGGTTAATAATAGGTAAAAAATATGGTCATTGACGCACTACATTGGTAACGCAACGGTTGTGGCACTCTAGAGATGCAATTAAGATTTATTAAGAACCATTCGATCAATCACTTATCAATCATTTTTCATTCATTAAATCTTTAAATCAATCTTTATATATATAATTCTATTGTACATGTGTTTGACACCAAACTCTTCCTAAACGGCTTGACTGATTTAGATAAAATTTTGTTTATATAATTTCTCAATTGTTTTAAAAATACAATAATTTCTCAATTGGTTTAAAAATACAATTCGATCCCCATTTTCAGATAGGGCAACGTGTGTCAGAACCACTATTTTTGATTACGAGTATGATTATTTAGGGCAAATCTTGCAAATGGATTTTGAAACAGTCACTCCTCAAATTGAACTGAAATTTGTTATAGGTCTATGTAACTTGGATGATAATGTATCAAATATAGTACCGTGAAGCTGGTCTGATTACGGAGTCAGATAATGGCTATAGGAACTACTGAGTGCAACAGGATAACCCCATCGTAGAATAGAATAGAATAAACTTTATTGTACACCAAAATAGTAACAAAACTTTTACACTAGGTAACCTAAATCTATGGGTAAAAAGGCGGTCTTATCGCTGATAGCGATTCCTACTAGACAACTTTAGGATGGACTGTAAGAACTTGAAATAGAAAAAGGGGGTAGTCTGTGGTGGGGGTAGTGTGAAGTGTGTGTGTGTCTGTGGTGTCATCGTATTTGAGATCTTTGGAATGTCTCGTTGAGTAGGTACTATACCGCGCATAAAAGCTTTATAAAGAAAAAAAAATACTTTTCACAGAAAACTTATTAATGTATATGAATGAAACATAGTAAAAACTAAGTAAGTAATTAACGTAGGAGGCGGTGTGGCGTTTTGTAGTTTTTACCTTCTCCCATGGGTAGGTAAAGGGACTTTGTGTAACACGGAAAACCTAGCTAATCTATACATATAATAAAACAGTAAAATGGTGGAGCGTTGGTATTAGTTGGCGAAAAAACTACTGAACCAATCCTGTTCAAATTTTGCATACATAATCCTTATAGGCCGGGTCAACTGTTAGGCTACATATTATCACGCTATTTGCTATGGGGGGTGAGCAATAATCCAAAATGTCGATATTAAACGACATTTGCCACGTTCGATCCCCGGCTACAGTTAAAAATTTTGTCATTATTTTATCTTCTTTTTTGTAATAAAATAACTTTTACCATTTTTTCAAAATAAAATTGACATTTCTATTCGATATCTTCTAAATATTTTGTAAAAACTAATCAAAACACATAATAAAATCAAAGCGGCGAGTAAAATCACGTACTAAAATGTAAATATGCCACACGCAATTCAGATACTCGCAACGCCATCTAAAGACTGAAAGTAGAAATAATGATGACAATGATAGTTGAACGTCATATTTGATAGATGGCATTGTATATTTTACGTAATTTTCTGAGTGGCGGAAGAATGACCATCGCCCAAGTTTGCAGACAGTTTTATTGTTTAAAATTGGACGAAAACCGTTATGATTAAACTGGAGTTAGACGAAGACATTTTTAATCCTAATGCTTTTTTTCCCCGTGGTTGTAACAAACTAATTGACTGTGATTATTCAAGGGATACCAACCAAAGGCGATAAAAGTAAATACTTATATGTATTTAATTATTGACTTTAAAATAACATGGCCAAATTTTCGGAAGGGGTAGCATGGCACCTTGCGTTGGAAGGCCCCCAGGTGGACCGATGACCTGGTGAGGGTCGCGGGAATCCGATGGATGCGAGACGCACAGGACCGGTAATTATGGTGACACTTGGGGAGGCCTATGTCCAACAGTGGACGTCTTTCGGCTGAAATGATGATAATGATGGCACCTTTATTTTTCTTTTTTTAAGGGTGGAAGTCATCCAATGACTTCTCCCACTCTGGTTGGAGCGGGAAGGCGTGTCACACTTTTACTGACTAAAACCACACCTGTGTCCTTCAGTTGCCCTTTGCGACATCTCTTTGAGGAGCGCGTGGATCACTACGCGCTGTTGACGACTGGGCTCGGTCCGGTCAATTACTGGACGGCCGGACGGCTGTGGACGACCGATTGCTGGATGTCCGCAAGCCCGCGGCTACCGTGGCTGGTCGTCGGGGTCAGAATCTCGGCTCGGCGTGAGGACGTTCGTTCCCTCACGCGTGCGGCCTCCTCCTTCACTAGCATTACGGCTTTGCTAAAGGAGGCGACCGTCTGCCAGTCCTCCTCGCTCTGGACCATAGCCCAAAGTCACAAGGCCCGGCGCGAGAGGTGACTGACGCCGATTGCCTCCACGAGGACAACACACACCTCTGTGTGCTCCACTGTGTCCTCCGGGATGATGGCACCTTGCGGCCTAATAATGGTGTGTTTTATTATTAGCAGTCACTGCTTCATATAAAACTGGGTCGAAAGGTTTGCGTTCCTGATCACAGTTCGACAACGTATGATGTATCTCAGATTCCTTGCAGCCTTACGTCGACATCCGTACGTTACCTCCTTGCAGTGAGTGGTGACCAACACTGGAACCACCCTCTGAGGGAGGCCAGTCTCAGGGATAACACTAATCGGCTGCTACATTTATTTACCGGGATTTCATTGTTTTATGGATACACAAGCTCAGGACTATTGAGGGTGTTTCACGCGGTTTCTGTTCCGGATTCGGTTGGAAGTACTCTGATATTACCATTTTACAAATCGCCCGGAGGACCCGTTGTAGCATGCGGTGGAGGTCTATCCTGCTTGGGTATACCGCCGTGTCTTCATAGAGGCAATCGGCGTCAGTGACCTCTCGGTTTGGCCATCAATATGCGAGTTCGATTGGACAGGGATACACGCGTTCAAGATTTCACCGAAATTCATTCAAAAGTTGGAGACTCTTCATAGGGTAGTTCCCACTATGGAATAACATTTGTCTGATATACGAGGACGTCAGTCAAATACACACCAAAAAATCCTAGGTAAATGAACAAGTAATTTTTACGCCCCAAATGATCAAGCTGCAACAATCAATTCAAGCATGCTCTCGCAAATTCTTCATAAGTACTGTTGTGGAGGAAGATAGTTGATGATGATGGTAATTTTTGGATTCACTGGCTTTTTGGCTTTGCACCATCAGTGCAAACGTTATCCAGCTGAAGGTCGGTAAGTCCCCTCTTTGAGGAGTGGCTGGAAAGACCACATGGCGTCCTTACCTACCGCATGACGCAGGTCATCACCGGACATGGTAAGTTCGGGAGGTTCCTGCACCGAATTCGTGCGGAAGGAACGCCTGGGGGCCGCCATTGTGTGGACCGTCCGGAGGACACGGTGGAGCATACGGTAAAGGTGTGCCCCGCCTGGGCAGAGCAACGCCGTGTCCTCGTGGGGGCGATCGGCGGCAGTGATCTCTCGCGCCGGGCATTGGTACAGGCTATGGTCCGGAGTGAGGAGGAGTGGCAGGCGGTCGCCTCCTTCTGCGAAGCAGTAATGCTAGCAAAGGAGGCGGCCGATCGCGTGAGGCAACGGTCCTCACGCCCTAACCGCCGCCGGGATTCCGATCCCGATTTCCGGCCACCGTAGGCGCGGGCTTGCGGACGGCGAGTAATGGGTGGCTCGCCGTCCGACCGTCCGGTAACTGTCCGGACCGAGCCCAAGTCGTCGACGGCGCGTATTGTTCCACGCGCGCCTCAGGGAGATGTCAGCAAATCGTAGGGGCCCAGCAGGGCCGAAGCCTACTGGGGCCACGGGTAGTGTGAAAGCGAAGCCCGGGGCCCCGGGATGAAGGCAAAGAAGGAACAGGAGTGGGTTTTTAGTCAGTAAAAGTCTGACACTATCTCTCGCTCCGCCCAAGAGCGCGATTGGTCATTAGATGATTTTCCCACCTAATAAAAAATAAAAAAAAGCTGAAGGTCGGTGTCCGATTATGTTTCTTCGTTTACCTCTACCAAAGCTGTCTGACGGCTTAAACCCTTCAGTGAAACATTATTGAGGCGAAAATTTTACAGGAGGTAACTCTTTCGAACAATCTCGCAGCCTTAGCAGACATTGGCCCTAGAGGGCCCTATCCATTTGCTGACATCATTATGAGTCACGCGTAGGTTACTACGCGCCGTCGATTCAGGATTGCTTTGACCAGATGACCGGACGGCTCCACCGCTATCGCCCTGCGGCTTTCAACACCTGGAGCATCACTTCCCTCATCATCCTTCATAGTTTCAGCCACCTTCTTCGATCGTAGTGCTTCACTGAAGGAGGCTACTGGTTGTCATTTTTTCCACTAATCGCCTCCATGAGGACACGGCGGCGCCGGCGCTCCTACCAAGCGGGACTGACTTCCACCGTAAGTTCCATCGTATTCTCCGGGCGATCCGCACAATGGTGAGACTCGAGTGTTTCTTTTCGCTGAATTCTATACAGATACCTCCCGAAACACCCACATCCGGTGAGTCCTGCACAAAGAGAGGATGCCGTGACGTCTCTGTAGCCACTCCTCAAAGACAGGCATTACCGCTGCGATTGTGACGTGCTCACTGTGACAATGTTGTTTTACCGGAACATAAACCAGAAACATACATAAACTAGTGCCTTTTCCCTTGGGGTAGGCAGAAATGCCAACTGCTACGACCCTTACATACTCTTTCTATTCATTGACGTTCATACATCTGGATCTGGACGAGTACATAACATGTATCCTGAAGGTAATTTGCGTTTTTACCTTTAACAGTTTTATGTGAAAGTACAATAAATAATTACGATGCTTTCAGAATGAATTGCAAGCACAGAATGATTGTACAGTTTTACCAACTTAACGTAGACGAAGTCGCGGGCAACAGCTAGTTTTTAACATAATTAGGTATGTTTAATATAGTTGGAACCTTACACAATTCTGCTTCTTCTTAATGCTTTTAATTCTTAATGTTAAATTACTATTAATTTGGAAAAACATATACTGTTATTTAGCTCTTTGGCTAGTTTTTATTAGTTGCATTAATGAACCAAGCCAATTCAATGTAGAGTATGGTTTAAGGTGTAGAGTGAATGTTATGAGAAGAAATTTCATTTTCCTCTATTTTTTATTTTTTTAATTTCAATAAACCAGTGCTTGACTGCGATCTCACCTGATGGTAAGCAGCGATGCAATCATTGATGGTGAGCCGCACTAGTTTATTAAGAGCCTATTCACTCTAGCCTTGAAGACACCTAAATTATAGTTGGACGGGAAGACCGCAGCAGGCAAATTGTTGCATGAAATTTTTCTCACTATTCTGCAGGTGTTCGAAATTGAAGCTTTTTGGTGTGTGGCAGTTATATGTAGATTGAGTCTTTCAGGTCTATTAATTTGAAGCTATTGTGAAGATTGTTGGGTATAACCGCACTAGTGGAAACAACTATGAGTATGACATATACTTTTTCTTTATTTTAACTAACCGGAAGACGCAGCGTTAAAAGGCCTCCCACAAGGTGAACCGATGATTTGGTGAGGGTCGCTGGAATCTGATGGATGCAAGGCGCACAGGTAATTATAGCGACACTTAGGAGTGGCCTATATTGGACATAGGTGGACGGACAGTGGACGTCTTTCGACGCTGAAATGATGATGATTATTATTATTAATACGCTGAAAACAAAAAAGTTTCAGACCTCAGCTAAACTGTAAGTACTTTACGCCACGCTAGGTCATCAAAAGAGCTAATTTCATCTACGAAAACGCGGCTAAGAATTGAGAAAAGTAAACTGATTTCTGTCGTATCGTATATGTGAAGATAGCGGTAGAGTGGCACAAGACCCGTAGAACGTTGTCATCGCGAGATCCCTTGGAAAGTAGAGCACTGCGCATGGTAGAAGCTATAGGCTGTAGCGGGTTAGATTTTTTAATTATTTTATCGGTTAAGGCCATAAGAAGTTGAGGGTCAACCAAATCATCATCATTTCAGACAAAAATCGTCCTCTGTTAGGGCTATATTTCACTGGGACACCATGGCGGCGCGATCAGTTACGCCGCCATCGTGTTCGTAAGCTACCAAACTAGAAGCCATACAGACACCAGAGTCACTACACCACACTGAGACCGGATTAAAATGGACCTTAAGTGCACGCGTCCGAGCTGGTCGCGCCGCTAAATTGGCTGCGAAACCAAATGGACACCAGGTGAGTAACTCTCTATATAGCTGTATAAATTTTGATGATAGCGGTGACTGGTCACGCCGCCATGGTGTCCCGGTGAAATATAGCCCTTAGACATAGGCCACCCCCAAGTCGCCACAACGAGCGGTCCTGTATGGATTTCCATGGACTTTGTCAGTTCATCGGTCTATTTTGTGGCAGGTCTTCCAGTACACTGTTGCTTCTTTGGTGCTATCCCCATCGATTGTCTGTGCTGTAAGCAATGTGCACTGCTCACTACGACTTTAGTTTGGCGATTCTTTGGGCTATGTCGGGTGTTTCTGTGAGTATCATGTATGATACTGACAAAAGTAATAAGCTAAAAGTGGTCAGAGCTATTTAAACCACTGTAATAAGAAAAATCACAATAATTATTGAGCATAAACTAATTATTATTATTATTATATATTATATTTATTTTGTTGAAGAGCTCGTGGAGAAAGAAAGAAGATCGATCTTCGTGATCTTTAAGATTACACAACGCTAGCCAAGATCAATTTGAGGATGGGTGACCAATTTACACACCGAGATTCCTCCGTCCCTCGGAAAGAACGTGAAGCCGTTACTACCAGCTGTCATTTGAAGATATTTGAACTTTCTCTTTCTTTGATCTTTTTTTATTTTTTTTTTCCGTTCCTCTTTTTTCTTTCTTTCTTTTTTTGTTTTTTTTTTTTATTTTTCGATTTATTTTTTGTTGCCAATAGTCAGAAGCCAGATTTTCTGATACCCATCTTGCCAAGGGGTATCGTGTTACCCAATTATTGCACTAGTGAGGTCAAATATGCAGTAGCTTCATGTAAAGTATTGGTATTCAGCTGCATCCAGTTAGATTGGAAGCCGACTCCAACATATTTGGGAATAGACTTTTAAAAAAAGATTTCACTTCACTCGCTTCAAGTTGGAGCGGGAGGACGTGACAGATTTTTGCTGACTAAAACTACACCTATGTTTCTTCAGTTGCCCTTGCGTTCTAGGATCACTAGTTTCCCTTTCAGAAGTCAACCCATGGCCCCAGTAGGTTTCGGCCCTACTGGGCCCCTACGGTTTTGCTGACTCAGGTTCGATCTGGATGGTTACCAGATGGACGAACGGCGAGTTACCCATTGCTCGTCGTGCACAAGTCCACGCCTACTGTAGCATCTGGAAAGAGGCTAGGCAAATTGATTGTTAAAACTTCGTTACAAGAATTATGCTTTCAATTAAAAAAAAAAAGTCATAACCGTTTACACTTTAAGCCGACACCAGATTCATCAACACTTACCTAAGGGAGAGACGGCTAAATTGAATCAGCATTTAAGGCAATATCTAAACGCCTAACCGCTCAAACCTCACACCAGACTCCAGGCCGGTGTCGCAGCGAGCGTTAAATCCCCAACTTCGGGAACACGACGGTACCGCCGGTTTTATTTCCAAGTTACCCCACTTCACCTACCCGGCTACCCGAGTTACTGGGTACCCGGGTATCGTCTATGTTCGACGGAAAATATTTTACACAAGTGACTGTTCGAAGTGTCCGAGTTTAAAATTAGTCCACATTGTATTGGTGCGCTCAAAGGGTAGTTTGTTGTTACACATTTCTAGCATTCAGTCAAACTTGACTACGGTTTAGTGGAAGGTTACTTACTAGTTATACCAAAGGATTAGATTTAGGTGCAGGTTATTTAAATTTAAAGCTATTACCACCTTTTTAGGGTTCATCCTTCCATCATCATTTTGTTGTCCATCCGTCTGTCTGTCTGTCTATCAAGACCCTTTATCTCAGAAACGCGTGTAGCTATCGAGTTGAAATTAAAATTATATACTCAAGTCTACGATCTCTTAAGGCTATGAAAAAATCGAATTTATAAGCTGACGAGAAAAAAAGATACGGCCGTTTTGTCGCAAAAAAACGTCACTCTCAAGGGAATCAAAACTCATAGGGTATTATCCGTTGACCTAGAATCCTGAAATTTGGCTTGAAGCAGGGTCTTATAGCACTGGTATAGGAAACAATCTGAAAACGGTAAATTTGTAGTTACATCACAAAAAAAAAAAAATATTGCGATTCGGAAAAATCTTCGTAACTCAATTCGAGAATTGAAGTGTTTTCAAGATTATACGAAACCCTCAGTGCGCGAGTCCGACTCGCACTTGCCCTGTTTTTTTCGAGGAGAAATTTCTCTCGTTCTAGGTGGAACGAAAAGAGGGCGTGTCAGAATTACTGACTAAAACCCACCTGTATGTCTTCAGTTGCTCTGCATTACAAGGCTTCGGTTACTCCTAGGAACATTCCCGTAAGCTATTACCACTTGCACTTGCAATGTGTTCTTCGAAAGATTTTCATTAAAGGCAGTGATAAAGCTACAAAATTTGACGATGGTATCAGCATGACTGGTTATCATGAACATTACAATGACTAGAAATGACTGTTGTAATCACCAAGCATGGACGAAAAATAGAAATGAGACCGGTCAGGTGAAAAAACTGTAGCGTTTTTTCACATCGATAAAATAGCGGATTTTATTTTTAGTGTTCCTTACCCGTAGGGTGCCAGTAGGACCCAATTACTAAGCCTACGTTGTCTATCCGCTCGTTTGTCTGCTTGTCCGTCTATCTGTCAGTGGGCTGTATCTCATCATCATCATCATCATCATCATTTCAGCCGAAAGACGTCCACTGCTGGACATAGGTCGCCTCCCCCAAGTGTCGCCACAATGAACGGTCCTGTGCGTCTCGCATCCATCGGACTCTCGCAACCGTTCCCAAATCATCGATCCACCTTGTAGGAGGCCTTCCAACGCTACGTCTTCCGGTACGTGGTCGACATTCCAGAACCTTTCGGCCCCAACGGCCATTCGTTCTGCGAGCAATGTGCCCTGCCCATTGCCACTTAAGTTTGGCGATTCTTCGTGCTATGTCGGCAACCTTGGTTCTCTTGCGGATATCCTCATTCCTGATTCGATCACACAAGGAAACTCCGAGCATAGCCCTTTCCATTGCCCTTTGGGTGACTTTAAGTCTTCTGATGAGGCCCATTGTAAGCGACCACGTTTCGGAGCCATATGTTATCACTGGCAACACGCACTGGTCATAGACTTTCATCTTGAGACACTGTGGTATATTGGACGAGTGAGATACTCGTTGTCGTCGATAAATCGTAAGATTTAGAGAGTTGAAATTTTCACAGAATGTGTATTTCTATTGCCACTAGAACAACAAATATTGACTTAAAATTAAGTTAAAAATTAAAAGGGGTTCCAATACGTCGGCGTTTTTTTACTCGATTTTAATACTGTAGTGTGGAACCCTTTGTGTGCGAATTCAACTCGAACTTATTTATCACTATAGTCTTCATTTATCTATCCCAGACTATTTTAATTTAAAACAATGCCAAAATAACTTTCTCAATCAGCGTAGTTACATCAAAGCATAAACTTTTCGCCTGTCCCCTGCATTATACGCAGACCATACTTTTTCTTTATCCGCCGAAGCAAAAAATTGCTTCGAAACTTCTTGGTTTATTTTTTCAAGATCTGCATTTTTTTAACTTTCGCAAGCAAAGAATTGTGAGAAAGCCGGTATAAACGTACAAATTTATACCGGCTTTTATACTTTAGGGATTTAAATAATGTATGTTTGCGTATACGGTATTTATAATATTTATATTGTAAAAGTTTTATGAGTCCATTAGGGGAAGCTGAAGTTGAAACTTTGGTCAAAAATTATATATAGGTAGGTTCCTAATACGACTCTTGGGAGTCTCCTAAATGTGGGCAGGTCAGGAACAGTCGCTGTTACACATTTTTTTGAGGTTGGAAATCATCGAATGACTTTTCTCACTCTAGGGTGGACCACATTTAGGTTCCACACCACACCTATGTTCGTTCAGTTGCCTTTTGCGCTCTGGAACCATGAGTATCCCTTCATATTGTTCCCCATGACCCTAGCAGGCATCGACCCTGCTGGGCCAATACGGTTTGCTGACATCACTTTTAGACGCGCGTGGAACACTAGCGCCGTCAACGACTCAGACCTTATAAGATGAGCGGACGGCGAGCTACCCATTGCTCGTCACCCACGCCTATGGTGGTCGGAGATCGCTCTGCGATTCCCAACCTCCAGGGTGTCTCCTGTCGTGGCAGCTGGGGCGTGATGTACGTTCTCTCTCTTGCGGCCACCTCCTTCGCTAGCTAGCATTACTATGGATGTGACCGCATCCCATTCCGTCTCGTTCCAGACAATGGCCTGAACCAGGGACCCGCGTGAGAGGTCGCATTTGAGCGTCTATGTTCAGCAGTTGACCTCTTTCGCTTAATTTTTGTTTACTAGTTTCATTATCAAAATATTATTATTTTTTGTTTATGAAAGCACACTAATGACTTACTTAAAAAAGGAAAAAAGCACTTAGAAGTTAGCACAGCATTTACTATTAGGCCCAATTAATTAATAAAATTTTAAAACACTAAAGTAAGAAAATAAAACTTAACCTAACTTAAAATAAAATCACATTAAATTATTAAAATATTATTCAATCACATTAATAATAGGTACCTATGAAATTGCTGTTTTTTTAAACGTGTTGCTTACTTTGGATTGACTAGGAATTATAAGTCCAAATAAACTTTATAATAAAGGTACGTTATTTTTTTTTCGAAATTAGGTATTTATTGGTTTCGTTGTTTTTTTTTTGTAATATCGCAGTACCTATATTAGTATATTCAAGCTCAATTCTCCTACAACATATCTTTTTTTTAAATTCTTGATACGTTCGCGCTTGACCGCTATCTCACCTGATGGAAAGCGACGATGCGGTCGACGATGGAGCGCGCTTACCTAAAAGTAACCTATTCACTCTTGACTAAAAGATTCACGGGTTGTAGCCATCAGGAAACACAGATTCCGGCAAGGAATATCTCGCATCAAGTCTAGGAGAAATCCAAAGTAAACGCCAGAACGCCATCTAAAACACATTCTATATTTCGGATATGATGGTAGGGCTTTCCGCGCTAGTTAGCAACTAGCCTGGGGTGACTACACAAAAATAGCGCCGCGAAATACACTAGCTCGCTTCAGTAAATGTGGACCAAACATTTTGTAGGTACATGATCGGGAGGAGTGGTGTTCCCAGTAGCAATGTTTTTTGAATGTTCGAGATTCGGTTTGTTTCCGTAATTCGGATGTTATGTTACTGCTTGCCTTTTTCTGTTGAAGGTGTTGCAGTTAAAGTTTATCTAGTTCTGTAACTGAAGGTATTTGGAAATTATTTTTTAGTTCAAAGTGAAGTGGGATTAATCTGACTTTGATTTTATGGAATTAGATAGGATGCATCGACTTGTTGATTAATAAAAAAATCTCAGGCAATGGTGGCCTATAGTTTTTTTTTACGGTGGTAAATCATCCAATAACTGCTCTCGCTCTAGGGCGGTGTGCAAAGGCGTGTTTTTTTTTTAAGGTGGGAAAATCATCTAATGACAAATTGGACGGAGCGGGAGATAGTGTCAGATTTTTACTGACTAAAAACCTACTCCTGTTCCTTCGTTGCATTTCGTACCAGGGCCGAGTCTTCCTTTCAGAATCAGACCCTCGGCCCCAGTAGGCTTCAACCCTGCTGAGCCCCTACGGTTTGCTGACATCTCCTTGAGGCGCGCGTGGAACAGTACGCGCAGTCGACGACTTGGGCTCGGTCCGGACGGTTACCGGACGGTCAGACGGCGGGCTACCCATTGCTCGCCGTCCGCAAGCCCGCGCCTACGGTGGCTGGAAATCGGGATCGGAATCCCGGTGGCGGTTGGGGCGTGAGGACCGTTGCCTCACGCGATCGGCCGCCTCCTTTGCTAGCATTACTGCTTCGCAGAAGGAGGCGACCGCCTGCTACTCCTCCTCGCTTCGGACCATGGCCTGTACCAAGGCCCGCCGCTGATCGCCCCCACGAGGACACGGCGTTGCTCTGCCCAAGCGGGGCACACCTCCACCGTGTGTTCCACCGTGTCCTACGGGCAGTCCACACAGTGGCGACAGCCGGGCGTCGCTTCTGCACGAATCTGGTGCAGGAACTTCCCGAACTTACCGTGTTCGGTGAGAACCTGCGTCATGCAGAAGGTGAGGACGCCGTGAGGTGTGGAAAGGCGTGTCAGATTTTTACTGACTAAAACCCACTCATATGTTCTTTCTTTGCCTTACGTTCCAGGACCCTGAGGTACCCTTTCGGACTACGAAAATTTCTTTGAGGTGCGCGTGGGAAACTACACGCCGTCGATGACTCGGGCTCTTTCTGGATAATTACCGGACGCTTGGTCTGCGAGCTACCCATTGCTTGTCGCCCACGTCTACGGTGGCTGGAAATCGGGGACAGGATCCCGGCGGCTGGGGCGTGAGGATGTCCGTTCCCTCACGGGTGTGGACTCCTTCGCTAGCATTATTAATTCGCAGAAGGAGGCGACCACCACCCATTCCCCTTGCTTCGGATCATGGTCTGAATCGAGGCCCGGCATGAAAGTATGTTATCCTGGTATTTTAATAACTTAATGACAAAAGATGAGAAAGACAAATTCTATCATGTCTTAATAAGACATTTAGATAATCTTAGATTACGACTAGGAGAAGCTTCGTGACCTAATCCTAAATTCTTGGTACTGATTACCGCTAGCGACTTGGTCGATCAAGATACGGCTCGCAGTATACGTATCTCTTAAATGAGCAAGCTTGATCGTGAAACCATTACATGCTTATCTTATTTAATACGTTGAATATGCTATACATAAAAACAATGACGGAAATTGTTCGTAAGGTTGTTGTGGTTGTTGTTGTTGGTTGTTCCGGGTAAGGTCACTGTTTATTTAGAGAAATCACAAGAATTAATCATCATACTTTCTCAAGATGGACTGAACAGTGGGAACAGTCATTTATTTATTTGAACTTCAAGTTCAGTAGTAGTACATAGACGGACTTAATGCAACAAGGCATTCTCTACCAGTCAACTATTGAGTTAAAAAAGACAAGACTGTGGTAGGTGTCCACAATAAATAAATAATAGCTATTTCAAAGAATGAAGTATCTATATGATGCTTATAATAATAAAATACATACATATTTATGTATTTTATATTTAAGCTAAAATTATAAAATAATATATCCTTATTCTAAATCGGAATTTAATCATATTTATATTCCCTAATTATTCGAAGTTGCCTGTACCGATTTGGATAATTCCGATTTGTTTGAATGTGTCGGTGACAATGTGTCGGTGATAACAAAGAAAAAACAGGGCAAATGCGAGTCGAACTCGCGCACTGAGGGTTCCGCACAAACTTATCTATGAAAATAGTTCGATTCCTGAATTGAGTTACGAAAATTTTTCCGAATTGTAAAAATGTATTTTTTTTGTGATGTAACTATAAATTCACAGTTTTCAGATTTATTCCTATATCTATACTATAAGACCATGCTTTATGCCAAATTTCAGGATTCTGGGTCAACAAGAAGTACCCTATGAATTTTGATTTCTTTGAGAGTATTGAAATGTACCTTTTTTGCGACATAAACGGCCTTATCTTTTTTTCCCGTTAACTTAGAAGTTTGATTTTTTCACAGCTTCAAGGTACCGCAGATTTGAGTATATGGTTTTAATTTCGACTCGATGCCTCCACGCGTTTCTGAGATAATGGGTCTTGACAGACAGACAGACAGACGGACGGACAACAAAGTGATCCTATAAGGGTTCAATTTTCCCTTTTGAGGTTTGGAATAAATCTACAACAAGTATAGGAATAAATCTGAAAACAGTAAATTTGTTGTTAACTACGCCACAAAAAAAAAAAATTTTTTTTTGGAACGTAGTTAACACTGGTTTATATGAATTAAAAAAAAAAAAAAAAAAAAAAAAAACAACTCGTAAAAATCTTCGAGACTCCATTCGGGAATTGTAGTTAGTTTGTACGGAAACCTCATTGCGCGAGTCCGACTCGTACTTGCCCAGTTTTTTTTTTATATGTATTGAAGTCGGCTGTATTTTTTTGTATAAATATTAAAGTTATTTTTCTTCTGTTAATTGTGATTACTGCTCGTGTGTTAAATGTCCGAGCTAAAATATTCCGTTCTAATTTTTCTTTCAAACAAAACAAAAACTGCCTGACGAAAGACACACAATGTATACAAAGTGCTAATGTTTTAGTCAAGCAGGTATCAGTAATTCCGGGCAATGCGTACACCGTGCATGTGTCGCATAGACAATGTATGCAAAACGTGAAACGTGGCACAATGTAATAAGATTTTCATAGTACGGCATTACGAAACGTATTGTATTAGGTAACGGTGTTGTACATCTATGGCAATAATAGGGGTTAAAGTATGAAATTGCCGATTTTTAAAAGTGTTATATCTTTGGATTGACTTGGATTTATTTGAACTTTTGAATTCCAAGTCAATCCAAAGATATAACACTTCAAAGCAACGCTTTTTAAAAAACGACAATTTCATAGTTAAAGACCTTATAAAGAGGTAAAGTTCGATTTTTTTTTTTGTAGATTGTTATCTCTGAAGGTACCTACTGGTCTAATTGCTAAAATTTTTTCACTAACAGAAAGCTGTTTTATTTTCGAGTGACAAAGGCTATATTTTATGTACGCGGGTGAAGCTGCGGTTAAAAGCTAGTATAAAATAATCCGGGTTTAGATATGTGTACATAAAAAAAATGCTCATAGCTTAATAATACTTTTTTTTTTTAAGTGCTAATTCATTCAATGACTTCTTCCGCTCTTGGGTGGTGCGAGATGGCAGGGTGTGTCCGACTTTTACTGATTAAATATTTCTAAGAAAAAATATAATATGGTATAAAAACTATGGGAATCCATTCAGTTACTGATTCGGAACAAACTATATTCAGGTTTCGCATAAACTAAAAATAATGTTGTATATGCTGACAGCGGCAGCAGCAGTACCATGAAATCAAACTTCTAAGTCAACATTATCTTAGATGAGGCCGTTTTGCTTCGTTTTCGCAAGGAAATCAGAAATTTAGGGTAATTCCCGTAAACCTAGTGTAAAAACCTAGTGATTAAAATAATCATAATAATAAACTTTATTGTCAGACCAGAGATCCATATTTTAATTACATTAGATTGATAATTACTAAAGAAAAACAAAAAGACATACAATACAATACAATACAATACAATACAATACAATACAATACAATACAATACAATACAATACAATACAATACAATACAATACAATACAATACAATACAATACAATACAATACAACACAATACAATAAGCCTACTTCACATACCTGAAAGACGGTCTGTGTACCGCCATCCAGTGAGACACCATTAGGCCATCCACCCTGCCGGCTACAGTAGCCACGAGGCTATTGGAGCTGTCGCGCATCCGACGCATCAGTGATGCGATTCGCAGCCGCAGCAGTGAGCCGAAATCCGGAACACGCGCGTCCGCGAACATCCCCGACGCGCTACAGAAACGCGGCAACCCCAGCATTACCCGGAACGCGTTATTATATTGGACTCGTAGAGCATTGTACGAGCCCTCTGTATAACTGACCCACAGGGCGCACGTCTACATCGACTGGCAGTAGGCCCTGTACAGTGTTATTTTAACCTCACGCGTACACCGTGCGAACCTGCGAGCCAGCATGTTACACCTGACAGCCAACGCCCTACGTTCCCTCTCTAAGTCAGCGTCATCCGACAGACTATCAGTGACCCAGTGTCCCAGATATTTAAAACGAGTGAGTGACTCTTTTCAGCGGAACTCCGCCCAAGGAAACCGGTGGAACAGTGCTACATATTTTATTTTGCCCCCTAAACACTAAGAGCTCGCTTTTTGTTATAAACACGTAAAAAGTCTAAAGTGAAAAGAAATCACCGTTTTGTAGATATGTTATGGCTAATAGCCGAAGTGCGGCTAAAATTAGATGTATCCTACTTATCTTCGGTTAGAACTAGGTTTAGCCTTCATCATAGTGGCTAAAACTAAGTGCAGCCGCATATCGGTGGTTAAACAGGTTATGGGACATCTCGCCCAAGTAAAAACTGGCCTGTGGGCCAAATGTCAACTTTTTAAACTGTGCATAGGTAGTTTCGCCCGGACCAGTTTTTTGGAACGGGCCAGTTTTGTATAACAGATCATCATCTTCCTGCCCAACCAGCAAAACAGTCTCAGAACTCGCACTTTTTAAGAGTGGTAGGCTTAAAGCGCTCTTATATTTGTTTTAGAACATATCATCGATCCTATATTACTTTTAGACAAGCCGGTATGGCCTCAAGAACGCTCAATCTCATAACCAAGTCTCATATATGTATATAAGAGCATTTACTAAGACTAGTTGCACTTGAGAAAAACTTGGTCTTATATGGGTATTTTCTAAGCTCGTTTGATTTTATATTAGACTTGCTAAATGCATTGTAAGATGTCAGACTAATATCAGCATAGCATAAGAGTACTGTGAGTACGTGCATTTCTGATCTTATTTGAAACTAATGTAAGATCAATATCACTGGATAAGTATGATATTAGAGTGATTTTGGATCAACATATTTACAATACAAAAAATACATTCGGCCGAACATAGAACCTCCTCCTTTTTGAAGTCGGTTAAAAAGCCGACTTCGTGTCCGTATAGCCATAAGATTAATTTCTTTTATTTTCTCTGTCGATTTAATTTTTTATGTAAAATTGCGAGGAACCCTAATTTATTCCAATATGGAGTTATCTTTAGTATACCAAATGCTAAAATTAGAGTAAATAATCTTACATTAGTCTAATAGTGCGCTAGTAAAATGCAGCTATACTAATGGCGACACTATCAATACAAATTAACAAATAAAATAATTAAACGAGAACAGAAAATACCTTATTTAACAAGGCGCATGAATTTTGAAGCGTAATATGAGGTCTAATTAACAGTAAATAATAAATTCCAATACGATTACTTACCGTAAAACTACTTTTACTTTTATACTAAAGTGCCGTACATTATTATAAACATTAACTTCAAGCAACTTTAATTTGTTTTCATTTAATTTCAAACCAACACTCACACGAACTTTTAAGTTGAATCTGACGTAAAATTCTCAAAATATTCTAACCTTAGGCCTTAGACCAATATAAGCCTATGCAGGCTTACAAGATACTTACGTAAAAGCAATATTAGCCTAAGTCGGCTTAAATTAATTTTGGCTAGATTTCAGTAAGTGCAAACAGCATTCAATTAGACTGATATTAGAACGATATTAAACTAAATATGCTTATAATAGTGCCCAAACCCAGGCTTATATCATAATATATAGGAGTGGTTTAAGAGCAAAAAAACAGTAGTCTTGAGATTGTTGTAAGCCTAGTTTTTGCTGGTTGGGTGCCCTTGTCCCGTTTTATTTGGGGTCGGCGCAACACGTTTTTTTCTTCCATTCTGTCCTGCCGCTCGTCAAGCTATCACTAACTCCCTTTTCTTTCATATCACTTCTCACATAATCCATCCATATTTTCTTTGGTCTCCTTTCCCTCTCCATCCATCCACATGTAAACTTATAACTTTTTTAGAAACATGCGTTTCATCCCCCTCTTCACATGACCATACCAAGACAAACGATTCCCTTTCTACTTTTGAGTCACTGGCGCCACTTTCAAATTTCCCCTAATATACTTATTTTTCACTTTATCCATTCTCGTCACACCACACATCCATCCACACAGTTTTGTATAACAGATACGTCACAAAAAAAACACACTTTTTGGGATTCAGTTAAAATCGTATAGTAATCGTATATGTAAGTTAGAATAGGTTACTTTTTATTTATTGATATAAACTAGTGTTTGACTGCGATCCCACCTGATGGTAAGCAGTGATGCAATCGTTGATGGTGAGGCGCACTAGTTTACCACTTCCAGGTAAGCGTACTTCATCGCTTACTATCAGGTGAGATAGAGGTCAAACGTGAGCCTATGCATAATAATATTCCTTTGTTGGAGATCTGTTATGTATGTATAGGTTTAGTTTGTAGTCAGGTATGCTTGCGGTACCAGGAACACCTTGCATACTCACGACACCAAGCAACTCAGCAGTGGAAGGCAGTCCTGCATTCAGTACCCCACAGTCGGCACCAGCCGATGATGATATCACCCACACGCGTGTCATTAGTATGTTCTCATTGTTATTCTTTATTTACCCTGATTTAAAAAGGGGGAAAAGTGTTATGTATGTATGTATAGCTTTAGGTATAGATGTGGCTGCGCCGCATAGTAAGGGCAATGATCTAATACATCAGTGCGAATCATTCCGTCTTTATATTCACACCTCCGTAGCTTCCTACCTAACAGAGATCCAAATAAATAAATAATAAAAAAAAACTAAAGGAACAACAAACTTCCTCGTGATTAGATTAGATGGTATTATCTAAGTGTAACGAGACTTGAAGCAGCTAATTAAGTGCCGGCGCCGCATCGCCGCGAGGTATGAGTTTGCATAACAACCAAACACTTTCCATGCTTCATAAGCACCAACTTTATTTTACATTGCAGATTTTTGCTGTAATTATAAGGAAAATTACATTATATTAATTAACATATCTTTGGCTTACTGTAAGAACTCATTAACTGACAAAAATAAAACTTTGGCAATAGAAAGGGCTATGCTCGGAGTTTCCTTGCGTGATCGAATCAGAAATGAAGATATCCGCAGGAGAACCAAGGTTGCCGACATAGCACGAAGAATCGCCAAACTTAAGTGGCAATGGGCAGGGCACATTGCTCGCAGAACAAATGGCCGTTGCGGCCGAAAGGTTCTGGAGTGGCGACCGCGTACCCGAAGACGCAGTGTTGGAAGGCCCCTACAAGGTAGACCGATGACCTGGTAAAGGTTGCGGGAATCCGATGGATGCGAGACGCACAGGACCGTTCATTGTGGCGACATTTGGGGAGGCCTATGTCCAGCAGTGGATGTCTATCGGCTGAAATGATGATGATGATGATGAAATGAAGCCACTTTTAGTTTTGGTTCCCAATATCATCTTAGATTTGAATATGTCAAAGAACAGTAAAACTCCATTATTTTTCTGAATCTTTCTATTAATATTATAATAACGCGTCGAACAGAAAATTTCTGTAGTTCTTTTATGTCTATGAGAACCACCCTAAGATACATTTCCATACAATCGCTCTTACATGATTATGACATCATTACACATCTGTCTCTAAATATTTTAGAAACACAGATATCTTGTGGATATTATCTAGGTTTTTAAACAAATCAAAATATAAATTTGTGTAAAACTAATTCAGTAAAGACCTCTAAAAATCTGATATTTTGCATGAACTTTGGGCCTTCATAATGTACATATAAATTAAAAAAGGAAAAATATATTTATCTATAGAAATCTTGCTCATTTAAAAGAAATATCGAATAACCATTTTTTTTCCTTAAACTTTTAAGGTTTTGATATCTCCAATGCATAAAGTCGTAACATTTTTTTTCCCCTTAAACTTTTAAGGTTTTGATATCTCCAACGCATAAAGTCGTAATAATTTTTTTTTCCTTAAACTTTTAAGGTTTTGATATCTCCAACGCATAAAGTCGTAACAAATGTTTTTTCCTTAAACTTTTAAGGTTTTGATATCTGCAACGCATAAAGTCGTAACAATTTTTTTTGAGTAAACTTGTATTATAAAAATGTAAAATGAATATCATTATTTTTTATTTCATTTAGTGTACTTTGATCTTATACTGATTATTGATTACATAATGCAACTATGTCGTCTAAAAGGATTTTCACAAATTACTTGCATAATTAACAATTACAAAAACTCATCTTTTGAAATAATGCTCTTTTTGCTTTTATGCGTGGGATGTGCCGATTTTTTAAAAAACATGTATTTGACGCGACGGCTAACCAAGCGTTCAGACACTATCTCTCTTTTTTCGTATTGCCTTTTTATCCAATATTGCGTTGGAATGTGTTGGATAAAACCACAAGCTTTTAAACTACGGTCACATTCTTAAAAGCACTTTGTCACCTAAAAATAAGCTATTGGACATGTGTGTTCTCCTCATTCTGACCTATGGTACTGTTTGTGCACCTGTGGTCTTTGAATAACCCCCAAAAGTCTAAGCTTAAGGTTTGCTAGTGTACTGAGAAGCGCAGTATACTGGAGATCGGATTCGAGACACTTTTCTGCACTCCAAAACACAAGTCGTTGACGTGGCTCAGAAGGCTGCTCAGCTTAAGTGAGATTGGACTGGATGTATCTGCTGCATGGCAAGACACGTGAAGAGTTATTCAAAGGTTTCTGCAAAGATGATAACGTCAAAGTACCTTTTTACCTAGCTATACTGTCCCACTGCTATGCTTAGGCCGTTTCATTAGCATACGCTTAAGTGACATAGCCAATGCGCCTCTAAATAGTTCTTTCATGGACCAGCAGCTCTTCCAGGCGTTTTCTGTTCTGCGTGTTATTTACTTGTTTTGCCTTTTCTGGAAGGAGACTATTTGGCCCGAGTAGACATATTCCTGGACGTATCGTACATTCTCCCCGCCGACATGTGTGTTTCTTTTAGAAATATTGGACATGATCTTAGTCTTCGACATGTTCATATTGAGTTCAACCTCAAGGCTTAATAAATCACCTAGGCCCTATACAAGAATATATTTAGATACAGACATCAGAGATGGGTGTATATGATAGTTAATTCAATGAAATACTTTAGGATACAATAACGGTCTAATCAAGGGTGACATTTGCGTGGGTTTAGTTTGCGAACACTAAATTATGTATATAATGTGTTTGAACTTTAACACCTACGATAGTTAGAAGAAAGAAATATACTGAGTTATTTTTGACTTTAAAACAAATTTATGATTTTAAGTTGCTCAAAAACTCCAAGTGGAAGTTTTTTGATAAAATAATTATCAGTCTTTAATGTTATTATAATATTTATATTCTAATAGTTACTTTGATTAGCAGCTGCAAGTGGTTTAGCCTGCGTGATAGTAGGAAATTGTAATTTTTATTATACACATATTTAAAAAAAAACTGGAGTGCGTGTCGGAATTGAGCCCTGAGGGCTTCGTAAAAACTAACCTATGTCTGAGACTCCATTCCGGAATTGGACTATTTTCCAATTCCGGAATGGAGTCTCAGAAGATTTTTCCGAATAGCAAAAAAAAAATGTGACGTAACAACAAATTTACAGTTTTCGAATTTATTCCTATATTTGTGCTTTAGGACCTTTGTTTCATGCCAAATTTCAGGATTCTGGGTCAACAGGAAGTACCCTATGAATTTTGATTTCCTCTAGAGTGTCGAAATGTACGTTTTTTGCCACATAAACCGAAGTATCTTTTTTTCTCGTTAACTTACAATTCTGATTTTTCTACAACTTCAAGAGTCCGCAGACTTCTTGAGTATATGGTTTTAATTTCAACTCGATATCTCCACGCGTTCCCGAGATAAAGGGTCTTGACAGACACACAGACGGACAACAAAGTGATCCTATAAGGGTTCCGTTTTTTTCTTTTGAGGTACAGAACCCTAAAACAATAAAAAATAGGACAGCTGATGTAACTATGTACACGAACGAGCTTAACCCAAGGTTTATACCAAGGGAACATATTCCTGGGTTAAAATGTTTCAACCAAATCCGTTCAGCCGTTCAAGCGTAAAGAAGTAACAGACATACACATACACACACACACACACACACACAAACTCATGCCTTTATAATTAGTGAGATAATAAAAAAAATCATGACGAAGATTAAACTAAATCTAAAAAAACATTATGTAGCAGTTTCAGATACTTATAAGCTTGAACCTGTGGCTTGAACAAATTTTTGCGGTCGGCTTGTTTTGATATCAAGGGGAAATGTGAGAGAGTGTCTCTAGTGCTTAAGAATCTATTTTCGAACGGAATTGCGTAGGGGCCAGCAGAGCACGAGCCTAGTGGGGTCAGTGGTTGACAACCGAAACGGAAACTCGTGATCCTGGAACGCAAAGGGTAAAGAAAGAACTTAAGTGTTTTTTTTTCGGGTGGGAAAATCATCTAGTGACATCCCCCGATCTTGGGCAGAGCGGGAGATAGTGTCAGACTTTTACTGACTAAAAACCCACGCCTGTTCCTTCTTTGCTATTGTTTCAGGGCCCCGGAGATCTCTTTCGCATCACCCATGGCCCCAGTAGGCTTCGACCCTGCTGGGCGTCTACGTTTGCTGAAATCTCCTTGAGGCGCGCGTGGAACACTACGCGCCGTCGACTTGGGCTCGGTCCGGACGGCTATTGGACAGAACATAGGTGTGGTTTTAGTCAGTACAAATCTGACACGCCCTTCCATTGCTCTCTAGAGTGGCAGAAGTTATAAGATGATTTCCCACCTTAAAAAAGAGCTAGCTGTTAAACGTCCTTTATATATGTCGTGGCCAAATCTTAGAACTGATCACTTCACGATATGGCCAACTAACACTGGCCAGATTGTTTAAACGCTAACATTTGATGAATGATTTGGTTTTTTTTTTCATTTATTTTTTATTATGATTTCGTATTTCCACTTTATTTATTCATTGTTTTTTTTCCTTTCCCTGTAATTTATTCATATTTATCTATTTTATTCTAATCTATTAGCACACAATACCGTGCCGACGTCTTTATGTCGATACCGTTACCGGCCCACGCTGAAAACCAGCGCCGTAGACTCATCGCATTTTGCGTGTGGTCAAGGCATTATGCTGAGCGTTCGCCATTTTGCGCGGAGGTGGCGCATATTTCTTTAACATAATATACTTATAATTTGTTTGTTCTAAATTTGCGCCTTGTTACACCAAATAAAATATTTTTCTTTCTTTCTTTTTCTTTCTATATGCAATCCTCGTTTGGCCATATCATTGATGTAGGATTTCAATGATAATAAAAAGTCTAAAGAAAGTAAGGCCAAACGAAGATTGAAATATCACCAAGCTTTAACGTTTAAAATGATCTGGCCAGTTTTACTTGGCTATATCTTGAAGTGACCAATTTCTTTGATTTGGCCACGACATAATTATATAACTTTCTTGCCATTCAAGTTACTATAATTTTCCCCATGTTCAATATAAACATAGATAGTACGTTGGTTCGCTACTCACTATTTAACGTTAGTAGTCGTAACAATGCTCAAACAAAAGCTGTAGGCGCCAATTAAGCCGGAACAGTTGTAGTTTAAAATTAATAGCTTTGGAGTTGTTTTTAAATTTATTTTAGATCTAAAGTTTTATGTTCTACCACAGAAGTTTTGGAGTATGGTATCGAGCGGGCAGCCGGAGTTCATTAATGAAGTTTAGACTGTTAAATAATTTGATATTATCTTAATAAGTGATTCTGGTTTTTATGGAAACTATTGTTGTTTCAAGTTTTAAGTGGTTCTGGGAACTGGTTTAACAATTTACTAATTTATTGTTGGCAAAAGTAATAGTGCTTTATACTTTTGTTGTATAAAATTTACAGTTTTTTAAACTTCCAAGAAGTTGCTGGTTCCTGAAACACAGAAATTCAAACCTGGCTCTGCGGTCAGGATTTAACACATTTTGTATTAGACCGTTTGCGTCTTTAATTTTTCTTTTAATAAAGAGTTATTATCTATATTACATGTATATATTCGGAGAGAAAACTTCCTTATCAAATACAATCGGAGTAGAGGCCCTCGTTTTGTGATGGGCTCTTAGGTCTGAGATATCATTAGAAAAGGCGGGGGACGAACCTATTCTGGTCAACGGTGGTTCTCAAGTCTTCCAGGAAGATTAAGGCCTTATTGTCAGGTGAACGCCTTCAAAACCTTATTAACTTAACAGAAAATCAGTTTAGTTTTACTACTGGGAAGGGAACAACAGACGCGATCCATGCAATTAGACTGGTTATGGGAAAAGCCCGCGAAAGCAAACAAAATCTGTGGATGGTATTTATAGATCTAGAAAAGGCTTTTGATCGTGTACCGAGGAGCATAAAAGTTGTATGGCAAGCCCTAAGAGCTCAAAATATCCCTGAACACTATATAAAACTCATTATGGATTTATTTTTTATTAATAAACTAGCTGTTGCCCGCGACTTCGTCTACGTTAAGTTGGTAAAACTGTACAATCATTCTGTGCTTGCAATTCATTCTGAAAGCATCGTAATTATTTATTGTACTTTCACATAAAACTGTTAAAGGTAAAAACGCAAATTACCTTCAGGATACATGTTATGTACTCGTCCAGATCCAGATGTATGAACGTCAATGAATAGAAAGAGTATGTAAGGGTCGTAGCAGTTGGCATTTCTGCCTACCCCAAGGGAAAAGGCACTAGGTAATGTATGTTTCTGGTTTATGTTCCGGTAAAACAACATTGTCACAGTGAGCACGTCACAATCGCAGCGGTAATGCCTGTCTTTGAGGAGTGGCTACAGAGGCGTCACGGCATCCTCTCTTTGTGCAGGACTCACCGGATGTGGGTGTTTCGGGAGGTATCTGTATCGAATTCAGCGAACACTCGAGTCTCACCATTGTGCGGATCGCCCGGAGAATACGATGGAACTTACGGTGGAAGTCAGTCCCGCTTGGTAGGAGCGCCGGCGCCGCCGTGTCCTCATGGAGGCGATTAGTGGAAAAAATGACAACCAGTAGCCTCCTTCAGTGAAGCACTACGATCGAAGAAGGTGGCTGAAACTATGAAGGATGATGAGGGAAGTGATGCTCCAGGTGTTAAAAGCCGCAGGGCGATTGCGGTGGAGCCGTCCGGTCATCTGGTCAAAGCAATCCTGAATCGACGGCGCGTAGTAACCTACGCGCGACTCATAATGATGTCAGCAAATGGATAGGGCCCTCTAGGGCCAATGTCTGCTAAGGCTGCGAGATTGTTCGAAAGAGTTACCTCCTGTAAAATTTTCGCCTCAATAATGTTTCACTGAAGGGTTTAAGCCGTCAGACAGCTTTGGTAGAGGTAAACGAAGGAACATAATCGGACACCGACCTTCAGCTTTTTTTTTTTTATTAGGTGGGAAAATCATCTAATGACAAATCACGCTCTTGGGCGGAGCGAGAGATAGTGTTAGACTTTTACTGACTAAAAACCCACTCCTGTTCCTTCTTTGCCTTCATCCCGGGGCCCCGAGCTTCGCTTTCACACTACCCGTGGCCCCAGTAGGCTTCGGCCCTGCTGGGCCCCTACGATTTGCTGACATCTCCCTGAGGCGCGCGTGGAACAATACGCGCCGTCGACGACTTGGGCTCGGTCCGGACAGTTACCGGACGGTCGGACGGCGAGCCACCCATTACTCGCCGTCCGCAAGGCCGCGCCTACGGTGGCCGGAAATCGGGATCGGAATCCCGGCGGCGGTTAGGGCGTGAGGACGGTTGCCTCACGCGATCGGCCGCCTCCTTTGCTAGCATTACTGCTTCGCAGAAGGAGGCGACCGCCTGCCACTCCTCCTCACTCCGGACCATGGCCTGTACCAATGCCCGGCGCGAGAGATCACTGCCGCCGATCGCCCCCACGAGGACACGGCGTTGCTCTGCCCAGGCGGGGCACACCTCTACCGTATGCTCCACCGTGTCCTCCGGACGGTCCACACAATGGCGGCATCCAGGCGTTTCTTCCGCACGAATTCGGTGCAGGAACCTCCCGAACTTACCATGTCCGGTGAGGACCTGCGTCATGCGGTAGGTAAGGACGCCATGTGGTCTTTCCAGCCACTCCTCAAAGAGGGGACTTACCGACCTTCAGCTGGATAACGTTTGCACTGATGGTGCAAAGCCAAAAAGCCAGTGAATCCAAAAATTACCATCATCATCAACTATCTTCCTCCACAACAGTACTTATGAAGAATTTGCGAGAGCATGCTTGAATTGATTGTTGCAGCTTGATCATTTGGGGCGTAAAAATTACTTCTTCATTTACCTAGGATTTTTTGGTGTGTATTTGACTGACGTCCTCGTATATCAGACAAATGTTATTCCATAGTGGGAACTACCCTATGAAGAGTCTCCAACTTTTGAATGAATTTCGGTGAAATCTTGAACGCGTGAATCCCTGTCCAATCGAACTCGCATATTGAAGGCCAAACCGAGAGGTTACTGACGCCGATTGCCTCTATGAAGACACGGCGGTATACCCAAGAAGGATAGACCTCCACCGCATGCTACAACGGGTCCTCCAGGCGATTTGTAAAATGGTAATATCAGAGTACTTCCAACCGAATCCGGAACAGAAACCGCGTGAAACACCCTCAACAGTCCTGAGCTTGTGTATCCATAAAACAATGAAATTCCGGTAAACAAATGTAGCAGCCGATTAGTGTTATCCCTGAGACTGGCCTCCCTCAGAGGGTGGTTCCAGTGTTGGTTACCACTCACTGCAAGGAGGTAACGTACGGATGTCGACGTAAGGCTGCAAGGAATCTGAGATACATCATACGTTGTCGAACTGTGATCAGGAACGCAAACCTTTCGACCCAGTTTTATATGAAGCAGTGACTGCTAATAATAAAACACACCATTATTAGGCCGCAAGGTGCCATCATCCCGGAGGACACAGTGGAGCACACAGAGGTGTGTGTTGTCCTCGTTGAGGCAATCGGCGTCAGTCACCTCTCGCGCCGGGCCTTGTGACTTTGGGCTATGGTCCAGAGCGAGGAGGACTGGCAGACGGTCGCCTCCTTTTGCAAAGCCGTAATGCTAGTGAAGGAGGAGGCCGCACGCGTGAGGGAACGAACGTCCTCACGCCGAGCCGAGATTCTGACCCCGACGACCAGCCACGGTAGACGCGGGCTTGCGGACATCCAGCAATCGGTCGTCCACAGCCGTCCGGCCGTCCGGTAATTGACCGGACCGAGCCCAGTCGTCAACAGCGCGTAGTGATCCACGCGCTCCTCAAAGAGATGTCGCAAAGGGCAACTGAAGGACACAGGTGTGGTTTTAGTCAGTAAAAGTTTGACACGCCTTCCCGCTCCAACCAGAGTGGGAGAAGTCATTGGATGACTTCCACCCTTAAAAAAAGAAAAATAAAGGTGCCATCATTATCATTATCATTTCAGCCGAAAGACGTCCACTGTTGGACATAGGCCTCCCCAAGTGTCACCATAATTACCAATCCTGTGCGTCTCGCATCCATCGGATTCCCGCGACCCTCACCAGGTCATCGGTCCACCTGGGGGCCTTCCAACGCAAGGTGCCATGCTACCCCTTCTGAAAATTTGGCCTTGTTATTTTAAAGTCAATAATTAAATACATATAAGTATTTACTTATATCGCCTTTGGTTGGTATCCCTTGAATAATCACGGTCAATTAGTTTGTTACAACCACGGGGGAAAAAAGCAGTAGGATTAAAAATGTCTCCGTCTAACTCCAGTTTAATCATAACGGTTTTCGTCCAATTTTAAACAATAAAACTGTCTGCAAACTTGGGCGATGGTCATTCTTCCGCCACTCAGAAAATTACGTAAAATACACAATGCCATCTATCAAATATGATGTTCAACTATCATTGTCATCATTATTTCTACTTTCAGTCTTTAGATGGCGTTGCGAGTATCTGAATTGCGTGTGGCATATTTACATTTTAGTACGTGATTTTACTCGCCGCTTTGATTTTATTATGTGTTTTGATTAGTTTTTACAAAATATTTAGAAGATATCGAATAGAAATGTCAATTTTATTTTGAAAAAATGGTAAAAGTTATTTTATTACAAAAAAGAAGATAAAATAATGACAAAATTTTTAACTGTAGCCGGGGATCGAACGTGGCAAATGTCGTTCAATATCGACATTTTCGATTATTGCTCACCCACCATAGCAAATAGCGTGATAATATGTAGCCTAACAGTTGACCCGGCCTATAAGGATTATGTATGCAAAATTTGAACAGGATTGGTTCAGTAGTTTTTTCGCCAACTAATACCAACGCTCCACCATTTTACTGTTTTATTATATGTATAGATAAATAATAATAAATAATAATAATATGGACAATAATGTGCAAACCTGTGTCAGAAGCCCAGCCGGTCTGTCGGGGAGCTTTGATATCAAAGCAGGAGTTCATCAAGGTAGCGCATTAAGTCCCTTGCTGTTTGATATCATCATGAACTACCTTACCGAGAAAATCCAGAAACCCACACCATGGAACCTCGTATACGCAGAGATGTTGCTCTCATCTCGGCTAGTATAAACAAAATATAGTATTCTTAGAAACCAGAAGTGAGGACAGTTTTTTAAAAAATAACGCACAATTACTTCCTAAATTATTTAATCAACGATCAAAGTTTAATTACCGAAAGCACAACAAATGATAATTTAAAATTAAGACATCCGAACTCTAATTACTGCAAATGATATAAATCAATTATCAAAATAACAATATAACGACTAAATGTAAAAGTACAAACGAGGGTAGCGATGTTCAACCGTTGCCGACCGATAATCGAGTGAACCCGTTGCTTTTTTTTTTTTTTTTTTTGTGTGTGGCCTCTCGCAGGTCAACCTAGGAGGTTGTCGGCTGCTTAACCGGTCTTGCCTGTGGCGGCCTCGATTCGAGAATCAAAGCCTCCAGCCAGGGCTTACTTAACTAACTTAAAAACTAAGCGACTACACGCTAAGGGCACCCCCTGTGGGGTACGGACCTCGGCTTAGGGCGACGCTGGGGGGGGGCAGCAAGGGACGGGCTGGATCGCACAAAGATATTATTATTATTAACGGGGAATTTTAAAACTACGGCTCAGCGGCGCGGGCTGGCTCGAGCAAAGGACGGGGAGGACGTTGACGGGTCTGATCAAAGGACGGGGAGGAGAGGAACCCGTTGCTAAGCGCGCGCCGTCTTTTATAGCGCACCGCTTGAGCCAGGTTTTGGAGAAGGAGGTTTCGCTAAGACGGCCGTTCCTGACAGCGAGGCGTCCTCGACCGCATCTTGTCTTGTGTCATCATCAGGTCCACCATCACCAGACTGGCCGTCATCCTCAGACTGGCCATAATCATCTGCAAAGTAACAACAACACATACTGTACATTTGTTTTCTTGCGTCACTTATGTGTCTGAAGCCAAAGAGTAGTAAGCACTTGAACTAATGTTGTTAAGTACACGATAGTGAGCGTGCACTCCCACCATCAGGTACCCAACTAAATAGGAAGGTTTCTTAGGTAATTTAAATGTAAATTTAAATGCTTCAGACTAAAAAAAATTACAAAGCAAAATCATTGATTCTAAGCACTAAAACGTAAATGGAACTAAATAGCATTCCAAGCAATGGAATTCCGGACTCCCATTGGATAGAATACTAGCCAAGATAAATAGATAGTAGTGAAGCTAATAATACTTAACCAGAACAGAAGCCATGAACCAGGGGTCCAGGCCAAACAGAAGTCATAAGCCAGAGGCTCAGACCAAACAGAAGCCATGAACCAGGGGTCCAGGCCAAACAGAAGTCATAAGCCAGAGGCTCAGACCAAACAGAAGCCATGAACCAGAGGTCCAGGCCAAACAGAAGTCATAAGCCAGAGGCTCAGACCAAACAGAAGCCATGAACCAGGGGTCCAGGCCAAACAGAAGTCATAAGCCAGAGGCTCAGACCAAACAGAAGCCATGAACCAGGGGTCCAGGCCAAACAGAAGTCATAAGCCAGAGGCTCAGACCAAACAGAAGCCATGAACCAGGGGTCCAGGCCAAACAGAAGTCTTCCAGTTGCTTACCAGCCTCGAAGAAAGCGGAGCATGCGTCAGGCGTCCACTCGCCGCGCCAGAGCACCATATGCTCGGCAGCTGCCTGGGTTTTTTTGCCATACGAGCCAGCCAGTAGTTCCAGCTCGTAGCGGTGATGTGGCAGTACACGAAGGACCTTATAGGGCCCCCGCATACCAGAGTCGAGCTTTCCTGTGCTCTGCAATGCCTTGTTGACAAAGACATAGTCCCCAACAGCGTAGGCTCGTGGCTGTCGCCGGTTCTGATTGGTGTATTCGTCTTGACGCCGCTGATTAGCTGTAAGTAAGTCTGAGGCACGCTGTCTCCTGAGCGTCATATGTGCTTCTCGATTAGGGTTACGGTTCTCCAGTGCGACGTCACGCACTAGAGATCTTATAACTGGGGTAGCTGCATCAATCCCAACGAGGAGTTGTAATGGCGAGGCTTGTGTAGTAGCCTGTCTGGTGACATTTAAATTGAGCTGCACCTTCCATAAAGCGTCAGCCCACTGAGAACCTTTATGTCCCACCTCTACCCGTAACATGTTTAAGACAGTTCTGCAGTACCTTTCTGCTTGTCCGTTTTCTCGATGCATTCCAGGTGTGATGAAATGAACAGAGCAGCCCAAGCTACTAACCCAGTCTCGGAAGGCTACGCTTTCAAACATTCTCCCTCTGTCACATATGATAGTAGTTGGAGACCCGAACAAAGATATCACATTGGTGAACACCCGTTTTAATTCGTCCGAGTCTTGACGATACATAGAGTACAGCAGACAAAATTTTGAAAAGCTGTCAATTACTATCAAAACGTACTTAAACCCGTTTGATTCTGGAAGCGGGCCCAATATATCGGCATGAATAACACAGAATGGGTTATCGGGCTTCGACCAAGACTGAATCGGTTGTGGGGGTGCTTTAGGTACTTTCTTATGAGCTAAACATACAAGGCAATGACTAACATATTTTCTAACAAATTGTCTAACACTAGGAAACCAAAAGTGACGTAATATAAGATCCGTCGTTCGGTCGGCTCCAACATGATCATGCTCATCATGAAAAGCTCTTAAAAGGCTAAGCCGGTAACCTTTAGGGATATAACACAACAATCGTGGTTCTTCCCCGGTTGGTGTATATTTGTAGTACAAAAGTTCATTTTTAATTAGATACCTTGAAGAATCTAATTGACCCTCTCTTAACTTAACAATTAAATCTTGGGTTTCCTCATCCGCAGTCTGAGCGACCTTTGCCCAATTATTAGGATTGCGAATGTGTGATACGTTTGCGGTTTCAGGAGGGTGCCGGCTTAGAAAATCAGCGTGCTGCATCATGGATCCCTTTCTATATTCCAAAGTAAAGGTAAAGTCTTGTAGGTAAACCCACCAACGCGCGACACGAGGCAACAAATCTTTTTTTGTTTCAGTTAACTTCAACGAATTACAATCCGTCACTATTTTGAAATTGATACCAATTAAATAATGACGGAAGTTCTGAAGTGCGCGTACAATTGCTAGGGTTTCCAGCTCGTAGCTGTGATAGCGACTCTCTGCGCCCTGTGTGGACCTACTATGGTAACTGACTACTCTCTTTCGTTTACCGGCATGCTCCTGCAATAACACCGCACCTACACCGATAGAGCTGGCGTCGGTATGAAGCTCCGTGGGCAAACTTGGGTCAAAGATTGCTAAAACTGGTTCATGGGTCAAACAATGAATAATGTAGTCGCGTGCCACATCTTGTTCTGAACCCCATTTGAAAGGTTCTCCCTTTCTTAATAATCTAGCAATGCAAGAAGTTTTAGAAGCGTAACCCGCGATATAACGCCTAAAATACCCGGCTAGACCCAAAAATTGGCGAACCCCCTTAACATTGGTAGGTTTTGGAGAATTTACCAGCGCCTCTATTTTTCTAGGGCTCGGCCGCACCTGACCATTACCGACTACCCGTCCTAAGTACTCTATTTCGGTATCTAAGAAGGTACATTTTTTTAAATTAACCGAAAAACCGGCATTCGTGAGGGTACTCAAAACTTGACGTAGCAAGTCGAGTCCCTCAGGAACTCCGTTTGACATTAAAAGCACATCGTCGATATACGTTAACACTCGCCCACTTTCAATATAGGGTTTCAAAGTTTTTGAAATGATTCTTTGATAAATTATGGGGGCGTTAGCTAACCCATAGGGCATTTTCAAATATTCGAAATGCCCTTCGGGCGTTACGAAGGCGGTTTTGGAAATCGAATCGTCGTCTTTTAATGGCACTTGATGGAATCCAGTTGCCATATCTAAACTGGTGAAGAACTTAAAACAACCAAGCCTATCGATGTGGTCATCGATCAAGGGCAAAGGAAATCGTTCTTTGACCGTTATAGCATTAAGTGTCCGATAATCGACGCACATCCTATCACTCCCGTCCTTTTTCTTGACGAGGATGATAGGACTGGCGTAGTCGGACTGTGACTCACGAATGATTTCCTTTGAGAGTAGGTCATTAATAATATCCCGAACTCTATTTTTTTCGTCACAAGAAAGCTTATAAGGCCTATGAACTACCGGGGCACTCGATGTTAATCTTATTTCCATACTACCCGTATTCACAGTTGATGTAGCAGTCCCCGTAATAAAAGAACTCGAAAACTCGCGGATGATATCGAGCAAAAGATTCCTATCATTGCCGACTAACGGCGTTTTAATGTTTTCATAGTCAACGGTAGATACGTGCAGTACAGAGGGCACACTGTCTAATCTCATGAGCCGGTGTAAGTTATTACTACGCGTGTAGGTAATTCCCTCTCTGTCTAATACATCCGTGCCAATCAGAATAGGTGCCGTAATACACCCAACAGGGACCACATACAAATCAACTTCCAAAGACACTTCAGGAAATTCAATCATCGTTACAACATATGACGTTGATTCAATCTCCTGGCTGCCTATACCTCTCAACAAACGATACGTTGGGATTCGATTAAAATTAAAATATTTAAGAACCGATTCTAAAATCAACGAGATATCAGACCCACTGTCAATCAAAGTATCTATAGGCACCTTTTGAATAACAGCAGACATTATGTTGTCTCGTTTCGATTGACACTTGAGCAAAAATTTATTTCAGCTGATTTCTTTTCATTACGTTCAGTCCCAGACTTTTGTTTCGAAAAGCATGTATCAATTACGTGACCGTTACGTTTACAATAAGTGCAAAACTTGACTGATTTATCACCCGATGTTGAAGGCGTTGACGTCACGGTATCTGCTGACGATGGAGCGTTAGTACCAACTTTAGGCCTTTTCCCGCAGTTATATTTCGTATGACCAGCTTTACGACAATAATGACACACTATTTTACTATCTCCCGATTTGGTTGCTTCGTGTTTACGCGATGATGACAATCCTTCATTGTTTGAGCGGGAAGGATTGTTTAAACTGCGCGTCTCGGTTTTTGGTTTGATATATACCGACAAAAATTCGACTAAATTATTTATTTTAAGTTTCGCATTCGTTGCCGCAGCCTTTATTTGAGCATCAGTAATACCTCTGACAATTATTGCAACTTTCAGTTCATCAGACAAGCCCTTCGCAATATTAAGACGCAAAAGAGACTTGCGAGCATATTCGGCGTATGTCGGAAATTTATTTGAATTACTACACATAACCTCAAATAAAATTGTAGCAACGTCTACATTACGAGGGCACAGTGAACGGAACTCTAACTTAAAGTTGCTCCACGAACGATCATTTGTTATCCAATCGTTAAGCCATGACTTCGCTTCACCACGCAAACAACTTCCTATACGCCCTAGACACTCGCGATCGTCCCATTTATTTAAATTACGAGCGCGGTCTACCTCCGAACACCAAACGTCAAAGTCGTGTAGGTTAGGATCGAAGGGAGAAATATAAAAATTATGCGATCTCTCTTGAACTAAACAAGACAATGCGCCAACGAGCTTATCTGTCACGTCATTATCCCGGTCGAGCGTACGCGACTTCTGCCTAGTGAAAGTTTCCTGCTCCCGTGAAACATGCTCCGCAACAGGCGTAGACACGCGACACGTTGTCGAAGTCGGGAAACGGCTCTCAATAGAATTCAAGCGAGCTAATATTTGACCTAAGGCCTGATCACGCGGAGAATCACGGCGGCTATATGAGGTGTCACGACGTCTATGACCATTTCGTGGACTACGGGACACATTACGACGTCTCGAAGAGGTACGTTCGCGACCATGAGAACGCTCACGGTACCTACGCGGTGAAGGAGTGTAATTGCTCCTTCCGGAACCGTGGCTACGATTACGCGATCTACTTCTCAACGCTCGAGAACGATTACGATGCGATCGACGCGAATCGTTTAGTTTTTCAACGCTTGTCGAACGTCGAGGCATATCTCAGAAATTAAATGATCAGGTATAAAATGTAACACCCACCGATACTCGCAAATACACAAAAACAAAACTTGCAGTAATTAGGTCGAATTCAAACTCTAACGGACATTTATTTTAACCTAAAACAGGTGGCACAAACAGCACTAAGCACGTGGTCTATCCCACTTCTGATCTTAGAAACCAGAAGTGAGGACAGTTTTTTAAAAAATAACGCACAATTACTTCCTAAATTATTTAATCAACGATCAAAGTTTAATTACCGAAAGCACAACAAATGATAATTTAAAATTAAGACATCCGAACTCTAATTACTGCAAATGATATAAATCAATTATCAAAATAACAATATAACGACTAAATGTAAAAGTACAAACGAGGGTAGCGATGTTCAACCGTTGCCGACCGATAATCGAGTGAACCCGTTGCTAAGCGCGCGCCGTCTTTTATAGCGCACCGCTTGAGCCAGGTTTTGGAGAAGGAGGTTTCGCTAAGAGTATATACTTATAATTTGTTAGTTCTAAATTTGCGTCTTGTTCCGCAAAATAAAATGTTTTTCTTTCTTTTCTTTTCTTTCAAATGCAAGAAAGTTTAGAGCAATGGAGGAAATCTCTAGAGTTGAACGGTAAACCGTTTAAACCGCACTAAGCAGACACAAGACAGAGTACATGGTATGCAACTTTAACTTCAATGAATCTAAAACATCTAGCGCGGAAGTCAAATTGGATGGTTTCGCCTTACCTATAGTAAATAAATTTAAATACTTTTTTTTTATTTTTTTTTTATTAATGGTATGCTCGCGTTTGACCACTATCTCACCTGATGGTAAGCAATGATGTGGTCGACGATGGAGCACGCTTGCCTAGAAGTAGCCTATTCACTCTTGACTTAAAGACCCCTAAGTTGTAGTTATCTGGAAACACAGACTCCGGCAAGGAATTCCACTCCTTGGCTGTACGCATAATAAATGTGTTCTTAAAACGTTTTGTGCGTATGGGTGGGATGTCGACCATGTACCGGTGGCGCAACGCCGTACGTCTAGTGGTCCGATGATGGAACGGACTTGGCGGAATTAGATTGTGCAATTCCAGTGCACACTCCCCGAAATGTAAACGATAGAAAACCGACAGGCTAGCAACTCGGCGGCGATGCCCAAGGCTTTGGAGCTTCGACTCAACAAGTGCATCATTGCCGATGATCCTCTTGGCTCGCCTCTCAATCGACTCTAGCGCATCAAGCTGGTATTTGGCAGACCCGTCCCAAAGATGAGAGCAGTACTCCATACACGATCGTACTTGCGCTTGATAAAGGTTGAGCAGCTGTTCCGGCGTGAAGTACCGTCTCACCTTTGCTAAGATCCCCAATTTTTTGGCAGCCAGTTGAGCCTTTGCCTCAATGTATGAGCCGAAATTGAGAGTAGACGATAGGGTAACCCCAAGAAGCTCAAGGTGGTCGGTTATTGGCACGGTCACACCTTGGAAAGATGGAGCCGGTTGGAATTGACTCCGTTTAGCGGAAAAAAGACACGCTTGGGTTTTAGTTGCATTGAACTTGACCAGATTGGCATCGCCCCAATCGGAAACCGCCTTCAAGGACGAGTTCAAGCGTTCAACCATAGCCTCTCGGGATGACTGGATCTGTGACCCACTAGCACGTGCATCAGACACATATCTCACGGCAACAGTGCTGTCGTCTGCATACCCAAAGATACCGGGTTTAAGTAAGTCATTTATGTGCAGCAAAAACAGTGTTGCCGAGAGTACCGACCCCTGAGGGACCCCGGCATTAATATCCATTTGACCGGACGAATAGCCATCAACAACCACTCGGATGGATCGATCCCTCAAGAAGTCTGCGATCCAATCACACAGACCAGTGGGTAGACCGAAGGAAGGAAGCTTAGCAATAAGGCTTTCGTGCCAGACCCTATCGAAAGCCTTTGAGATATCAAGGGAGACGGCAAGCGCTTTCCCATGCTTCTCGATGGCCTCGCTCCTGATGTGAATGGCATACGCTAGAAGGTCCCCAGTGGACCGATTTTGGCGAAAACCGTATTGCCGGTCACTGAGGATGTCGTTAGCTTCTAGGTATGCCAGAAGTTTCTTGTTAAGCACCCGTTCCATACTTTTACAGAGGGCGGACGTAACAGAGATGGGTCTGTAGTTTGCTGGGTCAGCTCGACTGCCCTTCTTGGGCACAGGCTACACTTTAGCTTGCTTCCAAGCAATCGGCACTTTTCCAGTCTCATATGAGATGCGAAATAGGCGTGTCAAGATCGGAGACAATTCAGGCGCACAAGTTTTAAGTACAATTGCTGGTATCCCGTCGGGGCCACTAGCTTTGTTCACGTTGAAGTTACGCAGGACCCTACGAACGTCCTTTTGATGAATACGAACGTCTGACATCCTCGTCGCGCATCCATCAGGAGAAACAGGTAGCCGTGCGTCACCAGAATTCAGACGAGAAGATTCCGCAAAAAGAGAGGCAAACAAGTTTGCTTTCTCCTCAGCGGTGTGAGCCAGTGACCCATCGGGTTTCAGCAGTGGCGGAAGTGACGGACGGCAGAAGTTCGATTCAACCGACTTAGCCAGGGACCAAAACGCTTTACTACCTGCGGGGTATGAAGCAAGTTTGCTCCCAATTCGGCTTAAGTGGTCAAACCGAGACCTCCGCAACACCTTCTTGCAGGACTTGGCAGCCCTGTTAAAGGCCTTCTTCTTTTGAGCCACGTCGCTTGCTTTGCGCGTACGAACGTCGGCCCAAGCTCGATATGCCGCGTGCTTAAGCGCGTCTGCGCGATCACATTTGGCGCCAAACCATGGACTAGCTTGGTCAGACATTGTTACGTCAGAGAATGGGATGAAGTACTCCATCCCCTGTCGCAACACATCCGTCACGGCATCTACGCACGACGAAGCATCATCTGAAGAAAAGCAAGTGGGCTGCCAAGGATAGCATGCGAAGAAAGACCGCAAGCCATCCCAATCTGCTGACCTGTATCGCCAAACCCGCCGGGTGCCCCTAGGGCTGGGATCGGGCGGGGAGTAGACAGACACAGACTTAACTAGACAGTGGTCGGAACCGCCTAAAGGCGAACTTATCGACACAGAGTAGCGGTCTGGATCTGTTGTCAGCAGAAGGTCCAGGCAATTGGCTGTGTGCGAATCCACATCCGGCACCCTCGTTGCCCCCTGGACCAGCTGAGTGAGATTTAATGCTAGCGCTAGCTTTCGCATCTCTCGCCCAGCGTGGTCCGTGGACTGGTACGGGAAAAGCCACTCTTGGTGGTGGGCATTAAAATCCCCCAGTAACACCAATTGGGCAGAAGGGTACCGATGCTGAGCCGCATCCGCCGCCTCACTCAGATGCTGTGTGAGCCCAGATGTCTCCTGATCTCCGCTGTGCGAGCGGTAGACACAAGCGTAGATTATTTTATCTAGGCCTGTGTCCACCAAAGTCCAAAGCGTCGAGAACCTGGAGTCCTCAAGGTTACGGAGACGCCGATAGCAGATGTCGTCCCGGGCGTACATACATACACCCGCACGTGGTTTGAAATTGTGCTCCAAGGTAAAACCTGGGTAAGAAAGGAAAGAAAGTCGGACGGACCTCTGATCTGCGTCTCCGAAAGGAAGAAGAGAGCTGGTTTTTCAGTCTCGAGGTGGTGGTGGACTGCGACGAGATTGGAGTGCAGACCTCGTATGTTAGTGAGGTGCACTTAGGATCGGTAATCGTGGAAGTCGGATCAATAACAGCCGACATTTACACAGAAAACGATGTCTGGAATCCAAAATGTGCATGTTACGTTGGGCGGGTGGAGTTAATATCAAAGACAAAGTACGTAACGAACACACAAGGGGAAGTTTCAAGGTAACGCCCATCACTGAAAAAACTCAGAGTCCAGGTTAAGATGGTATGGATATGTTATGCGGAGACCCGATAAAGCTACACAGAAGAGAGGGAGAACGCAAGTTACCTGGATGATAAATGTCCGCAAGGACATGCAAAAGCTAAGCCTTACGGATGACGATGCTTATCAGCAAAATGAATGGCGCAGCATGATTAAGAAAGCCGACCCCGCGTAACGGGAAGAGGCGAGGGCAAAGAAAAATACATCTACATATATAAAACTGGGCAAGTGCGAGTTGAACTCACGCAAACAGTTCAATTCTCGAATTGAGTTATGAATATTTTTCGAATCGCAATTTTTTTTTTTTATGTAACTACAAATTTACAGTTTTCTGATTCTTTCCTATTCCCTCGAAATACACGGTTTTTGTGACATAAACGGCCGTATTTTTTATTTTTTGCCGTTAACGGCAAAAAAAGACAGAAGCTTGATGCAAGAAGGCGGATGTTTGATATTTTCACAGCTTCGAGAGACCGCAAACCTGAGTGTATAGTTTTAAAATCAACTCGATACCTCCACGCGTTCCCGAGATAAAGGGTCTTGACAGACAGATAGACAGATGGACGGACCACAAAGTGATCCTATAAGGGTTCCGTTTTTTCCTTTTGAGGTACGGAACCCTAATAAAAGGACAAACTGAATAACTGACATATCAACGCATAACCAAAACCTTTCCTTTTATGACGTAGACGAGCACTAAGAGTGGATTTTCTCAAATTCACTCCCTCAGGGGATGAAAAAGGGGTCCAAAGTTTGTATGGAAAAATCTAGTGTCACGCGGGCGTAAGTAATCCTTATTAGTTTGGTCAAAATTTTGGCTACAAAATATCATGCTATTTTTAATAAAACTAATAAAAATGCTTTTATTTTGCAAGTCCATTAATTTAACGTAACGCCTTTATTTTGATAAGGGCTAAGTGTTAAGTATTGACTCATAAAATATGAAAATTACACTTAGGAGCACATTCAAACAGCTGCTTTCAAAGGTTAAATATTAAAAGAAAACTAGTTTTTATCTCAACTAGTTTCCAAAGAAGTGTATCTTAAGAATTTTGTAAGCGTACATTATGAAGCAAGTACTAGGAACCTTAAAGTAACGGCTGTATATAAATCTTTTTGATAGAATCACATAATGCCCTACTGCGCCAAAATGCGATATCTCAATTTTTCGAAAATTTGTTTTTTTTTTGTATCGATATGCCTAAAACGCTCTGCATTACAACGGCTACTCGAAAAACCAATATCTTCATTGGAATATTGAAAAAAAAAACTTTCCTCCAATCCTTAGTTATCTACACTTAATGATATTATAAAGAGGTAGAGTTTTTATGTTTTTTTTTCTTTTGTGAGGTACTGGTCCAATTGCAAAAATTTTTTCACCGATAGAAAGCTGATTTATTCCTGAGCGACATAAGCTATATTTTATGTACGCGGGCGAAGCCGCGGGCAAAAGCTAGTAATAATATAAATTCAAAAGTAACTGCATTGTTTGTTACGTCTTCTAACCTAAGCCACTAAACCGATCTTAATGGAATTTAACTTTAGACAGTCTACGACATGGAAAAGGACTTGAGATGCATTTTATTAACATAGCAAGCCTGTGAAGCCGTGGGCAGAAGCTTTCATTTAGTATACGTCACAAAGATGGCTCCTTTTTGAGGAGTGGCTGGAAAGACGTCACGGTGTCCTTACCTTCCACATGGCGCAGGTCCTCACTGGATATGGTTAGTTCTGAAGGTTTCTGTCCAGATTCGTGCGGAAGAAACGCCCGGGTGTCACCATTGTGTGAACCGCCCGGAGGACACGGTGGAGTATATGGTAGAGATATGCCCCGCTTGGGCAGAGCACCGCAGTGTCTTCGTGGGGCGAACGACAGCAACGGCATCTCGCGCCGGGCCTTAGTACAGGCCAGGGTCCGGAGCGAGAAGGAATGGCAGGCTGTCGCCTCCTTCTGCGTAACAGTGATGCTAGCGAAGGAGGCGGCAGCACGAGTGAGGGAACAGCCCCCACGCCCCAGCTACCGGGATTCCGACCCCGATTTCCAGCCACCGTAGGCGTGGGCTCTGGCCATTCGGTAACCGTTCGGACCGAGCCCGAGTCGTCGACGGCGCGTAGTGTTCCATGCGTGCCTCAAGGAGATGGCAGCAAAACTGTAGGGGCCCAGCAGGGTCGAAGCCTACTGGGGCCACGAGTTCGCTTCTGAAAGGAAAACCCGTATTCCTGAAACGCAAGGCAAAAAAGAAACACAGGAGTGGGTTTTAGTCAGTAAAGTAAAATTTATTTATTTATTTATTTATTTATTTTTAAAGAAAGCTTACAGGCTAATAACAATTATAATTTTTTACATAGGTCATGTAAATTGCTAATAACAAGCTTCCACATATATATATCTAGCTACAGATTGCGTTGACATCTTTTAGGTTTAAGATAAAGTTAAAAATTAATTTAAGTAGGTATAATAAGAATTGAGAATTTTTAAGAATCGAATCAAGTGATATCAAAGATGAAGAAAAAGACTACATAGCGTTATCTTAAATTTAAACTAATTAAGTTATCTAAGATTGTCCCCAAAAAATTCCTTGGTTAGGATCTTTTTTATATTTTGGACACTGGTGCAAAACAGATCGATTTCTAGGTGCGATGGTAAATTGTTGAAGGCTATGACACTACGTATGGAGAAGGCATTACGCCTATACTTTGTCGATGTGCACGGTGCCTGTAATAGAGGCCGCTTACGTAGGTTGTTCTGATTAGTGCGAAGAAAAATTTTGCCAAGTAGTTCAGGACAATCAATTGATCCGTTTGCTATATTTGCCAAAAAACAAATGTCATTGATATTACGCCTTATATCTAATGGTAAGAAGTGATATCGTTTGCAACGGTGCTCGTAGTCGACTGAATATTGCTTCGCTTTAAAATCTAAATATCGCAAAAAATTTCTCTGTACTGATTCAATACGAGATTTGTAAGTCTCGTATTGAGGGTTCCAGACTTGGGAAACGTACTCGAGGTGGCTGCGCACAAGGGAACAGTAGAGAACTTTTATTGGTTTTAGAGACCGAAAGCTAGAACAAGCTCTAATAATGAAACCCAAGGTTTTGAAAGCTTTTTTGACAATGGTTTCTATGTGATCATCAAAAAGTAATTTGCTGTCGTGTACTACACCAAGATCTCTGATACTGCTTGTTTTACTTATGTATGTACCATCAAGTGTGTATCCTGAACCGATAGTAGTTTTCTGACGAGTGAATATTAGGTGAAAACATTTGGATACGTTAAGTTGTAACTTATTAATTTTGCAGTATGAAACGAATCTATCGAGATCAGATTGAAGTAGTTCGGTGTCAGACACTGTTCGTACACACTTAAGGACCTTCATGTCGTCAGCGTAAAGTAAAATCTGTGAATTTGTAAAACAGCTTTTAATGTCAGAAATAAATATAGTAAATAATAAAGGTCCCAAGATTGAGCCTTGGGGCACCCCTGATGGGACAGATTTCCATCCAGAAGTGTATCCACGTAGGACCACAGCCTGCGTTCGATTGTCTATGTATGACGAAAACCAACGAAATAGGTCACCGTGTATTCCCGCAGATAATAGCTTCTGAAGAAGCACACGGTGATCAATTCGGTCAAAACACTTGCTGTAATCCGTATAGATAACATCAACCTGACACCGTTCATCCATCCCAGCAGTTATTAGTTCGTTGGACAATACCAGGTTGGAGGCAGTTGACCGTCTTCTAAGGAACCCATGTTGTTCATCGCCAAAATAGCGTTGAAAAGTTGAGTAAACTTGAGTGTGTACTAATCGTTCTAGAACCTTAGAGAAAAGACAAAGTTTAGATATGGGACGGTAGTTCTCTATCTTAGATTTATCCCCTTTTTTAAAGACAGGTGTGATGAATGCTGATTTCCATATCTTGGGGACGATACCTTCTCTTAGAGACCGTTCAAATAATAAACAGATTGGCGCCACAAGGCTCTTTGCACAATTAATTATGAAAATAGGGGGTATCAAATCTGGCCCACCAGATTTGGTGGGGTCCAGGCCTTTAAGAAGTTTAAGTACAACATCAGGACATACGCTGACGGTACTCAGGTTCACTGAGCTAGAAGAATGAGTATCCTCGGAGTCTAAATCATCAGACTCAGAGTTGGAGTCAGGTTCTTGGAAAGTGGATTGAAAGTAAGAAGAAAACAGCTCAGTGATACCCTCGCCGGTGTCTGCAGACTGGTCCATGTAATGTAGTACGTTAGGTAATAAGTTAACACTTCTTTTGCTTTTGATGTAAGACCAGAAATACTTAGGGTTTTTGGTGATTGAGGTTTCAATTTTTTCCATATAAACATCAAAACAAACCGCCTCCAATTGCTTAACCCGGTTACGCAATAGTGAAAAAGAGTGATAATCGGATAAATTACCGTAATTTTTATATTTATTGTGATATTTGTGTTTTTCTTTAAGGATTTTAATTAAAGCACTTGTATACCAGGGGGGGTGTGTCGATCTTTTTGGTGGCTTAACGGGAATGTGAAGGTCCCTTAATTCGTAAAGTTTACTATAAAAGAAACTAAGGGCTTGGTCTAAGGATCCTGCAGACAACAATGTACTCCAGTCAATAAGATCTAGTGCCGACGTAATTGCAGTGTAATCGCCTTGATTAAATTTGTAATTTATACTATGTTTCTCAATGTATTTGTGTACCTCAACAAAATCAGCGTTAATTATTAACGGTTTATGGTGCACATCGACAGGCATCGCCAAAGGATCACCACACTCACTCACTTTTACCGCCCCATTTGAAAAAACAAGATCCAACAACCTACCGTTGACATTGCGCTCACCATTAAACTGGGACAAGTTACACGCATTTATCGTGTCAAAGAAATCCAAAATACATCGGACTTGTACTTTCTCAGGATTTAAACCAGGACTATCGTCAGAATGTTGCCATACCACATCGCCACTGAAGTTAAAATCACCGGTGACGATAAATGTATCTAACGGGTGTGCGGTTACTAAGTGGTTAAGTTTATGGTGGAAATTTTGTAGCTGAGCTATGTATGAATTACCAACATTTTCTTTGCACAAATACAGGCCACAAATATTGATATTGTAACTTACCGCTGGTCTAGACCGCTTCAAAACGATGGACACCCATATATCCTCAGCAGAAGTACGCCAGTCACATCTTTCCACTACAGTCAGATCATTCCTCACCGCGATCAACACTCCACCACCCCGAGTTTGTGCTGTTCGACAATAATCCCGGTCCCGCCTCCAAACAAGATATCGTCCGTCAAACAACTCACTATTACTAATATCGTCCACTAACCATGTTTCCGTAAATATAACAACATCGTATGAGTTTATAGAAATATTACGGTATAACGCGTTTGTTTTAGAGCGCAGTCCTCGCACGTTTTGATAATATATATTAAGCATTTTTAAGTTTAACAGTAACACTATTAGCACCGTTATAGCGATTATCATTTCGTAATAATTGGCTTAGTAAATTACTTGACAAAATCAAAAACAGAAAGCACCAAAAATAATTAAGTTTTTTGGAGGTAGAAAACAAAAACTGGCAGGAATAATTTAAGCACAGCGGTGCACAGTGTCTAATGATATCGATCTTTGATACATTCGCAAGCAATGGAACAAAAGAAACAATATGGTTTCGATTAGTCATAACTGAGCAGGCAAAGTAACTTAAAATGTACTTTAGCGTAACGGTTATACGGTCAAAATTCGCACCACCGTGACAGGTAATAAGACAATCACAATTTAAAACGATTTTACATAGCTCTAATGAGCGACACACTAACATATGGAATACGGTAAGGGCACACAACTGCGTATGGTTCTCAATCTTATTTAGATTATTTGATTTAGCACATTTAGGATATTCACTTGAGTTTATTTTATTTTTATGAGATCTTTTTCTGATTTTAACACTATTGTAGGAGATGTATCGGTCTTTCTTGCGTGTATTTTGGAATGTTTGACCCAGACGTAGCGAAAATCCGTTTCTGCAGCCGCCTTTTTGGTTTTGGACAGTAATGTCTTATTCTGCAATGTCAAATGGTCATTGACATAAATCCGTTGGTTTCCAGTAAGGCCAATTTGTCCTGCAGTTAGAGGAGCAGTCTTAAAAAGTAGTCTTGCAGCTGCAATAAAGTCCTCCTTCACGTAACGGTTGCAGAAACTCACGATGATTGGTTTTGTATGATCTTTCTCACGGGTTGGAACTCTAGTCACAAAGTTAATCTGGGCCTTAGACACGGGGTAGGTAATTTTGGTACCAATTTTGCCAACAATTTCGAACAGGTTCTCGTGGATATTCTGTGGTATTCCTTTTATCTCAACGTTATTCATTCGAGTCCACTGCTCTTTAGCGTTATTTTCGTCCTCTAGTTTGTCTAAGCGGGTTTGAAGGATGTCCACCTGCTCCTGAACTTTTTCCACATGCTTAAGGCGCGCTTCCATGTCTTTGATCTTCGCGTTGAACTCTTTAAGCTCCTTGTTGGTTTCAGTAAGTGATAACTTTAGGTCTGCGAACTCTGTACGTAGCACCGTTATCTCTTCCTTTAAAAAATCTAGAGGGGCTAGCTTCTCAGCGAGCGCTCTTATTTCCATGAGGATAGCTGACTCAGACTCTGGCCTTGGTGACACTGGAGGTTGATTATTGGCACTTATCTTACATTTACTACAACGCCACGTAAGCCTTCTGTCACCTAGCTTCCGATATCCGGTCTCCGTTATTCCTGCACAGTGGAAGTGTAGTTCCTGATTACAGACTGTGCAGTGAGCTCCATCGGATAGCGGTTCTTCACAGGCGCCACACTTGTAGGTATCCATGACTGATTCGGTTTTTTGAAGATTCTTAGTTTGACAAAATGTTTGAGAAACACTGGAAAAAGTGGTCAATCGCAATAGATGTGGGTAATAAAAGTGACCGTACGGCACAGGGCCTACGACGAGACTGCAAAAAAGTAAAGTAAGTCAAAGTCTGACACGCCCTCTCACTTCGCCCTAGGTTAGGAAAAGTCATTGCATGTTTTCCCACCTAATAAAAAAATCTTTCTTTACAAAATCCTTTTTTTTTTCTCGAAACTCACTTTTATCGAGTTACCACTTTTTGGTTTAGTAGGGCGGTATAGCAACTCCCAATTGCCATAAAGCATCCTATGTTAAATAGTGGATCTTTTCACTTCTACAAAATGCATTTCTAGTCGAGTCGTGTCATTATGCCTCGCCAGGTGACTACGTGAAGCACTTTACAAAATATCGTCTTAAGAGCTCCCTCTAGAAGCAAATAAGGCTGCCCATTGAATACCCGACTGGGCGACTATTAAGGAGTCCTAAATGTGCTACATGTAATAGTTTTAGAGTCGGAGGCAAATGGGTGGACAGCTGAGAGGAATTGTAGGTTCTTGGTGTTGCTTCTTGGGCTTAGGAAGTATACAAACTATGTATATATGTTGACACAGAAGCACAATGTGCTTTGTTTATTCGGAAATTACACAATATCGACGTTGCAACTTCTGTACCGTGGATGCGTTTACAATAACATTTAGTTGGCACTAATAGACAGTTTGTGAGTAGGTCATTCATAAAAGGCAAACATAAAAAAAAACTGGACACGTCGTGAGTGCACGTCGGACTTGCATATTCAGGTTCCGTACTACATTATTAAAATCGAGCAAAAAAAAAAGGCTGACCAAATAGAGTTTCTTGTATGGTAAAAGCCCTTTAATTAAAAATTTATTTTATTATTTTTTGTTGTAACGGTAATTAAATAGAAACACACATCATCATTTTCCTGCCCTTGTGTCGTGTTATTTGTGGTCGTTGCAATGCTTTTTTTTTCTTCTACTGCCCTATCACCCGTCATGCTATCACTTTCGTTTTAACTCCCGAATAGAAAAATACAAATTCAAACTATTTTTATTTAATATAGGTCTAATAATTGTTTATAGTTTATTTTATATACATTTAAATCTAATAATAACGTAATTAAAACTAACTTACAAAATAAAAATAAAAGCCATAAAGTGCTAAAAAAAAGCAATCTAAAGTACGGCGTCGAAAAACTCCTCCACATCGCTGTCGACTGGTAATGTACTCAAAAGACTGGCGGCATTGCCACGCTGAATGGCAAAATATAGGTCTTGATGGACATTTATAAATCTTCACATGCTAGTGCACAGTTCTGATTGGTCGTTTCTATGTAGAAGAACCGGCGAGAAACTCCATGATAACACTTAAAAAAATAAATGTTAACTTTATTTGTTGAATACCTTTCCATAATGAAATTGTTCTAACAGAATGAGTCAAAGGAAAACATGTACCTATACCCAATAATAAACGAACATTGTTGAGCAAAAAAATACCGATACAAAATTTACCTGTACAAAAAACATATAACATGGAAGACGTAGTACGCTGCATAAATTAATTGAAACGAGAATTTTTTATTCGTTTTTCGAACGTAAATAAAAAACAATAAAAGAACAAGGTAGAATTAACACGCGCTGGTCTCAAACACTGCTGAGTATTAAGAATGAGGTTCTAGTTTCAATTCACGGGTCGGAAAAAGTGTTATTGCGTTTTTTCACCAGGAATTTCTGTGTAGCTGCTCGGAATGTGGATTTGTATTCGATTTATGGAATCTGGTTCAATTGATCAGCAACTGGAAAGCTATGCGTAATTTTTTCATCTCAAATTCTGTGGTTTTCAATATGAATGTCTATGATTAGGGCGTGTTGCCAGTGATAAAAAATGTTTTTTTTTTCTTCGGCAGGATTGCATGGACGCCCAGGCTGCCTCACAGATGAGCCAGTCTGGCCATTCCTGCCTTATATTTAAACCAAGGACATGACGTCCGTGCCCTTATTAGATTTATAATTATTTGCTTCTGGGCAACTCCACGTGCAAGTGGCGTCTAACTCGAGAGCACCTTTCAGCGATCACAATAAATCTCGTTAGAATTTTAGGGTTAAGAGGCCACCAGCCCGAAGCAATACCCAAGCAACAGCGACCCACATACGCATCAAAAATCAGGAATCTCCTAACCTTCAACACATATACAACCCACCGTCGCCCAAAATGCCGCATCAACAAATGGCCCCTCAACCCCAGAGACAATAACTATACTTAATACTATATAATATACATATACTATATAATAATAATAATATTCCACAACTATCACACAACGCCGTCTAGTCCCAAGCTAAGCAGAGATTGTGTTATGGGTAATAGACAACTGATAAACATACAATTATAACACCACAATTACATAATTACTTACATAATATGCGCCTTGTTCCGCCAAATAAAATGTTTTTCTTTCTTTCTTTTTCTTTACTTATATATTTCTAAATACATACATAAATAGATAATTTACACCCAGACACAGAACAAATGATCATGCTCATCACAAACATTTATCCTGGGTGGGAATCGAACCCACGACCTCCGGTTTAGCAGTCAGGGCCACTAACCACTAGACCAACAGGCCAGGTATTTATCTATAAATACCACTCAATTTATAATATTATCAATACTATAACTATTATATTGTGCTGTAAATACAATGTTTGTTTAGAACGGTTCACCCTTGTTTGGTATAACAACGTTTTGTCGAAAATCGCTCCGGCTAATTTTAGTTACAATAAAGTCATTTCGTATAATTATTCATTTGACCGAATAATTAATTGGTAGATTTTTATTTAGCATATTTGTTTCTTTGAAATAATGTCATTTGACCGAATTTTCAAGTGCACTAATTTTTAACCTAACCTAACCATTTTCTTTTAAATAAGTAATTATCCTAATCTAAATAGTTCAGTTCCGGGTAACCTACTAAAAACAATCTCTTTTTTCTATTAATGCAAGTCGTTTCTGGCGTAGGAGGTCACAGTTTTAACCTAACCTAACCTACCCATTTTTTTAAAAGAAGAAATTAATCTAATCTAAATAGTTGAGTTCCGGGTAACCTACTAAAAACAATATCTTTTTTTCTATTAATGCAAGTCGTGTCTGATAAATAAACTAATATTTTTAATTTTTTTTTTAATTCATATAAACCAGTGCTTGACTGCGATCCCACCTGATGGTAAGCAGCCATATAATAGTAATATCAAGTAACCATAAATTTGAGTTGTTTCAGACAAATTCAAGCACAAAAATACATGTTATACCACCTGAACATTACATCAAATGAACATCATACCTTTTGATCAATAGCGCAAATGTTGTTATCGCAAATAAATATTCGATGAAATGAAAATTATGTTAATCGATATTATACAAATTGATTATTTTCTTAAACGTTGCTCGAATTAGTAAAATTACATCAAAAGTTGTTATACCAAACAAGGGTGAACCGTTTAGAACGGCTGTAATTATTTATTTGTTGTATTCGTATTTGTCAGAAAAAGGTTTATTTGAGAAAAAAATGACAAGAACAGCAGCTAGTAAATGTTATTATTATTAAACACCGGTCTGGCACCTTTTTGGGGAGGCCTATGTCCAGATGTGAACGTCTTTCGGCTGAAATGTGGTGTAACAAATAGGCGACTTTAAATACCTTGTACCTAATGTCGCTTTTGGTGTATAAAAATTTACCCAGAGAGAACTCGTTCTTTTTGCAACTGGAAAACGTTTGCGATGAGTTAATTATGTTCTACTTGGCATTTCATTCGTAAAGCATGAATGAAATGCCAAGTGCACACAAATAATAGTTTTATGAGAATTTTCTTTTAATAATATTTTTCATTTTAATCGGGTGGTTTTGTTGGAATTAGCTTTTAAGTTAATAGTACTTTATTTAATCCAAGGTTATCATCTATTTTATAACTTAAATGCGTTTTTGTTATGGTGCAGTGGTGGCCGAGTGGTAATGGCCCTGACTTACGAGTTGTAGGTCGCGAGTTCAAACCCTGCCAGGCGCATTACTTTGTGTAATTTATTTCATCACCACTGCTCTCAAAAACGGTGAAGGAAAACATCGTGAGGAAACCGGCATGTCTTAGAACCAAAAATTCGAAAACATGTGACATACACCAACCCGCACTGGGCCCACGTGGTGGATTACGGCTCATTCCCTCTCCTAGAGAGGAGGCTTGAGTCCCAGCAGTGGGAACATTAAAAAAGGCAGCTTATGCTGTTATGCTATATTTGTTACTAGCCTCGGCTTACGGCGTCACCTGCATGGTAATGGTTTTAGTATGCCAAGGGAACATAATAACGTGACTACAATTATATGATTTCTTACAAGTCATAGTTTATCAGCGGTTCAAGTAAAGTGAAATAATCAACTAGGTACTAATCAATAGTACCTACACTTAAAGTGTGACAGTTGTACTTCATATTCGTAGGTGCTCTACGAATATGGGTTAATCAGAACATCAGTTTTTATTTTGGGTGGAAATCATCATTTAAGATCATACGCTCTAGGTGGAGCGAGAGGGAGTGTGAGAGTGTCATCCATGTTCTTACAATTGGGTACTTTTCCTCATACCAATATTGAAATACTTAATAATAATATTGAACCCTCAGGGCACGAGTCCGACTCGCACTTGCCCAGATTTTTTAAAAACAACTTCAAAATTGGTTAATAAATAAAGCAGAAATTATGCTTCATTTATTGATACAATTTTGAAGTTGTTTTTAAAAAACTGGGCAAGTGCGAGTCGGACTCGTGCCCTGAGGGTTCCGAACAAACTTACCAATGAAAATAGTTCAATTCATGAATCGAGTGTCTAAGATTTTTCCGGATCGCAATAAAAGTTTTTTTTTGTGACGTAACTACAAAATTACAGGTTAATTTTTTTTTTCCTTTATTTGTGCTATGAAACCTTGCTTCATGCTAAATTTCAGGATTCTAGTCAACGGAAAGTACACTGTGAATTTTGATTCCCTTGAGAGTGTCGAAATGTACGTTTTTTGCAACATAAACGACCATATCTTTTTTTCCGTTAACTTAGAAGTTTGATGTTTTCACAACTTTAAGGGACCGGAGACTTGAATAAATGGTTTTAATTTCAACTCGATACCTTCACGTGTTCCCGAGACAAAGGGTCTTGACACACAAACAGACAGACAGGCGGACGGACAACCAGGTAATCCTATAAGGGTTTCATTTTCTCCTTTTGAGGTACGGAACCCATAAAAATATTCGTTTTTAGTTTTGTTTATCGTTTTGTAAAATAAATATAGGCCAATACCCAATCGCCTATTGCGTTTCAGGGTTGCAATAACCTTTTCGAACAATTTTGCAGTCCAAAATATACACCATTACGTTCTACCGTCAAATACTTTTATGCCGAATACTTGCTTTATGCGGACAGCTATGGAGCAATATCCCGTGCAGTTGTCAGCTCAAATTCAGAGTGAAAGTTTTAGGTTACCACTCTACTTACAAATTTGCTACGGTAGTCGGAGAGGAGCGAGTCTGTCAATAATAATAAAAAACTAGTTTGAAGGGTGGCGGTAGATATTTCTAATTTGTCTCTAGGATATCAACATACATATGCCGCTGGTTTTGTGGACAGATGTCTGCAGATGATATTTGATATTAATAACTATTAATTGTGTGATCGCGTCAGAAATGAAGATATCCGCAGGAGAACCAAGGTTACAGACATAGCCCGAAGAATCGCCAAACTTAAGTGGCAGTGGGCAGGGCACATTGCTCGCAGAACAGATGGTCGATGGGGACGAAAGGTTCTGGAATGGCGATCACGTACCGGAAGACGCAGCGTTGGAAGGCCTCCCACAAGGCGGACCGATGACCTGGTGAGGGTCGTGGGAATCCGATGGATGCGAGACATTTGGGGGAGGCCTATGTCCAACACTGGACGTCTTTCGGCTGAAATGATTAACTATTAATTATGAAATAGTGTCGCTTTTACTGTATAATTGAATTTACCTCCAGTTTTGCTTCCAGAATTAGATGTCAAAAACTTGCACGTGTGATGCTTGCCTTTTGAAAATAAACTACAAAAATCTTCGCTGTATGAGCACTAAAATTTTGAATACCTTGAAAATTTCCCGACAGTTTTTCAGTGTAAAAATTCTGAAGGTAACACCTCCATATATCATTTTCAAAGCGTAGTTCTATATCCTCGTCTACCTGTTACCTGTAAAATTGTAGTCTCGCAAAAATGGTGACACATTTTGTTTCATTTTTACAAAAATCGACGTCAGGATCTTTATTACAGTCAGAATCATTGTCCTCGTTAAGAATGCTTTTTCATCAGAAAAATTCAAGGTAGCTAAGCGGTGCGAGGATGTACCGTTGTGCAATAAAAATATGTCTTTGCAAAGCTGTGCAAGGATATGTGTATAGTATATCGCTTCCATCGTAGGCGCGAGCTTGCGGACGGCGAGCAATTTGTAGTTCGCCGTCCGGTCGTCCAGTAACCGTCCAGAATAAGCTCGAGTTATCTATATCTATATAATATGGCCCGTCTCAAAGAAATGTCAACAACTTCTGAAAAAAGGTTACCGGTGGTCCTAAAACGCAAAGGGCCACTGAAGGAACCTAGGTGTGGTTTTAGTCAGAAAAAGTCTGACACGCTCTCGCGCTCCACTCTAGAGTGAAAGAAGTCATTAAATGATTTCCCACTTCAAAAAAAAAAACACATATAATAACTAGCTATGTTAGCCTTTTTTCTCCGAATCTGCGATAAACTTGGCTAGAAAAATTAGGTAAATGATTTCATAGATGTATTTTTTCCTCGCAGCACCGCCTCGCTACCTCGCGCATCTTTGGCGGAAAAACACCCTAAGGAAGGAACAAACTTAATGAGCGCAAAGGATCCAGGGTGGATTAAAAAAATCTCTTTTTATCTCAAAAGGCTTTTGGTATTTTATTTCCTTTTTGGTTCCGTCGTTGCTAATAAATGGAGAATCCTGAGTTGTAAAAGTGCTAATTAAAATTCTAAATAAGAGTCTGTGATGTCGTCTTTTATGTATTTTGTGTTTGTGTGGCATTTTTATATATTATGTGGTTAGGTTAAGAGGGTCCTTTTTCACTCGCCTATCGTCAACATCGAGCATGGTTTAAAAGCTTGTTACTTCATCTAACGCAATCCAACCCGATGTTTGACAAAAAGGCAACGCGAAAAAAAAAGAAATAACGCCTGAAAATTCTGTTAGCGTTCGGTAATTCCGTGACTAACTCGAATATTTTACAAAACTTGTCCTGGAATAAGTTTTGTACTTTTTTTAAAAACTTTTTAATAATACGTATTTTTTTTAAAACTTTTAAAAGTTTTTGAATAAAATTGTCGTCATTCAAAATCTTGATTAAATTTGCAGGGCTTCTATTGTTATACTTTTTTGACTTTTTTAATTTTTGAGTTAAAGTTAAAAGAGTTAAAAGTCAGGGTTTTACTTATTGTACATATTTTATTTATTTATTTATGACAGGTACTCTCTGCACTTACAGTCGAAACCAACACGTGCAGAGAGTCATTATTATATTACAATACAATATTTAGAAAGAAAAAAAAAATCATAAAATAACACAATTAATAAAAATCATTATCATTATCATCATTATCATCATTATCATTATCATTTAATAAATTACAATTAAATTAAATAAATTAAAATCAAATTAAAAACATTGAAATAATAAAAAAAGACGATTAAAATAAAATAAAATAAATTATCATTGGTGTTCAAACTTTGTTGATTAATATTGAGAAATAAATTATTATTATTATCATCATTTCAGCTGTTAGAAGAAAATAATATGGTTGATCTACTCGCGAAACTAGCGTGTGTTGAGGTGGTTCCCATGAATATTACCCCACTATATTCGGATTACTTTGGGAAAGCAAAAAAAATGTATTTAGAACTATGGCAGGAATATTTTGACAAAAGGTCAAAAGAAAAAGGGATATGGTACCGAACTATCCAGCCAGATATTTCTCGAGTTCCATGGTTTGACTGTAAATCTAAAACCGATATAAACGGCCGTATCTTATTTTTTCATTAACACAGAAGTTTGTTTTTTCCACAGCTTCAAGGGTCCACAGATTCGAGTACATAGTTTTGATTTCAACTCGATACCTCTACGCGTTCCTGAGATAAAGGGTCTTGACAGACAGACAGACCCCAAAGTGATCCTATAAGGATTACGTTTTTTCCTTTTGAGGTACGGAACCCAAAAATGGTAATAGATTTCACTTCATGCACATATTTTTAGACATTGAGTTAGACTGGAAACTGATCAAATCAAATAAAAAACATTTAGTTTAAACCATTTTCAGGTACTTTTGTATTGGCATGTTCCAAAGCATAGATCTCTATGAACAAAAACGTGCAAGACACTCTATTCCTGTTCTCAAGATTATTGGAAAAATGTGATGAATATATCTTTTGTCTATTTGTAGCATAAAGATAAAATATATAAGAGGACCCTAGGTCACAGCTAGTCCCTCTACTAACAATAATTTGGAATGAAAAAATTTTTGGCTTTCAACGAAATTGATCCGAACCCCAAATCCGAATTTAATTGGGTACAGAAGAGATTAAAATGTACACATGTCTAGGATATTGGGAGCGTAATTTTCCTGAAATCTGATTACTTGTTAAGCCATCGCACACAGATGCGATCGCTTGGTTTTACCACAATAATAATAATAATAAAAGTGACTAAAGGGCCTCTGCGAGTTGGTTTCGGCTCCTCGTACGCCTTCCAAAGGTCCGGAATCTCAGGATTCCGAGATATACTGATATATAAAATAATAATAATAAATTATTTATTTCAGATTCATCTTGCGATTACATCCATATTTGTTAGTACAAAGCGAGCTAACAAACTAGTGCTAGTAAAATATGAATGTTAGCCATTCATATTTTACAATAATACAATAAAAAAAAAATATTAGTGGCCAGTTCGGGTGGAGTTCCCGATGATGGTGGAAAATCACTACACGACTGCATGCAGCCGTATCCAGCGAGCCAGCATCGGAGAGTCTCAACGGTCCGCCAGCACGCGCAGGATGGTATTGGGACTGTCGCGCTGATTGCGACAATGCTAATTTTTGCGATATTGTTCTCTAGTAAATTTTATAATTAGGTTGAGGTAACGTACAGCGACGATTTATCGCTTGGAGATGGTAATAACTCGCCAAATGCGGTCCAATCGCACACGAAGAGTTCCGTACTACAATATTAAAATCGAGCCAAAAAACGCCGACAAAATAATGTTTCTTGCATTTATTTAAATTTATTTATAAATTCTACATGCATACAAAAGTAAAGAGGCGGACTTAATACCTTAAGGCATTTTCTACCAGTCAACCTTTGGGTGATGCAGAGACAAATTGTATGAGAATTGTAATTGATTGTATTGTTGTTGTATTGTATTGTGTGTGTTGTATGGGAACCCTTTTTAATTGTTAACGTTATTTTAATTCTATTTTTTGTTGTTGTAGCAGTAATAGCCTGTTACAGTTTATGAGATACAGTCCGCTAAGAGACGGACGGATACACAGACAGACAAACTGACAGACAGACGGACAACGGAGGCTTAGTAATAGGGTCCCGTTGGCACCTTTTAGGTACGGGACCCTAGAAAGAATCTTTTTTGAAATATAAATTACATCTATATAACCACATCACACCTGTATCATCAAAAGGTTTTGAGACATGGCAAAACTAAAACTGTTTTACATCACCTGCTTGATATTGCCCTTTTAATACATTTCATCATCATCTTCCTGCCCTTGTCCCATCTTATTTGGGGTCGGCACAACATGTTTTTTTCTTCCATTCTATCCTGTCAACAGTCATGCTATCACTAACTTCCTTTTCTTTCATATCACTGTGCAATGTTTTCCTTTCCTTTTAATACATTTAGTGAATTAAAATGTAATTGCGTAAAACAAGGTTTATTCAAAAATCAAACTAGCCACTATAAAAAAAAAAGAATAAAATGTGGTCACCGACGAGTCTCTAAAACAAAATTAGAGAAAAAAATCATAAAGTAGTGAATTTTGTTTGTTCAAATCTCAAAAAATGTTGAGTGATAGTCAAGATTAACTTGTAAATAATACTCATATATCTCTAATATATCATTAGTTTTATTAAATTGTCTTTTAATTATCTCACAGATGGTTTAAAAAGTAGAGTACCCAACACGAGGATAAAGCTGTCTTTGTCTTGGGCGGTTTGAATTCTTCACTTTTCTCAGTTTTCTATATCAACTCCCTCACAATGTTTGGGAATTAATTACATAAATCCCTCACTGGTGTTCGGGATTAAAACTTAGCAAACTTTTTTTCGTTCGGACTTCAACGTGCCGCCCTTTAAACCCTAGTCACATTATCTACTATTATATGATAGGTAGCTATAGTATTAGGATTTAGAAGTGATACACTCTGTAACTGCTGCTGCTGCTGCTGCTGCTCTATTAAAAAGGCAGAATTCTCCGATCAGATGGGTGTTGTGTCTGGTTCGGTTTCTGTTCGGAGTGTTGAAGGATTTTTGTGTTTTATTTCGTATGTGGCGATATAGGTATACGCTACAGAGCCATAAGCATAATCAGTCTTATAATGTTGCCGCGCGTTGCTGAGATTCAGACCACCTCTCTAGGAGAGGGAATGGTCCATAATCTACCACGCGTGCTCAGTGCGGGTTGGTGGATGTCACATTTTTTTTTTTTTTAATTGATATAAACTAGTGCTTGACTGCGATCCCACCTGATGGTAAGTAGTAATGCAATCGTAGATGGTGAGGCGCACTAATTTATTAAGAACCTATTCACTCTAGCCTTGAAGAGCCCAAATTATAATCGGACGGGAAAACCGCAGCAGGCAAATTATTCCAGTCCCTCGATGTACGCGGTATAAACGACGAGGCGAAACGCTTGGTCCGGACCGTAGAGGTTTCAACAACGTAAGGGTGGATACTCGCCGTTCGTCGGCTTGTCCGATGGTAGAAATGAGATGGTGGAATCAAGTCATGCAATTCCTGCGCACACTCCAAAATGCATGTCAAACATGGTACATGTTTTTGAATTTTTGATTTTCGAACATGCTCGTATTTCCACGATGTTTTCCTTCACCATTTTGATGATTGGAACAAACAAAAAAGCAAATTATGAAATGAATGAAAATCATCCAATGATATCTCACGCTCTTGGGCGGAGCGAGAGGGTGTGTCAGAATGTTACTGACTAAAAACCCACTTCTGTTCCTTCGTTGTCTTTCAGATCTGGGCCGAGTCTTCCTTTTAGAAGCAGACCCTTAGTCCCAGTAATATACAAAAGTACATAATTTGTAATTTTTATATTTTTTATTAATAAGGTAGTCACGGATACAAAAAAAAATCAAAGTAACAGTGTAAGTCAACTTTTTTGACGTTTAATAAAGTTTATTTTATTCTATTGCATTTCGTTTTTCAGGTACGTTTTTACTTTTAATCTTGAGAATCAGTTTAATGTTTTAAAATTGATGACTCTTTGCGATGGACTAATTAATCAGTATTTCTATTTTAAGCCATTCTAAAGGATTACTACCATCATTAAGTCAACTCCATCAAACTGTAACAGGGTATTTCAGTTTAACTAACAATTTAGACCTTTTGGTAACCTTCAGTAAGCCACGTGACCTTAACTTTAATTACAGCCAAGGTTAGCTTGCAGGCTTGCCCTTATCTTAGTTAAGCCATGATCGGCCTCAAGATTACACCACAATGAAAATGTACCTTACAAAGTTAGATAAAATTGCGGTAGTTTGAGTCGTAAACAAGGCATGAGACTGAAGTAAGTCAGTTTTTCGCATTTTGACTAGCCTGTTGGTCTAGTGGTTAGTCGCCCTGACTACTAATATTATTATTTTTTATGGGAATAGTTCATAATATCGACAGTCACTACATCGATGGACGCTGTATCGAAAACGTTCCATCGACGGGCTAATGTATAGACAGTATCCCAAATCGATGGTACGCTACATCGACAGTATCCATCTTAAAGGAAGTATCAAAAATAAAAAATGTGTACTGTCGATGTAGCGTACCATCGATTTGGGGTACTGTCGATACATTAGCCCGTCGTCGGTGTAGTGACTGTCGATATTATGAACTATTCCCATTTTTTATGCGTTTATACATCTCAGAACCCTGATGATCTGGACCTTTGGAAGGCGTACGAGGAGCCAAAGCCAACTCGCAGAGGCCCTTTAGATAATTTTAATGGAACGTGATACCAACCGACGATTATCCTTACATGCGCTATGCTAGTGCACCCAAGGACAACCCCCGGTTGGTGGGAAACTATTGCGACATAGGAAAAGATAATAGGGCTATGGTTTTGGGACTCTTAAGTGGATTGGTAACCTGGAACTATATTAAGATTATGGCCCCTGCCTGAACAATGTTATATTATTATGTTATGCGTACAGCCAAGGAGTGGAATTCCTTGCCGGAGTCTGAGTTTCCTGATAGCTACAACTTAGGGGTCTTTAAGTCAAGAGTGAATAGGCTACTTCTAGGCAAGCGTGCTCCATCGTCGACCACATCATCGCTTACCATCAGGTGAGATGGTGGTCAAACGCGAGCCTATCAATAATAAAAAATAATAAAAATAAATTATTATTATTATTATACATCGCGACGTACAACGTGGAAGTTACTGACGCGCCGGTAAATTTGTAGTCGTAAAAATACTATCTAGCTTGACTGGCCTGTTGGTCTAGTGGGAAGTGGCCCTGACTGCTATGCCGGAGGTCGTGGTTTCGATTCCCACCCAGGACAAAAAGTATGTGTGATAAGCACAAACATTTGTTCTGTGTCTGGATGTAATTTATCTATAATATGTATGTATTTAGAAATATATAAGTATGTTTATCAGTGGTTTAGTACTCATAACACAAGCTTTGCTTAGCTTGGGACTAGACGGCGTTGTGTGATAGTTGTGGAATATTATTATTATTATCTACTCGTAGCTTATATTTGGAAATAACATAATGTGTGTAAATGAATAACTTCTATGTATATATAATATTTATTGTTATGCAACCATACCACACTGCTTATAGATTTTTTTATTGATATTGCTTAACACATTGACTGTGATAATGTATCCGACTGTGAGTCTATTTATAAAAAAATGGAAGGAACGATTCAGCATGTAAATAATTCGTTTAATTCAAATTATTTACATTATTTGAAATACCTTTATTTATTTGTAATTTTATATAATTTATTAATAAGAGTGTCTTATGCGGCTTTGTTCAATTTAAATGTGTTATGTTTTAATTTAATTAATCGGAATTGTAATTTAATTGTTGATTCTCTACTCGTGTTTATTTAATCTGTTTCTGCAGAGTAAATATAGCTAATAATTAAAAAATAAAAATAACATGACCCACAAAAATGACGAATGGACTTTTTTAACCATAGCATTATTATCGAATATTAGAAAAAATGTAACCTTAAGTAAACATCATTGGACCTCCACACGTACGGCGATGCACCATCGGTACATGGGGGACATCCCAGCAGCATGGCTGTGATGTCCCCCATGAACGTTTGAATTCTTTGCCGGAGTCTGTTTCCTGATAGCTACATAAGGGTTCTTAAGTCTATGAGAGAAACCTTTAATCCTTTAAAAACATCCCTCGAGCGCTGATTGTACCTACATCCGTCTATACAACTTGAATGACCTTAAAAAACTTTAATTGTCGTACTGTACACACGTTTGTACGAAATTTATTTGGCCGAAAATGTTGGTCCCTATATCTTTGTTTTTCCTAGAAAAATCCAGGAAAAGTTTATTTTTTATTTTTTGGTGATTTCACGTAAAAACGCAAAATAACGTAATAACGATATCCTCCCGCGCGCAAGGGTTTAAACACATCAATCTTAAAATTGTTACGGTATATGTGTTGACATGTTACTGCTTATCTGGTTAACTTATAAAATGTACTGGTGTTAAATAATTCCTAATATTTTAAAAGACACAAAAACATCTTTCACATTTAAATAAACCGTAATATCAGAAAAAAAACAAGGCTACAATACATTTATGTCACCAACCATTTAACAAAAATGGGACAGTAGTTTTTTTTTTCCAAATTAAAAGATTAATATATAATATATATAATAATAGTATTCACACAACGCCGTCTAGTCCCAAGCTAAGCAGAGCTTGTGTTATGAGTACTAGACAACTGATAAACATACTTAAATATTTCTAAATAGATACATATTACAGATAAATGACACCCAGACACAGAACAAATGATTGTACTCATCACACAAACATTTATCCTGGATGGGAATCGAACCCACGACCTCCGGCATAGCAGTCAGGGCCACTCCACTAGACCAACAGGCCAGTCAAAGTAGAAAGCTTCCAACAAGGTGGACTGATGACCTGTTGCGAGTCGCCGGAATACGATGGATGCGATACGCACAAGACCGTTCATTGTAAAAACACTTGGGAGAGGCATATGTCCAACAATGGACGTCTTTCGACTGAAATGATGATGATGATGATATTGATAAAAAATCCTCGTGTATAAAAACATGAACAAGACTCACCTGAATAGGACATTTACCAGTATTAAAATATTCAAGACCGAATTTATAAACTAAAACATCTTCAAATTCTTCTTCGCGTACAAATAACGCGTTAAAATGTGAATCATTTTAACCGCCTATGTCGGATATATCCGACAAACACGCTAGCGTTTATTTTTCCAGGGTCACACATCCACGACCTAATACTCCATCTCGTCAGCTCTTCTGTCACCAATGGAGATTGAAAAGCTAAACGAGATTTTTTTTTTAGGTGAGAAAATCATCTAATGACATCCCCCGCTCTTGGGTGGAACACTACGCGCCGTTGACGGCTTGGGCTCGATCCAGACGGTTACCGGACGGTCTGACGGCGAGCTACACATTGCTCGCCGTCTGCAAGCCCGCGCCTACGGTGGCTGGAACACGCGATCGGAATTCCAGCGGCTGGGGCGCGAGGGCCATTGCCTCGCACGTGCGGCCGCCTCCTTTGCTAGCATTACTGCTTCGCAGAAGGAGGCGACCACCTGCTACTTCTCCTCGCTCCGGCCCATGGCCTTTACCAAGACCCAGCATGAGAGATCGCTGCCGCCGAGCGCCCCCACGAGGACTTAAGCATTTTTGGCGTACACGCTAAACAAAGAAACATCGCCTTATTACATAAAGATAACTAAATTAGATAAAACAGGCGTAAAATATCAAAAGATCTCATGCAAATTAAGCCCAGAAAACCAATTAACACGTCTTAGGAATAAAACTGGTTGAATTTAATGAATATGCTTAAAGGAAACATATTTTCTTGAACGGTATAGCAATAAATACATTACCATTATTATTTTAGTAGATGCTGCCAGCAGCTTTGCCCACATAATTGTAGAAAATGATCCAAAGGGTAATAATACAGTACCGGGATAAGATTTGCTATTCCCGGAAATAGTCTACCTGTATACCAAGTTTCATTGAAATCCGTTCAACCGTTCTAGCGTATTAGAGAAGTAACAAACACACTCATATATAGGGTTGCTGGCAAAGGAGGCGGCCGATCGCGTGAGGCAACGGTCCTCACGCCCCAACCGCCGCCGGGATTCCGATCCCGATTTCCGGCCGTAGGCGCGGGCTTGCGGACGGCGAGCAGTGAGTGGCTCGCTGTCCGATCGTCCGGTGACTGTCCGGACCGAGCCCAAGTCGTCGACGGAGCGTAGTGTTCCGCGCGCGCCTCAGGGAGATGTCAGCAAATCGTAGGGGCCCAGCAGGGTCGAAGCCTACTGGGGCCATGGGTGATGCGAAAGTGACCCCCGGGGCCCTGGAAAAAATGGCGAAGAAGGAACAGGAGTGGGTTTTTAGTCAGTAAAAGTCTGACACTATCTCTCGCTCCGCCCAAGAGCAGGGGATGTCATGAGATGATTTTCCCAACCGAAAAAAAAAAAACTCATATATAGGGTGACTGGTAATTAGTGTATGACACTTAAACACGTGATTGTGCACATGATAACCAACAACTTATAGTATGGGTACAAACCTGAAATCGCGAAAAAAAATCAGCTGTTCAGTACATTTATGTTTGCCTAATGTACTGAACAGCTGATATTTTTTTCGCGATTTCGGCTTTGCTCCCATAATAAAAATTGTTTGTTATCATGAACACAATCACGTGTTTAAGTATCGTACACTAATTACCAGTCACCCTATATACTTCCACCTTTATTACACAGCTTGCAGTTGGCACATAAAAATGTTCAAAGACATTGTCTCAATTGGGCAACTTAATATACATGTCTTCCAGGCTAGTGAATAGGCTCTTAGTAAACTAGTGCCTTTCACTATCAACGATTACATTACTGTTTAGTATCAGGTGGGATCGCAGTCACGCACTAATTTATACCGTTAAAAAAAATACAAAGCGGAAAAAAACAAAGTAAGGTTTAGCCTTTAGTGGTATTATGGCGGTAAGTCCCCTCTTTGAGGAGTGGCTGGAAAGACAACACGGCGTCCTTACCTTCCGCATGACGCAGGTCCTCACCGGACATGGTAAGTTCGGGAGGTTCCTGCACCGGATTCGTGCGGAAGAAACGCCCGGGTATCACCATTGTGTGGACCGGGTACACTACATAAATACGAAAAACTTTATTCCGACAGTCACAAATACGAATTTCAAAATACCGATTTTCATAATTCCGAATGGTTCAAAATTCCGAATATAACAACTCCGACTTATCATTACTCCTATTTTTATAATTCCTAAATTTCAATTTTCCTAACTTTTATAATTACTATTCTCAAAATACCGAGTTTCAATAGATCGAATAACGAAAAGTCCGACTTAATGATAATTCGAAACATCAAAAATACGAATTCCGATTATTAAAATACCGATTAATAAAATTCCGAAATAAAAACGCCTCATAAAACTGTATAGCAAGACAAATAAACACATAAATGTTCGTCAGAGGTCGTAGTATGAGGGGGTAGAATTAAAAAACTAATGACAGATGCGTTTTCCAGCATGCAGGGGATTTATTGCAGCATGCAAGCAGGCATGCAGCGTGCAAGCAGACATGCAGCATGCAAGCAAGCATGCGACATGCAAGCAGGCATGCAACATGCAAGCAAGCATGCAACATGCAAGCAGGCATGCAGCATGAAAGCAGGCATGCAAAATGCAGCAAACATTGTTTCTGTCACGGCTCCGGCGCTGCGGGGTTTGGGCGGCCCCACGCGAGCTTATCGTCGCAGATGGTTTTAACGCTCACCACCGCAGCTTCGGCTTGCTGGCCGGCTTTGCCAGCCAGCCTCAGCCGCGGCGGCGGGCCTTCAAACCACCTGCTCCTCAGCTTGCGGGCCGCCCTACCCCTCCGCGCCTACGCGGGTTTAAATTACACTCTAGGGGTAGGGCAAACAAGACTGCGTGAAGTCGGTTTTGCAGCGATTCGTTTCTGTCACTAAATTTTGTAGCACAACATGTTGACTTTTAGTTTATTCGAAGTATTGAAAATCGGAATATCGTTTTTCGGACCGAGAACCCTTCGAGCATTTGATTCTTCGAACGTATGAAAATCGGAAAACTAACAAATCGCATTTACGACTTTCGGTAAAATAAATTTCGTGATTTTTAATAATAGACATTATAAATTTTAGGTATTATGAAATTCGGACTTTTGAAAATCGGAACATCGAAATTCGGAATAAAATATTTCGGAGTATTTGGGTGTTCCCGTGTGGACCACCCGGAGGACACGGTGGAGCACACGGTGGAGGTGTGTCCCGCTTGGGCAGAGCAACGCCGTATCCTCGTGGGGGCTATCGGTGGCGGCGATCTCTCGCGCCGGGCCTTGGTACAGGCCATGGTCCGGAGCGAGGAGGAGTGGCAGGCGGTCGCCTCCTTCTGCGAAGCAGTAATGCTAGCAAAGGAGGCGGCCGATCGCGTGAGGCAACGGTCCTCACGCCCCAATCGCCGCCGGGATTCCGATCCCGATTTCCGGCCATCGTAGGCGCGGGCTTGCGGACGGCGAGCAATGGGTGGCTCGCCTTCCGACCGTCCGGTAACCGTCCGGACCGAGCCCAAGTCGTCGACGGCGCGTGCTGTTCCACGCGCGCGTCAAGGAGATGTCAGCAACTGTAGGGGCCTAGCAGGGTCGAAGCCTACTGGGGCCAAGGGTCTGATTCTGAAAGGAAGACTCGGCCCTGGTACGAAAGGCAATGAAGGAACAGGAGTGGGTTTTTAGTTAGTAAAAGTCTGACACTATCTCCCGCCCCGCCCAAGGGCGGGGGATGTCATAAGATGATTTTCCCACCGAAAAAAAAAAAAAAAAAAAAAGCCTTTAGTGGTAGTTGAACCAGTTTGTTTGGTGTTGACTGAATGGTGGCCAATTTTTTTTTTCGTGATGGAAAGTCATCTAATTACCACCCCCGGTCTTGGGCGGGCGCGAGGGTGTGTCAGACTTTTACTGACTAAAAATTCCCACTCTTGTTCCTTCTTTGCCATTGTTCCAGGGCCCTGGGGATCTCTTTCGCATCACCCATGGCCCCAGTAGGCTTCGACCCTGTTGGGCCCCTACGGTTACTGACATCTGCTTGAGGCGCGCGTGGAACACTACGCGCCGTTTGGTGGCCAAGTTTGTGTCATAGACACGAAGAGTATTCAAAACCGCGTCCATGTTGACATATCATCTGTATGAAGGACGCACAGAACCGGGAAGTATGGCAGAATAGATAGGGGGTCTGTGACCAAACGATCGCCAGCATTCGCTACGGGCCATTCCACATCATGATTTTGACCCCAAACCGTAAACCCTGAATACAAAATTGTTGATTTTGTATTATTATCCAAACGGCTAGTTGACACTTGGCGTGACCAAAGGGCTGGCTTTTACCTCGGTCAGAGATTAAGCATTGCCATACAACGTGGCAATGCCGCCAGTCTTTTGGGCACACTTCCAGTCGACAGCGATGCGGAGGAATTTTTTGACGCCATATTTTAGGTAGGAGCTAATTAAAATTACATAATATATACACTTAGTATATATTATGTAATTTTAATTAGTTGTGTTTTTTTTCTTGTTATATCTATTTTTAAAATAAAATAAATGTAAGTCTATAATAAAAAAACCAAAAAAAATAAGACAACAATCTAAAAAAAAAAATGTTGAAGATTAAAAGGATTTATCTTTCAAACAAAAGCCAAAGTTTTCTTTAGACTACTGGTAACTTAGTTATTAAAATCAGACAATATAAGTTTCTTTTTTTAACCTTTCGAATACCGTAATTAGAGACACAATATAAAGACAATGAGAGAGCGAACGCGTTCGCTTGGGGTTTAATGAATTAAGGCGGAGAATCATCCAATAGCTTTTCTTGCTTTAGAGGGAGTGTCAGACTTCTACTGACTAGAACTCACTCTTGTTCTTTCAGTTGCCCATGGTGTTTCAGGGCCATGATGACTCGTTTTTTCCCGTAGCTCCCTAATCATCTTTCTGAATTTGTACCATATTACTCACTACCAGCTCCAAAGAATCAAAAAATCTCAGTAACACATTAATTGAAAAAGTAAATACTACCACTAAGTTTTTCAACAGTCCACTGTGACTTAAAAACCCAGTTCTATTTTTCTCAACAACCAACTACGATTTGAAAAAAAGTACCTTTCACATTCAGGACTCCTTTTCTAAGGCAATCTCCCCTCGTTTCTAAACGACGCTACTGATTTAGAAAATCCTACCCTTTCGTGGAATCACCTACTACCGACTAAGCTTTCATTCGGCTTATACGTACATTTATAGTATACAGGCTGAGTTTCTAACAGGGATTTTTTTAACTGCGAAGTCTATTTTCAAAGGTGGAAAAGTGTGGATGAAAATAAACAAAGGTTTTCATTACTTTTGTCGAAATTAGATTGGTTTTATGGGATTCTCGATTAAACTGTCAGTTGCTGTATGTGGCAGTAGTTACCTATATTGGTGTTAGAAATTACTAGATGGTGTTAGTTTTGTTATGTTTTCGCTCCATTTGCATTAAGCAATACGTATAAAAAAAAAAACAGAAAAAAAACGTATTTCATGTAACATTGTCACATGTTTAAAATATTTAAATTTTTGTAAGAATTGATTTGGTGGTTTGAACGTGTACTGATCTAATTATCTAAATTAGTTTACGGTTTCTGCATCTTTGGAATAAGTCTGTTGTTAACCGTATATCAAGCCAGTCAGGAAAATAAAAATTAATTAATGCGAACACAGTTATTATGTTGGAGTAACCATTTAACACAAAAAACAATTCATCAAAAGTTTTTTTTTTCATTGATGTAAACTAGTGCTTGACTGCGATCCCACCTGATGGTAAGCAGTGATTCAATTGTTGATGGTGTAGCGCACTACTTTATTAAAAGCCAATTCACTCTAGCCTAAATAATAATCGCACGGTTCGAATGATTTCGTGGTTATTGGTGTTGGAGTCCTGTTTATTGTTATCATTCGGATATGTATTTATAATTTTAAGTGAACAAGGCAGAAACAAAGAACCTTTGCAAACATCTTTTTTTAATACTCCTTGCCCTGCATTATAAATTAAAAACCTAGGTCCAGAAAAATTATCAGTCTGCATAACATACAAATGTGTATTTTTTCATGTTGAGGCAACACATACGAGTATAGAATAGAATAAACTTTATTGTACACCAAAATAGTAACAAAACTCATACTTGGATACATATATCTTTATGCTAAGCTGTCTTTATCCTATGAAGACCCACCCTGTACTAAAAATACCTACGTATGTACACATTAAACACGGGCCTTCATACATCTTCTCTGACCCCAATCTCACCGTCTTCCAACGACGCGTAAGACCATTACAAGTTTCTTATCTAACCCTATGAATTATGGGGCATATCATTAAAATATAGGGTCCATCATTAAACTTAAACAATGTATGAGGATAGTCCTTTAATTTGCATAATCTGTCAATTTGAAATTCACGAAACGGAGAATATTTCGGTAAACCGTCATTGGTTTAGTTTGTAATGATGATTGTTATACATAAATGGGTGTGAACGTCTTGAAAGTTATATTGAATTACTAGCTTCTATCAGTAGCTTCGTCTGTGTGGAGATAGAAATATCGAATTTGATCCAGCCCCCCTAGCCAAGTTACAATCGTTGCGTTCGCGCCGAACGCCTCGAGTAAGCCACGCCTCCGATTCCTTTGTTCTGACCACGTGACTGAGCGTTGAGATGACGTCAGAACAAAGGAATCGGAGGCGTGGCCTACTCGAGTCGTTTGGCGCGAACGATACGATTTTAACTTGGCTAGGGGGGCAGGGATAAAAATATCTTATGTGCTTTACCAGGAGATGGTCTATCTGTATGCCAAATCTATTCAAACGTTTGAACGTGAGGGAGTAACAAACATACACACACTCTCACAGATATATAGGTATAAACTTTCGCTTTCATAATGATGTGATGTTATGTGATTTGAAATTGTATACTAGTTTCATCCGCGGTTTCACTTTCGTGAATTATCCCACAGGCACCATTACTGTTTTTGAGATGAAGACTACCTACGGTCTATCACTTGACGATATGTGTTGTATTTCTAGCATTCTTTTTTTTTTCAAATCTCAACGGACTCAACCCTAGAAACCAGGTTAACCTCTACTCAAATAATCTGGTCAAATGGAGCTATTTCGATTCATTCACTCCTACACAAGACATGCGTCAAGTGTTTTGCTGCCCGTCCTGCACGACCTCCTGCACCTTCCAGGATAGTTAGTATATGAGATCAATTATAGAGCTGTACAGTTGGCTAAGTAAAGCAGGCCTAGCCAAGTTACGACCGTTTCTACAGTCGGTAACGCCTCCAATTCCTTTGTTCTAATGACGTGACTTAACGTTGAGATGATGTCATTCCCATACATTTGATGTTTTCTACTAGCGTTAACGATTGTAGATTATCAACTTGGCTAAGCTCTCTGGTCAGATAACCTTTTAATTGAGTTTTTAATAACACAAGTCAAATTATTCAATTCAATAATCCAATCGTACAATCAAATACCTAATTCAACACAATAATTCAATACAATAATTCAATCATATCATTTAATTCAATATTCAATCATAATATTCAATACGATTGTACAATCAAATTATTAATTCAATTTGGCCACACTATTCAATTTAATTATTACCTAGATATAACACGAAAAGAAATAAAACGTTCATCAGTGAAAGAATTTTCGTAATAACTCAGTGTTTCTAGAGATTATACCCAAAACATCATCATCATCATCTTCCTGCCCTTGTCCCGTTGTATTTGAGGTCGGCGCAACACGTTTTTTTCTTCCATTCTGTCCTGTCACTCGTCACGCTATCACTAACTCCCTTTTCTTTCATATCACTTTTCACCCCTATCCATCCCCTATCCCTCTCCATCCATCCACATGTAAACTCATAACTCCTTTAGTAACATGCGTTTCATCCTCTTCACATTACCATATCAAGACAAATCGTTTGTCTTGGTATGGTAATGCAAAAATGCAAATGCTTCCTTTCAACTTTTCAGTCACTGGCGCCAATTTCAAACTTCCCCTAATATACTCATTTCTCTTTTTATCCATTCTCGTCACATCTTAACATTCTCATCTCCACTAAGTGCAATCTTTTTTCATCCGTCTTTTTCACAGCCCAACATTCAATTATAGATTATACCCAAAACAATACAACAAAATAGACAATCAAAATATACCACTAAACAGACTTCCAGGTATATTGTACCTATCTGCATGTATTATTGCTGTTCAAGATTAAGTGGTTATAGACTCACATTTGTAATGATATCATCTTACATAAGCGGACAATTGCGGACATTTACCTCTAAATGAACGGTCAATATCCATAATCCCCTCGCTTGTTAAACAAATTGGTCACAGTAGAATACATACTACGTCAATTGGACGCAATTACCGGAAAAAACTCCTTAGAGTTTCTAAATCGAATATTGAAAAAAAAAAATGGTAGCATAAAAAATATATCGGATACCTACGTGTATTTAATTTTTTTCCTTTCTGTCATGCGAACAAAAAATCAAGAAGTATATTGCGTTGAAATTTCACGTAATGTCACGTTTCGGTAAACTTAACTTTTAGCTAAAAGTGGCGTCCTGAAATTTGATGCATTTTATCTGTGTAGATTTTATTGACTTTTAAAACAAAAAATAAGCAAATGTAATTGTTTTTTTTTTCTCTAGAAAACACACCCATTAAATTCAAGGGGCTCGTGCTTAAGTCAAGTAGTAACAGTCATACGGTTCATTACTCAAGGTTAAGCAATATTTGCTGAGGTCAGTCCATAGATTGGTGACCATTCATTCCATACCCAGTTTATTAGAGTAAATTTCCATTACATATCTCCATGTAGCATACTCATAAGCATAATCAGCCTTTTAATGTTCCCACTGCTGGGACCCAGGCATCTTCTCTTCCTAGATCCATACGCCCATACCCTCTCCTAAGGGAATGGGCCGTAATCCACCACGCGGGCCCAGTGCGGGTTGGTGAATGTCACAAATATCTTCGAATTTTTTGGTTCTAGGACATGCAGAATTCCTCACGATGTTTTCCTTTATCGTTTTGAGAGCAGTGGTGATGAAATAAATTACACAAAGTAATGCGCCTGTCTGGGTTTGAACCCGGGACCTACAACTCGTAAGTCGGGGCCGCTATCACTCGGCTACCACTGCTCTATCTCCATTTATATCAGATCAATGAAACTGGAGGACTAGTGCTCTAACTGTATTATAGGCAATAGCGTCCAAGGCAGTCGACTGCTTCACCGCATTGACGACAATGTAGAACTCCACTATGTGCACCCAGATACAGACATGTAGAGTGCTGTCACTTAGTAAAACACCGATTTTGGGTGACGGTAATGCTTGTAGCCAGTTTATCTAAAGCCTTTCGGTGTTTTACAGGTTGTATTTTGGAGAATGTGCATGGGAATTGCATGACTTGATTCTGCCATCTTGTTTCTACCATCGGACAACCCGACGTACGGCGAGTGTCCACCCTTACGTTGTTGAAACCTCTTCGGTCCGGACTAAGCGTATCGCCTCGTCGTTTATACCGCGTAAATCGAAGATCTGGAACAATTTGCCTGCTGCGGTCTTCCCATCCGATTATAATTTGGGTGTCTTCAAGGCTAGAGTGAATAGGCTCTTAATAAACTAGTGCGCCTCACCAACAACGATTGCATCGCTGCTTCTGGATCGCAGTCAAGCACTAGTTTATATCTAATAAAAATAATGAAAGCTAGCGGGCAGGCACGCTCAGTAGTATAAGCAGATGTATTGTTAAGGTTATTCAGTAACAGTAAAGTACACATGAATATTTTTTGAACTGAATAAAATCGTATGTTTTTGGACTATTCCTCAGCCCTACAGACAAGCCCAAAATCTTCTTATCCAATAACATAATTTCTATTCAAAGTATTTACTCGTGTGTTAGCTGCCGTCACCCGCAAAGTGAAACGTGAGCAACCGTTGCCCGCTGCTTCCGGCGGCTCATTTCCGTCGGATAAGGAAACCCGCCCGGCATCCGGTGAAGAGATTTCTTGAAATATCTCCCCCATTGTAGACGTTTTTATCGTGTTCGTATATTTTTGTTGAGTCGTTAATGTTAACATAAAGTGGTGGTTTTAAGAAATAAGTGCAGGCTCTAAAGATAAGTTTAATTTCCATTTTTTTTTAATGTGAAATCATTAAATAAATTCTCATACTCCGGGTGGAGTGAGAGAAAATAATAATATTTTATTTTTTTATTTTATTTATTAGGGACAAAAAAACAGTTACATGTTAAGGAGATACAAAGGAATTATTAGATAAATAGGTAAACATATAACCCACACTATTGTCCACGGATTAATCAAATAAGTATATGAAAAACGGAGACTGATTTTAAGAATCAATATTGTTATTAATAAGTTATTTAGTCAATTAATATTAATTTGGAATTTAGATTCTAAGGAGCTGACAACGAGAGATTTAAATTTATTATTAGAATTATTGAAAATGTCTATGTCCATGAAGTGTGCGTTATAAGTTTCCACAAGGCGACGAAGAGGAACTCGTGCCCCGGCGTTGGTTTTACTTGAGTCGACGTGGAACAGGCGGGGCACGCGAGCCCCGCGTCTTATAACAGTTCTGGGCACAGTGTAACAAATTTTATTTGCAATATCCGTACAGTCAAATCTATTGTGGCACAGACCATGCAACATCATTACATCCAAAAGTAATCGTCTGGATTCCAAACTAAGAATTTTGAACTTGCGTAATAAATGTATGTAGGGAATCTCCGAATGATGACATCTGTAGTTCATGCCACGTAAGAATTTCTTCTGTACTAATTCCAATTTGTTATTATATTTAATGTAATAAGGATTCCAAATAGATACAGCGTATTCCAGTTGCGAGCGTATTAAACATTTATATAACATCAAAAAAGTAGAGGGTCGCACAAAGTCCTTTGATGATCTCATGACGAAGCCATACATTTGAAACGCCTTATTTATTATACTTTGAATGTGCTGGTCGAAGTGCAAAGACGAGTCCATAATAACACCTAGGTCGCGAATGGAATCTACCATATTTAAGTGTTGATTATTAATACTGTAAGTAAAATTAATTTTATTCTTATTCTTAGTGAATGATATACTATGGCATTTAGGGATACTGAGAAAGAGCTTGTTCACTTTACAATAGGCATCAAGTCTAGTAAGATCGTCTTGGAGGAGTTGGCAATCTTGGATATTTTTGCAAGACTTATAAATTTTCATGTCATCTGCGTACATTAAGAAACGAGCATTAACGAAACATGATTTAACGTCATTTATATATATAATAAAAAGAAAAGGTCCTAAAATAGATCCTTGAGGAACGCCAGAATTTACCGTAACAGTTTCAGATTCATAGCCATTGATGACGACTTTTTGAGTCCTGTTAAAAATATATGAGACAAACCAACGCAGCAAGTTTCCGCGAATTCCGTTAAAGGCAAGCTTTTCAAATATAATATTATAAATTTGATATTCCATAACTTTCACACGACGCCATCTGCCCCCCTAGCCAAGTTACAACCGTTTCGTTTCGATTTTCTTTTCGTTGATCACCTCGAGTCTGCCACGCCTCCTATTCCTTTGTTCTGACCATGTGACTGAGCGTAGAGATGACGTCAGAACAAAGGCATCGAAGGCGTGGCCGACTCGAGGCGATCAACGAAAACAGAATCGAAACGAAACGGTTGTAACTTGGCTAGGGTGACTGGTACCAAACTAAGCAGAGCTAGTGGTATGAGTACTAGACAACTGATAAACATACTTACGTATTTCTAAAATACATACTGTAGATAAATTACACCTAAACACAGAACAAATTATAGTGGTCATCGTACAAACAATTGTCCTGGGTGGAAATTGAACCCACTACCTCCAGTATAGCAGTCAGGGCCACTAACCACTAGACCAACAGACCAGGGCTGACAGACTGACTAAAATCCCCCTGTATACCCTCAGTCGCCTTTTGCGTTCCATTATTTCTTGGTCAATTGTGGACCGATTTTGAAAAAGATTTTTTTAGAAACGTTATGCTTCCAAGTTGGTCCCATAGAAATATTATTATGATCTGATCATGAACTTCGATGATATGTAACAGAATTCCTCATAGGATCATAGTAGAACTGTCGTAACAAGTAAAATTGCTTTGTTACGTGTAGTCGACTAAAAGAAGAGGGGGAGGGGATATATTGAACTGATCTGATGATGAAGCCGGAAGGTAGGGACCAGAACTCTGTAATAAATTAATGTAATCTAACCGTGTTTGGTATTATTAGAATTTTCATGAGATGCACTCTGGTCTATAAGGTATTTAAGTTTGGCTGAGGGGTACTTTTTTGTGGTACTATAACTAAAAAGTGTAAAATAAAAAACTTTTTACCAAAAACACCGACTCATGTAATTTAATTATGTAATTTTAATTAGTTAAGTGTTTTTATTTTTCTTGTTATATCGTATGTTCATAATTTAATTAAATAAAAAATTGTATGTAAAAGAAAAAACACCTACTTCCGAAATTAAAGTTATTTTGCACATTTTAGTGTTTTTTTTTTACATCGAAGTCGGTTGTATTTTTTTTTTGTAAAAAGTTTTTTATATTTGGGAGTGTGCGTCAAAATTGCATACCACTAATCCTGATCCATCATCGAACCACCAGAAGTACGGTGATGCGCTATCAGTATATAGTGGAAATCCGACTCATACGCACAAAACGTTTTGATAACACATTCACTGTGCGTACAACTAAGGAGTGACATTTAACCTGCGGGTCTTTAAGTCAAGACTGAATAGGTTACTTCTGGGCAAGCGTGCTCCATCGTTGACTTCACATCATCGCTTACCGTTAGGTGAGACAGTGGTCAATTGACTGGCCTGGTGGTCTAGTGGTTAGTGGCCCTGACTACTATGCCGGAGGTCGTGGGCTCTATGCCCACCCAGGACAATGTTTGTGTGATGAGCACGATCATTTGTTCTGTGTCTGGGTGTAATTTATCTATAATATGTATGTATTTAGAAATATATAAATATGTTTATCAGTTGTCTAGTACTCATAACACAAGCTCTGCTTAGCTTGGGACTAGACGGCGTTATGTGATAGTTGTGGAATATTTTGATATTATTATTATTAAGTTATTTTTTAGCGACCTTTCAGATGCTTTATGCAAAAAATCAGCCACGCCAATCACTTCCCCTCTAAGCATATCAACGTTATTTTTATAAAAATGTCGTCCTTCTTTCGATTGAGTTCGGTGACCCGTATCATCGTCACTCTGAAATGGCTGCTGAAAGGGTGACCGACGTTCAACATTTTTCCGTCTGGTTTCGTATAAGAATAGCTTTCACATCGATTTTGCAAGGACTAATAAAAAATTCGTAGCAGAATTTTAGGTATACAATATATAACTGAACTAGCGCTTTGCCAGCGACTGGTCGCGAGAAAGTTTTCATATACTTTACCACCCCTTGAACCGTATTTCGAGGATAGTTTTGAAAAACTTATAATAACAGTCTTTCATGGCACATGACGTGACGATTTCGTGTAAGATATGGTCTACCAGTGTGTTGCTTTTCATCCACATCCATCCCGCTTCTTCTTCTTCTTTTCGTGTCGATGTACTCTAACTAAATTATATCTGACCAGTATTTGGCAACCTCTACGGCTCTGTTATTGGCCTCGTATAGATCCTGAAAACTGCAGATGGTTGTGCAGGATGGACAGCATAGCAAATGGCGCATGTCCTGTGCAGCGGCTCCACACTGGCACTGTGTTAGAGATGGGTCGAGGAAGCCCCATTTGGACAAATTGTTTTTACAGCGGCCAACCTGGGTCCGCAGTCGGTTAAGAGATTTCCAGATTGGCCACTGAAATTCGCGTCCAGGGGGGAGATGTTCTGACGGGGTGATGAAATGTGTGGGATTTGGGTGCTTCTGCTTCCACAGGGTGCATCTTTCGTCCTCTGCACTGTCTTTTGAGGATCCATCCCGCTGTTTGAACGTGAGGTAACTACATACATACATACACAATATTCAAACTTTTACCTTTATAATATAATATAATAGTTTGATATGTATGATAAGTAATATGATGTTACTCGTAACTATAGAAGTCGCCATATTTACATCAGGGTTGTCACTCAAAGAAGAGCGATAGGAGTGCTAGGGTCGTTATTCGGGTGAGCTCGATTTGAGTCCGTCACAAAAAGGTCACAGAAGAAAAGCTATAATAAGCTAATATAGCAATACGCACACAATCTACGATAGCAAGTTCACTAACGAATAGACATTACAGTTTCATCATCATCATTTCAGCCACTGTTGGACATAGGCCTCCCACAAGGTGTCGACATAACTGGACATAACGACCAGTACTGAGCATCTCGCATCTGTCGGATTTTCGCAACGCTCACCAGGTCACCGGTCTACATTGTGTTCGGCCTTCCAACTCTGCGTCTTCCGTAGGTACATGTTCGCCACTCCAAAACATGTCAGCCTCATCGGCCATCTGTTCTGGGAGGCATGTGCCTTGCCCACTGCCATTTACGTTTGGCGATTCTTCGGGTTATGTCGGTAACATTGTTTCTCCTGCGGATCACGGAAGAAAACTCCAAGTATAGCTCTTTCAATTGCCCTTCAGGTAACTTTAAGCTCTCTGATGAGGCCCATTGTTATTTGTTTGTTATTGTTGTGGCCATTATTGTGCGTACACCCAAAGAGTGGAATTCCTTGCCGGAGTCTGTTTTTCCTGATAGCTACAACTTAGGGATCTTTAAGTCAAGAGTAAATAGGCTATTTCTAGGCAAGCGTGCTCCATCGTCGACCACATCATCGCTTACCATCAGGTGAGATGGTGGTCAAACACGAACCTATTATTAATAAAAAAAAATAAAAAAAATTGTAAGCGACCACATTTCTGAGCCATAAGTCACCATTGGTAACAAGCATTGGTCAAAGATTTTCATCTTGAAACACACATATACAATTTATTTACTGTTAAATCAAATTCATCATCCCTGTGTTCCCAGCTTTACATATTTTAACTGTTTATTAAATTTCAATATCCAACAGTAAATATTTACTAACCCATCTTATGATGACAAATGCGTGTCTCGAAGATACTCGACCTTTATACCATTCCTGAGCGTCAAACTCAGATCCATCCCAAGGGATTACAAGGGTCACCCAGCCCTTACATCCCTGACAAATCCTAAGCAATGATGGCTGTCTATCCCTGTCTTACGTGGGGGATTAGAAAGGGATACAGTGTTATCGCATCGAGCAGGGCTACTTGGAATGTAGTATTCGAAATGTGCGTTTCGCTTTGGTTCTATTATTTGTTCAAGTGTAGCTTTTGTTAACAAAATACGTTTCGATCGTTGTAACGAACAGGAAATATTTTTTTATATGATTTTCTTTTTATCTATTTTCTTTAATCTGTGTTTTGTGTGTGTGTACGGAGTTTTTTTATCTCCCTAAATTTTTAGGAGTTGAGTATTCGTTATGTTGTTTTATTTCAGTTGGTTATTAAAATGACTTAATAGTTTATTTTGTTTTGGGGTTTATTTTGCGGTTTATTCTGTTCGATTCAAAAATAAACTTTATTCTTTCTTTATTTCTTACAAAATCAGCTTTGCATCAAAGTCAAAGTCAAATCTTTATTGCAGAACACAATACAATAAATTATACATTTCTGGATGTCATTTGAATGCTCTAGTAAAAATATCTAGTCATTTTTTTAAATAGCGACCTTTTGTGGTATATTTTGCCAAAAGGTGCCACTGTGCCTATTTGGTAAAGCTGTTTGTGAAAAAGATTGACAAAAGAACTTAATTAATATGTAGCCCGCAAGTAGGTTTTACCACTTGAACGTTGCCGAAGAGTATTAGCATAATCAGCCTTTTTAATGTTCCCACTGCTGGGACTCAGGCCTCCTCTTTCTAGGAGAGAGAATGGGCCGTAATCCACCACGCGGGCCCAGTGCGGGTTGTTGAATGTCACATGTTTTCGAATTTTTGGTTTTAAGACATGCCGGTTTCCTCACGATGTTTTCCTTCACCGATTTGAGAGCAGTGGTGATGAAATAAATTACACAAAGTAATGCGCCTGGTTGGGTTTGAACCCGCGACCTACAACACATAAGTCGGGGCCGTTACCACTCGGCCACCACTGCTCCAAGAAAGAAAGAAAAGAAAGATTCCGAAGAGTATTACGGAGTTAAATTTGAGCCTAGCTTGTACTGTTCTATTTACCTTTGTCAAGTTGCCTACTGTACAATGAAGTCTGTGTGCACAGTCACAGTGTTGCTGTTTTTGTGAAAAACCAACAAGTTTTATATTTTCTTTGGAATAGTGTCGCACAAGATGGTTCCGTCTTACACCACAAGGAAACCACCGATTTACCACATACACATGTAGCGACATCTATGGCGTCACATAAGAACTAACCCTGCATCGCGCAATCAAAGTTCTCCGCGCGATTAGAATATATACGACAGCCCGTAATCATCTATCGGGCAGCTGCCCACCAGACATAACACCCGTCTGGTCGGAGGATCCTCCCTTTTCAACGGAGGTTTGCGGGACTTTACTCTCTGTTCCGCTTACATCCAAACACAAACACACAGGGTAGGGTAGTCAGCCTTTCGGTGTTTTACAGGTTGCATTTTGGAGAGTGTGCGCGGAAATTGCATGACTTGATTTCGCCATCTCATTTCTAGCATCGGTCAACCCGACGTACGGCGAGTATCCACCCTTACGTTGTTGAAACCTCTACGGTCCGGACTAAGCTTTTTGCCTCGTCGTTTATACCGCGTACATCGTAGAACTGAAACATTTTGCCTGCGGAGATCTTCCCATCCGATCATAATTTGAGTTTCTTCAAGGCTAGAGTGAATAGGCTCTTCATAAACTAGTGCGCCTCACCATCAATGATTGCATCACTGCTTACCAACAGGTGGGATCGCAGTCAAGCACTAGTTTATATCAAATAAAAAAAAAACAGAATAATCAGAAAATACTTCCTGTCAACACGACCCATAAATGTTTTTGCATAGGTTTTTATTTATTTATTATAATGTAACTGCTTTGTTGGTCTTGTGATCACAAGTGCGACAGCTGAGCTTGGGGTTCTGGATTTGATTTCTAAGTTGAGCAAAAAGTGCCATTGAGTTTTTCATTGGGAGTAACAGCTGTGTAGCTAAAGATTTACTCCTTTCCGAGGCACGGGGGTATTACACACCCGACTCGCAGTTGGGTGTGTCATACCCGCGTAAAGTCGTTAGTCCCACGCCTAATCTTACCCCGATCTTGTTGGATTGCCATCCCATAGGAATATGAGAGTAAAGGAACAGATACTGCACCTGTTTCCGCACACGCTTGAGCAATATAATATCTCCAGCATACCTGACTAATCTCCGTTGGGACTGACTACCGCAGTCAAAAGGATTCTATAATTAATATATTATGGTTAATTATGTGTTATATACCTTGGGAGCAGTGGTGGCCCAGTAGTAACGGCTCCGACTTACGAGTAGGTCGTGGGTTCAAACCCAGCCAGACGCATTACTTTGTGTAATTTATTTCATCACCACTGTTCTCAAAACGGTGAATAAAAACATCGTGAGGAAACCAGTATATCCTAGAAACAAACTTCAAAAACATTACATCCCATTCCCTCTCCTAGGGAGGAGCCCTGAGCCCCAGCTGTGAAAGAATTGTAAGGCTACGCTATTGAGCTTTTAATACATTTTCTTTTATTGTAGAGTTAAAAAAAAAACTGTTTTTAGTCTAGGCGTCTTTATTTCCAGAATAAAATATAATCAAGAAGTACAATGCTTTTGGGAGATATTAGTAAGAAGTAGTTTTGTTTTTTACTTTACGTAAGATATCACTATTCTGTTCTTTACGTATCATTTAACTCTGTCAATTTAAAATGTATGTTTATATGTGAAATCCGTGTTTATAAAATTATGAGGAAACAGATCCTCATATAGAAACCTATTTTCCTTAACTTAAATGTGTTACAGAAATAAATGTAAACCCAATTAGAAAAAAAAAATCAGAGGTCAAACATAACACAACGGTATTAAAGCGAAACCCGAGCACCACACGTAGAGCAGCTGCGTAGCTCCCTAGAGACACATTCGTAGCAAACTAATCCGAGCTACGAGCTACGCGGCTACGAGCTACAGGCTACGATGCTACGAGCTTTCGTAGCGCTGCGTTAAGCGTAGACGTGCTTGATTGCAGGCAAGTAAGGGTCGCCGTTCACGGGCCACCGGCGACAACCACAAAACGCCACCACCGGCATATTTCCTGTAGGTTTCATACATTTTATATGGATTCGCCGCACACGTTTGACGCCGGTGGCCGCCACACGCTACAAATCACCGCTGCTCGCTTCTTGTGGCCGGCACTGGCCACTAAACGCGCATTCAAACCTTCTTCGACAGAGTCCATTATGATACATGTGGCGAATGTGCGGCGACACTAAGGTTGTAGCTGCGAGTATTTTGATATCTAACAAAATTTCGTTGTCTAGATGTTCGTACTTTTTGTTGCACCCGTAAAAACCTTAATATAACATAATATGTTATATTATGGTTTTTACGGGTTTGTACATATTATGTAAATACTACTGGTTCCTTACTAAATACAGATTATTTTTTTCATTACTTCACTTCAATTATACTCCATTCGCAATATGATTTTATTGTCTGTTCAAACGATTTTGTCTTTTATTGCGATGGTGGCATGACAAAGGCAGTAAATAGTTGGTATTGAAACCACTTTTTTGCTTTTAATGACATTCTTATGTCTACAGAATAGATGTCACTATCGGTTGAACGGACAGTAAAAAAGGTTTGTTTAAATGTCTTATCTTATTGCGAATGGAGTACAGCCAATTAATGGTTTAGCAACATTTTTTGCAATTTTTTTTTTAATGTAGCTTCCTTGAAGGAAAGAAAAGAAAGAAAAAGAGTTTATTTACGTCAAACATGGCGCATACCTTAAAAAATAAAAACAAATAACAATAATGACTTATAATATAAGTGGTAGGATATGCGTCAGATCCGCGCAAAACGGCCAGCGCTCAGCAAAATGCTGGGACTCGTGTAAGACAGAGCCTAAGCGCTGGTTTTCAGCACCAGCCGTCGTCGACGGTGAGACGTTGATCGGCCAGCAAGGATTAGCAATCGGGTTTATTTATTTATTTATTTATTTAGGTTCACCCACAGCACATTTATACACACACATAAAAACAAATCATAGGTACAGTTCTTATATACATGCCAATTACGGATAAACACAACATTTACAGTACACATGCCAGTTTACCGTTTAGCAGCTAAGTTTTTTTTTTGTACAATTGTGACACAAAACGAAAAACAGAGGACAATAAAGGAAACAGGTTACACGAGAAAAATAAAATATAAAATAAAATAAAATAAAAAACAGACAAAAATAAAACAAAACAAACGGAGTAAATATTTTTTATATGGGTTAAATATTTTTTCAGCTAAATTTTCATGAACTCCACTTATCGTAAAGGGATATCTTCTACTAATAGTCACTACGCCACGCAATCTCAAAGTCGTATGTAGCTTACATAGTCCTCTCGAGACGCAGCTCAACAACTCGTAGCAATTCGTAGCAAACTAATGTGCTACGAGCTACGAGTGCGAGCCGCTCACGAATTTGTAGAAAATTAGATGTTGTATTGATAGGTAAAGCAGTGGTCACTAAGTGTTAACTGCCCTGACTTGCTGAGGCGCATTACTTTGAGTAATTTATTTCATCAACACTGCACCCAAAACGGTGAAGGAAAACTTCGTAAGGATAACCGGCATAACCTAGAACTAAAAATTCGAACAGGTGACATCTACCAATACACACTGGGTCCGCGTGGAGGATTACAACCTATTTCTTCTCCTAGAGAGGAGGCCTGAGTCCCCACAGTGAGAATATTATAAGGCCGATTATGCTTATGCTTGATGAGTAGCTTTCCTTTTAATGTTATAAACTAATGCTTGACTGCGATCGCACCTGATGGTAAGCAGTGATGCAATCGTTGATAGTGAGGTGCACTAGTTTATTAGAGCCTATTCACTGACTTGAAGACACTTAAATTATAATCGGACGGGAAGACCGCAGCAGGCAAGTTGTTCCAGTCCCTCGATATTCGCGGTATAAACAACGAGGCGAAACGCTTAATCTTGTTGATCTTAAAGAATTTCTAACCAAGAACATTATTTAATCAATTTCATTAAATGCAGATGGTGCACTGGCTGAGCAATTGGCTGCAGCGTTGCGTGTCGTGGGTTCGATTACCGCACAGAATAAATAGTTTTATGGCCTAAGTCGAAGAAAATATTGAACGTGGACGAAAATGTAAATGTTCAAATAATCAAAAATGTTGTCTATATCTAAACATATTTGTTAACTTAATAAAAATTTTGTCAATTTTTTAAATATTATTTATTTCTTTGTATGGCTTCCTGTCCCCTTTGCTTTTAACTGCGCCTTAGGTTACTACTCTACTCCTATTGATCGTAGCGTGATTTTATATAGCTTATACATAGCCTTCCCCGGTATGTGAGTTGTTTAGGTCTACCACAAAAATATTTTTTCTATTCCCCCAGGCACTAGACAATAAATAATCATTTTAAAATATGTTTTTTTTTTTTTAATTTTGAATGTTTCAGAATAACTCTCTTAATAAACCTATTTAAAAAAAAAAACAGAATTTTACCCTTTGTATCTTTATCTCCTTTATCGCGCGTCATGTCACTGTGTGCAAGAGTGTGACAGCCTGTAAGAGGATCAGCCCACTTACTCTACAAAATGCTTTTACCGATTTCCGTAAATAAAAATAAAATAAAAAAAGAATACAGGATTCAGGTCGAGAATCACTATCATATTTGCGTCCTGAATATTTTTTGTAGAAAGTTTTAAAGCTGTACTTTGTATATGCGTATTATTTTTTTGAAAGCTGGTAAATAACACGCAAACCACAGTTAAATAATAAAAATATTCCAACTTAATATTACTTCAGTTACTTTTTCCTACAGAATGAATCCAGATTTTTACTACTTCAATTCTGGGAATATGGAATTAAGTAAATACATTTGCCTCGTTGATGTGAGTGGTGTATTGCCCACTGAAATAACGCATCGCTGTAATTTACATAAGTAGTTCGAAATTGAAGAGCATTTTCACCAGTTTTACGCGTCAGATATTTTGCTCATTACCTATTGATGTAATGAGTTGGCCTGAGTTTTAGCAGCACTGATACTGACTATATTGGCATTACGTCATTTAGAGACCGCCTTCAAGCCATACATAACCAACCAGTCTCAGGAGAAATCTGTGTAGCACTCTAAGTACTCGTACTTTTTTTTTTTCGGGTGGGAAAATCATCTAATGACTTCCCCCGCTAGTGCAGACTTTTATTGACCACTCTTGTTCCTTCTTTGCCATTGTTCCAGGGCCCCGGGGATCTCTTTCACATCACCCATGGCCCCAACAGGCTTCGACCCTGCTGGGTCCCTATGGTTGCTGACATCTCCTTGAGGTGCGTGTGGCTCGTTCCGTACGGTTACCGGACGATTGGACAGCGAGCTACCCATTGCACGCCGTCCGCAGGCCCGCGCCTACGGTAGCCCGAAATCGGGATCGGATTCCCGGTGGCTGGGGCGTGAAGGCCATTGCCTCGTGCGTGCACGTGCGGCCTCCTCCTTTGCTAGCATTACTGCTTCGCAGAAGGAGGCGACCGCCTGCCACTCCTCCTCGCTCCGCACCATGGCCTGTACCAAGGTCCAGCGTGAGATATCGCTGCTGCCGATTGCTCCCACGAGAACACGGCGCTGCTCTGCCCAGGCGGGGCACACCTCTACCGTATGCTCCACCGTGTCCTCCGTGCGGTCCACACAATGGTGGCACCCGGGCGTTTCTTCCGCTCGAATCCAGTGCAGGAACCTCTCAAACTTACCATGTCCGGTGAGGACCTGCGTCACGTGGAAGGTAAAGACGCAGTGTTGTCTTTTCAGCCACTCCTCAAAGAGGGGACTTACCACCATAATTATGGCATGCCCTTCCAAACTCCGGGCTGCTACACAGTAATGTGAAATCGAAAAACTCAATAGAACTTTTTCCGGACCCGGAAACTGAACCCAGGACCTCACGCTCAGCAGTCGCGCTTGCAACCAAGAGATTAATGAGTCAGTTACAACCACGAGACTAATGAGACAAACAATAACAACCATTAACAACATACCGTTGGCGAGACCGTTGTTTAAATTTTTGGCTTCTGTCTATCCATGACGACTGTCAAATATTTATGTAGATCTTGTCAGTCTCGAATGACATCTACATCATGTATGTTAAGATGGTCACCCATCTTCAGACCAAACTTGGTAAGCATTGCTTAACCTTATCATTATTTAAGCCATCTTCTTCTTTTTGAATCGATGGTAAACTCGTTAACTGCAGCCATCGTTGGCACTCATTAAAGCCTCCAAAGTGCCGGTGTATGGGCACTTGAGACATTCTAATATGTATGTATTCTAACATGTGGCTCAGGTTTTGAATAGAGGCACCGCACTCACTTTGAGTATCCGACGGATCTATAAAACCCCATTTCGCCAAGTTATGTTTGCAGCGGCCTACCTGGGTGCGCCACCGATTTAGTAAAGATAGTAATAACTATATATTCACGTCTAGGCGGGAGATGTGGCGGGAGATGTGTGCGAGAGATGATACTGTGTATGTACCTAGTTATTATTGTCTTATAGTGTAAATTACGCTATGTTAAAATCAAAATACATGTGTTTTCGGAATGTGTACTCATATTACATTATGTTCGTGTATTGATAGCATTATAATGATTAGCAAATTCAATTTTCTAGTGGAAATTAATAGGTCTCCGGTCTTTGAAGTGTTCGGTTCAGGGCCCTACCATTTAAAAGGGCGATGAAATTTCGTCTTTTAATTATTAATTTTATTTATTTAGAGTCAATGTTAGAAGGTGTTGAATTTTTAAATCTTTACATTATTTAATGTTATTTCCTTTTTTGAAGTGAATTTTTTTTCGTTGGTACTGAATGAGATTTAGCCATCACGCTCGGATATGCTAACTCATTTAGGTAAAGTTAGCTCGGGTCGGCTAAGAGAGCTAGAAAGACATAAGGTAGAGAAGTTTCAGCTTCTATCGTGTGGTCTTTACACCGTTTTTTTACAAGTTTTTATTTACTTTGCAATTTGTGAATACATGTAACAGTGTTTGTTTGGGTGGAATCTTACAACTTAATTTTGAAGCAGATATCTTAGGAGCACACGTAAAGGAGTCGTTTGCAATATTGTGATTGGAGTTATATGTGCTACGCGCTCCATCGTCGACCACATCGTTGCTTTCCATCGTGTGAGATAGTGGTCAAGCGCGAGCTTATCAACAATAAAAATATGTAAATATACAGGGTTATTTGTAAAACACTGGCAACCTCATAGGACTATGTTACTAACAGCATAAACAACAACTTTTGTTTTATGACTTTTAAAAATTTATCATATTTTATTTAATCAGATTTTCATACAAAAATAAAAATATTTAAATTGAACGTTCTAAATACTAGTATGACGAAGTCTACGCGAAGCAAGCGATAGTACAATAGCGGAGGGGAACGGGAATCGGGCGGTGGGGGTTTTTGATGCGCTTGCGTCGCGTCATACAGACGTAGGTAGGTATAAAAATACAGAGTTGAAATGTGTTAGATAGAACAACGAAATCTTGAAGGTTCGTTTTTGGTAAATGAATTATGTTTTGTGAAAAGCAGTAGAACAAAAGTTGTTTTTTATGATGTTAGTAATACAGTCCTGCAAGGTTGTTAGAGTTTTACAAATAACCCTGTATACTAGCGGTCCCGGCAGACGTTATCCTACCTCAATGGTAGAATTTTGACAGAAAAAAATATTAAAAACCTCATTGCAGCGTCACCTACCGGGGCCACCACGGGTAGTGTGAAAGCGAAGCCCGGGGCCCCGGGTTGAAGGCATGAAGGCAAAGAAGGAACAGGAGTGGGTTTTTCGTCAGTAAAAGTCTGACACTATCTCTCGCTCCGCCCAAGAGCGGGATTTGTTATTAGATGATTTTCCCACCTAAAAAAAAAAGAACCTACCGGGGCCAATCATATTTTCGACCCATTTATTGTATACTCACTTACTTATTTCTTGTACAACAGAAGTTAAATAAATAGAAAATGTAAAAATGCATTGAAACCTCCCACTCATAAGGTCGTAAGGCGAAAAGTTCTTTTTTGAAATTGTTAATTGTGAGTAATTTGTGAAAATCCTTGTAACCGATGAATTTGCATATTGTAATCAATAATCTGTTTAAGATCACAGAGTACCAGACGCTGGATGTAATAAGTAACAATAAATATTTATTTTACATTTTTATAATACAAGTTTACTCAAATTATATGTTACGACTTTATGCGTTGGAGGTATCATTATATCTTATTGCTCGTGACTGTACATTGGTAGGGGACTGTATCGAACCAAATTAACGAAGTCATTGGTGATTATAGCTAGCAATCTAATTAATCAATTAGTAACAAGGAGTGAGTAAACTATCATGTAACGTACAAAGTTAGACTATAGCAGATGATAGTGGAACCGGAATAAGATCACCCTAATCAGAGAAGCGTTAGATAGTCACGATTACAATAGTTATGAAAAATAAAATAAAATAAGAAAAAGAAAGAAAGACGAAAGAAAGTACAAGGAAAGATAGAAAAATATTTATAAAATATTGTTATTATTTATTGTTTTTTAAAAATATATAATAATATTCACTTGATAGGTACCTAAATTATATATTTGTTTTGATTTTTCGTTAAAAAAACAGTGTCTCATCGGTATCGGAAACAGGGTCCAAGCTATTGGCGGTCAGGACTCCAAAGAAAGGAACCTCCTAATAATACGAACCAAGTCCAAAAGTACCACTTTCTGAATCACGGTCTTGATCCAACCGCCCCTAACGAAAGCCTCCAAAGATGTTAAACGAGGCTCGTGGCTATTAAACCATTAGCTGAAATGACTATCGGTACAATGTCCGCCGAGTCCACTTCTTACATGTCGAAAACCTCACGAGCCAAGTCAATATATTTAATTTGTTTATCTTTCTCGGCTTCCACGAGATTCTCGTCATACGGGACGCATGTATTAGAATTGATAGCACGCCTCTCGCTTCGGGCCACCACCACTATGTCAGACTAGACACTATTAGCTACAATAGTCCTATCAAATAGAGATCTCAATGGTATTAACCATGAAAAGTTGCTGTACCTATCATGTGAATATTCACAAAACAGTAAACAATAATAAAGAATCATATGACCATTTGAAATAATTCTAGCTTGGTGCAATGTATATACGAGTATATAGCATAAGCATACCGCGAGAGCACACGGGTATCTACACCTGTATCCATCGCTTGGGGATCACTAAATCTCGAAAAGATTTACAGCCACAACTATTTACGGCTACTATTTCACACAGAAAATGCAGTGTTGTAAATCTAGCAGTTTTTTGGGCTGATACTAATAAAAGCAACTTTAATTTTGAAATGCAGCGTAAAATAACGAAGATACAAAAACAGAAACACCGAGTTTTCCAGTTTTTTGTTGCAGTAAGGTTCAGTTGTAAACCAGCGTAAGGTAACTATCACATAGTTGTCTGATTGATACGATCTACATTAAAATAAATAATTACCACTATCAATAAATGAGATGTTAATAAAATAAATAACAAACGTGGAGCAGTTAATAGACACATGTTCACAATATTAATGCTATGTCGGTAAACTGGCAGGAGCCAAGGTAACCTTGGTGAGGTTACCTTGGCTCCTGCGGATATCTTCATTTCATTTTTGTTATTAGATGCTACTGTTTTAAAACCGTATAATTTACCAATTCCCAATTATCCATGCAGATTCAGCTAAATCCGGCACAGGGACGAAACCCCAGATGGTCATCAACTGGTTTTGTTTCGACTAGGATTTGTGAGGGCTTCAGAACATCTGACACAGCCTTAACGAGGCCTTTGACAAGTTAGATAGTGACAAAAAATGGCAGAGTTTGTAACTACGAAACAAAATAAATGCAAGCTAGGTAAATCCGACAAAAAAGGGAATGGAGTTTGTTTTTTGTTATTTTATTTTTATTTAAACAAAAACTTTTTCCCATACTAGTAATTACTCCTGAGTTTACATGTGTTTGAATGCACGCACGATACAGGACCTGTATTGTAGATGCGTTCACAAGGCTATACAAATATATCGACAGTGGAAAGGTAAAATGGCTTAAACGCCACTTTGGTCGAAAATAAGTAATAAAATTTATTTTAAGTGAAATAGTTTGGCGATTCTTCGAAAAATCGCCAAACTAAAGTGGCAGTGGACAGGGCACATTGCTCGTAGAACGGATGGTCGACGGGGCCGAAAGGTTCTAGAGTGGCGACCGCGCACCGGAAAACGCAGCGTTGAAAGGCCTCCACAAGACGGGCCGACGAACTGGTGAGAGTCGCGGGAATGCGGTGGATGAGAGACGCACAGGATTGGTCGTTGTAGAGACGCTTGGGGGAGGCCTATGTCCTACAGTGGACGTTTTTCGGCTGAAGTGATGATGATGAAATAAATTATATATAATTAAAAATAAATTATATATCATTAAAAATAAATTATATATCATTAAAAATAAATTATATAATATATAATTTGTATAATTTATTTTCAACCAAAGTGGCGGTTAAGCGATTTTACCTTTCCACTGTCGATATGTTCATGCGGGAAACGAACTCGCGACATGCCGCGCAGCAGTCAATAGCTCAACCATTGCGCCAACCGTGCCGTCAAAATTCTTATCAAAATGTAAAAATTAAGAACGTGCAAATTCCTCCTGACAGGAAAAAAATCACCTCAATATAAAAAATAATTTTCCTAATAAATTTCATAACCCTCTTAAACCGCCGTGACACGTCTTTTACTTAACCCTTCGATGATTGCTTATTAATCTGGCACACACGGTTAAGGGGCGTTTTCACCATCAATCAAAGCGAATACGGCAAACACATTACCTCGTTGATTATATTATTGAACATGATGTATCTCGTCATCCATCTACGTTAGCTATTAATTGGACACATCCTGTATTAATAAGTTTGTGTTAAATATAGGGTTTGGTTGAGGCACCTTGTAATTATTGTCTAATTAATCTAGATCTAGAGTTCTGTTTCCAGATTATAGCCACTTATGAATATAAAGCTACTTATTTTTTTTTATTTACGCGAGAAATCAAATGACTACTCCCGCTCAGCTTGACCTATTCAATAAAGAAATTGTGCAGTTGTAGGTGCTGGTTGATGACGTAGCAGAAAGGGAAATTGAAATAAGTAGACGTTTCGAAGAAGCAAACACACTGGGTTGCGTTCAAAAATAACCAGAGTAGGGTAGGGTCGTTACTATAACCGTTCAAAAATGCTTCGAGTTGTAACCCAGGGTCGTTCTTTTAAAACTCGAGTAGCTACCCTAGAGTTAACCCAACTAACTCTAACTCCGAGCAGGATAGGTTGGTGTAAGCGACAGGAATAACAGTTGCTTGGCATTGACAGTTGAACTCTACGTTCGTGTTCAAAAATGCGAGCGTAGAGTATCTACCCTGATGACGTCATTAGAGTTAACTCTAAACTCATTTTTGAACGCAGGGCAGGAGGCACGTTTGCGTTTTAGTTTGACATTTTACAAGTTGATTGACAGTTGACACTTGACAGTAGTGCTAGTGTTGTTATACAAAAATTATATTTTTAACCCTTAAACCGCTTGCGTCGGATTGGTCCAACGAGTGTTTTCGTGTCTTATTCGTCAAGGTCGTGTGTGTGCGACTGGGTACTCCAACTCGTTCAGTTCTTTAATCCCCATAGGTGACAGAAGAGCTGATGTGATGGAGTATTTGGTCGTGGATGTGCGACCCTGGCGGAATAAATGCGAGAGTGATTGTCGGATATATCCGACTTCCGAAGATTAATATTTAAATGAAAACCTATGTCTAAATTCTGAGTAAATGTGTTCACTGAAATCACTAGTTAGGGATTCGGGTTTATAATTTGTTTTTTTTTATTGTTGATAGGTTCGCGCTTGACCGCTATCTCACCTGACGGAAAGCGACGATGCGGTCGACGATGGAGCGCGCTTACCTAGAAGTAACCTATTCACTCTTGACTTAAAGACTCCCGGGTTGTAGCCATCAGGAAACACAGATTCCGGCAAGGAATTCCATTTCTTAGCTGTACGCACAATGAATGCGTTCCCAAAACGTTTTGTGCGTACAAGTGGGATGCCAACCATGTACCGGTGGCGCATCGCCGTACGCCTGGTGGTCCGATGATGAAATGGGCTAGGCGGAATTAGGTCATGCAATTCCGACGGACACTCTCCGAAATTCAACCGGTAGAAAACCGACAGGCTAGCATCACGGCGTCGATGATTAAACAACCAAATTATCAGTAAGCCGGGACAACCCAAGAATGACGTCTAGTCGTCCTATGGGATCAAGACTGCCACCGTCTCCACTTAGCTAGCCTTACATTTAATGTTTATACCACATCTTAAAAGATACTGGTACTTTAGCAGTGACGGCTCCAATATCCCGCCTCAAAGCAATAACGTTTTACACACAATAGCAACTGCACAATAAAGCAGACGCAACAGGAATTCAATTCAGAGCAACAAAAAAACAACTGCACACAGATTCTGCGCGGCACTGTCACATATTTCAATCGTATCAGTCATTATTTAAAACGGATTACCTCCCGATACGTAGAATGCATGGCACTGCAGTTTACACGAAAAATACATTGAAACTTTCAATAAACGGGTCGACAGTGGATGAAAAAAAAAATGTTTTTTTTCCGTACCTCAAATAGGCCGAGCACCGGAATTTTCATTCGAATCCGTGCCGATTGGTTTTGTGTTATGGTCGGTTTGTGCCGTTGCCGTACGTTTTTTCTGGTTATAAAAGGACCGCCGCGTTTGAGGGTTAATTTAGTTTTTGCGCCTGTGAAAGTAAACTTAACGATTGAGATCAATCTTACTCGGGGGTAAAGATTTTTAAATACAATTTTAATTCTCAGTAATTAAGAGATAGCACTATTATTTTAATGATATAGACTAGTGCTTTACTACGATCCCACCTGATGGTAAGCAGTGATGCAATCAATGATGATGAATCGCACTAGTTTATTAAGTGCCTATTCACCCTAGCCTTGAAAACTCCTAAATTATAATCGGACGGGAAGACCACTGTAGGTAAATTGTTCCAATCATTCGATATACGCGGTATAAATGAAGAAGTGAAATGTTCAGTCCGGACCGTTAAGGTATCAACAACGTAAGGGTGGACACTCGCTGTACGTCGGGTTGTCCGATGGTAGAAAGCGATGGCGGCATCAAGTCATGCAATCCCTCCGCACACTAACATACTACTTGTCTACTTTATGAATTACATAATTCACTGAGGCGCGCGGAATCGGAGTGGTGACATGTGTGTTTACTAAAGTTACAAGCTATTATAATGTAATCTATATAATATAAAAATCAATTTCTGTTCGTTAGTCTCGCTAAAACTCGAGAACGGCTGGACCGATTTAGACCATAATTTTTTGTGCTGTTCACCAGCACACAGGAGAGGTTTCAAAAACAAAAAAAAATAGGTAGGTTAGGGTAGATAGGTAGGGAGGGTAGGTAGGTAGGCAGGGTAGGTAGACAGGGTCGGTAGATAGGGTGATCAGTTAGGGTAAGTAGGTAGGTAGCGTAGGGTAGGTAGTCAGTGACGGGAGCGAAGCTGCGGGCAAAAGTTAGTAATAATATATAAATTATTATTAGAGCAGTGGTGGCCGAGTGGTATCGGCCCCGACTTACGAGTTGTAAGTCGCGGGTTCAAACCCAGCCAGACGCATTACTTTGTGTAATTTATTTCATCACCACTACTCTCAAAACCGCGAAGGAAAACATCGTGAGGAATCCAGCATATCCTAGAACCAAAAAATTCGAAGACTTGTGACATTCACCAACCCGCACTAGGCCCGCGTGGTGGATTACGGCCCATTCCCTCTCTAGAGAGGAGGCCTGAGTCCCCAGCAGTGGGAACATTAAAAGGCTGATTATGCTATATATGCTATGCTTAATATATAAATTGAGGAAATTGGATTGGAGTGCAGAAGTTTTTGAATAAGACTTTTTTGTCTGTGTTTCAGAGGTAGGTACTTCTTGCCTACTTTATTGTACACAAAACTCTTTGAGGCATATAGAACCAGCGCCATGTCATACTTATTTACCAAAATAAACTAATCTAAGATTTTATCAGCAGGATTCTTCGAAAGAGTTAACGTGGCCCAGGAAAACAACACATGTAGTACATGGATAGTACATAGGTGGTAAGCCTCTATGTACTTATTTCTTAATTGTGTGTGACTGTATGCTAAATAAGCATATTCTTTCTTTCTTCTTTTAGGGTTCCGTACCTCAAAAGGTAAAAATGGGATCACTTTGTTATCCGTCTGTCTGTCTGTCTGTCGGTTTGACTGTCTGTCTGTCAATCTGTCAAGACTCTTTATCTTGGGAACGCGTGGAGGTATCGAGTTTAAATTAAAACTATATACTAAAGTTTGCGGTCCCTTGAAGTTGTGAAAAAATCAAACTTCTAAATTAATGAATAAAAAAGATACGGCCGTTTATATCGCAAAAAAACGTAAATTTGACACTCTCAAGGAAATCGAAATTCATAGTTGTTGACCTAAAACCCTGAAATTTGGCATGAAGCAAGCTTATAGCACAAGTATAGAAATAAATCTGAAAACTGAAAATTTGTTGTTCGGAGTTCTATTCGGAAAAATCTCCGAGACTCGATTCGGTAATTGAACTATTTACATAAGTTAGTTTGTACGGAACCCTCAGTGTGCGAGTCCGACTAGCACTTGCCCAGTTTTGTTTTCTTTCTTTCGTTCTTTCTTTCTTTGCTTTTTATCCCGTGAGTATGTTCTGTGGAGATAATTTATTACCAAATACGCTGGTAGAAACCAGTTTGGTGGTAAATGTAGTAAATGAAACCTAGTATAGATTCGATAAACCTAAGGAAATTTTAGGACTTAAAGCAATTAAGAAAATTAGGTTATCGATATTAAGGCAGCCTATTGTTGACATAAAATCTACGAGAAATTACAATAATTTTATTTCCAAAACTAGATCACCCAATACGAATGATCAGCGAATCATAATATTGCTATTGGAAGTACCAATAAAAGGAGTCGTAACAAAAAATGTTTCAAGCCTTAGGCAAATCTTGGCTCAGCATAATAATATAACGGAACGACTTAATAGAACATTTTTATTATGTAATCTCAACAATGTTTCCGAGTCTTGGGACTGAATTACAGGTCTTTACTAACTATATTGTAACATATGTTTTGTAAAAATTAATTTATTTTTAAATTGATATAAATTAGTGCTTGATTGCGATCCCATTTGATGGTAAGCAGTAACGCAAATCGTTGATGGTGAGGCGCACTAGTTTATTAAGAGCCTATCCACTCTAGCCTTGAAGGCATCTAAATTATTATCAGACGGGAAGACCTCATCAAATTATTTCTCCCGCTTTGAGTGAAGGAAGAGGGTGTGTCAGACTTTTACTGACCAAAACCAATCTGTGCTCTTTCCTGTGCCCTGTGTGTTCCAGTGCCTCGGTTTGTTGAACAATCACACAGCCTGAACATACGTATTTACGTGTACGGTTCAATAGCCGGTACTCTACGAATGCAGAACCATAAACACTAGATTTTTACACGATGAATTTTCCGTCGTTTTTCCGTCGAGTTATGAAAGAGATGGGGCTATTTTCCATTTATTGCTCAATCCCTCTATCTCACTCTAGCAATGGTACTTTAGCAAACCGGCAAGGTAGCCGGCGCCTAGTTCCGTTTGAGCAAGTCCTTTCAATCTGAAGTTGTTTGTTTAAAATAGGTTGAGAATCAGCAGGTTTTAGGCGTCTAAATGTCAACCTTTTTTTTCTCAATTTGATTGTTTGTTTTCGTATGAATTTGGTCCAGTTTAGGTTACTGATATTGAAGAGAAAATAAAAGTTACTCATACAGGATGACTAGTAAAAAAAACAATAATTTTATTCGCAGTCTTTATTTTGTCATTCGACTAGCCCCCCTAGCCAAGTTACAACCGGTTCGTTTCGATTCTTTTTTCGTTGATCGCCTCGAGTCGGCCATGCCTCCTATTCCTTTGTTCTGACCACGTGGCTGAGCGTTGAGATGACATCAGAATAAAGGAATTGGAGGCGTGGCCTACTCGAGGCGATCGACGAAAAGAGAATCGAAACGAAACGGTTGTAACTTGGCTAGGGGGGCTGGTAATGGTAGATACACCCACCTCCAGCTTTACAATACTTTTTTATTATGGATAGGCTCGCGTTTGACCACTATCTTACCTAATAGTAAGCTACGATGTGGTCGATGATGGAACACGTATGCCTAGAAGTAACTCGTTCACTCTTGATTTAAAGATCCAAGGTTTTATTTTATATTGAAATTTGTTTATGGATTCATTATGAAGTATACTAATGGACTTTTTAAACATTTAATGACTACATTTTATACTTTAAGTTTTATACTTAAAGTTTGTTGGCCACTCCAGTTAAAACATCTGTTATAAAATGCCGGAAAGGAAACACAGGCCAGTAAGTCATCAGAGGACGAGGAATTCTATAAAGCCAAGAAGAGTCAAATCCAGTTCATCAGCAAATAGGTTACTTCTAGGCAACCGTGTTCAAATGTCGACCACATAGCTTTCCATCAGCTGAGATAATGGTCAAGCGCGATCTTGTCAACAGTAAAAAAAACCAAGCAAGTGCGACTCGGACTCGTGAACTGACACAAACTTACCTAAGAAAACAGTTCAATTAACCGGATTGAGTTACAAAGATTTTTCCGAATCGCAAAAAAAGAGTTTTTTTTTTATAACGTAACTAAAAATTTACAGTTTTCAGATTTTCTATACTTGTGCTATGAGACCTCGCTTTATGCCAAATTTCAGGATTCTAGATCAACGGGAAGTACCTTATGAATTTTGATTCCCTTGAGACTATCGAAATACACGTTTTTTGCGACATAAACGGCCGTATCTTTTGTTTTCATTAACTCAGAAGTTTGATTTTTTCACAGCTTCAAGGGACCGCAGACCTGAGTATATAGTTTTTGCGGATTTTCTCGAGATAAAGAGTCTTGACAGACTGCAAACAGACAGACAGACGGTCAACAAAACGATCTTTTTTTCTCCTTTTGAGGTACGGAATCCTAAAAAATATAAAATGAACACGGAAACAATGACACAAAAACTATCCTTATTTCCAAAAGAAATACCTAGTCGAATTTCATACCCAAGAAAATCCGATCCGCTTACCGAGCGATAAATCTAATCCTTTCTCGTTTAAAAACCAGTTATTTTCTTTTACAATAAATTATTAAACTGTCGCTTGGGTAGCTATAGTTTTTTCTTTGTGGTAATTCGCTAGAACGGGAGATTGGCTAAGCGGATTTCATTCTGTACGAGTCAGAGTGTTAATCTTTAAACCTTAATAAGTTTTCTCCCACTTTGTTGGTTCCGTGATATTAAAGTGCGGTCGCTTTAACACTAGAAAGACGGGAAAATCTATCTACCTACAAAGACGGCGACCGGTCAAATGACTGCCCCAATTTATTTAATATATTTTTTTATTTATGTGCTAAAATTGGTAACTATAGTAATAAAACAGGGTATAATATATAATTATTTATTTAATTTACATACAATTTTTACATTTTAACATTTTATTTACGTTACAAGAGCCGCAAAGTGGCTTTTTGCAAGAGTCGCATACTTTATTAGTTTTATTTTTGCACTTCTGTATATAGCATTCTCGCCTTTTCCGAATTTCCGGATTTTGAAGAGAAGATCGAGAAATAGAAGGCGTGGGTTCTTCGGGCGACAGTTCGGTTTCAGAGGGTCTCGGTTCAATTTCTACTTTGCCGCTAAGTTTACTTGCTAAACTTAGTATGAAATTCCTTCGTTTTATGTTGGTGCCTGACATTTTCTTATACAAAATGAAGGAATTTATCCCTGCTAGGTCCAAAATATTGAAAAATACCTGTACAGGCCACCTTCGAGATGCCGCTTTGACACTATATTTTTTTGCCATCTGGTCAGCTACATCCACGCCGTACTTGGTAGCATTGTAAAAAGTCACAGTTTCTGGCTTTTTCTTAGGATGATTAGAATCTATTTCAACATTGTCATGTAACGTGCTGAGCAATAAAACGTTCTTGTTTCGTTTTCCTTGATAAATTGTAAGAGTACATCTATCAGATTTCAGAATTTTTGTTTCAAACAAAGTCATCTGAAGTGATTTGACGTAAGGTGGAACCTCTCGTCGTGCCCTGTTCAAAGTTCCTACAATTGTAGTGCGTTTTGCGAGCAAGTTATTTGCCAAGCTCAACGATGTAAAGAAGTTGTCAGTGGTTACATTCCGACCAGTATTTGCAAAAGGTTCCACGAGACGCATAACAACGGATTCACTGAGGCTTTGGTTTTGTGGCCTGCTTTCATCTTTTCCTAAGTAAGGAAAGCCGTTGAGTACAAACTTTGAATCTACATCAACACAAAGCCAAAATTTAATTCCAAACTTATCAGGCTTGTTAGCAATGTATTGAAGAAACCTGCATCTAACCTTAGTAGAAAACAGTTGTTCGTCTACTGTAACGTTTTCTCCCGGCTTGTAGCACGATAAGCAGTTCTCAATGAATTTCTTCGAAACGTCTGATATTAGTGCGAATTTGTCTTGTTGAAGTCGTGAACTTCTCTCAGATCTGTGATCAAATCGCAAAAACTTTATTATTTCTTTGAATCTGTCACGTGACATAACTTTGGAAAAAAAATTTATTCCCCAAGTTTTACTCCACAACTCATTTACTTGAATATTTTTTGCACCGTATGCACCTCGAGCATAACATATAGCGACAAAACTTTCCAGTTGTTCCAAAGTTAGTATCCAGTTATTGTGTCCTAGTTGTCTATTAGCTTCTTCTATAGTACATTTCTGAATATGTCTCAATATAGATTCATCAATCAAAAGCCTCCACGAGTCTGACAAATGTCCCTTGAAATTTCTTTTTGCATATGAGGTAGGCCCTGCTTGCTCAGTTATGATATTGTGTCGTGCCCGGCGACCACTTTGAGTAGATTCCATTTGAGGTGTCCATGAGGTACCGTCGATAGAAGTGATAAGACCTTGAAGCTCAGAATCTTCCAAACAATGACTCCTACCACGGCCTCGACCACGAGCACGGCTACGACCGCGGCCACGAGAACTCAAGCTGTCAACGGTTCGTAAAGTTGCTAGAGGTATCTGATCTTCCAGGTCACTTTCATCCGTAGAGGAACTCGAACTGATAAATGGTACATTTTCATCCTCACTACCGTGCTCTTCACTTTCAGAGCCACAATCCGATTCATCTTCACAAATATTTTGCAACATTGAAAGTATTTCTTCATTTTGAAGGCTTCGAGACATTTTTCACGAATCACTTAAAATAATTCTGACAAAATTGATAGGCAGTCGTAACTATACTGACTCATTTGACTTGCATACTCCAAACAATGGACAAAGCGCACATTATTTCGTATTCTACCTTCTCATATTACAAATAAATACTTATCCGATATCAACCGTCAAATGACTGCCGCCGTCTTTGTCGGTATATCAAGATTTTAAACAATAAACAAAAGAGACGAGAGTTATTTTCATACCTATTTTCATTTAACTAGTAATATTAATAAAAGTCACAAAGTCTCAGTACATTAAGTCAAATAGATTTTGAGTTATTCCAAATTTAAATTCAAATTGCAGTCAAATGACTGCTTCCGTCTTTCTAGTGAAGCGTTGGTGTGAGTAACTATAAATTAAGTAATATTTTTTTTTAGTTTGTTATTTTATAAAGGGTGACAGGATAGAATGGAAGAAAAAAACATGTTGTGCCGACCCCAAATAAGATGGGACAAGGGCAGGAAGACTCGTGTTGTGTCTGGTCCAGGCAACTACCCAAGGGTTGGTTTTCTTCTGAACGAATTTTCATACGGTTTTCATACCAGGGATGGCGAACCTATGGCACGCGTGCCAATAGTGGCACGTGGAAATGAAATTCGAGCACACCAACAGAAAACTACTTAGCATCGAGATAATATGCAACAACAGAAATCACACTGACTTTTACTTATATAAAAATACATAGCACTATTGACTGTCGTGAATGAATTGAATGTCGCGCTTGGTTTTGTTTTCTTAATAAATCACCAACAAAATATTTGGAGGCACGCTTTGGTCTATTTTTTTTTTTCTAATAGTTAATGGCACGATCATCAATAAAGGTTCACCTGATTCCTGCTATAGACGAATATCATGATTCAAGAGATTTTTTTTTACGTGAACGAAGAATGAATTTCAAATATTTGTAACATCCGTGTGAAGCTGGGGTGGATCGCTAGTAAGAACGGAAAATTATGATAAAATTAATTTCAGCAAGTGTCAATGTCAAATCAAAAATTAATGTCACCAAGTGTGAAAATTAATCGATTGGTTAAATGAATTGATAACAAACAACTGAATTACTTGATATGCGTTTAATTCATATCGCGTCGATGATGGGAATCATTTCAGAAACTGGGAGTAGGCCATCAGCCTCTATCTTGTTATGTTATGTCTGGGTATGGTTTCCGCACTTAGTCCTATGCGGACCATTGTACGTGGGCCATGGCGGCCATAACCTTAGGTGGGCTTATTCCATCCAGCCCACCTCTCTCCAAAAACCGATGAGGCCTCTCAGGTTTTTCAGGGCATCACTAAGTGAGTTCGAGGATCCTAAGGTTCGTGTGCGTATTTCACTGACACCTGTGCCGTCTAGGAGCACATGTGCAATTGTCCCCCTCCAAGCATGCTACACCAAATATATGATTTGGTAGAAGATCTATAAGTAGGTAAGTATTGCTAATCTAATCAACTCATTAGATCCCACTGCTGGGCGAAGGCCTCCCTCTCTCTTTTCCACAGACGTCTGTCCTCAGCCATTGCAGGTCAGTCGTTCCATTAAGAGTCAAGCTCATCTCCCCATCTTCACACCTTGGTCTGCCGCGATGTCGATTTGCTTTTAAGGGGCCCCAATAATGGTTTACCGCGATGTCGCCTTATGGGAACCAATAAGTGGTTATTTTAGCCCAAAGCTCATCTGATAAGCGGAAAACATGTCCGGCCCAAAGCCACTTAAGAGTAGTAGCGTTATGTTTTTTATTTTTGACTAGATACCCACTCCTGTTCCTTCTTTCCCATTTTTCCAGGGCCCTGGGGATCTCTTTCACATCACGCATGGCCCCCGTAGGCTTCGACACTGCTGGGCCCCTACGGTTGCTGATATGTCCTTGAGGCGCGGGTAGAACACTATGCGCCGTCGACGACTTGGGTTTGGTCCGGACGGCTACTGGATGATCGGACAGCGAGCGGCCCATTGTTCGCCGTCCGCAAGCCCACGCCTACGGTGGCCGGAAATCGGGATCGGAATCCCGGCGGCTGGGGCTCGAGGGCCATTGCCTTACGCGTGCACGTGCGGCCCCCTCCTTTGCTAGCATTACTGCTTCGCAGAAGGCGACCGCCTGCCACTCCTCCTCGCTCCGGACCATGGCCTGTACCAAGGCCCGGAGTAGCTTTTTGGGAAACATCATTGTAGGTAAGTATTGCATTTGTGCCGCGGTCTTCAAGCAAAAGAAACCTAATATTTTTCTAACCCAGCAAACTCGACAACGGAGAGACAATTTATAACATCATTTGCGACAGACATCGCACTGAATATCTTCGCCTTAATTTTATCGAAACATTCGATAATGACTTTTCTCACGAAAGCGGTTTAGCACGAGATGTATTTAAATTATATACAAACATGAACCGACGATGTTGATCGACTCTGATGGTTATTTGAACACAATTATTGGTTTCCTTTGCAAAGTATCCACCTATATGTATCTTAGGCTAAATGTTGGTAGGAGTAAAATCAATATGCTTTAATCTTGAGTCATCGGGGTTCGAGATTAGCATTACATTTTTATTTTGCGAAAACTCAGTAAAAGGTGAAAAACGTTTGGACGCAATATACGGGCATTAGTCGTGGAATTGTGGACACCAGCCCGAAATACAAATACAAAAAGGTGAAAAAAAAAAATACAAGAAAAAATACAACCGACGCAGACGTTATTATAAAAAACCGGGCAAGTGCGAGTTTCAGGATTCTAGGACAACGGGAAGTACCCTATGAATTTTTATTCCCTTGAGAGTGTCGAAATATACGGTTTTTGCGACATAAATAGCCATGTATTTTTTTCGTTAACTCAGAAGTTTGATTTTTTTCACAGCTTCAAGGACCGCAGACCTGAGTAAAACAATATACTCAGGTCTCATTTCAACTCGATACCTCTACGAGTCCCCGAGATAAAGGATCTTGACAGACAGACAAATAGATGGACAATAAAGTGGGGGTATAAGGGTTCCGTTTTCTCCTTTTGAAGTACGGAACCCTAAAAACACAAAGAATATAAATCATATTTTTTTATCAATAAACACAAATACAATAAACTAGTGCGATTCACCATCAACGATTGCTTCACTGCTTACCATCAGCTGAGATCGCAGTAAAACACTTATTTATATGATTTAGAAAATAAAAAATAAAATTATTTTTGCTGGATGGATGGTTGTATTTATTTGTATTTTTTTTTTCATTTTGTAGCTAAAACATCTGCATACAGTGCATACTACTCTGACCAAATTTTGGTCTCCGCCTAATATGTTTATAGGATATCCGGTGTTAACCTGAAAAAAAAGAAATTATATACTAACCCATATTATTACTTTGAAAATTTACGGTGTAAATAATTTATATGGGTTTAATCTTCATTCAATGATAATGATAATCTCAGTGGACTCTTAACATCGACGCTGTAAATCACGGATCCTGTTGGTCAAACCACGGAAACGAAACCACACGAAAAATCTAGTTGTTTATCAACATGCCTATTTGGCGCAGTCGTGAGATACACAATATTGATGTATTTTTAAGTTTAAGTTTTTAAGTTTCTATATTATAATTGTTATCTCCTTTATATTCTTTATTGTACACGTATAAGTTACAAAAATATGTGGATAACAGAATTCATGTACATAGGCGAGCTTAACTCAAAGTTGAGTTTTCTTCCAGCAAACCATTGAGTGATAGAGAGAGATCACAGTAGAGGGTAAGATCCAGTGCACAATTTTAAAATTACAAATAATATGAATAAAATAATACATAAACATACTTACATACATAAATACATACTTATATAATATATATACATATATGTACTATGCCATTGTGAAAGGAAATACTCTTTAACTTTCCTCTTGAAGACATCCAGAGAAGGGCTGTCACGTAAGGAGTGTGGAAGAGAGTTCCATAGACGCACTGCAGTGACAGAGAAGGAGCCATCATAACGGCTGGAAGTCTGAAATGGAGTACGAAGAAGAAGAGAATTGGCAGTGCGACAGGGTTTACCCCTCGGGACAAAGTACTCAAAGCGTTCACGGAGACAAACACAGTATCCCGTATTCTTCCTTGTGTGTACCTGTGTGCCAAATAAACGTGTTTTCTTTCTTTCTTTCCAATACAAATCTAACTATCCATGTCCAACAAAATAGATTTTTAGAATTCGCATAGCCGATTCTGTGTTTCCAGTGCCCTATTTTGCGCAAAGCGAACTCTGCTGCTAAAGTGCCGAAAAACAAAGGTTGAAGTCATATCAAAAGCGGTTTGCATCCACATATTTTTAAGCCAGAACCGTTCGAAAAGGTTATGAATGAATGCTATGAATGTATTTCACATTCACTGAAATGGCATGCTAGGATTGCGGTGTGTTGTAGTGACTTTTGTTTGTCTAAACACTTTTCTGGACTAGTTTGTTTTGATTTGCAGCCTGATAAAATATGCGGAAGAAACGCCCGGGTGCCACCAATGTGTGGACCGCCCGGAGGACACGCGCGGTGCACACGGTAGAGGTGTGCCCCGCTTGGGCAGAGCACCGCCGTGTCCTCGTTGGGAAGATCGGCGGCAACGATCTCTCGCACCGGGCCTTGGTACAGGCCATGGTCTGAAGCGAGGAGGAGTGGCGGGCGGTCGCCTCCTTCTGCGAAGCAGTAATGCTAGCAAAGGAGGCGGCCGATCGCGTGAGGCAACGGTCCTCACCCCCCAACCGCTTCTGAAAGGAAGACTCGGCCCTGGTACGAAAGGCAACGAAGGAACAGGAGTGGGTTTTTAGTCACTTAAATTCTGACACTATCTCTCGCTCCGCCCAAGAGCGGGGGATGTCATTGGATGATTTTCCCAACTACAAAAAAAGCCTGATAAAACATAGCTGGCTTAGTAACAGTAGATTATGATACTGTCACATGACAAAAGATATTAAATATGAGTGTGTTTTACAAATTGAGCTAAAGGTCAAGATTATAATAGTAATCACATGAATGTTTTGGTTACAGTAAAGTCGGGTTACTATAGCCCAGGGATATGACTTTGGTTTAAGCTTGTTAACCAATAGGAATACGGGATACTGTGTTTGTATGGTTAATGAGGTTGAGCTAAAGTTGTACTTCAGGGTCAAAGTAACCATATAGTAGGCGCGTGTTTGTATACGGCGAGCAATGGGTAGCCACCATCCGTTAATGACCAGGCTTGGATCGACGGTGCGTTGTGCTCCACGTGTAACTTTGAGAGATGTCAGTAGGAGTAACAGGGGTCGTTAGCGCCGATGCCTGCCAGGGCTGCGTAAAAACTTATCACAGGTGAGTTTTAATCAGTAAAAGTCTGACGTTCCCTCTCGCCACCTAAAGCAGGAAAAGTTATTTGATCACTTCCCAATCGATTTTTCTTGGAACCTTCTGTGTTGAACGTATCAAAATCATCATAATTTTTTTCTGACTAGTTCTGTACTTATTAATTAATCATATAAATTCTAATATTATAATGTATCATTTTAATTCTAATTTTTAATTGTTATTTTATAAGTTAACATTTTATTTATTTTTCATTTATTGCCTTTTTATGTCACTCTAATTGTATAATTTTAATTCAAATTGTATTTTGACTTTAATTTTTAATATGTATTTTTTCACCTAGTTCTATGCGCATGCTGTGGTCTCCTGTAACTGAAGGAGCACACGCTAAAGGACCCCTCGTACTATTTGTAAGTTATAATGTGTTTACTGTGTATCCTTTGTTGGAGATCCCAAATAAATAAATTAATAAAAATAATCTGATCATTTCCCTTGCCTTTTATTTGAAAAATACCTATTATATAAAACATCCAAGATCAATAAAATGCACTATTAAATATTCATAGATGTTGATGTCACGTTGCGGTGTCAACGTTCTCGCCTGAACGTGAACACCGATAAACGGTAGCACATCGATATTATTGTCGTCTAACCAGCGGAGTGCAGACGTGCACTCAATCAGAAAGTATTGGCTTTATGAGCCATCCATGACAATATTAACTGGCCTGTTGGTCTAGTGGTTAGTGGCCCTGACTGCTACGCCGGAGGTCGTGGGTTCGATTCCCACACAGGATAAATGTTTGTGTGATGAGCACGATCATTTTTTCTGTGTCTGGGTGTAATTTATCTATAATATATATGTATTTAGAAATATATAAGTATGTTTATCAGTTGTCTAGTACTCATAACACAAGCTCTGCTTAGCTTGAGACTAGACGGCGTTGTGTGATGGTTGTGAAATATTATTATTAGCTGGTAAAGTCCATCACATAGTTCGTTTAGATGAGTGGCTCTAGATTAGTCTAATCAGAGTAAAATCTGCTATTGATAACATTTGTCAAAAACTGAAAATACCGCGTATAGGAAGACGTGACGTTGGAAGGCCTCCTATAAACCGTTCATTATGGCGACACTTGGGGAAGGGGGGGGGGGGTATGTGGACGTCCAACAGTGGACGTCTTTCGGTTGAAATGATGATGATGATAAAAATGTAAATAAAAAATAAATAAATATTATTATTATTTATATTCATACATAAGCCTGGTCAGCGTCAGGTGTCAGCGTTCCAACCGGCAATTCACAAAAAGCAGCTTACATTTAAATTGTATTATAATTACAATAAAATCAGACTAAGAAAATTAAATTAAATTATAAATATAATAATAATAGAAATGAACTAAAATATTAACAACAATCAAATCACAAAAATAATTGAAATAACTGAACATAAAGATTGCCTAACACTTAACAACATACAGCTAAGTTTGAGTTCTGAGCTAATGTAAAGCCAATCAATTAAGCCAATCAAAAAACTGTGTCAAGTTTAGAAAGTCGGATTTCACCAATAAAACTAATCGCGTTTTAACGTTTGGCTCGCATAATCGCGTTTAGCCGCTGTCACTTATAAAAATACAACAAAAGAAAAATACAGACAAGTGACACTAGTGACAGCGGCTAAACGCGATTATGCGAGCCAAACGTTAAAACGCGATTAGTTTTACTGGTGAATTCCGCCCTTAGTGGAAACCTCATGAATGACAGAAGATACGCGATTAAGCACGTTTGTTTATCTTCCAGAACAGTATGTGAAGTCTGGATAGTATTTTTGCCAAAATCTGATTAAAACGCACGTCATTTAGGACTTGTATTTGCCTGAAAGAACTTTGCTTTTCTATAAAAAAAATTTAACGTGTTTTGTTTTTTTTTTTTAAGGTGGGTAATTATCCAATGACTTCTCTTGCTCTTAGGCGGAGCGAGAGGGCATGTCAGACTTTTACTGACTAAAACCCACTCGTTTGTCCCTTCTTTGCCTTGCGTTCCAGGGTCTGTACAACCTAATATTTATTAGAAACTAATTTTCATTAGTTATTGCTCTATTTCCATAGCTTGATGTTATATAGCTTGAAGCCTTCCTTGATAAATGGGCTTATCTAGCACTAACATATTTTATTAGTAGTTCCTAAAATTTAGTGCGTTCAAACAAACTAATCAACTAACCAGCTTTATAACATTAGTGTGATTTAATTTTTTTAACAACACCGCCAGTGACTGAAAAGTTGAAAGGGAACCGTTTGTCTTGGTGTGATCAGAGGAGGGATAAATCGCATTTTAATAAAAGAGTTACGAGTATGAGTACACATGTGGATGGATGGAAAGGGAGAGAGAGGCCAAAAAAATATGAATGGATTGTGTGAGGAGTGATATGAAAGAAAAGGGAGTTAGTGATAGAGGGACAGGTGACAGGATAGAATGGAAGAAAAAAACGTTTTTCACCGACCCCAAATAACACGAGGCAAAGACAGAAAATTTGTTAGAATTTTACTCACAAAGAAACAGTTCATTATCTTACAAAATGATGTATGTTCTAAGTTAGCCTTACCGCAGTTTAGGAAGTATTTGGCGACTTTCCAGACTATTCTGTGTCACATAAAGTTTAGTGTGGTGCATTCAAGTAAAACTTCTATGTTTACGCTAACGACTGAACCGCTAGTTGTTATCTTTCTTTATGTTTTTTTCATTTTTAGATTTATTTTAAAAAGCAGTGTATAGAAAATAATGTTTAATTTTGATAGTTCTAATAATATTGTATTGTTGTCTGAGCCATGTCTACAAGCTATTTTCCAGAGTCATCACAAACCGTCTCGCGCGACGACTTACAGCTTCCCGAACAAGCCGGATTCCGATAAGGCTTCAGCACCGTAGACCACATACATACGCTACGGCAGGTTATACAGAAGACCGAGGAGTATAATCTACCTCTCTGCCTAACGTTTGTGGACTACGAGAAAGCCTTTGATCCGATCGAGACTTGGGCTGTGCTGCAGTCTCTCTAACGGTGCCAGATTGACTATCGGTACATCGAGGTGCTGAAGTGTTTGTACGAAAACGCCACTATGTCAGTCCGACTTCAGGACCAGACCTCGAAACCTTTCCTTTCGTAGTGGGGTGTGAGGCAGGGAGAAGTCATTTCTCCGAAACTGTTCACGGCCGTAATGGCGGACGTCTTCAAGGTTCTGGGCTGAAGTGGACTAGCCATTAATGTCAATGGCAAGTACTTCAATCACCTTCGGTTTGCCGACTACATAGTAGTCATGACTGAGACTACGGAAGAGCTCAGCACAATGCTCAATGACCTCAGTAGAGCTTCCAAAAGAGTGGGTCTAAAAATGAACATGGACAAAGCTAAAGTCATGATAAACAACCATGTAGCACCCACTCCTATCAAGATCGGAGACTATACTCGAAGATCTATACTTGAAGTTGTGGAAGATTACATCTACCTCGGACAGACAGTCCAGTTGGGTAGATCTAATTTAAAAAAAAGGTCAATCATCGACTCCAACTCAGCTGGACAGCGTTCGGGAAGCTGCGCGGTATCTTCTCGTCTAACATACCACAGTATAGTCAAGACGAAAGTCTATGTCTAGAGGGTACTGCCAGTAATAAAATAAGACTCTCAGACATGGTCGCTCACCATGGGTCTCATCAAAAGACTGAAAGTCACCCAAAGGACCATTCACAAAGGACTAGCATAGCATAGCACAGCATAATCAACCATAAAATCTTCCCACTGCTGGGACTCAGGCCTGCTCTCTAGAAGAGGGAATGGGCCGTAATCCACCACGTGGGCCCAGTGCGGATTGGTGGATGTCACATGTCTTCGAATTTTTGGTTCTAGGACATGCCAGTATCCTCACGATGTTTTTCTTCACCTTTTTGGACTATTCTATTCTAAATGGCATCGAATCATTAATGAAAATGTCAGTAGGAGAACCAAATTTACCAATGTAGCTTGGAGAATCACCAAACTTAAGTGACAGTGGGCAGGGCACATTGCTCGCGGTACAGATGGTCGATGAGGCGAAAAGTTATGAAGTGGCTACCGGGTACTGGAAGATAAAGCGTTGGCAGGCCTCTCACACGGTGAACAGATGACCTGGTGAGGGTCGTGGGAATCCGATGGATGCGAGACACACAAGATTGGTCAATGTGCTGACACTTGGGGCAGGCCTATGTCTAGTAAGTGGGCGTCTTTCAGCTGAAGTGATGATGATGTGCGTGAAGCAGCTGTCAAAAGCTCGTAAATGAATAACTCGTAAGTCGAAAAACCCAATAAAAGGAATAATAATACAAACATTTCATTCCTTTCACAAGCTGTTATGTCCCTATAATAGTTATTATGATTGATTCCAAGGTATTGTCCAATAACGACACTACTATTAATTTACCCTAAACCATCTATAGAATCTTCCTAAGGTCATCAAGATAAGTAGACAGAATCAATCACTAATCGTCGTTCCGAAACTGACCTTTGATGAAACTTAGGCGGGGCTGAACGAAACACGGATTAATGGTTTGTCTCAGTCACTTCACTAAATAGAAAAGAATACAGAAGTCCAGTTTCGTATAACGAATTCACATGGACGAAGATGAGAGAAACAAATGACAGTCGCAAGTGTGCTTGCACTCGCTGTATGTGAAGCAAAGAGTCGTGGAGGGTATAAAAAGACAGTTAACAAAACCCGGGAAATTACAAGGAATAAGAATAAAAATTACATAATATACACCATATCGATTAGGGACGATCGGCGGTGGTGACCTCACACGCCGGGCTAAGGGGGAATGGGCGGCGGTTGCCTCCTTCTGCGAAGCAGTAAACCTAACGAAGAAGACGGTCGCACGCGTGATGGAATGGTCATCCTCACGCCCCAGATACCATACCATACTAGATACCGGTGCAGGCTTGTGGACGACGAGCAACGGGTAGCTCGCCGTCCGGCCGCCTAGTAACCGTCCGGAACGAGCCCGAGTCGTTGACGGCACGTAGTATTCCATGTGCGCATCAAAGAGATGTCAGTATAACCGTAGGGGCCCAGCAGGGCCGCTGCCTACTAGGACCATGGGAGGGCTTTAGAAAAAGTAACCCGTGGTCTTAGAAAGCAAAGAGCAACTAAAGGAACATAAGTGTGGATTTAGTCAGTAAAAGTCTGACACGTCCTCCCGGTCTACCCGAGACGGGAAGAAGTCATTAGATGATTTCCCACATTAAAAAAAGGCCTTGTGCAACAATAAATGTGCACTAAATTCAATGAATGTGTGTGTGTGTGCAATATCGATCAATTACCACAACGTTTCTTCATAAAAAAATTCGTAAACAATTGTTCCTAAACAATATTAAAGGTGCAGTAAATATGTAACAACAAATTCTTGTGCAACAAGTACATATCGACCAATTACCGCAACGTTTCATCGTAAACAATGTTATAGGTGCAGTAGATATACAACAACATGATCTGGTATAACACATACATAATATCGGACAATTACCGCAACGTTTCTCTATAAACAATTGTTTTTAAACAATATTATAGTTGCAGTAGATGTGCAACAACAAGCTTTTGTGCAAAAAATATATACGACCAATTTACCGTAAGGTTTTTCTTTAAAAAAGTCTCCCAATAAATTCTTGTACCGTTGAATGCCAAAATCTTTTAAAAACCCAAAACCACAATGTTTTAAAAAGAGTTAAAGTAAACAGAGCTTTCTTATTGGCAAAACCAATTAAGTATATTATTTTATCTTCGCCCAACTCTCCCCGGTTGCATCGGATTGCCGTCCTATTGAACTGTATGAGTATAAGCGCACCCATTTAAGCGCTATAATATTTTATGAGGACTTGTTTTTTTTTTTAAGGTGGGAAAATATCCAATGACTTCTTTCACTCCAGGGCGGAATGGGAGGGTGTGTCAGACATATTCTGACTAAAACTACTTATGTTCCTTCTTTGCCTAGCGTTCAGGACCCCGAGTTTTCCTTTCGGAATTTAATCAATGGCTCCAGTAGGCTTCGAACCTGCTGGGCTCCTACGATAAGTACCTGGCTAATCTCCGTTCAGATTGATTATCATGATCGAAATTTAATTTTAATTAAAAAAAACAATTTGAAATACTGATTTATGAGATGCGTTGTGGACAGTTTTATGTTGGGTTTTTTCGACATTTGTTGTCGAAAAAACCCAACATAAAACTGTAGGCAGCGTTTTCTTTTAGTATGTGGAACCGACCTTCTGTATCTATTTACTCTGTAAACACGAATTAAGTGAACATTGGGGCGTACCCCACTAAGTGTTCGTCAGCCGTTAGTGTTATAGACAAATTAATTGCACCCTACTGTGTGGCTAACGTCAGTTTATTGATTTGGCGATTATCTGGTCTTTGAGGGTAAATTAATAATTTGATTTGACATTGTATAGGGCTAAAATTTATTGTGAATCTAGTTTCCACCATCGGCTTTACCCACATAAAAACAGAAAATTATATAAGTACCAACATACGTCCTGATAGAAAGTAACCTATGCTATGCTATGCTATTCAAGGATATGGGTCTACCCATGTACCAAAAATTTAACTCAAATCAGTACAGCAGTTAGAGCGTAAAGCATATATATATATTATTTTATTGATTAAAAACAGGAAACAGCTACATTATGCGATATTAAAAACATGATAACATAAATATCTTAAATAATAATGTAGCCTACAGCGCTGTTCACAAAATAGACTTTAAAAGGCTAGGATAAAAGCTGCATGCATGACAGTTATATCACTTATTATAAAAATTAATATATAATACACCATTCATTTTTAATTAGTACAAGTACTCAAAGAGATTATTAGAAAAGGTCTTGTTATTATTTAAGTAAAGTCTCAATAAATAATATTCATAAACAGCAAAGTTACTAGCGCTTGTCTATATCCCAAAATGTCACTAAATTTATGGAAATATTGTACAGGCTATTGATTATGAATGACTAAATGACGATCAAAATGGAAAAACACTGATGACACATATATAAGTATACATAGACGGTATGGACAGTTATAATGTTTAAGTACGTAAAAAAAACTTTTGCATTATTAATATAGTTTTGTGATATTTATCACCTGGGGGTGATAAATATCACAAAATGGTGCATAAGTCATACATTGTATTACGGATTACAATGTATGACTTATGCACCATTTTCAATCAGATACTTTTGTAGTTTAATTTTTAAATAGAATTTGAGGAGTCTACGGTATGATTTGCGAGATCATTCAGAAGAAATACTGCAGCCCTGGAATAATGGGCATGCCATAATTATGGCGATAAGTCACCTTTTTGAGGAGTGGCTGAAAAGACAGCACGGCGTCTCACCGAGCATGGTAAGTTCGGGAGGTTCCTGCACTGGATTCGTGCTGAAGAGACGCCCGGGTGTCACCGTTGTGTGGACCGCCCAGAGAACACGGCGTAGTATACAGTAGAAGTGTGCCCCGCGCGGAGCAGTGCCGTGTCCTCGTGGGGGCGATCGGCGGCGAGGTGGATTGGCAGGCGGTCGACACCTGCGAAGCAGTAATTCTAGCTAAGGAGGCAGCCGCACGCGAACGGACTCCCTCTCGCCCCAGCCGCCGGGTCCCCTATCTCGATTTCCAGCTACCGTAGGCGTGAGCTTGCGGACGACGAGCAATGCGTAGCTGGCCACCCAGCCGTCCGGACCGAGCCCGAGTCGTTGACGGCACGCAGTTCTCCGCGCTTCTCAAAGAGATGTCAGCGAAATCGTAGGAGGCCAGCAGGGCCGAAGCCTACTGGTGCCATGGGTTGTCCGAAAGGGAACCCCGAGGTCCTGGGACGCAAGACAAAGAAGGAACATAGTATTGCGTTTTAGTCATCAGTAAAAGTCTGACATGCCGTCGCGCTCCACCTTAGATCGCGAGAAGTCATTGGATGATTATCAACATAAAAAGAAGCATATCACTACATAGTCAAAAACTTTTTAGAAAAAAAAAATAATCGACTTCACTAAAAAAAAAAAAACACTAAAAGGATCAAAATAACTTTAATTTCGGAAGTCGGTGTTAAATGAGAAACAAACAATAAGTTTTTATTTCACACTTTTAAGTTGCGATACACTTATAAACAGAGTGCCTATTTCTCATGACAATTCCAATTAACCCACATACTGCTAGGTTACATTGTTTTATTATAAAGTTCCTGTGTCTACCTTCCTCCTTCCGGCTCCATCATCAGATCAGTTCGATAGTACCTTATAGCCAAAGAGCATCTCACGACAATTCTAATAAGCCCAAACACGGCTAGGATACATTGATTAATTACGGAGTTCCTGTGCCTACCTTCCGGCTCCATCATCAGATCAGTTCGATAGTACCTTATAGCCAAAGTGCATCTCATGACAATTCTAATAAGTCCAAACACGGCTAGGTTACATTGATTAATTACGGAGTTCCAGTGCCTACCTTCCGGCTCCATCATCATCATCAGATCACTTCGATGATACCATTTTCAACGTAACTATTCAGAATCATTCATTTATTTGTATTGTCATAGTCGCTTAACTATATCTTCATTGTGATATCTATTTGAGTATGAAGTTCCGTTGACCATATCTGGTCTTCTTCATCAACTCCACTTCATAAAATGTTACTTTTTGACTGTAAATACTTAAGTTCTTGATGAAAATACTAAAATTACCATAGAGTTGCCTATAATTTTTGAGGAGTTCCCTCGATTCCTCATGGATTCCATCATCAGAACTGGATTTTGAAAAAAATGGGACCGATCTGGAAGCATATCCTATAAAAGGAAAAAAAAATTTGCAAATCGGTCCATAAACGACGGAGTACTGAGGTAACAAACATAAAAAAAAAAAATGATGAAAAACAAAAAAAAAAAAATACAACCGAATTGATAACCTCCTCCTTTTTTTTGAAGTCGGTTAATAAAACAAAGTCACTTTTCGTGTCTGTCTGTCCCTATGTATGCTTAGATCTTTAAAACTACGCAACGGATTCTGATGCAGTTTTTTTTAATAGATAGAGTAATTCAAGAGGAAGGTTTATAAGTATAATACACACACATTATAGTAGAGAAACACTGATGATTTTAGAGGTTTTTAATGTGATGTCGTAAATAAACACATTTTTTTGCGCTTACATTGCAAACGCTGGCTGAACTTTAAGAGATAGATCAAAATAATGTACTACAGTATTGTACACCTTAAAAAGATCAACAAAAAAGTCCGCGATGGTATATGTCTATCTTTTAGGTATAACCCACAATAACCATTTTTTATCCTTTACTTTTTACGAGAAATAATGGCTTATTTACGAAGCGATTTTAAGCAATACAGCATTGATCTTTATCCAATTAAGTACCTTAAATACATTGTGCATTTAATATAGATTAATATGGGTTTTTTACAGCGTGTAATTTAAGTGAATATTTTTGAAGATATTAAAGATTTAAAATGCAGGGACATAGCGGTTGCGGAAAATAACTTGATTCTTTCAAATATTGATACTCGGTTACTTCCAGATTAGTCCTATTTTTTTCAAATCCAGTTCTGATAATGGATTCCATGAGGAATCGAGGGAACTCCTCAAATATTCTAGGCACTATATAGTGATCTTGGTATTTTAATCGAGAACTAAAGCATTTACAGTCAAAAAATAACATTTGATAAAGTGGAACTGATGAAGAATACTAGAAATGGCTAACGGAACTTCACCCTCACATAGATATCACAATGAAGATAGTTAAGTAACTATGACAATATAAATAAATAAATGGTTCTGAATGGTTATGTTGAAAATGGTATCATCGAAGTGATCTGATGATGATGATGGAGCCGGAAGGTAGGCATTGGAACTCCGTAATTAATCAATGTAACCTAGCCGTGTTTGGGCTTATTAGAATTGTCATGATATGCACTATGGCTATCTATCTATCTATTTATGTATGGTTTCCGCACTTAGTCCTATGTGGACCATTGTACGTGGGCCATGGCGGTCATAACCTTTGGTGGGCTCATTCCAACCAGCCCACCACTTTCCAAAAAAACATTAGGCCTCTTAGGTTTTTCAGGGCATCAATAAGGGAGTTCGGGGATCCTAAGGTTCGTGTGCGTATTTCAGTGACACCTGTGCAGTCTAGGAGCACAAGTTGGCTATAAGGTACTATCGAACTAACCTGATGATGGAGCCGGGAGGTGGATGGGGACTTCATAATAAAATAATGTATCCTAGCAGTGTTTGGGTTAATTCGGATAGTCATGAGAAATAGGTACTCTGGCTATAAGTGCATCACCACTAAAAAGTGTGAAATAAAAAACTTTTTACAAAAAATAAATAACCGACTTCACTACAAAAAAAAAACAAACGCTGAAACGATCACAATAACTTTAATTTTGGAACTCGGTGGTAAATAACAAGCAAACAATACCAGAAACACCGACTTCCGAAATTAAAGTTATTTTAATCGTTTTAGTGTTTTTAACCGACTTCAAAAAAAGGAGGAGGTTATCGATTCGGTTGTATGTATTAGGATTTATTTTTTTGTGTGTTATCTCAAAACTCCGTCGTTTATGGACCGATTTGCAAAATTTTTTTGGAATCCATGATGAATCGAGAGAACTCCCCAAGTATTAAAGGTCCCATTTTTTTCAAAATCCAGTTCTGATGATGGGATCCATGAGGAATCGTGGGAACTACTCAAATATTATAGGCAACCATATAGTGATTTTGGTATTTTCATCGAGAACATAAGTATTTACAGTCAAAAAGTAACATTTGATGAAGTGGAACTGATGAAGAAGACCAGGAATGGCCAACGGAACTTCATACTCACATAGATATCACAATGAAGACAGTTAAGCGACTATGACAATACAAATAAATAAATGGTTCTGAATAGTTATGTTGAAAATGGTATTGTAGCGACATCTATGGCGTCACATAAGAACTAATCCTGCATCACGCAATCAAAGTTCTCCGCCCGATTAGAACAGCCCGAAATCATCTATCGGGCAGATGCCCACCAGACATAAACATAACACCCGTCTGGTCGGAGGAGCCTCCCTTTTCAACAAAGGTTTGCGGGATTTTACACTAACAGAGTGTACCGCCTATCTCCAAACTGGTGATCCTCGACAAAGATCGTCAGCGCAGCCTTTGTGCAGCCACTACTTCGTGACGTCATCATGCGTTGAATATTTTTCACATGGCCAATTATATGTCGCTCTTTCAAGAGTAACCTCAAAAGAAAACATGTTTATATTATCTAATGACAAAAAATCTATTAACGTTGTGTATAAAGACATTCTGTAGTATATTTAATACTAGCGACTTGCCCTGGTGCAATGCTTGACAAAACCGCATCAAAATCCGTTGCGTAGTTTTAAAGATCTAAGCGTGCATAGGGACTTAGGGACAGACAGCGGGAAGCGACTTTGTTTTATACTATGAAGTGATCAGCTTGCACCCGTGCGAAGCCAGGGCGGGTCGCTAGTAATACATAAGTAAATACAGTAAGGACAGTTTGAATATTTTTTACTTCTTTTTATTTCATGGTATTCCTCAGAAATTCCTAAATTCCACCCACGTATTATTTGACCTTCTTTCGATAGAGCTTATAAATAAGAACCACTTTTTGATGAAGCTTACGCATAAATATCGACTGAAAAACTGCTATTCTAAACAAAAATATAACAAAAATCAAACAAAATTTATGAATTGAATTATTACTTTATTGCCATTAGTTCAAAGTTGATCCTTTATCAAAAGTAGTTTTGAATATTTATTAGTTGGTGCTCTCCATCCTAGAGGAATGCTAATGAGTTAAAAGTCATCCATCCAGCTTTGTTTAATTAAAAGGACCTAAAATGTAGTATCTAATCGAAATTTCTATGGCCCCAGTGAAAAAGGGTATAAGTCCGATTTTGTCGAAAATAAGTTAATAACATTCATCCGTTAAAACCACGCAGAAGCCAAAATCAATGATTTCCGACGGACAATATAACAATAATGTCTTAAATTGCTTGATAAGATATTGACGTCATATTATTGAGAATTTCATAATCTAGTGTATGGTTTAAAAACATTTTCAAATAATCGTATAGTTTTCCTATTAGAACAGTTCTTATCCAAACCGTTTTTAAAACTAGCGGTCGACGGTCTAAGCAGATGCGAAATAGTGATTAAACCGTGAATAATAAACTTACAACAATTTTACTTAAAAAAAAAATGATAACATAGACTAGTGCATGGATTAAAAAAAAAACATAAGACATGGTACAATATTTTTTTTAATAACTTATTTGTTTACACTACAATTAATTATTTAGCATCACTATATAATAGACGCGGAATCGCGTCAGCGCCAACGCGTCCGTCGGAAATCATTGATTTTGGCTTCTGCGTGGTTTTAACGAATACTCTTAAGTGATCAGAAAAAAAATGCTTTTTCGTTTGGGTAAAACGGATCCAAGCTATCTCTAAAAAGTAGTTACTTTGGGTAGAAGAGGTCAACTGACACCAAAAAAGTACAAAAATCGTTTACCAATAAAAACGTCACATGAATTTCGATTAGTAGCGGTTTAAATGTCACACGAAGTCAAACACGCAATTTGAAGCGCGCGGAGTTTTTTTTGCGTCTCCTCTAAAGTTGCATTTTTGGACTTACATCCCTTTTTACTAGGGCTACTGATTTGACGTGGAAGTTCACAAAACTAAATAGTTTTATACAAACATACCTAAACAAATACGGAATATGTAGATGGATATAACTGGTTATGTCTATGTAACTATGTTTAAAGTTTCTGTTGGTTTAGGAAAAACTATCTTGATGGACTGAAGTAAAACATTTTTGATGAGATACTTTCCTGTTTACATGTTTAGGCACATACTTTTTCCGATAAGGGATTTTTTTTTATGTGGGAAAATCATCTAATGATAAATCGCGCTCTTGAGCGGAGCGGAAGATAGTGTCAGACTTTTACTGACTAAAAACCCACTCCTGTTCCTTCGTTGCCTTTGTCCCAGGGCCCCGGGTTTTACTTTCACACTACCTATAGCCCCAGTTAGCTTCGACCCTGCTGAGCCTCTACGATTTGCTGACATCTCCCTGAGGCGCGCGTGGAACAATACGCGCCGTTCCGATAGGGGTAAGGTTGAAACTATTATGTACACAAGCCTGTTAAGATCTTTACATATACCTTATATAGTCCATCTTGTCTGGTAGATATTGCTATCACTGATAAGACCACCATTGTACCCATAGATTTAAATTACTGTAAAATTATGACTATTTTAGTTTACAATAAAGTTTATTCTATCCTATTCCCTTTATGATTCGTTGGATTTCATACGTCTGAAGGCTAATTAGGTATTATACTGCGTTTATTTTTGTGTAATATTTCATGCCAGAATTACCGCGTGCATTAGAATACCAGCGCTGCGTTATTTATCGTTTTAAATATCGCAGCATATGCTGAGTTAGGCGCCTTTTTGGCCTTGCACAGATTTTGAGTAATTCTTTTCATACTTTCATACTTTTTTTGTAATTCTACTGTGAGGTACGAATAAACGTTTTTTTCTTTCTTTCTTTCTTTCTTTCTTTCATGCTAAACAACAAATTAATAAAACTAAAAAGAAATCTTTTACTGAATACAACATCAAAATTGGTTATAAATGATGCAATATTTAGTATTTCTTTTGATATGAAAACGAAAAAATACAAACACAAAAAAAAACACATTTATTTCAAATAAACCATTTACAGGCACTTTAGAATTTTCAAAATGGCGGTCAGTCAAAAATAGTAAAACTAAATTGCACATTCCAAAGCGATCTCTATGGAGAAGAACGTTCAAGAAACTCCATGGACACTCTTTTAAATCATGTTGAGTTACAAAAATCCCGTCTCCATATTTCTTGGCGCTTCTATTATGTGAGCAAAATCAAAAATATGACTACCCCTTTCGTACACACGTGAGGTGACGCTATATTTCAATGTGTGCATCCTTATTCTGTTACTTCTGTTAGATCACTACTTAAAATAAATCTACAAACGATATTGCAACGAATAATAAGTTTATTTCAGACTGGAGCAATTTGCCTGCTGCGGTCTTGCCGTTCGATTATAATGTAGGTACACGCTAAGGGCACCCCCTGTGGGGTACGGACCTCGGCTTAGGGCGTCGCTGGGGGAGGGCAGTAAGGGACAGGCTGAATCGATCATAGATATTATTATTATTAACGGGGAATTTTAAACTACAGGCTCAGCGGCGCGGGCTGGCTCGAGCAAGGGACGGGGCGGACGTTGACGGGATTGTCGCGGCGGGCCTCGGCGGCAAGGACGGAAGAACGGCGGTTTGTGATGTTTGTGAACTGTACTGTTTTCCTTACGGCTCTCTTGGAGCAGGGTAATGGGTTCGTCGGGAGTGACGAGAGTATGCCTAGGACGGCGAATTTTCGAGATGCGAGAGGGACGCGTCACCGCGGCCGCCACCCATATTTATAGATTCGGAACTAACTGCCTCGAAACTCTCGGGTAGCGCGATATTTAAATATATTGTATTAATTTCAAATCCACTTGACAAAAGTAAATATAATATACCAAATCAACCTCTTTCATTGAAATGAACTACATTTATATTTTTATTTCCTACCACCACTATTTGGTTATAACACTGGTTAGTTTCGCCTTCTAACTTGGAAAGGTAAACTACTTCTGCTACTAAAAACGTCCTACAAAATAAACCCCAATCTTATTACAATAATTCCCGACGAGCTTGTGAATTCAAGATTGTGAAGTCAATGAAATCAATACGGAATCCTGCATAAATTCACCTAAGAGGCTAAACTACAGAGCGCTACTTCCAACGGTATATGGCTTATAGCATATCTAATCTTATGCTTTCCTTTTAAATAATGGAATACCCACAAGATGATAGATAATCCCAAGCAGATAATCTTTATATATTTCGGGCCAGATCTTAGAATTGATAATTTCATGATATGGCCAATTAATACTGGCCAGATCGTTTAAACGTTAACATTTGATGATATATCAATCCTCGTTTGGCCATAATCATTGATGTAGGATTTCTATGATAATAAAAGGTCTAAAGAAATAGGCCAAACGAAAATTGACATATCATCAAACTTTAACGTTTAAAACGATATGACCCCCTAGCCAAGTTACGATCGTTTCGTTTGCGTCGAAGGCCTCGAGTAGGCCACGCCTCCGATTCCATTGTACTGACGTCATCTCAACGCTCAGTCACGTGGTCAGAACAAAGGAATCGGAGGCGTGTCCTACTCGAGGGGCGTGCGACGCAAACGAAACGATCGTAACTTGGCAAGGGGGGGCTGGCTAATAAAATTTTACTTGGCCATATCATGATGTGATCAATTTCTAAGATCTGGCCAGGACATATATAATAAGCAAAGTCCCTACTCACTGATTAAGCAACACCCAGCCCAAACCATTAGACGTAGAACGCTGTAACGGTAATTCCGTGATTTATACAAATATTTTTCATTTTACAAAACATGTTCCAGGAAATACGTGTTTTTCTTAAACCCTTAATAGTTTTTGAAAAAAAAATGTCGTTGTTCAGAATTTTGATCAAATTTGCAAGGTTCTTATTGTTATACTTTTTTGAGTTCTTTAAGTTTTGATTAAATTATGAAGTGTCAAAATTCATGCAAAATAGCAGATTTTCAGAGGTTTTTACTGGATTAGTTTTACACAAATATTATATAAATTAATTTCAATAGAAGCCTAGATAATATCCACAAGATACTATGTTTCCAAAATATGTAACGAAAAATGTGTAATAACATCATAATCGCGTAAACGCGGTTGTATGAAAAACAGTGAAAATGTATGTCGAGTTGCATCCCCTTAAATTATGATGTATACAAAGAATAAGCAAGAATTTTCCATACATAACCTTCTAATAGAATGAAACGGGGATCCAAAGTTTGTATTGAAAAACCTATTTTCACGGAAGCGAAGTCACTGGCAAAAGCTAGTACCTAATATCACTGCATAATAAAACCTACCAACGATATTTTCCAAGCCAGAAGATAAGCTTGAGAATGTACCTAGTCAGTAATTGATCTCTAAGTCACGATCTAAAACCTGTAATACCAACTTCTGCTCGCAATTGGAAGATCTTAGGATTCTTCCGAGGAAATCCGAGCACTTTCCAATAGGTAATCGAGCCTGAGTAATATATATACCTACGCAGTTCACCCTCCTTGTTCTAGTAACTTAACCCGCCAAGTTGGAGTTTCTTCTTAAACATTTGATACTTAGTCTTCGTAAGTTTCCTGGTAAATGTTACAATTCATTGGCGTTAAGAAGCTGAAATCGATTCATTTTGCGATAGTGACAGCATAAACATAATAAATTGGCCCGGTAATGTCATGAAGTAGGAACACTTCTGGGACTCAGGCCCTCTCCTAGAGAGGACCCTAGGAGAGGACATGCGCTGTAATCCACCACGCGGGCCCAGTGCGCATTGGTGGATGACACATGTCTTCGAATTTTCGATTCTAGGACATATCGGTTTCCTCACGATGTTTTCCTTCACCGTTTTGAGAGCAGTGGTAATAAAATAAATTACACAAAGTAATGCGCCTGGCTGAGTTTGAACTAGCAACCTACAACTTGTAAGTCGGGTTAGTTACTACTGGGGCACCACTGCTAACTGCGATAGTGATATTCGATAATAATATTACTTTTAGATGTGATTTCTGGGCTGTGGGAACGTTTGAAAGAGTGAACGTGGCCCTAGAACGCAAAGGACAACTGAAGGACGCAGGTGGGTTTTAGTCAGTCTGTTACGCCCTTTGATTCCACCCTAGTAATCATTGGATAATTTCTCATCTCAAAAAAAGATGTGATTTGTAGATACTTGACAGTCTTAACGAATAATCAGTAGTCCATAATCGTATGTTTATTGTCAGGTATCCATTCCCTGGATTTTCGTAATCAGATAGTTGCAGTAGTTTAAAAAACTGACAATTTGTATGTATGTATTTGTGTGTATTGTAGACCACGTCCGTGAATCGGACAAGGAAAATTTTACATCCCGAGAAAATGTTCACTTTTGATAATTTTCGACACTTGCAAAAGGTAGTTTAAAAAACTGGTTTTCCGTTTTATCCGTCATACTGGAAACCGACATAAATAAAAATGGGAAAAGGCTGCAAAGATTGATTGACTACAATAGTATAAATATTGCCTGCTTAAAATGAAACCTTTATGATCATCATTTCAGCTGAAAGACATTCACTGATGGCCATAGGCCTGACCAAGGTGTCGCCACAATGACCCCCCTTTTGTACGTCTCGAATTCATCGGATTCTCGTGTCCCTCACCAAGTCGTCGGTCCACCTCGTGGGAGGCGCGTGAGTCTCAAGACAAAAGTCGAATCAGTGCGTGTTGCCAGTGATTACATACGGCTCTGAAACATGGTCGCTCACAATGAACCTCATCAAAAAGCTCAAAGTCAACCAAAGGGGACTGGAAAGATCTATGCTCGAAGGTTCCTTGCGTGATCGAATCAGAAATGAAGACATCCAAAAAAAAATCAAGGTTGCCGATATAATCTGAAGAACCACCAAATCTACGAAAGGTACAAAATATGTAGATCGACCAAACGGTAAAAATCTAACTTGACCAATAATGTATTTCGTTCCCGTTCCGCTTTAACCTTAGAACTTTGGCAAGTTGCCTGTTCCAAGCTAAAGATAAATGATCAAGTCAGAGCTATTTCGTGTACCTATAATATTTTATTGACTTAGCAAAAAGCATAATCAGCCTTACAATGGGAACATTGTAAGACTGATTATGCTTTTTGCTGACGAGGCTAAGGCCTTTTCTCTATTAGAGAAATTGGGCCGTAATGGTACCAAGCGGGCCCAGTGCGAGTTAGTGAATGTCATATGTGTTCTAATTTTTGGTTTCAGGGTGTACCGAATTCTTTACAATGTTTTTCCATCAACTACTAAAGCTTACAAAACCTGAAAAGCTATTTAAAAGGACTTATCATTTCTGCCAATACACGCCCGCTACTAGACAAGAGTTTTCCCCAGAACATTCAAAATGGATGAGAATGTTGAAGAGTTCTGTTCCATATATTCGAAGATCATGATCAGATCATTACAGTATTCTATGAAACCAACTCGGAAGCATAACCAGTCAAAAAATATTCAAAATCGGTCCGCAGTGGACCGAGAAATCGGTGAACATACATAAAAAAAAACGTACATTCAGCCGAACATAGAACCTCCTCCTTTTTGAAGTCAGTTAAAAATAAATCACTACAGTATCACATTTAAATAAATTAGCCTCTGCCCGTGGCTTAACCTAACTGAAAGTCGAAATTTATCCCAAAAGTATAGTATGTTGTACTACTGAATAAAAAGTATGCTAAGTCCCAGTCTAACTCATGCTGTACCTAATCCCATTAAAACCCATTAAGCCATTGGGGCCTGATTGACTAACAAATATTTAAACTTTCACATTTGTATGAAATGAACAAAATATTCGCCAATATCCCATTCCATCTCAACCAGGCGTAGTATCAAAATCCAATAGATATTTCATAAACAACGTTAACTTCGTACATTAACCTGTCGTGCTTAGAAACTTTGTAGATAACGCATAAACACTAAACGACTGAAAGTTTGATGAGGACTTTGGTAGCAGAGCCCAAACTGCGACACTTGAGTAGAAGGTAAGTTTCGGTATTGTTCGGCACGTCAATAGTGTGGTCCAAGCTGCTAGATGAAGAATTCCAATCTAAATAAATTATACATACCTGACATAACCCAGAGAATCGCCGAACTTAAAAGGCAGTGGGCAGGGCACATTGCTCGCAGAACAAGTGGTCGATGGGGACGATAGGTTCTGGAGTGGCGATCACGTACCGGAACACGCAGCGTTGGAAGACCTCTCACAAGGCGAATCGATGACCTAGTGAGGGTCGCGGGAATCTGATGGATGCGAGACGCACAGGACCGGTCGTTATGGCGACACTTGGGAGAGATCTATGTCCAACAGTGGACGTCTTTCGGCTGAAATGATGATGATGATGATGTGACGAATATTCTTTGTTTGAAAAAGGTCTTGTGGATGCAGCCCAGTACGTTGGTCCAACCAGATCCGCTGGAGAGCAGTGGTGGCCGAGTGGTAACGGTCCCGACTTACGAGTTGTAGGTCGTGGGTTCAAACCCAGCCAGGCGCATTACTTTGTGTAATTTATTTCATCACCACTGCTCTCAAAACGGTGAAGGAAAACATCGTGAGGAAACCGGCATGTCCTAGAACCAAAAATTCGAAGACATGTGACATCCACCAACCCGCACTGAGCCCGCGTGGTGGATTACGGCCCATTCCCTTTCCTAGAGAGGAGGCCTGAGTCCCAACAGTGGGAACATTATAAGGCCGACTATGCTAACCAGATCCGCACCGCTCTTGACTCTACGGAAAACAATACCCTTCACACCGCCAGAGACAGAAACAGTTGGAAGAATATCATACAAATGAAAGTGATCAAACAGGGAATATGACGCAAGGAAGGAGGAACCGTGTTTGTTTGTATGAGATAATTGCTTAAAGAACTGAATGTCAAATCTACTAATTAACCGACTTCAAAAAGCAGGAGGTTCTATGTTCGGCTGAATGTATTATTTTTTTAACCGATTTCTCGGTCAATTGTGGACTGATTATGAATTTTTGTTTTTGATTGAAAGGTTATGCTTCCGAGGTTTCCCATAGAAATTTTGTTATGATTTGATCATGAGCTTCAAAGATATGGAACAGAACTCCTCGTAGGATCACAGCAGAACCGTCGTAAGAAGTAAAATTGTTTTGTCGATACGTGTAGTCGATGACTGACTGAAAGAAGGGGGGGAATATGTCGAACTGATCTAATGATGAAGCCTGCAGTTAGGCACCGGAACTCTGTAATAAATTAATGTAATCTAACCGTGTTTGGGATTATTACAATTGTCATGAGATGCACTCTGGCTATAAGGTATATGCCTATAAGTTTGGCTGAGGGGTACTTTTTAGTGGTGGCACCATAACTAAAAATTGTAAAATAAAAAGCTTTTAAAAAAAATAAAATACAACCGATAGTCGGTTGTATTTTAATGTAAAAAAAAACACTGAAAAGTGCAAAATAACTTAAATTTCGGAAGTCGAGGCTTCTATAATAGTTTTGTCTCTTCGTTATTTAACGGTTGTACTTATTTTTAAGTTTTTTTTCAAGAGTTTTTAATTTCACACAAAAACTTAACTTAGTACACAATGATTTGATAATTCATGTACAAGTCTGGAACGAGAGGGTATGGGATGCGGTCGCTTTCTTCTGCGAAGCAGTAGGTAATGCTAGCGAATGACACCGGACGACGAGCAATGAACATTTCGCCGTCCAGCCTCCATTAAGGGCCAAGCCTGAATCATCGATGGCATATAGCGCGTGCCTCAAAGAGATGTCAGCAAAACTGTAAGAGCTCAGCAGCGTCGATGCTCATTTGAGCCACGGAAAATTTCTGAAAGGGGAACCGTGGTCCTAGAACGCAAAAGACAACTGAAAGACAAATGTAGGTTTTATTCAAGAAACCTCCTATATGCCTTATATGTTTACCTTAGAGTGGGGGAATTTATTCGATGAATTTCCACTACAAAAAAAAAATAGAAAGGCGAGCTTAACTCTACAATGAGTTTTCTCCCAGCAAACCTTCGAGTGATAGAGAGATCACATTCTAAGGTGGGATCCAGTGAACAATCATCATCTTCCTGCTCTTATCCCGTTTTATTTAGGGTCGGTTCAACACGTTTTTTTCTTCCATTCTGTCTTGTCACCCGTCACGCTATCACTAATTCTTTTTTCTTTCATATCACTTCTCACACAATCCATCCATATTTTCTTTGGTCTCACTCTACCTCTTCATCCATCCACATGTATACTCATAACTCTTTTAGTAACATGCGTTTCATCCCTTTGACTGGCCTGTTGGTCTAGTGGTTAGTGACCCTGACTGCTATGCCAGTGGTCGTGGGTTCGATTCCCACCCAGGACAAATGTTTGTGTGATGAGCACAATCATTTTTTCTGTGTCTGGGTGTAATTTATCTATAATATGTATGCATTTAGAAATATTTAAGTATGTTTATCAGTTGTCTAGTATTCATAACACAAGCTCTGCTTAACTTGGGACTAGATGGCGTTGTGTGATAGTTGTGTGCACAGAACAGATAAATGTGTGAATATTATTATTATTTTTTTAGGAATTAGTATTATATCGTGAGTGTGTTCATAAACAATAATCTTATACACATAAGACACCTAGACTTCAACAACATGCAGCGTAGCATCCAATGAGGGCTAGCAAGGTAAAGACTTCCCTCTTCCTTTTCCGCACAAGTGTGTCAACTGCTAGTGCGGGTCAATTATTATTACAATAGGGGTCGAGTTAGCTCTATTATCTAACCTTAGTCTGCTGATGTCGTTTAGCGTTTCATAGATTCAACCAATAACATCTTTTTCTCTTTTTTTGCACATAATTATTTGTTTAATAATTTTTTATTTACTTTTATAAAAGAAGTACCAATTAATAATATGTGAAATCAAATACTAGATTATTTATGTGGACCAAAAAAATAATTCCTAATGTGCTTGTTTTCTTTGTAGGAAAATCCTACTTATTTTATTACTTTTACATAGCTGATAGTTTTGTACCAAACTTTGTTAGACATAACATAAACCCGGATTTACGTTCAACATTGATTTTACTATCAACCTTCAATTTACGATACCCTCAGGAATCCAATGGACCAAAATTAGGACAGGCAAAATTTTCTTCAGTTTATGACTTGGGTCAAACGTTTACTGAATGCAAAGTTTCTAGATATTGACCACGTAATATCTTTGAATATACTGTTTTGAGAACAAACAGTATACTACACATATTGTGGGTAGCTCGTGGTTATAGCGTGGTGGGGTATTGGAGTAAATGCATGGAGGAGAAATAAAGAGAAGAAAAACCTCTGTGGATACAAAAAGTAACACACACACACAAAACCATGCCATGTGTAACTAATTCTTTTTTTTTAATGTTTTTTGTTTTAATGGTAGTTTTCTCTGTTGTAGTTTTATTTAATTTGATAAGATGGAAGAGACTGGTCTCCACGATACAAGGAATCCTAGTGTGGAGTCCAGAGATCTGTTAGGAACAATAAACATATTTGTATTTATTTGTAAAGAAACTGGCGCACAGGCAACAATTTTTTCAGTAAAAGGAAAATGAAAAATGCTTTGTATTGAATTTATTTGTATATTTTTACTGTATACATTAAAAAAAAGTTACGACGATAGGCGTCGTAGCAGGTTACGTGGCAATTCATGAAATTAGATTATTCTATTTTTTTTTTTTGCTCAACAGCTCATTATCAGTTCAAATCCAAACACAAAAGTGTATGCATAAAGTGCACATCCATTTTACCAAGAGTAAATTTCAGGCTTCACACGAGATAAATTTTGGAATGTGATTAAAATACCGAGTAAGACAGATGAAGTGTCCTTAAAACAAAGGCCAACACATTTAACCGAACAAACATACATTTTCTAACTTACTTTATAAAAGAACCCTAAAAATGTTTCATCTTACTTAGTGATACAAACTTAGAATATAAAATTAGGTGTATTGCTATTAGAGAGACTACACGCCAGATGGGTTACCACTTTAAGTTTCGACATTACATTGTTGGGTACTTTTGGTGCTAAGGGGGTCAAAGCAACCCTCTTGCTTTTAGGGATGAATTTGAAAATATAATGGTAGGTTGATGGGCATTAGTTTTAACAACATTTTTTATGGAATGATGAATTTTATAGATAGTTTTTACTATTGGGTAAACTAGGCATACGTGCCCCAGTCGATAACATGCCCCAGTCGATAACATTCCCCACTTGCAAAACTAAGACACGCATTTAAAATTTGATGCTTATTTTCATCGATCCGGTTAGTATTGTAAGTTTAACGACGATTTAAATTATACAACGCAAGTTTAAGTTTTTTTTTTAGGTTGGAAAATCATCTAATGACATCCCTCGCTCTTGCCGGAGCGCGAGGGCGTGTCAGACTTTTACTGACTAAAAACCCACTCCTGTTCCTTCTTTGCCATTGTTCCAGGGCTCCAGAGATCTCTTTCGCATCACCCATGGCTCCAGTAGGCTTCGACCCTGCTGGGCCCCTACGGTTGCTGACATCTCCTTGAGGCGCGCGTGGAACACTACGCACTTTCGACGACTTGGGCTCGGTCCTGATGGTTACCAGACGATCGGACGGCGAGCTACCCTCTGTTCGCCGTCCGCAAGCCCGCGCCTACGGTGGCCGGAAATCGGGATCGGAATCCTAGCAGCTGGGTCGCGAGGTCCATTGCCTCGCGCGTGCACGTGCGGTCTCCTCCTTTGCTAGCATTACTGCTTCGCAGAAGGAGGCGACCGCCTGCCACTCCTCCTCGCTCCGGACCATGGCCTGCAATAAGGCCCGGTGCGAGAAATCGCTGCCGCCGATCGCCCCCACGAGGACACGGCGGTGCTCTGCCCTGGCAGGGTACACCTCTACCGTATGCTCCATCGTGTCCTCCGGGCTATCCACACAATGGTGGCTCCCAGGCGGTTCTTCCGCACGAATCCGGTGCAGGAACCTCCCGAACCTGCGTCATGCGGAAGGTAAGGACGCCGTGTTGTCTTTCCAGCCACTCCTCAAAGAGGGGACTTACCGGCATAATTATGGCGTGCCCAGATGCAAGTTTAAGTTGCGTTGATTTTATCTAATTTATAAATGGGTATCTTAGTTTTGCAAGTGGGGCACATTACCGACTGGGCATACGCTGGCTTACTATAGTAAACCGTGTATAACATATTCTTAGAGTTATTAGCACTAACTAACTTTAACGATAACCTACGCCTCATCTCTAGTGAAGCGAAATACGGGTTGCACCAATGTGGCAGTAGTCAAAATTTTAATTAAAGGCGTTGGCGATGCCTGCCCTGGAGTAGCATTAGGAGGACACTCCGGTATCACCAGGTGCCCGACTACCTCTGTCGTGTGATCGAGGCCTACCTGTCGGACTGGTACCACACCTGTGTCCTTTGTCTTTTCAAGTAAACGTAATCATTTACAACTTTGAGTGTAGAGTCTCCAATCTTGATTAAAGTGGGTGCTATATGGATGTTTACAATGACTTTATATCATCACAAGCAATCTTTTCTTAGAGAAGATTAGACCCAGCAGTGAGAACATTATAAAGGCTTCATGATGATGCTCGGAGATTACAGTAGTCTCCGCACCTGCTTCCAATACCTTCCCAACCTTCCAAGAAACTGTACATCAAGTACACATACAAATACATATTTAATGGTACGCACGAAATACATATATACAGCCTACGGGATTTGTGGCGAGCGCTTAACACAACGATCCCGGACTGTGAGCGGTCAAAATAGCGACTCTAGTTAGGTATGGATACTAACTTAGCACGAAACACATTAGATATGTACCTAAACCTGCCTTAGAAGGAATCTTCTAACACGTATGTAATATTGATGTGTTTGTGGTAGACGTGGACTAAATAGGTGAAACATTAACGGAATTTTGGTTGGTTCGTATTACCAGATATGTTTTAGGGTCAATGAGACTATGTAGCGCGGTTGGCTTAGTGCGTGCTGTATATTATAGTTGTATGGGGTACAGATTATAGTCTGGGTGTTTTGTGTGAGTGCACATGTTTGCACGAGCAATTCTAGCATGTTAAAAATGTATATACAACTTTATTTTTAGTATATGTGAACCTGAATAAAGTTCGTTCAGAATCAGTAACTGAATCAATTCCAATAATGTTTACACCGTATTATATTTTTTCCCAAAAATATTCAAAAAGGGTTACAAATTAGACACCACCGATACTAAGTACTATACAGGTCACGACAGGTCATAGCGGACATTAGGCGCCAGCGCACAGCTGGGTGCGGGAGCAAAACAACCCTCTATCCCGCATGGCCCGGTGACCATATATTTGTGCGGACAATCAGGTAATATAACAAGCTTATATAACTTTGTGATTTTTCATGATACAGTTATGAAATTTTGTACATAGATTCTTTACATAAAAATACTAGACGCGTGTTTCGGGTTTCGCATATACTAAAATTAATGTTAATATAAAATATACAAAATGTACTTACATATAAGCATAATAGCATAACCAGCCATTTAATGTCCCCACTGCTGGGACTCAGGCCTCCTCTCTCTAAGAGAGGGAACTTACATATAGAAAGAATTAATTCGACACGACAAAAATTATAATTTTCAAGAAAATTAGATGATTATAATTAGAAAATTTGATCATATGCTTTTTAGGTTCTAGAACTACGAGGAATAATAAGTTAGGTATGGATGCTTGTCATGATACAAAGTAATGGTAAACATCCATTTATCACCCACTACTAACAAGATTGAAGACTCTACACTCAAAGCTGTGGACGATTACGTTTGCTTGAAAAGACAAAGAACACGGGTGTGGTTTGAGTCAGTTTTTTTTTTACGAAAAAGAAAACCTCTATAGAACATAGGTCTACCAATTTCCGCTTTCCGAACAAAAATACTCAAGAAATCACTAAAAGATCTCAATTCATTTTGTTTTCGACAGTTCACTGCTATCTCCAATACTGTAGAAGCTAGCTCCAGTTTGATGTTTGGACATGGCTCTGGGCTATGTAGTGCTGTACGTCAGTTAGGACGAGTGTGTTCGACATGCTGCCGCCTCTTGATCGAGTAGAATTCGGGCTGTTTAATTGCAAACGCCCCACGATTGTAGTTCGGGAGATAGGTTTGAGTTTTGGAGCATTTTTTTAATCCTAGACGCAAAAAGATAGGTATACTTGTTTAAAGTTATGCTTTTATGTATTTACTGCATTTGTTTCGGTGTTTCTTTTCAGGGCTAACACCGGCCTCATCTAGTTTAAAAGTGTTTTTAAAACCTAGTTGCAAAAATAATAATTTAATAAATAATTTTATTTATCATTTATGTGAGTTAGATTCAGGCCAGTAGGCCTAAGTGATGCTAGGCGTCCTTAGATTACTATCCACGGACGCGTAGTTTCATAGACGGGTATTCGTCATTATACGCTTGGTGTACGCCTGCGTGAAGCTTACATACAAAACTATGAAACTCTGTCGATGAAACGGCAGCGTTGTGCTCGCGTCGATGCATGGCGTACCTCTAGCGAAGACACGTTTTCATTTATGTAAAAATCAAATCAAAAAAGTGTTTATTTAACTGGTATATTTAACTGGTGTCCTGAAATACAGACCTTGAGCCTAGTTTAGTCACCAGTCTCCCCCAATATTGAATAATAAAAGTATATTATGTATCTGCTATTTATTGCTCTGTATTTTGTAATGTTGTGGCGAGAAAATAAATAAAAAATTTATTTAAAAAAAAATATTTAAAAAATTTAATTTATTTATCTCCACAAATTACACTTCAAACATCCAATATGTTATTTGGCAGAAAAAATATAAAAACTTAAATAGATGAATTTGTAATTTGTGGGAGATCTGGAGTCTAAACTAAGCTTATGATGATGATGAAAAATGACGGAACGTCTTCTTCGTCCGACGGTATTGTCACAAACGATTGAAAACGTACGCTTGTAATACGCTTCGTGGAAAAGGTTTAGTACGCTGTGCTACTCAAGTCGCTTGGCGTATTTTGTAGCTCCTACGAAGTTACGCGTCCGTGAACAGCAGGACTTAATCGACCGGAAAGACCAAAAATATAATAAAAAATCGGTTTGGAAAAAAAATCGTCTTCTTTATCATCACCTACTTAATGAGGCATTCGACATAACAACGATTGATACAGGTCAAAAGATTAATATAATTACGTTTCCATTTGTTTCCTATCTTGTAATTATCCTCCGTATATTGTCGGTAATACGTATAAAACTAAATACAGATCATTAATCTTATGAAAACTACCTCAAAGAAATCAATCACGGTCAACTTACTATAATTTTCTCGGCTTACAACATGTACTTATTGTATATTCAGTGTATTTTAGATTTGAAAGTGGGCAAGCGTGAACACAGTAATAATAGCCATCGGTATTGATTTATAAATTAGGTAGAAAACAAAAATGGAAACGAGTGGAAAATTTTGGGTACAATTTGTGGAAAAATTCATAACGCCAAGTAAAATAATCGCTTGCCTCGTTAGTTCCAAGTTTCGAGTTTAATACTTATTAGTCCTTTTTTATTTTAGGTAAGAAATCATCCAATGACTTCTTCACACACTTTTACTGACTAAAATCCACTCCTATGTTCCTATGTGCCTTGTGTTCCAAGACTCCGGGTTTCCTTTTCCGAAGCGAACGTACGGCCCCATTAGGCTTGCGCTTGGGCAGACCACCGCCGTGTCCTCGTGTGGAAGATCGGTGGCAACGATCTTTCACGCCGAGCTTTTGTACAGGCCACGGTCCGAAGCGAGGAGGAGTGGCAGGCGGTCGCCTCCTTCTGCAAAGCAGTAAGGTTAGCAAAGGAGGAGACCGCACGTGCACTTGCCGCCGGGATCCCGATCCCGATTTCCAGCCACCGTAGGCGCGGGCTTGCGGACGGCGGGCAATGGGTAGCTCGCCGTTCGATCGTCCTGTATCCGTCCGGACCGAGCCCAAGTCGTCGACGGCGCGTACTGTTCCACGCGCGCCTCAAGATGTCAGAAAACCGTAGGGGCCCAGCAGGGTCGAAGCCTACTAGGGCCAAGGGTCTGATTCTGAAAGGAAGACTCTGCCCTCGTATGAAAGGCAACGAAGGAACAGGAGTGGGTTTTTAGTCAGTAAAAGTCTGACACACTCTCCTGTCCCCCCGAGAGCGGGGGATGTCACTTGATGATTTCTCCACCGAAAAAAAAAACAAAAATGGCCCCATTAGACTTTGACTCTGCTGGGCCCCTATGGTTTTGCTGATATCTCTTTGAAGCGCGTGTGGAACACTACGCACCGTCGATGACTCGAGCTCGGTCCGGACGGTTAACACTATTTGTCCTGGCTTATTCGTGAGCTCCTTACTCTACATGTGTTGAGCTACACGAATTTTTTTAATACATTGCTTTTGCAATATTTTTTAAATTATTTGGACTTCAGCTACATTAAATTCGTTAGTAATTTATTTTGTTAACATCTCATTTATTGATAGTTGTAATTATTCATATTTTCTTGGTTTTTTTTTATATAGCCTCTTTTTATAATGTGAATGTGAGAACACTGACTCCACGAATTCTTAGATTACTTCCTATTACGACTCACTTTTTTTAATATGATTATTTTTATTGTGCTTTTGGGTACAATATTGACTGGTCTACACTGTTTTTACATAATATCTATTAATACTATATTATAAAAATATTGTAAACAACCACTTTTTTTAAAAGAGTAACCATGGAGTTTCTTGCCGGTTCTTCTCCATAGAAAACGAACAATTTGGAACCGTGCACTAGCTTCTGACGTTTTATAAGTGCCCATGTAGGCCTATGTCAAATAAAAATACTTTTGATTTTTTAGATTTTTGATTTTGAATACTCATAAATACATGCACTGATTGGGCAGGTCGACTGAAATCTGTGAAAAGACCATCTTAGACATTAATTTGCACCAATTTTCAAGTGAAAATTTGTAAATCGATTTTTGGTGAACTGACAGGATACCGCTGTCTAGTACTCATAGCACAAGCTCTACTTAATTTGGGACTAGATGGCGTTGTGTAATATTAGATTTTTAACTATGAAATTGCCGTTTTTTATAACGGGTTGCTTTGAAGTTTTATATCTTTGGATTGACTTGGAATTATAAGTTCAAATAAACTTTATATTAAAGGTTCATTATTGTTTTTCCGAAATTAGGTATTTATTGTTTTGTATTTTGGAGATTAGTTTCCACACTCCATCCATCCATGCTTTAGTGAGCATGTAATTACCAATTTTATTGGTAATTACATGCTCACTCATACTCCATTTATACTCCATCTTGATTTGGAGCCTAGGTTGAAATTATTAGACTCATATTTCTAGATTTTTGGAGATTGTATTTTTAACATAAAGACTGTTCAATTTTCTTCATTGCAACTAAACGCGTTACACTATAAAATCAAGATACTTAATGTGAAAAGTTAAATGAGTTTTGAAAATGTATTATTTCTACAACTTCTTTGATTGCATCTTTCAAACTATTCCCAATCTGTTTTATAATTTTCGAATTAACAACGCAAATAAATCTTTTAAAATAAATTGAAAGTTAGAAAACATTTCTAGAAGTCGAGAACAGTAAAAACATTCAAGTATTGTCTGGTTATATTAAAGTATACAGCGTGTAATTGACAGGTTGGCAAAAACGAAAAGTATGAATTCAGACTGGTATTGTTAATATTTTGATAGTGAAATATTTTCCCGGAAATGATAGGTGAACGTTTTTCAATTTTCAATTTTATTTCGGCTACGCAATGTATAACGAATATATCGATACGCGCGCGACCCTGTACCTCGCGCATTGTTCATTCATACTAATAGGTAGGTACTTCGGGACGTAAGGTCCACGTCCCGAAGTACCAGTTTGGAATAAATACATAGTACACTACACACACAAACACACCTATCAAAAAATTTTAACACGAATTCAAAACCTATCAAAAATTAAAATAGTCACTTACCTAAATTAAAGTCTCTCGGGTCGTATAAGGCATGGCTCAAAGTGATTGCCTCCGAGCTGCACGCACAGTTGTGCTCTACGCAGGGTTTCGGCATGGAGACGAGGCATCATTGTCACATCCTCATTGAGTTTTTGGTTCAACGATGTGAAACACGGGGTCCGTTATTACGCCTTACAAGTTTTGCAGCAGTACGGGTTCCCAAACGCGGATTTCGACGGACAACATCTAAAATCGCCTGCTCAGAACGAGCACGGATTGTCCTTCCAGAACCTTCCTGACGCGGCACAATAGGTAAATTTTCTAAAACACGTTGATATGCCCTTGTGATAGTACGACTATTAGCTGGATGTCGTTCATTTGGGTGTCTTTGAACATAGAGCCTTAATGCCAACGACGCGTTTCCTCTAGCTTCACCCAAGCACATTAACATCTGGCCATATTCGCGAGCACTAAACGTTTCATTACGCCGATTCATGACTATACCACACAACACAAAAACACACAACTCAACTGAACGCAATACACAGTCCCGAACTCTCGACAGTTGAAAGAAAACGAAATAGACGTCCAGAACTCACCAGCAATCGCGGCAAACTGAAATGGCGGCAAAGGTTTCGTTTGTCGGCAAACCTTTTGAGAGTGTGTGTGACACGTGTAGCAATTAGGGCTGCCCACATGGTATGAAATTAAACATTTTTATTTCGGTAATAGTAAGTACGTTAGTCGAGGTGCCCATGGCGCAGTAGTTACAGTGGTCGGCCTGCGATTGAGATAAAGATGAAGAACTAGGTATTGAAAAATAATCGTATCATAATCGTATGATAAACATTGTTATTAACCGCTATCTTTTGTAACTTTTACTCATGGTTCTGCTTCCAAGTTTAAACCTAGTACCTGTCAATCCCCTAGCAGCATGCGCGCGATTTTGCGCATTTTCTAAACACTAAGCAAACGTCGGCGTTCGCATAGATTATAAATTAAGTTTTTTTTTATAGGGTATTTATTCAAGAACGTAAATAAGAAGTTTTCATTATAGTATGTAAAAATCGAAAATAAAAAGCTTTTCGTAACTACACGCGCGAACGCCGGCTTTCGCTCAGGGATTGACAGGTAGAATGTGAATCTGGCAATATTGACACATTGTTTTTATGTTTTATGTCCCACTAAATTGTCTAAAGCAAACAATTTAAAATAAGGTTTTTGGAATTAAGAAATAATAAAGTAATCATACTCCTGAGTATCTAATTATTATTAAAGCATTTTACATAAAGAAAATAAAATTACAAGTATTAAATTCCGTACGCGGTACAACCCTAGCAGCGTCGCCGCGTCGGCGCGTCAAAGGCGCACGATCCGCGCACCACACAAAAGGAGCGAGCGAGCGAGCGGTATGCTGTCTCTGTCTGTCGTAGGTACTACGGAGTTCAGTAAACTTTTACGGCTAACAGCTGATTCCCCGCGAGTTGTATGAATTTTCTTTTACGATTACATTGCCGAATTTAAGTTTTTTGCTTTTTTTTCACTAAAATTGTGTTTTTGGGCTGGATTTTGTTGTAACAAATAAATAGAACACAAATCTAGTTGAAAAACGGTCGGAAAATTCGACAATTTTCCTGAAGAAAATTCCAACGTTTTTCAGTCATAATCATGGTCATGAAGCTACTGTTTCAGTTTTTGCCAACCTGTCAATTACACGGTGTATATATTTAGAAGTTTAAATTTTGCTTAAGGTTTCGGCCGTGTACCTATCTAATATTTTTATTTTCTTTTTTTTTTAATTTGTCGTCGTTCTTTTTTCTTCGTTTTTTTTTTACTTCTGTATCATGTTGGACATAGGCCTCCCTCAACTGTCACCATAACGACCGACCCTGTGTGTCTCGAATCCATTGGATTCCCTTATGGCGGTAAGTCCCCTCTTTGAGGAGTGGCTGCAAAGACAACACGGCGTCCTTACCTGCCGCATGACGCAGGTCCTCACCAGACATGGTAAGTTTGGGGGGTTCGTGCACAGGATTCGTGTGGAAGAAACGCCCGGATGATACCATTGAGTGGACCGCCCGGAGGACCCGGTGGAGCATAGGTGTGCCCCGCCTGGGCAGAGTACCGCCGTGTCCTCGTGGGGGTGATCGGTGGCAGCGACCTCTCGCGCCGGGCCTTGGTACAGGCCATGGTCCGGAGCGAGGAGGAGTGGCAGGCGGTCACCTCCTTCTGCGAAGCAGTAATGCTAGCAAAGGTGCACGCGCGAGGCTATGGCCCTCGCGCCCCAGCTGCCGGGATTCTGATCCCGATTTCTGGCTACCGTAGGCGCGGGCTTGCGGACGGCGAACAATGGGTAGCTCGCCATCCGATCGTCTGGTAACCGTCCGGACCAAGCCCAAACCGTCGACGGCGCGTAGTTTTCATACGTGCCTCAAGGAGATGTCAGCAACCGTAGGGGCCCAGCAGGGTCGAAGCCTACTGGGGCCATGGGTGATGCGAAAGAGATCCCCGGGGCCCTGGAAAAATGGCAAAGAAGAAACAGGACTGGGTTTTTAGTCAGAAAAGTCTCCCGCTCCGCCCAAGAGCGGGGGATGTCATTAGATAATTTTCCCAACCGAAAAAAAAAACATATCGGATTCCCGTAACCTCGACCAGGTCATCTGTCCACTCAAATACGTAGTCACATATACATGACCTTTTTTATCGTTATTTTATCCCAATAGAATTTATCTAAATTATTATCCAAATATATATGTCCAATACAAGTCACATTCTATGCGTGTGCCAACGGTTTATACGTGAAATAGTAGATTATGTGACTAGGGGATAAAGCAGTGTCTTTAAGTCGCGGGCGGCATGTTGAATTCCGAACGAAACGAAGGTTTCTAATGTTAATCCCGAACGACAGTGAGGGATTTATATAATTAACTCCCGAGCATTGCGAGGGAGTTAATAAAAAAACCTGAGTGAAGTGAGGAATTCAAGCCACCCAAGATAAAGACAGCTTTATCCCCGTGTTGGATACTCTACTTTTTACACCATCTGTGAGATAATTAAAAGACAATTTATTAAAACAAACCAAATATTAGAGAAATATAAGTATTATGTACAAGTTAATCTTAACTATCACTCAACATGTTTTGAGATTTGAAACAAACAAAATTCACTACTCTAAGATTCTATAGTTTCAATTTTCTATAGCGCTCCCCCTTTTTCATTACTTTTTTTTTCGAACCTCGTCAGTAACCACGACCACGTTTTATTCTGCTTTTTTTTTTGTTAGTGGCCAGTTTGAATTTTGAATAAACTTGTTTATTGCACATACATTTTAGTTCACTTAATGTTGACGATTTTTGACGTTCCAAATTCAAATCTCATTATTCCCTAGGGATCGCCCATACTGCATTATCTCCCTAGGGACAGAATGACTTGCTTTAAGTGATGGTTGTATGACATATAAACGGGCATTATCGAGCAGGTGGTGTAAAAATGTAATTTATAATATTAGTAAGGATATACTTCTAGAAAACTAGCTTCTGCTAGATGCTTCATTCTCGTGAAAGTGGACATTAATTCCAAGGAAACCTATTACCGGGATAAAAAAATATCATTTTTACACCACCTGCTCGATAATGCCCTTTTATACGTCATACAACCATCACTTAAAGCAAGTCATTATGTCCCTAGGGAGATAATGTAGTATGGGCGATCCCTAGGGAATAATGAGATTTGAATTTGGAACGTGAAAAACTGTCAGCATTATGTGAATTAAAATGTAGTGCATCAAACAAGTTTATTCAAATTTCAAACTGGCCACTAACAAAAAAAAAAACAATACAAAAAGTTTCTAAAAAAAGTAATGAACAAGCGGGGCGTTAGAGAAAATTTAAACTATAGAATCTTTGAGTAGTGAATTTTGTTTTTTTCAAATTTCAAAACATTTTGAGTAATAGTTAAGATTAACTCGTAAATAATACTTATATTTCTCTATTATATGATTTGTTTTACTAAATTATCTTTTAATTATCTCACAGATGGTGTAAAAAGTAGAGTATCCAACACGGGGATAAAGCTGTCTTTGTCTAGGGCGGCTTGAATTCCTCACTTGACTCAGGTTTCTTTATTAACTCCCTCGCAGTGCTCGGGAGTTAATTATATAAATCCCTCACTGACGTTCGGGATTAAAATTAGCAACCTTCGTTTCGTTCGGAATTCAACATGCCGCCCGCGACTTAAAGACACTGCTTTATCCCCTAGTCACATAATCTACTATTGTGGTATTCCGGAACATAGTTGTGAAGACAGTGTTTTAAAAGCGACCTTCATCATCATCATCATCATTTCAGCCGAAAGACGTCCACTGCTGGACATAGGCCTTCCCCAAGCGTCGCCACAACGAACGGTCCTGTGCGTCTCGCATCCATCGGACTCCCGCAACCGTTACCAAGTCATCGGTCCACCTTGTAGGAGGCCTTCCAACGCTTCGTCTTCCGGTACGTGGTCGCCATTCCAGAACCTTTCGGCCCCAACGGCCATCTGTTCTGCGAGCAATGTGCCCTGCCCATTGCCACTTTAGTTTGGCGATTCTTCGTGCTATGTCGGCAACCTTGGTTCTCCTGCGGATATCCTCATTCCTGATTCGATCACGCAAGGAAACTCCGAGCATAGCCCACTGCCCTTTGGGTGACTTTAAGCCTTCTGATGAGGCCCATTGAAAGCGACCTTAAATATATTGAATGTATGGCATATGGCGCCATCTATATATACATATACATGTCATATCGTATTTCTCTATCGTTTTTTTTTTCTTTCATTATATCCTGTCAGCCGACATGCTATCACTACCTTTCTTTCATATCACTCTTTTTTTTTAGGTGGGAAAATCATCTAATGACAAATCTCGCTCTAGGGCGGAGCGCGAGATAGTGTCAGACTTTTACTGACAAAAAATCCACTCCTGTTCCTTCGTCGCTTTCGTCCTAGGGCCCCGGGTTTCGTTTTAACACTACCCATGGCCCCAGTAGGCTTCGACCAATCGATCAATTTTTTCTTTGGCCTCCCTCTCCCTCTCCATCCATCCATAAACATACTCATAATTCTGATTGTTGTGCTCTGTAATATCTTATAAAAATAAATATTTTAAATACTTACCTAATCTCTTGTTTTATTTCATCACGACAAACAACACTGCCGTCATAATAAAGAAGGCCGTAACTGACATTTTTGTCAAAAATGTGTTATAAACATATTCGGAATCAGCAAAGAAAATGCTATCTTATGGTCTTACACACAAAGCTGTAACTCGTATTAGACCAGAGATATCATAAGGATTTTAGCCGTAACTACGACACAAATTCTGGTTTTTGAATCTGAAAAGTCGTAATTACAAAACAACGGCCTTTTTTGTTAATATTTTCGTATTGCTAGTCAGGAAGGCCGCAAAATTACCAATTAGGGCTTTTTAACTAAGCAAAACTTTAAATTTACTACAAAAAAAAGCCCTAACTTCACAATAAGGGCTTTGCATATAAGTATTTTGAAGGGACAAGCGCGCGGGAGTGGGCGCGGGGAGAGTATATTTGAATGAATCCGCGTCGCTCAGTTGCTGGCTAGGAGGCCACGCGAGGGATTAGTCGATACATGTCAGATTCTACAAATGTCAGATGAGTTTAAAATGCCAGATTCTATAAATGCCAGATTCTATGAATTTCACTTTTTTTTTTTACAATTGCAATATGATAATTTCCCTACGTGCGTGTTTATAAATATTGCTAATTTCAAAAGTTGATGTTGTTGCTGGTTGTTGTTTTTTGCATTAGATAATGTAACATTATATTATCTAAGGTGTTTGTCAACGTTGCTAAAATTTTATGGAAATGAAAAAAGACAGTTATTGGGAAATTATTTAATAATAAAATTACAAAGTTATCGTCGTTTAGTTAAACAAAACTTGTTCTTGTATTAAGAAAAAAAAACTTAAATGATCTATAACCAACATTAAAGTCATCAATTTCGTAAAACAAACCTTCGATGCCATTAAAAAATCATCATTTTTTTGTTAAAAAACAAACATTAATCAAAATCAAAATATACAATCAAATAACTTCTACTACTATCAGAAATAAATTTGACTGCAGCAGCTGTACGTAGATTTTTTTTTTTAAAAGTCTGACATTTATTTCTCCCCCTTGAACTTAGAACTTGAAACTTAGAAGAAATTAGCAATATTTTTATACACGCACTTAAGGAAATTATTATATTGCAATTGTAAAAAAAATGTGAAATTAATAGAATCTGGCATTTAGAGAATCTGGCATTTATAGAATCTGGCGTTTATAGAATCTGACATTTATCGACTAAACCTTTAATTGGTTAGTACAAGTAAGAATTGATTGTTTAAAAACGCTTCAAGTTAACTGAAATTAGTTGTATGTACCTACTTGAATGTGTCTTGTGTAATATTTTAAGCTTGACTGAATACTTCAACTTATGAGACTCACTAAATTAATAAAGTACCAATTTTATTAAGTAAATATTCGTGGTTTCATTTTAATAAGTCTTCTTTACAATGGACACAATCGATTCGTAACTTACGTTTACTATCAAAAAAAAGGCGCAACTGCACATTTGAAGCTTTAGATGCCAGGATTTCGGCTTTAAGAAGATCGAGTTCTTTATATGAAAAGCCGTAATTACATTATTTCACAATTACGCCCTTTCAGATAAGTATTTCACAATTTATTATTATATTTTTGCTAAAATAAAAGGGAAAAAATTGAATTAAATTAATACGCGTGTATAAATTTAAATAAATTATGGTTCGTAATAACGCCTGTATTTATTAACGTTTTATAAAACAATAACCACTTACTAAAACCATTCAGTAAATCGCGGGCCTTCATTTTAGATAAAACTTTAATTATCTCGGAATCAGCATTGATGTAGTTACGGCCTTCTTTCTAATGACGGCAGAACAATAAAACAACACAACACACAACACAACACAATATATACTAACTTTCGCTTTTGTAATAATTTATTAGTATGATCTATGAAAAATTAAATTGTATCCCCTCTCCCGGAGTACAATCGGGCACATAATTACAGACAATACGTCAGTACAGTTAGGAGCAAAAGCGAAATAGCGCCATCAATGACAGCTGGGATTTGGACGGGATCGTAACGGATAATTGACTAATTTGGAATTTTCTCTTTTATTTCGGATCCAAAAATCCGTGTGAAATGTTTTCGGTCCCTGCTTTAATTTGTATGTGTTTTGTAAGCAGAGGTCTTAATCAGGAGTCTTTCATGTAAATAATAAAATTTACTTACGTAGTCTCTAAGAATAATTGGATTACGAATTAAATTTTCAATGTTTTGCTTTCACTTCAAATTTTTTATGTATTTTCTTTTTATTATTATTTTGGATAGGCTCGCGTCTGACCATGAGATCCCACCGGAACTCTGTTCGCCATGCCGCAACTTGGGCCGAGTCTTGCCCTGGTATTAAAGGCAACGAAGGAACAGATGTGGGTTTTTAGTCAGTAAAAGTCTGACACACCCTCTCGCTCCGCCCAATAACGGGGGATGCCATTGGATGATTTAACAAACGGAAAAAAAAAATGTCCAGCAGTGGGAGTCTTCCAGCTAAAATGATGACGATGAGTCTGCTGTGAGCAACTATATCAGTCTTCAAAACATGAGAATTTGCTGTCTGCTTTCCAAGAATTACTGATCAATTTGAAATAAAAAATGATCTTGCATAATTTCAAGATTTCTGAATCTATAAATACATATTCTAATTCAATAACCAAGAAATCCTCCCAGCTTCATAAATCAGTTTGTTAACCAATCATTTTAGCTCAAAGCCTTTGTTTTCATAACAAGATCAACTGGATTGGTCCGGCTACACCGAACGCTATACTAACAACACGTTTTACTTGAATTCCCTTTGGCCTAAGAAAAACTAATTTGCTCTGCAATCGAGTTTGGTTTAGAAGAATCTTTGCGACAGTTTTCTGTAGTGTGAGTAAAAGTTTGAATGGTTTTTGAAGTTGATTTATTTGGCCAAACGTTATTTATTTAATGTCTTTCTGTTTATTTATTTTTCTATATAATATAAGTACATGAACTCTAATCCACTTATAATATAAGCTGTAATGGTGTACAATAAAGAATTAAAGCTAAAATTGATTAATAAAGAATTCGAAGTCCATATGTACACAAAGTACAAGAGTACAAATCAAATAATACATTATAAAAATAGACATTAAAATTACATGCACAATGTTCATCATCATCATCATTTCAGCCGAAAGACGTCCATTGCTGGACATAGGCCTCCCCCAAGTGTCGCCACAATGAACGGTCCTGTGCGTCTCGCATCCGTCGGACTCACGCAACCGTTACCAAGTCATCGGTCCACCTTGTAGGAGGCCTTCCAACGCTACGTCTTCCGGTACGTGGTCGCCATTCCAGAACCTTTCGGCCCCAACGGCCATCTGTTCTGCGAGCAATGTGCTCTGCCCATTGCCACTTTAGTTTGGCGATTCTTCGTGCTATGTCGGTAACCTTGGTTCTCCTGCGGATATCCTCATTCCTGTTTCGATCACGCAAGGAAACTCCGAGCATAGCCCTTTCCATTGCCCTTTTGGTGACTTTAAGTCTTTTGATGAGGCCCATTGTAAGCGACCACGTTTCGGAGCCATATGTCATCACTGGCAACACGCACTGGTCATAGACTTTCGTCTTAAGACACTGTGGTATATTGGACGAGAAGATACCGCGCAGCTTCCAATGCACAATGTTACATACAATTAAATTAAATACGCAATGTTATATATAGAATTAAATTAAATACTGATGAATACACATACAAAATAATACAATAAGTGGCAAATTCACTCAAGATTTTAAGTTTGATTGTTGTATATATATAAAAACTGGGCAATGCGAGTCGGACTCGCGCACTGAAGGTTCCGTACAAACTTGAAAGGTAAATTGCGGTGTACGATTTATGACATATTCAAAAAATAACTACTTACTAGATCTCGTTCAAACCAATTTTCGGTGGAAGTTTGCATAATAATGTTCATCATAATATTTTTTTAGTTTTATCGTTCTCTTATTTTAGAAGTTACAGGGGGGGGGGACACATTTTACCACTTTTGAAGTGTCGTTCGCGCAAACTATTCAGTTTAGAAAAAAATTATATTAGAAACCTCAATATCATTTTTGAAGACCTATCCATAGATATTCCACACGTATGGGTAATATGAAAAAAAATTTTTAAGTTTCAGTTCTAAGTATGGGGAACCCCCAAAATTTATTGTTTTTTTATTAAGAGTAAAAATCTTAATGCAGTTCACAGAATACACCTATTTACCAAGTTTCAACAGCATAGTTCTTATACTTTCGGAAGAAAGTGACTGTGACATACGGACGGACAGACGGACAGACATGACGAATACATAAGGCTTCCGTTTTTTGCCATTTGACTACGGAACCCTAAAAATATACTAGTAAATAAGTCGTTGGTGTGCCATAAATAAATAAATAAATACGGTCAAACAATACGAGGAGAAGCGTTAACACGAAGCTGCATCCACCTCTGTAACTCTTTACGCCTTTTGCACCAGAAAGAGTTGATACGCAATATCGTAGTGTTCGTTTGGAAAGACCTAAGTCCAGTTGGTGTTAATAATGTTGATGGTAGGCAACCAATTATAATAGGTACAATATCGTTGTTACATCATTGAAAAATATAAAGAGAAAAAATCTTTGTTTAGCAATTTATAGACTTCTTCCAGATGACCATGATTATGATGATGATGTCCCGCCATCGTGACTTTGGACTGTGACGTCAATTCGAAGAAACATTGTCATCTTTATTTTTACAAATAAATAATAACATCTTTATTTTGTTCAAAAAATATACTTATTTAAATGTTACTAATACTATAAATATAATATCAATAAATTACTTTTTAAATGTTATTTTCAGGGTTCTGTACCCAAAGTGTAAAAACGGATAGCTAGACAGTTGGAATTTTAACAAATTATGTATTTTTTATAATTATTATTTTATATTAAAATTATATTATTTATTATTCTATTATCTACGTTAACTTGCAAGAATGACGTTGTTTTGATTCAAATAATTCACAATATGAAAAGGTTGACGTACTTCTGATTGCCTTGATACTTTCCACAAATGACTGAATATTACTTTAAGAAAAACGGCGCCAGAAAAAACTAAAGACTGTCTGCTGAAAATCAGATGTACAAAATTCACTTATGTGAATTACGTTACGTTCAGATTTTCAGACACACAATTTTAAAACCAGAAACCCGCAACGCATAAAGAAGCGAACGGTCAACAATACAAGCAATCATTACCTTTCATATTAAATACAAAAACCTACTTATAATGAAGTAGTTCATTCGCTGAATGACGTAATTTGAAGCCTGCCTTCCGTTTTAATGAGATGATAATTAGCTTATAATGACGTAGACATGACAAAAATAGGAACAAAGTGATCATTGAACAAAGAATTCTGGTATGAAAGGGCTGTTGAGGGGAATATTATGATGTACATATTGTTTATCGTAACGTGAATAATAAGATGATTTATGAAATTCAACAGAATCGAAAATATAACAATAACGATTTATAAATAAGCCCAAATATTTGTATTTTTTGGGCTTGTTTATAAATATTCTCATTGACTTCTAGTCAGATAGTATTGATGGTGTAGTCCATGATAGAGCATTCTTTCCTAAAAGTATCCTAACCCTTAGCTCTCTTGCGTTAAAGTGTAGTTACCAGGAACAACAGGGTCTGACAGGAAATTCTAAACCTAAGTTGTACACAGATAAAAGGTGTACGGGATGATGGCTATGGGCTAAGATGTGGATACGGGTGTAAAATATGTTCCACCTGGAAGTCGGGAACCAATGAACTAGGAAACTGCAGCTAAAATCTTACATACTTTAAAACATTATTTAAATACTAGCCATTTTAACACGAGGCTTTACGCAAGTGAAAATAGGAAATTATTCCAACATACCTACTGCTAAAATCCCACTCCTGTATGGGATGAAAAGTGTCCTATACACCACTAATTTTTAATTAATACAAATATTTAAAGGGCTTATTAGAAAATGTCTTGTTATTATTTAAGTAAAGTCTCAATAAATAATATTCATAAACAGCAAAGTTATTAGCGTTTGTTTATATCCCAAAATATCACTCAATTTATGGAAATATTGTACCAATTATGATAAAATTTCGTGGATAATTTTGGAATGTAGTTTTTTTACTTTTGACTACACAAATATGATCAGTAACGGGTACGGATAGAGTCCCTTTTTTTGTACTAAAAAATAGTGGTGTATATGTGATATTCTATGATATGGCCTACATATTTCATACAAATCCATTTAGTTGTTTGACAGGAAGAAGTAACAAACAAATTATACACACACACATGGCAGATATTATTTTCATCATGGACATTTATATAAATAAATCTGAAATTCTAATTTATCACACTAATAATATAAAAGCGAAAGTTTGTGGGTGTGTACATTTGTCACTTCTTTACGCTCAAACGGCTGAACGGCTAAAAGGTGGACCAGACGGTTGCAAACCAGCGTTCCAACAAAAGACAGTTTGGTTGGAGTTTGTTTTGTGTGTTTGGTTTGTGTTGCAGCTCCACGGACGCAAATCTACTACGGTTGGGAAAACGCGCTCGCTAACCAAGGGCGTTGAAGGTCATGGATTACAACTGCTGTCTTTATGGATTGAAACTAACAAGATCACCTCTGTTGGGATGCTGGATTACAACCGTCTGGTCCACCTTTAATTTGTATGAAATTTGACGCACGGGTAGACCATAATAATAATGATAATCTTTATTGGCGCAAGGTTACAGTTCACAAGGTGACTTATGATTGTGACTTATGAGACACAAGTTAATGTATTGTTTTATAAGTACTGGTACTGTCTCTCAAACTAAGCGAATGCTTGTGTTTTAGGTGGCAGTATTCAGTCGTTTAGTGAGGCTCTATGGTTACGACATACAATATCGGTGTAATTAAGTGAACATAGTCGCTGGGTACATGAGAAAAATGGTTACAATTTTTATACATGTATTATATAGTACGTACGTGGGTTGTAATGTTGAGTGACTGCTTGTGTATAGATGAGTGTGAACCCATATTCTGTAATAACACCAAGAATACTTTTTAACCCGGGATCATGTTCCTTTGGGACAATATTCTACTTTGACGCAAGTGAAGCCACTAGCAGCAACTAACAATTTTTATATATCACGATACTAATCATATCTAATATTATACCAGCCAGCAGATTAATCCCCTCACTAAATCATATAGCCAGAGATTTTTTATTTATAAACTGCCACGCCAGCCTGACTGGTCAAGGCTCCATCGCTCGTTGTATTTGCCCATAAACTATGAAGCAGACGACAGACGCGCCCCGCCCAAACCTAGTTCAGCTAACGAATTGAAAACAGAATCTAAAATTCAATTACCTACTGCTAAACTTTGACAGAATATTTACATACTAAGCCGATCTGTTAGGTTAAACCTGGAATAAGCACTGTGTGGAGGTTAATCCTATCAGGTGGGGTTTTTCTGAAAAATATATTCACACTACCTGATATTATAACGTTTGTGAGTTTGATTGTATGTGTGTGTTTGTTACTTCTTCACTTCAGCACATGGATAGACGATGTCCTAGAATAGGCCGTAGTATACTTATTATCCCAGGAGTATTTTTGGAACGAAGTTCCTTATCGCGCGTTGCGAAAGGGGGCTAGACGGAAAAAATTAAGACCGAAAGTTGTAACGACGAACGAATGGAATGGAATGGAATGGAATGGAATGGAATGGAATGGAATGGAATGGAATGGAATGGAATGGAATGGAATGGAATGGAATGGAATGGAATGGAATGGAATGGAATGGAATGGAATGGAATGAAACGAAATGAAATGAAATGAAATGAAAAAAACTTTGTCATCTTTTTGCTAATAATTTTTAAGTGATTGTGTCACATTCAATATGATACAATATCACGACAGACCAAGGCGAAGGTGGAGGATGAACTTGAATACTACCTGAGGGTACTGGCCCATAATGGGAGAAGACGTGTGTTTTGTGTGTGAAAAGGGACAGGGGGAATCCCTTTCCCTTTTTGACACGCGTCTTCGCGCAGCAGTGGGACCTATTGAGTTATTACATATCGCTTCCCGGCAAAAAAAGTGTCAGAATACAAAAATAGCTGTTTCGAGAAAATGTAACTTTAATAGTTTTTTGTTCATCTAGACGTCAATAATTTAAAAACTATAATAGTCAGATTGCTGAAATATGGTGTGTAAATAGCTTATTTATATATTTATTATAGGGCTTTAAATTTAATAGCAAAATTGTATTTTTTTTAAACTAACTTTTAAGAAACTTTTAATTTGATGAATATTATGACTCTTTTTTCGATTAAAATTTCTGTAGTTTAAAAAATAATACACATTATAATGTATGTAATCACCATTACGTTTATTATTAAGTGTCTTTAATATTAATTAAAAATAAAGAAAAAGTAACTAAGTTATAAACTTCTTATTAAAATAAAATAAATACATACAAAAATAACTTCTTCAAGATTTTCCGGTGTTTCTTAATATTTTTGCTTTATTTGACAACCATTCGATAACACAAGATTTAGGTTTTTTGCTAGATTTACGTACTGGAGTCATAACTTGCTCAGTAACATTATTATTAGGTACGTTTCTTTCTTGGTTACATGGCAGAGAGGATAGTACTGCATTATTAGAACTACAGCGAGTTTCAGGTGACCTAGACTTAGAAATAGCATTGCTGCTGCTGACACTGCTGCTACTGCTGCTACGGCTGCTGTTACTGCTACTTAGCAGTAGCAGCAGCCTCCTAGCAGCAGTAGTAGCAGTAATGCTTCCTCGTCGAATACGACTAGACCTCCATCATTGATTAATAATAGCTTGTCCATAAATCTGAATGTTCTCCCATTGTCGTTATGTATACCGTCTGTAAAATAAAGATATTTTAATAAAGATATTGAATTCATGTCACCACTACAATGATAGGATCTGGGAAAATTATTAGCAAATGCCGGTTGGTGATTACAAACCAGAGCAAATTTCGAAATACTTTATGTTTGATCCGGGAATCGAACCCAAGACCCCAAGATCATGGTCCGGTACATAAACCACTAGAACATCGGGGCGTTACATTACATTTATTTATATTTGACTATAATATAAAACACTAACCTTGCATTAAAACACATCATCGTCTTTCAAAGCATTTTGATTACAAATATTTCGTTCGTTAAATTTCTCGCTAGCCAGTGCTCAATGCTGCCCGACTATTATTATTCATATTGATCCTAAAAAACAAACAATTAGTAAAGACTAGTACTATTAAATAAATAAAATACGCAACGTGGCATTAAGATTGAGTTCAATTTTATACAGAAAAAAAGACCGAACACAACATATAACTCGTGATTATTATAAAAGTTTACAACAAAAACGACATTACATGTGTTGCGTTTTTATAAATATCGCGATTATAGATCAGAAACAGTAAAAAAAGAGACCCTTTACATGTTATGTCTGTTTTTTGTATGATCTGGCAATATTTACAATGCTTTTTCGTCAACAATACAGTTATAACACAGATTGTGCTGCCTTTTTAGTAACAATTCTAATATTTAAACGTAAAACTTACCGATAAAAAGTCACATCACACGTTAAAACACTGTTCACGCCGGTGTTCGGAGCGAAACGGCTCCGTGAAAAAGAGAACTTAGTGCCATCTAGCGGTAACCATGCGCAACATAATAACGACATTTTTTCAGCCGGACAAATGAAATACGCGCTATTTAATGCTGTGATTATGTCATTTTGTACCTAATATGTGTTGTGACACTTTTCTTGCCGGGAAGCGATATATTATAATTTTTAACAACAACATACTCGTATACATTATATGTTTTTATCTATATTATACTAGTGTTAGTAGTTACTTTTATTAATTAGAATTACAAATCAATACCTAGACAGCAGTCATACAATTGGGACTCGGAATTTTTCATAATTTAGCCAGACATTAACTTCTGCCTGCGACTTTGTCAGCTCGGCACGACAATAGAACTCAAAACTCTCAAGTCTTGAGTATCGATACCAAGTTGCTAGCCTATCGGTTTCTATGGTTTTTATTTTTTCGGGTGGGAAAATCATCTTAATGACATCCCCCGCTCTTGGGCGGAGCGGGAGATAGTGTCAGACTTTACTTACTAAAACCCCACTCCAGTTCCTTCTTTGCCATTTTTTAGGGCCCCGGGGATCTCTTTCGCATCACCCGTGACCTCAGTAGACTTCGACGAGGACGATCTGAAGGCCAGCCACTCATTGCTCGCCGTCCGCAAGCCCGCGCTTACGGTAGCCAGAAATCGGGATCGGAATCCCGGCGGCGGTTGGGGCGTGAGGACCTTTGCCTCACGCGATCGGCCGCCTCCTTTGCTAGCATTACTGCTTCACAGAAGGAGGCGACCGCCTGCCACTTCTCCTCGCTCCAGACCGGATATCGGTTTCAATGGTTTATATTTTGGACAGTATGCAACGGAATCGCACAAATTTTATTTCACCAAGTCCGGTCCATCTTCGGAGCTCCAGACTTACGGCATTGCGCCACCGGTTCATATTGAACATCTCAATCTTTTTGGGAACACTTTCATTGTGCGTACAGCTAAGGAGAAGAATTCCCAGCTGGAGTTTCTGATTCCTGATAGCTACAACTTAGCGATCTTCTCTAAGTCTAGAGTGAGTACTTCTTGGCATCGTTTTCCACATCTTCGCTTACCATCAGACCATCAGGTGAGATAGTAGTGAACCGTGAGCCTATCAAAAATAATAATAAAAAAAAGTAGGTTAAGGTAGGCGAAGACTAAAAAAATTGTTCAATGGTATGTGTGCGAGATGAATTCATCTCGCACGCAATCCATCAATCGTTTCTTAATATAGAAAAAGCTAATAATAATATTGAATGCAGTACTTCTGGACACGGCTCGTGTTGTAACGAGGACCCTGTCTGATGTTTCATATCTGCCATCTGCGTTAGGTGACGGCCAACGTTTTTTTTTATTATTATTAAAATATTAAAACTAGTTTATACAATTGAGTCCTATTGTCTATAATATAATAATTATTAGTAACATATACAGCAATGACAATTTATCCAATGTAGAAGTAGCAATTCTTTAAATATAGAAATTGATAGATGCAGTTAGTAATAAATAATAATGTAGTTTCGGCTATACCACCACGAGAAATATTTTAAAACGTAACTATTTAATGTAAAAAACCGGACAAGTGCGAGTCCGACTCGCGCACCGAGGGTTCCGTACAAACTTACCTACATATAAAAACAGTTCAATTCCCGAATTGAGTTACGAAGATTTTTCCGAATCGCATAAAAGTTATTTTTGTGACGTAACTACAAATTTACAGTTTTCAGATTTTTTCTTATACTTGTGCTATGAGATCTTTCTTCATACCATATTTCAGGATTCTAGGTCAATGGGACCCCTGCGAATTGATTGATTTGATTCCCTTGAGAGTGTCGAAATATACGTTTTTTTGCGACATAAACGGCCCTATCTTTTTTCTCGTTAAGCTGTGAAAAAATCAAACTTCCGAGAGTTTTATTTTTTCACAGCTTCAAGGATCGCAGACCTGAATGTATGGTAATTTCAACTCGATACCTCTACGCGTTCGCGAGATAAAGAGCCTTGACAGACAGACAGACAGACGGACAACAAAGTGATCCTATAAGGATTCCGTTTTTTTTTTGAGGTACGGAAAGTGAATAAGGGCAGGAGGTTGATGATGACTAGCAAATATTCCAGCTTCCTAAGTTTCAATTTGTGAAAAATTTTTTACGCACGTTTATTAATTATTTATATCGATCCAGCTATTTTGTTTTGGAAGATAATTTACAAAAAGACATGATCCACTGATGACCCTTTTCTAGGTATATTTTGAATAAAAACGTAATTGAATTCCAATGAAAATGACTATACATACATTGACGGTTACCACCTAAAGAAGAAACGGATGACTCTATTATTATCATAGAGTCATCCGTTTCTTCTTTTCTTAGCCTATGTTACCCCACAGCTGGACAAAACACTCCTTTATATCTTTCCAGCTCTCCTTGTGTCTAGCTTTCTCCGCTAAACCTATCAGGAACGAGTCCAAATTGTCACGCCAGAATTTTTGCCTTGATGACGATGCCCGTCTTCAGGCACCTATGTCTTCATGCATCTTGGAAGTGTGTCAGTCTTGCCTTACAAAATAGCTTGGGTGGAAAATATTTCATCGTGTTTGATGCTGTCAAAAAATATTGCAGAGTATATTAGGTATAGTGATTTTTATTAAATTTATGAATCACTATCACTTGACTTATGAATGTGTCTTATGGTAGAAAGATTTGAGCAAAATCCGGTATATATATTTTGATACTTGGTGAAAGTCAGTATAGCGTCGATGTGATTGTGAACTTATATTTAATACTAGCTGAACCGGCGAACTTCGAAAGATATACTGACTATACATACATTGACGGTTAGGTGGTAACCGTCAATGTATGTATAGTCATTTTCATTGGAATTCAATTACGTTTTTATTCAAAATATACCTAGAAAAGGGTCATCAGTGGATCATGTCTTTTTGTAAATTATCTTCCAAAACAAAATAGCTGGATCGATATAAATAATTAATAAACGTGCGTAAAAAATTTTTCACAAATTGAAACTTAGGAAGCTGGAATATTTGCTAGTCATCATCAACCTCCTGCCCTTATTCACTTTCCGTACCTCAAAAAAAAAACGGAATCCTTATAGGATCACTTTGTTGTCCGTCTGTCTGTCTGTCTGTCAAGGCTCTTTATCTCGCGAACGCGTAGAGGTATCGAGTTGAAATTACCATACATTCAGGTCTGCGATCCTTGAAGCTGTGAAAAAATAAAACTCTCGGAAGTTTGATTTTTTCACAGCTTAACGAGAAAAAAGATAGGGCCGTTTATGTCGCAAAAAAACGTATATTTCGACACTCTCAAGGGAATCAAATCAATCAATTCGCAGGGGTCCCATTGACCTAGAATCCTGAAATATGGTATGAAGAAAGATCTCATAGCACAAGTATAAGAAAAAATCTGAAAACTGTAAATTTGTAGTTACGTCACAAAAATAACTTTTATGCGATTCGGAAAAATCTTCGTAACTCAATTCGGGAATTGAACTGTTTTTATATGTAGGTAAGTTTGTACGGAACCCTCGGTGCGCGAGTCGGACTCGCACTTGTCCGGTTTTTTACATTAAATAGTTACGTTTTAAAATATTTCTCGTGGTGGTATAGCCGAAACTACATTATTATTTATTACTAACTGCATCTATCAATTTCTATATTTAAAGAATTGCTACTTCTACATTGGATAAATTGTCATTGCTGTATATGTTACTAATAATTATTATATTATAGACAATAGGACTCAATTGTATAAACTAGTTTTAATATTTTAATAATAATAAAAAAAAACGTTGGCCGTCACCTAACGCAGATGGCAGATATGAAACATCAGACAGGGTCCTCGTTACAACACGAGCCGTGTCCAGAAGTACTGCATTCAATATTATTATTAGCTTTTTCTATATTAAGAAACGATTGATGGATTGCGTGCGAGATGAATTCATCTCGCACACATACCATTGAACAATTTTTTTAGTCTTCGCCTACCTTAACCTACTTTTTTTTATTATTATTTTTGATAGGCTCACGGTTCACTACTATCTCACCTGATGGTCTGATGGTAAGCGAAGATGTGGAAAACGATGCCAAGAAGTACTCACTCTAGACTTAGAGAAGATCGCTAAGTTGTAGCTATCAGGAATCAGAAACTCCAGCTGGGAATTCTTCTCCTTAGCTGTACGCACAATGAAAGTGTTCCCAAAAAGATTGAGATGTTCAATATGAACCGGTGGCGCAATGCCGTAAGTCTGGAGCTCCGAAGATGGACCGGACTTGGTGAAATAAAATTTGTGCGATTCCGTTGCATACTGTCCAAAATATAAACCATTGAAACCGATATCCGGTCTGGAGCGAGGAGAAGTGGCAGGCGGTCGCCTCCTTCTGTGAAGCAGTAATGCTAGCAAAGGAGGCGGCCGATCGCGTGAGGCAAAGGTCCTCACGCCCCAACCGCCGCCGGGATTCCGATCCCGATTTCTGGCTACCGTAAGCGCGGGCTTGCGGACGGCGAGCAATGAGTGGCTGGCCTTCAGATCGTCCTCGTCGAAGTCTACTGAGGTCACGGGTGATGCGAAAGAGATCCCCGGGGCCCTAAAAAATGGCAAAGAAGGAACTGGAGTGGGGTTTTAGTAAGTAAAGTCTGACACTATCTCCCGCTCCGCCCAAGAGCGGGGGATGTCATTAAGATGATTTTCCCACCCGAAAAAATAAAAACCATAGAAACCGATAGGCTAGCAACTTGGTATCGATACTCAAGACTTGAGAGTTTTGAGTTCTATTGTCGTGCCGAGCTGACAAAGTCGCAGGCAGAAGTTAATGTCTGGCTAAATTATGAAAAATTCCGAGTCCCAATTGTATGACTGCTGTCTAGGTATTGATTTGTAATTCTAATTAATAAAAGTAACTACTAACACTAGTATAATATAGATAAAAACATATAATGTATACGAGTATGTTGTTGTTAAAAATTATAATATATGTAATAACTCAATAGGTCCCACTGCTGCGCGAAGACGCGTGTCAAAAAGGGAAAGGGATTCCCCCTGTCCCTTTTCACACACAAAACACACGTCTTCTCCCATTATGGGCCAGTACCCTCAGGTAGTATTCAAGTTCATCCTCCACCTTCGCCTTGGTCTGTCGTGATATTGTATCATATTGAATGTGACACAATCACTTAAAAATTATTAGCAAAAAGATGACAAAGTTTTTTTCATTTCATTTCATTTCATTTCGTTTCATTCCATTCCATTCCATTCCATTCCATTCCATTCCATTCCATTCCATTCCATTCCATTCCATTCCATTCCATTCCATTCCATTCCATTCCATTCCATTCCATTCCATTCCATTCCATTCCATTCGTTCGTCGTTACAACTTTCGGTCTTAATTTTTTCCGTCTAGCCCCCTTTCGCAACGCGCGATAAGGAACTTCGTTCCAAAAATACTCCTGGGATAATAAGTATACTACGGCCTATTCTAGGACATCGTCTATCCATGTGCTGAAGTGAAGAAGTAACAAACACACACATACAATCAAACTCACAAACGTTATAATATCAGGTAGTGTGAATATATTTTTCAGAAAAACCCCACCTGATAGGATTAACCTCCACACAGTGCTTATTCCAGGTTTAACCTAACAGATCGGCTTAGTATGTAAATATTCTGTCAAAGTTTAGCAGTAGGTAATTGAATTTTAGATTCTGTTTTCAATTCGTTAGCTGAACTAGGTTTGGGCGGGGCGCGTCTGTCGTCTGCTTCATAGTTTATGGGCAAATACAACGAGCGATGGAGCCTTGACCAGTCAGGCTGGCGTGGCAGTTTATAAATAAAAAATCTCTGGCTATATGATTTAGTGAGGGGATTAATCTGCTGGCTGGTATAATATTAGATATGATTAGTATCGTGATATATAAAAATTGTTAGTTGCTGCTAGTGGCTTCACTTGCGTCAAAGTAGAATATTGTCCCAAAGGAACATGATCCCGGGTTAAAAAGTATTCTTGGTGTTATTACAGAATATGGGTTCACACTCATCTATACACAAGCAGTCACTCAACATTACAACCCACGTACGTACTATATAATACATGTATAAAAATTGTAACCATTTTTCTCATGTACCCAGCGACTATGTTCACTTAATTACACCGATATTGTATGTCGTAACCATAGAGCCTCACTAAACGACTGAATACTGCCACCTAAAACACAAGCATTCGCTTAGTTTGAGAGACAGTACCAGTACTTATAAAACAATACATTAACTTGTGTCTCATAAGTCACAATCATAAGTCACCTTGTGAACTGTAACCTTGCGCCAATAAAGATTATCATTATTATTATGGTCTACCCGTGCGTCAAATTTCATACAAATTAAAGGTGGACCAGACGGTTGTAATCCAGCATCCCAACAGAGGTGATCTTGTTAGTTTCAATCCATAAAGACAGCAGTTGTAATCCATGACCTTCAACGCCCTTGGTTAGCGAGCGCGTTTTCCCAACCGTAGTAGATTTGCGTCCGTGGAGCTGCAACACAAACCAAACACACAAAACAAACTCCAACCAAACTGTCTTTTGTTGGAACGCTGGTTTGCAACCGTCTGGTCCACCTTTTAGCCGTTCAGCCGTTTGAGCGTAAAGAAGTGACAAATGTACACACCCACAAACTTTCGCTTTTATATTATTAGTGTGATAAATTAGAATTTCAGATTTATTTATATAAATGTCCATGATGAAAATAATATCTGCCATGTGTGTGTGTATAATTTGTTTGTTACTTCTTCCTGTCAAACAACTAAATGGATTTGTATGAAATATGTAGGCCATATCATAGAATATCACATATACACCACTATTTTTTAGTACAAAAAAAGGGACTCTATCCGTACCCGTTACTGATCATATTTGTGTAGTCAAAAGTAAAAAAACTACATTCCAAAATTATCCACGAAATTTTATCATAATTGGTACAATATTTCCATAAATTGAGTGATATTTTGGGATATAAACAAACGCTAATAACTTTGCTGTTTATGAATATTATTTATTGAGACTTTACTTAAATAATAACAAGACATTTTCTAATAAGCCCTTTAAATATTTGTATTAATTAAAAATTAGTGGTGTATAGGACACTTTTCATCCCATACAGGAGTGGGATTTTAGCAGTAGGTATGTTGGAATAATTTCCTATTTTCACTTGCGTAAAGCCTCGTGTTAAAATGGCTAGTATTTAAATAATGTTTTAAAGTATGTAAGATTTTAGCTGCAGTTTCCTAGTTCATTGGTTCCCGACTTCCAGGTGGAACATATTTTACACCCGTATCCACATCTTAGCCCATAGCCATCATCCCGTACACCTTTTATCTGTGTACAACTTAGGTTTAGAATTTCCTGTCAGACCCTGTTGTTCCTGGTAACTACACTTTAACGCAAGAGAGCTAAGGGTTAGGATACTTTTAGGAAAGAATGCTCTATCATGGACTACACCATCAATACTATCTGACTAGAAGTCAATGAGAATATTTATAAACAAGCCCAAAAAATACAAATATTTGGGCTTATTTATAAATCGTTATTGTTATATTTTCGATTCTGTTGAATTTCATAAATCATCTTATTATTCACGTTACGATAAACAATATGTACATCATAATATTCCCCTCAACAGCCCTTTCATACCAGAATTCTTTGTTCAATGATCACTTTGTTCCTATTTTTGTCATGTCTACGTCATTATAAGCTAATTATCATCTCATTAAAACGGAAGGCAGGCTTCGTTATTTATGACCTTAACAAGACTAAGTGCAAAATGAAACTCTCTGGTTGGATCCAACAATTAAACTACCTAGAGACTGAAAAAATTCTAGATGTCCCGGTGTAGTTCAGGTTATAAATAGAGTAATTTTATTGTTCTCCAATTACACTTACAACTTAATTCCAGATGTTCACTCATTGCACGACAACACACACACACACACACACATAAACACACACACACACACACACACACGCGCGCACTCCATACACTCTTAAATATTCCCACATAATACTAACCATACTAACACTATATAGAATTTATAACATAAATATTGTTAATACTCGCGACAACTGTTAGAGCATTAAGTAAATATAGTAATGTTAATAAAACCTAAGGGTGGAGTCCTGGTGTCCTGAAATACAGGCCTCAAGCCTAGTTTAGGCACCAGTCTCCCACAATAAGCTTACTGTACCTTCATACCTTTACCTTAGAAAATGTAATAATGATGTATTGTGGCGAGAAAATAAATTTTATTATTATTATTTTCTTGTTTTTTTTATTTATCTCAGGACCCTGAGGTCCTGGACCTTTGGGAGGCGTACGAGGAGCCGAAGCCAACTCGCAGAGGCCCTTTCGACAATTATAATGGAACATGATACCAACCGACGATTATCCCTGTACGCGCTATGCTAGTGCACCCAAGGACAACCCCCGGTTATTGAAAAACTGTTGCGACATATGGAGAACAAAGATAATAGGGCTATGGTTTTTGGAGTCTTAAGTGGACTGGTAACATGGAACTATGTCAAGACTATGGCCCCTGCCTGAACAACGTTATTAATATGCATCGAAAAAAGGCAGGGGGTGACTTGCACACTCAATAAATGGGCCCCCAAAAACGGCCGCTAGCACGAAGTGACGTAGCAACAAGAGGGCAACATATCCTGAGGTGCTTAAGGAGTGGAGAGGTATACCACGGCTATCAGGACAATCCCGGAAGTACGGTCAAGATCCCTACCAGCACCTTACTGGATTATACATCCTTCTCCCGAGCACGTTTGCTCTTGCGAATCTCCACTCAAGCCAGCCAATAAAGGCAAGAGAGAGGTGGGAGCTCAGTTCCTCGTCAGTGTTCACTACGGCCGGCCAATAAAGGCAAGCCGGAGATGAAGAACAAGAATTCTCCCGGGAGATCGGGTCCGTGGGGTCGCTAATGCCCAACAGTTCGCCACAAAACTGCACTGCGGATTGTATCTCTCTTAGTCTGGCCCCTCACCCTAGGCATATTACGGCAAAGCAAACTTTACCGATACAGACCTAGGGTATATTGGAGCACGCAAGCCCCACCACGACGTCAACGTAGAGATACGGCGATGGGGTTATTATTATTATTATTATTATTATAAATTATCAAATTTTCTATATATCCTTTGAACTGTGTCGCGCGCTAATCGCCGAATTCGCCTCCTATGTGTACGTTCGAAGCAAAATAAATAATTTTCAGGCAAGAACATTACTTAAGGATTGTATTTTTATAAGAAGAAGTTGTGAGTTAATATATATATATAATTTGAATGTATTATTTGTATTAAATAATACCAATACTATGTGTTACGGCAAGTTGCCCACGCTGCACCGAAACTGCAGTTAATAATCACTATAGAAAATTTATAGGGTTATTATCTTTCGACCAATATTTTTCTAAGTCTGTGATCACACAGACACATACACTTTGCTAAAACCTACACAGAACTCTTTTACTCAAACATTATCCACAAAACTACAAACATCTAAATTGAATAAGTGGAGCTGACAGTTCTAATCCCGAACATTAACATCTAACCGTAACAAATTCGTTCTACACCAACATTTAAAATGTAGATAAAAATAAATACGATTTACATGGTACAACTAAATTGACAGATGACATTGACATTAACCAACTGAGGACAGTTGGGAAGCATAGTCACAGACGTAAGCTGACAAAATGGAAACGTTTTTACTCTGTACGTTTGACATTCATATTAACAGCGCGGACAAAGATTTCCTTTGTCTAATAAAAAAAATAAATGAACAAGCTGTTGCCATGTGTCGTGAGGGTTCTGCGTTTGAATATTTTGGGGGTCTTATTAGGATTTGTATTCATATTTTTTATTTTATTTCATTGAGATTTTTATGAACGCAGGCGCGGTGGTGACAGCTGAAGCATGCAGTGACCGAGTGGTGTCCAAGGTTTGAATTAAAAAGTCCACCATGCATGAAATCTCTTTTAGACGTATAGACGAAGACCTCAATCCTTACTACGGGACAATTAAGGCCGTTTGACAGCGTGCCGACACTAGTCCGGGGCAGTAGAACTCACACTCGGAAAACCGTAATGGTTTTAAGTCAGTATGAGTCTGGCTCATACTGACTTAAAACCATTCCGCCTACCCCAGGGCGGAGGACACCCATGAGGATTTACACCATGTAAAATTAAAAGGAGTGTGGAGTGTGACATAAGAAAAGATATGCCTGCTTCCAGCAGTATGTAGATTTGGGCACAGATTTGAAAGCAAAAGATCTGCGAATAAAACTGTCATCTACTGATAAAGTCAATAGATTAAGTTATAAATAGCAAGGAGGAAAGAGATATATAAATAAACCATGGTTGACAAATTCTTTGAAATTACAATTTTGGCATAGCGACTACTTTCTATTAGCACGATCTTGAAATATTTAGTTATGACACCAGTGAATTTATTATTTTATATCTGCGCCAAAATTAAACAATAAATCTTTGTGATATATAAACAAAAGTCAGAATTTTAAGTGAAACAACTTTATAGTAATTTCATATTTCATTAGTCGAAATAAGCGCATAACGACGCAATGCAGAGCTCGAAACAAAAAGGTTCATTATGAAGTCTGTCAGGCTTCAATTTAAAGGCTTATATTCTTTCAAACGTTTAGATACACTAATGCATGCACTCAGTTTGATTAAAAAAGAAAAAAAAACGAAGACAGATTCTTACTATAACTTTAATGATGATTAAACCATGATTACATTTTGGCCAAGTGATACAAGCTACCGTTTTAGTACAACGCCATTTATAGAGGACTGTAAATCCAAATTAAACGAATAAGCACTCACAGAATACTCTGCCACAGCTGAATCCAAGATCGCATGTAATAAAAAAACGATTGATTCTACCCCTCGATTGCGGAACTCTGAAAAACGAATTCGCCATGGCGCGAATACATTATGGCAGCAGTGAATTTCGCGCGTTTTTCGCCTGCGTTTCCCGCGCTTTTGATCAAGCCAAGCCCCAGGCCAGTCGCTCGCGGATCGACGCGTCGTTCGCACGTCCCCGCGTTTCGTCACTGAGCCAGTAAAATTCGCTCTTCGGGTGCCCGCACTATTCTCGTACAGTGACTGAAAATGTATATTTAGACAATTTATTTGTGAAGGATAAATTAATACCGAGTGTGACAGTGTAGATCCAATTTTTTTGAGTGTCCAGTGATGTGATGTGGTGAAGATTTTTTTAATGTGATTCCCAGAGATTTTTTTGCGACACAAAAGGTAAAGGGGTAAGTAACTTAATTAGAAATATTTTTTTCCTTTTTTGGGATTTAGATTTTGATTTCCCGGAAAGCTTAGGAAATATATTAAGATAATATATATTATTTATATATTTAAATTTACGTATAAAGTAAAGAATTAATATTAATTAAAAATATTCTTCATATAATTAACATTCTTTTCTTGACACTGGATGACATAATGTGTAAATATCAAAGATTGAAATGACTGTCGTCGTTGATTGATCAATCAATTTGGCTCCTAGCTTATGATTGATTAATTAAGTCAGTCTCGTCCCCATAATTATGTCATAAGATCTCAAACTATTTTACGATGTTTATTTTAAAAAACGTATTTTACGATTACTAAAATGTAGAATGATTTTTATTGCGCCTACGACGATTGTTGACTCTTATCTTGTAGTTATTCTTAATAAAAGAGGCAGATTTTAAAATCTTGGCTGTTTTATCATTACTTTTTTTATTGTCATACAATGACATTTTATGACAGTCAGTGATCATTTAATTATGAAAGATGATGACAAGCAGATAAGGTGGCACGTAATAAAATCACATTAATTTAGAAATTAAATGAAATGTTTCAAGAAGATTCTGGAGTTGTGTATTTGGAGATGTCAATGGTTTCAGTGGGTACTTAGCATTTGTTTTTTGGTCGTTTTGGTGCATTCTAGATTGCTACTTAAGAGTTTATTTGTTTCAGTGTTTGTAAATAGTTTTTAACAAAAAAAAAAAAAAACTATCTACAACATCTACCAGTAGTTCACACACCCATACATTCTGCAGATTTGCTCGCGATTGTAAATGAAAAGCATTGTTCTCGCTTTCACGGGTGCAAATAGAATAGAAGTTGGAAAATTCTGACACAATATAGCTAACATATTATCGTGCTTGCGTTACTAAAACCCAGTAAACCGAAGAAGTAGAAGCGGTATAATCAAGTATTAGGGAAGGAGCCTACTGATCTAGGCCGTGTAAAAAACTTTGTTCATTATGCCACGAATAAAATTTCATACTAAAAATCCGGGAAAGACTCTTATCAAAAAAGATCGCAGTAAAGCGACTGCGATCCCACATGATAGTAAGCAGTGTTGCAGTCATTGATGGAATGAAGCGCACTAGTTTTTTAAGAGCCTATTCACTCTAGCATGGAAGACACGTAAATTATAATCGGCCGAGAAGACCGCAGCAGGCAAATTGTTCCAGTCCTTCGATTTATGCGGTATAAAGGACGAGACGACGTCCACTGTTGGACATAGGTCTCCCCCGAGTGTCGCCACAATGAACAGACTCGTGCGTTCCGCATCCATCGGATTCCCGCAACCCTTACCAGGTCATTGGTCCACCTTGTAGGAGGCCTTCCAACGCTGCGTCTTACGCGGTCGCAACTCCAGAACCTTTCGGCCCCAATGGCCATCTGTTCTGCGAGCAATGTGCCCTGCCCATTGCCACTTATGTTTAGCGATTCTTCGTACTATGTCGGCAACCTTGGTACTCCTGCGGATATCTTCATTCCCGATTCGATCAGACAAGGAAACTCCGAGCGTAGCCCTTTCCATTGCCCTTTGGCTGACCTTAAGCCTCCTGATGAGGCCTATTGTGAGCGACCATGGTATCACGCATGATCATAGACTTTCGTCTTGAGACACTGGTATGTATTATACTCGCTTAGTTATAAACTCGTACCTACTTGGAGTTTACGTATACTTGCAAGCTTAACTTGCACAGGGATCGGCTGCGGGATTGTTTGGAAGAATTACCGCGTCCCTGGCACACAAAAGGCAACTAAAGACTACATAGGTTTTTTGTCAGTGAAAATTTGACACTCCCTCTAACTCCAGCCAGAGCGGAAAGAGTTATTTAATGATATTTTTCATCTTAAAAAAAGACCGTTGTATAAATTTGTGCAAGCTATAGACATGTAGGTATGTGTATTAATAACTTTATTTTAAGAAACCGTGTTGATGATGAGAAATTTTATACTAGTGCGGTGATACTTGGGGGAAGCCTATGTCCAACAGTTGACGTCTTTTGGATTAAATGATGATGAATGATCATCATGCGTTACAAGGTACGTTTAACTCTTTTTAGGTAGGAAATCATAAGATAACTTCTCCCGATCTGGGTGAAGCGTGAGGGAGTATCAGGATTTTTACTCAGACTAAAATACACCCGTGTCTTTAGTTGTCATTTGCGTTCTAAAGTCACAGTGAGTCTGAACAATCTCGTAGTACTGAACGTTTATCTCAAGCTACGATAATGTTAATGAAAAAATTCGGGGACTTCATGATTAAAAGCTTTTATTCAGACCGGAACCTTATGGGCGTCACTGAAACAGGCACGGTAGTGAAGACGTGAATACCTTTTAAAAGATAATGAGGAAAAGGTTAGTTTTACCTGTTTTTTTTAATTCTTTTTTTTTTATATGTTCGCGTTTGACCGCTATCTCACCTGATGGAAAGCGACGATGCGGTAGACGATGGAGCGCGCTTACCTAAAAGTAACCTATTCACTCTTGACTTAAAGATTCCCGGGTTGTAGCCATCAGGAAACACAGATTCCGGCGAGGAATTCCACTCCTTAGCTGTACGCACAATGAATGTGTTCCCAAAACGTTTCGTGCGTATAGGTGACCATTTTGAGGAAAAAAATTGAAATTACGCCTCATAATTCTATGTACTTTGCGTTTTTGTCCAAAAAATACAGAGGATATTATCTATAATCAGTGAACTTATACTCTAGGGTGTTTAATTTTTTGTTGATTTTCAATTTTAATTTGACTGCTCGAATTCTTGATACCACTCATGCAGTGTGATATTAATATTTTTTTGATTTTAATTTAATATTGTATAGTATCAAATTAATGGTTTTAATCTGTAAAAATACGTTTAATAATTTTGTACTTATTTTTTATTTTAATAATTTTGTGCTTGTGTTTTAAAAAAAAAATATAATTCTGCTCGATGGCTAATTGCTACTATATATTAACTTTTATTAATTGAGGGGTTTGGCGCTGATAACCGAAATACAGGCTTTTGTCTAGTTCGGCTACAGATTAGCAAAACTGTAAATTTATTTGAATAAACTCATTATTATTATAATATTATTATTAGTGTTCATATACCATAATTGGTTAATATTTAGAGGCTGCGCAACGCCAATAAAGTGTTCTCATACAATTTATTAGTACGTCAACAGTAAAGGGTAAATTTTAATATTATTATTACTAACGGTGGAAGGTAGTCAGTGTTATTAGTGTGTTATAGTGAACCATTTAAGCATAATAAGGCTTTAAAATGAGTAAAAAAGAGGAATTTGGTTACTTGATAAGATACTCGTACCTACCCTAAAAAAGACTTTTTGGGAGTTAAGCTTCCATCCAAAGAACGTGTTGTTCGTATTTATTCAGCACCACAAAGAATAAAAAACTGGGCAAGTGCGAGTCGGACTCACGCACTGAGGGTTCCGTACAAACTTGAAAGGTAAATTGCGGCTTACGATTTATGACGTATTAAAAAAAAAACTTACTAGATCTTGTTCAAACCAATTTTCGGTGGAAGTTTGCATGGTAATGTAGGTACATTATATATTTTTTTTAGTTTTATCATTCTATTATTTTAGAAGTTACAGGGGGGGGAATACATCTACTTACCAAGTTTCAACAGTATAGTTCTTATAGTTTCGGAAAAAAGTGGCTGTGACATACGGACGGACAGACAGACAAACATGACGAATCTATAAGGGTTCCGATTTTTGCCATTTGGCTACGGAACCCTAAAAACGCTTTCTGAAACTACTAAATCGCTAAAATAATACAAAACAGCAGTTCTTATGGTAGACAGCCTGCTAATATTTCTGTTAACACAGCGAAAAATGTTTGTGCCGATATACAAAAAATATTTAAGGAATTTAGGAAAAAAACAAATCGAAAAACTCAGATGCACCTAACAGAAAAAGGTAAGAATGGAAAAGCGGCCTGGAAAAGCTGTAGCTTACAAATAAGATATATTATAAGAACAGATTAAATCAGGACGAGCCATTTACAAGCCTCCATGTATAATAATATTAACGATGTGATAAATATTTTTGTATGATAATTGTGACATTCCATTCAAATTTATTAATATAATATATCAAAATACAATATGGGAGTATTGTCTACTTTGTTCTGCAGCAACCAAATGCTGCGCCTGTGCACATTCTATATCTTCGTGCTTATTACAGACAACGTGTGCAATTACACATGTTTAGTTGTAACAAGACAACTAACAAGAAGATATAAATCAAAACTATGCAATTATGTGCATATGTGTGAGTGCTGCTTATGAATGCTAAAACTGAAGATTTACTTTATTAGTTTGAGCTCGCTAATCCCAGGAACTACTGGTTCGAATTAAAAAAAATCGTCATGGCTAAACAAAATCACGTTACGACCCATGGCAGTAGAGCAGTAACCAAAGACGTGGATGAAACTACGAGTATGTATGCTAGAAAAAATCATAGTGTAGTGTTCAGTGTCTAGCATAATGACATATAAAATGGCAGAGAAACGGTAACTAGTAATTAGGTTATATAAATCGATATTAACTTCATTATATATTTGTAGTGTTTTAATGATACAATGATATTTAACGCTACATCAAAATCGATGGCAGTTAAAACTGACTGAGGCACTTTTTTTTATTAAAAATGAATAATAAAAAAAGTATTTTATAATGGATAGGCTCGCGTTTGATCACTATCTCACTCGATGTTAAGCGATGATGTAGCCGACGATGGAGCATGCTTGCCTAGAAGTAACCTATTCACTTTTGACTTAAATACCCCTAGGTTGTAGCTATCAGGGAAGACAGACTCCGGCAGGGAATTCCACTCCTTAGCTGTACGCACAATATGTAATTTCCAAAACGCTTTGTACATATGGGCGGGATATCCACTATGTACCGGTGGCGCAACGCCTTACGTCTAGTGGTCCGATAATCGAAAGTTCTTGGTGAAAAACAAAAGATTTCTTCCTCAGAGGAGGAGAAATTAATTGATGATTTATCTTCTAAAAAAGTAGATGGGAAAAAAACCAGAGGCAGAAGTCCGATACGTTGGTCAGACCAAATCCGTGCTACACTGGAGACCAGTCTGTGACGGCGTCCACATCGCCGAAGATAGGACAAAATGGCGAAATATACTCCACAAGAAAGTTATTCGTCGAGGTCACGAACCTCAGCATTGAGGATAAACGACGCAAGGAGGAGGACCCCCTAAAAAACAAGATGTGTTGCGTTATGCTAAAACACCGGGTTGTCGTGACGGGCAGGCGTTAGGCGAGACTGTCTTTATAAAAAAAAGATATAAAAGTCCTAAAAGTCAGCCTAATTTGAATACATTACTTTAGATGTTGTGTTTGTAGAAGATAGGTAATAGTGGACACTCCTCTTTCGAAAACAGTGTACTTAAATGGGTATTTTTTTTTTTGATGATTGCACGTCAGATAATAGTAATAATTACCTAATAATGTTTATTGATAATTATGTAACGTCCATTCACCACGCGGTGGATGGCGGTACTGCCCGTTCCTTCTCCTAGAGAGGAAGCCTGAGTCCCAGCACTGGGACTATTAAAAGGCTGACAATGACAGGCACACTTTCACACTTATCACACTAATATTATAAAGACGAATGTTTGTGAGTGTGTATGTTTTTTACTTCTTCACGTTCGAACGGCTGAACGGATTTGGATGAAGTTTGGTACACGGGTAGATCATGTCTTGGAACGGCACATAGAATTTATATGGATACATAGGATAATAGGATCTATCCCAGGGAAATTTTCCCTTGGGAGATATTCTACTACCACGACGGCGCGGCGTCGTCGCTGTCAATAGCTGGTTAATATGATGAAAAAAAAACTAAAAAGAACAAAAAAAAAAAACAATAGATCAGAAATATGTGTGAGGCCAAAAAAGGCGCCTAAATATGTGTGAGGCCAAAAAAGGCGCCTATGTCAGTATATTCTACGATATTTAAAACAAGATGGGTGAGCTGCACCCGGTTAGAATGGTTGCTGATCCCATTATAGTTGGAAAAAGGCTAAGCAGATAATTTTAATATCAATAATAATCATTAATGAATTATTATTTTTCTTTTAATCCATATAAACCAGTGCTTAACTGCGATCCCACCTGAAGGTAGGAACGCAGTGATGCAATCATCGATGGTGAGGCGCACTAGTTTATTAAGAGCCTATTCACATTCACATTCACAGATATCTAAATTATAGTTGGACGGGAAGACCGCAGCAGGCAAATTGTTCCAGTCCTTCGATGTACGCGGTATAAACGACGAAGCGAAATGACTGTTCGCATAAGTAAAGTCAATAAAATTTACTTGTAACATCAAAATTATAATCAACTTAAAATATTAATAAAAATAAAAATTACAATCATACTAAAATACAATTTAATAATAAATCAGTAGAAGTTTCTAGTTGTCCGCGCATCACGTAAAATGTATGAAATCGATGTAGATAACTTTTATACATTAAAATTGATTTCGGCTTTTCATCGCAATCGGTTGACTATATCGAAAGATATAGGTACTACATTCGTTGACTGTTAGGCGGTACGAAAGTCGCTGGGTCAGCTAATGAAATTTAAATCACAATTAAAAATTAAGGATTTAGTCTGAGGTTTCGTGACAACATAGTGTCTGTAAATTATGCTATGCTGCTTAATGGTAGGCAATACCAACAAACATAGCATAGCATATCTAATAATAATTTACCTTTTATTGTTCCCACTGCAAGGACTCAGGCGTTCTTTCTATGAAAAGAAATGGGCCGTAAACAACCACATTGGCCCTGTGCGGATTGGTGGACGTCACATATCTTCGGATTTTTAGTTCTAGGACATGCCATTGTTTCCTCACGATGTTTTCCTTTATCATTTTGAGAGTAGTAATGAAATAAATTACACAAGGTAATGCGCCTGGCTAAGAGTGAACCTACGACTTACAACTCGTAAGTCGGGGCCATTACCATTAGGCCATCACTCCTCTTACTGGATCACTACAAATAAGTATAGGGTATCAAGCTATATACCTATACAGTCACGGTTTATGCGTCCGCTAAGTTTTTCTTTGTACTTCCCTCGCTCTTATGTTGGTACGTAGTTTGTATACTCTTATTTCGCATACATAATGAAGTATATGTAAACATACAACATAGTAGATACTCTTCACGGTATGTTTAAGTTAAGGCACGTTTTTTATCGTACCTTCAAGATAAAATGTAGGATTTTTTATACGAGTATTTTTTAGAGGTAAATAAAATCTTAAACACCAACAAACGCTTGACAACATCTTTTTTACTAAGAATCCACTTTCTGTCTGTCTGTTACCAGGCTGAATCACATGAACCGTGATAGCTAGACAGTTGAAATTTTCACAGATGATGTATTTCTGTTGCCGCTATAACAACAATTACTAAAAACCGAATAAAATAAATATTTAAGTGGGGCTCCTATTCAACCAACGTGAGTTTTTTTTGTTGATTTTTTTAAAATTTTCTCATTTTAGGAAAGCTTACAGGCTAATAACAACATAATAGCAATAGTAAATAACTAAATTGCTAATTACAAGGTTCCACATATATAATGACTTTTTTTTTTTAAGTTGGTACCACAATTCCCTAAACTGCTAGTAACTAGTTAAGGTGTGCAATAAAGAAAACAAGAAAGAAATAAATAATAAACTTTAAACAATTATAGTACAGAACCCTTCGAGTGCGAGTCCGACTCGAACAGTTTTTTTTTTAAATAATTGCAGATGTCAAATTATTATGCCAGTAACAATAAAAAAAAAGCAAAAAAACTAAAACCCGACTACGACAAAAAAAAACGACGAAACTAAAAGTATGAAACAAGATTTCCAGGATGCTGAAATAAACAAGGTAAAAAGAAAAGCCGCAGTCACACGTTATAGTAGGTAACAACCGAAACACTTTAATAACGTGTGACTACGGTTTTTCTTTTTACCTTGTTTATTTCAGCATCCTGGAAATCTTGTTTCATACTTTTAGTTTCGTCGTTTTTTTTTGTCGTAGTCGGGTTTTAGTTTTTTTGCTTTTTTTTTATTTAAATTATTTTGGTGTTAAATCACTGTGCTTCTATACCATTTGCAAAAGCTAAATTTAAAATTTCTAATTAATAATGGTAAATTAATTTTTGTCCACCAGAGGGCGCCACATTGAATTTTGATGATATATTTTGATAAGTACCAGTGAAGCCCTTTCAAATGATATCAAACACGGTGTATTTATCTTAACATTTTTTTTAACACATGACTTCTTGTCCGCTAGAGGGCGTCACTTTAAATTTGAACAATATTTTGGAAATGTACAAGTAAAGCCCTTTCAAATGATACCAAACACGGCGTATTTATCTCCATTTTTATTTTTTACTCATTACTTTTTGTCCGCTAGAGGGCGCCATATCAAGTTTTGTGACACGTCACGTAACCTATGTTCAGCGGACAATTAAGACGGTTCTAACAATACCTCATACGTCGAGTTCCGATAAGTAGATTAGGAGCTATGTGGGAACAGATGAACAAACTCACATACATACATAGCCTGTCAAAATCATAACCCTCCGTAGTCGGGTAAAAAGTGGACGCAGATAATAATTAATTATTATTATCTTGACATATTATTCTGTAGTTAGCTATGAATAAAATTGGAATATAATAAAAACAAATCATTTGTGTTGCATGTTGCTTATTAATCTTAAACAATTTGTGTCTTTTTTTTTGTTTTTGGAATTCGCATCTTGGCAATGTATGTTTTGCTCGCTGCAACACAATGTGACCATGACTTTGAATACCTATTCTGTTTTTCGTGTCGACGAAATCGAATCAGTCAACATAATTATACTGGATAAAGCACAGCAGGTGGTCATTGCAGCTGTTGAATTATTTGTAATAGTCACCGTGGACATGGAACGCAAAGGGCAATTGACGGAACACACTTGGGTTTTAATCAGTAAAAATCTGACAATCCCTCTCGCTCATAGGCGTCCTTTACACGATAAGTTTTGCTGTCAGTTTTGCCACAGTCAAATATTTTGACTGACAAAAACCTACCGTGTAATGCGATGACTGACGCTTGCATGACCGTGTAATGGACGCCATACTGTCATGAGAAAACTTCTGAAAGAGACGTGGTCCTAAAACGCAAACAAAAATAGATATTTTTTTAAGATGGGAAATTATCCAATGACGTCTTCTTACGCACTAAGGCGGAGCGGGAGGTTTTCGGTGGAAAAATCATCTAATGCCATCCGCCGTTCTTGGGTGGAGCGGGAGATAGTGTCAGACTTTTATTGACTAAAAACCCACTCCTGTTCCTTTTTTGCCTTTCGTACCAGGGCCGAGTCTTCCTTTCAGAAGTAGACCCTTGGCCCCAGTAGGCTTCGACCCTGTTTGGCGGTTTGCTGACATCTCCTTGAGGCGCGCGTGGAACAGTACGCGCCATCGACGACTTGAGCTCGGTTTTGACGGTTACCGGGCGGTCGGACGGCGAGCTACCCATAGCTCGCCGTCCGCAAATGTCTGATTTTTGTTGAATAAAACCCACCAATGTTCCTTCCTTTGGCTATTGGTTTACTTCCGAAAGGGAATCTCTGTGTTTCTGGAACGCAAGGGCAAAGAAGAAACATAGGTTTAGTCATAGTCATAGTCATAGTAATTTATTGGTAAGGGATTCTTACAAGTCATTTATATAATGTTACATAAAATATGAAAACAAATGATTATGTACATAACAATGTCAAATAATAAAAAATGTCAAACAAATAAAATAAAATACAAGAAATAAAAATAATAATAATCGAAGTCAAATTACAAATTAAAATAAAAGTCAAAATAATTTTCATTCAAATTAACATTCGCGTCAAAGTTAAATTAAATTAAATCATAAATTCGTCAAAAGAATAAAAAGCTTGCTCGATAAGCCATTTTTTCAAACGAGCTTTTAAGCTCCCTATAGTTGGGTATATTTAGTTTTATTAATGATTTACCACACCAAAAAAAAAAAAACGCTGTCAAAACCACTTATCACTATGTTCTACAAAACATAATATTAATATAATTATTAATAGTGGTACACTGGAGGCCACGAACTGAAAAGAAAATAAAGCTCAGAATTCAAAAACAGAACTGAAAACCCTAAGTAATCATATTTTTGTTATGTCCAAAACTAGAAGAAACATTAAAGCAAAAAAAAAAGATTATTCCAAGAAAAATTTGGAACATCGTCTCTTGAGACAGAGTTTAAAACAGTTTTATAAACTCAGGACCCTTTTTAACCCGTGTTTAAAGTTTCAGATTGACATTTAGGGTTAAATATTTGATATTAGTTTAAAAGCAAACATGTTTGGCAAGCCGCGATGCTCACAACAATGTTCTTGTGTATCTTTGAAGGTTGAGTGGGATCATTTTGACTATTATATTCCTCGATTTTATTTTTGTTTTGAAGTTTAAAAAATCAGAATTATAGGGGTGTGGTTTTAAGTTAGTGGACTTGGTAAAATACAGTTTTAAGATGTCTTTTATATTGCGTTTGTTACTTAAACATATACAGCCTAGGTTGTAGAAATTTTCGAATGAGTTCCGTGATTTTGGAACGCAAAGAGCAACTAATGCGACACATGCGGGTTTTATTCCGTAAAAGTCTGATATGTCCTTTTGCTCCACCTTAAAGGCGGGACCAGTAATTTGATGATTTACTACCTCAAAAAAAAAAAGATCTTATGCAACTTTATTTAAACAACTGGCCAGAAAGGAATCAACATTCAAATCTATTAAGAATTTAGAATTAAGAACCCACATTAGTGGGTTCTTAATTCAGTGTTTAAACTCGTCATATTTTTTTTTGGTGAATGTTATCATTGTTTGATAATATATTAGTTTATATAGAATTGTTATATTAATGTATTTTTGTTATGATTAGTATATTATATAGTTTTTTTTTAATGAATGTCATCATTATTTGACGAGTTTTACCAAAAAAAAAAAAAGTCTCGCCCGCTCTAGTCAGACTTTTACTGTCTAAAACCCACCTGTGTTCTTCAATGATTTTTGCGTTCTAGGGCCATAGTGACTTTTCAACCCACCTATGTCCTTTCGGTGTTCTTAACGTTCCAGGGTCACGGTAATTCTTCCTGACTATCCCGCAGCAATTTTGTAGACCGTACCAAGAATTTATATTCTAACTAGATTAATAAAACATTCTTAGTTATATAATAACGACACTTTTACACTCTCAAATAAAATATACATAACAATTACAGAGCGGTTTAATAGCCAGTTACATTGACGTTACGCGTGACGGTCAAAAATACTCGTTTACTTTCGCCATTAGTCTTCGAACAGCCCGTGGCTATGTAATGAAGCACCCAATTTGTCAACCAGGGGATCTAATTACAAAAAATGTATCGCGAAATATAGGACAATTGTATATTATTTTGGTCTTTGGGTGTTTGCAATTTTAAAATTTAGACAAATTAATTTTGAATTTAATTTTTCATGGGGAAACGTACCACGGGTAGTGTGAAAGTGAAATCCGGGGCCCTGGGACGAAGGCAATTAAGGAACAGGAGTGGGTTTTTAGACAGTAAAAGTCTGATACTATCTCGCCCTCCGTCCAAGAGCGGGGAATGTCGTTGGATGATTTTCCAACCGAAAAAAAAAAAACAAGGAAACGTAAAAAAAATCTCACTGCAACCTTGACTAATTTTTTTTTTGTACATTTCGAAAATCATTGTCTCTGATAGAATGTAACTTTGTCTTGAGCCTCCTGGGTGTTGGGATTTGTGGGCTACTGTAGGCACGAGCTTGTGGATTGCGAGCAATACTGCAATACGTAGTTCGCTGTCCAGTTAGAACCAGGCGAGATGTCAGTTTAATTGCCAGGTTACCAGGTTGTTGTTGGTTGTTTGTTTGGGAGGTAGGCATGCTGGTGGTCAGGATACCCTTTAAAGCCGTGGGTGCTGGCTGTATGGTTCGCTGCTCGAAAGCCTGAGGAAGTGATGATGACGTCACGAAGTAGTAGCTGCACGAAGGCTGCGCTGACGTTCTTTGTCGAGGGTCACCATTTTTAGAGGTATGTGGAACAGAGAGTAGAGAGTAAAGTCCCGCAAACCTCCTTTGAAAAGGGAGGATCCTCCGGCCAGAAGGGATGTTATGTCTGGTGGGCTACTGCCCGATAGATGATTTCTGACTGTTCTATATGTTCTAATAGCGCGGATAACTTTGATTGCGCGATGCAGGATTAGTTCTTATGTGACGCCATAGACGTCGCTACAGCCTGCGTCATACTACACCAACGGGTGACCACAAGAATTTTTTTTTTAATTATGCGTCTTATAAAAAACTTGTTTGACATGTATATCGTATATTTATAAATTGAGGGGCCAAAACAGGACATACAAATCAAATTATTATGTCAGCAGATGTGTTAAAGGCCCCCCAGGTTGTAGCTATCAGGAAACACAGATTCTATCAGAGAATATCACTCCTTAACTGTACACACAATTAAGCAAGCCATAATCGTGGCGGTAAGTCCCCTCTTTAGGGAGTGGCTGGAGAGGTATTACAGCGTTCTCACCTTTCGCTTAATGCAGGTTCTCACCGGACATCATAAATTCGGGAGGTTCCTGCACTGGATAAGGCGGAAAAAACGCCAGGCTGTCATCATTATGCTGACCACCCGGGGTACGCGGTGCAGCACACAGTGGATGTGCCCACGGGCGGAGCACCGCCGTGTCTTCGTGGGGCGGTCAGTGGCGGCGACCTCTCGCGCTGGGCCCTGGTTCAGGGTATGGTCCGGAGCAAGGGGGCTTCTGAAAACGTTATCCGTGGTCCTAGAACGCAAAGGCAGCTGTAAGAATGTTCTTAGGTGTAGTTTTAGTCAATAAAAGTCTGACATGCCCTCCGGCTTCGCCCTAGAGCGAGAGAAGTCATTTATTTATTTAAACTTTATGTAGGTATAGTAGTGGTACATAGGCGGACTTAATGCAACAAGGCATTCTCTACCAGTCAACCTTTGGGTTAAAAAGACAATACTGTGGTAGGTTTGCACAATAAATAAATAACAGATACTTCAAACAAAAAAAATACTTAATACATATAATTATATGCTAAAATTATAAACTAATAAATACTATGAAAAATATCAAATCGTCATTAGATGATTGATTTCCCTTCCTTCAAACGTTTTGTGCGTACATGTGTATTGGAAGTCCATTATGTACCAGGGGCTCAACGCTATACGTCTAGTGGTCCAATTTCTGAATAGTTTAATTTTAGTGCCATAAAATTTCCAATTTTCTAGCTACTCAAATTTCTTTTGATTAGTCACTCTGCTTCCTCACACGAATAGATGGCCGCATTTGCTAAATATCTGAACTGTTTTTATCTGACTAATGGCTCGCCTAATTTGTTATTTATTATCTGTACTTTTGATTTAGGGGCGACCTTAATGGCTCACTTTTCAAAGATATTTTTATAACACTAATATAGATATTATCAAGTTGAAAGTTCACAAGAATGTGTGTTTGTTACTCCTTCACGGCTCAACGGAAATGGATGCACATGGATAGAGCATGTCCTAGAATAGAACATTAAATAATTTTCAGATTCAGATTCAGATATTTTTATTTGTAGAACATAGGTAGGTAAACAAAAAGTACAGATGTAATGTCAATATAAACTATGTCTTGCCGTCAACGGCGTACAAATATTCACATTACAATTATAAAAAAGAACTGGAAAAATTATTATTAAAAAAAATAACAAAACATTCAAAAATAATTAAAACAAATTAAAAAATAACAATTAAAAACAAAAATAAAATACAATATAAAAGCATCATTAATAAAATCAATCTAACAAAACCTACTTTTTCGTAGAAGATAATACTCTATAAATAAAATGTATAAATACTATGACTGTGTGACTCTGTCTCTTTTTATAATAATAATAATAATGTGTGTGTATGTGTGTGTGTGTTTATGTGTATGTGTGTGTATGTTTATGTAGTATACCTACATTTTAATAGGTCGTTTAATATGTTAAGACCCAAGAACAAGTGAAACTTCTTTTGATTTTCTTTGTTGTTGTAGTTTTCCCATTTATTAAACGCAAATTCTGTATACACTCTGTGTGGTGCTTTTTATCCGACTGCGTCAAAATGAGGGTTATGTTTTTCGATTTTATGTATATTTCTTTGCCTAAGGGACGTCTAAACAGCTAGTTGCATTTTAGCCTGAGAGGTATCGATCGTTAGATTCTCCTTGGATGTTAGAGTGACTAAATACAAAAAAGTTAGGAAAATTTAAATGGCGGATTTTTAGCGCAAAATTATGTGTTTTGACTTTAAACAATCCGATGCACTTGATGGTGTCCAATCTATACTTGAACTTAAATGAATTCCCCCAAATGTATTAGATTGCACTGACTTGTTTTGAAATAACTAAAAAGTTAGTTATTTTTTGCGGTCGGGTTTTTTAACACTGTAAAAAAACCTGGGCTCGTGTTTTACCATTATCTCACCTGATGGTAAGCGATGGCGTGTTCGATAATGGAGCAAGCAGTAAACATGCAGCTGTTTAATAAGAAAATGTCACTGATTAGCTGTACGCTCAATAAAGTAGGTACATATTTCCAAAACGTTTTGTGCATGTGGTTTTTTTTTTAAATTGGAAATCATCTAGTGACTTCTCCCGCTGGTGCGAGAGGGCGTGTCGGACTTCTCCCGCTGGTGCGAGAGGGCGTGTCGGACTTCTCCTAGCTAAAACCATATCTATGTTTTTGGACTACGGGCAACCTTGTTCAATCAGTTGCCCTTTGCGTTCTAGGACCACGGGTAACCTTTCTGCGTATGGGTTTTTTTTTTTTTTTTATAGGTGGGAAAATCATCTTATGACAAATCCCGCTCTTGGGCGGAGCGGGAGATAGTGTCAGACTTTTACTGACTAAAAACCCACTCCTGTTCCTTCGTTGCCTTCGTCCCAGGGCCACGGTTTCGTTTTCACACTACCCATGGCCCCAGTAGGCTTCGACCCTGCTGGGCCCCTACGATTTGCTGACATCTCCCTGAGGCGCGCGCGGAACAATACGCGCCGTCGACGACTTGGGCTCGGTCCGGATGGTTACCGGACGGTCGGACGGCGGGCCACCCATTGCCCGCCGTCCGCAAGCCCGCGCCTACGGTGGCCGGAAATCGGGATCGGAATCCCGGCGGAGGTTGGGGCGTGAGGACCGTTGCCGTTGCCTCACGCGATCGGCCGCCTCTTTTGCTAGCATTACTGCTTCGCAGAAGGAGGCGACCGCCTGCCACTCCTCCTCGCTCCGGACCATGGCCTGTACCAAGGCCCGGCGCGAGAGATCGCCGCCGCCGATCGCCCCCACGAGGACACGGCGTTGCTCTTCCCAAGCGGGGCACACTTCCACCGTATGCTCCACCGTGTCCTCCGGGCGGTCCACACAGTGGCGACACCCGGGCGACGCTTCCGCACGAATCCGGTGCAGGAACTTCCCGAACTTCCCGTGTTCGGTGAGAACCTGCGTCATGCGGAAGGTGAGGACGCCGTGAGGTCTTTCCAACCACGCCTCAAAGAAGGGACTTACCGCCATAATTGTGGCGTGCCCATTCTGCGTATGGGTGGGATGCCCACCACGTACCTTCCGACGACGATGGCACATCGTCGGATGTCTTGTTGTCCGATGATGGAACGAGCTTGGCAGAACTAAATTGTTCTGTTCTTGTGGCTGCCAAATCAACAAAAGAATCAGTATTGATTACCAATACAAATCGATTCTAAAAGATTCAACACATCGCTATTAGGAAGCTAATTTAAATACATGTATTTATAGAAAAGGAAATCCGCTGATTCAACTTTGTTGTTCTATTTGTAAATTATAATTATATTTAGATGAACAACACTTGTAAGATACTTTAACATAAAATATTTATTCAGTGAGACAGAATAATTTAATTTATAAAGATCTTATTTATTCAATTAATAAAAAGATTGCAATAATTTAATTATATTTTTATGTGCATTAATTTGTGAATGGAACATGCATTTTTATTATATCTTGTTTTGATACTGTGTTAGTTGATTACCTAGAGATTACAGCTATTATATATATATATATATTTATTATATGTATTTGCAATTTTTATTTTATTTTATATTATATACAGGGTGTCTTTGACATCGACGCACAAACGAATATCATGGATCCAGTACATGATTCTGGACCCCCCAGTGGTAGAATTTTTTGTCGGTTGTTTCCATATTTTAGGAGATATATGATAAAAATTCAGACGTCTATAAAGTGTAATCCCTATTCAGAAATCAGAAACGTTTATTTCAAATAGACCAATTACAGGCACTTTTGAATTGTCAAAATGTCAGTCAGTCAAAAAAAAAGTGAAGCTAAATTGCACGTTCCAAAGCGTAGATCTCTATGGAGAAGAACGTGCAAGAAACTCCATGGACACTCTTTTAAATCATATTTTATGTTACATAAATCTTGGTTACATATTTCTTGTCGCTTCTAATATGTGAGCACAATGTAGATAAGTAATAATAATTAAATAAAAACGAATTAAAAAACAGAAATTAAATTAAGCCAATGGCAGCTAAGAGATGACCAATCTCAACTGACGGCACCCGTTCAAGAGCATGACGCGTGCATCAGCCCCACTCAGCTCAACCATTTTGAAGGGAACTAAATGACCCAATAACACGTGCCACCATCAGCGAGACATTTAAGAGAGCATGACAAACTCTCAACTGCCATGCTCGTAATGTCAAACAAGTTGTAACCTAATAAAAAATGCTCCATGGTACTTCACATCCACAAAACTTGAAAAAAAAAGTGCTTCTACATTATACAATGCTATTGTTTCCAAATATTGACTTTGAAACCAAAAAATATTCAGTTTAATTTCATCTACAAGGCCTTTTCAGATCCACACTTTAAACTTTTACATTACCTACAAAAGCTTAAACTATCTTTTAACGCACCAGAAGGTCGAGGCCCAAATAAGCAGATTATTTACAAAGGGCTGTCAAAACTCCTATTTCAGTTCTAAAGGAAACAATGTTTCATTAAAGTGTACTTTCAAATTTAGGAAAAGTTACGACGAAAGTATTCCCTCTAAACGATACTAAATTAAGTAAATTATAGGGTTTAATAATATTAGAAGTAAAGCTCCAAAATGACTACATAGATATTTTGAAAATTCTGACTTAAGGCTCAAATATTAATAAAGTTATTCTTACGCTTTTTCATCCTTTTAATTTTATCTGAGCGTTTGGCTTTAGGTAGGCTTGGGTAGGTACACTAAGGCCTGCGAAATGGGTCAAGAGAGTTACCATGAGCCTGCAACACAAAGGAACACGGATAAGTTTTATTCAGTAAAAGTCTGATACTCCCTTGCACAACACCTTCGATACCTTATAGTCAGAGTGCATCTCATGACAATTTTTAAAATCCCAAACGCGGTTAGATTACATTAATTTATTACAGAGTTCCGGTGTCTAACTTCAGGCTTCATCATCAGATCAGTTCGATATATTCCCCCTCTACTTTCAGTCGGTCATCGACTGCACGTATAAACAAAGCAATTTTACTTGTTACGACGGTTCTGCTGTGATCCTATGAGGAGTTCTGTACCATATCTTCGAAATTCATGATCAGATCATAACAATATATTTATGGAACCAACTAGGAAGCATAAAAATTTTCAAAATTGGTCCAAAATTGACCGAGAAATCGGTGAACATACATAAAAAAATACATTCAGCCGAACAAAGAACCTCCTCCTTTTTGAAGTCGGTTAAAAATATTACAAGACATTACACTACCTATTTCAACAATATGAACTAATTCCAATAATAAAAATTTCATGGCAACGTAGAATATTACGGTCTAAATTGAAGGCTCATGAATTATTTTGATTGATGAATGAGTCATCAAATCAACTCTAATAAATTGATGTATAGTACCATAATAATATTACAGAGACGAAAATTTGTATGCATGTATATTTTTTACTCCGTAATGCATAAACAGCTGATCAGATTTAGATGAAATTGGTGACACAAGCAGATCATGTCCAGGAATAGGATATAGGATAATTTTAAATCATCCAATGACATCTCTCTTGGGTGGAGCGGGAGATAGCGTCAGACTTTAACTGACTAAAAACCCACTCCTGTTCCTTCGTTGCCTTTCGTATCGGGGCCGAGTCTTCCTTTCAGAATCAGACCCTTGGCCTCAGTAGGCTTCGACTCTGCTGGGCCCCTACGGTTGCTGACATCTCCTTGAGGCGAGCGTGGAACACTACGCGCCGTCGACGACTTGGGCTCGGTTCGGATGATTACCGGACGGTTGGACGGCGAGCTACCTATTGCTCGAAACGCGACACTCAATCTACGTAACGCTGCAACGTTGCCCAGTGTCCCGCAACATTTTACTAAGAATTTAGAGAATGCGGGACATTTTTTTTGGATATTTAGACAGCGCAGCGTTTCGCGTCAAGTGGTGGGACATTTTGTGCCATAATGTATTTGAGGCATTATATTTTCGCAAAGCCGCTAGCAGAAGATCTAGAATTGATGATCATATTCCAATAAAGTATCACAAATAGAGAAGAATGGGCTCGTGAGCAACGTTGCCGGCAAAAGCTTGTTTTAATTTACCTGAATCGATAAACTTAAGTAGCCATGGGTAGGCCCAAATTACTCGCAGGACACATCTGTCTTGTGTAATTTGATTGACCATTGTAAATAGGACTCAAAAGGTTCTGCATTAGGGACCGACGCTTACTAAAAGATGCGGTGTTGGAAGACCTTCTATAAGGTGGACCGATGACCTGATGAGGGTCGCGGGCATCAGATATGAGACTCACAGGATAGGTCGTAGTAATGGACACTTGAGAGAAGTGGTGGCCGAGTGGTAACGGCCCCGATTTACGAGTTGTAGGTTACGGGTTCAAACCCAGCCATCACTATAGCTCTCAAAACGGTGAAGGAAAACACCGTGAGGAAGCTGGCATGTCCTGGAACCAAAAATTAGAAGACACGTGACATCCACCAACCCGCACTGGGCCCGCGTGGAAGATTACGGCACATTCCCTCTCCTAGAGAGGAAGCCTGAGTCCCAACAGTGGGAAAATTATAAGGCCAACTATGCTATGCTATGCTATGCTAATGACAGTTGAAGAAGGTCTATGTCCAACAGTGTAGGTACGTCGTTCGGCTGAAATGATGATGATAATGTTTTAAAAATGCAATTAAAAATTGAAATACGCAAACATTTAACCCTTTAATTGCTTGCGTTGGCTTGGTCCGACGAGTGTTCTCATATCCTATTCGCCAGGGTCGTGGGTTTGCGAATGGGTACTCCATCTCGTTTAGCTCTACAATATGTGACAGAAGAGCTTGCGAGATGGAGTATTTGGTCGTGAATGTACGACCCTGCCTAAATAAACGCGAGGCGAGAGCGTTGGTCGGATATATTTATTCGACGTCGGTGGTTAAAAGGTGAAACCTCAGAAACATTATGGGATAAAATGTCCCCCAACATCATTCTGCAACGTTGCCTGTGTCCCGCAACATTTTACTAAGAATTCATGGAACGCGGGAAAGGTGGTTGGATATTTTGACAGCGCAGCGTTACGCGTCATTCATGACATCAAAAATTTCCGTATTTTTCAATTGAAATCAATTTCCTTTGTAAAAACTCATCGAAAGAGCTTTGGCATTTCAAAATGTGTTCGATATGGGATTTGATGCATGTGGAATCTTGGAGGAGCGATGGCCTGATGCTGCGTAATCGAGAGATGTGACCCTCCGCCGCGCCGCTCCTTTGATGACTTCCACTGCGGACACGATGTTGGAAAGTAGCAGATTTTGGACTAACTGTGCTCCATTGGTGTAATTGTTGCAGATGTTCCGATGTGAATAGGTTATTTCTAGGCAAGCGTGCTCCATCGTCGGCCACATCATCGCTTACCATCAGGTGAGATGGTGGTCAAACGCGAGCCTATCAATAATAATAAAAAAAATAATGTGAGGATAAAAATAAATAAATAAAATTTATTTGAGGCTTTAAATTCTCATTACTCAACCTATTCGACAAATAAAGCAATATATCATAGAATTAATTAACCGAAAAACGGGTCACAAACCCCATATGTTTTGTAAATAAATAATAAAAGCCACAAATAATCTATTCCATCCCTTACGGTAAATACTCCTACGGGCACCTTTCTCGGTAATCTACCAAACGCCTTATCATGTCTTTCAAAGCGACCGACATCAGTTACACATTAACCATACGTCCCATTTACCTCTTTACAGAATGTTAAGGCGGGTACAGACTGCTGTAATGTAACATGCAATGTAACATGAAAGGAGCATTTCACAAGACAAGGGTGTCCTTCAATGAATTAATTAAAACTATTAGTAACTAGCTACTGCCCGTTTTTTTTTTAAGGGTGGAAATCATCCAATGACTTCTCCCGCTCTGGGCGGAGCGCGAGGGCATGTCAGACTTTTACTGACTATAAAAACTTTTTACAAAAAAAAGTCGGTGTTAAATAAGAAACAAACAATACCGAGAAACACCGATTTCCGAAATTAAAGTTATTTTGATCCTTTTAGTGTTTTTTTTAGTGAAGTCGGTTATTTTTTTTTTTTGTAAAAAGTTTTTTAATTTACACTTTTTAGTTGCGAACCACGTATAAACAGAGTGACTATTTCTCATAACGATTCCAATTAACCCAAAACACTGCAAGGTTACATTGTTTTATTAGAAAGTTCCTGTGTCTACCTTCCACCTTCCGGCTCCATCACCAGATCAATTCGATAGTACCTTATAGCCAAAGTGCATCTCATGACAATTCTAATAAGCCCAAACACGGCTAGAATACATTGATTAATTACGGAGTTCCTATGCCTACCTTCCGGCTCCATCATCAGATCAGTTCGATAGTACCTTATAGCCAAAGTGCATCTCATGGAAGTTCTAATAAGTCCAAACACGACTAGGTTATATTGATTAATTACGGAGTTCCAGTGCCTACCTTCCGGCTCCATCATCATCATCAGATCACTTTGATGACACCATTTTCAACGTAACTATTCAGAACCATTCATTTATTTGTATTGTCATAGTCGCTTAACTATCTTCATGGTGATATCAATGTGAGTATGAAGTTCCGTTGACCATTTCTGGTCTTCTTCATCAGTTCAACTTCATCAAATGTTACTTTTAAACCAAAATCACTATATGGTTGCCTTTAATATTTGAGGAGTTCCCTCGATTCCTCATGGATCCCATTATCAGAGCTGGATTTTGAAAAAAATGAGACCAATCTGGCAGCATATCCTATAAAGGGAAAAAAAAAGTTTTGCAAATCGGTTCTGAGGTAAATAATATAAAAAAAAGATAAAAAAATACAACCGAATTGAATAACCTCCTTCTTTTTTGAAGTCGGTTAAAAACCGTATCCTCTCCTTAGTAGTCCTGTGTTAAGCTTTGCGAATACTGACAAATGCTTGCATTGACTGGACAGGTCCACTCAAATATGTTCTTTCTTCAAAAGACCATCTCAGACAAATCTGCCTGGTTCTCATGTAATTTGACCATTACATATTTACTGTATGGACTTTATAAGAGACTGACCCCTGAATTTGTTTCGGTTTAATCTAACGAAAAAAATTGACGTATAAAAGTGTTTTTTTAGACAAAATAAATAATCATTTATCATTTACCCTGGTACTAAATATCGAAATCTGTTCAAAATTTTGAGCGGGAAGAGGAAACAAACATATACATACATTCATACAAACCCTTCACTTCATTCACCTTTATATTATAACTAGCAGCTGCCATTAGTTTCACCCGCGAACTTCACTGCACAAAATTGATATTGAGTCTTAGGGCCCTCGCCCACGGTGACTTTTTATAGCGATGCTGTCGCGCGTTTCGTAAGCGCGCGACAGCATCGCTACTAACGCACGTTAGTCGCATTTGCAAGCGCCATAGAAAAGATGCCAACGCGCTACAGCATCGCGACTGTATCGATGCGAACGCGCGACAACATCGCTACAAAAAGTCGTCGCGGGCGAGAACCCTTAGAGAATTCAATACAAGTCTCTTCTATCAATATAACTGTGAAGACAAGATTACACGAGTATCAAAATACGCTGTAAGGATGTATATTGTTATACATTTATCTATGAGGGACAAACCTTATTTAATTATAAGGGATACAAGTGAACCTTTTAGAACCTGTAATTAGATACTGTTTCGGCAAATTTCGTAAGTTGTAAATTAAATTTAAACAACATTTAAAGTTAAACGGATGGGTTCTAGCGGATGAGAAGTAGGTTGAAGGGTTATTAACGAATGTTGCTACGTGTTTACGTCACACACAAGCAACACAAGCTTGTGTTCAATTAATTTCTAACTAAAATTATTCCTGACATTGGCAATTGGTCATTGACAGCTGTCAATGTGTATTTAATTATCTTATGGAATTTAAAGAAGTGGTCTATAAAGAGTGAATTTTTGGCGGGATTTCTTCTAATGAAGTTCAGTGGCTGTTTTATTTATTCACAAATTGATTTCTAGTGGATATTGTGATGTAAAAGTACCGTAGTTTTGTATCTCAAGTGGACTTGAGATACAAAATTATATATAACTAAACTCAAAGATTTATTTTTATTTGTCTATCTTATTCAAATCTATTAGCACACAATACCGTGCCGACGTCTTTATGTCGATACCGTTACCGGCCTACGCTGAAAACCAGCGCCGTAGACTCGTCGCATTTTGCGTGTGGTCACGACATTATGCTGAGCGTTCGGCCGTTTTGCGCGGATGTGGCGCATAATTTTTTCACCTAATATACCTTATATTTTTTTAGTTCTATATTTGCGCCTTGTTCCGCCAAATAAAATGTTTTTCTTTATTTCTTTCTAAAGAACCTTATTTTGTGTACTATGTAATCATTTTTTTAAATGTTTTTGGCTTGAATAGTATCCAAGCCAAAATCCTTGGAAATGTCTACAAATATTCGATTGTATACAAAATAAGCTTCTTTCAGCGATATTAGCAATTGTCAGGACTCCAAAATGTTTTTTTCATTATTTTATTTTTTGTAGAGTATGTTAGACATTTTCAAATTACCAAAAATCTTGAATCCCGTAAAAACCCATCAAGAGACGCTAAAGTTTTTTTGCATATAGTTAGTTAGCTATATAGTTTAGTCACAGTATCTGAAGGAAATCGGTTGTCTTGGTATGGGCATATGAAGAGGAGGGATGAAGCGCAGTATGTTGACCGCGCACCGGAAAATGCAGCGTTGCAAGGCCTCCCACAAGGTGGACCGACGACCTGGTGAGAGTCGCGGGAGTGCGGTGGATGCGAGACGAACAGAATCGGCCGTTGTGGCGACACTTGGGGGAGGCCTATGTCCAACAGAGGACGTCTTTCGGTTGAAATGAATCATCTTTATGATGATGATTATGATGTTGCCTTGGGATAGTTTCCTACGTTCACGCGAGAGAATCCTTTGGTATCAAGTACTTTTATAGCCCCTATTTATTAATTAGTACAAAAAAAAATGGGGCTCTATCCATATCCATTATTGATCATATTTTTGAAGTAAAAAGTGAAAAAACGAAATCCCAAAATTGTCCTCGAAAATTCGTCATAATTGGTAAATTCAATAACATTTCCTACTAGCAAATACTACGCGTAGTGTTTTTCCATTTAAATCGTCAATTAATCATTCATAATCAATAGACTGTACAATATTTCCATAAATTGAGTGACATTTTAGGATATATATATAAATAAACGCTAATAACTTTGCTGTTTATGAATATTATTTATTGAGACTTTACTTAAATAATAACAAGACCTTTCCTAATAAGTTCTTTAAATATTTGTACTAATTAAAAATTTGTGGTGTATAATTTAATTCTGCTGATATTATTTCTTAATTTGCATCTATTTTAAAACTATGTCAACTCTCGGTTATTTTTATTCTTGCATATAGAATTCCTAAGTTTTTATTCTTTGTGGAGCGACTGCCATTAAACGTTCCTACCTACTGACTAAAAAATGGATAAAATATCGAATAAAAATTCCGTTCTATAATGTCAATTGTGCCCTTGACAAAAATACCAATGACCAAAGTTCATCGAGATGTCTCTTTTAATATACAAATATTAAAACAAGAAAATTGTTGGTATTTTAAAAAGACTATAAATTTAATAATAGAAACCTGCCTACTTTTATTGTGCTCTTTTTGTGAATCAAATAAATTACGGTAATTTATCAATTTATATTCTATATCTTTATTTAAATAATTCTTCTGTATGTTTATTTTCATCTAACTCCTCCTAAACGGTCTGACCGATTTGGATCTAATTTTGTGTATATATTTGAGTGGAACTCTTTGGTTTGACAAAACAGTTGAAGTAATACAGTTGTAGTTGTTGTTGTTGTTTCGCATAACTCACTCTATTGTATAGATTTGTGGGTGACTCACATATATTTACACAGTTTACACACTACACGTAAACAATAATTAAATAATATATATTTAAACATACATATATATATATATATATATATTTCCAAGTTGTCAACACACATATACACTAAAACTAAATACTACGTATAAAATGACGTGACGCATTGGACCCACGCATTGTCGATGACGCGCCGGCGACAGTTTTTCTTCTACCGCCGCGTTGTTATATTCGTTTCTCACCAGTCACGACCTACGCTGATAGAGAGACATACGTGCGCTCGCGCCGATAAAAAGTTGTTACACTTACGCGCGCTAACTCATCGCTGATTTGCAAAGACTATATTATCGCTGTTACATACTATCTTTCTTGTGCCTCGCTTGCGCCTTCAACATAACTGTGTTGTAGTGTTGTGTGTGAGGAATATTCGTATACCTGGAGATTCAGCAAGAACTTTTATTTGTTCACCACTACCCAGTGAGTATATACACCACACACACCAACCAAACACCAAAGATTTGATAGAATGTTATATTTTTTAAATTTATGTGCCATGTTTGTCGTACCTAAATAATTTTCTTCAGTAGGTGGCCATGCCAACGGGTTCTATTTCACAAAAAAAAAAAAAACGAAATGCTAGTTTTCTGGCAGAACTGTCTACGCTAGAACCGCTAGTGTTTATATAAAAGGAGAAACTGACTGACTGGCATATCACAGCTGTTAATACTGGGCCTAGGAACGTATTTCGCACAAGATTTCTTTTTATGATGTTGGCGAGCTCTAAGGAGTTTCTGAAAATTCAGCTTTTAAAAGGTTGAAAAATAGGAAATCCACACAAGCAAAGGACACGTATAAGAAAAATACATAAGCAAAATTTTATTCCTTGGACCAATATGTCTGAAACTTAGCTCTGATAGTAACCTAAGTAAACAAAAAAGGTTTTCATAATTCGTTATTCAAAACTATCCCTATAAAACAATTTAGGGGGTGTTACAGGTTGTATGCGAGTATCTTATTCTTTGCGTTAATAAACTTGAAACATGACACAAATATTTATCTAAATAAATAAACAAGTGCGAATCTTACCTATGAAAACAGCTCAACTTCCGAATCGGTTCACAAAGATATTTACAAATCCCAAAAAAATATTTTTTTTGTTACGTAACTACAAACAGTTCTCATTTTTTTTGTATACTTATGTTATAAGACCTTGCTCCATGCCAAATTACAGGATTTTGGGACAACGGGAAGTACTCTATGAATTATGATTCTCTTGAGAGTGTCGAAATATAAGTTTTTTGCAACAGCTTATACACTTCTTTTCCTGCTTTGCCTTCGTGTCAGAATCCCGGGGTTCTCTTTTGCACAACGCATGGCCTCAGTAGGCTTCGACCCTGTTGGGCTCCTATGGTCATCTCTTTGAGGCACGCATGGGAAACTACACACCATCGATGACTCAAGCTCGATTCGGACGGTTACCCGACGGCCGGACGGCGAGCTACTCATTACTCGCCGTCCGAAGTCAGACCCGTGCAGCTGATATTATTTTAGCTACGAGTGTTTTCTAAACACGAATAGATATTAAAAAATGTAAAGTATTCAGTGTGGGTGGCGCAATATTTATGATACTTCACTAATATCATAATCCGTTCAAGTTAAAAATATCTAAGATTATCGTTAAATCCTGGTTTACGATATATCAAATTGGTTATTAGATTGATAACTTTGTTTAAAATTACTCTGTTGGTGAGGATTATAGGTGGAACGAATTTGAGGCCAAATTGGTATTCGGTTTATTTGATTCGATACTTCGGCCCTGTCAATCTTACCTTTAGCTAATTGGCTGAATTAAGTGCCAATAAATTGAGGATCAGAAATGAAGATATCCGCAGGAGAACCAAGGTTACAGACATAGCCCGAAGAATCGCCAAACTTAAGTGGCTGTGGGCAGGGCACATTGCTCGCAGAACAGATGGTCAATGGGGACGAAAGGTTCTGAAATGGCGACCACGTACCGGAAGACGCAGCGTTGGAAGACCTCCCACAAGGTGGACCGATGTCCTGGTGAGGGTCGCGGGAATCCGATGGATGCGAGACGCACAGGACCGGTCATTGTGGTGACATTTGGGGGAGGCCTATATCCAATGATGATGATGATGAAATTGAGGATCATACGCTACATAAAATGAAGTTTGACTTATTACCATTAACTACTATTGCCTACTGACTGCCTCGTTGGTCTCGTGGTCGCAGGCGCGATTGCTGAGCGTGGAGTCCAGGGTTTCTCCATTAAGAATTACTTTGTAGCTGTCCAGAGTTTAGAAGTTGGTGGTATGACACCTCCGTGCCTCGAAAACACTTAAAGCTATTGGTCCTGCACCTGATCTCTCTCCGATCGTGTCGGATTATACTCCCATCTGACTATGAGAGAAAAGGAACAGAGATTGCACCTGGCTAATCTTTGTTGAGATTGGCCACAGTGGATTTTTTTTTTTTTGGTGGGAAAATCATCTTATGACATCCCCCGTTCTTGGGCGAAGCACGAGATAGTGTCAGACTTTTAATGACTAAAAACCCACTCCTGTTCCTTCGTTGCCTTTGGCCGAGTCTTCCTTTCAGAATCAGACCCTTGGCCCCAGTAAGCTTCGAACTTGCTGGGGCCCTACAGTTGCTGATATCTCCTTGAGGCGCGCGTGGAACAGTACGTGCTGTCGACGACTTGGGCTCGGTCCGGATGGTTATCGGACGGTCGGACGGCGAGCTACGGTGACACCCAGGCGTTTCTTCCGCATGAATCCGGTGCAGGAATCTCCCGAATTTACCATGTCCGGTCATGTGCGGAAGGTAAGGACGCCGTAAGGTCTTTCCAGCCAAGCCTCAAAGAGGGGACTTACCGCCATAATTACGGCGTGCCCTTGGCCACAGGGGTCGAAATTCGGTCGGGAGCATTATTGCCTACTACTTTATCGGTATGGTTTTTGCGGTGGTAGAACTATTGATTCCTGCCCTACGTGAAATATTTGTACATCCTACTGATAATCATTCCGGGTCTGGGCGTCTTGTAGGGAATTGACAAAGAAATTCCTAATAGATAAACCCAACAGTACATTTTGCCCGACCCAGGCATTGGACCCAGGTACCCACGATCGCACCACCACGGTCACCACGAGACCGACAATGCAGTTAGTTAGTTAGACTTTAATAAGCACACATCTTAGCAATTACTGCTAAAATAATATTATACGAAGAAATAACCAATGTAAACATAATTAAATTAATAGTTATTATAATTCAGTTTGTTATCTGCGCGCAACGAATTTAAACTACGAGTACATAAGTATTGTTTGTGAAACACAAACAGAGTTTAGATTTTACTTGCAAATCTTACTATTGTAATGAGTAAACGGATTTAATGTTTAACATAATTAATACGTATTTAAAACTACACCTATTTTAACATTAAAAATTTAAATAATAGACCTATATAGATTTTTTTATTATTATTTTTAAACTTGCGCTAGACCGCTACCTCACCTGATGGTAAGCGATGATTTGGTCGCCAGTGGAGCACGCTTGCCTAGAAGTAAACCTAATCAGTCTTGACTTAAAGACCCCTAGGTTGAAACTATTCGGAAACACAAACACTGTCTGCACAATAAATAAGGTAAACTGAGCACTAGGTCGTGAGGCACGGGCCTTATTTATAAGGCCTGTGCCAGACTGGGACGCCATGGCAGCGCTGCTAGTTCTCGCAACCAACAAAATGCATGCAGCTCTATGGCGTGTAGGTACCTACCTCACCTTGCCAATGTTAGCCAAGCAACCAATCCATAATTTTTTTTGGCGTCTTGACTTGTCTACGGCTCCATGTCGTCCCAGTGAGGCATGGCCCTTAGAGAAGATCCATCACCCTAGCATAGTGTTCAACGCGCGCCTTTCTTTGAGGTCTAGGGGATTTAACACTTCACTTCCCAGTATGGGATGAGGCCCGCGGGCTGCAAGCCAGGTCTTGTCTGGGTCAAGGGGAAAAACCCCGCTACCGCAGCCCCCGAATCAAGAGTACTAGGGAACACCGGGGTGGTTTTAGTCAGTACAAGTCTGGGCAATGAGGGAAATCCTCATAGTATTAGATGGCCCTCCGATACCAATTCCTAAAAAAAAAATCCGATGACAACTCCTAAAAAAATGCAGAGTTCTAATTTAACTACTTAGGGCACTCTGGTTACATATAAAGATTGCTTACCGAACCTCCAAATCTCAGTTACTTGGTGATAGGCCATTATCAATACAATGTCACATTATTTGTTAGTAACAAATAATTACACGCGTAGATTCTCATACACAATTTACACGTTCATTCGATTCGGCTTAAATCGAAGGCCAAAGGTTTGAAAACTAATTTCTCGTTGTAATATTATGTAAATCAATTACGCTGTGTGGTCCCCCAGTTTGAATAAACTATATGTATATCAAACACTAATATCGTTATGAATGTATGTACTTTAATAAACTGTTAATAAATTGTCAAAATGATGATTTACACAGTTATTGAAAATCTATATCGCAAATTCTTGAACCGTGTGTTCTTAAAAATGACAGTAAAATTATTAGTGACTGGCTTCTGTCAATAGTTTCACCCGCGTGATAATTGGAAAATATCCTAACAAAACACTCTACCGAGTTAAAAAATAATATGTTCTATACCAGGACCAAATTTCGTCCAAATTGTCAGTCACATATGTACATATATTGGTCTTGGACCAAATCTTATTTTGCCTAAACTCTACTCATATAAATTTGTCACGTACACTATCAGTAGTGGGTAATTTTACGATATTATTGTCGTACCATTCTAAAAATCTGATATCTCTCAAAAGAGAATTGTGACAATCTATTATCAAAACTGTACTCATTATCATACTTAAGCAAGATAAATTTAATTTACCTAAAAAACCCTTATGAACCAAAAGAAAGTACGAAAGAAAAACATTTAATTTGGCGGAAAAGACGCAAACTTAAGACTAACATTTAGTATAGTCAGATTTCAAACATTAAACCAACTAAAATCAATCAAGTATATCGTTCAAAAAGTCCTCGGCAAAAAAAAACTGCTATTCCTTTTGTCTTAGGCCTTTATGTATATCTAAACATCATGCACAAACTAGTTAATGACTTCCCACAATCAACTTAGAAAAACTGAAACATAAAATTTCAAGACAATGCCTGCGTCAGACAACGTCAGAATTATTTACAGTTATAATAAAATCATCATTCAACTTTGTAGAGAAAATGTTCAGAAAAACACACTACACGACAATGGGAACCCATAAAACAGCTGTAAACGTCTCGACACAAAAGATAGTGTTACTTTGTTGATATACGAAGAACTTGGCATTGTAAATATTGTTGTGGGTAGTATGAAGAAACGGATGAGTGTGTGATCTTGTTCGACCTATTCAGATGTATTCGCAATGAACGGGGTGGGAGACATCATGAAAAGATGAAACATTAAGCTGTTGACTCTAGAAAATTCCATTCTATCAGCAATGTTTTAGTTTTTCATTTTTAATAAGTAATTTAATGAAATGATTTAATCTAATTTTTTTGAAAATTATTTTGTGTATTGATATTTTTAAACACGAACACGTTTTTTATAGTACGAAGAATTGCCAAACTTAAGTAGCAATGGGCAGGGCACATTGCTCGCAGAACAGATGGCCGTCGGGGCCGAAAGGTTCTGGAGTGGCGGCCACTTACCGGAAGACGCAGTGTTGGAAGGCCCCCTACAAAGTGGACCGATGACCTGGTGAAGGGTGCGGGAATCCGATGGATGCGAGACGTACAGGACCGTTCATTATGGCGACATTTGGGGGAGACCTATGTCCAGCAGTGGACGTCTATCGGCTGAAATTATGATGATGATTGATATTTTTACCTAATATACCGATATAATTTTTTACCTAGTAAGATGTGCATGCTGTGGTCTCCTGTAACTAAGAATGAAGAAACCGAGAAATTTAGAATGATTGAAATAGAGACAAAGAAAAAACGGAAAGTCAAAAATGTAGGACATTATTATTATAGGTACGCTACCAAAATATCACAGGAAAAAAACCCCACACTTTTTAGGATATTTTGAATGGTTAAAGCGATACCGATTGTATAAGCGTTTAAAATGTAATTCTGTCTTGTTTACAATCCATATATTAAACGGTTTTAGTTAACTTGACCTGTTTATTGGGATCAAATCTAAAGCACAGGTCTGATCGTGTATGGAGTAGGCACTTGTAGCCACATATGGGTTGGTGTTGCAAAATACCAACTTTGGACTCAGTGGAAAGGCGTACGAAGAAGCTAGTTGGTGATCCAGATTTCATTAAGCTCAATTTACAAAGCCTGGAGCACAGGCGTAAGGTAGCCAGCCTTTCGGTATTTTACAGGATGCATTTTGGAGAGTGTGCGTAAGAATTACATGACTTGATTCCACCATCACCTCTCTACTATCTCTCTATAAATCTTCTCTCTCTATTTATAAATTAAGTACTTAATTTTTATTTTATTGTTGTTTGTCCTGTGCGAGTCTCAAAACAAATGTTTTCTTTCTTTCTTTCTTTACTATCGGACAACCCGACATACGGCAAGTATCCACCCTTACGTTATTAACACCTCTACGGTCCGGACTAAGCGTTTCGTCTCGTCGTTTAAGCTGTTGATCCCCGCATTAACGCCGGCGTTCACGCGCCATTGTCTTACTATTGTGTCTCTAATTACGCTACTCAAGAAGTTAAACCACGTACATTGAAGGATTGGAACAATTTGCCTGCTGCGATCGTCCCGTCCGATTATAATTTAAGTATCTTTAATGCTAGAGTGAATAAGTTCTTAATAAACTAGTGCGCTTCACCATCAACGATTGCATCACTAATTACCATCAGGTGGGATAGCAGCCGAATTTTATATTGTATGCAACTTCATCCAGTTAGACTAGAAACTGAGCACAACATAGTTTTGAAAAGCAAATGTTAAAAATTTTACGATAAGAGACATGTGGTCGCTGCCAATACTAGAAAATACTTTTCGCGTAAGTATCGTAAAAGTCAACCCAATTTATTACAAAGGCGAATGCTCAATAAATACCTGAAATAGACAGAAACTAAACACAAATAGTCCCGAATTCACTTTAGAATAAAATTATGTTAATAACTCAACAATTAGAGCATAGTTGTGATTATTTAACATAATCCAACCTATGTACAATATATATAGTTAGTAGAAGTAGTAGGTGGTGGTGGTGGTGGTTAGTAGTTGGTTATTTGTTGTTATGTAGTTTATTCTATTCTATTCTATAAGTTCTTGGAAACGTATCGTGTACTGTATGAATTGCAGGTCCTTTGACTGTCTAATAATTTGACGTCACTGCATTTAATTTTTCCTCTCTTAACCTATGTACATGGTTCAATGTTTTGCTTTTGCGACTTGAATAACGTAAAAAATATTTTTAGTTTTTTATGATATCGATGACAATTTTGATGTTTTCCTATTCACACAATAACCATTTTTGAATAACGTCTCAGGTTGGACCCGCCTAAACGACGACTCGGTTTTGTACTCATAGATTTAAATCTGGTATATAAAAAATGCTGGAAGCTTTGACTAGCGTACTGATAGTTACTAAAATCGTAATGGGTTTCCTTTTGAAGTACAATTTGGTATATTCTTCATCTTTTTTTTTATTCCAGGCATTTTTGTGTGTAATAAAATGGGCAGTCCCCTATTAATGGTAGAGCATGCTACAACTTAGGTACTTCATTACCAAAAGGTGACTTTCAAAATATAAGTGGGGTCTTGTTTCATAATAGGAGCCCATTCGCTTAGTTAGGGCGGACACTGCCAAAAATAATTAGACTTTGAACACGATCTTAACCTTTTCATAATTGTTCGGGTTTACTTCGTAATACATGAACTACGCATCAAAAATTGAATTATTTAGGCACTTTATATTTTGGCTCTTGGGAAATCCAGTGGATAATAATAATAATAAATAAATAATAATAAATAAAAATAAAAAATAAAAATAAATAATAATAAATTTTATTCAAATAACGTTTACAAAAAATTAACATTAAGCCAACAGTAACAAGGTTTCCCATACAATTACAGTGCCTAAAAATATACTAAAACTAAAATATTATTAAAGGTGCAATTAATCGTGGTTCGGAATTGCAATATTTGATAGTGGACCGCCCGAAATAGGTTAATTTAAACCTGTGTTTCTGCCAGGAACCTAGTAGCATGTTTTTTAAATAATAATAAACACTAGTGCTTGACAGCAATCCTACCTGATGGTAAGCAGTGATGCAATCGTTCATGGTGAAGTGCGCTAGTCAATTAAGAGCCTATTCACTGTAGCCTTGAAAACACCTAAATTATAATATGATCACAGTCAGTAAAAGTGACATTCCCTCGCCCCACTCAGAGCATGAAGAGTTATTGAAAGATTCATTATAACTACAAAATATACCTGGTGATGAAAATTTTCGCTGAATCGTTGACATTCACTGTATGATTAAATTCCTTAGCAAGAAGAAAAACTGAATACCGTAAAATGGGGTGAATAGAAACGCAGGGGTGAATAGAAACAAAACTTTGATTTGGTTTTTCACTTTGATACCATATTATCAGCTTCTCACAAAGCATCGAATTTTTAGAATAACAATTCATTAATAAATTGATATAGTCAAATGCTGCAAAACATATTCAAATATCGTGAAAATATCCTTTGAAGTTTTGTATTCACCCCTGACTAACTATTGAACACAGATAGGTATTAATGTGGAAATAAAAGACGCTCAGTATGTATGAAAAAAGTTATACTTGAAGTATAAAGTACACCGTCTACTGCCACGTATGATGAAGAGAGTATGCTAGGAGAGGTTGGCTTCATTAACCTACGCGGTTCTATTATTGGTCCAGCTACGCATCCGTACATAACGTAACTGTTGGTCACAATAAACGATCCCACCTCATCATCATCATTTCAGCCAATAGACTTCCACTGTTGGACATAGGCCTCCCTCAATGTTGCCACAACGGTCCTGTACGTCTCGCATCTATCGGATTTCCGCAACTCTCACCAGGTCATCGGTCCACCTTGTGGGACACCTTCTAACAGTGTGTCATCCGTTGCGCGGTCGCCTTTCCAGAACCTTACGGCCTCATGGCGATTCTTCGGATTCTTCGAACGATCCCACTTCCCAGCTATGAACTTACATCATACTAAAATTGTAAAGGTGAAAATTTGTATGTATGTATGCTTAAACGTCTCAATGGATTTGGATGAGGTAGTTCATGTCCTGAAAAATGCATACCTTGGATACTTTTTTTCCAGGAAATATTTTTTCGGGATATTTTTCTACGTTCGCCCGGATGAAACTGCCAACAGAAAGTAACTTTCATTTAAAGCGAAGCTAAGCTAAGGCGTTCTGTCCACAGACGCGTATCTTCGTTATACGCTTGGTGTATAACGATAAAACTATGAAACTTTTTCGACGAAGTGGCAACGCTTCATGACGTGCGGAGCGAGAGGGTGTGTCAGACTATTATTGATTAAAACCCTCTTCTATGTTCCTGGCCTTGCGTTCCAGGGCCTCGGGCCGAAAATCCATGGCTTTAATAAGCTTCAATACAATTTAGCTTCACTTTTTTTTGACTGACCGACATTTTGACAATTCAAAAGTGTCTGTAATTGATCTATTTGAAGTAAACGTTTCTGATTACTGATTACTTCGACCCTGCTGGGCCCCTACGGTTTTGCTGACTTCTCCTTGAACCATTGCCAGTAGGCTTAACTTAGGTTGGCTGCTGTGGAGCGGCGGCGCCTTTATATTTAGTGTAATACGGCATGTAACATGTCTGCGAATCCATGATGCCTTTGTGGTTACAGGTGACACTGAAACGTGCCTGTCATTTATTCGGGACCAGACATGGTCCAATTTGTCTTTTGTATACAAGCTATACTGGGGTAATATGGACAAATATTGGTATGAAAATGGACGTGTTATTTGTACTGAGATAGTTGTTTCTCATTCTTTATGATTATTGGGACTGTGACATAATACAATGTTGTTGCTGTTATCTTTTTGAAGTTATTAAAATTTATATACTCGTATATGTCGGTGAAGTCAATGAAGCCAGTTTGACAACGAAACGAAACGTCATGTGACGTTTATATGTTTTGACAGATTCTGGCGAGACGTTTGCAGTGAGTCCGGCTATAAAAGAGACCTCAAAAGCCCTCTTGATTTTAGGACTTTGTGCCTAGGAACTATCTCTCGGCGTTGTGAATTAAATATTTAAAGCCTACGTCATAATAAATCAGTTTCGTGGTCTGGAATAGTTTGTTTATTGCTTGTTACCCACTCATCACTCACAAAATAGAATCAATCTGCATCCTGAATCGACATGATTACATTACAAGTACTGCTAAAAATGCAAAAAAAAAAACGAAGCAAATATAAATTAATTATTACAACAAAAATATGTTTACAAACCAACGTTAACTTGATTATCTAACCGGCTAAAGTCTTTGGAGATCACTGGAATGTGTTTACTCCCTTGGGTCCGAACACTCGTTTAGAGTGACTCAAGATAAGTGCATACCACAACAGAGTCAAGGGCCCTTTTCCTTAAGTGGTGCGGGCTGTCACTATGTCATTTGATAGGCTGTCACTGGTTCGACACATTCTTCCGCCTTCCCAAGGAGAAAACTATTTATATGAAAACGAAATGCCGCCTCGAAAAATCACCATTGTACGTGGTCGTGTAAGGAAGTGAGGTAGAACCGGGAACAATAGAAACAATGATACTAGGGATGTCTTTGCCCAACGGTCGGATAGTACCGGCTAGCTAATTTTCTGGAGGGTACGCGTCTTTGTGTATAACGTGAGTGGGCGCAAGTGGAGCATTTCGCCGCATGCTTAGTTAAAAAATATAACTAGGTATAGAATAAAAAAAAAATGTAAAATGTTATTTTATTCAAATAATTATATATTAATTGGCCAAAAATAATACTATGAATTACAGATACTTGTAGATAATAAGATACGTATTTAAGATGATATAACATGGAAGCATCAGTAATCGATCTTATGTTTAAAAAAAAATACCTGTCTCAATGGTTGGTTTCACGTCTACTTAAAAGGTATAATTGATGTGACTAGTCTTATCATATTAAACAAAATTTTACTAACAGGAGTAGGCGTGTGCTGAGCATTTTGCCGCGGTATGCGACCTGAAGGCAGATTGTTCTCAGACTTTCAATATAGATAGCGGAGTGATGTAGGTACAGTTACTACGTTTGACCCTTAAAATTGTAATGTTCTCAATTGCTCAAGAGATAGAAGGGAGATTAAATGTATTCTCTTCATATCAGATTTGTACATCTTCAAAGCAACACCCAATCCCAAAGTTATAGAATTTCTAAATGATATCCTAAACCCAACAAGAAACTACCAAACAACCATGAACGTCACCTAAATTATACACGACAAACTGGATGCAAATGCGCATCCACTTGGGACCTAGTGTGATGTTGCTTTTAACTTAAGTTAAACTTCCTCTATTTTCACTTAGCGCATTTTCTCCTAAGGAAAGTGGGACTGGTACTAACATTAATTGCGTTAACTCTGCTACGTTTAGTGTTAAAGTGCTCCGTGATGCATACTGTGCTAATTTTTGTTTTGGAGTGACTTTTGACGACGTTCATTTTGGCAGATATGATCTGGAAAAAAAATATTGTAAAACAGTCTTCGCAAATTGGAAAAGGGCTTTTCTTATTGTGACGGTCTTTTCGCCGAAAGACATCTAAAATTTCAGACGCCATCCGATGGAATGTTTCTTTACTTGCGATGTAGGCTGCGAACACACCGATTGTTAGCTGATCCTTAATTGCAGAAAGTGTCACGAGCTAAATCTCCGCTCGTTCGTGCGCTTTCTGTGCTTAATGCTCTTCTGACACTAAAACCGGAGTTTGACTCGTTTGCTGGGAGATGGATAGATGTGTGTCGTGAATGTCTAAGGTTTTGTGAGAAAATGGATGATAAAACATCATCACACACAGAACATCACAGAACTTCACTACAATGAAAAAATCCATTTAAAACATTTCAATATGTCGTTACCTTTTCAATATTTAAGCAGTTAGAGTCAAGAGGTCTTCAACATAATGTAAATATTGCTATCATGTTTTCTATGTTGTCATAATATTATTAGAGATTCAAGACATTATTAAAAGTCCTAGGTAACTGTAAATCGACACAAAAAACAAATCCAATTAATCCAGAGGTAGATTTACTCCGTGTTAGATGTTTTTTTTCTCAGAAAGGCACAAAAAATTGAACTAACGAATCGGATCAAGGGGAACGCCTCAGAAGGACGTGCTACCCAGAAAAAAGGGCCTAACTGTTTTATCGGTAAAGAACAAAGGATTATTTGAAGTGTTTTGGATGTACAAGACCCGTACGTGCTCATGACTAGCGAGCTACTGTAGTGTATGTAATAATATAAGAGTAAATAATATAGCTGAAAATATTTTTAAGGCTCAGAAAGTTACTGTTTGTGATTCAATCCTTTTTAAAGTTCTGTTTCTTAGTTGGTAAAAAGGGTTACACTTTTGCTGTCATTTTGACATTCGTAGGGAAATCAAAACCTGTAGGTTACTTTCCTTTAATCTAGAAACCTGAAAGGCAAGAAATAAAGTCTTATAGCATAAGAAAAGGAAAAAATCTAAAAATTGTTGTAATTAAGAGCGTCCCTTTCGAGGTACTTTTTCATACAGCCGCTCTTACGCGATTATTATGTTATTACACATCTTTCTCTAGATATTTAGGATACACAGCTATCTTGTGGATATTATCTAGGCTTCTATAGAAATCAAAACATAAATTTGTGTAAAACTGATCTAGTAAAGACCTCTGATAATCGGCTATTTTACGTGAACTTTGCCCTCTATAATGTACTCATATATTAAAAATATAAAAAAGTACATCAATAAAAGCCTGACACATTTAATCCAGATTCTAAATGACGCCAATTTTTCTGAAAAACTTTTAAGGGTTTAAAAAAAATACATTTTTCCTGGAACAAGTTAGGTGCCTAGTGCGAGTTAATTTTAAGCACGATTATCTCCGCCAGAAACTACATAAGCCTGAAAGACGCCATCCAAGCTGCAAAAGATGAGGAGGCTACATCCTGTCAGTCAACATCAGGTAACGTGATGTATTTGTTTAAAAATGGACGAGGTTTTCATAATGCGAGACGACCAAATGGTCAAGGTCATGGTTTCCGTAACCAAAGTCAAAGAGGTAGCATAACTATTATAACAGTGGACCTCGTCACCAATGTAGTTTTGCTTACCCACAAGTATTTCGTGGTAATTTTAGAGGTCACTACCGTGGGTTACCAAACGTTCAAAGAGGTAATAGAGGTCCAAGTTATTTTAGAAACCAAAAACAAGGTCCAAATGTATATTCAGTTCAACATAATCGTGAACGCCAATGGGTTAAGTTGCGTAACGCGTTCGACACTTGTATGACGTTCCGCGCTCCGATTGGCCCGCTCTAACCTCTTAACCAATCAGAGAGCCAAACTTGGTAAACGTTCAAAACGCACTAGGCGCTCAGATATCATGGTAGCCTTCTACTTTACTTACAAAAAGCGTAATGTAAACTGATGCAATAACATTTTATTGTTTCTCCCCCTCTTACATACGTATGTAAATAGATATGATTATATATCAAATGGCTTAGGGTCTAATCATTTTTTCGTTACGCCCGCATCCTTTACGCACGTCCATCATTTTTACGCGATTTTCTATTCTTTTATTTTTCTGCGAGAAATACGCGTAATATATCTATCTTATTTGTTATTTCAATCATGCTAAGCGGATTACTGGTGGATTATTTATTTCGACAAGAAATTAAATTGGAATGTTTTTTCTTTTCTTTTTTTTATCTAACGGAATGCTTGATTTACTAAATTTTCAATACAATTATAATATGAATATCTTTGTCTGATTTTGAGAGGATTTCCTATGGATTCTTTATTGATTTTTTTGTACCTACGTTATATATTTTATATTTTTCCGTTTACCGTTACCGTTCATTGTTGTTGACACATGGGGAGGCCTATATCTAACAGTGGACATCATTCGGCTGAAATGATGATGATGATGATGATGAAAATGACAAATTATCGAAATAGTATAGTATATCTTAGCTGAGAGTGACCCTACAACTTTTTTGCCTCATTAACTATTGCTCCAAATGGTAACTCAATTCTAATCATACGTACAATCACCTAAAAATGAGAATGCAGCTAATTTAACTAAGTTCTACGTTTTTGGCCATAATTGCCAATTTTTTGTTAGTGTAGGACTGATAATTGAGAGGTCTGGTAAATTAGTGACCGATACTTAAACACGTGATTGTACTCATGATTACAAACAACTTTCCCAAAGAATTTTTTTTTAATAAAAATTAGTTCAATCACAATAACAAAACAGCTGTTTGAAACTTTGAATTTCACGCGCGCCTTCATCCGATCAGCTATTAGCGGCGTGGCACCCGCGCCCGCGTTATCGATGACGTAAGCAATGTACCTACATATATGTTTCGGTAAAATAATATCCAAAGACTAGTATTTTGGTACTTTACGCGAGCGCGCTACGCTACAATAAATTAGTATGTAAAAGTTTCTTTGGGAAAGTTGTTTGTAATCATGAGTACAATCACGTGTTTAAGTATCGGTCACTAATTACCAGTCACCCTATATAGATAGGAGTTCTTTTTCAAATACTCTCTTCCTTTTTAAATATGAGCTTAAACCTTAACCTACCCTATTATAGAAAATGTTAGATAAACTACTCGTCAGACAAATTCACGAATTTTAACAGCAATTTTAACAATAAAAAAACACATCTGGCGATGCCATTGTTGCCCTAACATTCACCACAGTACCCTAATAAGAGAAAATAGACATTAATCTTGAGAAAAAATACATCATACAAGCATTTTTCATTGTGTCTGCTTTTGATAAGATCAGAATTTTAATTTTAGATTGTACATTTACGTAAAACAATGATGCCATAGACACACACAGAGTTAATTAATTTAGTAGTCATAAAACCAACTATGAGTGGTAACATAACTTAATAAGGTTATTGACATCATTCTAATCAGAATTATCGTAAGTTGAAGATGCTGGTATAATTACAAACATAAAAGAAAATACACATTTGGTTATACTTCAGCTATAGCCTCGTATGGATTTACAATATGGAGATCATTTTGCAGGTGAAATACTATACCACACCATGGAAAAAATAAGGGAAAATAAAAAATACGTACAAAGCGTTTTGGGAACACATTTATTGTGCGTACAGTTAAGGAGTGGAATACCCTGCCGGAGTCTGTGTTTCCTGATAGCTACAATCTAGGGGTCTTTAAGTCAAGAGTGAATAGGCTTACTCCATCGTCGGCCACATCATCGCATACCATCAGCCCCCCAGCCAAGTTACAATCGTTTCGTTCGCGCCAAACGCCTCGAGTAGGCCACTCCTCCGATTCCTTTGTTGTGACCACGTGACTAAGCGTTGAGATGAAATCAGAACAAAGGAATCGGAGGCGTGGCCTACTCAAGGCGTTCGGCGCGAACGATACGCAGGTGAGATGGTGGTCAAACGCGAGCTTATCCATGATGATAAAAAAAGAAAAACACCCTGCCAGAAGCAGAGTCTATATACAAAAATAGACATCCCATTCATTACCAGTTTAAGTCCGTATACATCATCAATATTGCATACCGCTTGAGAAACATTGCTTCCACGTACTTTTCTTAGATTTCATACAAAAATGGTCAGAAGTATTGCGATATTACAGAAAATACAAAACACAAAGACACCAATAAATACCTAATTTGGAAAAAAAATAACGTACCTTTATTATAAATAATTAAATTTATTTGAACTTATATGTAATTCCACGTCAATCGAAAGATATAACACTTCAAAGCAACCCGTTTTAGAAAACGGCATTTCATAGGTAAAGACCAAATATAACCAACACGTTCGCTAATCAGTTTACGTTGCGGCTTGCGCGCTCGTGTTTAGTGCGGTTTTTAAGGGCGAATGTGAACATACTGTTTCCATATTCGCCTACAATCTTGCACTCAGTTGACGGCTATCACTTGAGCTCGACCCAACAGCCAGCTTGCTACATTCAAATATTATGTCAGTGGCCATACCAGGTATGTTTTCTCCTATCAGAACTAGAGGCATCCTATAAGTTACAGGAAATCTATCACGCGTATGCCATCACAATTTAACGTCCTTCATGTTCATGTGCGAGCATCAAAATGCCGCGAAAGTGCAACAATAATTCGCAACGGCGGCATTGCGTACACGAATGTTACATCGAATGTTTCGTCGAACGATGAGGCGAATGGGGAGCAAGATTATTTAAGTGCGATATGCTAGATTACAGATAAAACTTTGGCGGCAGTGGTAGTACTTTCCCAGACATGCTCTTCACTAAAAGCTCTACCACTTTAGGTACCTACTAAATCCAGACAACCTAGATTCAGATCTAGATCATAACATACAAAATGAAAAGATCTTATCATTCCATGCATTCTAGTTCTACGAGTATATTAAATCTGTCTGCAGTCAAAACATTCGCTTAAAGACAATGCCAAAATATTTTATTTTCGTCAGTCGTAAAACTAAAAATGTTTCGAAATGATATGATGAATGTAAGGGCAGCTGAGCGTGAGATAAAAATAATTTTCAAGAGTTTAGCGTTTATTTTTGATTTTTATAAAAAGACTTTGGTCAAGGGAAAATATATATACCTAACACTATTTTGAAATTGTGTTGAAATCGTAATGTTTTGCAATTGCTAGATATTACTAGGTAACTATGATTTAAGGTATTTTATGCACAAAACCACGGACCGGCTCCTAAATTGTACCCCTTCAAAAATCTACCAAATCGTAGTATTTAGTTTTGAATTGGCGACACTAAAAAGCAGTACTACTAACATGACGCAATCGACGCCATTTTGGATTTGATGCTCTTAAGTTAAATAATTTTTTTGACAGCTTGTAAAGTTCGTTAACTGGAAGTGGAATAAAGAGCAAGATTCCCTACCGGAGTCTGTTTCCTGATGGCTACTACCAAGGGGTATAGGCAAGCGTGCTCCATCGACAACACTTCATCGCTTACCATCAGGGAGATAGAAGCCAAGAGCGAGCCCATCAATAGTAATAAAAAATGTATAAAAAATCATGATCATTGTTTCAACCGAAAGTCACACCTACAGAATATTTTCAAAGGACAAATCGAACGTGTATTGTATCATAAATAATGTATTGTAACGCTTATAACAAGAGCGATTAGTTAATTTAGACACAATAATAAATTGTAAATCAATTAACTTCATTGATTGTACTGTGTGACGAATTTGATAGATTTTCAACAATAATTCTTACCGTCAAATAATTATTTCAACCTTAAAAATCGCTTGCAAAAGAAAAACATGATTATTGATCATCTTTACAGCCTAAATATCTCCATTGCTGAATTTCACAGTTTCAAACAATTGTGTAATTCATTACACCAAATCAACAAAATTAACATCTATACCTACGTACCAATTTTAAAAGTCAATGCCATTGAATGGTTAATGTATTTATTTATATTTTATTTGTATGTTAATTTCAATAGGCAACAAAGTATATATTTATTTATTTCGTTTTTTTCTTCTCTGGGTTCATTTGCAATCAGTTGTTGACTTTAAGCTTTGTGAAGTGCGTTGCGAGTGTGCTTCCCAGCGGAGGCAGCTCCTCAATGGAAATGGCTAAACCTAGTCTGGGGCCCAAGTCTGCTATCTTTATAAGTTCGTCATTCCAACACGATCCCATTGTCATTTTGCAAAAATTCGTAATCTGCTAATACATAATGATCGATCATTGATCGGTCAATGGTCTCGTAATAGAGTTGTGGTAGAATGACAATATCGAGCTTATTAAAAGCAATGACTGCACAATGACATTCTAATGGTAGGTCACTGATCAAAGGAACTGTCAACATTTTAGCACATTACCGCATAATATGTCAAACATTCATTTGTCAATATGTACGAGATTACCATTCTATGCCGCTTCTTTCAATGGATTGCCAGTGGTTGACCATTGGAAAGTCATAATGGCGCTATTATATTAGTAGATTACCAAATTAGTCAAAATCAACAATTATGAAAGGTTTATTAGGAAGGCCATTCTAACACTATTGTAATAGCAGACTTGAGGCCCAGGTCCTGAGATCAAGCGCTGTTTCAAGCGTGTTTCATGCCTGGTATGTAACACTAGATCATTAGGATGATTTGCTAACCTCTTCTTGTAAGTTTCAGAACTACATTAGATCTCTTCTTTCACGGTGCTGAGTTATACATTCCCATGTATCTCGGCATTTGTAACAAACCATGGTACACTTGCTATAGATCTCTGTATAATATTTTGAAGTAGCTGTAAGATATAATATAATATAATATTCCACAACTATCACACAACGCCGTCTAGTCCCAAGCTAAGCAGAGCTTGTGTTATGGGTACTAGACAACTGGTAAACCTACTTATATATTTCTAAATACATACATATATAGATAAATTACACCCAGACACAGAACAAATGATCGTGCTCTTCACACAAACATTTGTCCTGGGTGGGAATCGAACCCACGACCTCCGGCATAGCAGTCAGAGCCACTAACCACTAGACCAACAGGCCAGTCAATATACACGTAATATATATATTGACACTAAATTTTTAAACAACATCGCTTCAATATAATTAAAATTGCAGTTGGTGAATCTACATAATAAGAATTGTTACTTCACCGGCAAAAGAACCATCATAAAAGGCTAAAGAAGAGACTTGACTCATACTGCTTTCAGCTCATGAGTCGACTGAAAGCGAGTCAAGTTCATCCTGCTATCTTCGATATTTTGAATGGAGTATAATGTGACTTTTTGTTGTTTGTGTTGACTTCTTTGTTAGTTGCTGCGGTAAAATGAATAAACAAAATTGTACTATCTACTAAAATAAGTCGGGTTTTCCTTCCTGACGCTATAACTCCAGAACGCACGAACCGATTTCCACGGTTTTGCATTCGTTGGAAAGGTCTCGGGGTCCGTGAGGTTTATAGTAGGGTAGAGTAGGGTAGAGTAGGGTAGAGTAGGGTAGAGTAGGGTAGAGTAGGGTAGAGTAGGGTAGAGTAGGGTAGAGTAGGGTAGAGTAGGGTAGAGTAGGGTAGAGTAGGGAAGAGTAGGGTAGAGTAGGGTAGAGTAGGGTAGAGTAGGGTAGAGTAGGGTAGAGTAGGGTAGAGTAGGGTAGAGTAGGGTAGAGTAGGGTAGAGTAGGGTAGAGTAGGGTAGAGTAGGGTAGAGTAGGGTAGAGTAGGGTAGAGTAGGGTAGAGTAGGGTAGAGTAGGGTAGAGTAGGGTAGAGTAGGGTAGAGAAGAGTAGAGTAGGGTAGAGTAGGGTAGAGTAAGGTAGAGTAGGATAGGCGGTACGAAGTTCGCCGGGTCAGCTAGTTAATTATAAATATTTTTTGCAAGAAAATGGATTATAATAATAAAGCTTGTAATTTGCATGCGTCAAGGTGTAATATGGTTGGTTTGTGCTATATTTTCAATAACTTTATGTCCTCCTTGCGTCGTTTATCCTCAATGTTGAGGGTCTTGACCTCGATAAATAACTTTCTTGTGGACTATATTTCGCCATGTTGTCCTATCGGCGGTGTGAATGGCGTCGCAAACTGTGGTCTCCAGTATAGCACGGATGGTCAGACCAGCGTATTGGACTCCTGACCCTGGGTCTTTTCCCATCTACTTTTCCTGTCAGTAGCAACTTTTCCAGGTTATCACCTCTCTTTCTGGCAATGTGGCCAAAGAAATTTATGTAATTACCCTTAATCACTACATAGTATAAAACAAAGTCGCTTTTCGTGTCTGTCTGTCCCTATGTATGCTTAAATCTTTAAAAGTACGCAACGGATTTTGATGCGGTTTTCTTAAATAGATAGAATGATTCAAGAGGAAGGTTTATGTATATAGTGCATGCATAATAAAGTAGACAAACACTGATAATTTTAGATGTTTCTAATGTGATGTCGTAAATAATATTTTTTTTTTGTGCTTACATTGCAAACGCTAGCTGAACTCTACGAGATAGATCAAAATATTGTACTACAGTATTGTACACCTTCAAAAGATCTACAAAAAAGTCCGCGATGGTATATGTCCATCTCTTAGGGATAACCCACAATAACCATTTTTTATCCTTTACTTTTTACGAGAAATAATGGCTTATTTACGAAACGATTTTAAGCAATACAGCATTAATCTTTATCCAATTAAGTACCTTAAATAAATTGTGCATTTAATATAGATTAATTTAGCTCTTTACAGCGTATAATTTAAATAAATATTTTCGAAGATATTACAGATTTAAAATGCAGGGATATAGCGGTTGCGGTAAATAACTTGATTCTACGTTTGTTACCTTAGAACTCCGTCGTTTATGGACCGCCTTGCAATTTTTTTTCCCTTAATATGATATGCTTCCAGATTGGTCCTATTTTTTTCAAAATTCAGTTCTGATGATGGGATCCATAAGGAATCGAGGGAACTCCTCAATATTCTAGGCAACTATATAGTGATTTTAGTATTTTCATCGAGAACTTAAGCATTTACAGTCAAAAAGTAACATATGATGAAGTGGAACTGATGAAAAAGACCAGAAATGGCCAACGGAACTTCAGCCCTACATAGATATCACAATGAAGATAGTTAAGTAACTATGACAATGCAAATAAATAAATGATTCTGAATAGTTATGTGATCTGATGATGATGATGGAGCTGGAAGATAGGCACTGGAAGTCCGTAATTAATCAGTGTAACCTAGCTGTGTTTGACCTTATTAGAATTGTCATCAGATGCACTTCACTACATAGTATAAAACAAAGTCGCTTTTCGTGTCTGTCTGTCCCTATGTATGCTTAGATCTTTAAAACTACGCAACGGATTTTGATGCAGTTTTTATTAATAGATAGAATGATTCAAGAGGAAGGTTTATGTATATAATGAATGCATAATAAAGAAGAGAAACACTGATAATTTTAGATGTTTCTAATGTGATGTCGTAAATAAACAATTTTTTTTGTGCTTACATTGCAAACGCTGGCTGAACTCTACGAGATATATCAAAAGAGTGTACTACAGTATTGTTCACCTTAAAAAGATCTACAAAATAGTCCGCGATGGTATATGTTCATCTCTTAGGGATAACCCACAATAACCATTTTATAGCCTTTACTTTTCACGAGAAATAATGGCTTATTTACGAAACGATTTTAAGCAATACAGCATTAATCTTTATCCAATTAAGTACCTTAAATAAATTGTGCATTTAATATAGATTAATTTAGCTATTTACAGCGTATAATTTAAATAAATATTTTCGAAGATATTACAGATTTAAAATGCAGGGATATAGCGGTTGCGGTAAATAACTTGATTCTACGTTTGTTACCTTAGAACTCCGTCGTTTATGGACCGCCTTGCAATTTTTTTTCCCTTAATATGATATGCTTCCAGATTGGTCCTATTTTTTTCAAAATTCAGTTCTGATGATGGGATCCATAAGGAATCGAGGGAACTCCTCAATATTCTAGGCAACTATATAGTGATTTTAGTATTTTCATCGAGAACTTAAGCATTTACAGTCAAAAAGTAACATATGATGAAGTGGAACTGATGAAAAAGACCAGAAATGGCCAACGGAACTTCAGCCCTACATAGATATCACAATGAAGATAGTTAAGTAACTATGACAATGCAAATAAATAAATGATTCTGAATAGTTATGTGATCTGATGATGATGATGGAGCTGGAAGATAGGCACTGGAAGTCCGTAATTAATCAGTGTAACCTAGCTGTGTTTGACCTTATTAGAATTGTCATCAGATGCACTTCACTACATAGTATAAAACAAAGTCGCTTTTCGTGTCTGTCTGTCCCTATGTATGCTTAGATCTTTAAAACTACGCAACGGATTTTGATGCAGTTTTTATTAATAGATAGAATGATTCAAGAGGAAGGTTTATGTATATAATGAATGCATAATAAAGAAGAGAAACACTGATAATTTTAGATGTTTCTAATGTGATGTCGTAAATAAACAATTTTTTTTGTGCTTACATTGCAAACGCTGGCTGAACTCTACGAGATATATCAAAAGAGTGTACTACAGTATTGTTCACCTTAAAAAGATCTACAAAATAGTCCGCGATGGTATATGTTCATCTCTTAGGGATAACCCACAATAACCATTTTTTAGCCTTTACTTTTCACGAGAAATAATGGCTTATTTACGAAACAAATTTTAAGCAATACAGCATTAATCTTTATCCAATTAAGTACCTTAAATAAAATGTGCATTTAATATAGATCAATATAGTCCTTTACAGCGTGTAATTTAAATGAATATTTTCGAAGATATTACAGATTTAAAATGCAGGGAAATAGCGGTTGCGGTAAATAACTTGATTCTACGTTTGTTACCACCCCGCCGCTCCGCCGTTTATGGACCGACTTGCAACCTTTTTTTTTTCCCTAATAGGATATGCTTTCAGATTGGTCCTATTTTTTTCAAAATCCAGTTCTGATGATGGGATCCATAAGGAATCGAGGAAACTCCTCAAAGATTCTAGGCAACTATATAATGATTTTAGTATTTTCATCGAGAACTTAAGCATTTACAGTCAAAAAGTAACATTTGATGAAGTGGAACTGATGAAAAAGACCAGAAATGGCCAACGGAACTTCACCCCTACATAGATATCACAATGAAGATAGTTAAGTAACTGTGACAATTAATATAAATAAATGGTTCTGAATAGTTATTTTGAAAATGGTAGCATCAAAGTGATCTGATGATGATGATGGAGCTGGAAGATAGGCACTGGAACTCCGTAATTAATTAATGTAACCTAGCCGTGTTTGGGCTTATTAGAATTGTCATCAGATGCACTTTGGCTATAAGGTACTATCGAACTGACATGATAATGGGGCTGGGAAGTGGATAGGAACTTCATAATAAAATAATGTATCCTAGCAGTGTTTGGGTTAAATCGAATTGTCATGAGAAATAGGTACTCTGGCTATAAATGTATCACAACTAAAAAGTGTGAAATATTTTTTTTCGATTCGGAAAAATCTTCGTAACTCAATTTGGAATTGAACTGTTACCATAGCACTCAGTGCGTGCCACTTGCCCACTTTTTATAATGAAGTCGGTTATTTTTTTTTTGTAAAAAGTTTTTTCCTACAGAATTTGTTAATTCTTTGAACCCGTCTGGTCTCATAACATGGTGGTGAAAATAGGTTGTCCTGTTATTTTATTAAAAAACCTGAATCCATCTAAACTTTACAATGGCACGCGTTTGCTGGTAAAATCACTACAACTGTCATAATAGAGTGCACAATACTCACTGGATGTGGTACCGGAGATGTGTCCATGGAGTTTCTTGCACATTCTTCTTCATAATGTTTTTTTTTAGGTGGGAAAATCATCTAATGACAAATCCCGCTCTTGGGCGGAGCGGGACATAGTTTCAGACTTTTACTGACTAAAAACCCACTCCTGTTCCTTCTTTGCCTTCGTCCCAGGGCCCCGGGTTTCACTTTCAAACTACCCGTGGACCCAGTAGGCTTCGACCCTGCTGGGCCCCTCCGATTTGCTGACATCTCCCTGAGGCGCGCGTGGAACAATACGCGCCGTCGACGACTTGGTCTCGGTCCGGACGGCTACCGGACGGTCGCCGTCCAGAAGCCCGCGCCTACGGTGGCCGGAAATCGGGATCGGAATCCCGATTGGGCGTGAGGGCGTGAGGACCGTTGCATCACGCGATCGGCCGCCTCCTTTGCCAGCATTATGCTTTGCAGAAGGAAGCGACCGCCTGCCACTCCTCCTCGCTCCGGAACATGGCCTGTACCAAGACCCGGCGCAAGAGATCGCCACCGCCGATCGCCCCCACGAGGACACGGCGTTGCTCTGCCCAAGCAGGGCACACCTCCACCGTGTGCTCCATCGTGTCCTCCGGGCGGTCCCCACAGTGGCAAGTAAAGATATCTTTTGCAATGAACAATAATAAATCACAGGGTCAAACTTTCAACGTTGCAACGTTATTGATCTTTGAGTGTTTTTCACATGGCCTATGATATGTCGCTCTTTCAAGAGTAACCTCAAAAGAAAACATGTTTGTATTATCTAATGACAAAAAAAGCTGTGAACATTGTACATAAAGACATTCTGTAGTATAATTAGTACTGGCGACCCGCCCCGGCTTCGCACGGGTGCAATGCTGATCAAAACCGCATCAAAATCCGTTGCGTAGTTTTAAAGATCTTCTTCTTCTCAGTCGGTACACTCTTGCCAGTGTGGTCGTGGTCATCACTGTGAATCACGATGAGTGATCACCTTGGTAACACGGCGCAATTCATCGCGGACTGCAGCTTTCCGAGTACATTCATAAACCGAGCACTTAGTTGCGCCTTGATCTGGTCTGTCCATCTCATTAGTGATCTACCACGTGGCCTGATGCCCTCAACTTTGCCCTGCTGCACTACGAGACGCTCTATGGAGTCATTACCACGACGAGATACATGGCCGAAGAAGTTCAAAATGCGCGACTGCACTGTGGATGATAGGCGCTGTCTGATCTAAGCGTACATAGGGACAAACAGCGGGAAGCAACTTTGTTTTATACTATGAAGTGACCAGCATTGCACCCGTGCGAAGCCGGGGCGGGTCGCTAGTGTCAAATAAATTAATGATTATGAATTTCCATTCAAATAAAATAAGACATTTTTGAACAAGTCTTTTTTATTGTCAGTTCAAGCGATTTTGATTTTTATTGCGTTGGTGGCATGATAAATGGAGGCTACAGTCGGAATTGTAACCACTTTTTAGGGTTCCCTAGCCAAATGGCAAATAACGGAACCCTTATGGATTCGTCATGTCTATCTGTCCTTCCGTATGTCACAGCCACTTTTTTCCGAAACTATAAGCACTATACTGTTGAAAATAGGTAAGTAGATGTATTCTGTGAACCGCACTAAGATTTTCACACAAAAATAGAAAAAAAACCATAAATTTTGGGGGTTCCCCATACTTAGAACTAAAACTCAAAAAAATTTTTTTCATCTAACCCATACGTGTGGGGTATGTATGGATAGGTCTTCAATAAAAACTTTTTAGAAAAAAAAAATAACCGACTTCACTAAATAAAACACTAAAAGGATCAAAATAACTTTAATTTCGGATGTGTTTCTCGGTATTGTTTGTTTCTTATTTAACACCGACTTCCGAAATTAAAGTTATTTTGATCCTTTTAGTGTTTTTTTTAGTGAAGTCGGTTATTTTTTTTTTCTAAAAAGTTTTTATTTCACACTTTTTAGTTGCGATACACTTATAAACAGAGTGCCTATTTCTAATGACAATTCCAATTAACCCAAATACTGCTAGGTTACATTGTTTTATTATAAAGTTGCTGTGCCTACCTTCCTCCTTCCGGCTCCATCATCAGATCAGTTCGATAGTACCTTATAGCCAAAGAGCATCTCACGACAATTCTAATAAGCCCAAACACGGCTAGGATACATTGATTAATTACGGAGTTCCTGTGCCTACCTTCCGGCTCCATCATCAGATCAGTTTGATAGTACCTTATAGCCAAAGTGCATCTCACGACAATTCTAATGAGTCCAAACACGGCTAGGTTACATTGATTAATTACGGAGTTCCAGTGCCTACCTTCCGGCTCCATCATCATCATCAGATCACTTCGATGATACCATTTTCAACGTAACTATTCAGAATCATTCATTTATTTGTATTGTCATAGTCGCTTAACTATATCTTCAATGTGATATCTATTTGAGTATGAAGTTCCGTTGACCATTTCTGGTCTTCTTCATCAGTTCCACTTCATCAAATGTTACTTTTTGACTGTAAATGCTTAAGTTCTTGATGAAAATACTAAAATTACTATTGGGTTGCCTATAATTTTTGAGGAGTTCCCTCGATTCCTCATGGATTCCATCATCAGAACTGGATTTTGAAAAAAATGGGACCAATCTGAAAGCATATCCTATAAAGGGAAAAAAAAAATTTTGCAAATCGGTCCATAAACGACGGAGTTCTGAGGTAACAAACATAAAAAAAAAAAAATAATGATGATAAAAAAAAAAAAATACAACCGAATTGATAACCTCCTCCTTTTTTTGAAGTCGGTTAAAAATGGTATTGAGGTTTCTAATATATTTTTTTCTATACTAAATAGTTTGCGCGAGAGACACTTCCAAAGTGGTAAAATGTGTCCCCCCCCTGTAACTTCTAAAATAAGAGAATGATAAAACTATAAAAAAAATATATGATGTACAAACTACCACCGAAAATTCGGTGGTAGCTTGTACATCATATTATTATATTTTTTTTTTTTTGAACGAGATCTAGTAAGTAGTTTTTTTTTAATGCGTCATACATCGTAAACCGCAATTTACTTTTCAAGTTTGTACGGAACCCTCAGTGCGCGAGTCCGACTCGCACTTGCCCAGTTTTTTACTTTTAATGCCAACCTTATGCCTATAGAATAGAAGTCAAAATTGGTTGAACGAACAGTGAAAAAAATTTGTTTAAATGTCTCATCATATTTTGAATGAAGTATAGGCCACAAGCAGAAAAACAAATCATGTGAAAAAAGGATAGGATGGAATAGTATTGGCTTGTTAGATTATTTATTGACGTCATTGTGTTATGACACTCACTATCATCGTTATTTTTAGGATATTTATGCTAATACTTAACCTAATAAATATGATAAACTTATTTTTTTTTTTTTCACTATCTTCTGCCAGCGGCTTTGCTCGCGCTAAAATATATGACACCCACCCACCCAAACAAAGCAAACCCACCCAGGACAAATGTTTGTGTGATAAACATGATCATTTGTTGTGTGTCTGGGTATAATTTATCTATAATATTTATGTATTTAGAAATATATAAGAATATTTATCAGTTTTCTAGTACTCATAACACAAGCTCTGCTTAGCTTGGGACTAGATGGCATTGTGTGATAGTTGTGGAATATTATATTATATACTAGCTGTGCTCGTGACTTCCTCCGCGTGGAATAGTGACTTTACGGGCAGCATATTTTCAATTACATATATACCGTCGTTTGGGAAGCTAAAAATTTACTTTACAGTAATGCTTCTCTGTATACGATATTTGACGTATGGCCATCGGGGATGAAAGCATACAGGCTCCTAGGATTGCTAACCCGTGACAGAGCCACATACAACTGACCGTGCGAGAAACAGCTGATACTTAGATCTACACCCACAACTTTCAGCGTCTGACCTTGGGCTTTATTAATTGTCATCGCAAAACATAGGCTGACTGGAAACTGGACTCGTTTAAAACTAAATGGAAAATTGTTTGGAATGAGAGGAATCCGAGGAATGAAAACACTTTCCTCTTTTCCACACCCTGTTAAAATCTCTGCTTCTATCAGATTTCGTTGAAAATTGGTCTATATATTATTATTATATTATATGACTATGTCATTCAATGATACAGTTACACTTACATGCTACTGGTGAAAGAATTTTTAAAATCGGTCCTGTAGTTTTTAGGGTTTATTAATTACAGAAAAAAATACAAATCTTTCATCGTCTTAATATTATTACTAGCTTTAGAAATATAATAGGTACATGCCCATATCACTCAGTTACAAAGTAGCATTCTCCTGGTGAATTTTAAAAAAATTAGTTCTGTATATTTTGAGTTTATTTATTTTACAAACAAAAATACTAGTCTTTTTTCTTTATTATATTAAGTATAGATATATAATTATAATAATAATATAATATTCCACAACTATCACACAACGCTGTCTAGTCCCAAGCTAAGCAGAGCTTGTGTTATGATTACTAGACAACTGATAAACATACTTATATATTTCTAAATACATACATATTATAAATAAATAACATCCAGAAACAGAAAAGATCGTGCTCATCACGCAAACCTTTGTCCTGGGTGGGAATCGAACCCACGACCTCCGGCATAGCAGTCAGGGCCACTAACCACTAGACCAACAGGCCGTCAAAAACCATAGATTAGAAAACCTGTCTAATAAAAGATCTTTCTTTATTTATAATAATAAAAATACATTCAGCCGAACATAGAACCTCCTCCTTTTTGAAGTCGGTTAAAAAGGGACAACGTCGGACATTAATTATAATTATTAGTTCTGTATTGTGGGTGCTTTCACAAACATATAACCACATATACACAAGCCACTTATACCCGGAACAACTATACCCGGATCATCTATAACTATAGAAAAAATATTAATATGGTCTACAGACCATATTAATATTTTTTCTGCGCGGGAATCGACCCGTGACATACACCGCAGCGGCCAATCACTCAACCACTGCGCTACCCGTCAACAATCTGCACGCGTGAGGGAACGAAGGTCCTCACGCCCTAGCCCCGACTACCAGCCACGGTAGACGCGGGCTTGCGGACGTCGAGCACTGGGTAGCTCGCCGTCCGGCTGTTCGGTAATTAACCAGACCGAGCCACTGGGCTGCATCAACAGCGCGTAGTGATCCACGCGCTCTTCAAAGAGATGTCAGCAAACCATAGGGGCCCAGCTGGGCCGATGCCCGCTAGCTAGGACCACGGAGAATTTCTGAAAGGGAAACCCGTAGTCCTAGAACGCAAAGGGTAATTGAAGGATACAGGCGTGGTTTTAGTTAATAAAAGTCTGACACGCCCTCTCGCTCGACCCAGTGCGCGAGAAGTCATTTGGATGATTTCCCACCTTAAAAAAAAACCGTCAACAATCAGCATCAATGAATCTCATAACTTTTAACTTTAAAAAAATAATGACGTCGTGTCATTATTAGTATGTATTCCACAAATAAAGAAAATATAAAAAAAAAAACTTGAATTTTTCTTCTTATAAAAAAATATACCTACGACCTTTGACTAAACAATGAGATTATCTGAATTTTATAAAAATACCTTTTTAGTAAACAGGAAAATATTTACAAAAGCCTAAAGAAATAAGAAGTCGTTCAACAAAAATCAAATATCGAAAGGACGACTGAAAATTTTTGGCACAGTATCAACTGAGCGATTTGGTCGATCGTCTGAATGTCTCTTTGGCAATGTCATGGGCGTTTGAGCAAGACCTAGTGTGATGTAAACATAACTGTATAATTATATATAACCAGCTGATCCACCTAATTGTAAGGATAACGCCATCTACTGGCATTACCAGAAGAGCATAATTCATTTTATAAGGACATTTTACCTAAGTAAAATAATAAACCCGAAAACAACCGAAAATAACCGAACCGTAATTATTTTACAAGATTTTTTTTCGTGATTTTTCAATATTTTCTTGCCGTTTAAACCTTCCCTGGATTATCACAAATATTTAAAGACCAAAATTAGCCAAACTCGAACTTTAGCGAGACTAACGAACAGTTATACATCTTTATATATATATATATAGAAGATAGAAGATTTTTTTTCAATTATTAAGTATGTTTGTTTTATAAATATACGTACAGCTGAAATGTCGAATATAGTGAGACCCCATAAATCTTAAGAGCTTGTAATTTACTTATATTCTTGTAAATAAATATATTATCCATTCATTCTGAATACAATACAAGATTTGTGTAATCGACAAAAATAGGTTCGATGTGATGCTTTATTTAAACCAGCTTTTAATAACAATAAAATTATATTTTTATATGTTAATATTTAAAAATGTAAATTATATGTGTAAAAAGAAAATAAATGAAGAATAAGAGAAAATTTATTTCAGGTTTGACCGTGTGTCCATAGTTTTTTTTGTTTTGTAGTGTTTTTTTTTCGGTGGGAATATTATCTTATGACATCCCTCGCTCTTGGGCGGAGCGAGAGATAGTGTCAGACTTTTACTGACCAAAAACCCACTCCTGTTCCTTCGTTGCCTTTCGTACCAGGGCCGAGTCTTCCTTTCAGAATCATACCCGTTAGTAATAATAATGCTTAGGTAAGTATGTTAGCATTTTCAGTTTCTGCTATATGTTTATTTTTCTTATTTATGACTGTCGCCACCCAGTGTCTCTGCAGGGGACAGTCACGGGTCCGGTATAGCAGCAATTATCTACTTCTTTTACCCGCGTGAAAGTCTAAAATTAACGAAACTGAAACTAGCAGCTAGCAGCTAGCAGCCGGCAGGGACGGATCTTGAGAAAAGGGCCCTAGGCAACCAAATATTTATAAAGTAAAAGTCATCTAAAATTGATCAATTTACGAAGATGAGAAGAAAGATTACACAGATTACACTTTAATAAAACTTTACCTTAACAATTTTGAACTGGAATTTTAAATCGAATATTTTAACTTCGATTCTAAATACTCGAATCTGTCCAAACTCGGTCCAACGTCCACATAGAGCGTCATTGAGCTCTGATATTATTTTCAAGAGGGATACTCAATCCCTTAATTTTTTTTTAAATTTATTTATCTAAGAATTTGGATTTTTATAATAATTCTTCTGTAACTTTAGTTCTGAACACTCGAATCTGTTCAAACTTAGTTCAACGTCTACTTAGAATGTCATTGAGATCTGATATTATTTTCAAGAGGGATACTCAATCCCTTCTATTTTTTTTATAATTTATTCATCTAAGAATTTGGATTTTTATAATAATTCTTCTGTAACTTTAGTTCTGAACACTCGAATCTGTTCAAACTTAGTTCAACGTCTACTTTGAGTGTCTTTGAGGTCTGATATTATTTTCAAGAGGGATACTCAACCCCTTCTATTTTTTTATAATTTATTATTTTACGAATTTTGACTTTTATCATAACTCTTCTGTAACTTTAGTTCTGAACACTCGAATCTGTTCAAACTTAGTTCAACGCCTACTTGGAATGTCCTTGAAGTCTGATATTATTTTCAAGAGGGATACTCAATTCCTTCTATTTTTTTTTAATTTATTTATTTATGAATTTGTATTTTTATGATAACTCTTTTGTAACTTTAGTTCTGAACACTCGAATCGATCCAAACTCAATCCAACGTCTACTTAGAGTGTCATAGAGCTCTGATATTATTTTCAAGAGGGATACTCAATCCCTTCTATTTTTTTATAATTTATTATGTTAAGAATTTTGACTTTTATCATAACTCTTCTGTAACTTTAGTTTTGAACACTCGAATCGGTTCAAACTTAGTTCAACGTCTACCTGGAGTGTCCTTGAAGTCTGATATTATTTTCAAGAGGGATACTCAATTCCTTCTATTTTTTTTTAATTTGTTAATTTATGAATTTGTATTTTTATGATAACTCTTCTGTAACTTTAGTTCTGAACACTCGAATCTGTTCAAACTTAGTTCCACGTCTACTTGGAGTGTCATTGAGGTCTGATATTATTTTCAAGAGGGATACTCAATCCCTTCTATTTTTTTTTTTAATTTATTAATTCATTAATTTGGATTTTTATAATAACTCTTCTGTAACTTTAGTTTCGAACACTCGAATCTGTTCAAACTTAGTTTAAGGTCTACTTGGAGTGTCCTTGAGGTCTGATATTATTTTCAAGAGGGATACTCAATTCCTTCTATTTTTTTTAAATTTATTATTTTATGAATTTGGATTTTTATGATAACTCTTCTGTAACTTTAGTTCCGAACACTCGAATCTGTTCAAACTTAGTTCAACGTCTACTTAGAATGTCATTAGAGATCTGATATTATTTTCAAGAGGGATACTCAATCCCGTCTATTTTTTTTAAAATTATTAATTCATGAATTTGGATTTTTATGATAACTCTTCTGTAACTTTAGTTCTGAACACTCGAATCTGTTCAAACTTAGTTCAACGTCTAATTGGAGTGTCCTTGAGGTCTGACATTATTTGCAAGAGGGATACTCAATTCCTTCTATTTTTTTTAAATTTATTAATTCATGAATTTGGATTTTTATGATAACTCTTCTGTAACTTTAATTCTGAACATTCGAATAAAAAAATAGAAGGAATTGAGTATCCCTCTTGAAAATAATATCAGACTTCAAGGACACGAAAGGATTGAGTATCCCTCTAGCAAATAATATCAAAACTCAATGACCCTTTAAGTAGACGTAGAACTAAGTTTGAACCGATCCGAGTGTTCAGAACTAAAGTTACAGAAGAGTTATGATAAAAGTCAAAATTCTTAACATAATAAATTATAAAAAAATAGAAGGGATTGAGTATCCCTCTTGAAAATAATATCAGAGCTCAATGACACTCTAGGTAGACGTTGGATTGAGTTTGGATCGATTCGAGTGTTCAGAACTAAAGTTACAGAAGAGTTATCATAAAAATACAAATTCATAAATTGATAAATTTAAAAAAAATAGAAGGGATTGAGTATCCCTCTTGAAAATAATATCAGATCTCAATGACATTCTAATTAGACGTTGAACTAAGTTTGAACCGATTCGAGTTTTCAGAACTAAAGTTACAGAAGAGTTATGATAAAAGTCAAAACTCGTAACATAATAAATTATAAAAAAAATAGAAGGGATTGAGTATCCCTCTTGAAAATAATATCAGACCTCAAGGATACTCCAAGTAGACGTTGAAGTAAGTTTGAACAGATTCGAGTGTTCAGAATTAAAGTTACAGAAGAGTTATCATAAAAATCCAAATTCATGAATTAATAAATTAAAAAAAAATAGATGGAATTGAGTATCCCTCTTGCAAATAATATCAGACCTCAAGGACACTCCAAGTAGACGTTGAACTAAGTTTGAACAGATTCGAGTGTTCAGAACTAAAGTTACAGAAGAGTTATCATAAAAATCCAAATTCATGAATTTATAAATTTCAAAAAAAAAGGGATTGAGTATCCCTCTTGAAAATAATATCAGACCTCAAGGACACTCCAAGTAGACGTTGAACTAAGTTTGAACAGATTCGAGTGTTCAGAATTAAAGTTACAGAAGAGTTATCATAAAAATCCAAATTCATGAATTAATAAATTTAAAAAAAAATAGAAGGAATTGAGTATCCCTCTTGCAAATAATATCAGACCTCAAGGACACTCCAAGTAGACGTTGAACTAAGTTTGAACAGATTCGAGTGTTCAGAACTAAAGTTACAGAAGAGTTATCATAAAAATCCATATTCATGAATTAATAAATTAAAAAAAAATAGAAGGAATTGAGTATCCCTCTTGCAAATAATATCAGACCTCAAGGACACTCCAAGTAGACGTTGTACTAAGTTTGAACAGATTCGAGTGTTCAGAACTAAAGTTACAGAAGAGTTATCATAAAAATCCAAATACATAAATTAATAAATTAAAAAAAAAATAGAAGGGATGGAGTATCCCTTTTGAAAATAATATCAGACCTCAAGGACACTCCAATTAGACGTTGGATCGAGTTTGGATCGATTGGAGTGTTCAGGACTAAAGTTACAGAAGACTTATGATAAAAGTCAAAATTCGTAACATAAGAAATTATTAAAAAAATAGAAGGGATAGAGTATCCCTCTTGAAAATTATATCAGACCTTAATGACCCTGTAAGTAGACGTTGGACCGAGTTTGGATCGATTCGAGTGTTCAGGATAAAAGTAACAGAAGAGTTATCATAAAAATCCAAATTCATAAATTGATAAATTTAAAAAAAATAGAAGGGATTGAGTATCCCTCTTGAAAATAATATCTGACCTCAATGACACTCTAAGTAGACGTTGGATCAAATTTAAACCGATTCGAGTGTTTAGAACCAAAGTTACGGGGGAATAGTTATAAAAATATTATTTAATTTGCAATTAAAATGTTTGGACTTATTACAGGAATCTTACTATCTGCGTAAATTTATTGTTTTAGCTGTTGAAACAGTACCCCACACTAGATCCACCCTGACTTGTTTGGCTGCTAGCTTCAGTTTCGTCTAAAATTATCTCAAGAGATCGAAATGTATTTAAAATTTTATCGAAATCCATTCAGCCGTTTCGAATGTGAAGGAGTAAGTAATAGTGTGATATCATTCAACAACCCGCACTGGGCCCGCGTGGTGGATTACGGCCCATTCCCTCTCCTGGAGAGAGGAGGCCTGAGTCCCAGCAGTGGGAACATTAAAAGGCTGATTATGCTTATGCTAATTAAAGCGTGATATTGGTTTGTCTAGCAAGGGGCAATGTGTATAATGTTGAAAATTTCTACAAAGTATTTTTCAATACACACTATACATTCGCACGCTTTTAGGCACGAAATTTACTGTTTTACGCACTAGTGCGGAAAAATGCACATGCTCGCCCCCACCTCAATATCTATATCATATCAGGCTGGGCGCTAAGCAACCTCTACGAGTCGCGCAGCCTTTCTTTCAGACAAACTTTCTTCACATGTATCAAAATGTACTATTCCTTATATTACCTTATTCAGATCATAAAATAAAATAAAAAAAAACAAATTAATCTTACACGTCACGCATCTATTGGCACAGTTGTTACGCTCATCAATAGTAACATATGTTTACGTGTTCAACTTCACTTAGAACAATGTTTTATTATCAATGTCGTAAGTCAATAAACTTCAAGTGCACATTTGTTTTGTTCGTAGGTAGATCGTAATGGAGATACGTACTACTTTTTTTTTTAATTGATATACAACTAGCGCTTGACTGCGATCTCACCAGATGGTATGCGTTCTGGTGGTGATTTTGTTCATAGATAGGATCGTGCGACCACAGTTTAACCTGATGGCAGCTGAATACCCGTGTGGCATTTCCTAACCAGCTTGGAATCGGCTTGTAAGCCGACTCCAAGCCCGGCTTGTTAGGAAGATGAGATGGAGGTCAATAAGTAATCAAATAATAAGCTGGAATACAATGGTTGCTTCGGATATTTAATAAAAGTCGGTTAATAGGGTAAAATTGACAGTCTCTTCAGGTATGTTCATTAACAGGCGTTATACAGAGAGGGTTCCGGAGTAGCCTTGAAAGACATAACGGGCACCTTCAATGTCCAATGATTTCTCTCGCTCTAAGGCAAAGCGGAGTGGTGTGTCAGACTTTTATTGACAGGTTTCCCTTTCGGGCACTATCAATGTGCTGATGGTGACACTACACTTTCCGGATTTATCCCTAAAGCACAGGCATCTTTTGATACAATTCCCAAAAAAAAAAAAACAAGAAACTATTTTGATCGATTAAAATTCAGTCAGAAGTTATTTAAAGATATAATTCATTAGCACAGCAGCTGTGTATATTATTATAGCATTAACAAAAACAATAAACAAATTGACATATTTCTCGAATACTATATCTCTAGCACACCATTAATATTTGGCAGTCATCCAAAGTCTTTGAACAAAAATATAATTGACCTAATTTTCTGGCCCTTTTTCTTTGGATACACCTTTTATTCTGGAACAAAATAAAATATCGATGATATTTGTTCCTATTACGCCAAACATATCCCCTGGCCCCTGGGCGCTGGCAATCGCAGAGTGATCTGCGGCTACCGAACCTTGCAGACGACGAACAATGTGTAGCTCGCCGTCCGCTCGTGCTATAATAACAATAATATAATAATAATAACTCCATCGCCGTATCTCTACGTTGACATCGTGGTGGGGATTGAGCGCTTCAATAAACCCTAGGTCTGTACCGGTACAGTTTGCTATGCCGTAACATGGCCCCTCACCCTAGGGTGAGGGGCCAGACTAAGAGAGATACAATCCGCAGGGTAGTTTTGTGGTGAACTGAAGGGCATTAGTGACCCCACGGACCCGATCTCCCGGGAGAAATCTCGTTCCTCATCTGCGGCTTGCCTTTATTGGCCGGCCGTAGTGAACACTGATAAGGAACAGACATCCCACCTCTCTCTTGCCTTTATTGGTTTTCTTGGGTGGAGATTCGCAAGAGCAAATGTGCTCGGGAGAAGGATGTATAATCCAGAAAGGTGCTGGTAGGGATCTTGACCGTACTTCCGGGATTGTCCTGATAGCCGTGGTATCTATACCTCTCCATTCCTCAAACACATCAGGATATGTTGCCCTCTTGTTGCTACGTCACTTCGTGCTAGCGCTCGTTTTTGAGGGCCCATTTATCGAGTGTGCAAGTCACCCTCTGCGATGGATGTTAATAACACTGTTCAGGTAGGGGCCATAGTCTTAACATAGTTCCTGGTAACCAGTCCACTTAAGACTCCAAAAACCATAACCTTATATCTTAGTTTTCCATATTATGGCGCAGTAGTTTCCCACCAACAGGGGGTGCGTACAGGGATAATCTCCGGTTGGTACCACATTCCATTAAAAGCGTCTAAAAGGGCCTCTGCGAGTTTTTTTTCGGCTATTCCTACGACTCCCAAAGGTCCAGGACCTCAGGATCCCAAGATAAATAAATGTAAATAATATCTAATAATAATAATAATAATCTTTTTTTAATCTTTTACACAATATTGTAACAAGTAAAACTTAAACAAATAATTATGCTAATTCCCAACAAATAACTATGTGTATGCGGGCTTGCGGACGGCGAGCAATGGGTGGCTCGCCGTCGGACAGTCCGGTAACCGTCCGGACCGAGCCAAGTCGTCGACGGCGCGTATTGTTCCACGCGCGCCTCAGGGAGATGTCAGCAAATCGTAGGGGCCCAGCAGGGTCTAAGCCTACTGGGGCCATGGGTAGTGTGAAAACGAAACCCGGGGCCCTGGGACGAAGGCAACGAAGGAACAGGAGTGGGTTTTTAGTCAGTAAAAGTTTGACACTATCTCTCGCTCCGCCCAAGAGCGCGATTTGTCATTAGATGATTTTCCCACCATGTGTATAACTAAATTATCAAAGGAAACTAAAAACTAAAACATATACGCAATGGGCGGCCTTATTGCATTCCACGATCTCTTCCTTTTATGTTTGTATTGATGTACAATAAAGGATATAATAAATAAATAATAATAATAAATAAATTATCAATATTTAAGGAGTTAAGGAAAATTAACTTTAAACCTAAAATTTATATAAATAGATCCACGAGCGCCTCAAAGAGATGTCAACAAACCTTACGGACCCAGCACGGGCGATGCCTGCTATGGCCATGGGAAAAATTGTAAATAAGATACTTATAATTACTTACTTTCAGAACGCAAAAGGCAACTGAAGGAACATAGGTGTGGTTTTAGTCAGTAAAAGTCTGACATGCCTCTCTCCCGCTGCGTCCTACAGCGAGAGAAGTCATTAAATGATTTCCCATCTCAAAAAAAGTTGGTGTGTTTATAACGTATATGTTTTATGTCGTTAATATTAAATCATAAGATAGTATAAATTTTGTTACGATCGACACTTCTATTAATAAAAAATATTATGTTTACGAAAGGTCAGTGACCTAACTGGATTATATATAACCCATTTCACTCAGATGCTCAATTTGGCATGCGGTGGACAACTGATATTGTATGTTATCATTTGTGTAAAAATTGTTACATGTGATTATTCATGCATTATAAAATATTCGAGTATATGTCATTACGAAACAATTAAATAAGAACCTAATAGTTTTAAAATAACACAATATTACAAAAGCGAAACTTTATAATATATGTATGTGTGTGTGTGGATGTTTTTGTGAGTCTGTTTGATACTTCTTTACTTTCAAACGGCTAAATATAATAATATGTAGAAACGGGTAAAAAAAGAACTCATTGGACATAAAAAAAAAACATACACATCGATGTCAATAGGAAAAGTGCCCAAAACGCTGGCAGCATTGCCACGTTGGATAGTATTTCTGATTCAAAGTCCAGCCTCCTGGTTAGGTGAAGACTCGACCAGCTGTTTGTTGATATCCCGAACAACTCGATGAGCGCTCGGACCCCATAGCCTACCCCAAAGGGCTCAAACATATAACTTCCGATAAGATTATGGCTGAATAGATTTGAATACATCTAGCACATGAGAAGACCAAGTCTTGTAGCACACAGTAAAATTATTTGACTTTTTATCTTATGAATATTTTCTGCTTTTACGTCGGCTAACACACTGGTCCTTCGACCTTTTATTATTAGAATAAAAAAAAAAGTTGGCCAAGGCCTAATACTACCATTATTATTAAATTCAGAATCGAATCTTTTTTTAAATCGAATAAGAGTCATTAATTTGATTTGATTATAACTGATAAGTCGATAGAACTTCACTTAAATTTTCATCAATATTTATTAAACTTATTTTCCACATACTTTTCTTGATACGGTCGAATTTATGAACACAGTAGTTTTATTTAAAATTTTATTCTGCCTCAACCAAAAAACCAAAACACGTCAGTTTTTCGCCTGTCACGCGTGCAATAGATTTTACAAAAAATGTTATTCTAAAAAGTGCAGTCATGCAACTGGCAGAATCTAATGTAATTTTTATTTTCATCGAACATAGATGAAAATAAAAATAATGAAAATAGTTACACCGCTTTTTTTTTCGTATCGGGAATAGTGCCAAAAAAAAAATTAATATCTTTTTATTTAAATAAAAAAAACAAAATAGAAAAATCTGTTGTTCAACACAAGTGTGTGATAATCACGCTAAAATTATAAGGGGGAAAGTTTGTATAAATATATATATACTATGTAATGTATGTTGTGTATTTGTTACTCTTTCGCGTTCGAATGTCTAAACAGATTTAGATACGATTTGGCACACGGATAAACTATGACTACGAACAGGACTGAGATAGTGTATATAGATATCATGTTTTTCATCCTATTTTTACTTTTTATTATTCATTTGCTTTCAACAACCTCTTTGCTAAATATAAAAAACCGAATTTCTACACATGTCCACACGATACAATGTTTTTTTTTTAAATTGATATAAACCAGCGCTTGACTGCGATCCCACCTGATGGTAAGCAGTGATGCAATCATTGATGGTGAGGCGCACTAGTTTATTAAGAGCCTATTCACTCTAGCCTTGAAGACACCTAAATTATAGTTGGACGGGAAGACCGCAGCAGGCAAATTGTTCCAGTCCTTCGATGTACGCGGTATAAACGACGAAGCGAAACGCTTAGTCCGGACCGTTGAAGTTTCAACAACGTAAGGGTGGATACTCGCCGTACATCGGGTTGTCCGATGGTAGAAAGGAGATGGCGGAATTCCCGCGCACACTCTCCAAAATGCAACCTGTAAAATACAATAAAAATGTTGTTGTAATAATGTGTTGTTATTATAAATTAAAGTTATCTCAACTCAGGTCCCCTAGATACAGGTTCTACCTAGTTTGGGGATACCCATCCAAATATATGTATAATTACTAAGTGGTTACAGACATTATTAATGATTATGTAATCTTTGTAAGGTATTCTTTATTTAATTTAACAATGAACAATAAACATTATTCTTATTCTTACTTTTTTCCTAGGAGTATATTCCTTTACTATATTTTTCTACTTAGAAAATTACTAGCGACAGCGATTTAATTTGAAATAATCAACAAGACATACTTTTGTACTTGTTTTGACTGGCCTGTTGGTCTAGTGGTTAGTGGCCCTGACTGCTATGCCGGAGGTCGTGGGTTCGATTCTCACCCAGGACAAATGTTTGTGTGATGAGCACGATCGTTTGTTCTGTGTCTGGGTGTAATTTATCTATATGTGTATGTATTTAGAAATATATAAGTATGTTTATCAGTTGTCTAGTACCCATAACACAAGCTCTGCTTAGCTTGGGACTAGACGACGTTGTGTGATAGTTGTGGAATATTATTATTATTATTATTTTGTAACCATTATGGTGACACGAAAATATTGTAGTAACATCGGAAATGGTAGGTACTTGAGACAATACAATTTCCTAATGTTGTAACCAAAAAACTTTAACGTACGGAAAGTGGGCGAATCATGAAATATTGATCACAAGATTCAACTGAAAGCTAGACGAGCGTGAAACTGAATAAAAAATAAACTCTTCTGACATTGAAATAAATAACGTTAAGAAGTTATAAACACGTGTGCCTTTATGTTCCGAATCAACTGAGATTTATTGAAACATTAACGGACGTTTTAAAGACCATAATTCAAATAAACCTTTCAACAAAACGACGATTAAGTAAGCATTAAAATTGGTTACGTTAATTTATTATAAATGATGAAACTTAAATTATTCCTATTATTCAAGAGATTATTTAACAAAAAACCGCGCACTTAGGGTTCTGTGGGAATAGTTCATAATATCGACAGTCACTACATCGATGGTCGCTGTATCGAAAACGTTCCATCGACGGGCTAATGTATCGACAGTACCCCAAATCGATGGTACGCTACATCGACAGTACCCATTTTTTATTTTTGATACTTCCTTTAAGATGGGTACTGTCGATGTAGCGTACCATTGATTTGGGGTACTGTCGATACATTAGCCCGTCGAGGGAACGTTTTCAATACAGCGACCATCGATGTAGTGACTGTCGTTATTATGAACTAGACCCGGGTTCTGTACTATTATCTATAAAAACGGCAAAAAAAATCACGTTTATTGTATGGGATAACGGTAACTCAAAATCATCATCTGTGAAAATTTCAACTGTCTGTCACAGTTCATGAGATACAGCCTGGTGATAGACGGACGGACAGCGGAGTCTTAGTAATAGGGTCCCGTTTTAACCGTTGGGTATGGAACCCTAAAAATGCAATCATTAATTATAATTAACGTAACGTAATTCTTAACAGATTAAAGATATCTCCGAAATATTTACAGATGATGACAAGTGTAATTTATAACGTCATTTGAGATGTCAAATGATGATTATTTCTTATATTATTTCATTCACCTGCCAAATGTGTTGAACAAAATTAAATACTAAACTTTTATTTAGAAATATTGTAACCAGACTATGTTCTACAATGTTTGTTCACAAATATATATTTTGTATATTATATTCAATATAGCCTCACCTTCGGTTTGCCGACGATATAGTAGTCATGGCTGAGACTACGGAGGAGCTCAGTACAATGCTCGATGACCTTAGTAGAGCTTCCGATAGAGTGGGTCTTAAAATGAACATGGACAAAACCAAAGTCATGGTAAATAACCATGTAGCATCCACTCCGATCAAGATCGGAGACTCTGCTACTCGAAGTTGTAGACGATTACGTTTACCTGGGACAGACAATCCAGTTGGGTAGGTCTAACTATGAGAAAGAGGTCAATCGTCGAATCCGACTCGGCTGGGCAGCGTTCGGGAAGCTGCGCGGTATCTTCTCGTCCAACACACCACAGTGTCTCAAGACGAAAGTCTATGACCAGTGCCTGTTGCCAGTGATGACATAATTATGGCTCTGAAACATGGTCGCTTACAATGGGCCTCATCAGAAGGCTTACAGTCACCCAAAGGGCAATAGAAAGGGCTATGCTCGGAGTTTCCTTGCGTGACCGCATAAAGAATGAAGATATCCGCAGGAGAACCAAGGTCACCGACATAGCCCGAAGAATCGCCAAACTAAAGTGCCAGTGGGCAGGGCACATTGCTCGTAGAACGGATGGTCGATGGGGCCGAAAGGTTCTAGAGTGGCGACCGCGCACCGGAAGGCGCAGCGTTGGAAGGCCTCCCACAAGGTGGACCGATAACCTGGTGAGAGTCGCGGGAGTGCGGTGGATGCGAGACGCGCAGGATCGGTCGTTGTGGAGACGCTTGGGGGAGGCATATGTCCAGCAGTGGACGTCTTTCGGCTGAAATGATGATGATGATGATTCAATATAGATTGTCATTCAACTAAATAATATTTCATCATCATCATCATTTCAGGCGAAAGACATTCACTGTTGGACATTGGCCTCCACAATTATCATGGGGCCTACATTTGCTCTGCGAGTAATATAGTTTATAGTATTCTTCGAGCTAAGTCGGCGACATGAGTTCTCTTGCGGATATTTTCATTCCTGATACGATCACGCATAGAAACTCCGAGCATAGCCCTTTCCATTGCCCTTTAGGTGACTTTTAGCCTTCTGATGTGGCCCATTAACCCCAAATTATATTTAAACTCCTTTAATCAATATTACTATATACATACTTATAAAATACTGAACTGATTATAATATAGTTATAAATAAGTAAACTAATAAATAACTTAAAAGGTAAGGATATAATATACAAATGCATCATAAATAGAATTTATTGGACATCAAAAATTTCTTTCACATTGCTATCAATGGAATACTAAGCCGGTTGGCAACTGTCAACGACGACCGATACGTTGAAAGATTGACAATTTGGCGAATGACACAGCACGTGCGACAAAACAAAAAAACAGCATTGTGTTATTTCACGTACTATTGCCTAGTGGATTATCAAACGGGGTGACATTTGGATAGAACGAAATGTCAAACATTACGTGGGGAATAAAAGTCAGATCGGATTTCTTTTTTTGTTTTTATAAATAACACATTTATGTACATCGCTAATGCCAAATTATGCGAGTTAGATATCATCCAGTGGTGGACGTAAATGATGGAACCTATACTCTATTCGCGATAGCATTAGACAGAAGTTAAAAAAGGTTGTTTTAGGGTAAATTTTGTAATAAAAGTACAATTACATATATTTTAGTTTTATTGTAATGATGAATGGAGTACAGTACGTTAGCTGTTATAATGATGACTATAATCATTAATATTGTAAAAAAAAATACGAAAAACTCAGTTTAGATAATAGCATAGTAATACATAATTGTTTCCTATTGTTCGTACGGTGTACGTTGGATATTTTTGGGGTCAAAGATTTCGAACAATTGAAATTACCTACCTCCAATTTTGGTTTGGGCATTATCTTTGTAGATATAGACTAATGCATCAGCGATTTACTTATTTTTACCCGACTACGACAAAGCCAAAGGAGGGTTATGATTTTGACAGGCTATGTATGTATGTATGTGAGTATATTCATCTGTTCCCTCATAGCTCCTAATCTACTTATTGGAACTCAATATATGAGTATCGTTAGAACCTTCTGAATTGTCCGCCGAACAAAAGCTATGTGACGTGTCACAAAACTCAATATGGCGCCCTCTAGCGGACAAAAGTGATGTGTTAAAAAATAAAAATGGAGATAAATACGCCGTGTTTTGTATCACTTGAAAGGGCTTCACTTGTATATTTCCATAATATTGCTCAAATTTAAAGTGACGCCCTCTAGCGGACAAAAAGTAATGTGTTAAAAAAAATGTTTAGATAAATACACAGTGTTTAATATAATTTGAAAGGGTTTTACTGGTACTTATCAAAATATATCATTAAAATTCAAAGCGGCGCCCTCTAGTAGACAAAAATTAATTTACCATTACCTACTAATTAGACATTTTAAATTTAGCTTTTACAAGTAAATAGTATAGAAGCACAGTGATTTAACACCTAAATTGTTAAAAAAAAAAGTAAAAAGCTAAAACTCGACTAATACAAAAAAAAATGACGCTGAAAAAGAATGAAACAAGCCGTAGTCACACGTTGTAGGTACCAACCGAAACACTTTAATAACGTGTGACTACGGCTTTTCTTTTTGTTCTGTTCTTGTTTTTCCAGTTACCTTGTTTATTTCAGCATCCTGAAAATCTTGTTTCATACTTTTACAGCGTCATTTTTTTTTGTTTTAATTTATTAGTTGATGACAATAAATATTGTGCTGAACCTTACGTATGAAATAATATTGAAATAGAATTGTCACACGCAGAAACAATTTGTAAAATTTAAATAATGTCAATTCATTAAAAATATGTCTTTAAATAAATTTAATGTCAAATTAGTGTCAAAAGTAATATCAAATGATTAGCCAAAGTCAAAGCATATTGTTTAAGACAATACTTAATACAGTTAAAAACTTGTTCAGTAGTAATATTGTATTAGTAAGAAAGTATTTATTCTGTATCATTATTCCTCCCACATTTTATTCATTTATTCACTCTTTCAGTTTAGGAATACGGTTAATTGTTGCTCAGACACAAAAGGTAGAAAGAAAACGAGTTTTAAAGAAGTCCAAATAATTTCCAAATAACACAATTTTTGGGCAGTCAGGTAAAAACTTATACATCATCAACAACTCACAACGTCTTTGAAGCATTTAATTCTAACAAACACGTACACAATCCGACATAAATCCTGAATTACTGCATCCACGAAATTAGTTTCTCCAATCATCATCAAGAACCGTCCTCGTTAACAAAAGGGTATCAAGAAAATAAGGAAGCCCAAAGATATAACAAGACAAAGGCATTTTCGTAGATGTACACCTACAAGTCATCGACATTAGGGACAGGGTTCCGTCGTCAGAACACGATTGCCAAAGATCCCTTGACGCCAGATTTTGATAGCTTAATCCAGTCCCATCGTTGCTGTTTTCCATTTGAAAGTTCTACTTTACCCGACAATTTTTCCGGGTGTTGCACCCCTAACTTTATTAAGTTGGGTTCCCAAATCAATAGAGGTCTTTCGGCAAATAGATATTGGGTCTGTCTTGGAGATTTGGACCCGAAATCTTGGATTGGATTTGTGTTATACGTTTTTATGGGAGGGAGTTAAACGGTTATGCTGCTTTTATCCTATATACCTACTTACTATATATACTTATTTACGTACGAGATATGCCTATTTATATAAAAGGAGAAACTGACTGAATGTCATATCAACACACAGGCGAAACTACTTGGTCTAGTGAGGTGAAATTTAGCACAAGGCTTGAGGAGTTTTAAAAATTTCAACATTTAAGGGGTGAAAAGGGGGAAAGTAGTTTAAATGCATTCCTTGGAGCCATATACACGAAACTTAACATAAATAGTAACCCAAATAAATAAAAAAGATTTTCATTATTTGACTGGCCTGTTGGTCTAGTGGTTAGTGGCCCTGACTGCTAAGCCAGAGGTTGTGGGTTCGATTCCCACCCAGGACAAATGTTTGTGTGATGAGAACAATCATTTGTTCTGTGTCTGGGTATAATTTATCTATATTATGTTTGTATTTAGAAATATATAAGTATGTTATCAGTTATCTAGTACTCATAGCAGAAGCTCTGCTTAGTTTGGAACTAGATGGCGTTTTGTGATAGTTGTGAAATATTATTATTATTTATTATTCGTTTGTTTTAACTACCCCAGTAAACGATTTAGGGCGTTTGTACGGGAGAATCTAATTCCTTGGGTTAGTAAACTTGAGTTTAATTTTATTAATAAGTTTATTTTATATTTCATTGCAGTAGATTTACTTAATCTAATTCAAGGTCATTTAAAACCGAAATATAATGTTCAAATAACCCTTTAAGCCAAGTTAACACCGAACACAAAAGCAATATTGATAATAACCTCAGAAACCCACACAATTAATCGCAACAATAGCCTGAACAATACAAAAAAGTAACCCATTATATACAGAAATTGAAATGTACAAAAGCTTTTTCAAACATTAATGGGCAAACATTTTTTGAATAAACTGGTTCAGGTGAATTGCTGACCACTTACGCGGGTTAAAATATTATAAAACGTACGTGAACCAAGTATTTTCTGTACTATGAGTACCATTTATTATTTGACCATTAGGAAGGCTAATTTAATAGCCACGCTTTAGGTACAAATACAGATTTTCACTTGAATATTTGTTTGCCTTTTTTGTAGAATAGAATAGAATAAACTTTATTGTAGACCAAAATAGTAACAATACTTTTACACTAGGTAACTTAAATCTATGGGTACAATGGCGGTCTTATCGCTGACAGCGATATCTACCAGACAACCTTAACACACACTGTAAGAACTTGAAATAGAAAAAGGGTCTGTCTGCAGTGTACTGCAAATTAATAAAGTAAAAATTAGATTAAAATTATATACTAGACATACATAGATATAATATAGCTATTATATATAAAAGACAATATATAAACATTAAAATAAAAAGAGAAAAAGTCTAATTGCAAGACAGCTTTGGCCAATATATGCTTTTCCTTGTATAATAATTAATTATCTACATGTTGATATAATATATTAGTTGTGTCGTGATGGTCACTGGACCATGGCATAGCATGAGGTTGCAGGATTAAACCCGGACAAGTACCAAAGTGATTTTTTACGATACGTATATACTTTTTACATCCCAGATAAAATGTACTGGACTGAAATGTCCATCATCATCATCATCCTCAGCTGAACTTCGCACACTGCTGGGTATTGATCTCTCTTTTCTGTATGTAAAGTAGATAATACAGCTTTCCAGCTGAATAGACCGGTACTTATGTACCGGTGCTCAAATGAGTGTATCATGGCTTAGATTAGAACATAGAATACTTACTTTTTATTTTTATTCTTTGTTTCTGTATGATAATATCTACACTTCTACACTAATATTATAAAGACGTAAAGTTTGTTTCTTTTTTGTTTGTAGGAGGTAATCTCTGGTCCGATCGCTTAAATTTTTTCACTGATAGAAAGCTGCTTTATTCCTGAGTGACATAGGTTTTATTTTACGTACGCGGGCAAAGCCACGGGCAAAAGCTAGTCTTACAATAATTTGATTTTGAATCTGATTTTTTTTAATACAGGCAAAACTGCTGGCCAAAGCTAGTATATTACTACGATGCTACTACAACACTGTTTACAAACGTTGCACATAATTTCTCCATTAAAATAAAGAGCACAGATTACTAAGAAGATAATTTGCACATGTTTTGTTATACGAGTACATTGTATGGGCAGATGAATGAGTTTAATAGCAGCAAGGTGAGAGATAACCGACACTCTTTGTGTGAATAATCGTTAAAGGACGAGAATATTTAAATACGATCCTTTTGTAATAATCCTATGTTTTATTTTGTATACATATAACTATAATGTGATGATAGTGATGGGATAATTCAGTATTTTTTTGTAAATTTTATGTAATAGTATACTCTATTACTATACTATATTAGGTAATGATTACTGACGAAAAAAGGAGAGGGTGCTCGTTGCTCAGCTGTCAGACATAACAGAATAATTAGATTAAATTGATTTTAATTTATGAATCTAATAAAAATCTATACTTACAATTATAATATTTATTTTTCGATGCATACAGTTTTTATCGACAGATAGAGGGATTCTTGAGAAAGTTTAAAATTTATCATCATCATCATTTCAGCCGAAAGACGTCCACTGCTGGACATAGACACAATGAACGGTCCTGTGCGTCTCGCATCCATCGGACTCCCGCAACCGTTACCAAGTCATCGGTCCACCTTGTAGGAGGCCTTCCAACGCTACGTTAAAATTTATAATACACGCAAATTATAGTGGAAAAAAGCCGAGAATTCGAAAGATTTCTAACGCCTGTACAAAGCTGGGGCGATTTGCTATTAATATTATAAAACTGAAGAATTTGTTGTTTTAAAATGTCATAACCTCAGAAACTACTGATCCAAATTGTTCTTTTTTTAGCGTTGGATAGCATTTATCGAGGAAATATAGGTATAATATAATAACTACAGCAACAGCAATAACCAAAGACATGGATGAAACCGCGGAGAACAGCTAGTTATAAACAAACTCACAAAAGTTTATTTATTCGGTGGTTGATTGTACAGAAGATGACCATAATATATAAACTTTTGTAGCCGACAACATAATTAATAATTAGCCCAATCTCTTTCCAAAGCGAAACCAGTAGTAGGATTAACTGTAGGTGATTATTGGCCAATTATGAAGGCTCACGTCCACCCAATTATTACATACATGATGAGATTGTAAGCCGGTTAAATGAGCAACCAAATTCGCCTGTCAAGGGTAGGTAATTATGTTACTAATAATAGTTCATGGCACCAGTGTTCTGGAAAACGGAAAAGCAAATTGTTAAATTATTATCACTGTATATTCCGACGTTTTTTACAGTCTCATTCTCCACAATTAAAGTTGCATCGAAAAAATTCGCATGCAATTTCAGTACTAATTTTTTTTCGGATTTAACAATTTCGTTTTTGTATGACAAAGCTGTTTCGTGAGGTAAAAAATAATAATAATACTGCACAGCTCTTATCATTGTGTTGCCCTTCAATTTGGGCCATTCAAAAATCATTGACCGCTCATCTTGTCTAACATTCGCCAGACAAATGATCGTTAAAAAGAGCCACAAAAATGATAACCGAATTTTGGGTGCGAAATTCGTATTTTAAACCCGAGATATAAATGCTTTTATTATCTCGTAAATGTTTGTCCTAAAATTTAACGCAGTAATTTAAAACGTTGATTTAAATAAGTGTTTGACTAACGATATTATATTTCTTTTTCAGATTCCTCTGAAACGCACGGATCTACAAAAATAAAAGGTAAATAAACTTTAAAAGTTTTAAATAAAGTAGACGATGAAGATAATCATCCTCATCATCATTTCAGTTGAAAGACGTCCACTGCTGGACATAGGCCTCCTCCAAGTGTCGCCTCAAAAAACGACCCTGTGCGCCTCACATCCATCGGTTTCCTATGACCCTCAGTAAGTCATCGGTTCACTTTGTGGGAGACGTTCCAACGCTGTGTCTTCTGCCACTCCACGATTTCATAAAGATGGTGAAAATAAATTACCAGGCGTTATCTTCTACAAAGAAGAAATCAAAACCCTAAACCTCAAAAAATTCGTTGAATCCACAGAATAAAAATCAGAGTAACAAATAATGTAAAAGAATTTCTCACGAAAAAATAATATTTACGAATATAATATATTGGTACATGGCTGACAGACTCCATTACTTTTGATTGAAAGGCGTGTATCTAAATAAGTGTCTGAGGATTTACACAAGTATATGGAGTTATAACTTTTTTCTTTAAAAAATTATTACGAAAAAAATATCAGAAATAATCAGACGTTTCTAACTATATTATAGTTTCTATCTCCGTATTTATCATTTAGCCAATTTATTTTTACTTATTCCAACATGCACTAGCTTCTGACGTTTTACAAGTGCCCATGTAGGCCTTGAAATAAAAAAAAACTTTGACTTTGAACTTTGACTTTGACATGGTCGCTCACCGAGTCGCAAAAGTTTTGCCTTAGGGTTTGCAAACCAGTAATGAAGCTCAGCATTCTGGGTGTCAAAAGAGCCACCAGAATGAGGAACACCACACTGCGCCAAAAAACTGGGCTCATAGTCGTATGAAAAAAGGCTGCCAGGCTAAAATGGGATTGGGCTGGCCACATCAGCCACAAGCACACTGACCGTTGGGCAAGAGGCTTCACAAAGTGGGTGCCTACGGATGGACGACGCCACCGAGGCCTTTGGCCAGCAGTGGGAAAATATAGGCTAAATAATAAAAAAAAACCAACCATTATAGATATTGTATTCTATTGAAATTTTCCTCAAATTAATGACGTCAATTGTATCAATTAACACAATCAAATCACAAAAAAATCCAGCTGTATTTAAGTAAGAATATAAATCAGTTACCTAGCTTCGCATAAACATATTCTACTATGTACGTATGCACGACGACACAAACACTAATTCTAAACATAGTGAAAATGCCATTATCACCAAACTTACAAATACTACTATCTAGTAGATAGTATGCTATGCTATATCCTATGCTTTATAATTTGTAAATACAACAGTACAAAGAGGATATCACTAGCTCTTTTCTGAATATAACTGGTTAGTAATGCTTGTCCTTTTCTTTTTTTTTCGGTGGGAAAATCATCCAATGACATCCCACGCTCTTGCATAGCATAGCATAGTCGGCCTTATAATGTTCCCACTGCTGTGACTCAGGCCTACTCTCTACGAGAGGGAATGGGCTGTAATCCACCACGCGGGCCCAGTGCGGGTTGGTGGATGTCACATGTCTTCGAATTTTTGGTTCAAGGACATGCCGGTTTCCTCACGATGTTTTCCTTCACCGTTTTGAAAGCAGTGGTGATGAAATAAATTACACAAAGTAATGCGCCTGGCTGGGTTTGAACCCGCGACCTACTACTCGTAAGTCGGAGCCGTTACCACTCGGCCACCACTGCTCTTACTAAATTGCGCAATTGTGTGTCAGATTTTTACTGACTAAAAACACACTCCTGTTCCTTCGTTGCCTATCATACCAAGGCCGACTCTTCCTTTCAGAAGCAGACCCTTGGCCCCAGTAGGCTTCGACCCTGCTGGGCCTAGGGGCCCAGCAGGGGCTAGGGGCTATATGTTGTAGCTAAGGCTAAGGCAGACCGTAGGCGGTCTGCCTTAGCCTTAGCTACAACATATGGGACTCCCCATTTTAATTGAAATGCCAACCAAACCATACAGCTATATCTACCACATCAACACCTGATAAAAATAGATATTCGATTATTATTTCTAAAATTATTGTAAGGCGATGTGCAGACTAAAGTTGATACTATTAGGCCATGGGATAATGTTACCCAGTAAAGGGTTGTGGAAGGCAAATGAAAGTTTTTGCTTATAAAGATAATAATAATAATTATTATACATTCTGCAAGTGCACTATTGAATCCGATTCTAATTATATTGGGAATGGGCGCTTAGCTCGTCTTACTTAAGAAAGTGATGAAAACGATGCATAAAACAGCAATATTATCTTTATAATCTTCGACTCCAAGTCAGGAGTCCGTACTGACTATAACAAAGACTATAACCAACAAAGAGTCAAAATTGTCTACAGGACCAACTACATAAAGATTGTCTTGGTTCTGGCTTGTTTTGTGTGTTTAGATCAAGGTCAACAATAATATAATCGGCATATTGAGTTTATATTGCTGGGATAGGCTATGTCTTAAAGTGAGAAATTAGCTTTAGCATGAGAAAATGGACTCAGATGTCACTAGTTATACTAGAAATAAAGAAAACAAAGAAAAAAAAGAAAGAAAAGAAAGAAAAAATAGAAAAGTCACTTGTATTATCTCTAATAGTCAAAATAGTTTAGACTCTAGTGTGTACACCCACCTTTACACAAATAAGTGAGATTTATAGTCAATAAATTGGAATCGTGTGTCGAAATATTATTTATTTACATAGACATAGAGCTTTGATGATTCACATATACATCGATAAGATATTCTCTACACCTAATATCTAGTGTAAATGAGTTCGTTTCGAGAAATTGATGGATTATATTGATATGTCGTTGAGATAGTGTAATTTGATTAATTATTGAATTTGATTAATTAATATTTGGGTCCTATCAATGATTAATTTGGTTATATTCAGGCTTTTAACTCTAAGGAATTAGAATTGTAGATTACCCATGGATTTGTCTATTGATATCTTTATATATATTATTCTTATGTATTATATACATTTAAATAATATTTATAGGTTTATACATTGTCTTTTATGTATAATAGCTATATTAGATCTATGTATAGTCTAGTATACATAGACAAAGTAAAGGGTAGTAGGTTTTCTAGTAAATTCGAAGACATGTGACATCCACCAACACGCACTGGGCCCGCGTGGTGGATTACGGCCCATTCCCTCTCCTAGAGAGGAGGCCTGAGTCCCAACAGTGGGAACATTATAAGGCCGACTATGCTATGCTATGCTATAGTCTAGTATACAATTTTAATCCAATATTTACTTTATTAATTTGCAGTACACCGCAGACTACCCCCCTTTTTCTATTTCAAGTTCTTACAGTCCATCCTAAAGTTGGCTGATAGATATTGCTGTCAGCGATAAGGCCGCTTTTGTACTCATAGATTTAAGTTAGTTTAAAAGTTTTGTTACTTATTTTGGTGTACAATATAGTTTATTCTATTCTTCTGTACGTATATTTTTCACCTAACTTCTCCAATGCATCTTGACCAATTTGTATGAAATTTTGTGAGTGGATCCCTAGATGGTTTGAAAATACAATAGGGCTTTTTAGGTGTGCAGCAATCAGGTTCGCATTTTTTTTTCTGATGTATTCTGCTTTCGGGCAAGACAACATTTATCGGGACCGCGAGTATTAATTACAGGATTCTAGTTACCATATTATATTGATTGGAAATTTCAAATTGTTGACAATATTTCTGTATGTTCCCAATCAAGTTTTGGCTGAAAGAGAACCCTTGGTAGTATTGTAGTGTTGGAAATTGTACATTGATTGTGTGTACATTAAAAAATGGTTTATTTAATATAATTTGTTTTTGTTATCTAAACGAAATAAAATGAAATTTAAATGTTAGAAATTGCTTGAAATTTTGGTTAGAGTTATTAAATTTGGCGAAGCGATCAAATCACGTGAAACCGCTAGTATCAAAATAACTCGTAAGTAATATCACTGTCTATTCTTTGAACAGTTCAAAATTGCATTGGCAATATTCGTCTTCGAAGAAGCCTTTGAAAACGATATCGTTCGTGTTTGACGGTCCAGTTACTGAAATGATGAAAGAAATAGCTATCTGTTTGTAGTCTATGTTTTGTTGATATGTGATACCCTACGTAGCTCCTTGGTAATATATTCACGATTCGAAGGCTCGTAAGAATTCTGAGACCCGTTCACACCATCAATCACTAAATATGTATAGGGTTCAATATATTCAAAAGATCTTTCTGACCCAATTTATATTTTATCTAACACAAGTGACAGTTATAGAACGACGCGGACGGTTCTAAATTAAAATAGTTTATCGCTAAAAGAGATTGCCCAAATTTGTATGTGGATCCGTACCAACTTGCGTCAAACCAAATTTACTCTCAAGAGTATAGTTATTATTGAAATTTTCACTATCTAAATTTTTTTTGTTAATATTTAACCACATTTCTGAGATATTAAAAAAAGTTCGAAAACGCCTGATCATATTTCATAGCAATTTTTTACCGTAGTGATTATTATAATTTGCATTCTATACTATAGGTATGCGTTTTAGGCCAAATTGATGAGTAGTGTATTGCATTATTATTGATATTTAAGCGACAAGTCAGGACCCGGATTCCTTCGCTCCTATATTGTGGCGTTACTTACGCTCAGGCTTTTATCGCGCATGGGTAATATTTTTACGCTATATCTAGGCCTACACTGAAGAACACGATCTTAAGACTGTTAAAAATCGTAATGGTTTAGTCTTTTATTTATTTATAAAGTTATCAAGACCTAAACAAACTTACTACGTGTTTTAGTTCGATTTCTCGAATCAAAAAACGCAATACATCACTTACAGGTTGTGGGTTCTACATTCAGCTACCGAAATGTACAATAAGGTAAGGTTGACTGTAGCCTATCAACATCCTTAGCTGCACCTAGCAACCTAGCCCTAACCATATAGCTACAATATATACGTATATAAATAATAGTGCGGGAAGCCTGTTGCCATGAGACCTAAGGCAACAGACAGAAGGTTTTTTTTTTTTTTTATTCTTGATAGGTTCGCGCTTGACCGCTAACTCACCTGATGGAAAGCGACGATGCGGTCGACGATGGAACGCGCTTACCTAGAAGTAACCTATGAAGAATGAAGAAAAAAAAAGAATGAAGAAGAAGAATGAAGGGTGTATAGGACGGGATTTATCACTGCCGATCCGCAACCTCACGGACCGACCAATAACTAAGGCTGGATAAGGCCAGAGCTATCGGCAATCATTTATAGGCGCAGTAACAGTGAGAGGAGTCGATGGTTTCGTCGTAATGAAACAGCGTTGCTCGTAGCGTAGAAAGAGACTTTATGACATATTCACATCTTATAAATATTAATCTATTTACATTAGTTATTAATGCATTTGTTAGAAACAACTGATGTACCTAGTCGAATTATTTTAGTGACTAATAATTAATATTGAACTCAATTCGGCTTCACCGCCACTTTCTCGCGTGAACATAGGTACTTAACAAGGTAACACAAATAAAGAATTTGTAATTGTTAGTCAGTTAAAACATTTACTTTTAGGGTACATTATTATCAAATCATCGTCATCTTCCTGCCCTTGGCCCATGTTGCTTGAGGTAGGCCCAAAACATTTTTTTCTTCCATTATATCCCCCTCTCCATATATTCACAAGTTTATTCTTTGGCTATATTCTATATAAGTATAACTCTTTGGGTGTGTTCACATCTGGCGAATACGCCGCTAGCGAGCTGCGTGCATGCATTTCAAATTAACGCGCCGTTTCCAAGCCATCACCGTGCCCTTAGCGACGTGCGCGAGCGGCCCGCGCGCTGCTCCTCACGCCCGCAGAAAGCAAAATGGAAATGTATGCCCGCGAATTACGCGCCCCGAACGTGCGCCGCGCGCGCCCACTTTACAAACCTTGCCACTTGCAACACTATGAGGTGACTATGAGTCACTATCTCAACATTGTCAATCATTATTATAGACGTATTGAATTAATTATTATTCAATAAAACTACCAGAGCTACTCAAATACAGTACAAAATCATCAAACGATATAAACGTCAGTTTAGCAACAAAATACCAAAATGTCCTAATCAAATTGACAGTGTCAAGTTTTGAGTTTCTAATATACGCAATGTTTACTTTAGAAAATGGTGAGCTAAAATAAAATAATTTAACAGAATTCATTTTTAGCAGTTTAATTATTTTCTACTATATAATCTTATTTACTTAGGTAGCAGCTAAAATTAATTAGGCGAACCATTTATTTATGATCATTGTAAGATTAAAAGCGTTAGCTTTACATACTCTTTGGTCAGATTACGAAAATAACTGGCAACTGTAATCGGAACGTAAAGATCTATGAAATGACGTTATTTTTTTCGGAAGTAGGAATTGTTAATCATTTAATATCATTTTCACGATATTTTTTAATGTGGTTAAAAAAAGCGGTTAAAAATCAGTACATTGTACACAAAAATACAACATTATTTTTGGTATTAATATACTTGTGACGCAATATGGTACGGGAAATGAACATTCTTCTTTATTAAGCCAATTTTATGCAAACGGGTCGAAAGCCTATATTTTTAGTCGTCTATAATGACACCTCCATAGTTGCTATGACAACGGAAAATTATGTCAATAAATAAAGAATAAAGTTATAACTATGAATTTGATTGAGTCCAGTATAAGAAATGGCTTAAATACTACACAGTGAAACAAAAGTTTAAAAGTAACCATTGTTTTTTGCCAGTTGTTCTCCATATGAAATGTTTAATTTGGAACCGTGCACTAGCTTCTGACGTTTTGTAAGAGTCCATGTAGGCCTTTATGAAATAAAATATTTTTAACTGAATAGATGGTCCGTACTTGAAAGCAGCACAAAAAGACTGCTTTTCTCCTTACTTTCTTCATCATCATCATCATTTCAGCCGATAGACGTCCACTGCTGGACATAAGCCTCCCTCAAATGTCGCCACAATGAACGGTCCTGTGCGTCTCTCATCCATTGGATTCCCGCAACCTTCACTAGGTCATCGGTCTACCTTGTAGGGGGCCTTCCAATACTGCGTCTTCCGGTACGCGGTCGCCACACCAGAACCTTTCGGCCCCAACGGCCATCTGTTCTGCGAGCAATGTGCCCTGCCCATTGCCACTCAAGTTAGGCGATTCTTCGGGCTATGTCGGCAACCTTGGTTCTCCTGCGGATACCGTATCTTCATTTCTGATTCGATCACGCAAGGAAACTCCGAGCATAGCCCTTTCCATTGCCCTTTGGGTGAGTTTGAGCCTTCTGATGAGGCCCATTGTGAGCGACCACGTTTCGGAACCATGTGTCATTACTGGCAACACGCACTGGTCATTCGTCCTTACTTTCTTGCCTTAATAATATTAAGTCTCGCGAACGAATTATTCATTGCATCGCTCAATTATCAGGTTAGATCGTGACCATACAAACCGATAAAAAAACAATATACGTATACAAGTATCTGATATCATAAGTGCTAATTGAGATTAGCACTAATGTAATGATATAAATCCACTTAATTTGCTGAGTGTTTTACGGTGGTTTTGCCACCGTCACCGCCACAGTAATATAAAAACTGTAACCGTGAAAGTTCTTGATGAGTATATCATTTGAACTAGTTTTTGACGTACATTAGGTTATTAATAATAATAAGACGTTGTGGTGGGGCTTGCGCGCTCCAATAAACCCTAGGTCTGTGTCGGTAGCGTATGCTTTGCCGTAACATGCCTAGAGTGAGGGGCCAGACTAAGAGTGGTACAATCCGAAGGGCAGTTTCGTGGCAAACTGTTGGGCATTAGCGACCTCACGGACCCGATCTCCCGGGAGAATTCTTGTTCTTCATCTCCGGCTTGCCTTTATTGGCCGGCCGTAGTGAACACTGACGAGGAACAGAGCTCCCACCTCTCTCTTGCCTTTATTGGCTGACTTGAGTTGAGATTCGCAAGAGCAAACGTGTACGGGAGAAGGATGTATAATCCAGTAAGGTGCTGGTATGGATCTTGACCGTACTTCCGGGCTTGCCCTGCTAGCCGTGGTATACCTCTCCAGTCCTCAAGCACTTCAGGTTATGTTGCCCTCTTGTTGCTACGTCACTTCGTGCTAGCGACCATTTTTGGGGGCCCATTTGTTGTGGATGTGTTGCCGTAGATAAATACTAGGCCAAATTTATACTTATAAGATTAACTAGCTGACTTAGGAAATGTTGTTCTGCCACATCAATTATCAAAAAAAAAGGGGAGGCGGAAATAGCCTACGACCTATTCACAGATCTATCAAACATACACAAAAATTTCATGAAAATCGTTCAAACCATTTCGGAAGAGTTTAGATTATACAGTAAAAAGTTTGTTTGGTTGAACCCGCTAATCTCAGGAACGACTGGTTCAAATTGGACCATTTATAAAGAAAGGCTAACATAATGTTAACGTCTCTGGGAACAGACACAAAATAATATGTATTATAAAAAATATAGTCACCAATCTATCGATCATCGAAATTAATCGACGCAGTCAATTGATATAGTAAAAACTGTCGATCAAAATTGACAGGTCTATTCTGTCATCGTTCAACGTTGACTGATCCGTTCTGCCATCGATCGATCAATATTGTCAAGAGTTCATTGCAATTTGAAATTTGTGAGACTGTATTATGCTGTACTGTTTGTGTTTGTTGTGTGTCTGTATTTGTTTGTGTTCTGTTTGTGTGTATGTGTGCCAAATAAAATATTTTTCTTTCTTTCTTTTTTCTTTTCTTTTTTTACAATCTAAGGGTAGGTACAAAATAAAGTCCTACTTACTACCTCTTGAGCCTAAATTCTGACAAAGTTATAAAGTCTTCTTGAAGATCCTGATGACATTCTCTATAGTAGGACTGGTACCTAAGTATTGTGAGAATCATACTCTGATAGGTAGGTCTCGGTTCCCGGGATGTGATCGAGCTGAAATCAAATTATACATCGTGGTAATCATTTATATTTTTGGTCTTCAAAAAATATTACATTTACCACCATAAATAGAAAAGAAAAGAAAGAAAAAGAGTTTATTCATGTCAAACATGGCGCATACCTTAAAAATAAAAACAAATAACAACAACGACATATAGTATAAGTGGTAGGATATGCGTCACATCCGCGCAAAACGGCCAGCGCTCAGCAAAATGCTCGGGCTCGTGTAAGACAGAGCCTCAGCGCCGATTTTCAGCAACAGCCGTCGTCGACGGTGAGACGTTGAAGTGAAAAATCATTTCAATTCACAAACTAAAAACAATTCTTTCATCTATAAATTTTAAAACATATTCTATGCAAAATCCTTAAAAGTACATCAGTCCGCCAGCTAATATAAAAAACCAGTGCGATCTCCTTCTATACCACAGTATTGTTTATTTCCTCAGGATCTTTGTAGCGGGAATTGCATGAATTGATTCCGCCATCTCCTTTTTACCATCGGGCGACCCGACGTACGGCTAGTATCCACCCTTACGTTGTTGAAACTTCAACGGTCCGGACTAAGCGTTTCGCTTCGTCGTTTATACTGCGTACGTCGAAGGACTGGAACAATTTGCCTGATCTTCCCGTCCAAATATAAATAGGCTCTTATTAAACTAGTGCGCCTCACTATCAATGATTGCATCACTGCTTACCATCAGGTGGGATCGCAGTCTAGCACTGGTTTATATCAATTTAAAAAAAAAATAGTTTAAAGTTAATTGTACGTTATAAATATGAATTATTAGTTGTCAAATTGTATAGAGAAAAGCTATCAAGCTGAACGATGCGAGTGATTTTTGTAACAATACAAAAAATACTTTCATGACAGAAAAATCAGACGTGTTTAAGCCCTTTCTATCATGTCTGATCCCCATAGTACCTAAGAACAGAAAGATTATAAGCAATGCTTTTTAACTGGACTACAAATGTAATTGCCGACTGCAAAACTACAGGATTGTGCTATACTTTTACATTAACTTTGTCTCTGGGGATAAGCGCAATGCGGTGTCTAGGCTTATAGGTATTTGTTTCAACAAATTTACGAGAGCTCTAGAGACTGAAAAACTGATAATAACAACATTATTCATTCTCCACGATATCTGAAATTCAAATGCTAATCTAACTACAAATGAAATTACGTTTTTCTAAAAAAAAACATTCATTATTTGCCAAAAAAATAACAATTTCTAACTCTCGCGCCAAAATTGTTGGCCATTAATTATTATGTATACTACGTTTGGGTTCAAAAAAGTTTATTAGACTTCTAATTTTTTCAAAACAAAAAGAGTAACGTAATCCCTAGCCTTATTTGAGAATTTATCTTTTAAATTTTATCTTGGCCAAATGAAGTTTGCCCAAATTTGCTCAGATAACATCACGTTTTACGATTTCTGTTTTTAGCTTGTCCTAATTTGTGTCTAAAGTTGATTTAATCTGATACTTTGGGTCAATGTTTTAACCTAAGCTAAGATGATATCTATATAGACAAATAATCTATATATATAAAAATGAATAGCTGTTCATTAGTCTCGCTAAAACTCCAAAACGGCTGGACCGATTTGGCTAATTTTGGTATTGAAATATTCGAGATAGTCCAGGGAAGGTTTAAACGTTAAGAAAAATTGGAAAAAATCACGCGCGCCTCAGGGAGATGTCAGCAAACCGTAGGGGCCCAGCAGGGTCGAAGCCTACTGAGACCATGGGTTCGCATCTGAAAGTAACGCAAGGCAAAGAAGGAACATACGTGGGTTTTAGTCAGTAAAAGTCTGACACGCCCTCCCGCTCCACCCTAGAGCGAGAGAAGTCATTAGATTATTTCCCACCTAAAAAAAATCTCCACACCCAATTTTTTCTTTGATACTTTATGCCAAAACAACGTTTACTGGGTCAGTTAGTATCTCTATATTTTTCTATCACCTAGAATAGAAATCTTCTTAGCTTATTGCCTAAGCTATGATATTAAGATATTAAACAAAATAATGTATAGACATTCCTTCGAATCTGTTTTTAGGGTTCCGTAGCCAAATGGCAAAAAACGGAACCCTTATAGATTCGTCATGTCTGTCTGTCTGTCTGTCTGTCTGTCCATCCGTATGTCATAGTCACTTTTTTCCGAAACTATAAGAACTATACTGTTGAAACTTGGTAAGTAGATGTATTCTGTGAACCGCATTAAGATTTTCACACAAAAATGAGAGCTGAAACTGAAATTCATTTTTTTTTTTCATCAAAGCCTTGCTTGTGGGATATCTATGGATAGGTCTTCAAAAATGATATTGAGGTTTCTAATATATTTTTTTTCCAAACTAAAAGAGACACTTCCAAAATGGTAAAATGTATCCCCCCCCCTGTAACTTCTATAATAAGAGAATGATAAAACTAAAAAAAATATATGATGTACATTACCATGCAAACTTCCACCGAAAATTGGTTTGAACGAGATCTAGTAAGTGGTTTTTTTTTTAATACGTCATAAATCGTAAACCGCAATTTACCTTAATTTAAAGTTTGTACGGAACCCTCAGTGCGCGAGTGCGACTCGCATTTGCCCAGTTTTTTATGAAAGTAAATTTCACAATCTATATTGTGAAATCTCATTTCACAAAAAACCATAACTTTGATTATATTTTATTTATTTTCTTCTAACTTAGCGTGTAGGCTCTTAAAACCCCTTCTTAAAAGATTAAAAGGCAATATAACCTCTTTGTAAGGTTCCATATCTCATAAGGAAAAAACGAAACCCTTACAGGATCTCTTTGTTGTCCGTCTGACTATCTGTCTGCGGTCCCTTGAAGCTGGGAAAAAATCAAACTTCTGAGTTAACGAAAAAAAAAAAGAAAAAAGGTGTATTCGACGCTCTCAAGGGAATCAAATTTCATAGGTTTTCCCGTTGACCTAGAATCCTGAAATTTAGCATGAGGCATAGTCTTATAACACAAATATAAGAAAAAAATCTTAAAACTGTAAATTTGTAGTTAAGATTCGGAAAAATCTTTGTCACTCAATTTGGGAATTGAACTGTTTTCATAGGTAAGTTTATACGGAACCCTCGGTGCGCGAGTCCGACTCGCACTTGCTTGTTTTTTTTTTTCCAAGGATATATAATTAGGTAGGGGCCTTAAGGGGGACATCTGACACGCCGAAACCTCACTTGCATCATTTAACGTAGGTGGGACTTCGGAATTCGGACTCAGTATAGGGACTCTGCTAGCCCACCAGACTCTAGGGAAAATGGCGGCACTGTGATCACGTACTGCCATGCACAACGAGGTTCAGACCACTTTAGTCTCCTTAGAGACATCCTTGAGGATACTGCAAACGTCTATTTAAAACCTATTAGTGTACATGCTCTATGAGGTGTTAAACAGAGGGGTTCCGGGGTGGTCTTTTAAGAGATAACGGGACCCATGATGATGGAGGGGTACTCCCTTTCTTCTCCTAAAATTGTTTGTCCGAAAATCATTATCCATAACACGTTTGCTATAAACTTCAGTAACCATAATGTTCAAAATCCCGAAATTTGGTTTAACATAATTCTCTTTAGTTCTAAAAGTATTCTGTCATAATATCGAGTACTATAATAATTGAATCTCCTAATTTTACATGACCTAAAATCATATATCCTAAGTTTTGTGTTAAATAATGTGAATTTCGAATGTTCATTTATACTAAATTTTTTAGTCCTAAAACATTTGCTAAAAATTAGGTTTTAGTGACAGAAACGAATCGCTGCAAATCCGACTCCACGCAGTCTTGTCTGCCCTACCCCTAGAGTGTAATTTAAAATCGCGAGGAACCGCCGGGGCCCCGGAGCGCCGGAGCCGTGACAGAAACCATGCCTGCTGCATGTTTGCCTGCATGCTGCATGCTTGCTTGCATGCTGCATGCTGCGTGCTTGCTTGCATGCTGCATGTTTGCTTGCATGCTGCATGCTTACCTGCTTACAAAAATCACATGTTCACAATCAACTGCTTTATTAAGTACATGAATAATATATTTATTTATGTATAATAAAAAATTATAATGCAAAATCAGATATTTTTTAATTACATATAACAAAATGATATGAATATGAATGATTGGAATTTAGGACTTAGAACTTTTATTGAAAACGGTTAATGTATATCTTTTGTATATTATTGATCGTAATATTTATGACAAACGGATTTAGGACATATTATATTTAGGGATTTCAATTTTATAGCATGTGATATTATGTGATATTAAGTTCGGGCAAGTTATCATTCGGACAAATGATGATTAGGACAAAAAAAGTTATGGCACTTTAAATTATGGATAAAAAAGTTAGGTGACACAATAGAGAACCTTTATTTTTACTATGTATATGTTTTTTCACCCATTTTTTCTTTGTATTGTTTTTTTTTTTCAAAATCGCATTGGGCTCTGGTTTAGGCACTTGTCCGGAGCGAGGGGAAATGGCAGGCGGCCACGCCCCTGCCAATGTGACGCTGATCCCAACTACCAGCCACGATAGACGTGGGCTTCTACCAAAGGGTAGGTCACCATACGCGGTCTTCCAGTAACTGTCCGGACCAAAAGGCCAAGTCTTCGACAGCGCATAGTGCTCCACGCACTATTTATTCGAAGAGATGTCAGCAATCCGTAGGGGCCCAACAGGGCCGGTGCCAGTAAAGGCTGTGGAAATTTTCTGAAAAAGAAACTCCTAGAACACAAAAGACTACTGAACAGGTGTGGTTTTAGTCAGTAAAAGTCTGATACGCCCTCCTACTCCACCCGAAAGCGAAAGAAGTCATTGGATGATCACTCGCCTCAAGAAAAAAAGATTAGGACTGGACCCGATATTTAAACGACTCACTAACCGTGTCGTTACAACATTGCCATCAACGACTCGTGTTACGAATATTTTGTCGTAAATAAAAACTTTTTATGACGTGCGAGCAAAAAACAGTGTTGAGTGATATTCTTATTGACACGAAAACAAATGAATATCTATTACGATCGTCTTTTATTGTTTGTGAGTCACGAGTTTCCGCCGTGAAGATTTTTTTTGCTTTTGTTTTTAGGGAAACCCTGAGTTTGATGTATTGTATTTCTTCTATGCAATTATTATAAAGAGTTAAAATTGTTTGAAACTTTTTACGAAAAACTAACCACTTACGAAAATCATTTAGTAGACGTATGACACTAGGACGCGGGATTTTTTTATGGAACGAAAAGGGCAACTAAAGTAACACAGGTGGGTTAAAGTTGACCAAACTCTGGTCTGACACTCTCTCTTGCTCCACCCAGACCGGAATAAATTATTTGATGGCTTCCTATTCAAAAAAAGACGTCATTAACTTCATTAGATACCCAGCGACGGGTTATCTCTGTTAGTTTGTCATCCCAGCCGGCATCCTCTTTATGCTAGCAAAGGAAGCGGCCCTCACGCCCCAGCCGCCGGGATCCCGATCCCGATTTCCAGCCACCGTTGGCGCGGCTTACGGACGGTAAGCTATAAGTAGCTCGCCGTCTGACCACACGGTAATCGTCCGGATCGAATCTAAGTGGTGGATGGCGCGTAGTGTTTCACGCGCGTTTCAAGGTCAGCAAATCGTAGGGGCCCAGTAGCGTCGAAGACTACTGGAGCCAGTCATGAAATACAAAGGGCATCTGAAGTAACAGATCAGTAATAGTCTGCCACTCTCTTTTGCTCCACCAAGACCAAGAGAAGTTGTTTGATAATTTTCCACCTTAAAAAAATATCTCCTTTACCTACTTGCTTTCATACTCAAAACTATTCTCACAATATTTCAGAAATACTTATAGGTACATATTCGAATTTTCTATAGTTCACAGTACCATTAATATTTCGAACTACGCAGAAACTAGAACCTGAATCTGACTGACATATCGAATACTTTGAAGTTTCGAATAGTTCGAGACACAATCGATATGGTCATACAAAACCATTTATAATCAGACACTATCTATGCTCTTGTCAGTTAGCATTCATTCATTATTGTAGACTTAGTATCTCTATTGGCAGTTAATAGTATTTAATCAATAGGGAGTCGATAGAGATGGGTATATGAGGTTTTAGTAAGAGTAAAGGAGATGGAGATGTTGGTGAGAGATATAAGATTAAAAAGTTAATTTGGATTTAGGAATTTAATAGCTGCTTCCAGGGGCTTTGCCCGCGTGATTATAGAAAATTATCCTAAGGGAACATACTCGCAATAGAAAGTATGCTATGGGCTAATTCTAGGATGTGGTCTACCAATGTGGTGACCATACGGTTGCAAACCAACGTCCCAACCAAGGTGACCTTGCTAGTTTCAATCCGTGTAGACAGCAGTTGTAATCCATGACCTTCAACGCCCTTGGTTGGGAGGCGCGTTTTGGCCACCAAACGTGTTGGCGCGTGGTTTACATCCATGTAGCCGCAACACAAACCAAACACATAAACCAAGGTCACCTTGGTTGGAACGCTAGTTTCAACAACCGTCTGGTCATCCCTTTAGTTTCATCGACATTCATTAGTCGATCGAGCGTAAAGAAGAAACAGTTACACACTTTCGCATGTATAATACCTATTAGTGGGATTGTAATTTGATATTGGAACGTTTATATTTTAAAGTAATTTGTTTTTTTTTTAATTCATATTTGTGAGAGCAGTAGTGGCCGAGTGGTAACGGCCCTGACTTACGAGTTGTAGATCGCGGGTTCAAACCCAGCCAGGCTCATTACTTTGTGTAATTTATTTCATCACCACTGCTCTCAAAACGGTGAAGGAAAACATCGTGAGGAAACCGGAATGTCCTAGAACAAAAAATTCGAAGACACACCAATTTACATTGGACGCACGTGGTGGATTACGGCTCATTCCCTCTCCTAGAGAGAGGAGGCCTGAGTCCCGGCAGTGGGAACATTAAAAGGCTGATTATGCTTATGCTTCGTATTTGTATATGACAGTAACGTGTTTTCGTATTATTGAAAACAAGTCGCATACAATATTACAAGAAGTTAGTGTAATAAAAAATTGCTATAGCTAAGATAGTACGATTATGACATAGATCCGATAACCTTATCATGAAAAGTGCCTTACAATGGCCTAAAAAAAAAGTGGCAAAGATAGCTAATAACTTAAATGACTAATGTTTGAAAAGACATTCGAAACTTAGCCTTACAGACGACGATACTTACTAGCGAAGTGAATGGCGCCAAAATATTAAAAAAGCCTACTCCACGTTATAGGAAAAGGCGAGGGCTTTGTTTAGTACAAATACAGGCCTTTAAGGTCGCAGACAACGCGGCAAAGATTTATTTATTTTCATTCTCGCAGTTTTTAATTTATTTCTTCTTCTCAGCAGATTACTTTTATTACCATATAAATGTATAAGTATGTTTATTAGTTATCTAGTACTTATAGCACAAGCTCTGCTTAGTTTGAAACTAGATGGCGTTGTGTGAAAGTTGTGAAATATTATTATTATGGAAAATATTCTTATTTGGCTAGTTTTTAGCTACATTAACGGCCAAGAGGCCAAGCCAAGTCAATGTAGCGTGTGTGTAGTGGGTGTAGAGTGGATGTTATGAGGAGGAGAAATTTCATTTTCCTCTATCTTATTATTATTATTAAATCTGCCCGAGCGGATGATTAAAATTTTGACAGAAATTGTGTGGAAAATCAAAACAATATTCACATAGAACAATCGACTAAGGCATGATTTTTTCAATTTACTACGGTATTAGATATCTTTATGAGTAGCAATAAATATTGTACAGCGCCCACCTTGCGTTGACACTAAGCTTTTATATGACACAATTGAAAGTACTACACACAACAGTTGAAAGTACTACGACAGAAATGTTTAATACACTTGTGCAAAGGTAGATTTTGGTTAAGGCGCAGCTTCATTGCTGCTCACGGCACGCTACACACGTGCAGTGTTTTGTAACTGTGCTACCTGGTGTAAGAACCATAACACCTATCTTTCCTTACTTTACGAAAAATGGTTCAGGCTGAATTTGACCGTCCATTAGAATTAAGAGTCAGAGAATTTGTAGAATATGTGCTAATGAGCTAACATTAACACATATTACGAATAATTTTAAGTAATAGCCGTGCTTTTAAGTGCATAAAACTGAATTTCCTTCGACCTGGTTTTATAGGGATCCCAAAGCCTTACATTGCAAATATAAGTAAGTACCCACCTAACTTCGCTTTGACGCAATGATGGGCAACAACGTAACTGATGAGCTGGCCAGGCGGGGATCTAATGCGGTGGTTTTTGGACCCGAAGAACCCATCGTACGAAAACCCTTTTCTCAGTAGGCACGGCGTAGCGGCTACAAGAATACACCAACACACAAGCGTAAAAGAGGTGGTACTTGGCACCGGGCTGCAGGCAAGTTTATTTTTATTTATTTTTTTCGGGTGGGAAAATCATCTAATGACATCCCCCGCTCTTGGGCGGAGCGGGAGATAGTGTCGGACTTTTACTGACTAAAAACCCACTTCTGTTCCTTCTTTGCCATTTTTTCAGAGTCCCGGGGATTACTTTCGCATCACCCATGGCCCCAGTAGGCCTCGACCCTGCTGGGCCCCTACGGTTGCTGACATCTCCTTGAGGCCTGCGTGGAACACTACGCGCCGTCGACGACTTGGGCTCGGTCCGGTTGATTACCGGACAGTCGGACGACGAGTTACTTATAGCTTACCTTTTTTTTTTTGGCTGCAGGCAAGTTAAAAAAGCCATGCCACGTTTAAATAGAACCCTAACCAGAAACCCTCTGCGACTGGACAGAGGTAGCCCATGCCTGGTGGGGGACACTGCCCACTAAATAAGCACGTCCACACAACGAGTATCACGGACAGTTCTCTGTGCAAAGTATGCATGAAGTGGAAAGAAACTAACGCATACGTGCTCTTTGAGTGCACAGTGAAAAACGAACGCTGGGAGCACTAAATTCGCTCATAGACGCTCTGAGTAACCGGCAAGGACTCATCCGCTCTTGGAAAGAGATGGGCTAGTTCAAATAAAGGACGCCAAGATCTACGTACAATGATCCATTGAGGAGTGCGGAAATCAGACCGCAAAAATAAGATAGGAAGATAACTTCGCTTAATATAAAAACAAAGGCTTGTTCATCTATTGTAACGATGGCAAACAAATGAACGGGCCAGTAAACGTGCATACACTTTCCGTGCACATGCTAGGCAGCCATAAATTTGTGCTTTTACTCCAAGTCTGGTATTGCGCCAAATCTCTTACATGCGGTGCAGCCTTACAATGTGACCGATGAGTTTCTGACGACCAACCTCATGATTGATGATCTTGTAAGACTAAACCTCTAACGACTGGTACAAACTCATAGCAACGATAAAATATAATAGATCTCTATTGAATTAACTAGAGGACGACAATAAAGAATGTTATGGGCAATTTGGCAAAAAAGCTTGAAAACACGAAGTTTAATGACCTGTGTCACTATTTTCGGAAGATATCTTTAGAAACAGTGGAATGCAATAGGAACGTTTTTTTTTTGGCAACTATTGGTTTTGCATCTTAGCCACTAATTACAATGAAAAATCTACGAGTGTTTTTTTTTACTTTTACCGACTAAAACCCACTCTCACTAACCGTCGAAGTTTTGCGTCCTAAGACCCCGGGGTCCCCTTTTAGCCATGGCCCAAGTAGGCTTCGGCCCTGCTGGAACCAAACGGTTAAAAAAAATCTGTCAGTTGAGCGTAACGAAAATATTTGGTATAAAACCAATGACAGTAATAATGCCTAAAACAAAGCACACCGTGGGCGTTTTGAAACAAACGTAATTTAGATGTGAGAAAGAGATGGAACTATAGAGGATGAATAGCACCATTTCATTCTTACAACGGATTCATGTTGGTAATGACACGCCATAGAAGGAAGGCAGTTCAACTTAATCGCTTGCTGCACGCTAATATCGAAAATCCAATAGTGCAATAATAAATAATACTTAGGGTATCGCCTACACGTATAATGGTCCATCACGAACTGAGTGTGGAAAGCAAACTCCAATAGAGCGATAGAATATTCCCTAGTGTGAGTAAAATTGGCATGAATATTCTAATTGTTTGCATAAACTAGATTGATCTCGTACCAGCCTCATCCAAACTCTATATAAAACGTATCAATTAAATCTTCAATCAATTTTCAATTAATATCCGTAATCTAGTTCAATATGCACTTAATAACAAAACGACCGCATAATCTCGGCACGTTATTGGTTAATGGAAATCATCACGGCATAATCTCGGCTTGCTATTGGTCAGTCTACATTCTCTTTGAATTCATTGCTTGCGGTACCTATTATCAACCGTTTAAATTAATTGGTAATTTATAAAATTAATAGCTTTTAAACGTCCAGATTGTCCCACGATTTATAGTAATTGAGAAAAATAAAGCACTAAAGGAATGAAGGAATGTTTTAGTTTCTTTGTTTGTGTGAAGAAAAAATAGGTTCATTACCTATTAGTTTAATTCTGACATGAACAATAAATATAATTTTTAAAATCTTGAAAAAAAATTGGTTTACTTTCCTCTGTTCTGTGTTGTTTGGTTCATATGGAGAGGAGAACTATTTTAGTGCTTTTTAAAATATCAAAGCGACTGTATTACTCTTACAGTAAATACATTGCTCTTTAACCACTACCTAATTTTAACGCACAGTAACTGGACAAGCAATGTAAAAATAACATAACAATACTTTATCAGTGTGGTGTATTTCATAATACGGCCGCTGTTAGTTGCGAGTTAATGATGTGCCTGTATGATCTACTAATGTAGACTATCGACCATAATATCGATTGGTTGGATATCCGAAGTGAAATAATGTAAATATTTTTATTTATTTTGATTATTTTACTAGCACTATTAATATTGGTCACAAAGTATACTTTTAATTCGTTAGTCCTAAATTTATTATATAAAAAATATAAATACCTAGCAATAGTAGTACACTGTAACACTATTATTATTATATTTTAATCACTATCATAATTTCAGCCGAAAGACGTCCACTGTTGGACATAGGCACCCCCAAGTGTCGCCACAACGAACGGTCTTGTGCGTCAAAAATATTACCCACGGACCGACTTCGTTAAGTATTGCTTAAACTTGAAGATCAGCCCTTACAGCGTTCCGGCCTTACGGCATATTACGTTATCTCCATTTCACGACCTAAACTGAACTGTTAAAGAGATGGAGCAGCGAGAATATAGGGTGTATATGTATCCTCATTCTCGCACGCACGACAGACACTTTAACATGTCACAGTAAGGCTGATTTTACAACTAAGCTTCTTCCCGTCCGACCATCGCAGCGCCTCACCATCAACGATTGCATCACTGCTTACCATCAGTGGGATCGTAGTCAAGCACTAGTTTATATCTAATAAAAAAAAATATGCCACGAGCTCCCATTAAGTCTTTAAAATCCTCAGAGGGCTTAGCCAAGTTGATAATCAACAATCGTTAACGCTAGTAGAAAACTTCAAATGTATGGGAATGACATCATCTCAATGCTAAGTCACGTGGTCAGAACAAAGGAATTGAAGGCGTTACCGGCTGTAGAAAGAGATTCGAAACAAAACAGTCGTAACTTGGCTAGGCCTACTGATATCGTAAAAGTCGGTCAATACCGAAAACTTAAACTGATAAAATTGAAGATTACAAACAATTGAAGCATCAAATATCAGTAAAATAGTGCAGTTATCTTTAGAAGTCATTAAAACAAATTACCGATTGTCATCGCATACAATAATAGAATTTATAACGGCACAACTGATATTTATTCCTGCATTCTAAATGATCATGTACCGATGCGTAATACCAACAAACTTGAATACTAGATCATCTCGTAGATGATTACTCACTGTTTTTGCACTTATATTTTCTACATCTGCTGTTATAGTGTTCATGTTATCAAAAGCTAAAATTTTAGGTTATTTTTTTTCTTACTTTTTAGGTGGGAAATCACCCAATGACTTCTCTCACTCGTGGACGGAGCGAGAGAAGCATTGGTGGCTTGGTGTGTCAGAATTTTACTTACTAAAATAAAATCCAATTCTATGTTCCTTCTTTGCCTTCATTCCAGGGCCCCGGGGTCCTGTTTCGCACAACCCATGACCCCAGTAGGCTTCGATTCTACTGGGGCTTTACAGTTTTGCTGACATCTCCTTGAGGCGTGCGTGGAACACTACGCGCCAATCGACGACTCGGTCCAGACGACTACCGGACGGCCCACGCCTACGGTTGCTGGAAATAAGAGTCGGGGCACGGCGGCTGGGGAGTAAGGAAGTCCGTTCCCTCACGCGTGCGGCCACCTCCTTCACCGACCGCTTGCCATTCCTCCTCGCTCCGGACCGGCGCATTTTATTTAAATCCGCCATCCATATAATTATTGTGGTCATGTTGTCAAAAGCCAGAATTCTAGGTGCAATTCCAAGTTAAGCTTCATGGAAAATTTAGTAGTGGTATAATGGAAACTTCCTTCTTTAATTATGTTTTCATCTGATTCATGGGCGTTTCTAATTTGTCTTATTATCAAAACAGGTTTTCTTACGTATTCTATGTTTTTGTTATTACGATAATTTGCCTAGTGGTACTTAAAGTTTGATGGGGTACAAGCGGGACTGAGTCTTTACCAATTGATGCCTTAGTGGCGTTAGGTTGTTTCACTGTGTTGGCAAACAAATCATCACAGACCAAATTGAAAACATACGTAGTAAATTAAAGAAAGAAAGACAGAAAGAAAAAGAGTGTATTTAAGTCAAACATGGCGCATACTTTAAAAATAAAAACAAATAACAATAACAACTTATATTATAAGTGGCAGGATATGCGTCACATCCGAGCAAAACGGCCAGCGCTCAGCAAAATGCTGGGGCTCGTGTAAGACAGAGCCTTAGCGCATTTGCAGCACCAGCCGTCGTCGACGGTGAGATGTTGATCGGCCAGCAAGGATTACATATTATATACTTAAAATCACTTAGAATAAACAAACCAAAAACATAATTAACAATATGGCCATTACATATACGTAAAAGGGGTACAAAAAAAAACAACAAAACACAGTTGGCAAAAAAGCATTGACGTAGTCGATTATTCTAAACGATCGATAAACAATCGAACTTAAAACGAGAATTGTCAATACGCAGTCACAAAGTCACATTTTGAGACTGTGGTAACAAAAAAAGATGACTGATCGATGGATCACAGCGGCAAGAGGTTACGTAATTTAAGTAAAAATCTAGATTCCTGACCTACGCAACTTACGCAATCGATTTGTGTACGTAAATGTGTTGTTGGGTGAAATTGAGTTGTTGAGTTCAAGTGAGTAGCATCATAAGAGTGAAGTTTGAGTGCACTTAGATGCGATTAAATAACGTTTTTTTAACGTTATTCTGCGCGATTTTTTGAAAGAGTCACTGCGGCCCCTAGAACAAGGAATGGGCTACTGAAGGAATGCAAGTGCCACAAGTGGATTTAAGCTGGTACAAAACTGACACTCTCTCACTTTACTGAAAGCGGGAAGAAGCGGGGAGAAGCTATTGGACGATTTCTGAAAAAAAAAACCAGGCATGTGCTCGTCAGACTCGCGCACTGAGGTTTCCGTACAAACTTACCTATGAAAACAGTTCAATTCCAGAATTGAGTTACGAAGATATTTCCGAATCGCAATAAAAGGTTTTTTTGTGACGTAACATTGAATTTACAGTTTTAAGATTTTTTCCTATATTTGTGCTATGAGACCTTGCCTCATGCCAAATTTCAGGATTGTAGTCAATCAAAATATTTATTTACGTGTTTTGCAACATAAACGGGCGTATCTTGTTTTTCGCTAACTCAGAAAGTTTGATTTTTTCACAGCTTTAAGGGACAGCAGACCGGTTTTAATTTCAACTCGATACTTCTACACGTTCCCGTAATTAAGGGTCTTGACAGACAGACCGACGGACAACAAAGTGATCCTATAAGGGTTTTGTGTTTCTTCTTCTTTAGGTACGGAACCCTAAAAATGGCTAGCAATAAAAAAATAAAACCACTTAAAAAAAAATACAGTCTAGGATACATCTTGTAATAAATCTTATCTGACCTAACATAATATTTTTTCACATGCATAAAAACAATAGCTATACGAGTATATGCAACATTAATCAGTTCTTTGACTCATACTACAGCTATATTTACTACGTTACACCCATTAACTTAATGATCTATTCTTCTCATTCTCATTTTACCCGACTTCAAAACAGGAAGCATTTGAAGTCGACTAAATGCTTTTTTTTTGTATTTTGATCAGCGATATCTTTGCCAGTAACTCCTAATTTTATTTGGTCATTATTGTAGGTACCTTACCAGAGAACTACTACTTGGTTTTAATTGCAGCACTTTATAGCAACAATAGAGTGAAAAAAAATAGTGTTAACATGATTTTTTGGAGATTTAGTATAAAAAATAGGGCAAGTGCGAGTCGGGTTCCGCACAAACTTACCTATGAAAACAGTTCAATTCCCGAATTCAGTTACGAACATTTTTCCGAATTGTAAAAAAAGTCTTTTTTGTGACATAACAACAAATTTACAGTTTTCAGATTTTTTTCTATACCTATACTATAAGAACTTGCTTTAATTAAGCAAAATTTCAGGATTCTGGGTCAACGGAAAGTACCCTATGAGTTTTAATTTTCTCGTGAGTGTCGAAAGACACGTTTTTTGCGACATAAACAGCCGTATCTTTTTTTTTCGTTAATTTAGAAATTTAATTTTTTCACAGCTTCAAGGGACCGCAGATTTGAGTATACGGTTTTAATTTCAACTTGATACCTCCACGCGTTCCCGAGATAAAGGGTCTTGACAGACAGACAGACAGAGACGGACGGACAACAAAGTGATCCTATAAGGGTTCCGTTTTTTCCTTTTTAGGTACGGAACCCTAAAAAGAACTACAAAAATGCTGTCAACTCTCTGTTTAGTTTGAACATGTATTGTAAATACAGTAATAATAGTTGTCATCTTAAAACTACATGGTAATAATGTGTTGTAGAATTTGCATTCCCTTTATCCTTGCGTGTTTGTGAAGGCCGATATTCGGCTGCTTGCCTCTTCCGTTACGCTTCTGACTACACAAAATCATTTCCATATCTATAGAAAGACGTTAGACATCATTCATCTGGTTCTAGAAAAAATCTGTATCCACTTAGCTTTTAGGTATTTTTGAAAGGTTTGACCAGACATAAAAAAATGTACACTTACTCGAAAACCTGTTGTTATCCCTACCGTTTTAGATACGCAATTTATTGTTTTTCACCTTAGTGCGGAAAAGTTCGTGAACTCACTCCAGTCACAATTTATTCATCATCATCATTTCATTCGAAAGACGTTGGACATAGGCCGGTCCCAAGTGTCGCCACAATGAACGGTCCTGTGCGTCTCGCATCCATCGGATTCCCGCAACCCTTACTAGCTCATCGGTCCACTTTGTAGGAGGCCTTCCAACGCTACGTCTTCCGGTACGTGGTATTGTATTTATTGAATGGCTGGGTGGTAAGCGATCCCTACGAGTCATGCGTCAACCACCGTTTATTTATATATTGGTAAGTCTATTGAAAAACCATTTGATACACGTGGAAATTTGTCACTGCAGCACTCGGCTCCATAACATCCTCGCCTATGGCTCAAACGATATCCACTTCGGTCGTAATGACAAACTTTCTCCATTTGTATCAAAATGAACTATTTCCGGGAAATCGTGACGAGAAAAATAACTGGAGGTTCCATTTCTCGCGTGCTGGTTAAATTCATATATGAGACTTAACAATTTTAAGAGTCATCCTCTACATTTTGATTTTTATTTATTCAAACTTTAGGACCTAGTAACAAACGCAGTACAAAGACGAACTTAATGCCTTAGGCATTTTTTGTTAGTCGACTTTAGGGTGTTGCAAAAACGGAACATACACACATAAATAAAGTTATTATGAGGAGCTAAATATAATTATGTTAACAGAAAGAGGGACCAATTAGTTCAATCAGGTTTCATACTGGCTGAAGTAGCCTTTTCTTTCATGGGGTACTGTTTGAAATGTTATAATAAAATACCTCCCTACATATTAGAACTCAACTTCATGCGATTGTGTTCACGTGCCTTCACCTTACCACACGTTGTGTGATAGTTGTGTAATATTATTATTATTTTTTAATACTTTCTCCGTGCAATTGCAATTCACTCAAAATTTTAAAATGTAATATTAATATGCTGAGATAGGAGCCTTTTTGGTCTCGCACAGGTCATTTATTTTTACCTTTTAGTATTGTTTTCTTTTATTTTTTTTTTATTTTAAGTTAAGTATTTATATATTAAGTAGATACTTTTTATTTTATTGTTGTTTGTCCTGTGCGAGTCTCAAATAAATGTTTTCTTTCTTTCTTTTTTTTCTTGTATTCTTTAAAAACATACTGGTATAATGAAGGAGAAGAATTCCTGAAGAAGTAAACAACAACACAAACATGCATCACACATAACATAAAAAAAAAACCTAACACGCATCACACTATTAACAAATACACTCTACACACTAACTGTTATACTGAACAACTTTTTTTTTTTAATTAGTTTTTCTCATGTCATCTTTCTTTAATTTTAGTTTATAATTATTTTGATTTAGTGTTTTTATTTTATTTTATTATGTTATTAATTGTCTTTATTTTTCAAATAGTGTTTATATACTTGTGACTAAACACACGTGCTAGATACCCGTACAAGTCAACCAACAACCTATGACAGGGGATCGCAACTGACTCTTTTAAACACAGGTTACCTCGTAACCTATCTAGAAGAGCAGCACTGCACCCACTAACTAGTTTATGTAAACATGTGCTGTGTAACACAAAAATGTACCTCAGCTAGTTCTAAATTTATCAATAAATTTATTATTATTATTATTATAATCATATTAATCATATTTTGATAGAATGAATGTGCGATGCGTTGGCCGCTCGATCAAACCGACATTCGATATTTTGAACAGTTGACGTATTGAGTGTTCGTTATATGGAACGTTCGATTTATTAACCATTCGATATAATGAACGTTTGAGTATTTAGGTCTTCGATGTCAAGGGTTCGATTAATTGATATTCAATTATTTGAAATTTGATTTGGCATAGTATGCCCTAACAACTTTGTACCTACAATATTCTGACAAATAATATTCTATACTATTTTAGTATTTAAGTACTTTATTTTTATTTATTTTTATATTTGCACCAAGTACAACACCAGTTTTGTCCAGGTAATCGCTGTCCATTCCAGGTTGATTGTAAAAGAAATAGTGGAATGCAATAAAGCCCTCAGTTTTATAATAATATTAATATTCCACAACTTTTTACAAACTAAGCCGAGCTTGTTGTATGGTACTGATAAATATACTTATGTATCTAAATCTAATCTAAATACATAATTATATTATAGATAAATAAAAAAAGATGCTATAAAACAAGCCACAATGAAATTACTGTTGTACATATTACAGTACTACCACTTTAGGCCCCCCGCGCACTAGGCAGCCTGGCTGCGCAGCCAGGCTGCGACAGCCAGAATATTTGCGCAGCCAGTTATAGCAGCCAATCAACGACTAGTCTAGATCCTTCCGTCGAGCGATATGGACGTGGAAGAACTTATAATTATTGCTTACCTATCTCGTAAAAAACGTAAAACAAAGAAAAGACACTGGATTCATCCTCTTTTTCTAGAAAGACACTCAAAAGGCTTATTCCAAACCTATTTCAAGGAAGTTCGCGCATTCCCAGACCGGTTTTTTAACTACACGACGATGTTAGTGCAATCGTTTATATAATAACCTTTTGGAAAAAATACGAAATTCAATCAATTTCCCGAATAATTTTTTCTGTATCGAAAGTCATCTTATCAAAGTTCGGAACCCCGGAAATACGTCTGGCTGCTACAACTAGTGCGCGGATACTGACGGCAGCCACATACATTCGCCTACACCCGCTCTGGCTGCGGGCAGCCAGCTGGCTGCCGTGCAATCAGGCGCGTTGTATTGGCTGCCGCAGCCAGGAAATCGTGGCTGCCTAGTGCGCGGGCTCCCATACAACGTCATACGTTTTACTGGCTGCTGCAGCCTGGCTGTCGCAGCCAGGCTGCCTGGTGCGCGGGGGGCCTTATATAACCCTTCTTACAGTCGGGTAAAAACTGGTCAAGTGCGAGTCGGACTCACGCCCTGAGGGTTCCGTAAAACTTACCTATGTAAACAGTTCAATTCCCGAATGGAGTTTTGAAGATTTTTCCGATTTGCAATTTTTTTTTTGTTCTGACGTAACAACAAATTTACAGTTTTCAGATTTATTCCTATACCTGTGCTATAAGAACTTGCTTTACGCAAAATTTCAGGATTCTGGGAAATCAATATTCATAGTATACTTCCCCCTTTGAATTTTGATTTCCTCGAGAGTGTCGAAATATACGTTTTTTGAGGCATAAACGGTCGTATCCTTTTTTTTTTCATTAACTTAGAAATTTGATTTTTTCACAGCTTCAAGAGACCGCAGACTTAAATCTATGGTTTTAATTTCAACTCGATACCTTCACACGTTCTCGAGATAAAGGGTCTTGACAGACAGACAAACAGACGGACGGACTACAGAGTGATGATATAAGGGTTCCGTTTTTTTCCATTTGAGGTACGGAACCCTAAAAAATCGATTCTTTCCTTTGTCTATCAATAACTGACATACCAAGACGAATAGCTCGCTTGATGAGTTCATATCACTTTTTAAGCCCGGAAACATTTAAACTTATTTACAAACATCCATCAAAATTGACGTAAACTGGTTATTTTTACGATAAAACCGAGTTTTTTCTTGCAAAGAATCTGGTCATTGTTAATTACGAGGCCGAATAAAAAAATTAAATACAATTTTATATATGGCTATTTGATAATGACCCGGGAAGCACGTATAAGTCTTTTTTTTCTAGTGTACTACAGGAACTATGAGATTTTCTTCCTTCCTTGGAAAACTCAACCAGAAATTAATATACCATTAAGTATTTTTTATTATTTGTACGTCATTCTAGTAATTTTATTTGGGTATATATCCCATAGCTAATCTGTTTTGAGTACCTCTGTTATTATCTATGTGTTTTATTATAGTAGCAGTTTTTTGTTTCTCCATCTTAGGACCCTGGGGTACTAGACTTTTGGAGGGCGTACAACCAGTCGAAGCCAAGCCGCAAAGGCTTATTAAGATTATCTCTGAACGCGTTAAGCAAGTGCACCATAGTGAAGAACTGGAGTTGATGAGTAATTATTGCAACACATGGAAAACATAGATATAATAGGGCTATGGTCTTGAGAGGCTAAAGTGAACTGGTGTCCAAAAATTATATAAAGACTATCGCCACTGCCTAAACAATGATATTAAACAAAACAAAATACATCGATAGAGAGCAGATGGTAGCCCAATGGTTCCAGCCACGACTTACGAGTTGTAGGTCGCGGGTTCAAACCAAGCCAAGCGCATTACTTTGTATAATTTATTTCATCACCACTGCTCTCAATGCGGTAAAGGAAAACATCGTGAGGGATCCGGCTTGTCTTAGAACCGTACAGGAATGGCAGACGGTCGCCTCCTTATCTGAAGCAGTAATTCTAGCATAGGAGATGGCCGCACGCATGAGGGAACGGAAATCCTAACGCCCCAGCCTGCAGCCGCCGAAACCCCTACCTTGACTACCAGCCACGGCAGGTGCGGGCTTGCGGACAATGATCAATGGGTAGCTCATCGTCCAGCCGTCCTGTAATGGTCCGAACCGAGCCAAAGTAGTCGACAGCGCGTACTGTTTCAAATGCTCCTCAAAGAGATGTCAGCAAACCGCATGGACCCAGTAGGGCCAGGTCCCAGAACGCAAAAAGCAACTGAAGAACACAGCTATGGTTTTAGTCAGTAAAAGTCTGACACGCCCTCCTACTTTACCCTAGAGCAGGAGATGTCATTGGATGATTTCCTACTTAAAAAAAAAAACAAAAGTGTACCTCTGTCAGTGGAAAAAATTGACCAATCAGAATAGTATATTTAGAAGTTATCTCATGCAAACTAACAATTGTACTTCTTTATACTATTTGTTTAGATCATAATACTGACCTGTAAACGTCCATTACTGACCGTTGACCCCACAATGACCGCCTGAATGAGCGGACATAGAAAATTGGCCTGGTGACGAATCATACGATCCTATTTCTATGTTTTAGCAAACAGGATGATAAATCACCTACCAACTCTCAATGTGACCTTCTACGATGCCCTTTAACAAATTGGGCTACCAATTTTATTACGGAACACACAGGATGATAGCAGTAAGGCAGTTAAGTATGTAGTTGTAGGTGGAGGCTACAACATTATTAAACCCAATAGTGAAGAAATACAATTGTCATATTTGAATAAATTAACATGTACAATTTTTTTTTGATTTCTTTTCTTGCAATCTGACTTTCTAGACTATAAGCAAATGTGGGTTCTGTTTATCGTTTAGGGTTTTTTTTTAGGTGGAAAATCATCTAATGACTTCTTGCGCCCTAAGGCGGAGCTAAAGGGCGAGTCAGACTTTTACTAACTAAAACCCACTCCGATGTTTCTTTTTGTGTTCCAGGACTCCTGGTTTTCCTTTCAGAAGCTAACCCATGGCTCCAATTGGCTTCAACACTGCTGAGCCCCTACGGTTTTGCTGACATCAGGGCACACCTCTACCGTATGCTCCAGCGTGTCCTGTGGGTGGTCCACACAATGATGACACCCGGGCGTTTCTTCCGCACGAATCCAGTGCAGGAACTTCCCAAACTTACCATGTCCGGTGAGGAACTCCGTCATGCGGAAGGTGAGGATGCCGTGACGTCTTTCCAGCCACTCTTTAAAGAGATGACTTACCACCTTGATTATGGCGTGCCCATATCGTTTAAAGTACTGCACCCATTAGAGCCAGCCCTCGTAATTAGTGGATCTCAGACTCCCTAATCATCGAAGATATCACGCCGCTTTTTAAGCCAATGTATGGTTTTAGGGATACTGAGTTGCCCTGCTTTGTGGTCTAGGTGCTTCGACAGTCTTAGTTTATAGTTTGCTCCTCCATGAGTACCTATTTCTTGTATAATCATAGGCATGTTTAGGATTTCATAGACCTCTGTTGTTTTTATAAACCATGGTGCATTTGATATGTGTTTTAATATGAAGTTTTGAACTCCCTTGTATAACCTGCACAAGTTTTTTCTTAAACTTGTACAGGTTATACAGGGAGTTCAAATTAAAATGTGTCAAGATTTAAATAAAAGAAGAGAGAGTGAATGATAGTTGACAAGAGAGTATGGAAGAAGAAAACTTGTTATGCCAGCCACAAGTTTTAAAAATCGTTTTGTTTTAATTTTTGTACTTTTTTCCTACGCCTCTTAAACATGGTGCGGTGCCTACATCTCTTTTTTCCTAGTCTCATTTCCCTGATATACTGGAAGATATTTCTTTAGAAACAAGTATCACCTTTATTCTTAAATGTATTTTATTCTTATTTTTTTTTTAATTAATAATTTATTATTGAAACATTTATTTTGCAAATTGTAAACACTCTCTTACATATAATTTAAATATTAACTAAACTATTTATACTAAAACCGAACTATGTACATAAAAACTATAAATACTATTATACTAAACCTAACTATGTACATATAATACAAAAACACCTATTACACCACTCAGGCGTCGAAGTACTCTTCCACATCGCTGTCATCCGGAAATGTGCCCAGAAGGCTGGCAGCATTGCCACGTTGAATGGCAATGTTAATTCTTTGGGCGAAGAACGAGCCAGCTCTCTGGTCACGCAAAATGTCGATCAGGCGTCATGTTTGTGCAAATAAACTATTTTTCTTTCTTCTTTCTAAATTTGCTTGAAAAGGAGACGCGCACTCGGACCCCATGACCCAAGCGTTTCGACCCCAAACGGCTCAAAACTGTAATTACCAATAAGATTACAGTATTTATTAATTAATAATTAGTTTACGAAAGACAATGGTAGGAAGACGATGAAAAACAAAAGCCTATGACAATGACCGTTGCAAAAATTTCTTACAAGTCCTCAAATAAAACCGTGTTCACGCAAAACCAGTACGTATTGTTGTGTAATAAATCAACAGCAACATGTGTAACAACGCACCATGATTAAGTAGGTAACGTTATGCGTTATTACTGCTCCTATTTACCACCACGAATATTCATACTGTAAACCGAATAATGTCTGCGCTTATGGAAGCTTGCCTGACGACATACTCGACGAACGTTTATTATTCTAGCTAAACTTCCGCAGGAAATTCTCCAGCATTCGTCATCATGAATTGGAGTAGGCAGCGAGCAAGTCATACTGATATCATAAAGGCGAAAGTTTGTGAGTGTGTGTGTGTATGTATGTTACTTCTCCACGCTGGAACGGCTGATGACACATAGCAACTGTCCCTACGTAAACTATCGGAACTGAAAAAGCTTACTTTACAGGAGAGCGATTTGAAGTTTTATCATATGGATAACTTTGTCATTAATGACTATATCTGTTTCTGGTATTGTTTGCTTGTTATTTAACACCGACTTCCGAAATTAAAGTTATTTTGATCGTTTTAGTGTTTTGTTTTTTTAGTGAAGACTGTTTTTTTTTTTGTAGAATGTTTTTTATTTCACACTTTTTAGTTGTGACACACTTAACCCCCCGTCTGTGGCGCAGAGCCAAGTGGTTCTCTAAAAATATGCGTGTCTGTGTTAGAACCACTGTGGTCCTATTATTCCGTGCGTCACATTTTGACGTAATAAGCTTATTAAACCTGTGTTTATCCCGCTCAAACTTGCACAGAGTAAACTAGACAGATATATTTACTTTATTCTGTCTTTAAATGAATGAATGAGCAAAGCGAACAGAATTATATTACGTCACGAAGCCAGTCGCCGACCAGTCTGAACCAGTCGCCCAAACGGACGCGCGCGGTTCGGTCGCTCGAGCAAAAAAAATCAATTTGTGATTGTTTTGTGACTAGTGAGTGTGGTTGCTGGATTCATTACAATGCCTGGGTAAGTAATAAACATTTCTACAGTCTAGTTAATAAAGATTTCGGTCATAAATGGTCATTTCAACAAACATTAAAAACCGTTTATTCAACGGTACGTCCGTTGACTAAACATTTCGCTCTATTTTGGCGAAATATTGATAGAAATGCAAAATATGGCTATTACGTATGTTTTTATGTATGATACTATAGATATTAGGCGTTTAATTTGAATAATAGCGTATTTTTATTGTGTACATTTTGAAATTAGAATTACGTAAAACTAACAAAAGCGTTGGCGTCATCTTATTGTTAGGCTTGTGGAAAAAAATGTATTGCGAGGCTGTTCTTTTGTTTTTTTATATGTTAACTAAAGTGTACTTGTGAAAAGAAAATAGTAACTTTATGAATATATGGTCTATTTTTTTAATTAAAATTACTTTAACACAAGAAACTGGTAAAAAATTCCCTCACACTGAACATACATGACAATTACTAATACATTACAAGGCAAAACTATATTAATCCATAAATATCCTGTTAGGTAATTTAATAACGATTCTAATGATATAACTCGTAGCCAGCTAACTAACGGAGTTTCAAAGATATCATCGTTTTAATCAGACGCGCCAATTGAAGCGAAATTTGCGCGCGAAAATTCGCGAATTGCAACAGTTGTTGCACATGCACAATTTCACCGCCACACGCGAAAAGTTAATAGCCAGAATACCTATTTCTCATGACAATTCGAATTAAACTAAAAACTGCTTAAATACATTATTTTATTTTGATATTCCCATTCACCTTCCGGCTCCATCATCAGGTTAGTTCGATAGTACTTTATAGTTAAAGTGCATCTCATGACAATTCTAATAAGCCTAAGCACGGCTAGGTTACATTGATTAATTACGGAGTTCCAGTGCCTACCTTCCGGCTCCATCATCATTATGAGATCACTTAGATGATACCATTTTCAACATAACTACTATTCAGAACCATTTATTTATTTGTATTAGTTACTTAAATATCTTCATTGTGATACCTATGTGTGGGTGAAGTTCCGGTGGCTATTTCTGGTCTTCTTTATTAGTTCCACTTCATCAAATGTCACTTTTTGACTGTAAATGCTTTTAAGTTCTCGATGAAAATACCAAAATCACTACATAGTTGCTTAGAATATTTGAGAAGTTTCCTCATTCCGTTATGAATTCCATCTTCAGAACTGTATTTTGAAAAAAATGGGACAAACTGGAAGAAAAAAAAAATCTGGAATCTTTTAATAAAACAAATTTGCTAATTGGTCCATAAACGACGGAGTTCTGAGGTAACAAACATAAAAAAAAAATGATGATAAAAAATTACAACCGAATTGAAAACCTCCTCCTTTTTTGAAGTCGGTTTTAATTCTTTGTTTTTTGGTGGGAATATCATCCAATGACATCCCCCGCTCTTGTGCAGAGTGGAAGATAGTGTCAGACTTTTACGGACTAAAATCCCACTCCTATTCCTTCGTTGCCTTTCATACCAGGGCCGAGTCTTCCTTTCAGAATCAGACTCTTGACCCCAGTAGGCTTCGACCCTGCTTGGCCCCTACGGTTGCTGACATCTCCTTGAGACGCAGTCGGTTAAAAATATATCAGTAAGTATCTATCAACTCGCCCGCTCGCTTGCTTTAAGTCCGCCTTTGTACAATGTTTATTAGTGCATAGAGTTTTAAATAAATAACTCGTTAAACAATTGCATAAAATAATGGTGATAACGAATTTGAGGATGATGTTGTGTTAAACCACAATAAGTTATAAATAGCTTTGAAATCGGTTCATTGACGGATATAACCGGAAAAAAAATCCATATAATTAAATGGCTATATAGTTACAGATAAATCTCATAATTATTTACCTAATCTGTCATTTCATAATTACATTACTTTATCTTGCTTCCATAAATCAAGCCCGTGATATTGGAGAATACGTGTGTATTTTTATTATTGGCTATATTAAATAATTTTTAGCTTTCATAAATAATATTTTAAGTTTTTAAAATATCTTCATCAACAACGAAGTTATAAAGCTTAAAAGTTGTTAATAAGAAAGTTCGACGTGGTCTTTAACGTCAAAGTTCATCACGCCCATACGGCCGCGGCGTTTTGACGAGAGAAACGGATATATTTAATTTATAATTGTTATATCTCTTTTGTTTTTCTACAAAATTTTATTTTGTTTTCACTGTTAATTTTTTATTTTTGTATATCACTACATAGTATAAAATAAAGTTGCCGCTGTCCCTATGTATGCTTAGATCTGACTACGCAACGGATTTTGATGCATTTTTTTAAATAAATATAGTGATTCAAGAGGAAGGTTTTTATGTATAATACATTCATATTATAGTAGATAGATGATGAATGAAGTACAGTAAGGTTATACCACTTTTTAAATCCGGTGACCATAATGACACTAATAATTACAGACCTGTATCAGTATTGCCGGTTTTCAGTAAGGTGTTTGAAAAAGTTATGCTTAATCAAATGCTTTACCATTTTAACAGCAATAAAATCTTTCATGATCAGCAGTATGGTTTCACCAAAGGACGTTGTACGACTGACGCTGGTGTCACTTTATTAAAACATATATTTGCAGCGTGGGAAGAAGCCCAAGATGCGATAGGAATTTTTTGTGACCTCTCAAAGGCTTTTGATTGTGTTAATCACGAAACCTTGCTTTTAAAGCTAGAACATTATGGACTAGGTAAACTTGCACTCAGCTTGGTGAAATCTTATTTAATTGACAGGCAACAGCAAGTTCAGATAAACGGTGTCAATTCTCCGGGTTTGAAAGTCAAAATGGGTGTACCACAAGGCTCAATATTAGGTCCTTTCCTCTTTTTAGTATATATAAATGATCTACCGCATCTATTAAAAAAACAACCACATATTGTATTGTTTGCTGACGATACGTCGTTAATTTTTAAGATCAATAGACGTTCCACTAATCTTGATGACGTAAACGATGCTTTACAGCAAGTCCAAAACTGGTTTACTGTTAATAATTTAGTGTTAAATGGAAAAAAAAACTAAGTGCATAAGATTTGCGTTACCGAATGTTAAAAGTAATTACTCCGACATAGTATTGAACAAGGAGAAACTTGAATTCGTCGAGAATACGGTTTTCCTAGGGATCACGCTTGACTCGAGGCTACAATGGGGTCCTCATTTAACATCTCTGGCAGGTCGGCTTAGTTCAGCAGCATATGCTGTCAGAAAAATCCGTCAATTTACTGATGTGGATACTGCGCGACTAGTTTATTTTAGTTACTTTCATAGTATCATGTCTTACGGTATTTTGCTATGGGGACGGGCTGCAGATATAGAGTCTATTTTTATTCTGCAGAAAAGAGCTATCAGAGCCATATATAATCTTCGCAGACGCGATTCTCTTAGGGAACTATTTAAGGAAATAAACATCCTGACGGTCCCTTGTCAATACATTTATGAAAACATTATGTGTGTTCGGAAAAATATTCATCTTTTTACTAAGATAAGTGACAGGCACAATTTTAATACTAGGAACAGGAACAAATTAGATCAACCTCGGTTCAGATTGGCTAAAGTACATAGTTCTTTCATGGGGTACTGTGTAAAATTTTATAATAAAATACTAGTTGAGATTCTACAACTAAATGAGTCCAAATTTAAAGCATGCATTAAATTCACACTATGTAGACAAGCGTATTATAAACTGGAAGATTATATCCTTGATAAAAGCGCTTGGCTAAATGCCGGTCCTGCTCCGCAGCCACAGCCACTTTTACCTTCAAATTAGTTTTTTTATAATTTTGGAAGAGATACTGTTCCCCTTTTTGTATTGTTGTTTTAGAAATGTTTTATTTTTATTTTATTTCAATAGAGCTTATGATAATTTATTATCTTTTGTATTTGGAAACAGTAGCATTGTATAATGTAGAAGCACTTTGTTTTTCAAGTTTTGTGAATGTGAAGTACCATGGAGCATTTTTATTAGGTTACAACTTGTTTGACATTACGAGCATGGCAGTTGAGAGTTTGTCATGCTCACTCAAATGTCTCGCGGATGGTGGCACGTGTTATTGGGTCATTCGGTTCCCTTAAAAATGGTTGAGCTGAGTGGGGCTGATGCACGCGTCATGCTCGTGAACGGGTGCCGTCAGTTGAGACTGGTCATCTCTTAGCTGCCAGTGACTTAATTCAATTTCTATTTTTTTTTTTTAATTAGTCTTTTTTAAGTATATTTTTTTATTTTAATTATTATTACTTATCTACATTGTGCTCACATATTAGAAGCGACAAGAAATATGTAACCAAGATTTATGTAACTCATAACATGATTTAAAAGAGTGTCCATGGAGTTTCTTGCACGTTCTTCTCCATAGAGATCTACGCTTTGGAACGTGCAATTTAGCTTCACTTGTTTTTTTTTGACTGACTGACATTTTGACAATTCAAAAGTGCCTGTAATTGGTCTATTTGAAATAAACGTTTCTGATTTCTGATTTCTGATTTCTGATAAACACTGATAATTTTAGAGGTTTCTAATGTGATGTCTTAATTCATTAACGCTCAGGCGGTAGCCGGCGCCCGGAAGCCATTGTCTTACTATTGTGTCTCTAATTACGCACGTCAAAAGGTTAAATAAACACATTTTTTTGCGCTTACATTCCAAACGCTGGTTGAAACCTACGAGATAGATCAAAATAATATACTACAGTATTTTACACTTTAAAAAGGTCTACAAAAAAGTCCGGGATAGTATATATATGTCTATCTCTTAGGGATAACCCACAATAACTATTTTTATCCTTTACTTTTTATGAGAAATAATGGCTTATTTACGAAACGATTTTTAGCAATACAGTAATAATCCTTATCCGATTAAGTTCCTTAAATACATTGTGCATTTAATATGGATCAATATGGCTTTTTACAACATGTAGGTAATTTAAATGAATATTTTCAAAGATATTACAGATTTAAAATGCAGGGACATAGCGGTTGTGGTGGTATCAGCATGGCACCCGTGCGAAGCCGAGGCGGGTTGTTAGTACTTGTATACATAGAACAAATTTTAATTATTTGGTACAATATTGCAAATAAACATTATCCAAAATTACAAACAATTTTGCTATATTCAAAATTTTGACACAAAATGGCTTTTTCTCAAAACTGTAATTGTGTGGGTTGATGTTGTTTTGCATAAATAAGTTCAATTATGAATAGTTTTTGAGGAAAATGTGTTACTATAATGTAGGTACAACGTAATTGCACTGATATTATAAATGTAAACTGGCACTATCGATCATTTACAAGGAAACACTCACCAAAACATAACGAAACTGCTAAAATCCACAGTTTAAGCTACTTCAAATTTCACGTACACAATCGAAAACGGCATTTTCAATATTATTTTGATATATATATCGCGCCGAAAAATATCGAAACTACCAGATCCGATTTATTACCTGAGAAACACTTTGAGAAAAGACCAAAGCAATGTTTTTAATGCTATAATTTATTGAAACATTTAAATAAAACTGCGATCAAACTGCGACGGAGTTCATAATGATAAATTCATATTCAATTACTTCCGATGAGACTTGTAGCCAATCCAAACATTTGGTAAAAAGCTTGGCTGATAAAAATATCACTAATAGCAATATAAACTCTAGTAAGCTTTATAAAAAAAAAAATAGTTTTATTCTTCGACATCCAGGCCTATTGTGTGTTAGTACTGACAAATTTACTTAAAGAACTATGTTTGTAGGTCATCACAAAGAAAAAAACAAGTATACACAAACTATATGAAAATCAGAACGGCTTATCAAGCTCCATGCAATAGTTCATCATCATCATCATCATCATCAGCATTTCAGCCGAAAGACGTCCACTGTTGGACATAGGCCTCCCCCAAGCGTCGCCACAACGACCGATCCTGTGCGTCTCGCATCCACCGCACTCAGGCGACTCTCACCAGGTTGTCGGTCCACCTTGCGGGAGGTCTTCCAACGATGCGTTTTCCGGTGCGCGGTCGCCACTCTAGAACTGTTCGGCTCCATCGAACATCCGTCCTACGAGCAATGTGCCCTGCCCACTGCCACTTTACTTTAGCGATTCTTTAATAGCATGCAATAGTTACAGCTTGATAAACTTACACATTGTAGCCCCATCCAGCCTTTCCGCAAATACCTTCAGGATGCTGTTGGTGCTCCCAGTCACTCGACTTACTAATTCCCATTGACGTTTACTACTAACTTCATAACCAAATCTTTTGAGTTCAGGACACCGGGAATGACAAAGCAAATCACCTCGGATAATATTGAGATGGACACAAAGTTAGTAATAATCCTCAAAGGCAGGTGAACGTGACTTGCATGTCAAAGGCCTCAAAAGGCCTTGCGAGGCCGTAACTAAAGGACTTAACTGGAATTGGAGGTCGGGCCACAGTTTTAGAGCTTCAATGTGATACCTACCTGAATATGACTGGTATTACTATTTGAAGCTATGTTTTAGTGGAAGATCTCTCTGCTTGAAATATCATTTTGAGGTATTTAGGGTGTTAGAGTGAAAAAAGCATAGATTGAGTCACTGTACGAAAGTGCTTGATAGAGTTACCGTGACCTTAAACCAAAAGAATGGATGGAAAGGGCTATGCTCGGAGTTTCCATGCGTGATCAAAACAGAAATGAATATATCCGCAGGAGAACCAAGGTTGCCGACGTAGCACGAAGAATCGCCAAACTTAAGTGGCAATGGGCAGGGCACATTGCTCGCAGAATAGATGCCCGTTGACGCCAAAAGGTTCTGGAGTGCTGACCGCGTACCGGAAGACACAGTGAAGGAAGGCCCCGAGTACAAGGTGTACCGATGACCTGGTGAAGGTTGTAGGAATCTGATGGATGCGAGACGCACAGGACCGTTCATTGTGGCGACATTTGGGGGAAGCCTATGTCCAGCAATGGACGTCTATCGGCTGAAATGATGATGATGAAGATATGAATAAGAATCATCATCATCATCATTTCGGCCGAAAGACGTCCACTGCTGGGCATAGGCTTCTCCCAAGTGTCGCCATAACGAACAATCCTGTGTGTCTAGCATTCCCGTGACTCTCACTAGGTCATCCGTCCATCTTGTGAAAGGCCTTCCAACGCTGCATCTTCCTGTGGCAGGAAAAAGAATCAAAATTACTTATGCTAACATAGCTAGCTGCTAATAAGGCATAATTTCTTAAATCTTTGGTCTTTATTATAGGACCGATGCCTGAAGGTGTTGCGGGATTTTCGAAAGAGTTCTTTATAGTTGTGGTACCTCTCAGCTAAACGCAATGGTGTGTAAGTTCTATAGTAAGGCGCCTATAGAATATAACCATGACATGTGTGTCTATAATATTTGAAGGGTACCCTCGATTTCTTCAAGATGACATCATCTGATCCTGACCTGATGTCCATGGGACCTCCTAACCTTTAAAACAAAAAAGATTTTTTCGAATCGGTCCAGACGTCTTCAATTATTCAGGGAACATCATAAAAAAATAAAAATATCCAAATTATAGAGAACCTCCTCTTTTTTGAAGTCGGTAAAAAAAAGTCTTCAGTCATAAGGTAGGAAGTCCATCACCATAATTGCAAAACAAAAAACAAATTGTTTTGATGTTCTTAGTAGTGTTCTTCATCATAGATATGATCGGCTGTCTGAAGTATGTTTTATTACATTTTAATGTTTTTTTTTTAATACCATTAGACATTATAAACGTATCCGGTACATTGATATGGCTCATAATATTAAATGCACGTTCAAATACAAATATTTGTTTCGGGGAACGATTTAAAAAGAAAAAAATAAACGTACTTCAAACTCAAAGGTTTTAATAAACAGTATTTTAGAAAACAACTGTGTTGGTTTTAACATAGCAATATTAGTATGAAGGGTTTCACAAACGTTTCCATTTAACTGCCAAATAAAAAAGGTGGAATATCTACTAATATTTTTTACTACTAATTAATTTCATTCTAATCTTGATGGCCGCATGTAGCTCTTTATTAAAGTAAATGAATTACACACTTTCCTTTGTAAACGGGTTGACACATTAAATTAAATAATTTAATATAAATTTAATTTATTTCAATAAGACGTTGACGCGGAGAAAAAATGTTTTCAATTGTTTCTGTGTTCATCTCTCTCTCTTCGGAAGTCTTAGTTCGCGTTAAATCTTATATCCCAAAATGTCACTTAATTTATGTAAATATTGTACAGGCTATTAATTATTTCTGTCTGGGTGTAATTTATCTATAATACGTATGTAAGCATAAACATAATCAGCCTTTTAATGTTCCCACTGCTGGGAGTCAGGCCTCCTCTCTCTAGGAGAGAAAATGGGCCGTAATCCACCACGCGGGCCCAGTGCGGATTGGTGAATGTCACATGTCTTCGAATTTTTAGTTCTAGGACATGCCGGTTTCCTCACGAAGTTTTCCTTCACCGTTTTGAGAGCAGTGATGATGAAATAAATTACACAAAGTAGGTAATGCGCCTGCGAGCAGTGGTGGCCGAGTGGTAACGGCCCCGACTTACGAGTTGTAGGTCGCGGGTTCAAACCCAGCCAGGCGTATTACCTACTTTGTGTAATATGTACATTTGTATTTAGAAATTTATAAGTATCTTTATCAGTTGTCTAGTACTCATAACACAAGCTCTGCTTAGCTTGAGACTAGACGGCGTTGTGTGATACTTGTGGAATATTATATTATTATATTCTATTATTATTATTATGAATGAATAAGTGATGATCAAAATGAGAAAAAAAAACACTGCGCGTAGTATTTTCTTGTAGCAATTGTTATGAATGATTGATTCTATTATGAATTTACCAATTATGACTAATTTTCGTGGACATTTCTGAGATTTCATTTATTTTTACTTTTGACTACAAAAATATGACCAGTAATGGGTACAGATAGAGCCCCCTTCTTTTTTGTACTAATTAAAAAATAGGGGTGTAAATGTCGTGACCAAATCTTAGAATCGATCACTTCATGATATGGCCAACTAAAACTGGCCAGATCGTTTAAACGTTAATATCTGATGGTATTTCAGTCCTCATTTGACCATATTATTGATGTAGGATTTCTATGACATAAAAGGTCTATAGAAAGTAGGCCAAACGAAGACTGAAATATCATCAAACTTCAACGTATAAAACGACCTGGCCAGTTTTACTTAGCTACGAAGAGACTAGGAGTATGAAATTTTGCACAAGGTTTCTTTTAAGGACATAAGCGAGTACAAAGAGAGGATTTTCCAAAATTGAGCCCCTAAGGGGAAAAGAGGGGGGTCTAAAGTTTGCATGGATAAACCTACTTTCACGCGGGTGAATCCGCTGGCAAAAGCTGATGATAACTGATCTCTTTAAAAACTACTTATGTACCCACAATATATTTGATTTAACATGTCTTAAATAAATCTTATAAAATAATAATAATCTTTCCGCAAATTATTTAAATTATTACTTTAACTACACATACATTTTTTTCCTCTACGGTCCAGACTAAGCGTTTCACTTCGTCGTTTATACCGCGTAAATCAAAGGACTGGAACAATTTGCCTCCTACGGTCTTCCCGTCTGATTATAATTTAGGTGTCTTCAAGGCTAGAGTGAATAGGCTCTTAATAAACTAGTGCGACTCACCATCACCGATGGCATCACCATCAGGTGGGATCGCATTCAAGCACTAGTTTATATCCATTAAAAAAATAAAATACATTAAAAATCATGATTTTCTTACAAATACGTGAAACAATGACGGATTTAGAAAACCCTATGAAGGTATTCGAAGACAAAAGTCTGCCGTTCAACTAAACACAATGTGTCTAAAACTTGCCACTGACAGCCACGGTGATAAATAATTTTTAAGGTTTTGGTCCAAGTTAGGAACTAACGGCGCCGATTCCGTTGGTCACAAACTTAATTAAAACTAGAAAATTGACATCTCAATACTCAATTCTCTATTGCATTCCACAATGTAGACTTAGGTGGTAAACATTTGCCAAAAGACACAATCATTGACCCTGTCGGGCACAGCAAAAGAAGTATACCCTTCTTTATAAGCGGAAAAGAGGACTTATTTTCGGCATCTTATAATCTAACTCAATGTAAGTACATTTTTATGAAATAATTAATAAATAATAATAATAATTTGTAATAATAATAAAAATAATGATTAATTAATTATTGTCAATATTTAAAATGTAATTTGTAATAATATCGTCACCGGAAAGCCAATACTACTTAAGCGCCATTTTGACCAAAATGAGTTATATATATCGTTAGATTGGATTTTTTTTGCTGCGTCGATTAGTCGGGATTTCGTAATAATCTGAGCATTTTTTTGGCGCTTAAGCACTGCAAAAGTATGGTATTTATCATAATTTTGATGTTTTAATAAATACTTACGTAATGCAAGTTATGATTATATTTTAGCCGTTGTCAGTTTAGTATTTTTCTATACTGACATCAGCCACTTTAACTTTGTTCAGCAACTCAAAATATTGTAGTTTGAGTCATTGATGTCGCTTTAGTATTTTTTTGCCGACCGTAAATATGAGTTGATATGCAGCTAAGTAATTTTGCTTTACGTAAGAATTGATGAGCATGGCACGTTAGTATATTTTGTCTTCGCAGTTTTCTGAGAGGGAACGGTTTTAGTAACTTTGCTTTTCATACCTAAGTATTAGAGTGTCTATTTAGAATGTTTTACGTTCAATGAAATCGAATAATTATTATATTAAGCATGGACTATTTTGCTCGACAAAATATTAATAGTTTGTTTAGCATTTAAATGTGTGAAACACGTACAAAAAATATTCAGTTAAGTCTTTTAAAATAAAATTTTGTTTTGATTACGATTCGTTGAGTACTTATAATTTATATTTCGCGCGCGAATTGTAGGCGGTTCAGTCGATGAGTCGACCTTGCTTTTGCTTGTAGTCGGATCCCCGCAGCGACAAAAGAGTGACGCGTGAATGAAGTTCCCGCAGCAAACAGTTAACAAGTTAGGGGGCTAAGTCACCCGCGTCCGTAGGAGAATACCCATAGCTAGGCCCTACACGTGGTCCCCGGGTGGTGCTAATCAGGTGACATTAACTGGTGGTAGGTTTCGACCGACGGCTTGTGACCACCCACTGGGCAAAGACGTACCGCCAAACGGCCTAGCCGTGTTCCGGTACGATGCCCAGTGTAGTCAATTTAGAGGAGTTGGGTCGAAGTGGCGGTTCTAATGTATGCAGACCAGCCGGACCCGCGCTGGTATTGACGTATCGGGAGACTAGTCACGGAGGGTAGCGGGATCCGAGGCACGGTGCACCGCTGGCCGACCGCAGTTAGTTGGGGGCCCAAGTAATGTGCTAGCCACACATGAAAGGCTGCCCCACCAACTGAAGAAAAATCCCGGAATGCACCATCGTGCTGGTTGGCGACCAGATGAGAGGGCTCGATGGTCATTTCCGGGGGGGCTCGGGCGTCCCCGCAGTCTCCAGACTAGTACCCCAATGATGCTGTCCTGCCAGTGCGTGACTGAAGGTTAGCAGCATGGGACTCCATTTCACTTCCTTCTCCTCTCCTACCTTGTTGAAAAAGAGAAAAGTAAAACAGCGACTGCACTCCCTCTCACTTAAAGTGCACCTAAGCAATATTAGAGGTCTGCACTCCAATCTCGCAGCAGTCCATCATCACCTGGAGACTGAAAAACCTTCCCTCTTTTTTCTTTCGGAGACGCAGATAAGAAGTCCGTCAGACGTGTCGTACCTGTCTTACCCAGGGTTTACACTGGAGCACAATTTTAAATCACACGCTGGTGTGTTTGTACGCCAGGGACGACATCTGCTATCGGCGTTTCTACAACCTTGAAGATTCCAAGGTTCTCAACGCTTTGGGCTCTGGTGGACACAGGCATGGATAATATTATCTATGCTTGTGTCTACCGTTCGCACAGTGGTGATCAGGAGACGACCAGGCTCACACAGTACCTTAGTGAGGCGGCGGATGCGGCTCAGCAGAGGTACCCTTTCGCACAACTGGGGTTACTGGGGGATTTTGATGCCCACCATCAGGAGTGGCTTTTCACATACCAGTGCACAGACCATGATGGTCGAGAGACGCGAAAGGTTGCGCTAGCGTTAAATCTCACCTAGCTGGTCTAGGGAGCTACGAGGGTGTCGGATGTTGATTTGCACTCGGCTAACTGCTTTGACCTTCTGCTGACAACAGATACAGACCGGTATTCAGTGTCGATATCATCACCATTAGGTAGTTCCGACCACTGTCTGGTGAAATCTATATCAGTCTACTCTCCGCCCGATCCCTGCTCTAGAGGCACCAGGCGGGTTTGGCGATATAGGTCAGCAGATTGGGATGGCATGCGATCTTTCTTCGCATGTTATCCTTGGCAGCCTACTTGCTTTTCTTCCGATGATCCTTCGTCGTGCGCACATGCTGTGACAGATGTGTTGCGGCGGGGGATGGAGAACTATATTCCATTCTCTGACGTAACAATGTCTGACCAGGCTCGCCCTTGGTTTGGTGCGGAGTGTGATCGTGCTAACGCACTTAAGAACACCGCATACCAGGCATGGGCCGACGCTCCTATGCACAAGGCGAGTGACGTGAGTCAGAAGAAGAGAGCCTTCAACAGAGCTGCCAAGTCTTGCAAGAAGGTGATGCGGAGGTCTCGGTTCGACCACATTAGCCACATCAGGAACAAACTTGCTTCATACCCTGCTGGTAGTAAGGCGTTTTGGTCCCTGGCTAAGTCGGTTGAATTGAACTTCTGCCGTCCCTCACTACCGCCACTGCTGAAACCCGACGGGTCGCTGGCCCATACCGCTGAGGAGAAAGCAAACTTGTTTGCCTCACTCTTCGCGGAATCTTCGGGTCTAGATCCTGGTGACACGCGGCCCCCTGTTAATCCTGATGGTTGCGAAACGAGTATGTCGGATATTTGCACCCATCAGAAGGACGTCCGTAGGGTGCTGCGTAACCTTGACGTGAACAAAGCTAGCGGTCTAGACGGGATACCGGCAATTGTTCTGAGAACGTGTGCGCCTGAACTGTCTCCGATCCTGACACGCCTATTTAGGCTTTCACTTGAGGCTGGAAAAGTGCCGATTGCATGGAAGCAAGCTAACGTACAGCCCGTGCCCAAAAAGGGTAGTCGGGCTGACCCAGCTAATTACAGGCCAATCTCAGTAACGTCCATTCTCTGTAAGAGTATGGAACGTGTACTCAACACTAAGCTCCTGGCATACCTAGAAGCTAATGACATCCTAAGTGACCGACAATACGGCTTTCGCCGAAATCGGTCAACTGGTAATCTTCTAGCGTATGCCATCCACATCTGGAGTGAGGCCATCGAGAAACACGGGGAAGCGCTTGCCGTCTCCCTCGATATCTCGAAGGCTTTTGATAGGGTCTGGCACGAAAGCCTTATTAGTAAGCTTCCTTCTTTCGGTTTGCCTGCTGGTTTGTGAGCTTGGATTGCAGACTTCCTGAGTAACCGGTCCATCCGAGTGGTGATCGATGGCTGCTCGTCCGGTCAAATGGCCATTAACTTCTGGGTCCCTCAAGGGTCAGTGGTCTCGGCAACATTGTTCTTGCTGCACATAAATGATCTGCTTAAGCCCGGTACCTTTGGGTATGCAGACGACAGCACTGTTGCTGAGAGTTACATATCCAGCGCGCAAGCTAGTGGGTCACAGATCCAGTCTCTCCGAGAGGCTATGGTCGAGCGCTTGGACTTGTCCTTGAAGGCAGTCTTTGAATGGGGCGATGCTAATTTGGTCAAGTTCAATGCTGCTAAAACCCAGGCGTGTCTATTTTCCGCTAAAAGGAGCCAATTTAGCCCTGCTCCAACTTTCCGGGGCGTAACCTTGCCGATAACCGACCATCTTGATCTTCTTGGTGTTACGCTGACGTCAACTCTCAACTTTGGGCCATACATCGAAGCAAAGGCTCAACTGGCAGCAAAAAAGCTGGGAATCCTCGCGAAGGTCAAACAGTACTTCACGCCGAAACAGCTGCTAAAACTTTATCAAGGGCAAGTTCGATCGTGTATGGAGTACTGCTCTCATCTTTGGGATGGATCTGCCCGATACCAGCTTGATGCACTTGAGGCAATTGAGAGGCGAGCCAGGAGGATTATTGACAATGATGCACTCGTTGAGTCGAGGCTTCAAAGTCTTGAGCATCGACGCGATATATGATACACAGGTATTCAAAATCTACAAGACCTAATCAATTTGATCTCTTCGAAAATTGCGCCGAACTGTTACCAATTATATGATATTGTATTTAGATTAATAATAAAACTGTGTTGCGTTTATTATTCTTAGTGTGTTGCGTGACTTTTGCTATAAGCAATCAAGTTTTAAGACTGACAAGAAAACTGTCAACATTTTTTTTTAATTTTTCATTAAAAGTGATTACTAAGTAAGCTGTATTTATTTAATTTATATTTTCCTTTTTCAACCAATATAGTAAAAAGATGCAGTCGAATTCAAATTAGGAATTACAATAGTATTCTCATTTATTTTATTCGCCGCTAGTACCATTGTTAGCACTTACTTATTGCTGTCTATGTCCGATAAGAATATTATATTTAAATTTAAATTATATATCTTTTACATAAGTCTTTTTGGCATTACAATGGTATTAACTTTTAATGCTATACATCGTTTTTCTGTACGGTCTTAAGACATTATTATAACGTTTAAGTACTTTTATCCTGCGACTACATCAACCCGTAATGCGTGTTAGTACTTTTTCATTTCATACATTTCAAAGGACTTGACTTGTCAGTACTTTTCGACAACCGCACTTAAAAAATATTATGAAGATAAGTACTTTCTCCTTAAGAAGAGTACAGAGCATATGTACTTAAGTGACAGCTATCTCCTGAATTACATTAAATATGCAGAATATCTCGATTCCAGTACGTAGATAATAGTGTCACAATTATTTTTTGCCTTTACTGTATTTCGATTACTAAATTAGAAAAAAAGTTAGCCATGGTTTTGTATAAAAAAAAACTTTAAATGTCTCTACTGTAAAATGGCCTTTTGGCGTTTAAGTAGTATTGGCTTTCCGGTGACGATATTAATTAATAACACTCACATAACTCGAGAAAAGGACTGTGATAGCTGCTATAAGGACTAAGTAAGAGATGTCAAAATTGTTTGTCTTGAACTTCGAAGTAAGCCAGCTAAAATAGACAGCTACATACATTTTACATCTATTCGTTTCTTCCTTGGTTTATTGAAGTAGAACATCTGTCTATTCTCCCAATAAACCAACATCTGACAATTATATGCTTAAGACCCATGAAATACACTACTGACTTTCAAATAATAATTGCAAAATTACTTCAAATTCAGAAGTCAGTATAGACTCGGTTTTGTTTCTTCGTAAGCATATAAATCTTATAGTGTAACCTTTACCTTGTTTAAGTCGATTAAAAAATAAACAAACCAATTGTGTACAACAGAACGGGCTCTGCAGTTTATTTTTTTTATTGAATCAGGAACATAAACGCAACAGTATCATTTTTCATAAGATTGTAACAGCAACGGAGCATCGGGCGTATGAATGGTTAATAGTACTTTTATTTTACACTTTTTTGAAGTTTAATAGATTTGTTATATGTTTAGTATATTTTATTTTATTATTTATATAGTATCTTATCTATCTCTGTGTTCCGTGAGTGTATCCGTGGCATCACCAGGTCCTATCAGAATACCAGCGCTGCGTTATTTTTACTTTTTTGTTAAATATCGCAGCATATGCTGAGATAGGAGCCTTTTTAGCCTCGCACAGGTCTTTCATTTTTATCTTTTAACATTGTTTTCTTTTATTTTTTATTTTAAGTTAAGTATTTATAGATTAAGTAGTTACTTTTTATTTTATTGTTGTTTTTCCTGTGCGAATCTCAAATAAATGTTTTCTTTCTTCTTGCTTTCTGTTCTCTTATTTTTAAGCATATTATTGCAATTAGCTCATTTGTAAAATATGCTGCATACATACAAAAGTTTGCAACTTTTTAACTCAATCACACCGAAACAGCTAAACGGATTTGGCTGCTTTTTGGCACGGAGGTAGAATGTATTCTGCATTAGCACCATCTGGCACTATTTGGCTCAGAAAACGTATGTGAATATTTGCATCTAAGTGAGATAGAATACTTGGCCGCTTGTTGATTATTATGAATCCGAAATATGACCAAGGTTTCCTATGATGAGCTCTTCCCTACTTCCGCTTTTTACCGGGTAAGTACATTTAGATACAAGTGGAGAAAGTTTGTCATTGCGGCCGAGGCGTCATTCATCCGAGACGTAGGCGAGGGTGTTGTAGAGCCGAAGGCTGCAGTGAAATTTCCACGTGTATTAAATGACGTTTTTCAATACACTTCCAAAGACATAAATAAACGGTGGTTGACGCGTGACTCGTGGAGGTTGATGCACGACTCGTGGGGTTGAAGCGCGACTCGTAGGGGTTGCTTAGTGCCCAGCCTGATACGATAAATGTAATATTGTGATGAAGGCGAGTACGAGCAATTTTCCGCACTAGTGCCAAAAACAGTAAATAGCGTGCCTAAAAGCGGTAGAGATAAGAACGAGTTTTCGAGTAAGTGTATTGAAAAAAGTTTAAAAAATTGTATAGCTTATCGCTTTCTGTACCTGATGTGTCCTCATATAATAATATGACGAAGATCCGATCGAAGTAAAAACATAATTTAAATGTCTATCAGTCATTAATGTTCACCAAAAATGGATTACGTCTTTAAATAAAATTTTGAGTTGAGGAAACCTGTGTTAATTTTCTCCTGTATGTGTAAGCAAAAGATTGCGGAAAAAATACACGTGCTTCTACACAAAGACCAAAGGTCAGATGTTCTAAATTACTTCAAGACACGCAACTCAATCTTCGTCTTCGTATCGGCACGAACCATATGAAATTTATCTTTTCTGTAATATCTCACTGCTGGGAAAAGGCCTTCTTTTTCTTTTCCACATACTTTTGTTGCTAAAAATTCTCTTAAAATAAAAAGGGACCACACCATTTTTTCTTTAACTAATAAAATTTATTTTTGCTAGAAGCCAAATAGCAGTGGTATATGCCAAAACAAAATCAAACAAATCAGACAACAATTGAAATTAAAAGCATTAGGCGTAATGGAGTTAATTGATTGTTTATTCGAAACGCTATTCAAAACATTGTAACAACATTTATTTAGCTAATTAAAACATGAATATATCACTCTGCTGCACAAATATATAATCAATTAATTGTTATTGAAGAGTACATAAATGCAGTCAATCGAGTCGGAAATCATTTGAAATTCAAATTAAGGAATGCATTACTGTCATTTTAACAGTAAGGATTATTTTATGTCTGTGATAATTCTTGGTTCTAGTATTCGAACCGTTGATTTATTTGATCATTCGATCTGTTATTATGCACTTACATTCTACTAGCTTTTGCCCGTGACTTCATCTGCGTAGACACTAGAATCGAAATGAAAAATAATGTAAGTCATTAAAAATGAATGGCAATCATTCGCTGGCTAAGAGGCCAGTTGTCAAAGATTTCACCCGTTAATGTTGGAAATTTTGTTTCTTCATGATTATGATCTCCTGGTAGTTTGTAAGTCTTTACTGCTTATGATTTTAGCCCTGGAAAAAAATCTTCATAATTCTGGTCTCCTAGTATTTTGTGAGTCAGCTTCTACAGACTACTTGAATTTATAAATCCACCTGTGTGTCCACTAAGCCTTGTAATTTACTGTGACCTTTGTGTTAATACAGGTTATATTATGCTTTTCGGTCCGGTGAACGATGCAATCATTGACATTTTATACAGGGCCAATTCATGTGATGTCCTGAGCAAAAGGGATGGTGAAATTCATCACATTGCCGTGGAAACTACTTATTGTCGTTTGGGGTCAGGATTTGCTGGAAAATGGTGAGGTTGTTTAGGGTTCCAACGGTGGCTGTGACTCTACTGTACACGCATTGTCAGCCTAATTTATTTCTGGCAAGAGAGGTGTTCCTGAAGATCTTGACAATATATATATATATATAAAAGCGAAATACCAGTCACTGATTAATCATGAAATCTCAGAAACAATAACACGTAAAAACTTAAAATTTGGCTAGGTTCCTTATAGAGTGTAGACATCCGCTAATAACTGATTTTACGAAACTCAAAGGGGATGAACGGGGGTCCAAACTTTATATGGAAAAACCTACTTACATGCGGGCGAAGCCGCTGGCAGAAACTAGTTTGACATAAAACATGGTTTTAATTCTATTAAAAGGGATACCTTACTGACAAAATATAAAACCAAAAGACTTGAGGTCTGGCTGAGACCTCTGGCTATGTAAAAGACAACTATATAAATTACTATATTGAGACTAACTTTTGGAAGCCGCTGTTGGTTGTCAATAAGATGACCTCTTTGGGGCAATAGTCTTAGTTTAGGTATTAACCCTGTAGCGACATCTATGGTGTCACATAAGAACTAATCCTGCTTCGCGCTTTCAAAGATCTCCGCACGATTTGAATATATACGACAGCCCGAAATCATCTAAGTATCGGGCAGCTGCCCACCAGACATAACATCCCGTCTGGCCGGAGGATCCTCCCTTTTCAAAGGAGGTTTGCGGGACTTTACTCTCTGTTCCGCCTACCTCCAAACTGGTGACCCCAACGTGATTATTCGAAAGCTAAATTCTAAACTTAACGCTTGGTACTAAGGTTCATTATTGAGATGATAGAACCCTAGGAGACAATATAGATACGGATTTAATTGATCAACAATTTTTAAAATAACAAATATTTTCCATAAATGATAAATGATAAATGATATTTATTTTGTAAATAGGTTTAAAAAACACTTTTACACGTCAATTTTTTTTTCGTCATTTTTAAACTAGATGAGGCCGGTGTTTCCTAGCTGACTACCCTGAGAAGAAACACCGAAACAAATTCATAGGACTTGATCTTAACTTTTCTTTGTGATTATTTTATCTGGCAGTACCAACAGACAACTGAGTCTTCCGAAATCCAACGCAATATCCATTGAAATAAAAGTTCTTTTTGTCTGGTTAGATCCCCAATCTTTGAGAATTCTCCTCCCAGTTTAGTGGAGAAGAAAAATGGCGTTACAAAATTATCATTTATTTGGCCATCATCCGTATTCGTTATTGTTGTTTCGACCTTAAAGTAACATATTTCCTTCGTACTTCCCACTAATAGAAGCACCCTCACCACAACCTCACCCTCCCACCACCGTTTGAAAAAAATGGACTGAATTAACAGAAAAACAATTCAAAAAAAAAACCAAATGTTTTTATTTCTCTAGTGTACGGTTCCAAATTGATCGTTTCCTATGGAGAAGAACCGGCAAGAAACTTCATGGCTACTCTATTAAAAAAAAAAATTTCAACTAACAAATAAAAACTTCAATTTTTAATGTGGCCATGGATGATTGAACTTGAGTTTTTATCATCTTCGTTGAGTGGTAAGAGATCGAAAGAAGAAATAAAGAAAGAAAGAAAAAGAGATTATTTACATTAAAAATAAAAACGAATAATAACAACGACTTATATTAAGTGGTAGAATATGCGCCACTTCCGCGCAAAAAGATCGCACTACATATCTTTATTTCCATTGAAAAGGAGTATATCTTTAGTGTACGATGCCATTTGTGTTAATACAGGGACAGACTCACGGTCAGACGGACAGACAGACAGACTTACTTTTGTACTACATGCATTACATTTGACTACATTTAACATTTAGTCAAAAGCGTAACTGACCCTTGTTATTATTATAATCATTTGAAGAAAAAAAATCGATCAACTCGATCGAGAGCAATCCATTTTCCGACGTAGTCTTTTACCGACCTAGACCATAATATACGGTTATCCGTCTTTCGCATCCAGCTTGTACTAGCCACCTATTTAAGATCATCTCACGCTACACTTACCGATACAGTACTCCATACTGAAATTATAAATATGAAATAATAAGTCAAAGTTCTTATCATTTATACCACACCATTCCTAATATTGTCTAACAATTTTCGCCATTACGTCAAGTCGAGTGGAACGTTTTATTTCTGTTGGAATCTTGTTTTTCGTTGAGCATCGTCTTTTACATGTTCATTTTATTTTTTACATTGTTTCTTAAATTATTTATTTATTTATTTAAAACTTTATACACTAATGAAACATTGTACAAAGGTGGACTTAATGCCGCTTAAATTATGTAAAGCAATTTATGCTTTCGCGTATTTAGGTGCTAAAAAGTAATTGTAAAAGTGAAAGATTTTACTGTCCATTTTTATTTTTTTAAATAAATTATTTAACTATTGGTACTTTTTTTGCAAATAAAAACACTACCGAACTTGTGTCATTAGTTAAATAAACAGGTTTAAACAACACTCAGACGATTTTTGAAAATCTTGAAATAGAGTCTGATTCAAACTAGAGATTAGGCACCTAACTTGAAAAAGACCCACAATTATGATTTTTACCAAAAAAGCAACTGACTGTTGCTTTGGAATATTTTGCTATATGTATGCTGGAGATGATATTTTCTCTATATTTAAATTTACTACGATATTTATTATAAATAGCCGATACCTACTTTTGCTGAATTTCACTTTTACAATTTTACTTCTAAAAGATATTTCTTCTAAAAATACTGCACATTTCTTTAAAAACTAGATTAAATTTTCCGATGTGCAAAATTATAGTCGAAAATGTTTTCTACATTCAAAGTGCTTTCTGCATGTAAGTGGAGCACCTTTTATATCCTCCAATTCATAGGGAATTTTACCTTGGATATAAAAGGTGCTCCACTTACATGCAAAAACTGGAATAATTTTAGAGATTCTAAAAAACTCAAGATTGGTGTGTTCTTGTTCCATTTAATATGCGCTTATGACCAGTATAAAGTATACCTATTAAAATTTCCAGGCTGACCTAGAAATCGAAACCTATTGTGTCCTACTCGTTCCCCAAAGAGTTGTCAGTATGATTGACGGGGCTCATCAGGACTGATGTCTGTCAGGGCTGCGACATTGTTTTAAAGAGTCACCGAAGAGAGACTGAAGGGATACGTGTGTTTTAGTCATTAAAAATTTAACATTTCTTCACGCTCCATTCAGAACAGGGGAATTTGTTTGAAGATATAACTCGAATATAAACTGCTTCATATTTAACATAAGCTCTTGCGACAACTTGATCAGCGAGACAATCAACAGACTTCTCACCTTTTAGAACCGATGTTAAATACACATTATATGTTTCATCAAATGATTTGGGATCAGTACTACCTACTACTGATTCCAAATCATTAGCAAATCAAATCAATAGCTATACACATATGAACTATAAAAGACCTGACGTCATACAATTTGAACACATACAAAAGCCTGACAAAAACCATCGGACAGTTGTCCGCCATATCACAGAAACAGATAATTCAAGAGTTACAAAACTACTGATGCTGACAAATTCAATGATTTCATACCACCAAACCATCGTAAAAAGCCCATTAAATTACTTAAAGATTTACCGTCTCCGAACATTTTCCCGGTTCTGTAGTAAATTTTCCGGAAAATCCATATCAACCGCTTTGGGTTCTGATAGCGTAACAGCAATATATTTTATGAGGAAATGACATATTAATTAGGTAATGTATAAGAACTTGAATGATTTGGTCATTCTTTTCTCTATTTATTCCATATAAAAGCAGTGTTTTCTTTGAAGTTTTCTATTATGGTTACAGTTATTTTACTTATATATTTTTTCCCTCAAATTGGTTTGGTTTGAGACGGTATTTTTGAAATATTGTTTCTTAGAATACATTTAAAAAAATGCTCTTATTAGTCATCACACTACTTACTCTTGGGCGTATTTGTTTTAAGTATTAACAATACCTCTTAGATTATTTAAACAAGAAGTTTATGATAATAATAGCCAACTGACATGAAGATGATAATGTCATACAAAATTGTGCCCCATATTGCTTATACCTGGACATCCAAGTAATATCAGAAATCCATTCTGTCATGAATACACAGACATCCCGGATTCACGTCTTGTGAGCTGTCGACGTGACATGGGTATCATGGATATTGTATAATTATATTTGTGTTTCTAGCCAACGGGCACTAATATTCTGCCTTAAAGGATTCAATACGGATCGTAGACACTGATGGTCGCAAAGATGCGACAAGACTTAAATAAATAGGCTTTTTTTGGGTTTATTTAAGTAACTTAGCTGACTTATCAAACAACCTCTATCTCTAGTCCGATCGTGTATTGAGTACCACTCTCATCTCTGAGACGGATTTGTAAGATATTAACTTGACGAGCTTGAGTCCATTACGAAACAGGACAAGAGAATTATTGGCAACATTTCACTCATTGAGTCAAAGTACCTGCCTTATGCCTTAAGCATCGAAGCCAAGTTGATAACCTGTCGGTTACATACACATATCAGGGAGTGTGAGAATTTCAAAGTTTTATTTCGTCAAGTCCGTTCCATCATTGGACTATTAGACTTATGGTAATCAACTACCGTAGATGATCGACATACCACCCTTACGCATAATACGTTTTGGAAACACATTCATTGTGCATATAACTCTTCTTCTTCCTTGCCTTATCCCTTCATTCGGGGTCGGCTGTCCTCGTTTTTAGGCGCCAGGATAGTCCATCTTGGGTTGTCTGTGCGTCCAGCTGAGCTCGTTCCAAATCTTTGGATACGGTTGTCCACCACGTAGCTAGAGAGCGCCCTCTGCCTTTTCTCCTTTCCGGGATAGCTAAGGCCTTCTTTACTGGGTACTCTTCGTCCCTTCTCATGACATGTCCGAACCAGCGCTTACTTCTCTCTGACATCTTATCTGCTATAGGTGCAACTTTGAAGAAGCCTTTGATGTATTCGTTGCATACCTTATCAAGTCTTGTAAAGTCAGCCGACCATCGCAACATTTTCATTTATTTATTTAATTTGAGTAAATTTATTAACTTAATGCACAAACGAACAGCGGTGGACTTAATGCCTTAGGCATTTTATACTAGTCAACCTTAGGGTTATACAGAGATAAATAGTGGTAGGTGCAATAAAAGAGAGAGAAATTGCGAATAGGTACAAGAAAAGATATACTAATAAGCCATAAATATCATACAATTATACAATACCTACAAAAATGAATAAACTATCTACATATTTAACTACACTAATAAAGTCAAACAATTGGTTCAAATCTACAATTTGAAAACATTGACGCTGTGATGACACTACTGCCAACTTCTTACGAATTAGCTCGCGAACTTTGGTTTTGAATGTTAATCGATTTGTTGCCAATCTTGTTGTTTGTTGATTTGTTTTGTTGTAATTTCATTGATGTGCAGCTTGTTTTTATTGTGAATATAACTAAAGAATGGAATTACCTGATGGGATCTTTGTTTTCTTGATAGATACAAGCTACCTCTAGGATAACGTGCCCCAACATTGACCACATCATTACTTACCATCTGTTGATATAGTGGTAAAATGCGAGATACTGAATAAAAAAAAATGCTATAAATGTGATGTTTTTTGTTTCAGGTATAACCGATAAACCTACTTCAATATCCTTCGATTGGTAAGTCTCACTTAAGACACCTAGCAGTAGCTGGGAACCTATCTATCTGATAACTGTCCTATTTTTTTAGCAATATCTCAAATGTATCAAGCCTAGAATGTCATTGAAATATAAATCGTAGGTCCACTTAATAGAGTCTGTCGATATTAAACTAAGATGTCAGACAGTATAACCGAAGTTCTCACGGATTAATCAAAATGTCACCTTCATCCGCCATGTTGGATTTCACTAAAATATAATAAAGAATTGCCCGTTTCTCGTTTTTGTTAGATGTTAAATCTTTCTGTTGACCAAGTCCATTCATTTGGACCATAATCATCGATATTTAATACCTTAAGTATAAAAATATCTATTTACACTTGTTAAAATATATTATGAATAGCTTGATTTTCTTTTTTGTTATATTGGATTATTTTGAGATTACTTTGTTTATTTTATTTAAGATTATAATACGTTGCTTCATTTGAAGATATGATTATAACAACGTAGTTTCCCTACTTACTCGGTAACTTTCGCACATTTTTCAAAGATTTATTAATTTTAAAACTTCTTAGTTCCATACTCTCAATATGTCCACCTCGCGTCGTTTGACGTTTAGCTCATTCCTTTTTCGTGCGCGGTAACTGTCGCATGTGCTCTGCAAGCAACATGCCAAAAATTAGCACACTGTCAAAAATTGAGCATTATGTTTAAAAAATCCGTATATTAGAAGAAAAACAAAGACAAAAACGAAAGATATTACATTTATCATCATCAGATGACGAACGTAAGCAAAAATGTACTAATTAGTGATGTGATGTTAATGGATGGAGAAATCGGTATCAGTTTTGTAAATGCTTTGGGATTGACTGCGAGTCAATAACATTGACATTTTTTCAAAACTAAGACTGCGTACTATGTAACTAAAGCAGTATTCATTTTATTTGCATTGGGGTTAACTGCGAGTTTTCAACAATGACAATGACGCTATGGTATCAGTTTTGTAAATGCTTTGGGATTGACTGCGAGTCAATAACATTGACATTTATTCAAAACTAAGACTGCGTACTATGTAACTAAAGCAGTATTCATTTTAATTGCATCGGGGTTAACTGCGAGTTTTCAACGATGACAATGACGCACAAAATACGTACAATCTAAAAGAGATGTAACGTTATCGTGCAACTCAGTGCAACTACCTATAGCACCATTAATATACTACCATAAAAGTTGTTATCTTCACAACTTGAATTGCAAATTGTAATTTTATGTAACGAAGATCTTGACGTAACCTTGTACAAGGATAAAAAAAAACTTGCAACCAGTATCCCTACCACCCGATATTTTGCATGAGGTGGGATTGGAATCAAACGAACTTCACTTGGAAGTTCGTTTGATCATATATTATTTTGTTATATTGGATTGGATTTTGTTATAAGATCCATTTAATAGTTCTTTTTCATTTATTTTTATAGATAAGACATTTTCGCGCTTTCTCAATCTAAATTTAGAAAAATGGCTTGTCATTTGTTGGCTCACTGTCCTTAAAATAGACTCATATGTATTTCGATCTGATATAATAATTGTAAGAGTATTGATACCTATATATTACTCTTATTTAACACGCGTCCGTTATCCTATTTCATGTGTTATTTCATGGACAATGGTGTGGGTTATACATTTTTTTACTTTTCTGATAAAATTACTGTATATTGATTCTGTATTGTATAACTGTCTTTTGTCCCTAATAAATAAAATAAAATGAAATAAAAAATTTCTTCCATTTTTTTATCATATCAATGTGGACCATTTAAAAAAATACCATTTGAATTCATAGAAAATAGCCTTAAATTCAGAACAAAGCATCGATATCAACCAAACATTTAACGGCCAGTTCACTGGAAAAAAATTGAAATATGAAACATTGTTCCAACTACAAATGTATCTATCCGATCCGATTCAGCGGAAAAACGCAATCATCTACAACTAACTAGTAATTAAAAACGACAATCCTCTGGCAAGTAATTTGATGCCGCTGACTTTTAATTGGTGTCTGGGTTCCGAGATGAAATGAATCATTAAGAAAATACTGGGTTAGCGGTATCTAAGAGAGATTTGCCTTCAATAGCTGCTGTGTCGTCGAATTTGTCTTGCTTGAATTATTGCTTGCTTGAATTTTCAACATTTAAATTTCTTGGTTATTAAAATGGTGAACTTGATAAAATTTTTTCTGTGCTATGATTGCATCAAAAAAGGTTTTAATCAAGTTTTTATGAGGCTGTTGGTAGGATATTGATCATATGTATCATTTGATGTACCTACTGTAATAATAAATGTTGCTATTATTATCATATTATTATTGTCATCACGCTTTATATGTGCTTTATCGTTTGTAATAATAATTACTCCATCTATTTTTTAACTATATTTTCATGTCTAGTCTGTTGAACTAAATTTCATGAATTTCGTTATAGAATTGAAATTTTGGCATAGGATATTTTTTTTATTTCGTGTACGTTTCTATAGGATAATTTCCGACATTCACATAAGTGAACCCACTGGTAGTAGCTAAATTCTAGATACCATATTTCTTTACTATATATCTATACTAATATTATAAAGAGGTAAAGTTTGTCTTTTTGTTTTTTTTTTGTTTGTAGGAGGTAATCTCTGAAAGTACTAAACTGCTAAAGTCCGATTACTAAAATTTTTTCACCGATAGAAAGCTGCTTTATTCCTGAGTGACATAGGCTATATTTTATGTACGCGGGTGAAGCCGCGGGCATAAGCTAGTCAGAAATAATGCTCAAGCTATCTAGTAGTTTTTATAAGGCTATAGGACATTCGCATCTCTTGATGTGTCGTATTAATGGAAGTATTATAATTAATCATATTATCATAGTCATCATCGTCATCATGCTATGTCTGTGTAATATTGTTTGTAATAGTAATGATTCACATGATGACATACTAATATTTTGCTTATTTCTTCATAATTTATAATTCTTTGCTTATAATTGTCATAGCCGTCATACCATAAAATTATGTGCAATATGATTTATGATACAGCTAATCTAATTCCCATGGTTGACATATACCAGCATTTAACAGTAATGATCGTTTTATCTGGGTAACTTTTTTTTCTATGGATTAGGCATGAATTCCGTATCAACGAGTCTATACTTCGGGAACTCGGCATCAAGCAGCGTTTATCATCTTTGGTACAGTCTCGTATTCTCACCTTTTTTGGTCACGTATGCCGCAGAGGGGAAGTGGCTATTGAGCGACTTGTAGTTCAGGGAAGGGTTGAGGGTACCAGGCCACGAGGAAGGTCGCCTATGAGGTGGACTGACCAGATTAAAGCGGCAGTAAATGGCTCATCATCACTGCACGAATGCACGAGGAAGGCGGCCATCAGAGAGGAGTGGCGGCGTGTTGTGAAGCTTGCTACCAACACCTGAAGTGATGACCACGACCACTCTGTCAAGAGTGATATCGACAAGGAAGAGAGAGAGGCATGAATTATTGAACGATTGTTATAGTTTATTTGAACCTCATGTACAGTAGTACATAAACATTAATTAATTAAACAAAATATGCTTAACTTAACCTAATTAAAACTAACTTATAAAATAAAAATAAAAGGCCTAAAGTACTTAAAAAAGCAATCTAAAGTACGGCGTCGAAAAACTCCTCCGCATCGCTGTCGACGGGTAATGTACCCAAAAGACTGGCGGCATTGCCACGCTGAATGGCAATGCTTATCCTTTGTCCGAAGTAAAAGCCAGCAACGATTCTTATATAGTTTCGTTTACTTCCATATAATTGACCATACAGATACTTTGAAATCTATAATCTATATTTTTTTATGGCATAAATGTACAATAAATAGCATATCTAGATAAAAAACTCTTCGATGATGTACACATAGATAAAGACCTCAACCTGTGATGCTAGATCGTTGCTTAAGTTCTAATACGTAAGTCGAAAGTCGGAAGCATTTCAACGTAAGTTAATTTTTGATAACTAACTTACGCGTTGTTGCAATGGCAACTGAGTTACGCGGTTTTCCTCAAACTTTTCTGTACAATGCACAACGCTGACATAATTGTATATAAAGGTTTTAGTGTTAAATTACGTGTCATCATTGGTGCAAATCCTCATGCTTAATTTGTCAAACGCTGCATTGTCCTATTTCTTTTTTATTATTTTATCGAACGACATAAAGTAACGTATTTTGTCCAAGAAAATACTTTCTTGCCACTAGAAGTTAAGCGATGATATGTTTCTATTAGAAAGCTTTCATTGCTATTATCCTGTGTCTAATACACTAATACACGTATCATTTTTAATAGGGCCATGTATCAATAGGATAGATACACCACCATTTTTATGGTTCCGTACCTCAAAAGGAAAACTTTGTTGTCCGTCTAACTGTCGGTCAAGACCCTTTATATTGGGAACGCGTAGAGGTATCGAGTTGAAATTAAAACCATATACCCAGGTCTTTAGTCCTTTGAAACTGTGAAAAAATCAAACTTGAGTTAACGAAAAAAAAGATACGGCCGTTTATGTCGCAAAAACAACGTATATTTAGACACTCTTAAGGGAACAAAATTCATAGGGTACTTCCCGTTAACCTAGAATCCAGAAATTTGGCATGAAGCTTGGTTTCACAGCACAAGTATAGGAAAAAATCTGAAAACTGTAAATTTGTAATTACCTACGTTACAAAAAAAAAAAAAACATTTTTTGCGATTCGGAAAAATCTTCATCGGGAATTGAACAGTTTTCATAGGTATGTTTGTGCGGAATCCTCAGTGCGCGAGTCCGACTCGCATTTGCCCGGTTTTTTTAATGATATATAGTAGTGTCTAGTGTTTGACTGCGATCCCACCTGCACTGCTTACCATAAGCAGTGATGCAATCAATAACATTACTATATTCATCTTTACGTATGTTGGCTACATACAATATATCACCAGTGGTATCTTTTTACATATCTTCACAGTCCGTCCAGTGAATTGTAGGAAACACTAGTATTGCAGTAACAATTTAAATCACATAGATCCCTAACGTATTACGTTACGTAAGATCATATCGTGTCCATTCACAATTGTGACCGTAACGAGCGCTCAATGACTCCGGCCCTGAATGCGGAGATTACGTCGGCTATTTTGTTTTAGTTTATAACGTTTTGTGCAATATTTGTTGGATTTTGAAAATGAATAATCTTTGTACGCTTTTTTCGGGCAATTGGATCAAAAAATCAGTTGGATTCTATTGATTTCAGTTGAATAAGCGAAAATGGTACACAAATTGTGTTCCTGGCTGGAATGTTATACTTTTTTTTATTAAATTTGAATTAAAAATGTTGTTTTGCATTTATTCTGTGCAATTTAAATTTGATAATAAATTCACTTACCTAAATATAAGAAACTTAAATATAAACTAACCTAAGTATTTATAATACAAAAACACAAAATACACTCAGGCGTCGAAGTACTCCGCCACATCGCTGTCATCCGGAAATGTGCCCAGAATAATGGCAGCATGTTGGTTATTTCGATGACTGCTTCTTTATTATTAATTTTAGGCTAGAAAACAAATAAAATAGCATACATTGGGATTAATAAGATTTGTCCTAATAATATATGAATATCTGGCGAGACAAGCATACAGGATGTACAGAATATTTGTCTATAGTAGTGTTAATAATCTCGATTGTGTGCATTAATCATACTAGAATCGTAACAATTACATTATGTACGTATACACAATCATTTATTGCCTTTAGCGAACGGTGCAAGGATCGTATGTCAGTCCAACCTTGGTAAGACTGATTTTCGGACTGATACGCTTCTGAATACCAGATATGATCAGTACATAATATGTAGTCAAACAAAATGAAGTTTTAGCCATCTCTCTTGAGATAATCTGCTTGGAAGATAAGATACTGTTTTTCGCACTAGTACGGAAAAGTGCGCGAGTTTTCCTTTTCACAATTTATTGTGTTTATTGTATCAAGCGGGAATGCGGTGGATGCAAGACGCACAGGATCGGTCGTTGTGGCGACGCTTGGAGAGGCCTATGTCCAACAGTGGTCGTCTTTCGGCTGAAATGATGATGATGATTGTATCAAGATTATATAATTATATAAATATTTATAATTTGATACTTACATTTATATTTGATACGCGTGGAAATTTTTCACTGCAGCACTCGGCTTCATAACACCCTCGCATATGCCACGGGAAAATTCTGCCTCAGTCGCAATGACAAACTTTCACCACTTGTATTAAAACTTACTTTATTCATTCTTTCCAGTCATGCATAAGGCGTTTTTATATTCCTCGATCTCGATATTATAATAATCAGTAAGATTGTTTTCTTTCATCTCGTACAAGATGGACTTTCTTTAGATTGAAGACTATAAAATTGTTTTTATCATTTTGATGTAGGTAACGATGATTGGTTAAGATGACGTCATAAACCAGGTTTTACTCTAGTATTTTATTGCTAACATTACGTATTTTGATGAGAGTAAAAACAGTTTGATTACTTTTTGTAGTGGGATCTATTTTATTCACTTCCTTTATTTTAGTATTTGCAAAGTCTAAATTATTGTCAAGGCCTTCGTTGATCGGAAGTGGATTTGGTAGCACGCAGATTAACCGGAGTTCACTTTCGAGGCCAGACCGAACAAACCTTATTAAAAGCTGCTTAGCGAAAACCGAACTGATTGGTTGGATATAAAAAGGCTTTATGTACGATAATAGGTTGGCAAAATGCACTTATTCTGAGATTTCGGATTTTATTGCGAGCTTACAGTTATTAGAATGTGGTGTTTTATAATCTATTTATACAAGATATAATTATTTTATTAGGTTATTTGTTAGGTTGCGGGAATCCGATGGATGCGAGACGTACAGGACCGTTCATTGTGACGACATTTGGGGGAAGCCTATGTCCAGCAGTGGACGTCAATTGGCAGAAATTTATTTTATAGTTTGTCTTTTCTTTCAAATTAGCTTATTTTGCAACTAGTGCATGTTTTGTAGTTGATTATAAGTCATTTTGTACGCACAAATGTTTTCAATGAAGCCTTTTGTTTTTTTTTAAATAATGGAAGCACTAAAAAATTACAATGTTATTATAGTTATCATCACAACTAGAGGCTGAGAATAAACCTCGTGCCTTCTTTGCCATGGTTCCTTGTTCAATGCAAGCTTCATCCAGATTTTACTTGTAATTTTTATACTCGTAGGCTACTTTGATTTGATTTGAATTGAACCTTATGTCTCTATAATTATCAAAGTTATTTACATATTTATGATGTAACCTACATCTTTAGCAGTCCTATCTTCGACTTCTGCTGAAGCAATAACTTATCAAATTATGTCTGTTCCTACAAGCATTAACAAAGAACCACAACTCATGTTCACATTCACACAATATTTAATGAACACATTTATTATTTTAGCCCACGTATTTGTTCGAGCAAAATATTTGTATGTATTTTGTACGCTCTTCGGCAAAGATTCCTACGATAGGGAGCTTTGCTTGCCAAATAAACTTTAATGTGTATATAGCCTGTTATGTACGAACTCAAATATGTTAGGTAGAAAACACGCAATTTTGCTGAACGAAATTGTTGCAAGTTTCTTTAATGTTACCAAGAATTTTGCTTACTTTACGCTCCAATGGAATTGAATCATTTTTATGATTGAAATATTTTTATCTTGGATTTTTTCTTCAGTATTTTTATAATCTTTTTTTTGGTTATATATACTCTTTGCTATTATTGGTTATTTATTCTGTACTTTCAATATTAATATTGACATATTTCGTTCGTTCTTCGGCACGTGTAAACATTTATAGCCAACGTAGACTTGTAATTTTATTGATCATCAAAAACACATTTGAAGTACTTGATGACTCTGCGTATCGTAAGAAGGATAGAATTTGGTTTACGACACCCTGAATACGGTACCTCTGTCCAATCATTTTATATGCCTTGTGGTAGATCAGTTTTGTTTGCGTGTACGTTGTGTTGATTACCAGATATTTGATTACTTTTCTCATCTTTGATGTATGTGATGGTCTATTCTGAACCCAAGTAACTACATTAGCATTGAAAATAAGTATTGGATTTGTTGCATTTACCTTCTTTAACATACCAATAGTTTGCGATAGGTCGTATGTCTTTTAATGAATTGACTCTCATGATCAATCATTACAATCAATGGACGTCCACTGTTGGACATAGACCTCCCCAAATGTCGCCACAATGAACGGTCCTGTGCGTCTCGCATCTATCGGATTCCCGCAACCTTCACCAGGTCATCGGTCCACCTTGTAGGGGGCCTTCCAACACTGCGTCTTCGCGCCACTCCAGAACCTTTTGGCCCCAACGGCCATCTGTTCTGCGAGCAATGTGCCCTGCCTATTCCCAGTTAAGTTTGGCGATTCTTCATGCTATGTCGGCAACCTTCGTTCTCCTGTGGATATCTTCATTTCTGATTCGATCACGCAAGGAAACTCTGAGCATAGCCCTTTCCATTGCCCTTTGGGCGACTTTGAGCCTTCTGATGAGGCCCATTGTGAGCGACCACGTTTCGGAACCGAATGTCATCACTGATCAAATTATAATAAATTTGGATTAGTAACGTAAGAGCTGAAAATGTATGAAAATAATTGATACTGGGTCAAATGATTGCTATAAACCTCTTTACTCTCTTTCTGAGATAGTAAAATAAAAATAAAAATCTATGAATATTTAATTGGCATATGGCATTTTCATATCATGTGATAAGTCTATTTAATCTCTGACCAAAAAAAAAAGGTTGTTACTAAAGAAATGCATAGCACAATTTTTAAGTATAGTCTTCACATTGCTGTCGTATTGTCGCTTCACCTGTCTATGAAAGCCTTAAAAATGTAAAATTATTTATGAATTTTAGATGAATTGTGTTTCGAAATATGTTGAAAGCTATTCATTCTCCATGCCGTAACATTAGAAGTTTACTCATTAATTTGTATTTGTTTCATCAATTATGTACGTGTATCAATTTCGACTAGATTGATGTCATGTATTATGTTCACTTAGTGATTAATTAGGTAATGGGCGGGGAATAAACGCATGTTTACTTATATAAAGTTGCTGTACACTTATCTCTCAAGAGCATTACAGAAGGGCACTTCTAGTTCTTCTATCGTGAGATAAGTTGGAATGATCTTGGTTGTGTCTATAGGTAAGTTTGGAGCGCTTGGTATAGCTTACACACATAGAAAAAAAACCGGGAAGTGCGAGTCGGACTTGCGTCCTGTGGGTTCAATTCCCGAATTGAGTTACGAAGATTTTTCCGAATTGCAGAAAAAGTTTTTTTGTGACGTAACTACAAATAACAGTTTTCAGATTTTTTCCTATACTTGTGCTATAAGACCTTGCTTCATGCCAAAGGAGACAATTTTTTTTGTTTGGGGAATAGGCCCACCACAAATTGTGGCGTATAGCAATGAAATGCACGTTAGTTTATTCCTTATAATCTCTAGATTACATTGGTAATATTGGCAAAACTTTATGTAACTGGAGTACCGTGAAATACGACAGTCAAAACATGACTCTCACAATAACCTAAAATCTCACAAGAGCGATTGTCTAATGAGCGGATAGGTCTCCATGGTTTTTTAAGTTAAAATAGTGCACTGTTCAATAATATACAGTATACTTAAAACAAAGTCACGTCTGTACTACGTGACAGACTTTGATGTGATTTACACGATTTGATAGACTTATTCATGAAAATGCGTAGATGTATTCATTTCGAAATAGCGCGGCTTTTGCCGGCCATTGACTGTAGATCTAAAATAATAAGGTGATGTGTTTTATGCTGGTTGTGTAAGGAGAAAAAAAAACTACAGTATAGGTACATCACAAGTATTTATTACTGTTCATCATCATCATTTTCAAAGTCATCTCTTAAAAGCAATATTTCATCTAAAAAAGATGCAGGTGGCTCAACCTCACCTTGATGCCGCGCCCAAGATAAAAACCACACTATACACATCACATATGCACAGCAGCCAACAGTGCGTCTGCCCACTAAACAATTACAACAGTATCCAGCAAGAGCAGTATTCAACATTCCGTTGAAATCGTGCTGCACAATTGATACAACGGCTTTGTGGATTATGCATGTATCTACAGATGCCATTTTCATAAAATCTTTCGAATAAAAATACGAAAAGAACAGAAGAAACATGCAACTATCTAGTAATCGGAAACAATAATAATGTTGTCTGTAGTGGTGGGCGTTTCAACGACGAACAGTTTTCAAAGACCGTTTTTTGTTCTGCAACGTAACAACCGTTTTCCATCCTGCGACCAAACAGTCTTCGTTGCACAAACCAGTCTTCGAATTACTGTATGCGAATTGTTATCTTACTGTTAAGAAAATAAGGTCGAAAATCCATTGCTTCAACTATCACACTGGTCGCGTCGTCGTTTTTAAAACCAGTTATTGCAATGAAAAATGAATTTTAGGTTTATAGTCATAAAATTCATTTTTCATTGTAATAACTGGTTTTGAAACGACGACGCGACGAGTACAGAATTTATTACCGTTGCGAAACTAGTTGCGACAACGAATGTTTTCTGCAACTACTTCACTCAACGATAGTTTCTCAAAGTTAGTTCTTCAAACCAGTTGCGACGACGACCGTTTTCTGCAACCGTTTTTGTCGTCGCCAAAACGGTTACGTCTTGTCCGTCTAAAATTCGACAACGACCCACCACTAGTTGTCTGTCAGTGTCAAACTGATTGAAACTGGACCACAGAGCATCTGCAACGGGCTATTAATTACGTTTCGTTCCACGGTGATTTTTAAAGTACGTTACATGATATTTATGTTAACCGTTAATTACAGCATTAAAAACAAGTTCGCTGTACCAATTAATTATTATCTCTTGAAACGCATTTAAATCCGATGTCACCGCTGCGCACTGTAGTAACATATTTTTTTTTCATGTTAAAAGAAACTTGAAAACGCTTCTAAACAAGCATTTTTTGCCGTAACACTTTTTTACTATTATTTCATTATTCCGGTTAGATTTCTATAATTATAATTTTTGTTCTGTTAATTATAATAAGATGATCGCTTTTTCCATGTGTAATATGATTAATAAACGTAACCGTTTAATAGTGGGCCCAAAAAAAATTGTCTCCTCAGGATTCTAGGTCAACGAAAAGTACCCTATGAATTTTCCCTTGATAGTGTCGAAATGTACGTTTTTTGCGACATGAACGGCTGTTTCTTTTTTTTTCGTAAATTCAGAAGTTTGATTTTTACAGCTTCAAGGGACCGCAGACTTGAGTATATGGTTTCTTACTTTTTTTAATTTCAACTCGATACCTCCACGCGTTCTCGAGATAAAGGGTATTGACAGACAGATAGATAACAAAGTGATCCTATAAGGGTTCCGTTTTTCCTTATGAGGAACGAAACCCTGAAAAGTGGACACACATTCATAAGTATCCCACTTTCTTGAATTAAAGTATCTATGCCGTATTTTAAGAACATTCGCATTACAATTTTAGTCTTAATCTGACAGTTTGCGATGATGATGCGCAATGGGCATCCATCTGGCTATTCGGTATGAACCAAGCCAGAGTCATCGATGGCGCATAGTATTACGTGGTCTTAAGAGAGATATTACCAAAACAATACGAGCTCAGCAGGGCTAGGGGCACGGCCACGGGGTATTTCTGAAAAGGAAACCTGTAGTCCTAGAACGCGAAGGAAAACTAAAAGACACAGATGTAGTATTAATGAATAAAACACACACACGACACTGACACGTTAAATTCATTTGATGATTTTCTATTTTGAAAAAAAGGCTTAATCTGTCAACATTCGGAGAATAAAATTGTTGACATTGATGATTGATGAGATTGCGGCTTGAATCATCATCATGGATGGATTGTGTGAAGAGTGATATGAAAGAAAAGGAAGTTAGTGATAGCATGACGAGTGACAGGGCAGAATGGAAGAAAAAAACGTGTTGCGCCGACCCCAAATAACACGGGACAAGGGCGGGATGATGATGATGATGAAATTGGCTTTCAGACTAACTAATACGTATCCCGAAACTACACTTTTACTAAACAAGTAAATAGAATCCAAAATTATTCTAAAACACTTTTGTTTACGTTCGCTCACATGAATCATGAATATGATAAGCTCATCTTACCTTAGTTTCTACCAAAGTAAATCTAAGTACGTCCTGTACATTCCGCTCTTAGATGATAAACTACTATTTAAAGGAGCTTGTAACTCTAACGAAATTCGGTAAATGATTTTGCGATTCCAAAAGTTGATAAAATATTAATCTTACGAGTATTATTCTTTACCTAAACAAATCAATTTTGAACTTTAGACCATCAAACGTCACTACATCAACCTGTTTCACGCTTTTTGTATCCAGATAACTTTTGCGGTCCAATCATTAATCTACTTTTTGCCTTTCCAATACTGCATCTTTTAGTACAAGCTCGACACTCCAGCCCCCCTAGCCAAGTTACGACCGTTTCGTTTGCATCGAACGCCTCGAGTAGGCTACGCCTCCGATTCCTTTGTTCGGACCACGTGACTGAGCGTTGAGATGACTTCAGAATAAAGCAATCGAAGGCGTGGCCTACTCGAGGCGTTCGACGCAAACGAGACGGTCGTAACTTGGCTAGGGGGGCAGGACCTTTCAGCTTCCGCGAGCAATTTGTCTTACCATTCACCACTTAAACAGCAGTTATCTAAAATATTTCACTATATATTACCACAATCAGCACAAAAATTGCGGTTTGATTAAAAAACCTTCATACATATGATATTGTCAAAGAATCTACCACCAAATTGCAATGAACCTTCAACAAATTATTCACAAACTCATTTCTGATCTCACTTCTACAGTCAACCGAAAGGCCCAGTTTTTATTAATACCCACAAACATGGTGACTTCAATAAAACGTTATGAGTTGTTCATAGAGAATGTGGGACATTCCTTGCTTAACGTTGAGCGCATGACAATATGGTGTGGCGTCCCAAGGGATCTATTATTCACTTAATTCACCGCTTTTATTACGATAACTTGGTGCAAATTGTGCTTGAAACTCTTGCTGTTAGTTTTAGTTGTATAAAGTACTCGTAGGTACGTCTATTTGTTTGTATTTGCGTTGATTTGTGGTTGGAATTTGTCGGGTTCATCTTTATTAGGATAATTTTGCTTGGTTTGTTCTCTTGGTAACGATTTTGTTTCAGTGTCTGTCATAAATTCATTAAAGTTTATTTTTCGAATTAATCTCCGGTGGTAGATCATCAACATTTCAGCCGATAGACGTCCACTACTGGACATAGGCCTCCCCCAAATGTCGCCACAACGAACTGTCCTGTGCGTCTTGAATCCATCGGATTCCCGCAACCTTCACCAGGTCATCGGTCCCACTTGTAGGGGGCCTTCCAACACTGCGTCTTCCGGTACGAGGTCGCCACTCCAGAACCTTTCGGCCCCAACGGCCATCTGTTCTGCGAGCAATATGCCCTGCCCATTGCCACTTAAGTTTGGCGATTCTTCGTGCTATGTCGGCAACCTTGGTTCTCCTGTGGATATCTTAATTTCTGATTCGATCACGCAAGGAAACTCCATTGTACAGATACCGGCACGGATCTTGAGCGCTGACTTCTACAGTTCTACTTGCGCAGAAGCACGCAGAAGTGAAAAATCCGATCTCTTTAGTGGTATGAAAAGAGATGCGGGGGCGAGGAGTGCAATCTTTGTACAGTGATTGGCTTGCCGATGTTGTACGATGCTCAAAGCGATCCCCGCTCTTTCACTAGATTAGTTACAGATAACATTTGCTACTTAGTGGCTAGATAAACTCGAAAAAAACAACAAAGGTTGTCCTAAAATACACCACGCATTGGAGCTCGAGCTTTGGTTTTATTATTTAGTTGTCTTCAAGGCTACAGTGAATACGCTCTTAATTAACTTGTGCAGTTCACCATCAACGATTGCTCCACTGCTTACCATCAGGTGGGATCGCAGTCAGGCACTTGTTTATATCTATTTCGTATAACCTGCCTTCTGATTCCATACTTAGCTCCACTAAACTTCCTGCATATAATATACAAACTAATAGGTAAACAGTCATCTGTCCATATACAAGGTTTCTGTAAGTACTTTAGTGGTATGCGGAACAGGGTGTAAAATACCGCAAACCTTTGTCTAAAAGGGAGGATCCTCCTATATTACCACTGCCGGAACATAAGCCGCACCTTACCATGAACGGAATGCAAGCCCAGTGTAGATGAGTACATATTATAATATTATGTCAGTTTCATCGAGATATAAGTACTAACGTACTAGAGAAGCTACGTCAAATAACTGAATTGTCCTATTTTCGTAATTTGAATCTTTAGTTCGCTGCAGCGCTAAAATAATAACAATTCGTCGAAACCGTAACTAATTTACCACAGCGCTAGATTTGCTGCGGAAGTGTATTTATTCTCGGCAAAAAGGTCTTATGCGCCATGTAAATCACGGCACTTACGCGTTTTCTTCGACAAAGTGCGGCGCGATCGCCGCAGTTGAACGAGACAAAGTAGGAATTTACGGTATCTTCTCTAGTACGTTAGTACTTATATCTCGATGGTCAGTTTACTTTTAGGATAGGCCGGTTCATAATGATGTTTTTATTGTAGTAAGTAACTTGAATTACCAAAGAGTTGAACTAAAGCCCCTTCTATCTGAACTGAGGAGCAGTGGTGACCCAGGAGTAACGGTCTTAGCTCGCCGTCCGATCGTCCGGTAACCGTCGGGATCAAGTCCAAGTCGTCGACGGTACTTAGTGTTCCACGCGCGCCTCAAGGAGATGTCAGTAAACCGTAGGGGCCCAGCAGGGTCGAAACCTACTGGGGCCAAGGGTTCGCTTCTAAAATGAAAACCCGGCCATGTTATGAAAGCAAAGAAGGAATAGGAGTGGGTTTTTAGTCAGTAAAAGTCTGATTCACCCTTCCGCCCTGCCCAAGGGCCGGAGCTGTCATTGGATGATTTTCCCACCTAAAAAAAGGAGAAACGGTCTCGACTTACAAGTTGGCGGTTGCGAGTTTAAGCCCAGCCAAATGCATTACTTTGTGTAATTTATTTCATCACCACTGCTCTCAAAACGGAATACCTAAACTTCGAAGATATGTGACATCTACCGACCCGCACTGAGTCCTGAAGAGGAGGCCTGAGTCCCAATAGTGGGAACATTATAAGGCTGATTATGCTTATATTTATGCTCTCCGATTTCGTTTTGTTTAATTAAATTTCGCAGGTTAAACTGCCAAATTTCATTAAATAAAATGAAATCCCATCAAAACTGAGTTCTGTATAATCCGCACTTGACTAGTTTGCATTTAATAAAAGCAGGGAGCTCCTCACAGTGAACTCGCAACGCGTCAGCATCCCATTGTCCGCGGCCGCAGTTTTATGCATCATTTTGTTGTTCTCGTTCTGTGTGTGATTTTGTTTTTTTCAAAAGGTGTGGAAAATGTGCGGCAAAAAAAAAACAGCCATTGTTTTGGTGTTCGTGTTTTGACACGTTTTTATTTAGTTGTTTTGTTTTTTTTCTAGAGCTACTAGCAGAGGTATGTCTAATAGCGTATTCACACTGAAAGTTATGTAAGATTTGAATTTTCTGGAATAAAACCGCACAAAATGGACCGATGATCTGGTGAGGGTCACGGGAATCTGATGGATGCAAAACGCACAGGAGTGGTCGTTATGGCGACACTTGGATGTCTATCGACTGTAATGATGATAACAATATAATTATTATAAACAAAGATTTAGTTGAGTGTGGGCTCGATTTATAAGAAAATATTTATCACCCAGTCAATGGAAGATAGGCTTATTTTAGTTATCAATATCTGCCTACTTTTAGGCAGTCCCTATCACTCACTTCCAAGGGAAAATCATAAAAAAAATATACTTCAAAAGGTAAAGCAAATGACACGATTGAAAATTCTGTCTCTGGCCGACTAAAGTCAACGAATTCACATCCGTCAATATTATCGTATCGTGTGCTCCCACAGAGAATGTTCAATCCTCTTTCCTCCCACGGGTTTGTCATAAAAGAGACAGGTATAACATCAAAGGGATGAGCAGTAACTATACCTAGTATTCCCCTGTGTGTTGAGATAATGGCATATTTACTGCGCTTGTCAATTTTAATTATTCTTGCGGTGAATAAAGTAATTAAGAAAATACGAGTATTTTCTTAGGTGGTCACTTGTATGTTTTGGCTATCTGCCTGGTATTCTTTTTCAATTTTGTTGATTTTGTGGACTGTTTTATTTATAATGGGGTCATTTGTAAAGGGATTCCGTGTTTGGCTTCCATCGAGAACGGACGTGTGCGATTCGGGAGCGCGTGCTCTACTTTAGAGTAATTTGCTGGCGTCGCAAAAACGCCGTGTTCATCGGTTTATCAAGGCCTCCCCAATGACTTTGTTACTAAATATAGTGTAAACAAGTGCAATTAAGTAATAATTATCTTATAGATGAAGTTTAACTTACCTTACAATGGGTGCAACAACAATTAAAATTAAAACTGATTTGGATAAGCAGTTACCTATATGACTGTTATCACCAAGAAAACTCAGAGAGAGAAAAGCTGGAAGTTCCTGTTAATGAGCTAAAGGATCAGGTACAAAGCCTCCAGCAATAACTTGAAAAGACCCACCAAGAAAATCAAACAACATAAGTAGAAAGATATAGTGCGTCGTGATGGTTCAGTGGTTAAGGCACGTCTCATTTATGATTGCGGGCTCGAAAGACGCAAAGCTAAGAAAGCTAAGCTCTTTTACGAAAAAGCATATTTTGCAGAACCCCGCAAATTTATTACAATTCATTGAAATACATTGGGGAGTTGGATTCAAATAGATTTTAATAGAAATTTAAAGATTTTTTTCTAATAAATGTTTTATTGCTTTAAAAGAAACCTTGCCCCACCCTAGGAATTAGTCGTGACGTACAAACGCACAAACGTATAAACTCTCATACACAAACCTACCTACGTACTACCATCTTCTTACACATAAATAATTATGATTATCCTGTGGTTGTCTGACTTTCAATCAGTGAAACAATTTTCGTAATCGGATGAAAAATTTGGCCTTTTAGACAAAAATGAGTTTCTTTTTTAAAATGTCAATTTAACTTTTTTTAATTCTAAGGCAAATCTTTTTTTTATTATTGATAGGCTCGCATTAAAAAGTAAAACAAAAGTAAGTAAGAGTAAGTTATCAAATCTAAGTAGAAAAATTGTAATCCTACAAACAAAAAAACAAACTTTACCTCTTTATAACATTACTGTAGATAATCAACCAATTAAAATAAATTTATTCGTAAACTACTGTTGCCCGCGACTTCGTCTGCGTCAAGTTCGTAAAAATGCACAAACGTAACTAATAATTCTGTGCTTGTGATTCATGCATTTTACTTTCACATAAAACGGTTACAGGCCAAAACGAAAATTACCTCCAACAAATATACAATGTACTTCTTATTTCCAGATGTTTTTATTTTGCGTACCAACAATAGAATACACGTAAATGAGATACATCAAATAAACTTATGAACGTCAATAAACATAAAAAAACGTGTAGAGGTCAGTAGAATAGCAGTTGGTGTTCTAAGGTTCTGTCTACCCCAAGGGAAAAGGCGTTAGTTTATGCATGTTTCTCGTTTATGTAATGATAAAACAACACTATGATTTTAAAATAATTTGTTCTGCTATCTCTAATAAATTTGTGTGTAAGCTAAACAAAGGCCCATACCGCATACCGCTTCAGAAATGATGCATAGATATTAAATCCCGCAGATTCTTCACAATTTCCTTCACAAAGGAGATACCCGTGACATATGAAGTTTCAAATGAGGAAAAAATGAGTCTGCGAACAACAAAAAGAGATAAAAAAAATACTGAAACACTTTGTGTAACGTTTCGTGTATATTTTTGATGAATGCCTCCGGGATTGTTTCCGTGATTTCGGAATAAAATGTGTGTTTAGTTTTTGTTGGGTTCTAATCTGAGGATTCAAGAGTTTGTCTTTAAATAGCGTTATAGATTGGTTATCTTTATGTAACACAATGGCAGAAGCTAGTTGTTTCTCTACTTTTTTTTTCTCTCTCTCTTTTTTTACAACCTTAACTTTAATTTTATTTAGAATATAACTGACACCCCATGCCTCGGAAAGCACACAAAGCCGTTGGTCCCAATTATCGTTTGTAAATCATCGTCGTCTTCCTGTCCTTGTCCCGTTTTATTTGGGGTCGGCGCAACACGTTCTTTTCTTCCATTCTGTCCTGTCACTCGTCACGCTATCACTATCTCTCCTTTCTTTCATATCACTTCTCACACAATCCATCCATCTATATTTTCTTTGGCCTCCCTCTCCCTCTCCATGCATACACATGTAAACTCATAACTCTTTTAGCAACATGCGTTCCATCCCTCCTCTTCACATGACCATACCAAGATAAACGATTCCCTTTCAATTTTTCAATCACTGGCGCCATTTTCAAACTTCCTCTAATATACTCATTCTCACTTGTCTCAATTGTCGTTTGTAAATCTTTGATAATTATTACAAGTAGTCAGACGCCAGAAAGTCTGACCTTTCGTCTATCCAAGAATGTTTCATATTATGAAACATGGGTATTCAGCTGCTGCTCCTGGTTAGACTGTAAAAGGCTGAAGTTATGATGATGATTCTCTACTTTTCTTTATATAGTCGCTTCTACAACAATACTGTGGAAGTCGAAAAACGGCTATACAAGTATCAGGATAACATAGCGTATTAGGATGTCAGATATTTTTTTTCTGGAATGGTTTCCAGGGGACTGTAAAGTGGTCTCCCTAGATAACGTTACTTTCTCTTAGAGATAATGATTGTCAAAAACTGCAAAATGTATGGGATTCATCTGCACTATCAAAATGTCAGGTGGTCAATCCTACTGTATATGTAGGTATTTATTATATTAAATGTATGTATGTTTATTTGAACGATATTTATTCGAATACTTTCGTATTAATGTTTTTATTTATTTATTTATTAAAACTTTATGCACTAGTAATAAACACTGTACAAAGGCGGACTTAATGCCTTAGGCATTTTCTACCAGTTGACCTTAGGGTGGTGCAGAAACATCAAAATAATACTTTCTTTTAACATACACCTGCTCGCAGAACAGATGGTCGATGGGGCCGAAAGATTCTGGACTGGCGAGCTACCAGAAGACGCAGGGTTAGAAGGCCTCCCACAAGGTGGCCCGATGACCTGGTGAGGGTCGCGGAAATCTACCACGCAGGCTCAATGCAGATTGATGGATGTAATATATCTTTAATTTTTTGGTTCTAAGATATGATAGACACGGGCTAAATGCACAAACCGTGCAAAATAAAAATAAAAGAATGATTTGGGATTGACGTCAGAGTCGGTCAGACGTGACATTTTAGTGGAACATATCATTCTCACACATTTTGTTTTTTTTTTTTTTGGCTAACAATAGCCACAGACATACAGAAACAGCCCCCCTAGCCAAGTTGCAAACGATAAACGTGAACGCTTAGTAATCTCCAATAGATTTTCAACTTTATACCTAAGAGCATAAAGTTGAAAATCTATTAAAGACTACTGAGCGTTAGCGACCGGAAAGAACGAAAACACTATGTAATCTTCAATAGATTTTCAACTTTATATCCAATAACATAAGGTTGAAAATCTATTAAAGACTACTGAGAGTTTACGTTTATCGTTTGTGACTTGGCTAGGGGGGCAGGAACTTGTCGAGGTCCTCTTACCGCCGTACTCACTCCATTCTATACATCTATGTTCCATTAATAAACATCACGTATTGCACGTACGCAATCAAATCAAAATCAATCAAACTGTTATTGCTTAATTGAATGATCAATTATTTTAATTTAACAATAACAATGTTGTTTGTGATGGTTGTGTTTTTATTGGACCCTCTTGACTTTTTTTTACTCTTCAGTCAATCAATGAACTTTTCTTATTAGTGATAAGGTCGCGCTTGACCAGTATCTCACCTAATGGAAAGCGACGATGTGGTCGATGAGGGAGCACGCTTGCCCAGAAATAAACTATTCACTCTTATTTATTTATTTATTTATTTAATGCTATAAGCACACAAAAAGTACAGAGGCGGACTTAATGCCTTAGGCATTTTCTACCAGTCAACCTTTGGGTGATGCAGAGAAAAGTAGTGGTAGGTGCAATAAAAGAGAGAGAAAAAGGTGAATACAGGAATAGATTTACATATAGACCATAGAATAGAGATTGAGATTGTAGATTGTAGCTATCAGGAAACAGACTCCGGCAGGAGATTCCACTCCTTAGCTCTTATGCCTTTTTCTAACTGTCCATCGGTTGACTTCCAGTCTCACCGCTTAGATGTTAGATTTACATGTTGACATAAATATATTGGAAGAATAAAATTATCTAATCAGTTTTGATCTAAGTTTAAGTATTATGAATTAGGGCGGAATTCACCAATAAAACTAATCGCGTTTTAACGTTTGGCTCGCATAATCGCGTTTAGCCGCTGTCACTAGTGTCACTTGTAAAAATACAACAAAAGAAAAATACAGCCATGTTAAAACGCGATTAATTTTATTAGTGAATTCCTCCTTAAGAAGTGAATTAGTTTGAATTATCTAAAAGAAATACTTACATACTAAATCGGCAATAACTCAAAAACTATAATATTACAATCGTATAAGTAAATAAAGTATCAAACCATTTCGCCGAAAATATAATAAGGGATAGCGGAGTTTTCGGAGAAATTTGTTGAGAAAATTTATTATTAGTTTTGGATAAAACCGCGGCTGTACGGACTGGGTTTATTGGACGATTCTACAAAAGGGTTAAAGCAATTATTAGAATATTTGAGATATTTAAGTAAGAATTTTGGGTTATACAAGCTAAGTTTTTGTTTACTACGAACCTGAAAAAGGGGATCATTGTACTCAGAATTTTGTGGACCAACTTTTTTACAGACTATTGTCTAAATTAATCTGTAAAAATAAACCTAGTGTCTTGATTACTTAATTTTAAGGGTTCCGTACATCAAAAGGAAAAATGGAACCCTTATAGGATCACTTTGTTGTCTGTCCGTCGGTCTGTCTGTCTGTCTGTTAAGACCCTTACCTCGTAAACACGTAAAGGTATCGAGTTGAAATTAAAACCATATACTCAGATCTACGTTCCCTTGAAGCTGTGAAAAATCAAACTTCTAAGTTAACGAATAAAAAAGATACGGCCGTTTATGTCGCAAAAAACGTATATTTCGATACTCTCAAAGGAATCAAAATTCATAGGGTACTTTCCGTTGACACAGAATCCTGAAATTTGGCACAAAGCAAGGTTTTATAGCACAGGTATAGGAATAAATCTCAAAACAGTAAATTTGTTGTTATTTACGTCACAAAAAAAAAAAAACTTTTTTGCAATTCGGAAAAATCTTCGAGACTCCATTCGGGAATAGTAGTTTGTACGGAACCCTCAGTGTGCGAGTCCGACTCACACTTGCCCAGTTTTTTCGAAACAATGACACTATTGTTTTTTTACTATTTTCAACTGCTAACAATTACATCAGAATTAAATACCTATCTATATGAAGCCTAATTAACACTTCGCGTAACCCAAAGGTTGGCTTTTTCTCGGTCAGAGAATAAGCAACACACGAGGCAATGCCACCAATCTTTTGGGCACAAAATTCGACAGCAATGCGGAGGGCATTGCTGTCGACTAGAAGAGTCGACAGCAATGCGGAGGAATTTTTCGACCCCATATTTTTGCTAGGAGTCTTTAGTGTATATACAGTTTTAATTAGTTAAGTGTTTTGTTTTTCTTGTTTTACCTATGTTAAACAAATGAAAAATAAATGCTTCTAAAATCTATTTTACTACTTAACTATCTCATAAAATTTATCTATTGTTTATTTTGTTACATAGTGTAGTCCTCTTTAACCCATAGATTGACTGGTAGAGAATGCCTTGTGACATCAAGTCCGCCTGTGTACCACGTAAAAATATACTTATTATATAATAAATAACAAGAAAACCTTAATATCACTCTACCGACCACGACTACGTGCGTAGCAGTAGCAGTTGCTAATTCTAGTACTAAAAAACTACTAATCGTTTATCATTCATCGATGTTTTGCTTCATAATTCATTGAAACTTTATCTTTGAAAGGCGCCAATGCACGTATTTGATTAACAAATAATCATGGAGGAAAATTTGTCGCATTTGGCGAAAGTTTGGCAAAAAATCTGTGCCCCGCCATTGTTACTTATCCTCTTCTGTGAGTAAATATTTAAAGAACAACAATAGCGCTTGTGTTTTATTTATTTTTCTCTTTGTTTGAGGAAACGATAATCACTGTGCGGTTTTCTCTTGATTCATTGTGTCAATCTTAATGAAAAAAATCTGGCATTCTCTCTCGCTCCACCACTAATTATTATTATGCAATGTATGTCCGAGAGCAGTGGTGGCCGAGTTGTAACGGCCTCGACTTCAGAGTTGTCGTGGGTTCAAACTCAATCAAGCGCATTACTTTGTGTAATTTATTTCATCACCACACATGCCAATGACATTACCTGTCACGCCATTTGTCACATGTCTTCTCCCCAGGTAATCAATGTCTTTGCCATACATTTGTACTTAGCGTTTGGAAATCATCTAATGACTTTTCGTGCTCTGGGCGGAGTGAGAGGGCGTGTCAGACTTTTACTGACTAACACCACACCTGTGTCCGTCAGTTGCCCTTTACGTTCTAGGACTACGGGTTTCCGTTTCAGAAATTCCCCACGGTCCTAGCTAGCGGGCATCGTCCCTGCTGGGCCCGGTTTACTGACATCTCTTTGAGGAGCGCCTGGATCACGAGCTGTTGACGACTGGGTTCGGTTCGGTCAATTACCGGACGGCCGGACGGCAAGCTACCCATTGCTCGACGTTCGCAAGTCCACGTCTACCGTGGCTGGTAGTCAGGGTCAGAATCTCGGCGGCTGGGGCGTGAGGACATTCGTACCATGGCCTGTACCAAGGCCTGGCACGAGAGATCGTGGCCGCCGATCTCCCCCAAGAGGACACGGCGGTGCTCTGCCCAAGCGGGGCTCATCTCTATCGTGTGCTCCACTATGTCCTCAAGGCGGTCCACACAATGATGATACCCGGGCGTTCCTTCCGCCCGAATCCGAAGCAGAAACCTCCCGAACTTGCCATGTCCGGTGAGGACTTTCGTTATGCGGAAGGTGAGGACGCCATGTTGCAGCTCCAGCCACTCCTCAAAGAGGGGACTTACTGCCATAATTGTGGCGTGCCCAAAATCATTTGTCTAAGCCTGCTAGTCCGCATACCTCCCTACTGTTAACACGTAGAAATACACGCAAAATCCTTTCTAATTTTCAAATGAAAACCAATAAATTTAAATAATAGTACTACTAATATAAACAGTTAATGGAATACATTATTACAGTTATTAATTATTCTACTGGGGTTTTATCAATTGATTTATGACTACTGAATAACCTCGTATTTTGATTCTTTTTGCCGAACAATGACTCGTTTACTGACAGTTGGTCCAACACTAGGTGTATATATGTGAGTATAATTATGTTTGTAAAAGCAACCACCATATAGATACTCCTAAAACCCTGTGAAGAACCTATTTAAAAATATCGGTTCAGTGTTGAAATAATTATAAATGCTATGACATTGGTAATCTTCTTTTTAACCTTTTTACGTGGATAATAATCAAATACCTTGTTTCACTCTGGATTGAGTGGAAGGGAACCTCAACACATAATTTACCACACATTTACATATATATGTTTTATTCACCTTACACTGATTACTAAATATCGTTAGGTAAACTCATTTTCATCCGTACACTCTCAATAAGGTTCAGTTGAAAACCAGCGCCAGACAACTACCTCGTAGTTGTCTCCGATTCCTTTGTTCTGACGTCATCTCAACGCTCAGTCACGTGGTCAGAACAAAGGAATCGGAGGCGTGGCCTACTCGAGGCGTTCGGCGCGTACGAATCGATTGTAACTTGGCTAGGGGGGCTGGACCTTTTTGGCGCTAGCGTGAGGCACATGATGTTAGTTTTTCTGTTTTCTAAGTTTCAACATGTTTTTCTACATTGCATGTATCTATCTATCTATCTATTTATGTGCGCCAAATAAAATATTTTTCTTTCTTTCTTTCTTTCTTTTTTACATAGGAGTACAACCTACAGTATTCTTTCAGTTGCCCGTTTTTACAAGGCCTGCAGTAACTTCTTGGAACAATCTGTAGCCCTGGCAAACGCCGGCCCCAACTGACCCCATCAATTTTGCTGTTATGTCTTTGAGGAGCACGTAGAACACAACGCGCCGTAAACGACTCACGCCCGTTCCTTACAAGTCAGCTGGACGGCAAGCTACCTTCCTTCCATTGCTTGTCGTCTGTAAACCCGCGCCAACGGTGGCCAGGAATATTCTTGCAACTACCGACGCCCTGGGTGTCTCCCGTGGTGCCGGCTGAGGTGTGTGGTGGTCCATTTCCTTACGGTACCTCTCCTTTGCTCACATTACTGATTCGCAGAAGAAGAACCTATGCTTCCTTTTTTATCAAGTATAATTGCCTTAAAAAAAGGTGCCTGATACGTAAATACGTTTACTTTTAAAAGATCACCTAAATATATGTAAACATTCTGAGTACTTAATCTCTAGATGAAGTGCAAATTTCACTTGGTTATAAACCAAGGCCGGATTTTTATAAATTGGACATCTTGCCCCGTGAAAGATTTCACGATAGTCACAAGGTGTTTCAATTGCCAGCAGTTCGGTCACGCAGCCAAGTTTTGCCGAGAAACGAGTCCTACTTGCAACCACTGTGGAGAGACTGGGCATGCCCACAAAGAGTGTAGCAGTAAATCTTCTCCGCCTCAATGTGCGACGTGCAAGCGTTTCAAGAGGAAATGTGACCATCAGACTGGTGACGTAGAGTGTCCGGCGCGTAAATACGCCGAGGTTAATTTTATTAATTCAATAGACTATGAAGGCGCCTAAGAGCGCCCCTAATAGATTATTTATAGCCCTCAGTTACAGTTACTTAGAGTTAGTTTATCTTTTATTACTTTAATTACTAACATTAAATATAGATAAAACAAAATACATTTTATTCTCAATGAGAAACATTAACTTACCGATTATTAACCTTAATATATTCGCACACAATTGCAAGCATGCTGACATTGCTTGTACTTGCCCTACTTTAGTTAAAGCTGACCACATAAAATACCTAGGTGTTACGATTGACACAAATCTAAATTTCCGTAAACATATCGAGCTATTGTGCGCAAGAGTGCGTAAATTAGTATATATTTTTAAGAACCTACGTCACATAGCCGATTATAAGTTAATTAAACAGGTTTATTTGGCTCTGTGTCAATCGGTTCTTACCTACTGTATTACTTCATGGGGTGGAACTGCCAGGACTATCTTGCTTCCTCTAGAACGTGCTCAAAGAGCAGTTCTAAGGGTTGCAACCTTCCGCCCTTTTAGATTTCCTACTCACCAGCTATACACAGCATGTAAGTCACTAACAGTACGCCAACTATTTATATTGCACATCGTACTTTATCAGCACTCTGAGCTTCCTTTTGACCCAGTACCGTCAACCAGGAGGAGGAAAGATTTGGTTTGCAGAAAACCACAGACGAGACATGCACTTGCTCATATATTTTATGTCTTTTTGGGACCTTTTTTTTGTACAACAAGCTCAATAAATTATTAGATATATATAGCATAAATTATATTAAATGTAGTACATTGTTATCGGATTATCTATTGAATCTCAATTTACACAGACACAGAAACTATTGGAAGTTTTAGTATGATTGGAAGTTTTAGTATGATTGTAAGGTTTAGTTCGTAAGTTGTTATTTCTGTTTACATGCCCTTGTTCATTAGTCTTGTTAAGTGATGACCCGAAACACAGGTTTTATAAACCTAGTTCGGGCAAGTCGCTACTTATACATAATTCTAGGTGTAAAGTTAATTTTCCTTAACCTTTTGACGTGCGTAATTAGAGACACAATAGTAAGACAATGGCTTCCGGGCGCCGGCTACCGCCTGAGCGTTAATGAATTAAGTCCTTAAAAATTGATAATTTAGTTATACTCGTAGTTATTCGTTGGGAATTAATATATCTATATTTTGTTTAAGATTTACTTGTGGCTATTACATGTAACAATATTGTATAAAGATTAAATAAAGATTAAGATTTTAAGATTTTAAGATTTCACGACCTAAACTGAATTGTTAAAGGGCACGACTGACATTTTATCACGTCATGCCCCGAGATACCATCTAATCTAGTATCGGAAAATAAATAAATACAAATAAATACAAATAAAAAAATTACTTTGTAAATACCTAGCATAGCTTATCATAGTTGGCCTTATAATGTTCCCACTGTTGGGACTCAGGCCTCCTCTCTAGGAGAGGGATTGGGCCGTAATCGAAAGGTTGGTGGATCGACCTAATCCTAAATATCGAAGATAAATAAATTAATAAGAAGAATAATTAAAAAACTTTTACAAAAAAAAAAGTAACTGACTTCACTAAAACAAAAAAACACTAAAGGGATCAAAATAACTTTAATTTCGGAAGTCGATGTTTCTCGGTATTGTTTGTTTCTTATTTAACACCGACTTCCGAAATTAAAGTTATTTTGATCCTTTTAGTGTTTTTTTTTTTAGTGAAGTCGGTTTTTTTTTTTTGTAAAAAGTTTTTATTTCACACTTTTTAGTTGCGATACACTTATAAACAGAGTGCCTATTTCTCATGACAATTCCAATTAACCCAAATACTGCTAGGTTACATTGTTTTATTATAAAGTTCCTGTGTCTACCTTCCTGCTTCCGGCTCCATCATCAGATCAGTTCGATAGTACCTTATAGCCAAAGTGCATCTCATGACAATTCTAATAAGTCCAAACACGGCTAGGTTACATTGATTAATTACGGAGTTCCAGTGCCTACCTTCCGGCTCCATCATCATCATCATATCACTTCGATGATACCATTTTCAACGTAACTATTCAGAATCATTCATTTATTTGTATTGTCATAGTCGCTTAACTATCTTAATTGTGATATCTATTTGAGTATGAAGTTCCGTTGACCATTTCTGGTCTTCTTCATCAGTTCCACTTCATCAAATGTTACTTTTTGACTGTAAATGCTTAACTTCTTGATGAAAATACCAAAGTCACCATAAGGTTGCCTATAATTTTTGAGGAGTTCCCTCGATTCCTCATGGATTCCATCATCAGAACTGGATTTTGAAAAAAAATGGGACCAATCTGGAAGCATATCCTATAGAGGGAAAAAATATTTTTGCAAATCGGTCCATAAACGACGGAGTTCTGTGGTAACAAACATAAAAAAAACAACCGAATTGATAACCTCCTCCTTTTTTTTGAAGTCGGTTAAAAACAGCTGCGATCTCGGTAAAATGAAACTGCAAATTATATTGTAGTATTGAGTACCTCAGTGATGCTTGTCGAGAAGGCTGAGTCGAGACATTTGCCATCTAATACTGCAAAAACATTAGAATATGTCAATTAGCAAATTTCATGGAAAACAAATTGATCCTATTTTTAACCGACTTCAAAAAGGAGGAGATTTTGTGTTCGGCTGAACGTATGTTTATTTATTTTTTTATATTAATGATAGGCTCGCGTTTGACCACCATCTCATTTTTATGTATGTTCACTGATTTCTCGGTCAATCGTGGACCGATTTCGAAATTATTATTTTTTTAATTGAATGATTATGCTTCCAAGTTGGTCCCATAGAAATATTGTTATGATCTGATCATGACCTTCGAAGATATGGAACAGAACTTATCATAGGATCACAGCAGAATTACTGTCGTAATAAGTAAAATTGCTTTATTTATACGTGTAGTCGATGACTGACTGAAATAATAGGGGGAATATATCGAACTGATCTGAGGATGAAGCCTGATGTTAGACAATTCTAATAATACCAAACACAACCGTGTTTGGTATTATTAGAATTGTCATGAGATGCACTCTGGCTATAAGGTATTTAAGTATGGCTGAGGGGTACTTTTTAGTGGTGGTACCATAACTAAAAAGTGTAAAATAAAAAACTTTTTACAAAAAAAAATACGACCGACTTCAATGTAAAAAAAAAACACTGAAAAGTGCAAAATAAGTTTAATTTTGGAAGTCGGTGTTAAATAACGAAGAGACAAAACTATTATAGAAACACCGACTTCCAAAATTAAAGTTATTTTGCACTTTTCAGTGTTTTTTTTTTACATTGAAGTCGGTTGTATTTTTTTTTTTGGAAAATGTTTTTATGTATAAAAACCTTAATACTTTCTAAATTTGATACAGGCTAAATGCACAAACGGTGCGAAGTCAAAAGAATAAAAAAGTAATACTAAAACAAAAATAATACAGAAGAATAATTCAAAAGTTGACAAAAAAGCATTAACCACTTCAAACTTCTGTTTGCAATAAAAGACAGAGCCGTTGAAAATGTCGTGTATAAACTAAGTGCGCTTGACAACTTTCAAAAGATTCAACTAATAAAGAACACCCTGCTTCTCTCAGCTAATGTACATAAATCTGAGATTATTAATTTCTTTGAGGGAAGCAAAGTTTGTCTCGAAGTTATTGCCAAGATCTTACTTTCACGTTGAATTTGTTTTAGTTGTTTCTTCTTCGTTTTGTGTAATTCTAGCGTAATTTTGCCGGTTCAAGGCATAACTTTTTAATGAAAATAACGATGTCGAATATTCAAAAGATCTTGTTAAGACGGAAAACTAACAAGCCACTTGTATGGATACAGTTGCCAAAGTTTCTGAGATTCTACTGTAGTAGTAGTAGCAGTAGAGACATATTCTCATTACTTGTCTCTGTTATCGGCTTTACCCGATTAAAAAGTAAAACAAATTCCAAAGGGTATCTCGAGTGTGCTATTTCCGGAGAAAGTCTACCCATGTGACAAATTTTATGTAAATCCGCTTGAACATGAAGGAGTAACAAACATACACACACATATAATTATGAACATACAAATTTTACCATCATCATCATGTGTTCGGGCGCCGTCGGCTACCTTCGGCACTCGTCGGGCTGCATCGTCGACGTCGCGCAAGACATGCGAGGCGACTGGCCCGTCATCACTTCACCAGCGAGAACGACCGACGATACACGCGCGTTATTAATTCATCACTTGTAATTGGATTTATACGTTTATCAGTTTACAGTCCACTGCTTTTCATTTTAGTCCAAGTATAGACCCTAACATCATATTATCCGAAAGACGTCCACTGTTAGATATAGGCCTCCCCAAGTGTCACCATAACGATCGGTCCTGTGCATCTCGCATCCATCGGATTCCCACGACCCGCACCAGGTCATCGGTCCACATTGTGGGATTAACAAGTTAATCTGCATTTTAACTGATTTACGCTCATTAGCGGTAACAATTATTATGTATATTTTATAATGTTTTTTTATTATTATTACAGTTTTATTTATTTTTATAAACAACTAAACATAAAACAAAAATTCATAACGAAATATCGCGTCAATAAATTCCACATCGCTGTACCTATATAGTTGAAATAAAACCACTTTTCATTTGATTTAATGTTTTATTACTGTGGTGCAATCCTTTAGTTCACCAAGTATCTGATTAGTATCGATATCATTTCTTCCAATTCATAGTTCTTGTTCTTGATTTTCAAAGTAAAAGTTCACCCGATCGCTCGGTACATTACGTCTGAAGTGATATTTACAGTTCCACCCGTCGCCACTGTACCAACGCAACCAACTATAATCGTCTATAATAAAAAGACAAAATATATGTATTTTGCTCACAGAAACAAAGTAAGAGAGGTTTTATTTATTTATTTAAAACTTTATGCACTAATAAACATTGTACAAAGGCGGACTTAATGCTTAACCTTAGGGTGGTGTAGAGACATAACATGGCAGGTGCAACATAGTAGAAAACTGACAGAGAGGAAACAAGAACAATAACAAATATGTACTTAGATATATACATACAAATAAAGAATGATATTGAAAAAAAAAAAAAAAACGAATACAACAAATCAAAAGTGTGATGAATCTACCAACTTCTTGTGAAAGTGTTCTCGTGCTTTCATTTTATTTGATGAAACAACATTTTTGGGAGACAAACATGAATCAATTTTATTTAGGGTTTCTATTCCATAGGGCCTAAAGAAAGCTACATTACTCACGGTTATCCGCTTGCCTATGTTTTTTTCATAAAAGTCTGTTGAAGCTACTTGCTTCGAATTTGCACAACATAAATAATATCTGATATAATAAAACCAGATATATAACTAAAGTTATTAGGGGCCAGCGCAAAATGTTTTTTCATTACTCATACTCGGAAAGTAGGTTTAAAGTTGCATAAAGAACGGATTGAAAGTAATACTTTCATCCCTAGGGAGAATCGCTTTCAACTGACAGCTGCCAAATTATTATAAAAAAAAACTAGTTCTATTTTCACATTTCTATTGAACCATGTCCCTATTACAGTCACTCAATTAAAGCGCGATGTATAATTAAAATCACATATAGATAAGTTTTAATTAAAGATTTTTTTTAGATGACTTTATTATAATTTTCTTTCACCAATTTCTTTAAAATAACATAGATTTGGGAAAAATATTTACCATTTTTTCAATGATGAAAACGATAAATAATGGCTGAATAGCCGGCCGGCCACAGAATAAAAAAACAGTAGTAGTAGTAAAATAATTAAGTAGGTGGGCAATCTGATCTTCATTTGTTTTTTCGAGATGTACAGTTTTGTTAATACTTTACTAAATGTCTGTTTACAGGAGATTTGTAATAACACGATAAGTTCATCAGCTCCCCTAGCCAAGTTACGACCGTTTCGTTTCGATTCTCTTGCGACGAACGCCTCGAGTAGGCCATGCCTCCGATTCCTTTGTTCTGATCACGTGACTGAGCGTTGAGATAATGTCAACTTAATTGAAATTGATAACTATCCTATTTCTTTAAAATAAAAAGTTTTATAATGTCCTTGATGTTTCCTTTCGGTTCATAATATTGATCAGAAATTTTTAACTTTAGTTAAAAGTGTAATGAAAATAATGTGGGTACTTTTTTTAGGTGGGAAATTATCGAAGACGTCTCTTTTTGCTCCAGGGCTGAGCAGGAAGGCATGTCAGACTTTTATTGACTAAAACCACTCCTATGGACTTATAAGAATCCCTTACCAATAAATTACTATGACTATGACTATGACTATGTTTTCCTTTCAGAAGCGAACCCATGGCCCCAGTAGGCTTTGACCTTGCTGGCCCCTAAGGTTTTACTGACATCTCTTTGAGGCGCACGTGGAACACTACGCATTGTTAATGACTCGGGCTCGATCCGGACGGTTACCGGCCGGCTGGACGGCGAGTTACCCATTGCTCGCCGTCCGCAAGCCTACGGAAATAATTTTGTTACTGAACTTACAATAATTCCGTCCGTGTTCTCCATATAATCCTTGAGACTCCTTCCAATAAAGTTTAGCCGTTCTATGCTTGCAATTATCAAGTTCCATGTGACAAATATTTGAATAGTTAACCCAAGTCATTGAATAATAATAGACACAGATTGTTTGAAAATATTGCCTGAAAAAAAAAAACATGTTTCTTGATGGTATATTTCACTTCACGGACAAAATATCATTTTTAAAATTATCTCACGCAAAACGCTAGCAACATCCGAAACTATAGGGTAGCCAATACTGACGTACACAACTATAAAATTCACTGATTACTCAACAATCACTAGTTATTTTCCACAGTTTCATTGCCTATATAGCTTTATATAGCAAACATGTCTTTATTATCATCATTTCGACCAAAAGACGTCCTCCGCTGGTCATAGGCCTCCCCACGCTTCGCCACAACGACCGATCCTGTACATCTCGCATTCATCGGATTTGACCGTACCTCGCCAGGTCATCGGTCCACCTTGTGAGATCCCTTCCAACGCTGCGTCTTCCGGTGCGCGGTTACCACACCAGAATTTTTTGGAATTATCGACAAATCATGTGGCAAATAATGTATTTACTACCAAAAGATCTACATTACATTTGTTTTTTAACATATCAGGGCCTCAAGTCTGCTATTTTTATAAATTCGTCATTCCAACACGATCCCATTGTCATTTTGCTAAAAGTTCGTAATCTGCTAATTCATAATGATTGGTCTATCATTGATTTCATAATAAATTTGTTGAATTCGACCAGTTTGGTAATGGTAATCCACTAATATAATAGTCTTTATGATTTTACAATGGTCAACCACTGACACTCCATTGGAAGAAGAGGCATGGAATGGTAATCTCGTACATATTGACAAGTGAATGTCTGACTTATGCGGTAATCTGCAAAAATGTTGACAGTTCCTTTGACCAGTGACCTACGATTAGAACTTTATTGTTCAGTCATTGATTTTAATAAGCTCGATATTGTCATTCTACCACAGCTCTATTACAAGTCTATTGACCGATCAATGATCAATCATTATGAATTAGCAGATTACTAACTTTTAACAAAATGACAATGGGATCGTGTTGGAATGACGAATTTATAAAAATAGCAGACTTGGGCCCCAGGGCCTCAAGTCTGCTATTACAATAGTGTCGGAATGGTCTATCATTGATTTCATAATAAATTTGTTGAATTCGACCAGTTTGGTAATGGTAATCCACTAATATAATAGTCATTATGATTTTCCAATGTTCAATCACTGACACTCCATTGGAAGAAGTGGCATAGAATGGTAATCTCGTACATATTGACAAGTGAATGTCTGACTTATGCGGTAATCTGCTAAAATTTTGACAGTTCCATTCAGTTCCAGTCATTGCTTTTAATAAGCTAGATATTATCATTCTACCAAAACTCTTTTTCGAGACCATGGACCGATCAATGATCGATCATTATGAATTAGCATATTGCGAACTTTTAGTAAAATGACAATGGGGTCGTGTTGGAATGACGAATTTATAAAAATAGCAGACTTGAGCTCCAGGGGCCTTACCATGAAGTGTTAAAATGGGAGGAATGGAGCTATACACACTATATAGCTCTATCCCTTTAACAGTTCAGTTTAGGTCATTAAATGGATTGCGTTGAGAGCTTGTGACAAGGTCTCTGAACAGAGTTTAATTATTACTAGCGACATATGTCTATAAAACGTACGCATTATTTTTTTATTTATTGTGTATCATAGCCAGAGGTGGGAATTAGGTAAAGGTATTTATGTAGGTACTTACACTGATTTCATACAGCAAAGAATAAAATGGATATGCCTCAAGTCCCGAGACTAATTTTAAAGAGCAGATTTTTTATGATACTGTCAGAAATATAGCAGAAAAAATATCTTCCTGCATTTATGACGAGGAGGAGGAAGTATATTGTTAACCTTACCTCAGTTGACGTAGAGAGATGTTTTTCAATGAAAAATATTAATAAAAAATTTATTCTTATTATCTTTGTTTTATTTGTCTTACCTATCTCTGCGGTTTTTATTATTATTTATTTGTAATATTGTTGGCTTTTATTTGTAAGATTTTTCATTAGAAATCCCGGGAAGTTCCATATAATATCAACATTTCGATGCAAGTACATGAATAATTCTACCTAATTCCGACCTCATAAGGAAGGACAAAATGCTTAGTCTTAACCCTTTAACCGCCCACATTGGATTGGTCCGACAAGTGTATTTGAGTAATTTGAGTCCTATTCGCCAGAGTCGTGTGTTTGCGACTCCATCTTGTTTAGCTCTTCAATTCCATAGGTGACAGAAGAGCTGCATTTGGTCGAGGATGTGCGACCATGGTGGAATAAACGCAAGAGTGTTTGTCGAATATCGTAGACGGTTAGAAGGTTAATAATAATTTCGTCTGAACAATAGAATAAAACAGAAGTACATACAAATCTCTGACGCATTTTGTAAACCAGTAGAAACAATCATAATAATCGTTGTAAACCTTCGTGCTCAGATTGTATAGGAGATCATAATCCACTCCTTCAAATACTAATGGGGCTGAAACTGTTAAATAAGCCATCGGTGGAACTTGCATAACTTCGTCAAGTGCTGCAGCTAGTCCAGAAGTGTCTGAAGTATTTGTTTTTTTGGTCCCTTTCCTTGAAGTCGAAACGTGGACTGAAAGTAACAGGTCTCATTTCAATATCTTCTTCTTAAATATATAATTCTTTTGTTCATGTGTTTGTCTTCTAACTCCTCCTAAATAGCTTCACCGAATTGGATAAAACTTTGGTTGTATATTTGAGTTGGTCTGTGAATGGTTTGATAATACAATTGGAACCTGTAGGTGGTGGCGTTGCAATCGGCGTCTCAATATTTTTTCTGACGTAAAGCTTTCAGGGTGGACAACATCTCCTGGCACCGCTAGTTATCTATACATATAAATAAAATTGAAATGTCAGTTTGTAACACTAAAATAACTTTTTTGTACTAATTGCTTGTGAAAGTATACTCGATATCTACATAACAAAAATGCAATTGTTAAAATGTTTGTCTGACTATCTGTCTGTTTGTTCAACTAGACTGATTTTGATGAGACTTTTGTTGGTAGATAACCGATGTTATAAGAAGTAACTTAAGTTACTTTTATTTTAGAAATAGAATTAGGATTCCACGCAAATAAAAACTGTAAGAAAATTGTTATAAAATGGCATTGTGCTGTTTTACGAGTCTGAAACAGACGAAGCTGTGAGCGCCAGCTAGTCAAATATACAAAAATCTCGTGTCACAGTGTTTGTTATTGAACTCCTCCGAAACGGCTTAACCGATTTTAATGAAATTTTTGGGGTAGGTCTGAAAATAGGTTGTTAACAGCGTCGTAACTAGGGCAATGCCAACGATGCCCGCACACACTGGAGTGGCGTAGAAATTAACAAACCAGGGCCAAGTTTTGGATCATACTTGGTAGTTACTAAGTATACATACGTTACCTATTACTTGTCGTTGTCGTATACATAATATCTGGGGTTGTAGACGCGCCCTACTAAGATTGCCGATTGTGTAGATGCTCAGGGCTCCAACACACACAAGAGTTGCAGAGAGAGAGGAGACGAGGGAGAGAAGAGAATAAAGAAGAGAGAGAGGGGTGGGTGGAGGTGGTGAGGAGAGTGTGTGGTAGGTGGTGTGTTTGAAGTATTCTTTATATCTAGCCGTTTTTCTATCCAATATTCGCCATTCGCTTAGCTAGGTAAAAATAAAAGAGGGATATTAAGATTAAAATACTTTTTTAGGAGGGCAGTTATAGAAGCCCGCATCGAGTGTTCAGAGGAATAGCACTGGTTCTAAAGTATTTTTGAATATGATATTTCTTTAAAATAATAATAATTTATTCATACATAAGCCTAATACTCCCTTTCTTCTCCTAAAATTGTTTGTCCGAAAATCATTATCCATAACCCGTTTGCTATAAACTTCAATAACCATTATATTCAAAATCCCGAAATTTTGTTTACATAATTACCTTTACTTCTAAAAGTATTCTGTCATAATATCGAGTACTATAATAATTGAATCTCCTAATTTTACATGACCTAAAATCATATTATTATATCCTAAGTTTTGTGTTAAATAATGTGAATTTCGAATGTTCATTTATACTAAATTTTTTAGTCCTAAAACATTTGCTAAAAATTAGGTTTTAGTGACAGAAACGAATCGCTGTAAATCCGACTCCACGCAGTCTTGTCTGCCCTACCCCTAGAGTGTAATTTAAAATCGCGTAGGCGTGGAGGGGCGAGGCGGCCCGCGAGTTGCGGAGCAGGTAGTTGTAACACTCGCCGCCGCGGCTGAGGTTGGCCGGCGAAGCCGGCCAGCAATCCTAAGCTGCGGTGGTGAGAGTTAAACCCATCTGCGACGATAAACTCGCGAGGAACCGCTGGAGCCCCGGAGCGCCGGAGCCGTGACAGAAACCATGCCTGCTGCATGTTTGCCTGCATGCTGCGTGCTTGCTTGCATGCTGCATGCTTGCTTGCATGCTGCGTGCTTGCTTGCATTCAGCATGCTGAGTGCTTGCTTGCATGTTGCATGCTTGCTTGCATGCTGCATGCTTACCTGCTTACAAAAATCACATGATCACAATCAACTGCTTTATTGAGTACATGTATAATATATTTATTTATGTATAATAAAAAATTATAATGCAAAATCAGGTATTTTTTAATTACATATAACAAAATGATATGAATATGAATGATTGGAATTTAGGAGATAACTTTTATTGAAAACGGTTTTATGTCTTTTGCATATTATTGATTATAATATTTATGACAAACGGATTTAGGACATATTATATTTAGGGATTTCAATTTTATAGCATGTGATATTATGTGATATTAAGTTCGGGCAAGTTATCATTCGGACAAATGATGATTAGGACAAAAAAAGTTATGGCACTTTAAATTATGGATAAAAAAGTTAGGCGACACAATAGAGAACCGCCTAATACAGATGGATAGAAATAGACATTATTATTTTGATAAAATCCTAGCAGCGATTAGGCTATGTTATTGAGCATGCAGTAAACTGTGTGCCTTCTGACACTCAAACTAGGACATAAGTCCTGTATCTCAGGACATTATTTATAAATCTAATGGCAGTTTTTCTGCCATTAGATGCCGTTTGCCTGGTAAGCTAGTTTTTTTATTGGTAATAACATTCTTATTCTCTTACCGGGTAACACACATATAATAAAAACCACCACACATATTGAAAATAGAATGCTATTTCTGAGAATCATTGTCAACACTTTACTACGTCGACTAAACGTTTAAACTATCGATGAGAAGTCAATAAAGGAAAAGTTGATTAGTGGAAGTTAATGAACGAGTGATACTGTTAATTTTAATCTAATATGCATGTCGCATTTAGTTGAAACGATTTGTGATATGCTCGAGAATGTGCGCCTCCCCATTTTCTTTTTTAGGGTTCCGTACCTAAAGGGTAAAAACGGGACCCTATTACTAAGACTCCACTGTCCGTCTGTCTATCACCAGGCTGTATCGCATGAACCGTGATACCTAGACAGTTGAAAATTTCACAGATGATGTATTTCTGTTGCCTCTGTAACAAAAAATACTAAAAACAGAATAAAACAAATATTTTAGTTGGGCTCCCATATAACACACGTGATTTTTTTTTGCCATTTTTTCGCTCGATACTAATAACGGCGGCTTTTTAATTAAGACGGGCAACTAAAAAATAATAAAATAAATATTTAAGAGGGGCTCCCAAACGCTTATGTTGTATGTAAGCTGTAAGCAAGCGTACACTAAGCATTTAACGACGAATACGCGTCTATGAAGCTACGCGTCCATGGACGGCCTTAATGTAATTATTTGTTTTAGCTTCTTACGTTATCTGCCATCGACCGGATACTTTAGACTTTAGGCTGCTACCGAAATATTCCGATAAATACATTACCATAGGTATTGTCCGACCTTTTTTTAGGGTTCCGTACCTCAAAAGGAAAAAAACGAAACCCTTATACTTATAGGATCACTTTGTTGTCCGTCTGTCTGACTGTCTGTCAAGACACTTATCTCGGGAACGCGTGGAGGTATTGCGTTGAAATGAAAACCATATACTCAAATCTGCAGTACCTTGAAGCTGCGAAAAAATCAAACTTCTAAATTAACGAAAAAAAATATACGGCCGTTTATGTCGCCAAAAACGTATATTTCGACAATCTCAAGGAATCAAAATTCATAGGATAGGTAGTCCTGTTGTCATTTATTTGTTGTTTACTTATTATAAAACTACTAACTTGGTATTTGTCAGTGAACTTCATTAAAATTAAGGTCTACCTTTGTACAAAGATTTCAGTAGTACATAAGGTTTTAATAAATAAATAAATATTTATATTTCTTTGTTTCAGAAACTTCTTATATGCTTCACTTGGTAAGTAAATGAAGAAACTTATTTTTCTGTAGTTGTATAACCAAGAAAAGATAACCCAAAAAGGCAACCAAAAACATATTTAAATGGAGGATATGTAAAGTTTGGTAAAAATATAAATACGATTTTACCCAACATCGCCATGAAAAAAGAAGGATGAGTGAAGGAGGAAATTCTTATTTATCCTGATTTTTTAGGGTTCCGTACCTCAAAAGGAAAAGACGGAACCCTTATAGGATCACTTAGTTGTCCTTCCGTCAGTCTGTCTGTCAATACTCTTTCTCGGGAACGCGTGGAGCTATCTAATTGAAATTAAAACCATAAACTCAAGTCTGTAATCCCTTGAAGAGTTAATGAAAAAAAAAAAGATACGGCTGTTTATGTTGCACACTCAAGGGAATTAAAATTTATAGGGTACTTACCGTTGACCCAGAATCCTGAAATTTGGCATAAAGCAAACTCTTATAGCACAGATTTAGGAATAAATCTGAAAACAGTAAATTTGTTGTAACGTCTCAAAAAAAAACTTTTTTTGCAATTAAGAAAAATCTTCGAGACTCCTTTCGGGAATTGAAACATTTGAAATTATTTTTTACGTTTGTACGAAACCCTCAGGGTGCGAGTCCGACTCGCACTTGCCCTTTTGCGTTTTTTGGATTGCAAATCAGTAAATAACTTCTTCCACTCTGGGTGGAGCAAAAGGAAGTGAAAGACTTTTATCAACTGAACCCCTCGTGTTCCTTCAGTTGCCCTTTGGGAATCGAACCCAGCAGCAGTGCTTATGACTATAAGGTCTGCAAGGTAATCATAACGTGTGACGGATTCCTCAAAATTATATACCTACGTATTTCTTCTTCCTTTTGACTGACCTGTTGGTCTAGTGGTTAGTGGCCCTGACTGCTTTGCTGGGAGGTCGTGGGTTCGATTCCAACCCAGGACAAATATTTGTGTGATGAGCACAATCATTTGTTCTGTGTCTGGGTATAATTTATCTATAATATGTATGTATTTAGAAATATATAAGTATGTTTATCAGTTGTCTAGTACTCATAACACAAGCTCTGCTTAGCTTGGGACTAGACGGCGTTGTGTGAATATTATATTATTACATTTGTTTCTGTATGTGCAATTTGTTGTGTAACAAATTGCGCATATTGTGTGTTGATTTTATTTATCGACTTTGTTGTCTAAAATTTTATTATTATTACTAGTTGCTGCCAGCGGCATCGCCCGCGTGAAAGTTGGTTTCTCCACAAACTTTGGACCCCCGTTTCATCCCCCTTATGGGTGAAATTCGGAAAATCCGTTCTTAGCGGATGTCTACACACTATAAGGAACCTACCTGCCAAATTTTAAGTTTGTTGGTGTTATAGTTTCTGAGATTTCGTGATTAATCAGTTAGTGGTATTTTGCTTTTATATAGGTATATATGTCGTGGATTGATGGCGCAAGGGTGCGACGGACAGCGCCATCTAACAATTATTAGTTTCGTAAACTAATAATATCGTCACCGGAAACGCAAGCGGCACCCTACCGCTTGGACACTATCGTCGGTAGAGGGGATGCAGCGAGGACTGGAGGGAAGCCCGAGAGGTGCGGCATTCTACCTCGGACAGCCTCGGCATAAGCTCAGTATCAACGCACGTGTTTGTTTCCTTTTGTAAAACCGTTATCAAAATAAAATAATTCCGATTCAAATTATCTTTCGTTCGAGTACCCAAGTCAGTGCCTACACCTACCAAGAACTATGTCGGATCATGATGAAGACCCGATGTTTCGCATCTCGGCCACCCTTGATGCGACATATAGATTATAATACTAAGATTGAAAGTAGATAAAGTGGGTAGTAAATGAAATGCCTGTTGTAATAAAAATAATAATCATTTAATTATCATACGTAACACATTAGTTTAGCATAAATATCTGCAGGCCAAACAAAGCTGAGATCGTAGAATCTGACAAACTGTAGTTTGCATCTCTCCGTCATAAAAAGTTGTGAGTTAGTGTCGCCACACATGGGCCACATGCCACAGCCACAAACGCTGCCACGAGAAGCTAGAAGCGGCCACAAGCCACTTGTGGCCGGTGGTTGCCCATGCGCGCAGTATCACAATGGACTCTATCTAAAAAGGTTTAAATACGCGAATGACGTATTTCAGCGTTTTGTATCGGCGTTTAGTGACCAGCCCCCCCCCTAGCCAAGTTACAACCGTTTCGTTTCGATTTTTTTTTTGTTGATCGCCTCGAGTCGGCCATGCCTCCTAATCCTTTGTTCTGACTAAGTGACTGAGCGTTGAGATGACGTCAGAATAAAGGAATAGGAGGCGTGGCCGACTCGAGACGATCGACAAAAAGAGAATCGAAACGAAACGATTGTAACTAGGCTAGGGGGGCTGTTCGGGCCACAAGAAGCGAACAGCGGCGATTTGTAGCATGTGGCGGCCACCGGCGTCAACAGTGTGCGGCGAATCCATATAAAATGTATGAAACCTACAGGAAATATGCCAGTGGCGGCGTTTTGTGGTTGTGGCCCGTGTCCCATGTGTGGCGACCCTTAATGCAAACATTACGTTTGTATGACATCGTCATCAAACATTTCAAATGGTTGCGTAATGTTTTCTGTTTTAGCATCGAGACCGCCTAGTTTAAAGTACCATATGATTGCTTGTTTTTCGGACTTAAATCGTGCCCCATAGTAGTCACAGTTGAATGTTTTTCCGTTGTAGTAGATTTCATCTGAAAATTAAAAAAACAATGTTTTTACATAATAGACATTTTTGATCTTCTAAAAATGGTAGGCGCTTTTTATGCTTCTGTACCCAAAGAGTACCCGAAGACGTAGCGCTGGAAGGCCTTCTACAAGGTGAACCGATGACCTGGTAAGGGTTGCGGGAATCCGATGGATGTGAGACGCACAGGACCGTTCATTGTGGCGACACTTGGGGCAGACCTATGTGCAACAGTGGACGTCTTTCGGCTGAAATGATGACGACACAAAGAGTAAAAATCCGCTATCCATCTCTCTATCACCAGGCTATATTGCATGAACCGAGGTAGCTATGATGTATTCCTGTTGCTGCTGTAACAACAAATACTAAAAACAGAATAAAATAAATATTTAAATGGAGCTCTCACACAACAAACTTGATTTTTTTTTTGCGTTTTTTTTTGCTACGGACGTTACGGAACCATTTGTGCGTGAGTCCGACTCACACTTGGCCGGTTTTTTATCTGAACGAACCTCCTTTGCCACGTTTATTGCAAAAGGAAAATTAAATAAAAATGTCAAAAAATCATCTGCCGATTTTTTGTTTATTAGAGGTACTAAAAGAAAAGGTGAAATATTGTAAATGAGTGCTTATTTACAACTAGTGATTACATGAGTCTGCCGTGGCCTGAACCGAAATAGTACATTTTGATAAAAGTGGAAAAAGTTTGTCATTGCGACCGAGGCGGCATACACCCGAGCCGTTGGCGAAGGTGAATATTTACTACCGGCTACCATTGTTACATTTGTATAATTTATTTCATCACCACTGCTCTCAAAACGATGAAGGAAAACATCGTGAGGAAACCGATATGTCCTAGAACCTGAAATTTTAAGACATGTGACATCCACCGACCCGCACTGGGACCGCGTGGTGGATTACGGCCCATTCCCTCTCCTAGAGACGAGGCCTGGGGCCCAGTAGTGGGAATGTTACAAGGCCGATTATGTTGGTTACCATTGTCCGACATCACCATGTTACGTCTTAACTTTAGACCTTTCAGTAAACTAAAACACATAGTCTTAGGTTGGAGCGCATTCAGAAAAGATTTTTGAACCATCCGGCCTACTCGACGAAAATAACCAAAAAAGTTCCAAGCTATGCAAAACGGCTACAAAAATTCAAGATGACTTCTCTCGAAGAACGCAGGGACAAAAACGATCTTATTTTCTTATATAAAGTTCTTCACAGTAAAATAGACTGTCCTCAGTTGTTATGTAAATTTAATTTTAACCTACCTCACAATTATCTGCGCCATCCTATCAAATTACTACGTCCCCCATTCCGAAAAACTATTTCAGGGTCTAACTCCCCAATCCCAAGACTTTGTAGGCTTCTTAATAATTGCGATGTAAGTTTGGATATTTTTGGCACATCTTTCCATAAATTCAAGCGCCAAGTCCACCTAAAACGACTAACTACTAGCTAACATTTATAACAACGTAACTCGAAAGTGTTGTATCTGTACTAATATTATTTGTAAAATCTTTCTGTTTTAATTTTGTTTATGCATGCTGTGTCTATCGCAATATATTGTACACTTGGTTTGTATAAGGGCAAGTACGTTTCGAATGCAATGTGTAACAATTGTTGATAGGCCAATAAATAAATAAATAAAAATAAGTCTAAATCTAAAAGTACGTACCACTTAGATTAGCAGACCCATCGTTTAATTTCTTTTGTTGTTTGATCAAACAAATATGTAGTCTTATTGCACACAAATCAAAAAAGTTTGTCAATCCCATTTTCTTTTTAAAAACGCATAGTGGTTTAGGAGAAATATTCCTGAAAAAAAATTAGTTAATTTCAAATAGATGGTCTATTTATTACAAGCACTTTTGAATTGTCAAAATATCGGTCAGTAAAAAAAAAGTGAGGCTAAATTACACGTTCCAAAGCGTAGATCTCTATGGAGAAGAACGTGCAAGAAACTCCACTCTTTTAAATCATATTATGAGTAACATAGATCTTGGTTACATATTTCTGTAGCTTCTATTATGTGAGCATAATGTAGATAAATAAAAAAATATAGAAATTAAATAGGAAGTATAAAAAGAAATAAGCGAATAACAGCTAAGAGATGACCAGTCTCAACTGACGGTGCCCGTTCACAAGAATGACATGTGCATTATTAGCCTTACTCAGATCAACCATTTAGAAGGAAACTGAATAACCTAATAACACGTGCCTTCAACAGCGAGACATTTGAGTGAGCATGACAAACTCTCAATTGCCATGAACAGTCAATAACTCACAATCATATTCAAATACATATTTTATAATATCCTCCACTTGACTGAACCTCAGCGCAGCCACGCTCAATCAAACTTACAGCTTGTTACTTATACACGTTCACTGTGCTTGCCCCACCGGTGGGTCATACCGAGTTGCTCATCGTACGTGCATGACCCACGGGTGGGCATGAGTTGTTCGCCAATTGAAAGGCTCATAACCTCAAACACGTATGAGTTTAGCCACTTTTATTGGTTCACACGTGTGAACAATGGACTAAGAAAAAATATTACGCAAGACCGGAGGAACTTTTTTAATAGAGTTGCCAGTGTTCGATTATCGAAAATGAGATAATTTTGAGACGTTTTGAATAAAAAAGAAGACTTATTTTATTATATTTAATTTAATGGGAACTATTAAAACAATTAAGACAAAAAGCTTTTTGGCACGCTAGACACTCCATATCATGAAGTTACGAGATCATAAGTGTATGACCCTCGGGTGGGACATGGGACAAAATATTTTTTTAAATGAAAGGGGGTATATAAAATATAAAACAATGCTTTATCATATCATTTTTATACCTAACGCAATATATTATCTACAATTTGCGTTTGCACTTATAGGGTAGTCTCTCTCATCATAGCTGCACAGTGAACGTGTCGTCATCGTCTCAAGAGGTTTTTCAAAGTCAAGATGACTGAGTCACGAAGAGTGGAGGAAGAATAACATCATTCAAAAGGACTGACAAACACTTGCTGAACATCGGCCTCCAAAGCTGTAATAAACTTCTTCTTCTTCTCGAATCGATAGGTTTCTTTTCCCTCAAAGTTTTTGAGCCTAGTAGGTTACCACGTTTATAGTGGTGTCCGTGGCGTTTTTTCGGTCCCTTTGGAGTGCAGATGCAGGGACATTTTGGGCACTTTAATAAGTGGGCCATTGTCTGGTCAGGATCAGACTCGCACTGGGTGTCGGAGGGATCTATAATCCACCATTTTGCCAGGCTGAGTGTTTGCATTAAACTAATTGACAGTGTCACACTGCTACGTTTTTCGAATTATGGTCTCCACTCATCATCATCATCTGCCCAGCTCTTTCCTCTGATACGGTTTCATGACTCGCTGGATGCAGCTGAGCGACCGCCTATTTGAGTTTCACAACCTATCTTTAGAAGACTGGTTATTAAACCATGGGTTTACGACCATAGAGGTATGCTCGTTATGTCTGGTATAATAGACATTACGAAAAACAGAAACACTGTATATACAAGCATTTTCTAGAAAAGCAAGCCATGTGGGCGGTGCGCGGGTCACATATATTTTTATGCAGCTGGCCACACTACAACTGATCTAACTTTTGTAGCAAGCTATGCGGGCCGCTGTGATCCCACAAATTCATATTGATTTTTTGTTATTGGCTTGCTATATAAGTAAATGCATTTAAAACGCCAGCTGCCTACATGGCCTACAGAGATAAGTTATAAAAAATCATATTTTTTTTATTGATATAAACCAGTGCTTGACTGCGATCCCACCTGATGGTAAGCAGTGATGCAATCATTGATGGTGAGGCGCACTAGTTTATTAAGAGCCTATTCACTCTCGCCTTGAAGGATATTGGCTAGAAAAATCATTTATGCGGGCGGCCGGCGGACCACATAGCGCTAAAAGTGTTAAAATTTAACGAAATAAATATCTACAATGAGAAATGCCAAAAGGGCCTCAGCTGATCAAAATGATAGATGGCAACACAAGGCCACCACCTAACGATGATTTCCAGCTACAGCTTGCTAGGCTGAAAGCTGACGATATAGTTAGGACTAGCTTCTGATAGCGGTTGCGTGAGAGTAGGTTTTTCTACACAAACTTCGAACCCTCGTTTCATCCCTTTAGGGGCCCAGCAGAGCCGAAGACTACTGAGGTCCTGTAATGCAAGGCAAAGAAGGAACATAGGAGTGGTTTTTAGTCATTAAAAGTCTGACACGCCTTCTCGCTACACCCTAGAGCGAGAGAAGAAAAAGGTCCTTTAGGGGCGAATTTTAGGAAATCCTCTCTTAGAGCTCGCCTAAATCATAAAAGAAAACCCTTGTCCATAATTTCACGCTCCAAGACCCTGTAGTTTGTGCATTGATATGACAGTCAGTTAGTTTTTCTTTTGTATATTCGTGTAGATACTTGAAAGAAATAAATTCAGGTTAGCAAAAACGTACAAGGCCGACGTGCAGTGATTTTCTTCAGTGTAACAGTTGGCACCAACAATAGGATCATCATAATATTCATATGGGTCTGCTTCACTATGTTTTGTCGCCACGTTTTGTTTAGGGACTTCTGTTGTACTTTCTACTTTCTTTGACAAAAACAGACTCACTGAAAAAGAAAAAAAAATACAGCTCATGATGTCAAAGTAAACACAGATTTTCCACAGATTTTTTTTTTAATCTGATTTGTTTGGGTTTACCGTAGTTCAAATCATTTTGGACCTCTACAAATGGACCACCCCACTTGAAATAAATATTTTCAGTATAATTTTTTAGCAAACGTCCTATGTTGTACTTGCAAGACCAATGATAAAAGGTATTTATTTATTTATTAAAACTTCATGCAACTCAAAGGTACAATGGCGGACTTAATGTATTAGGGATTCTCTGCCAGTCAACCAAAGGTGGTGAAGAGAAAACATGGCAGGTGCATAAAAAAAGAAGAAGATGTACATGTGCTAATAAATTAAATACAATATTTTATAAAATGCGACATTATTCTTACCACAATATCCCAAAATTAAAAAGAAATGGCAGATTTTCCTCATTGTTTATCTACACAAATTTCAAAACGTTTGTTTAGAATCAACATTGACGACCATGCAGTATAAAAATTAAAAAAATACTAATGAACTTGTGAAGAAAACAATACTTGATAAGGTGTAATTAGATTTTGACAGTAAAACAGCTTTGATTACAGAAGAAAGTATTAAGTCGGTGATTAACATGACGTTACGCCTTTTTATAAGGTGGGAAATCGTCCAATAACTTGTTACACTTTAGGGTGGAGCGCAAGCGCGTGTTAGACTTTTAGACAGACTATAATAAAACCACACCTATGTTCTTTGTTTGCCTTGTGTTCCAGTACCCCAGGTTTTCCTTTCGGTAGTCAACCTATGGCTCCGGTAGGTTGCAGCCCTACTGGTCTGCTACGGTTTTGCTGACATCTATGACATTACGCCTGTATTCTTTGAACGAGTAGGCAGATTTGGCAGTAACCTCAGTCATGTTAAGAAAGAAACAAGAAAAAAAATGCCACTGCAGATTTGCATTCCGAGCTCGTCGTACTGTGCTGGTACTGCTACTGCGGCTGCGAAGAACTTCAAGCAGCGGAAATATAATATCCTTGTTGGTAGTTATATTTTCAAGCCGTTTGGAGTTGAAACTCTTGGATCATGAGGTCCGAGCGCTCACGGATTATTTAAAGACCCTTTTTAACGCCTTGTTGACACTTCGCGTAACAAAAGGGCTGGCTTTTAACTTGGACAGAGGATATTGCCATACAGCGTAGCAATGCCGCCAGTATTTTGGGGTGCGGAGGAGTTTATCGACGGTATATTTTAGATTACTTTTAGTCAGTTCTTGAGGACTTTTATTATATTTTTTATTTAGTGTATATGTATGTATTTGACTGGCCTGTTGGTCTAGTGGTTAGTGGCCCTGACTGCTATGCCGGAGGTCGTGGGTTCGATTCCCACCCAGGACAAATGTTTGTGTGATGAGCACGGTCATTTGTTCTGTGTCTGGGTGTAATTTATGTATATACTCGTATGTATGTATTTATAAATATATAAGTATGTTTATCAGTTGTCTAGTACCCATAACATAAGCTCTGCTTAGCTTGGGACTAGACGGCGTTGTGTGATAGTTGTGGAATATATTATATTATATTGTGGAATATTATATTATGTATATATACACGTCTACCGCTAAACCCGCTGTAAATCTAGTAAACGACCCAAGAGCTAGATTGACTCGACACTATACCGAAGATATCCCGGACGTCAGCCTGTACGAGATTAGGATGGCTCTGAAGCAGCTGAAAAACAACAAGGCGTCGGGTGAGGACGGAATTACGGCCGAACTCCTGAAGGCGGGTGGAAAACCGGTCCTTAAAGCCCTTCAGAAGCTATTTGATTCCGTCATACTCGAGGGAAAAACGCCACAGGCGTGGAGCAGAGGCGTGGTGGTACTCTTCTTTAAGAAGGGCGATAATGCCCTGCTTAAGAATTATAGGCCCATCTCGCTTCTGAGCCATGTCTACAAGCTGTTTTCCAGAGTCATCACGAATCGTCTCGCGCGCAAGTTCGACGACTTCCAGCCTCCCGAACAAGCCGGATTTCGAAAAGGCTTCAGCACCGTGGACCACATACATACGCTGCGGCAGGTTATACAGAAGACTGAGGAGTATAACCAGCCTCTCTGCTTAGCGTTTGTGGACTACGAGAAAGCCTTTGATTCGATTGAAACTTGGGCTGTACTGCAGTCTCTCCAACGGTGCCAAATTGACTATCGGTATATCGAAGTGCTGAAGTGTTTGTACAAAAACGCCACTATGTCAGTCCGACTACAAGACCAGACCTCGAAACCTATCCTCTTGCAGCGGGGTGTGAGGCAGGGAGACGTTATTTCTCCGAAACTGTTCACGGCAGCAATGGAGGATGTCTTCAAGGTTTTGGAATGGAGAGGGCTAGGCATTAATGTCAATGGCGAGTACATCACTCACCTTCGGTTTGCCGACGACATAGTAGTCATGGCTGAGACTACGGAGGAGCTCAGTACAATGCTTGGTGACCTCAGTAGAGCTTCCGAAAGAGTGGGACTTAAAATGAACATGGACAAAACCAAAGTCATGGTAAACAGCCATGTAGCACCCACTCCTATCAAGGTCGGGGACTCTACACTCGAAGTTGTAGACGACTACGTTTACCTGGGACAGACGGTCCAGTTGGGAAGGTCTAACTTCGAGAAAGAGATCAATCGTCGAATCCGACTCGGCTGGGCAGCGTTCGGGAAGCTGCGCGGTGTCTTCTCGTCCAATATACCACAGTGTCTCAAGACGAAAGTCTATGACCAGTGCGTGTTGCCAGTGATGACATATGGCTCCGAAACGTGGTCGCTTACAATGGGCCTCATTAGAAGGCTTAAAGTCACCCAAAGGGCAATGGAGAGGGCTATGCTCGGAGTTTCCTTGCGTGATCGAATCAGGAATGAGGATATCCGCAGGAGAACCAAGGTTGCCGACATAGCACGAAGAATCGCCAAACTAAAGTGGCAATGGGCAGGGCACATTGCTCGCAGAACAGATGGCCGTTGGGGCCGAAAGGTTCTGGAATGGCGACCACGTACCGGAAGACGTAGCGTTGGAAGGCCTCCTACAAGGTGGACCGATGACTTGGTAACGGTTGCGGAAGTCCGATGGATGCGAGACGCACAGGACCGTTCGCTGTGGCGACGCTTGGGGGAGGCCTATGTCCAGCAGTGGACGTCTTTCGGCTGAAATGATGATGATGATGATGATATATATTACAATGATGCATTTCTAGAAATTATAAACTTAAACAATATCGTTTTCCGTAGGAACAGACATGGGCAAAAACTAGTATTTAATAAGACAGTAACCATAGACATAAATTAAAAAGAAAATAACCTTCCACATTATCTGCACCTATTAGACGATACAATATACTTACGTATGTTTGGGGATAAGACGAAATTAAGGACAGTTCATTAAGATGATATTGAACTTCGTGATAAGTTTTAATTAAATCATGATAATGGATACTTTGTTCAATATTCAGTCCTTTTTTTTGGGTGTCTTTGGGTTGATGCCTCAACATGTTTGCAACCGCGTATTCCAGAGACGTGAGTCGCAGGCTTGTGGACGACGAGTAATGAACAGCTCGCCGTCCGATAAGGACCAGGCCCGGTTCGACATATGGTAAGGTAAAGCAATCTAAATGTTTTGATACATTGCCGTATCAGTAAATCGCAATCATATAAGTGATCTCTTTTTTTAATTTACAAACGATCTTATCCCTTATATCATTATCTCTTTGAAGTCCTTAGATTGCTGCTGAGATATCAGCTCAATCAATAAAGCTTATAATATAACAATCAGATTCATAAACCATCATTATTTTACACTCGACCACAATCGAGTAAATACAAACCGTACCAAATTCAAACTCAACATTGTCACAATCATACATCTTTAATCCAATGAATTAATATTTATTAGATTACACAATAATCTAACTGCCATAACAGGACTTCCAATACATCATCAATCATGACAATTGCGACCCTACATGGAACAGAAACGTATGAACGAAATGAAAAGATTGAACTATGAACGGAAGACAACTAATTGGCAATCTGCGCACACTATACATTAACAATAAATGCTATAGGACACGGCAGTTTTGTTGGCAATAATTAATTGTAATTACCCATTCATTCATGTGGCCATGCCAAGTTGTAGACTGAATAGCAACCAATGATTTTTACATAAGTGTGTCTGTGTTGGATTGTGTTTTATTTTTCTATGTAATCAGCTGATTGTGTCACACACACAGAGTCCGGTAGGGTATTTCACTCCTTAGTTGAACGCAAGATGAAAGTGTTCCTAAAATATTTTGTATAAGGGGTTTTTTTATGTGGGAAAATTATCATAAGACAAAAAATTGGGTGGAGCGGGAGACAGTGTAAGACTTACTGACTAAAATCCCACACCTGTTCCTTCTGTGCCTTCGTCCCAGGGCCCCGGGTTTCACTTTCACACTACCCGTGGCCCCAGTAGGCTTCGACCCTGCTGGCCCCTATGATTTGTTGACATCTCTCTGAGGCGCGCGTGGAACAGTACGCGCCGTTGACGACTTGGGCTCGGTCCGGACGGTCGGACGGCGAGCCACCCATTGCTCGCCGTCCGCAAGCCCGCGCCTACGGTGGCCGAAAGAATATCCAACATTTGTCGGTAGCGCATCACGGAATATTTAGTGATCCTATGATGAAACGGGCTTGGCGAAATCAGATTGTGCAATAGGCTCTTAATAAACTAGTGCGCCTCACCATCAATTATTGCATCACTGCTTACCATCAGGTGGGATCGCAGTCAAGCACTCGTTTATATTAACCGAAATGTAAACGATAGAAAACCGAAAATTTTGCAGTCCGGTGTCATTACTCAAGATTAATAAGAAACTACCAAAAGTTAGTAATATGACTTATTTCTATTAGAAAATGACAAAATCTATGTAATCAGCTCTTTGGAACATAAATTAGAATTTTCAACCTGTATTAGTTCTTGCATACAATACGAAAACACATTATTTTGCATACATTAATTGTTATGGGTATTCAGAAGTTTGAAAGAGTGAAAACCAGTATCAGCCTAAAGGAAAGTGGAGGAGGGATGATACAATAGTGTTAAACCCTAACTGCAATGTAGACTAATATAATAGAGGTTAGAAAAGCAGTCGCTCTAAGTAAAATACAAAAAAAAAAAAATATGCGTTGAAAGTTGAACTAGAGCCATTACAACATCATGCACACTTCATTGTTTAGATCATTGTTACTAAGAAAATGGACGCTATGGTCTGGAATAAAGTATTTATTATTATTATTAAGTGTACAATGCATCTTCATACTTTAACTCATTGAATGCCCGGTGCGCGGATCCACGCAAGACACAATCGCTTTTTAATTGTGTCTAATTACGGCATACGAAAGGTTAAACCTTTTGCTCCACATTTGATTCTGGTTAACTGTTTGAATTTATCTGGTAAGATATATAAGAAAAATTTGATTTGGGGCCTTATAGCAAGAAATTACTATCAATTCTGTCCCCAACAGCAAACTCATTTCAAAATCATAAAGTGTTACAAAAGCAACTCGGAACACAATCCCTGTTCATAGTGCTGCCGTGTGCAATCTGCCCACAATATAGTTCTCTGAAGCGGTTGAGTTTCTCAGACAACAATAGATAAACTGTATAATAATTTCGCCTATATAGCTTGGAGATATAGGCAGACGTGTATTGTAGATATAAATTTCGCCCATTTCTGTTTCAAGTACAACGTAATTGGAGTAAATCTTTTGATATTTACTTAAACTCAATTTGCGCAATGATAGATTTTTCCTTTTTTTTGGATAGTGCTATATATTCAAAGATACCATCGTCACAGAGTACATTTTGACAAGAAGGTTTAGTAGTTTGTCCTGACTGTTAACCAGTAGACCCGTCGACATGGGTAGTCAAAAACTCATAAATCTAACCAAACTTACCAACGGATAAATCTGCCAACAGTTATGACAAAATAAATTTTTATAGTGGTCCTCATTTGCCATGAAATTTCATTTTGTCTACTAATTTTGTTGATAATCATAATATTTAGCCATAAAATATAATCTATAGTTATATTAACTGAACCAAACGACCCAGATTATACTGAAGCCTTAAGACCTATGTGCACGCTGAAGAGCACTTGGGAATCAATGCTATGATGTCGTATTATCAAGATCGGAATCCCACGGGGTGCTTATGTGGCAGATCAATACTGCAAATGTCAATACTGTTAACAATAACACGAAGATACATTGAGTACGAAGAGGTCCCATGGTGATACTAAACTGTGTTCGTTTATGTATATTTTACTTGCTTATCCATTGCATACACGTTCCCATTTAATATTGAAACTTCATTAAATTGGACGCTATCACTTTGGCCTAAAAACTATACAAGTATTTGACGTTGTGTGTCGGGTAACATTCAAAGTGAGAAATTTAATTTCAGGATTGTAAAGCAATTACGAAGTTGGTGATACAGTACTACGAAATACACACAGTTTGGCCGTGTTTATATAAAACTCTTAGTAAAAATATTATCGGTCAACTACTTGTAGTTTGGGGTGACTTCAGAAAAGAATAAAAAGGTAGATAGGGACCTTAAAATTGAGATTAAAGAGAGAAAGGGTAGGGACCTTAGAATTGAAATTCAATGTCAGTCAGAAAAATAGGATCACCATTTTCAGAAAAACTAACGAGAGCAAAGTGAGACCAGAAACAATACTCATAGTTATTTAAAAATATTATTGGCATACAAGATGAAGAAGACTATAATATAACGTTTATTTCATGTCTCACTTGAAACATGTTGCACTCGTATTTCAAAATGAGACTAATGATATTAAACGATGACTGTATAGAGGTAGTTGGAAAAGGAAATCATAATCGTGCAGTGTATGAAGTCCTTCCAGAAATTAATGATTATAATGTCATGAAATAATTGACAGCACACAAATTTTATCTCAGCAAAAACGACAAATCACACAACAATAGTTCTGGTGTACATTAATGTACATTCTATCTATGTATCTGACAAATCAAACAGCCCTTCCTTGCCGGTAGTTGGCACCAAAAAACATACCTAATAAATTTCAGCACTTTTCCCATGAAAGTCGGCATATACCTACTACAGACCAACGCCTACGGTTAAAACTCTCACATAAACCCTGTTACCAAAATCTAGTCACACTTAGTTCCAATAAGGCAATTTTAATGCGTTAGCAATATTAGAAAGTGTATGAATATTCCACTTTACACTTGTAATTTAACCTTGTTATTAGAATTAGAGGAAAGGAAGATGCTTTTTCTTCTTCTTTCGTGTCGATCTGACTCAAATCTGGTCCGTTCAATATTTAGCCAACTGGATCGCTTTGTCATTGGCCTCATATAAGTCGTGGAAGGTATGCTGGACAGGAAAAGAGGTGACGCATATCCTGAGAAGGGGCTCCATACTGGAAATTTATTTGCGATGGGTCAAGGATACCCCAACTAGATTATTATTAGCAGCGGTCAACCTGAGCCCGCAAAAGAGGCTGAAGAACGAATAATGTGGCGTGCAATGAAGGAGCATACAGTTAAGTAAGCCTTTTGCAGATATGGTTAAAAAAACATGAAATAGATATAGATTTAGAGATAGAACCAACTCGCATGAGTCTAACAAAGAACTTACCCATTTTAAAAATCTAAGGCAGAGTTTCTCAATACTCTAGGAAATTCAAAGAAATAAACGATCTGGTTTTACCACATCCAAACAATAACGTTCCTTATTCTGTACCATCATTGTGACTGCGACCCACATTCGATTGTGCATTCATTCCGATGCACCAATTGAGGGACTCATTGTTGGCCTACCGTACTAGAGAATTTAATAGCCATCTGTGATATAACGAACATTTTTATTCGATTCAATATAGTACAATTTAGTTTTTTTTTTTGGCAAGTTTTTGGCGTAATTTGCTGTTTTTGCAGCCTCGTTGGTCGGATGGTTGTCAGTGCTGTGACGAATGAAGACTTGGTTTCAATTCCTGGGTTTGAGGGACTCATTGTTGGCTTACCGTACTAGAGAATTTAATAGCCATCTGTGATATAACGAAAATTTTTATTCGATTCATCATCATCTTCCTGCCCTTGTCCCGTTTTATTTGGGGTCGGCGCAACACGTTTACGGGTTACGGGTATTTTTATTCGATTCAATACGCAAGTTTTTGGCGTATATTTGCTGTTTTTGTAGCCTCGTTAGTCGAATGGTTGTCAGTGCTGTGACGAATGAAGACTTTTCAATTCCTGGGTTTGGCAAAGTATTACTGAGTTTATAAAACTGGAATATCTCAGTAGCATCTCGGAGTCTGAATGGATGCCCGATCACTTATAATTGGTCTGTGTTGAAAATGAATTATGACACTGATATTATGAAGGCGAAAGTTTGTATATGTGTCTTTGTTACTCCTTCACGCTAAAATAAATAAAACAATTTTAGATAAATTATATAGGGTGACTGGTAATTAGTGTACGATACTTAAACACGTGATTGTGCTCATGATAACCAACAACTTTTACTATGGGAACAAACCTGAAATCGCGAAAAAAAATCAGCTGTTCAGTACATTTATGTTTGCCTAATGAACAGCTGATATTTTTGTCGCGATTTCGGCTTTGCTCCCATAATAAAAATTGTTTGTTATCATGAGCACAATCACGTGTTTAAATATCGTACACTAATTTCCAGTCACCCTATATATCCTATATTTTTTAATGATACTTTTTATCCAGGGAGTATGTTCTTTTGGTATAATTTTCTACTTTCACACGGGCAAAGCCACTGGCAAACATAAACAGAAATAAACTTCTTAATATTAAAAAGTCTATTTCTGTTTTTAGGGTTCCACATAGGCCTCCCTCAAGTGTCACCATAACGACCGGTCTTTTGCGTCTCGCATTCACCAGATTCCCGCGACCCTCGCTAGGACTTTTTTTTTTCGGTGGGAAAATCATCTTATGACATCCCCCACCCTTGGGCTGGGCGGGGGCGGGAGATAGTGTCAGACTTTTACTGACTAAAATCCCACTCCCGTTCCTTCGTTGCCTTTCGTACCAGGGCCGAGTCTTCCTTTCAGAATCAGACCCTTGGCCCCAGTAGGCTTCGATCCTGCTAGGCCCCTACAGTTGCTGACATCTCCTTGAGGCGCGCGTGGAACAGCACGCGCCGTCGACGACTTGGGCTCGGTCCGGACGGTTACCGGACGGTCGGACGGCGAGCCACCCATTGCTCGCCGTCCGCAAGCCTGCGCCTACGATGGCCGGAAATCGGGATCGGAATCCCGGCGGCGATTGGGGCGTGAGGACCGTTGCCTCACGCGATCGGCCGCCTCCTTTGCTAGCATTACTGCTTCGCAGAAGGAGGCGACCGCCTGCCACTCCTCCTCGCTCCGTACCATGGCCTGTATCAAGGCCCGGCGCGAGAGATCGCCGCCGCCGATCGCCCTCACGAGGACACGGCGTTGCTCTGCCCAAGCGGGACACACCTCCACCGTGTGCTCCACCGTGTCCTCCGGGTGGTCCACACAATGGTGACACCCGGGCGTTTCTTCCGCACGAATCCGGTGCAGGAACCTCCCGAACTTATCATGTCCGGTGAGGACCTGCGTCATGCGGAAGGTAAGGACTACTTTCGATAAAAGGTATATAGAAGCTAATAATTTAATTTATTTCATTATTTATGTGAACGCAGAGAAACAGAAGAAGACAATTTATTTAAAGTAAATATTAGTTAGTGCTTAGTTCAGAAGAAATTTCTTTTAGTAGACCTGCGAAAGACGAGATCAAAAAAAAATTAGACAATAATGTGTAGAAAACTAGAAATGATTTTTTAACATTTCTTAACATAAAAAATAAATATAAATACATAAGTATAGTATTAAAAAATATAAAAATTACCAACCCACTCAGTATCAGAAACATGGCCAAAGCTACCGGTGATCAAGGCTCCCCTTCCTCCGTCCTTGCGTCGAATTCCTCAATGCTGAGGGTCTCCCTGCTTGTAAAGGCTACAAAGATAGAAACCTCCTCACAATATGCGCCGTGTCAAGGAGTACCGCTTTCTGAATCAAGCCTTTAATCCTATCGCCTAACGAGATTATTAGAATCGTTGGTCCAACCTCGTCGCTTTTAAGCCATTGGCTGATACGACGGTACAATGATCCGAGTCCACATCCTACATGTTACCAAACTCGCCAACCAAAGTCAATTAAAAAAAAAACATATTATTATTATCACACTTTAACAATAAAGGTGATTTGCATGTATGTGTTTGTATATTTGTTACATCTTCACGCTTAAATGGCTGGTCATGGCACACAGGTAAACGATACCTTGGAGTTGAACATACTCGTAAGATGCTAAAAAGCATCTCGCAATATTTATTTATTTATTTATTAGGAACACCAAAGACATTTTTATAAGATATTTTACATTTAGGTAATTGTACAGAAATTTAATATTATAGGTGTACAATTTATTTTACAATACATATAAATTTTTGTATATAAATTAAATTAGATAAGAAACTATGAATTTGATTCTAGAAATACAATAATTGATTAAAAAATATATAGTGATTAAAATTAAAACAAAGAATTAAAATAATGACTAGTTAGAAAAAGAGTTTATTTACGTCAAACATGGCGCATACCTTAAAAATAAAAACAAATAACAACAACGAGTTATATTAGTGGTAAGATATGCGTCACATCCGCGCAAAACGGCCAGCGCTCAGCAAAATGCTTGGGCTCGTGTAAGACAGAGCCTCAGCGCTGCTAGTTGGAAGTTGACTACAAATTAATTAATTACAAACAATGTTTTACTCAGTTTAGTTTTGTTTTCACAGAATAAGTCGAAGTTAATGTTACTTTCGGATAATTTTATACACTCACGCAGGCGAAACCGATAACAGATGCTATCGTAAGTTTAAAAAAAAAAACTTAACCCCAAAAACAAAATAAATTAACCCTACAGATGATTATTGGCTAATCTATTTCTAGGTCAATGGTTAACAAAACGTTAATTAATTTCCATCTTAGCCATCTCTACCTTTCCGTTGAGCGTAGAGATTAGGCCGATAATCTCTTGTCTGAACGAAAGCCTTTATTAAGCTTTATTGGAGAGCTTTTGTAAATAGAAGTATTAACTTATTGGTGATTAAGGTTTTGGGATATAATCTGCGTATTTCATGTGGATATAATATTCTATAGACGAGACAAAATTTATATAGGAATAAATAAAAAGAGAAACTGACTGACTGACATATGAACACCGCTGGAACTACTGGGACTAGGAGTGTGAAATTTCGCACAAGGTTTTGTTTTATGACGTAGGTGAGCACTAAGAAAGGATTAACGGGGTAAAACGGGGTTCCAAAGCTTGTATAGAGAAACTAACTTTCACGCAGGTGCACCCGCTGGTATAAGCTAGTCATCCTATATGATAAATAGATAGATTAATCGTTTATTTGTCACAACACAAAACAAACACCAAAGTAAAATTAAATTATGAAAAACTAAGTACTTCTACAAATAAAACAACAAAATAAAATACATGTAGATACTTAGAAAAAACAGAAATACATAGATAAGAGCAATAATGCGGTGTACCTGTTCTTTTTGGTTCAATGGTAAACTCCTTAAATCGTTTGGGCTTAGTAGGTACCAACGACAATTGTGGCATCGGTGGCATTCATTACGCCATTAGTGCAAGTGTATGGGCACTTGAGGCACTCCAACGATTGGCTCATGTTCCGAAAAGTTCTACAAAACTCCATTTTATACTAAGTTGTATTTGCAGCGACCTACCTGGGTGCACAACAGATTGAGTGCTTTCCATATAGGCCTGCAATTCACGTCCAAGTATCAGATATTTCTGGGGTTTCAAGAAGATGGAAGGTGGTAAGTGACGATCCATTCATATTTCGTGATATGGATTCAGTAGAATATCAGCGTCAGGTATATTTGCTGACACATGCTGAGCTGGACTCCCATTGGTGCAGCACACATATGCACACCGCACTATGGGTCTATTTTGGTATATCTTTTTTTTTGTCTGGATACCTACGTGTAATGTGTTATTATTTTTTATTTGCTGTTGTATTAGTATAAGTGCTTTGTTTTTATAATTTGTGTTTTGGTGTATGCTTTGTGTTGTAGCCAATAAATGCTATATCTATCTATCTATCTAAGTAACCAATCAGTCCTCTCAACTGCGCTTAATACAAAATCAATTAACTCTCATATCGTGGCCTGATAGTAATTGGATACCATCGACAAGCTTATCTCGTAGAGGTGATTACTGTAATCGTTTTAACAATACTGTATCTAGCTATATTATGTTGTCTAGGTCGCCATTTAGTTTAGAATCACCAAGATTCGTGGGTAGACCACAATTTACTATCTAATAATATCATATATATCCACCTACTAGCTTCTGCCAGCGGCTCCGCCCGGGTAATAGTAGGTTTTTCCATACAAACTTTCAACCCCCGTTTTACCCCCTTAGAGGTGGAGTTTCGTAAAATCCGTTCTTAGCAAATGTCTACACCCTATAAGGAACCTACTTGCCAAATTTTAAGTTTGTAGGTGTTATAGTTTCTGAGATTTCGTGATTAATCAGTGAAGTGGTATTTCGCTGTTATATAGGGTGACTGGCAATTAGTGTACGATACTTAAACACGTGATTGTGCTCATGATAACCAACAACTTTTACTATGGGAACAAACCTGAAATCGCGAAAAAGAAATTCAGCTGTTCAGTACATTTGTGTTTGCCTAATGTACTGAACAGCTGCAGTTTTTCGCGATTTCGGCTTTGCTCCCATAATAAAAATTGTTATCATGAGCACAATCACGTGTTTAAGTATCGTACACTAATTGCCAGTCACCTTATATAATTAGATTCGTAATATAAGGTGCCCACTTTACGGGAAGTGTGGAAGACTAATGAGCACCTTAGCCGCAGTGGGATATAAAAAACTAATTAAATATAGTTTTCAACCGTACACTCTCAATAAGGTTCAGTTGAAAACCAGCGTCAGGCAACTAACACGTAGTTGTCTGGCATTTTTGCTGAACTAGACCTATTTGGCGCAGCCGCGAGACACGAAAAGTAGTTCTAAATACACGAGTATCTTTCCAACCTAATTATTGATTAAATTACGTTTAAGTCCTAACAGAAAATAAAATAAGCAGGTCTATGTTACGAGACGGATCAAAACTCAACATCTAAATACGAGTAGCTAAATCCAATTCCCTTTAATTGATTTCTCTTTATCCGTCTTCGTATCAAGAAGTCTACAACTCCTTACTACTTGACCGTTCACATTTCATTTCATTTTTACTTTTACTAGCTTTTAACAGCTGCTTCAGACGGGCTGAAAGCAGAAAATTATTTTTTTGTTTCAATTGTGAGCAAATTTTTTTTTCGATGTGGCATATCTTCAAATAACTTCTCCTGTTCTGAGGGGAGCGAGGGTGTCAGACTTTTGCTGACTAAACTCCACCTCAGCTCCTTCAGTTGCCCGTTGCATTCCGCGGACACCGTAGATAACTATATTGATTAATCCTGCAGACCATGACCTATAAAGTCGCTTTACTGAATCCGAAAGTCAAAAACAAAAGACTGATGCTTAGGTTGGCCCATGATATAGGCCTTATAAAAAAGTGATAAAAATTTTGAAGACAGAAAGCATGAACACAATAGTAAAAACAAAAATGGCCTTGAAGTTTATGGAAAATCCAAGTTAATTTTGAATCACACGGACAATATTCACCATTACTTTAAAACGCTGAGAAGTTAAAATCACCCTATATATATATATATGTAAAATGATGGTACTTAAGGATGGACAAAATCCCGACGATCGTATAAATAGCTAAATCAAATGCTCTTTAATTGATTTTTCGTTATCTGCTTTCATTTCAAAAAGCCTAGAAACCTATCACATAGACACAGTATAGATATATGGAACAGTACGGAAACTACCTACAAATATTCGAAAAGGAACACGAACACAAACAATACGCATCGACGAGACTCCTAAGCGTTTTTCGCGGTCCTGTCAGTAGCGAATGCCGCGTAGGAGTCTCGTCGATGCGTATGTTTGTGTGAGTGAGCCGTTTCGAACATTTGTAGGTAGTTTCCGTACTGTTCCATATATCTATACTGTGACATAGAGGTCGGAATCGGTTCTCGGCGCGCGCACTGACTCCAGACGCCATTTTTATCTACGTTTTTTCTCTTTCACGGTTGAACTCAAGCCGGTGCAAAACCCTTCTAAATATGTTACTACACACTCTTCTCCAAAGAAATAAAAATTCGTCATTCATATCCGTCAAAAATGTCCTGGATTGACATCCGCCACCGAAATCTTTCGTGTCAATTGTAAACATTTTTCAATTTATCATTCTCTATCGGCAACAGAATGACAGCTACTATTTCAGGACATGGTCTACTTGTCTGCCAAATTTCTTCTAAATCTGTTTGGCCGTTTGAGCGTTAAGAAGTAACAAACACACACTCAAACTTTCACCTTTATATTATTAGTGTGACAATGTGACAGGCTTGCGTTTGACCACTATCTTAAGGTCTCTACACACCAAAGCCACTGGCACGGTGGTTTCATCCGGCGGGTTATGTCACCGGCTAAAACCACCGATGCCAGCGGCATTGGTGTGTAGAGACCTTTAGTTGATAGTAAGCGATGATGTGGCCGAAAATGGAGCACTCTTACCTAGAAGTAACTTATTTACTCTTGACTTAAATATCCTTAGGTTGTTACTATTAGAAAACACAGACTTTAGTAGAAATGATTTCTTATTCGGACTTTACTATCTCTTTTAAAGCCTATATATTATATAGAAGAGCGGTTTAATATACGTATGTCAGACATAATAATAAATATTAAAAATAAGTAAATAACCTAAACATAAAAATTAATCGTAATCACAAAGATAATTCTAGAACGCGTCTAAATATTACAAAGGTAGTAATGTATAATAGGAATTAACAAAATATATGTAGAATGCCTTGAATACTAACTAACTAAGAGTATTTATAAACTAATTACGTATTTATATATATACAAAAACCAAATATACTTAGATGATGAAGTACTCTTCCACATTGCTGTCAATATGAGCACGACGGAAAAATATTGCAAATGATTTAAATACGCGTTTGTTATTTCAGAATAATGATGTGCAATTATTGGGTATTCGGTCCGTTGAACGAGGTCTACTTTGAAGTAATACTTCAAAATATACCTTATTATGCTCTTCCAAGCGGATACTCGCATTTCCCGGGTCACATTTGCGTACTTAAATAATAGATGAAGTAAAGACTCCAGGGGGGCTAGAGTCTTTACGACGTCATCTCAACGCTCAGTCACGTGGTCAGAACAAAGGAATAGGAGGCGTGGCCAACTCGAGGCAATCAACGAAAAGAAAATCGAAACGAAACGGTTGTAACTTGGTTAGGGGGACTGAAGACGATTTACGTTTGTTTTTTTTTTTTTTGAGAGTGGAAAGTCATCTACTTGATGACTTCAGTCAGACATTTATTGACTAAAACCCACTTATGTCCCTTTAGTTACCTTTTGTTCCGAGACCGCGGTGATTCTTTTGAACAATTCTACAGCCGGATAAATCGGTGTCTGTAGGCTTCTTCATTCCCAAAAATTAATGCGAAGTTTCCAAGAGATATGTCATGAGAGCGATGATCAAAATACTGCTTCTTCTTTGCGTATACTATTTGATTCAGTTTGTAGCTAATAGCAGAAGGCCATTAGAGTCGTTGAACTAAAAAAAAAAACTACTACGTGATAAATCAAATATACCGCCAGAACAAAGCTTCTTGTTCTTTGTGATACATTCCTGGCGAAGTGGTCGTGGTCATGGATCGTCTGGTAGTTTGGTTGCAAATTTTGTTAGACTTCTCCTTCTAGAGAGAAGGAGAAATCTCACAAAAGCCTAATAAATAAAGAGCTATTCGTGGCTATCCGTGTACATTCAATAAGGGGACACTTCAAAGATGATTTAATGAGGTCTGCCCATCTGGTGAGTGATCGGCCTTGAGAACGTTGGTTCTCTACTCTTCCTTGTACCACAAAACGTGCTTAAAAATTACTAGTTGCACAATCAATGAAAGTCTTGGACGAAGCTACTGCCACATTAAACACACAAAGCTCCTTTAAACTATATTTAAAATAAAATAACAGCATTCTTACCCATTCAAACATTTGATTAACAAACGTGTCTCTGAACTCCATAAGTAGAGAAACCTGAAACAGGGACTCTGAAACTCGAACTCGAAAAAGACTTGTAAATGAGTTTGCGACAGTAAACACCTGATGTTTCTCAGGGGCCATTGAATAAATTTGAAACATTTAATTAACATGAAATTTAAATTTGTTTTCATTTCGATCGGAGTGGAAGAATAATAATATGTAGTGCTCTGGTGATAAAACATATATAAAACAAATGTTCACTGCTGCAAATAGGCCCACTTTAAGGGCTATATTTCACCGGGACCACATGGCGACACCATGGTGTCCGTAAGCTACCAAACTTGACACCAGAGTCGCTTCACCTCACTCAAGACAGTATCAAAATGGACCCTAAGTGCACGCGTCCAAACGGACACCAGGTGAGTAACTCTTTATAGAGCTGTATACATTTTGTTAGTAGCGGCAACTGGTCGTTCCGCCATGGTGTTCCGGTGAAATATAGCCTTAAGCGTCGTCTGCAGCCCTCTATATACCTTGGTGCATGATGTAAAAACGTTATGATATTCAGCTGTATTCACTACTAGACTAGAAGCCAAAAAGGTAGGTAGGTGACGGTAAGAGTTATAAAGTCCTATACAATAGGGAGCTTGTCATTATCTTTCATTGCTACTGATACAATCATCTATCTTTAAATAGGTATATAATTTTTCTAGATGTGTTTTTCTCACCTAACTCCTCCTAAACAGCTTGATCGATTTGGATGAAACCTTGTGTGTATATTTGAGTGGGTTTCTGAATGGTTTGAAAATGCAAAGGATCCGGCAGGTGGTACTGCAATTGGGTTCTCGATTTGACGAAAAGCTAGCTTCCGAGTGAACAGTGGTGGCCGAGTGGTAACGGCCCCGACTAACGAGTTGTAGGTTGCGGGTTCAAACCCAGCCAGGCACATTACTTTGTGTAATTTATTTCATCACCACTGCTTTTAAAACGGTGAAGGAAAAAATCGTGAGGAAACCGGCATGTACTAGAACCAAAAATTCGAAGACATGTGACATCCACCAAACCGCACTGGGCCCGCGTGGTGGATTACGGCCCATTCCCTCTCCTATAGAGGAGGCCTGAGTCCCAACAGTGGGAACATTACAAGGCCGACTATGCTATGCTATGCTAGCTTCCGGCTAGGGCAACGTCTGTCGGGACTATTAGTATTGCATAAAAATTAATCCATATTTTCCTTGGTCACATTATCAGGCATGAAAGGCTGAACCAATTTCTCTATTTCTTTTTTGTTGTGTTTATCACTGTCAGTAAAAAAATCTTGTGAAAATAAAATTAAGTTGCCCTTAAAATTAGGTTTCAAAAACCTGCAATGACTTTAACCTTCGTGTGTTTGACAGTCCATAGTTAAGACAGGTTCACGTCTGTTGGGTCAGTAAGTTCCTTAAAAAAAAACTCGATATTACTTGGCCTGACTACGGGAATGAAAACCTAAATTTAATGCAGCTTCGCTTGCTATTACTTGATTAAAATGTTAGTAAACAAAATAAAACAGCGCTTAGGATAGTCCCTAATACAAAATTTGGGCAAGGATGGATTGATTTTGGCCTTGGCTTAAACAAAACAATGGACTGTGAAACAGTTAGGCCATAATTACAACATGCTAAATGTGATGATTATGATAATGGTAGACAATGTTGGTGGTCACAGTACTTTTATTGTCATTGGTAAACAGGATTATGTATCTGCGCTCTCTAGCAATGAATCTGTACACGTTTTGCATGAGTCATCCAGGATAATGTAGATTGTATTAATGTTACCTATGACGGTTGTATAAACCCGTCGGTTTTCTATCGGTTACATTTCGGGGAGTGTGTGTCGGAATCGCATATTTTAATTTCGCTAAGCTCATTTCAATATAGGACTATAAGCCGTACGACATTGCGCCAGGGTGCATGGTCAACGGGAAGTACCCTATGAATTTGAATTTTCCTTGACAGTGTCGAAATACACGTTTTTTGCGACATAAAGGGCCGTATCTTTTTGTTTCGTTAACTCAAAAGTTTGATTTTTTCGCAGCTTCAAGGGACCGCAGACCTGAGTTTATGGTTTTAATTTCAACTCAATACCTCCACGTGTTCCCCAGATAAAGGGTCTTAACAGACAGGCAGACAGACGGACAACAAAGTGATCCTATAAGGGTTCCCGTTTTTTCTTTTGAGGTACGGAACCTTAAAAATACAATCAGATTGATATACTTGTTTGGTTAGAAGAATAAACTAGTGCGATTCACCATCACTGATTACATCACTATTTACCATCAGGTGGGATCGCAGTCAAGCACATATAAGTTCAATTTTGTATCTTTGCAACCCATGTATTTGAAATATATAAATATGGGCAATATTCATCTTTCCTCTACCATACCAATACGTAAACATACACATAAACATATTAGTTTTATTGATTACGTAATAACTTAGAAAATGTATGGCTTTGCGAAAAATATTTGTGTTATTATGGCATAACAAGAGACATCATAGACTTAATATCGTGAACGAAAACATCGTGAGAAAAACGGGATTTGTAATAAGTCTGGAGCCTTCATTCCACATTGAGCAAGCGTGTCGATCAATGCTCATCTTTTTTGCGTACAAAAGAGACCTAATATGCCTTACAGTGGCCAATAATACACTGAAAATGTAGTAAATACATCAGGTAAGATAGTATTTACACACAGTATTTTTTTATTGCTTCTCATTGCTTCGTTTACCCTTTATACTAAGGGTTGTGACCTCGCCGAATAGCTTTGTTGTGGACAATACTTCGCCAGTTTTCCTATCTTTGCCGATGTGAATGAACAAAGTAACGGACAGGAGAGGCATGCCCTCTGAGATTTTTTCCATCATCAACAGTTTTTATTCAAATTATCGCCTCTCTCGCCGATGACCTAGTAAGGGTCGCGGGTTCCACAAGGCGGCATTCTTTCTCCTCTTCTATTTTCTATTTTTATTAATCTCATTACTTTCGTTCTTCAGTGTGCGTATCATCTCTATGCAGACGACCTCCAGCTGTACTGCCAAGCAGGAGTCGATGAAATATCTGATGCTATCGAAAAGATAAATAGGGACTTGATGGCCATTAAAACCTGGTCTGATAAATTTGGTGTTGCAGTAAACCCCAATAAATGTCAGGCGATCATCATTGGGAGCTCTCTAAGCATCGCCAAAGTGGATTCTGCAGCTTTGCCACCTGTTCTGTTCGACTCTACGATCGTTCCTTTCAGCTGTGACGTAAAGGCTGCGCATCGATAGCACTCTGAACTGGCGTACTCAAGGCGTTAATGTTAGTCAGAGGGTTACGGGAGTGCTGCGGGCCCTGTATCGTCTTAAAAACTTTTTGCCGTCGAACACGAAGGCAATGCTTGTACAGACCCTAATTTTTCCTATCATCGATTATGGCGATGTGTGTTACTATGACCTGAATGCGGATCTCCTTAATAAATTCGACCGTCTTCTAAATTACTGCATTCGATTTGTTTTCAATCTGCGCAAATATGATCATGTCTCTTCACATCGGTCGCTTCTAAAGTGGTTGCCCATACGTCAGCGCAGAGAACAACGGGCGCTCACTACCTTGTTTTCATTTCTCAATTCTCCCAATTCCCCTAGTTATTTAGCCCCTCACTTTCAATACATTTGCGCCAACCACAATAAAAATCTACGCTCATCTCATAACCGTCTTCTACTATGTCCTACTCATCGCACCGACTTTCTTCACTGTTCCTTCTTTGTTCAGGCTATTTCTCTGTGGAATGCGCTCCCCCAAGAGGTCAGGATGGTTACAAGCCGATTAAAATTCAAGATTGAGGTACGCGAGCATATTCGTAAGAAGTTGGCAGTAGTCATCACAACGTTAATATTTCTCTGTTTGTCGATTGGGACCATGTTTTGTTTTTTTTTTTTGTTTTCGAGTATATTTATTTAGTTCATTAAATTATGTATATATTATATTTACCTATATTGTGTTGTATCTATGATTCATTTGTATATCTTTTTTATATTAACCTCTTTTTTTTCTTTATTTTGTCGCACCTACCACTATTCTTCTCTGCATCACCCAAAGGTTGACTGGTAGAAAATGCCTAAGGCATTAAGTTTGCCTCTGTACCTTTATGTGCATGAAGTAGGTATTAAATAAATAAATAAATCCGATGGATGCGAGACGCACAGGACCGGTGGTTATGGTGATACTTAGGGTAGCCTATGTCCAACAGCGGACGTCTTTTAGCTGAAATGATGATGACGATCACTTCTCTTTCTGGCAATGTGGCCAAAGTATTCAAAGCTTCTTCTATGAAATAAAGTGGTAAATTTTATAGGTGTTTTAAGTTCAATTGTTATAGAATTGTTGGTCCGATGCTCTGTCCAGTGAATTCCGAGAAAATTAGAATATTCCTCCAATATGACATCACAAAAGCGCCAATTCGAACGGTAGTCAACTTTTTTATTTTATTAACAAAATTCAATAAGTTTACACTATTAAATTAACTTGATTGTCTCCTGAAAAAACAATCGGGAAGTCAATTTATTTTGTTCGATGTATCGGAGCCCTCATAGGCATATATTGCATGCAATTTCAGGCTCTACTTCCCATAAAGGTGTACTGGAAAAATGCAGATACTGTCGTATAATCCAGCTTATAGGGAAATCCAGTGTAGGGTAATAACGTGTACAGAGATGCAGTTGAAAGAATATTTAACTACTTACGATATAATGTAAGAAGAGTTCTGAGTTATATAAATATATTTTATCTCTTATCATAGTTGTGTGACTGTCTGTCACTTATTCCAAATTAATAACAAGAAATTATATTTATTTTTAAATACCACGAATGGCGCCGCGCTGGGCCACTTGCGACCCCTAATAAATTGTCCTTTTTAAAGAAAGGGCCGATAGAATTCTAAAGAAACTATTGAATTATGGGATTTCTAATAGCGCACATGTGCTAGGCAAGTTGTTAATTAAGAACCAAGCAACCCAAACCTTTTTGAGAAACAATTGAAAACTATACAAAAACCGTCATAAAAACTTGTTAGCAAACGTGGGAGTTGCTAGGCGAAACTGAGCCGTAAAGCGAGAAGGCAGAGTGTGGACTCGGCCACGATACGAGACACTTGGCTCCGGGGCAGGGTAGGGTTCGGACGTCCAGCAGGAAAAGCTAACTAACTCAGTAGATATTGTAGGGCTACCTGATGTCCCGTTGTGATTCTTAGAAGTGCTAGGATTGTGATACGGTATTAGATACAAGTGGACTAAGTCCAGTTTAGGCTTGCATAATATTTATAATACAGATCCGTGTGTGAGTTAGAGTACGAATGGATGGGCGTTGGTTGTGCGTAAGTAGTGTGTAAGTACGCGAGTGAACCTTAGCGACTGTGTTGGTGACCGAATGGGTGAGTGTTAACTCTTTCATCCTTCTTATCCCGTTCCATGACAAGGTGGCCTAAGCTGGCGGTTGGTGTTAGGGACTCGGAGAAAGCCTTCCTTTGGAGTGAACTTGATATTAACTTCTTAGGGGTGGGCTCGACACTGATTTCCTTCGGGGTGGACTTGACCTTTGCCGGCCGGCGTACCTACTTGACGCAACTATGACTGAGGCACTGCCGATTGAAGGCTGAACCGAATATATATTCGCTACATACTAGAGCCAGTTTAAGCTATAATAAGATCACAAACCACCAAACGTTAGCGACGGTTATCTCCCCCTAAGGACTGACTGACAGTAGGATACTTTGCATTGCTCTTGATATGCGCACACTTCCAGGGAGAGGGGGTAGGCTTCACTAATAGCCTGAACTGCATTGATAGTCGTTCTAAGGAACGCTAGGGATCGCATCTCGTTAAATCAACCCGGCCCCCGTAGGCCAGCCTCTGATACAAAAAAATAATATTTAACGAGAGACGAAACTTGGACACATCTCAGAAAAGTTCCGCAGCTAGGCATAGCTCGGAGGTGTGTAGGTTATGTTGTCCTCACCCCGGGGCAGAGTAAGGAAGTGAGAAGTGTCGATATATAAACCACTTCGGCGTCTAGCGAGGCAACTGTAAGGAGTTCTACGGCGACTGACGATGCGTCACGCTTGTTTAAATCTTGTATTGTATTGGCGATGGTGGATAGGTCGTTATAAGGAATTGATTGTTATAGAAAGTGTGTCTTATCCAATAGCAGAGGCCTCACAACCCTTTGCCGTAGGATTGGTCAGGACATGCACGGGCGAAAGGGAACAAGGTAATTCTAAAATAATTAATTCTAAATACAAGCGTCACGTGTCATATTCCCTTTTGTAGCCCTCTCAGTCCCTTAAATTTCATAATTCAAAAGAAAAGTAGATTATCCTTCCTTATCCATGGATTCCCAATCCCAATTGTTTAATTTTGTTTTTTTCTCTACCCTATCCCCGTCCCTTAAACTTTCTAAGTCGGGACGTGGTGATAAATCTCCTGGGAGTCCATTACTGTGGTGGAGGTCTGTCCAGGTCATCAGGATGAGGACCACAGAATAGGGCGGCGGAGGGGCCCTATTTCTACCCCTTAGGGGGTAGCCGACCTTCATACCTTCATGTAGGCAAATTCAGGAAAAACGAAAGTTTTATCAGCCTAGGGTCTTTTAGGAACAGTCACATATGGTGCCGTGACCAGGATTCTCGTCATTAAATGTACTGATTCACTTCAGTGCAACGAGAAACGATATTTATGGGTTACTACTAAAATAACACAACGTAATTTTCTAGAGATATAAAATGATAGGACTATTTAAACGTAGAAAGAATTACAACGGCTAGGTAAAGATCTGAATTTTGTATGTAGTTGAATCCTTTAACTACGTACTTACATAAATATATACTTTTATAGCAGGTTCGATTCCTGCATGATTTGTTAGTTTAAGTATATAATTTTATTTGTCATGAATTTTGGGTTCGATTCCCGATTAATTCGTTGGTTGATAAATTCTGGAGTTCCTGTGTCACGGATGTGGGTTCAATTCCCGCTTGACTTATTCAGTTTCAATTTCTTTGTGTTATCAGGGTTCGATTCCCGTGAACACGGAGATATAATTATGTATGTAGATTACAGCGTGTATGACTGTGTGTGTTTGTGTTAATATGCTACTAATAATGGGTTCGATCCCCATGCTTATTTAAGGAGAGTACTTACAGTTATGTACCTAGATCAATAATATATATAAAAATAATAGCGCCCTGAGCTAATGTCAGAATGGGTTCGACTCCCTGCAATCATAAGTTTTAAATCTGAATGAATGTTTGTGAAAATGAAATGTGGTTTTGAGGTTGAGATTGGTGTGTGTGCTAAGTGAAAGGAATGGACATGAAATATAATTAAGTACCTAAGTCTAACAAACGTGTAGATTATCTACACAGTGACAACTCGTTTACAAATATAGTAGTAGGTATATCTTTCAGTGATTACATTATAGTAGGATATTCTAAATATTGCCAAGTCTGCAGCGTATGTTATATTATTTGAATAGATACTTGTGTGGCCTTATTATAAATTCCAGGATATTTAAATCTTCACATCGCTACGACAACGCAGTTACTAAACTTGCAGTTTGTGCGTTGCGCTTAGCCCGTAGTTCATCTGATGGCTGACACCACCTGATTCCAGTGATTGCTGTAGCGAAGTCCCTGTTGCGAAGCTAAGTTTCACTTTTATAAGACCCTTACGTTACTTCGCGTATGATCTTTGTTATGACAATAAATATTAGTGATTAGGTTTACAGAAATAAAGGAACACTGCTGAGTTTTGGTCAGTAAAGGTCTGACGGTCCCTCGCGCTCCATCCAGAGCGAGAAGAGTTAATTGATTTTATTTCGTAAATGGGAAATCCAATCTAAAAGAAAAAATAATGGCATAGGTACCGCACAATTCGCGTCACAATTTATACCAGTGATTAATCTGATTTATATTAGTAAGAACGAAGGAGGCATTATCAGGTTTCTCAAAGTGCCCACGTTTATAGGAAATAGACAATCTCTAATGAATAGATATTCGTCTCAACTCTTCTAGGAAATCCAAAACTGTCTGTTCTAGCAGAATCAGTATCAATAACTTTCTAAAACTTGTTGCATTTCAGGACTATTCTATCCTCTTAGAATCAGAGGGGGGTTATTGCGTCTAAATGACATGTACTCGTAATCTAATATTTTTATGTGCGAACTATTACAGCTACTCTTGAAGTCGACTTCAGCAGCTGACTCAGCGTGAAGGTGTATAAAGGATGGCCTTTGTCCTGCGACAACTGCGATAGGCTGAGTTTAGAACGAGCGAGCACCGTAGGTAACCCTAGAAGAGACCCTGGTATGTAAAATTAAACTATTAGCATGCATGGGTCTGCTGAAATGCAATTGTTGAAAAATGACAACAATACTAAGTCGCAGAAAAATCCCGTTATAATAATTACACGCCGACTACAGGTTAGATGAGACGCTGATGTAAAATAAAAACATAAACATAAGGTCTCATAAAACCATGATTTTTCGATATGACAAGAAGTATAGGTATTATTCAAAATAAACCTTCGTGGTAATTGGGTAAAACTAGGTTTAGATATACCAGCTATGTATCGAATGAACGTCAGATGGGCCTGAGAACGTTTTATAGAACTAGGTATTGAAGTAGGTAAAGCTACTGTGTATCTCTTGAAGATGGTTCTGCGACATATCATGCAATAATAATTGACGTTATATATACGTACATTTTAATTGATTCATGTTTCAAATCGAATGGTTATGAGTATTAGCTTCTTTTGCCGTACCGGTTTTATAGATAAACAATTTACTCATGACGACCAAATATATTTACCATATAGACCGGCTACATCGAGCCACTTAAATGTACCTTATGTGTGTATTTTATGACTTGACAGTCTGTCAATTAGTTTAAGAATGACAAAAAATTGTTATCCGTTTTAAAATAGCGTAACATAATTTTGGACCTCTTGTAAACTCATTTAGCCTGAGTTTTATGGGAAACAAGCCCACATTTATGTCCGCCATATGGCGAAAGCAATGTTTTGTGCCCATTGAGATGCCATATTCATCACAATTCTAAAAGTCATTAACACTCTCATCGCCACACGGTCCGCCAGCAGGACGTATGTTTTCGAGTAAGGCACGCCACCTTTAAGTTAAACTAACCGAGATCAGCAGGCCGTACGGGCCGCCGGCGTACCGTATCTTTCGCGCCAATATGTAACCAAATTTCCGTTATTATTTACGAAAAATATCGAGTCTGTCACGCCACTCATAATAATCAATCATTAGGCCGCCGCTGGGCGCCCGCATGGCTTGCAACGGTTGCATTTTCGCGCGCTTTCAAAAGAGTTACTGAAAGAGAAACTGAAAAGGGCTTCCAAAAGAGTTACTGAAAGAGAAACTGAAGAAAGGCGAGACTTGTCCAATGGAAAATGAAGACGGGGTGTTAGTTCTACGCTGGAGAGACAAGCGTGATGTGTTGGCTCTGTCAACTCGACATACACCTGATTGCTCAGGTAGGCACCAATTTGGAAAGTCTCCGTTAGTCGACCACCGCAACAGAATAGTCAGAAGAAGATGCATTCACTGCTATAAAAAGAAAAGAGAAGAAGGTTTGACAAGTGTAGAAGCATGTAAAGTAACAAAAAAAGTCAATACGGTGTGTTTACTTTGCCCTTCAAATCCTAGTGTATGCTCTGAATGCTTTGCCAACTTCCATAGCGCCATTAAAAGGCAATAATGATGTTAATTCACTAATAAAACTAAGTTTATTTAATTTAAAACTGCTTTTTAATTCCTGTAATTAACCCTCTAGTTACCCTATAAATTTAAAGATAGAGCAACCATTTTTTTTTTTAAATTGTGGGTATTTAAGTAAATTTTACACCTGATAGCTTCAATTTTCTGAAACAGCAGGCCATGCGCTCTAAAATTAATATGAAATTGCGAGGTCGTAGCGGACCGCACGGCCTGCTAGTAAAAATACACAATGAGCCCGCCGGCAGACCGTATGGCCTGCTAAACCCGCTATAGATTTTTCGCCGCGGCCTGCACTGGTAGGCAAATCTGCGACCCGCCGGCAGACCGCACGGCTTGCTGCACTGAAAAATTTTATACATGGGTGGCGGTGAGAGTGTTAACGAAATGACCCGACGCACATTAAGGCATAGAAAAAAATTTTTAGTTGCCACCATGTTGCCGATCCTTACTTATTGAACAAAAAAAAAAGGGGTGTTTTAAAGTTTCTTAAACTCAATAGGCCAATAAAAAAAAAATTAGTGGCTGCGCACATGATCATTGTTTTGAGTGAGGTTACTGGAAAAAGGTCTTGGAGATAAAACCACGTGAGCAAACAGTTGGTACACTGAGTTAGGATAAAGATTGAGAACTTAGACATTTTAATGGACTATAGGTAGAGATAGGTAAAGCGGTTGTGTAACAACCCAGGATGTAGCAACTACACATTGTCAAATTATAGCCGACATTCCATCTTACTGAAATAATTGTAGCTGGATAGAATGATTGGTTGTTTGATTTGATTTTTTAGATTGTGTGTGTGATTGTGTGTTTATACGATTGTGTGAGTCACGAATAAACGTTTTTTTTCTTTATTTTCTTTCTAACATACCGGAAGGGTAAAGCGCTATAGGATTCTTTATTTGTTTTATTACAATACAAAGTTTTTTTGGAATTCCAAATGGTTTCTTTAGATTTTAATCCTATTTCATAATAACAAGTATGTAAAACAAGGTTATAGACATACATGTCTATTAATTAGGTATTATAGTATGCCAATCTTAAGGGATTATGAATGATATAGATTCAGTGAATGTAGTCACTAGAGGATGATTCCTTGTTGACGTCTAGTACGTTAGGAAATTTTAGCAGACATTTTATCTTATTGGACTCATGTACCAGTCCAACTAGATTTAGACTATTTTAATCCACCAAATGGGAATAGGATTCTATATTAGATTTAATGAGAATGAATGGTTTATCCTATTGTGAAAGCTCATCCGCTTTACTACGTCACGCGTCTGATTTTCAGAGGGGGGAATGTGACTGTCTGTCACTTATTCCAAATTAATAACAAAAAATTATATTTATTTTTAAATACCACGAATGGCGCCGCGCTGGGCCACTTGCGACCCCTAATAAATTATCCTTTTTAAAGAAAGGGCCGATAGAATTCTAAAGAAACTATTGAATTATGGGATTTCTAATAGCGCACATGTGCTAGGCAAGTTGTTAATTAAGAACCAAGCAACCCAAACCTTTTTGAGAAACAATTGAAAACTATACAAAAACCGTCATAAAAACTTGTTAGCAAACGTGGGAGTTGCTAGGCGAAACTGAGCCGTAAAGCGAGAAGGCAGAGTGTGGACTCGGCCACGATACGAGACACTTGGCTCCGGGGCAGGGTAGGGTTCGGACGTCCAGCAGGAAAAGCTAACTAACTCAGTAGATATTGTAGGGCTACCTGATGTCCCGTTGTGATTCTTAGAAGTGCTAGGATTGTGATACGGTATTAGATACAAGTGGACTAAGTCCAGTTTAGGCTTGCATAATATTTATAATACAGATCCGTGTGTGAGTTAGAGTACGAATGGATGGGCGTTGGTTGTGCGTAAGTAGTGTGTAAGTACGCGAGTGAACCTTAGCGACTGTGTTGGTGACCGAATGGGTGAGTGTTAACTCTTTCATCCTTCTTATCCCGTTCCATGACAAGGTGGCCTAAGCTGGCGGTTGGTGTTAGGGACTCGGAGAAAGCCTTCCTTTGGAGTGAACTTGATATTAACTTCTTAGGGGTGGGCTCGACACTGATTTCCTTCGGGGTGGACTTGACCTTTGCCGGCCGGCGTACCTACTTGACGCAACTATGACTGAGGCACTGCCGATTGAAGGCTGAACCGAATATATATTCGCTACATACTAGAGCCAGTTTAAGCTATAATAAGATCACAAACCACCAAACGTTAGCGACGGTTATCTCCCCCTAAGGACTGACTGACAGTAGGATACTTTGCATTGCTCTTGATATGCGCACACTTCCAGGGAGAGGGGGTAGGCTTCACTAATAGCCTGAACTGCATTGATAGTCGTTCTAAGGAACGCTAGGGATCGCATCTCGTTAAATCAACCCGGCCCCCGTAGGCCAGCCTCTGATACAAAAAAATAATATTTAACGAGAGACGAAACTTGGACACATCTCAGAAAAGTTCCGCAGCTAGGCATAGCTCGGAGGTGTGTAGGTTATGTTGTCCTCACCCCGGGGCAGAGTAAGGAAGTGAGAAGTGTCGATATATAAACCACTTCGGCGTCTAGCGAGGCAACTGTAAGGAGTTCTACGGCGACTGACGATGCGTCACGCTTGTTTAAATCTTGTATTGTATTGGCGATGGTGGATAGGTCGTTATAAGGAATTGATTGTTATAGAAAGTGTGTCTTATCCAATAGCAGAGGCCTCACAACCCTTTGCCGTAGGATTGGTCAGGACATGCACGGGCGAAAGGGAACAAGGTAATTCTAAAATAATTTGATTTGCAAATACAAGCGTCACGTGTCATATTCCCTTTTGTAGCCCTCTCAGTCCCTTAAATTTCATAATTCAAAAGAAAAGTAGATTATCCTTCCTTACCCATGGATTCCCAATCCCAATTGTTTAATTTTGTTTTTCTCTACCCTATCCCCGTCCCTTAAACTTTCTAAGTCGGGACGTGGTGATAAATCTCCTGGGAGTCCATTACTGTGGTGGAGGTCTGTCCAGGTCATCAGGATGAGGACCACAGAATAGGGCGGTGGAGGGGCCCTATTTCTACCCCTTAGGGGGTAGCCGACCTTCATACCTTCATGTAGGCAAATTCAGGAAAAACGAAAGTTTTATCAGCCTAGGGTCTTTTAGGAACAGTCACAGTTGATATTACACAAAGGCGTTGTCTCCTTCCATCCTTTTCTTCGTTTATCTCTTCTTTTACTAACATAAAATATAATAAACGAATAAGGTTTATATACGTAGGTAATTTGCATCCATGCAAAAACAATGCGTATCGCTAGTACAACTGTAAAAATAAAATGTCAAAAGGATTGATCAATTATTTTTTAGGGTTCCATACCTCAAAAGGAAAAAACGGAACCCTTATAGGATCACTTTGTTGTCCGTCTGTCTGTCAAGACCCTTTATCTCGGGAACGCATGGAAGTATCGAGTTGAAATTATTTAACCATATACTCAGGTCTGCGGTCCCTTGAAGCTGTGAAAAAATGAAACATCTGAGTTACTGAAAAAAAAAGATACGGCCGTTTATGTCGCAAAAAACGGATATTTCGACACTATCAAGGGAATCGAAATTCATAGGGTACTTCCCGTTGACCATGCACCGTGGCGCAATGCAGTACGGCTTATAGCTCTATAATGGCAACAACAATCAACAACATCAAAATTCATAGGGTACTTCCCGTTGACCTAGAACCCTGAAATTTGGCATGAAGCAAGGTCTCATAGCACAAATATAGGAAAGAATCTGAAATATGTAAAAACTTGTTTTGCGATTCGGAAAAATCTTCGTAACTCAATTCGGGAATTAAACTGTTTTCGTAGGTAAGTTTGTACGGAACCCTCAGTGCGCGAGTCCGAGTCGCACTTGCCCGGTTTTTTTTTTATAATGGATAGGCCCGCGTTTGACCACTATTTCGCATGATGGTAAGCGATGATGACTGTGACCGACGATGGAGCACCCTCGCCTAGAAGTATTCATTCTTGTCTTAAAGACACCTAGGTTGTACAAAAATCGAAATGCTTTTCGTAAGTGGATCAAAAGAAAGAAAGAAAACTTGTTGTTGTTGTTTATCCTTTTTTTATTTATCGCATAAGCAAAGCCAGCCTGACTTTGTGAGATAGAAAAACTATACATAATCTACTATTTAGTTAGTACCTACTAAAGAAATGAAAATGACACCACAATGAGTTAAATGCCAGACCATTTCGCGGCTGACCAAGGCGAAGAATGCGGAACGAGTTCGACCCCGATCAAACAAACTGGCTCGCACAAGCCAAAGACTATGTGGAAAAGGAAAAGGGAGGCTTTTGCTGTCATCATCGTCATCATTCAGCCAATAGGCGTCCACTGCTGGACATAGACCTCCTCCAAATGCCGCCACAATGAACGGTCCTGTGCGTCTCGCATCCATCGGACTCCCACAACCTTCACCAGGTTATCGGTCCACCTTGTAGGGGGCTTTCCAACACTGCGTATTCCGGTAAGTGGTCGCCACTCCAGAACCTTTCAGCCCCAACGGCCATCTGTTCTGCGAGCAATCTGCCCTGCCCATTGCCACTTAAGTTTAGCGATTCTTCGTGCTATGTCGGCAACCTTGGTTCTTTTTCTCAGTAGTGGTATCAAAATAAAAGTGGTTAAAAGTAAATGCACTTCTGTCAAGGTTCCTGAAAAATTACTGGTGAAAAATCCTACCGACTATTAAGTTTGGACAGCTAATAAGTCACCATAGTAGCCTTAATTGATCATTCGTAACCAAACCACAGCCCTTCGAAGCTATTAAGTAATACATCAGTGATCAAATTAATCGAAGTAATCGAATCAATGGCGCGTCAAATATATTCAATGGATCTTTCAATGTTATCGAACAAGGATGAATTAAATTGGTTATTATATTGTCGCACCTATTGTTTTTGATTCAGAATTTTAGGAATTGTCGGGGAAAACTATTCTGTCACTCATGACCAGCCCCGGCTTTGCCTGGATCATATACAAGGCGCAGTTTTTCGCACACAAAATTTCATGAGGTTTTTTTTTAAGGTAATTCACTTATTTTATAACATACCTGATACCTGGTCAATAATCAATATACTTGTTATTTTAGTTTTTTTTTTTTAACTTTGAATGTTAAATTACTCCCCTTTAAAGTTTACTCAATGTCGCTTAGTAATTTTTGCCTTTCAAGCGTCGATATACAAAATGCAAAGTCCTGACTCACTCACTGACTCATCAACGTCCAGCCTGAACCTTTGGACCTAGAACGCTGAAATTTTGCAAAGAGGTTCTTTTTATAAAGTAAACAAAGTTTCAATCTTTTTATAATGTAAAAAAAAGTTTTTCACTTTTCAAAGTTTGTATGAGGAAACCTACATTCACGTGAAGATGAGCTTTGATAAGATTGGCTGCTCGCTACCGTGACTGAAAGTCGGTCAAGAGGATTATATCGTAAAAGAAAATATATTGGTATAAATACGAGTTGAAAATGTTGGTATTTCTTTGACAGGCATCTTCTCTATTAGTGGAGGTGGGATCAATCCACTAATCTACCAAGTGAATACTACCACTATGGTTTATTTTCCAGTAGGTCTTTATAATGATTGAAATTAATGCTTAGAAAAATAATTATTACATAGAAACTAAAAATACTAAAATTCTGCATTGCAATATCAGAGTTCTCCAAGCATAGCATAGCATAATCAGCCTTTTAATGTTTCCACTGCTGGGGCTCAGGCCGTAATCAACCACGCAGGCCCAGTGCGGGTTGGTGAATGTCACATGTCTTCGAATTTTTAACTCTAGGACATGCCGGTTTCCTCACGATGTTTTCCTTCACCGTTTTGAGAGCTGTGGTGATGAAATAAATTACACAAAGTAATGCGTCTGGCTGGGTTTGAACCCGCGACCTACAACTCGTAAGTCGGTGCCGTTATCCCTCGGCCACTATTGTTCTCCAAGCACTTAGAACATAATATAAAATAGTCCAAAATCAACTATGTGCAGCCGCCCAGATCAGACACAACACTTGTCTGGTCTGAGGATCTTCTTTTTTAACGGAGGTATGTGAAACTTTACGCTTTGTTCTTTCTTTCTTTATTCTTTATTGTACATAAAAAAAAACTTAATATAGTACACAGTCATTTGACAATTCATGTACAAAGACGAGTTTAACTCAACAATGAGTTTTCTCCCAGCAAACCTTTGAGTAACAGAGAGAGATCACATTCGAGGGAAGGATCCAATGTACATAATAAACCAAATTTAAAAATATACGAAGATAGGTACTGTGGCAACCGTGGAGGTTCCACTACTAATTACTAACTTGCAAAACTTGCATGTTAGACTTTTAAGGTTTACGTAATAAAAAGTTTAGTTAGAGGATTGACGTGGGAATCAATAAGAAAAGGAGACGTCAAGGAACGTCCATATATATTTTATATGTAAAATATAGAATGAAAGAGCTAAAAGCTAAATAATAATAGTGCGAAGAACATAAAGCCTTTCATTTGAGCTTTCCACCCCCAACAGTACTAATAAATACCAATATATATACGAAAATTATGTTACTCGTGAAAGGAAATGCTCTTTAATCTTGCATATATTATCTCTAAATGCTTTTAATTTTCTCGTCAAAATACTTGTTTCGCTTTAAAAATAAGGCTGTTCATGCCCATCTTAATTTAAAAGAATCAAGAGATAGGTAATGTATTTATTGTTTACAAAAAGAATCCCTTTACACTTTACGGGGTGACTGTATGTATGTATATGTTATTTATTGATTAAATGTGTTTATTTATTTTTTTAGGATATGAGCGAAGATAGGTACAAGAGGAATTTCCTCGTATTATTATGGTTTTCATAACGGGACTATTGTATACCGATATTCTCGGCTATATTTGTATATCTTTGATAGTCTTTACGGAGATTCAGAAGCTAGAAATCTGACAGCAGTCTTACCAAAAGGTTACTGGATTGTGGGGGTCAGGCAGAAAGTTGCTACATGTAATGTACTGATAATCAGGTTACACTGGAAGCTGACCCCAATATACTATAGTTGGTAAATGGTTAGGCAGGTTCATTAATTGATAGTACCTCTATTCAAAACTTGATGATGATGATGTCATCCAGCGTATATTAGCCACAGCAGCAGACTTACTACTCGTTACTTACTGACTTATCATGGTGGTTGAGAGCTTGGGCTGAGAGGTTATTCAAAAGAGTTTTTCGAGACAATAGGTTTTTTTTATTATTATTATTGATAGGCTCGCGTTTGACCACTATCTCACCTGATGGTAAGCGATGATGTGGCCGACGATGGAGCGCGCTTGCCTAGAAGTAACCTATTCACTCTTGACTTAAAGACCCCTAGGTTGTAGCTATCAGGAAACACAGACTCCGGCTCTTTCAGGGGATTCCACTCCTTAGCTGTACGCATTATGAATGTGTTCCCAAAACGCTTTGTACGTATGGGTGGGATGTCCACCCTGTACCGATGGCGCAACGCCGTACGTCTAGTGGTCCGATGATGGAACGGACTTTTTTAATACAAAAACATTGTTCTCACATAATAGTAGAGACAAGAAATATGTAACCAATATATTTGTAATACATAACATGACTGAAAAGAGTGTCTATGGAATTTCTTGCACACTCTTCTCCATAGATATAATAAATAATGTTCCACAACTATCACACAACGCCGTCTAGACCCAAGCTAAGCACAGCTTGTGTTATGAGTACAAGACAACTGATAAAAATATTTATATATTTTTATCAGTTGACAGACACAGAACAAATGATTGTGCTCATCACACAAACATTTGTCCTGGGTGGGATTCGAACCCACGACCTCCGGCATAGAAGTCAGGGCCACTAAACTAGACCAACAGGCCAGTCAAAAAGATCTACGCTTTGGAATATGCAATTAGCCTATTTTTTTTTTGACTGTTTGACTTCTTGATAATTCAAAAGTGACGGTAATTTGAAATAAATGCTTTGATTGATTGATTGATGAGTTACCGTAGCCCTGAAACCCGAAGGAGTCAAAACACAGATTTTATTTAATTTTGATCTAATGGTAATAGGTCTTTGATGAATCGAAAGGAAAAGGGAGACAAAGAAAAGATGGATGGATTGTGTGAGAAATGATATGAAAGATAAAGGAGTTAGTGATTGCATGACGGGTGACGGGACAGAATAGAAGAAAAAAACGTGTTGCGCCGACACCAATTAAAACCGGATTAGGGCAGGAAGATGATGATGGTAATAAGTCTTTGGGGAAATCTTTCTCTCGCTCCACCCAGAACAAGAGAAGTTATTTGATATCCTACCCCCAAAAATGTGGTTGATGTTAGGCTAGAAGCTGACTCCAATAGAGTTGCTTTCCCAACTCTATGCTCTAGCTACGTAGATGGATTGTTCGTAATGGCATCGTACTCGTAATTTGTCAAAAACACTTCTAATTACAAGTTTTTGACGATTGAGACAAATTCAAGTTTACAATATCATCTTATGATATTGTAAACTTGAATTTGAAAGTTTATTTAGTTACGAGAATTGACCTTCTGGTTTTACGTTTAGCTTATCGGTAAAATGAGGTCAATGAATTTATATACGATCTTAAATCTTTCCTTCAAGTTAAAACACAAAATTTCATTTTTATAATTTATTTTTTAATATTTTTTTAAAAGTTGTACAGTCTTTCAATACTCTTAAAAAAGTACTAAATTAAAATAAGCATAATAAAAATTAATTATCCTTTCTTACTTCAGATCCAGCCTTGAAACTTTTTACGACCTTATTTTGACTGTTTAGCCCGCTAACTTGCCGCGTCGAATCGGATCCATGTCGTCCGATATAAAATGGCGGACCCCGAAGCAATTTGTCGCAAATAAACTTCGAAGGCTCAAGATATAAGGGACGATGAATAATTAACTAGCTGTACTGATCACAGACATAATTGAACGGAATTTAGAAGCGTCACGGTATATTGAAGATTAATGGCTGAAAAGGAAGACGAAGTTTTCTCTTGCGTTGCTCCTTATCGAGTTTGCAGAGATACACTTTTTTTTTCGACGTCATCAACATTATCTGCTGAGTATGCATGAGAAAAATCATCTTCGAAAAAACCACTGTTTAAGTTTTATTAATTAATTAAATATTTTATTCACACAAATAAACAGAGGCGAACTTAATGCCTTAATACAAAGAAAAAATGTGGTAATTACAATAAAACAGAAAAAAGGCGAAAACTAGAATAGATTAATACAAAGGTGGATTTAATGCTTTAAGGGCATGCAACTCGACATAATTTTCACTGTTTTTCATACAACCACTCTTACGCGATTATGACGTTATTACACATTTTTCATTAGATATTTTGGAAACACAGTATCTTGTGGATGTTATTTAGGCTTCTATTGAAATCAATTTATAAATTTATGTAAAACTAATCTAGTTAAGACCTCTGAAAATCTGCTATTTTGCATGAACTTTATCACTTCATAATTTACTCAAAAATTAAAAAAGTCAAAAAAGTATAACAATAGAAGCCTTACAAATTTAATCAAGATTCTAAATGACGACAATTTTTTTTCACAAACTTTTAAAAGTTAAAAAAAAAACACGTATTTCCTGGAACAAGTTTTGTAAAATATTCGAGTAAATCACGGAATTACCGAATGCTAACAGAATTTTCAGGCGTTATCTCTCTTTTTTCGCGTTGCCTTTTCGTCAAACATCGCGTTGGATTGCGTTAGATGAAGTAAAATGCTTTTAAACCATGCTCGATGTTGACGATAGGCGAGTGAAAAAGGACCCTCTTAATGAAATAATCAAGAAAAAAGTACAATAAAAGAGAAAAAAAAGGTGAATAATGTAATAAATAAATACAGAGGCAGACTAAATGACTTAATACATAGAAAAGTATTAGCAAGTTTAATAAAATATATAAAACAGAAATATATATTTCTGTAATTTTAAAATCGTTCGCATTAAAATTCTGATCTCAATCTACTTTTTGCCAGGTTTTGGCATTGACTGTCGCTGAGATAAAATTACGTCTTGATTTTGAACGTGTTTCAAGAACGTACTAGACTTGGCCTTCAGAAATAATTTAATCGTTTGCTTAGAGGTACAAAATTAAACTTCTGATGATCTTTTGTATTGTCGCAAGGTTCGTTACGCGAGATTGGATTTAATTAATTATAATTTCTTAAGAATCTTTATCGCAACTAATATTACGTCCCTTTGTAACGAGATTAAAATTTTAATTTAGATTTTATTAGCGACAATGATGTTAAGGATGGGATAATACTCCCTAAGGTCTTTACTGTTAAAGGGATGGAGCTATATAAGGTGTATAGCTCCATCCCCCTTTCTTACTCGCCTGACATTTTAACTCGTCATTCTAAGACCCCTGTATAATATAAAACCTGGGAAACTCGCTTATTTTGGCTCGAGAGCTTATTATTAGATATTTTTATTTGAAAATCAATCTACCAGTATCCAGTTTAGGAATAATAGGAATCTTCTTCCTTTTGGTATCACTATTAGAGAGTACTTTAGCAGTGTAGAGGTTAATTAAGGTCTATGTATATGGGAATAGGTTTGAGACTTTTGGAAGAATATTAATAAAGTAATGTGATAATAGTCTTTGAACTCAAAATTCAGATCACTTCCTTTTTAAGAGTGGAGGCTACAAACCCTCAGGGGCCCAAGTCTGCTATTTTAATAAATTCGTCATTCCAACACGATCCAATTGTTATTTTGCTAAAAGTTCGTAATCTGCTAATTCACTGTGATCGGTCAATGGTCTCGTAATAGAGTTGTGGTAGTATGATAATATCGAGCTGTCTCGTAACAAATTAAAAACAATGACTGGTACAACGACGTTATAATGGTAGGACACTTATCTAAGGAACTATCAAAATTTTAGCATATTCCCGCACACGTCAAACATTCATTTGTCATTATGTACGAGATTACCATTCTATGTCATTTCTTTCTATGGAGTGTCAGTGGTTGACCATTGGAAACTCATAATGACGCCATAATATTAGTAGATTACCAAACATGTCAAAATCAACAATTATGAAATCAATGATAGACCATTCTGACACTATTGTAATAGCAGACTTGAGGCCCTGGCTTGTATATAGAATAGATAGTAAGCAGTGGAAATATTTCTGGCTGAAAACGCTTATTGAGACTGGTGACCCAATTGTGCACATTGATGGAATTCAAATAAAAGATGAAGGTATTTAGGTATCATCTTAGTTTTTTTTTCCAATTCTACTGGGGTAAACCCTCTCTAGGAATTCTGGGATATAATTTAGGTGTCTTCAAGGTTAGAGTGAATAGGCTTTTAATAAACTAGTGCGCCTCATCATCCACGATTGCATCACTGCTTACCATCAGGTATACCAGACGGACCCAGTGTAGTTGGTGGATACCAAATTCTGGCCTCACACATATGTATTTTTTTTTGTAAGGTTGGAAATCTTCCAATTTAGCTTCATTTTTTTTTTGACTGACCGACATTTTGACAATTCAAAAGTGTCTGTAAATGGTTTATTTGAAATAAACGTGTAGCGACATCTATGGCGTCACTCAAGAACTAATCCTGCATCGCGCAATTAAAGTTTTCCGCGTGATTTAAACATATAGAACAGCCCGAAATCATCTACCGGGCAGTTGCACACCAGACATAACACCTGGGGCCCTAGTCTGCTATTTTTATAAATTCGTCATTCCAACACGATTCCATTGTCATTTTGCTAAAAGTTCGTAATCTGTTAATTCATAATGGTCGATCATTGATCGATCAGTGGTCTCGTAATAGAATTATGGTACGAGCTGTCTTGTAACGAATTAAAAGCAATGACTGCACAATGACATTCTAATGCTAGGTCACTGATCAAAGGAACTGTCAAAATTTTAGCAGATTACCGCATACGTCAGACAATCATTTGTCATTAGGTATATATACGAGAATACCATTCTGAGCCATTTCTTTCAATGGAGTGTCAATGGTTGATCATTGGAAAATCATAATGACGTCATTATATTAGTAGACTAGCTTCTGCCCGCGGCTTCGCTCGCGTAAATGTAGGTTTCTCCCCACAAACTTTGGACCCCCACTTCATCCCCTTAAGGAGTGAATTTTGGAAAATCATTTCTTAGTGCTCGCCTACGTCATAAAAGGAAACTTTGTGCAAAATTTCACGTTCCTAGTCTCAGTAGTTTCGGCTGTGCGTTGATATGTCAGTCAGTCAGTTTCTCCTTTTATATATATAGATTACCAAACTTGTCAAAATCAACAATTATGAAATCAATGATAGACCATTCTGACACTATTGTAATAGCAGACTTGAGGCCCTGTCTGGTCTGAGGATCCTCCCTATTTCATTGGAGGTTTGCAGGACTTTACTCTCTATTCCGCATACCTCCAAAAACGTTTCTGGATTCTGAATGACTTCTCCCGCTCTGAATAAAACCACACGTGTGTCCTTCAGTTGCCCTTTGCGTTCTAAGACCACAGGTTTTCCTTTCAAAAAATCCCCGTGGCCCTATCGACCCTTCTGGACCCCTACGGTTTGCTGCTACCTCTGTTCCACGCACGTATGAAACCAATAATAAATATTATTGAAGATTTATTTATTAAATTCTTTATGCACACAAAAGTACAGAGGCGGACTTAATGCCTACGATGACCTGATCGATCTTGGTTGATGCCTATGACGATTCAGAAATAGTGTGTAGTATAACTTTTTTAAACAAAATTAATTACGAACATGTTTCTCCTCATTTCCTACATCTGTTTGTCTGTATATAAATAATTTAAATGACCACATCATTAGTCAGAGGAAATAAAAATGTACTCGGCAGAGATGACATATAATTTCGGAGTCTTCCTCAATGTTTTTCTTAAGGTTATCATTGAGATTATTTTCTCTTCACATTCATTGAAGGCCATACTTATTTTTGTTTCGTCATGACTTTCTCAAATTGCTCGCAGATGTTGGATTACCAATGGTATTACTGTCACATACTTGTTATTTTGAGAATATTGACACAAAACTTTTTTTCGAGGCTGGTTTTTTGTGTGTGAGAAAGCTCTTGGTGACCTAGACCTAGGTGAGTTATACGATAAAATTAAACAGCCCAGAAGTTTACTGTTTGTGATGACTTTGAATCTTAACATTCAGAGATAAAGAAAATTGAACTTAGACGAAAGTTCTATACCTTGTCTTTGCGCATTAGAAATATGGAGGAGAAGCGTTTAAGTGTGATTATTCAGTGCAAAAGTTACCCTTTTTCTTTTTGATGCGGGAAATCATCTAATGACTTCTCCCGTTCTGGAGTGGAGCGCAGAAGTTTACTGACTAAAAGCACACCTATGTTTCTTCAGTTACCTTTTGCATTCCAGGGGCCATAGTCTGCTATTTTTATAAATTCGTCATTCCAACACGATTCCATTGTCATTTTGCTAAAAGTTCGTAATCTGCTAATTCATAATGGCCGATCATTGATCGATCAGTGGTCTCGTAATAGAATTGTGGTACGAGCTGTCTTGTAACGAATTACGTAACCACTGCACAGTGACGTTCTAATGGTAGGTCACTGATCAAAGGAACTGTCAAAAATTTAGCAGATTAGGTACTGCATACGTCAGATATTCATATGTCAATATGTACGAGATTACCATTCTATGCCATTTCTTTCAATGGAGTGTCAGTGGTTGATCATTGGAAAGTCATAATGACGCCATTATATTAGTAGATTACCAAACTTGTCAAAATCAACAATTATGAAATCAATGATAGACTATTCTGACACTATTGTAATAGCAGACTTGAGGCCCAGGTATGGTCCTCTCAGAAAAGTCTCTGCTACTCTTAGAAATGGATACTCATGTGAGTATCCTTTTCTAATACTCTTAGAAATGGATACTCATGTGAGTATCCTTTTCTAATAAAATACCCTTCTAAACGTCAAGCGATTCATGTAACATTTTTCTATCGATGTTTTTGTGGTTCTGTACCACAAAAACAACCACACAACTAATAGTCATGAAGATGACAGAATGATGACTAATAGTCATGTGATGAAGATGGACTGATGACCTGGTGGAGTTCGCGGGCATCCGATGGTCAATTTAAATGGTGATGATGTTGGGACAAAGAAACACAAAAAAAAAAACAATAAACTAGATTTACAACAAATACAGCTCAACTAACATAAAAATAGTTCAATGTGTCTTTCAGCATCAAAGTAAGATACAGATGCAATATTGTTTGTTCAAATTTTAAGCCTTTACTGTAGCACTCACTCTCTCAAAATTCCAAGAAACTTTTGTGACATGTTTGTACAAAAAACAAAAAATGTTAGTGCAAAAAAAAATACAGTTTTAAAATTTTAAAAGCTTTTACGTAGGTTTTTTTTTTTACGTAGGAAAGTCATCTAATGACAAAGTCAATAAAACAGATAGACATATTCTTTATTGTACACTATAAAAATTATACTCAAGTTTAAAATTAATAGGGTGTAACAATGGGCGGTCTTATAGCTAAAAGTGTCTTATACAGAAAACTTTTAGATACATTTGACAGATATGGAGAAAAGATACGCAGGTAGTTTGTAGTGTACCTACCTACTGTAATACACTATACAGAGTGGATACGACAATACGACAATAAATGAAAACACGCATAATACTAGTTCATAGGAATAATTCTACACTATCAAAAAAACCCCAAAATCAAAATAGAAAAAAAAAAATTTTCAAACAAACTAAATGGCTTAAAACTGAATAAAAAATAGAACACCATTTATGAATATTGGTTCACTAACCTGTGGTAAGAGCGGCAACAACGCAGTCGTGTAGCGACTTGATCTTTTGGCTAATGTTTAGTAAAAACAATTACACTAAATCACAGACTATTCACCAAACAATCAGGCACATCTCATCCGCTGGTTATTTTTTAATTAAATTATTAATCACTATCTGGATCACTGTTCAATCACTTAGCGGTACCTACGTGACCTACGTCACTAAATATTTCGTTTTTCGATATGGCCGCCATTAATTCTAATGCACAAACTGCAACGTCGCAGAAGATTATTTCTGACGTTTGACAAGAGGTCCCCATTCGCAGCCATGTGTTTTAATTTATTAAAAGATAAGATTATCCTGTCTTTTAAATCATCCACAGATTCAACAGCTGTTGCGTACACGTCATTTTTGATGTGACCCCACAAGAAAAAATCCAATGGCGTAAGGTCAGGGGACCTGGCGGGCCATCGCGTTGGTCCATAACGGCCAATCCACTGCTGTCCGAACATTTCAGACAAACGTTCTCTTGCACTCACAACTGAATGAGCTGGTGCTCCGTCTAACTGGTACCACATCTGCCTGTAAACATCTAGCGAAAGCTCTTCCGTGTACTCGGAAACGGGTCCGTTGAGGAGTTCCAAAAACTTTACGGCATTTAAATTTCCTTCAATAAAAACCGGACCAATTATGGTGTTTCTGTGAATGGCAGCCCAAACATTGACAGCAAATCTGTACTGGTGCGAAGTCTCCCGTCCTAGACGCGGATTCACCCGGCTCCAGTAACGAAGATTCTGTCTGTTCCATAAACCATTCCTAGTAAAAGTACTTTCATCAGTCCACATCACATTGTACAGAAAATCAGGATTCTCGATATGTTTTGTTTCTATCCAGCGACAGAAGTGTACCCTTACTGGCTTGTCTCTAGGTAACAACGCATGTAATTTTTTGTACTTATACGGCTTCCGTTTGTCGCGTTTTAAAATTTTTAAAATAGTTTTATGGTTAACACGAAAATGTCGACCTGCCCTACGCAAACTAGACGTTGGGTTGCGTTCAAAATAATTTAAAATTCGTTCCTCAAGGGTCACTCTTACACGTGGAGGAGCACTATCCACATGCGGGATTAAGGATCGATTTTCACGTATCCTCTGGACAGCTTGAACAATCGTGCGCCCGTTGGTCGGACAAACTCGAGTGTTCCCATACCTCTCTCGGTATGTCCGTATAGCCAAAGCAGCATTTCTGTCACACTCCCCGTAAATTAAAACCATGTCGGTGTATTCCGAAGCTGTGTAGGAGTAACGAGGCATGATTATTACCTACAAACAAAACACGAAAACACAATAAAAACTAAGCGTCTAATCTCGCACAATTCACTTAACACTTAACTTGATACCTATTAAAATGTTACGTGTCCTGTCACTAAAATAATAAAGCGTCCAATTTCGCACTTATGTTAAATAACTAACAAATCACAAACACAAACACACGAACGCGGGCGCCGGGTACTTCAAAGGAGGCGCGGCGAGGCGGGCAAAGAAAGTACGTCCTGCGGTAGGTTGTGCGCTTGCGAAGCGATGACGCGTGGATCGTCACAGGATTGTAGCGACACACTGACCTAAATTTGTAGTTTCAAGTTTCGACAAAAAATGAAGTACAAAGCAAATTACATTTATCTCTTTCGCACTTACTAAATTTTCTATTAAGTAATACAGTGCATAGTTCAACTTCCGCATGCGTTATTTTCTTATCTAACTCTAAGGATACTCTTTATGACTCTTATTGGCCTGGTTTAAAGTATAATTTGCAGTAAATCAAATTTAAAAACTAATTTGGCGAAAGTTTTTAAATGGCGAGTTGGCAACGTGTCTTTAATGTTTTGATGTTTTACCGATGCGGGGGTCGTTAACCTGTTAGTGCTTCCTTAAAATCAGATACATCATGTCGCAAATGTTGAAGATGAAAAATAATTTCCAGTGACTAAACTACTTGATATATTCAATTTTTTTTTTGTATGTATATTGGGAACGTCTTAAGGTATGCGAAGTTTAATTTAATGTCGTATAGTCATCTCCACTCTGTATAACTACTAATCAAATACAAATTATATTATGTATTAGCTGTCGTGTGTGACGAAGTCGTGGGCAACCACGACTTCGTCCACGTCAACTTCGTAAACCTGACAAATGTAACCAATAATTCTTGTGATTCATGCCGAAAGAATCTAATTAATTTATTTTATTTTCACATAAAACGGTTAAAGGCCAAAAGACACGAATCAGGTGCAGGAACCTCCCGAACTTACCATGTCCAGTGAGGACCTGTGTCATGCAGAAAGTGAGGACGCAATAACGTTTCTCCAGCCATTCCTCAAAGAGGGGACTTACCGCCATGATTATAGCGTGCCCAGGCCCTTTCGGCCTGACGCTGTTCTAATTCTCTCTGACAATATTCTTTGTTTTAAAAATAGAATTCGTGTCTATTTCATTTATCTAAAAATGTGCTATGAGTTTTATACCATCTAAAGAGGTCCTGAAAAAAACTTAACCCTCCTTCTGGCGCAGTTGAGTAAAAAGAGTCTCTACAATCTGTATGATGTATGACAAAGTCATCTCACTTGTCCTACTTTGTCTATAAATTGTGACAAAATTTACGTAGCAAACTAACTTCTTTTACACAGTGGTTAAACGTGAATTTACTCGCTACAATATAGAACATCAGCAAAAAGTTAGCTTTTACCGTCTAGAATAAAAATGTCCCCTTTTAAATCTTTCACTTCATACTAAATGGTTTTCTAGGTCGAAACACAGAGCTGTTTACCGCATACACAACACATAATGTGATATATTTATGTACAAAGTAGATTGGAGATAGTGTGTCCTCTTTCTGTTGTGTTTATAGAAGAAAGAAAAGGGAAAGTAGGAATGTGGACTGCCTGTATATTTTTGAAAACGTAATGTTAGGTTAAGTAGTTCAAATCAAGTAAGAACTAAAATCGATGAGGAAAACGAACATCATTTACACATCAGAATTAGGTGTGATTTTCCCATAAAGATTGATGTAAAATTCTACCAAAAATCCACAACTAGTGTATAAATTTATGACTAATGCAGTCCAAGAGCCCCTCAAAATAAAGTTAAACTTCCGAATTAAGCATTTGCAGTTAAGTATTTCTCAAACTCTAGCCTCACGGGTAGTGTGAAAGTGAAACCCGGCGGGGCCCTGGGACGAAAGCAAAGAAGGAACAGATGTGGGTTTTTAGTCAGTAAAAGTCTGACACTATCTCCCGCCCCGCCCAAGAGCGGATGTCATAAAATGATTTTCCCAACAAAGAAAAATAAAACTAGCCTGAAAACCTGTCAAATTTTGGCATTAAAATACGATATGAGATGTGCTTAGTTAAAAATCAAATTCAGAAACCCAACCAAAGTCACCTGCAACCGTTCTCAAGCACATTATATAGCGGTCTTATTTCTATTCAAAAACTACAAACCTAGTCCTATCCTCATTTTTAATTCCGCTTCTAAAATTAAAATTTTAAATTTCCCGCCACCGCATTATTCGCGAAGAAAAACCGCATATTCAGTGCAAGAATAAAAATGTCTTTTAGAACCGCTCGCTTCAAAGTAAATGGTTTTCTAGGCCGTAAGGCCGTAACATAGTACTTCAGTGGATATAGTGTAGGTATTTCTAGCTGAAAGAAATATGGGCTCTTGCCCTCGTTTTAGCTTGAGGGGTAAGAATTCCAACATGGTGGGTTTATTAAAATTATTTTGATTTATAGCGCGTGTGTGCTTACTCTATGAGAGCAAGGGAGCTTGATGTAATGAGGGTACGTTAGGATGTGTTTTGAATACGGTTATATTATCAGCACTTATTTTTATGCCGAAGTTGGTGGCGTTAAGTCTTCTAAATCATTTTAAGCTGTAACAGCTTCTGGAATGAATAATTTCCTGGAATGTAGGTATTACATAGTGGTAGGAGTGCTTTGATATCACACTATTTTTAACGTTAAAATCTTGCAAATATTAATAGGTATTTATTTTATTTTTATTCTTGATAGGTTCGCGCTTGACCGCTATCTCACCTGTCAGAAAACGATGATACGGTCGACGATGAAGCGCGCTTACCTAGAAGTAACCTTTTCACTCTTGACTTAAAGATTCCCGGGTTATTGCCATCAGGAAACACAGATTCCGGCAAGGAATTCCACTCCTTAGTTGCCCGCAAAACAATTGGGAACACATTCAGTTCCCAAAAAGTTTTGTGGGTACAGGTATTTAAATAAACTCACTACTTAATTACAAATATGTTTAGTAAATTACAAAATTACTAGCTTGCTGTTGCCCGTGACTTCGTCCGCGTCAAGTACGTAAAAATGCGCAAACGCAACTAAAAATTCTGTGCTTGTGATTGATGCCGAAAGGATCTAATTCATTTATTTTACTTTCACATAAAACGGTTAAAAGCCAAAATGAAAATAACCTCTAGTTTTTTATATTATATAACAAATCTTATATAGGTACATTGTATTTCTTATGTCCAGATGTATTTAATTTATTTATTATGTTGGTGAGCGAAACCAACATTTAAATATACGTAAGTATGAGATACATAAAATAAACTTATGAACGTCAATAAACAGAAAAAGAAATATAGTCCCCTGCTCTGGGTAAAGCAAGAATTAGTGTCAGGCTTTTAATGACCTTTGGTTACCTTTTGCATTTCAGGACCACGGTAACTTGGGCACGCAACAATCGCGGCAGCAAATCTCCATTATAAGGAAAGGCTAAAAAGAGCACTACAGCTTCCTCTGATGCAGGTCTTCATCGGACATAGGTGTTTCGGAAAGTACCTGTTTCAGTTTCAGTAAAAAGAAATACTCGGGTGTCACCATTGTGCAAATCGCCCAGAGGACAGAATGGAATATAGGTACGGTGGAAGTTTACCCCACTTGGCTTGGGCGATTAGCGGCAGCAACCTCTCGTATCCGGCCCTGGTTCAGACCTGATACGGAGTATTGCTCCGTATGGGAATGGGATGCAACCACCTTCTACGCTGAAGCAGTAATGCGAACAAAAAAGGTGGCTGAAACCATGGGGGAGAGGACATGATCACGCCCCAGCCGCCGGAGGATTCACCCGGGTGTTAAGAGTCGCAGGACGAATCTCGGCCACCACAAATATGAGATTGCGGACGGCGAGCAATGGGTTACTTGTCGTCCAGCCGTCTGGTAAAGACCAAACCCGACTCGATGACGAGTAGATCTGTGCGCGCCTCAAAAAGATGTTAGCAAATAAACGGGGCCCTTTCCTCCCATAAGTATTTTTTAAATGACCTGCCGTGGTACTTTACGCTCAATAATTAAATAAATATTTACTTTTCTTACCTTAGGTTTGGTTGGTATGCTTTGCTTGACTAAAGTTATAACAATTATATGGGTAAAAAGTAATATAAAAAAATAATATTGATAAAATATATCGGAGATTCGAATTCGTATTGTCCTACGTACCGGTCGAGGACTAGTCATGAGACCACTGCGCTACTGTGCTCGTTGATTTTTGTCTAAAATAGGTGTTCTTAATAAATGTCATAATTGACTGCTTGGCCCTTTATCGATGATAGCGTGATGATTTTCGTATAAGATATTAATTTGTAGCTGAATGAAAAAAAAATAGTATTTTTTCGTTTCACGCTTTAATTTTATTATGTTTTGATTATTTTAATAAAAATGAAAAGTAAAAATGTCGATGATTTGTAAAAATATGCTGAAGTTTTATTGTTGTAATCGAAATACCAACGTATACTATATGCAAAACAGACGACAAAATACTCACAAAAATAATTACTATAACTGGGGATCGAACTCGCGGCAAATATCGTTCAATACCGACATTTTGGAATATTGCTCACCTCCCATAGCAAATAGCATGATAATTTATGGCCTATAAGTTGCCCTGACCTATAAGGATTATGAATGCAAAACTTGAACAGGATCGGTTCAGTAGTTTTTGCGCCAATCGTAAACATCGGAAAATATTTTTACTGTTTTATTATTTGTAATAGAAAACTTCCCGCTACACCCTAGACCGAGAAAAGTATAATAGTAGTATAGTTTTGAGGTGGGATCACCACAAAAAATAGGTTAACCTAAATAAATAAATCTACAAGTAAAAAATGGAATAGAATTTATTCGACGCAAGCAATACAATAGGAAACAATGCTTTTTTTTGGAAATAATTTGAACAATATCCTTTTTTAAACATGCGGTCTGGATTCTATAATCTCCTTAAAAATATGTAGCGACATCTATGGCCTCACATGAAAACTAATCCTGCATCACGTAATTAAAGTTCTTCGCGCGGTTATAGCATATAGAACAGCCCGAAAATCATCTATTGGGCAGTTGCCCACCAGACATGACACCCGTCTGGTCCTTTTCAACGGAGGTTTGCGGGACTTTACTCTCTGTTCCGCATACTTCCAAAAATACAATTTATAAATCCAAATTGATAACAATAGAGCTTTAGAATAAAATTGAATCGCGTATAACCAAAGAAATAACAGAATAATACGTTTTATTGTGACCTGAAAAAGCAATCGTCGCGATCGTGTGTCGCTTATTTGTTCGGAAAACCGAAAGGCATCCCCTTTCGGCGCATCACCGCATTCGGGTTTCCCCGAAATAAATGCGATATGGAGTAATTACATGGAGTAACGTATGGGTACGTTTGAAGCGTTTTGGGATCACATTTTGTGCTGCAATTCCTGCCGGAGTCTGTGTTTTCTGATAACTACAACCTTTCTTGTAGGTCTTATTATAGGACTTTAAGTTAAGAGGGAATAGGTTACATTTAGGCAAGCATGCTCCCTTTTTAGCCACATCATCGCTTACCATCAGGCGAGATAGTGGGCCAACGCGAGTCTATCCATAATAAAAAGAAAATTACGTAGGGTTTTGAACACGAGGTCAGTTTTGTGAGTAAATTCAACTGCTTACGAGTATATCGATATCTGACGCGTAAGCTGTACTGGACTGTATTGAAATTAATTGCAAACTAGCTTTTTGTTTTTGAGGTGTGAAATCATCTAATGACTTCTCCCGCTCTCTCATTTTTACTAACTTAAACCACACTTATATTCCTTCAGTTGCCTTGGGTTCTAGCACCATGGGTTTCCCTTTAAGAAGTTAACCCATGGCCCCAGTAGGTTTCGGCCTTACTAGAGCTCTAAAATCTTACTGAAACCTCTTTAAGGTGCGCGTAAAACGTTATGTGCCGTCGACGACTCGGGCTCCGTCCAGTCGGTTACTGGACGAGCTACCCATTACTCGTCATCCGCAAGCCCACGCCTAAGGTGGCTGGGGCTCCGCATTCTCGCATGCGGGTGCCTCCTTCTTTAGCATTATTGCTTCATCATCATTATCATTTCAGCCGAAAGACGTCCACTGTTGGAGATAGGCCTCCCCAAAGTGTCGCCACAATGAACGGTACTGAGCGTCTCGCATCCATCGGATTCCTGCAACCCTTACCAGGTCATCGGTCCACCTTGTAGGAGGCCTTCCGACGCTACGTCTTCCGGTACGTGGTCGCCATTCCAGAACCTTTCGTCCCCATCGAGTCGTCGACGGCGCGTACTGTTCCACGCGCGCCTCAAGGAGATGTCAGCAAACCGTAGGGGCCCAGCAGGGTCGAAGCCTACTGGGGCCAAGGGTCTGATTCTGAAAGGAAGACCCTGGTACGAAAGGCAACGAAGGAACAGGAGTGGGTTTTTAGTCAGTAAAAGCCTGACACTAACTCGCGCTCCGCCCAAGAGCGGGGGATGTCATAAGATGATTTTCCCACCGTAAAAAAAACCTTGTAGGAGGCCTTCCAACGCTACGTCTTCTGGTCGCAATTCCGGAACCATTCCGCCCCAACGGCCATCCGTTCTGCGTGCTTCGCAGAAGCTGAATTACAAATGTCTGGAGCCTATAAAATCTTCTTTTACTTCGTATTTATTCCCTGTATTTCACCTAGTACTCGTGTGTGAGTAGAAATATTAGACTCACACGGTAACGAAAGGATTATTGTATCACGACACAAAATAGTCTTTCTTTGTGCTAATACCTTTACGGCGTACATTATTTCTTATTTGGTCACCCAAAGAAATTCTTTTCATACCAAATTCCTTTATCCTTTGTTACTTTTATTTTATGAAAGCTGAGGGTATTATTTTGGTATGCCTAAAATATTCAGTCTAATGTTGGTCAGTATTAAAGCCAATATTGGCTGTAAAGGTATTTTGTGCGTGTCCAATAAAAAGTGTTAACATATTTGAATAAAACCAAATAAAACTGGTCTCACAGGTTTATGATGTTTATTATTATTTACTAGCTTCTATTAGCGGCTTTGCCTGCGTTAAAGTAGAAAATATATAATGAGTTACTTAGTAATAAAGTAGCATTCTATTCGTGAAAGAATTTTTATAATTGGTGCAGTAACAAAAGTACAAAAAATTATTTTTTCTCATAAATTATAATTTTTGTACAGATTATATAAATATTTAATTTTTCTTCTTTATTATGATTTTTGTACAGATTAAATAAATATTTAATTTTTCTTCTTTATTATAATTTTTGTACAGATTAAATAAACATTTAATTTTTCTTCTTTATTATAATTTTGGTGCAGATTAAATAAATAAATCATTATTATCTTCCTGCCCTTTTCCATATTACTTGGGGTCGACGCAACACGTTTTTTACTTCCATTCTGTACTGCCATCCGTCACGCTATCACTAACTCTCTTTTCTTTTATATCACTTCCCACTGAAAGAAATGATTGATGATCTTTTCTTTGGCCTCCCTCTCCCTGTCCATTCATTCGCATGTATACTCACAACTTTTTTAGTAAAAGTTGTACCCGCAGCGACCCACTTGGCTTCCTAGTCAATTTAGAGACTTCCTAATAGGACTTGGCAGTTGGTGTCCCGCAGGGAGCTTTACTGCAGGTTCAACATACATAGTCGGTTGAAGGAGAATATCTAAAGAGCTACAGTTATTTCATTCATTTACTAGTCCTGTCGTTATTCATTGGTGTTTTATTTATTATAAAACTACTAACTTAGTATTTGTCAGCGTACTTCATTAAAATTAAGGCATTAAGTCTACCTTTGTACAGTGTTTTTAGTAGTACATAAAGTTTTAATAAATAAATAAATATTTATATTTTTTTGTTTCAGAAACTCCTTCTATGCTTCACTTGGTAAGTAGATGGAGAAACTTATTTTTCTAAAGTTTTATAACCAAGGAAAGCCAACCCAAAAAAGGCAACCAAAAACATATTTAAGTGGAGGATAATATGTAAAGTTTGGTAAAAATATAAATACGATTTTACCCAACATTGCTATGAAAAAAGAAGATGAGAAAAGGAGCAAATTCTTATTTATCCTGTTTTTAGGGTTCTGTACCTCAAAAGGAAAAGACGGCACCCTTATAGGATCACTTTGTTGTCCGTCCGTCTGTCTGTTTGTCTGTCAAGACCCTTTCTCTCTTATATCAGAAACGCGTGGATGCATCGAGTTGAAATTAAAACCGTATACTTAAGTCTACGGTCCCTTGAAGCTGTGAAAAAATCACACTTCTAAGTTAAAGGAAAAAAAAACTCAAAATTCATAGGATTCTTTCCGTTGACCTAGAATCTTGAAATTTGGCATGAAGCAAGGTCTTATATTATAGATGTAGGAATAAATCTGAAAACTGTTAAATTGTAGTTACGTCACAAAAAAAAATTTTTTTTTCCGATTCGAAAAAAATCTTCGTAACTCAATTCAGGAATCGAACTGTTTTCATAGGTAAGTTTGTGCGGAACGCGCTCTTGCCCCATTTTTTTTTTCATTGAGCACGTGTATAACCGGTGGTGGCGAGTGGTCAACCGTATATACTATTTTAGGACAGCATTTTATCTATCTAGCCTATTTTGTCGCACAGCTGGCCAAAGACTTCCCTCTCCTTTATCCACACAATGCTATCTTTAACTAGTGCGGGCCAGTGTGAGCTCGTCCTGCCATCCTCGCCTTGGTCTACCGCAATATTGTCTGGCGTTTAATAGAACCCGTTTGGTGGTTTCTTGTACCCATTCCTCAATGAAAATTATTATTTTATTAGCTGAATAGTAAAATATTTTTTTTATTACTAATTATTTAATTAACACAAAAGCAATTAATTTTTTTTTCAATTACTATTAGTATTTTATATGCAGCCTTTAGCCTTGTCCAGTTTATTTTAATACAAACAACATCGTTAGGTTTATTTCATAGAAAAAAATCTCTTACAGCATCTGTCTGTCTGTCTGTTCGCGATAAACTCAAAAAATACAGAACGGATTTTATTTTGGTTTACACCAATCGACAGAGTGATTCATGAAAAAAAAATCGAGTGTACAATACATACATAATCTTATATATATACATAATTATTAATTTTAGTTTTAAATATTGTTTCTCAGTAAGTGAATTATGTAAGCAATTCTTTATGAGAAATAAAGCTGTTCTTAAACCTTACATATTATAGCAAAGAAAAGTAAAGAATTTCAAAGATTCGTAACAACTGCAGTAAACTAGTACAATTCACCATCAACAATTGCATCACTGCTTACCATCAGGTGGGAGCCTACTGGGACCATGGGTGATGCGAAAGAGAACCCCGGGGCCATGGAACAAAGGCAAATAAAGAACAGGAGTGGGTTTTAATCAGTAAAAGTCTGAAATGCCCCCAAAAAAGTTGGGATCGCAGTCAAGTTTATATAATTAAAAAAAACAAGGCTCGCACAGGTGTTACAAATCTTGAAAACTTTAAAATTCTGCGGATCGCTCGTCACTAAATATTTAGAAAAATTCTCAAGACATAACATTGAAGGTTTATATTTTGATTATTCATTCGTACCCACTCTAGTATATTTTCCTTCATAAAGAAACCAAAGCACTGAGGACATAATGTTACACAAAGGACTTACAAAGGACTGCCTCACATTGTGTATCCGGACATACGAAGCAACTTTGTGACATATCTCTTACTTATCACGTTACATCCCTAAAAGCATATTACTGTTTGAGTTTTGGGGTAGCAGTAAATGAAATGAATAACTACTTTCATGATACCACTGAAGATAGAATTTGTTTTTCTATATAAAATAAATGTAAATAGAATTTAAAAAAAAAACTGGGCAAGTGCGAGTCGGACTCGCGCCCTGAGGGTTCCGTACAAACTTACTTATGTAAATAGTTCAATTCCGGAATGGAGTATCGGATGATTTTTCCGAAACGCAAAAAAAAAAAAATGGTGACGTTTCAACAAATTTACTGTTTTCAAATTTATTTGTGCTATGAGACCTTGCTTTTTGCCAAAATTCAGGATTCTGGATTAACGCGAAGTACCCCATGAATTTTGATTTCCTCGAGAGTGTATGCTTTTTGCCACATAAACCGAAGTATCGTTTTTTCTTATTATTTTACAAGTTTTATTTTATTACAGAGAGAGAGAGTCTGCAGACCTGAGTATATGGTTTTAATTTCAACTCAATACCTCTACACGTTCCCGAGATAAAGTGTCTTGACAGACAGACAGACAAACGGACGGACAACAAAGTGATCCTATAAGGGTTGCTTTTTTCCTTTTGAGGTACGGAACCCTAAAAATCTTTCATTCTTTAAAAAAAATTCTGGTCTGTGTTCAAATAGATAGGAGTGTCAGACTCATTCTCGCTCCACCTAGAGCGAAAGGATCTATTTGATGATCTTCTAAATCCATCCATTCTGTATAGAAATGATGATGAAAAAGGATTATCCCTGCCATTTTAATCATCTTTGACATTCATCATCATCAGATCAGCCGAAAAACTACTGGTCTCTTTCAAGGATCTCCACAAAGGCCAGTCCTGTGCTTTGTTAGCATTGCCACAATAGACTTAGACAAATTGAAGAAGACTGTTTCGTCTTTTAAAACAGGTTAAATGTAGAGTGTCTTAAAAAACACATCGTTGTCGCAAAGTCGCCTCATACATTTGCAGTTCAGTTCAAGCCAAAAGCAGAGCAACAAAGTTACTGCAGAAACAAAAACAGCACAAAAAGAAAAGCCGTAGTCACACGTTATTAAAGTGTTAGGGTCGGTATGGTTACCTATATAACCTATGACTACGGCGAATTTTTTGACTGCTTGAGGGTGACACATTGTGTTTCGTGACACGTCACGTCTTTGTTCAGCGGACGATTAAGACGGTTCTAACGATACCTCATTTGGTGAGTTCTAATGAGTAGTTTAGGAGCTATGAGGGAACAGATTAATATACATACATAGCCTGACAAAATTATAACCCTCCTTGGGCTTTGATGTAGTTAAGTAAAAATGCTAGTCCTCTCAGTAAACAAGACATGCAAAGAACTCATCCATTTGACTACTCCATTTAGTAAAGTTGTCAGAAAAGGACAAAGTAAATAAATCAAGAAACATTACGAAGAGAACATTACAGCCACCTGCTCCTAAAAGACGTAGAAAATAGTTCTAAAACAAAATAGCGGTGAAACTAAGTAATCGAGTCAAACTTCTTTCTGTCCTAGTCTTTAGTTTGTCGTTCGATGAGTAAACTAATAAACTAAGTGTGTGGAAACTGCGAAGTGATAAATAATGCACGTTATGTGTTTGTTCGAGTTTTGGGGTTTGAAATATGGTGTTATTGAGACTTATCAGTAACGCCATTTCTCGAAAAACTTAATGTCGTCACCTTAGAAAATACACTCGGAAGTATAATTTTTGTACACTAAACGTAAACTCAAAATTAAAATTATTTTATTTTACATACGCCTACATCGGCACTTATAAAACGTCAGAAACATCATGTTTTCAAGTTACTTTCATGTTATTAAAAAAAAATTTGTATCTACAATATTAAAATTTCATTGTGCTCACATAATAGAAGCGACAAGAAATATGTAACCAAGATTTAAAAGAGTGTCCATGAAGTTTCTTGCACGTTCTTCTCCATAGAGATCTACGCTTTGGAACGTGCAATTTAGCTTCCCTTTTTTTTTAACTGACCGACATTTTGACAATTCATAAGTGCCTGTAATTGGTCTAATTGAAATAAACGTTACTGATTCTAATTCTGACTATAACACCAACCAACTGACAACAACGGGTGGGTTTAATGAGAAATATCTTAATACGTTGAGAAATATCTTATTATGTTGAAATTACATGGTGCTCTACAAATCATCTCTAATTGAAATCCCGATATAAAATCAAACCTCTTTAACCTCGTCAATTAAAAATTCTTTACAACATGAAGATCCAAATTAAAAGTTTTAATAACAAGCTTGAACTCCCGCCAATCATTTTCTGAAGCACCCTTAGTGTCTATTGAACTTTATCAAAAACAAGCCTCTCCCTAAAATTAAAGTGGACTCTTATTAACCCTCCATTTTGCCCGTGGATACTACATAATGGGTTTTGAATAGCAATCAATATTATGTGGGCTATTCAATGGCAGACTTCAGAGAAACATGAAATAGAAAAGTCCAGTAGGCCGACTCAATGTAACGAGTGAAAACACACTCACACATAGACGGGTTCACTTACAGTGAGTGCAGGCGCATTTGCTACCGGCATTTGTTTGAAATCGTCGTACGCATGCGTCTATGTGCGCGTGTGTCTGTTTTTGCTCCTCGTGCGGAGCTGATCTTCTGTACGTTTCCATATTCTGTGTTTTAAAAATAGAAGCAAATGCTGGATACGGTAAAATTATAGTAGTTACGGTGTGTGTGAGTGTGATGTCCATTAGTGATTTGTTTCTAATGGCATTGCTATTAATGGTTTATGCTTTTGTTGGTCGATAATCATCAAATGACTCCTCCCGCCCTGTGTGGAGTAAGGAGTGTCAGACTTTTACTAAATAAAACCCATCTGTGTGAGCAGTGGTGGCCGAGTGGTAACGGCCCCAACTTACGAGTTGCAGGTTAAATCCAGCTTAGGTTGAAGCTATTAGGAAACACAGACTCTTGCAGATAATTCCACTCCTTATCTGTGCGAACAGTGAATATGTACCTAAAACCATTTTGTGCGTATGTGTGGGATGTCTGCCATAATTATACTGTTTTTTTTTTAATTCACCATGGGTATTGGTAATTTTAAGATATATAAGAATATTGATTTTCTTATTATTTATTCATCCAACACAATATACTACAGAAGCAATGACAGACTATTAGGTTATGTTGGCAGCCATTTAAAATAATGTCTTCCAATTTTTTAAGCCAATGACACAAAATTTAAAACCTATTTGGCTAAACAACAAAGAAACGTTTTGTCGTTTAGTAAATAAAATAAACGTGGTTTAGCAGCATAATGTCATGAATTTGTAAGCAATTTACTAAAACAGAGCTTATTCACCTAGGTTTTTCGAAAATGCTAAATTTCTAATTATTAGACACGGTCTATATTGACATATAGGGCTACGATTTTCGTATACATTGGGCTTATTAAGTCGCATTTAGTTTGTAATGACATCTATAGCGTCACATAAGAACTAATCCTGCATCGCGCAATCAAAGTTCTCCGCACGATTTGAACATATAGAATAGCCCGAAATCATCTATCGGGCAGTTGCCCACCAAACATAACACCCGTCTGGCCGGAGAATCGTCCCTTTTTAACGGAGGTTTGCAGAACTTTACTCTCTGTTCCGCTTACCTCTAAAAATGTATGTCTCTGTGTGTGGTAAATTCTTTGAAATTACGCATTACGCCACCGCGTCAACATGACGCGGTTTTCATCGTAATTTGGAGAAATTATTCTACAAGGCTTTATGAATGTTGATATACTCTCTTTATTACCCATCATAAAGCAATACAATAGGAGCTTAAAATTGATAGGGTGCAACATTGGGTGGTCTTATAGATAAAAGTGATCTTATACAAAAAAAAAATAGGATGAATTTGACAGAGAAGGAGAAAAGATACATAGGTAGTATGTAAAGTACAATTTAAAATATTACTAGCTGTTACCCACTACTTTGTCTTCGTGAATATCATTTATTACAGATACGAAATTGAAGTTGAAGCCAGATTATAATTAGCCTAGACCTTCCTTGGAGTTTAAGCTGATTTCGTGCAAAATTTCATCAAAATCTGTTCTGTAATTTAACCATGACAGACAGGGCCAGCAGTGGACGTCTTTCGGCTGAAATGATGATGATGATGAGACAGGGCCATGACATTACTTTGACGTTTATAAGTATGAATTACTATTCAAATTATATTTTATTATTACTTATCTACATTGTGCTCACATATTAGAAGCGACAAGAAATATCTAAACAAGATTTATGTAACTTATAATATGATTTAAAAGAGTGTCCATGGAGTTTCTTGCACGTTCTTCTCCATAGAGATCTACGCTTTGGAACGTGCAATTTAGCTTCACTTGTATTTTTTTTTTTTGTTTGACTGACCGACATTTTGACAATTCAAAAGTGCCTGTAATTGGTCTATTTGAAATAAACGTTTCTGATTTCTGATTTGTAAGTTATGAATACACAAACACATACATATATAATTATGTGTATGTCGTGGCCAGATCTTAAAATTGATCACTTCATGGTAAGATCGACCATAACTTGAAATGGTGGCATTTGTCCTTGTCCGGCCACATAACGATATGGGCAAACCAAATCAATGAACACTCTTCGTTTAAAGATATGAACAGCTAAACGCATGATTATTTCATGATAATTATATGGTCAAACATGGCTGATCATATCGTAAAATAGTTTTGTTGTTCACCGGTAGAGATGCTGATTTTGTTTTGTTTTCATGACGTTATATGGTAACAGACGTTTTTTACTAAAATCGAATAACAATTTTCAAATGGAAAAAAGTACCTATAATGAAATACAATTACCATACAAAACTGCGTTATTTGATTTAACTAATACGAGCCTGCAGTCAATCTGCAGTTTGCATGCAGTATGGTACAATTTTGCCAACGACATTAATTAAGATTTTAATTGGAGTAGTATTTAACTGTTCCTTAATTTATTACGGTTCTCTACTACAAAATATAACTGTGCTCTAAAGTATGCTTTTCTGGGTGGTAAAAAAAAATAACCACGAAGGCGATGGCGGGGTCTGTGTTCGCTCACTTCGCTCACTCACTAGACCCCACCCTTCTTCTCACTCAACCTGTCCGAGTCGGGGTGCCCCAAGTCCCTTAATAATTGTAAAAAAAGTCCATTAAGTCTAAATTAATGATATGGCCAAACGTGGGTCGAAATATCATCAAACGTTGACGTTTAAAGGATCTGGCCAGTCACATCATGAAGTAATTAATTCCAAGATCTGACCATGATATATACAAGGACAGAGGTAGTAATCCTTGATCATATTTAAGCATACTGAAATCTCGCCATTTTGACATGACGCGACATCACGTCAGAAAATTGCACTCGTGTGAAGCAGAGATGTGTGAGATAATAATACAAACATTTTGATACAAATGCGTTGGATGTCGCGCTGTGACATCCGGAGATCCGGCGTCACTGGCGACGCTTATCTCGAAATGCAAACAAGTATAAAATGTATTACAGTACGTGGAATTGTACGTACTATTGTTCGTAAGTAATTTATTTATAGGTGTTGATATATAATATTTATTGTGGGTGTCACTTATCGGCTCAATGATCTTAATTATGTGGATATTTATATTCATGTGGAACATTCTAAATGGCTACTCAGTATAAGTATGTTAGCAGGTATTATTAGTAGCAGGATATTAATAAACTGATGCAACAAAGGTTGACATTAAAATGATTTTATGTACTATTTCTTCACTCAAATTATAGATAGGTGTTTAAGCTGCTCATCAGTGATAAAATCTGTCATATTCTATGGATCAGAACGTTGGGATATTAAAATAAAAGCGTGTTAAAAAGAAGGATGAAAAAAAAATTTTGAATGCTGAGATGGATGAGTGGTGTGACGAGAATGGATAAAGTGAGAAATGAGTATATTAGAGGAAGTTTGAAAATGGCGGCAGTGACAGAAAAGTTGAAGGGAAATCGTTTGTCTTGGTATGGTCATATAAAGAGGTGGGTGAGTTATGAGTATACATGTGAAATTGTGAATGAATAAAAAGGAAGGCCAAAGTGAAGATGAATAGATTGTGTAAAGAGTAATAATAATATTAAAAAATAACGAACACCTTATTCTTCACTAACTAGTGATAGCATTGACGGGTGACAGGACAAATTGGAAGAAACAAAAAAACACGTTGTGCCAACTCCGAATAGCACAAGGCCAGCAAGATGATGATGATTTCTCTCGCATATAATTATATTTATATATTGCAATTTAATATAGCCGACTAAATTATACCTCAAAATTTTATTCACGTAGCATTCAGTTATACAGAATACCAATCAGTATATTTGCAAAACTCCAATACGTGCTTAATAAAATTTTTCATAAAAAAATGGAATAGAATACAAAATATTAATTTGACACAAACATAATATAACAGTAACAACGACTAAATAAAAGAAAAAAATGAAAAAATAAACATGCGTTGAGCGTACACGTAGCGATAGAATTACTATCTCAGTATTTGTCGGAAGTCAGACGTTTGGTGTCTGACTTTTTCTGACACTGGTTTATTATGTGGTTTGAAACCAAATAAACAACTGTAAATATTGGTTGATTTTGGAAAGGTAAGGCAGATCTTGACACTAACTCAGGCAATTCATTTGCCAAAAATACTCAAACTATTTATTTATTTATTAAAACTTCATGCAACACAAAAGTACAAAGGCGAACTTAATGGCTTAGGCATTCTCTACCAGTCAACCAAGGGTAGTGAAGAAAAAACATGGTAGGTGCATAAAAAAAAGAAAAGATTAATACAAGGGAACTAATGTATGTATTATAAAATAAATAAACAAACTTAGATATATTTAGGTCAAGTTCTTACAATTCAACCTTTACTTGTAGATTTCATAACCGTATTTCAGAAACTAGTTTATTGCTAGGTTACCTCATTGTGTCAATATATACGAAATATCTGTAATATGCCCCTCAGAATTGTTTCCTAGAAGATATTTGTGCTCTTTACGACTGTACAGGAATTTGTGTGAGCGTCGTACATCTGTCTCATAAAGTGTTCGTTTCACATGTACACATTTTTGTGATAAATGCAAGTGATCCATGCATTTTTGTATTAAAAATATAATTTTTAACATGGAATCGCCATAAAATATTATTGTGAAGCCCTCTAGTCTCAGTCTACTGAGACTAATTTTGACTCATTAATTCGGTTTTGACGTTAAACCGAACTGTTGAAATACTTTGTGTTATTTATTTCATCACCACTGCTCTTAAAACGGTGCAGGAAAAGCAAAAAAAAAATCGAAGACATGTACCAATTCGGACTGAGCCCGCGTGGTTGAGTATGGCCCATTACCTCTCAGAGAGGAAGCATGAGTCACAGTAGTGGGAACATTATCCATACTAATCCATACTAGTCCATACTTCCATACTTCCATACTATATATACTTTAATACTATATAATATTATAAATGCGAAAGTAACTCTGTCTGTTACGCTTTCACGCTTATACCGCTGAACCGATTTTGATGAAATTTGGTACAAAGATAGAATAGAGCTTAAGAAAGGACATAGGCTATAAATTATCACGCTGTTTGCTAAGGGGGATGAGTAATATTGCACTTTATCGGTATTGAACGTAAGGCTATATGTCAATCAATATATTCAGTATTAGAAAATCAGCCCTGAGTAACACTTTGTTGCCGTGCTAGTACAGGTATCTTTATTCATTTTCATATTATTTGGCAAAGCAACCCGAACCTTCTTAAAGTCTACAGTTATAGTTGCCCTAACCTCATAAATAACGTAAAACACACAAGTCCTGCTTCAAACTGCATGTTGTGACAATTAACACTTAAGTGCACAATCAAACGTCACTGACAGCTACAATCGCCACCACGCCCACTCGCTACCCAATCTACTGGAAACGTGGAAACACAACAGTACTACGTACTAATTAACTAGTAGTTCGCAAGATGTATGAGTGTCAATGCCAGGGATTTTGGCACCGTCTGAGGCCAAGTGGAGTAGGAAGAAAATGTTGCTGTTTCATTATAGAGTATTTTGTTCGCGTTTTGTGTCGATTCATAACATAATTAGTCACACCCGTTTCCTTTTATAAGATAGGCTTAAGTATTTACCCAGATTTTACGAGTTATTTTCAAGCTCAATATAATAAACAAACATATTGCCATCTGGGCAAAAAGACTCCGAGCTGATACTGAGAATTTCCAAATTAAAAATCTTAATGTCATTTTGAATTTAGAACATCGTGCTCAGCAGTAGTGCTTGTCGAATAGAACCAAAAATTCGAAAACATGTGACATGCACCAATCCGGATTAAGCCCTCGTAGCGAATTACGGGCCATTCTCGTTCCTATATAAAAGAGAAGGCCTGATTCCCAGCAGTGAGAACATTATAAAGGTGATTATGTTTATTACGACCTAATAAGATTCCTTTGCAAACTACCGTTTTGGTGATCGACATATTTTGCAGAATCCTCTAAAATTATTAATTTCATAATTAATAGTTTTCAGTTTCACAGCCGTCAAAAAAGTTATCACCAGATTTATTAGATACTAGCGACCCGTCCCGGCTTCGCACGGGTGCAATGCTGATCACTTCATAGTATAATACAAAGTCGCTTCCCGCTGTCTGTCCCTATGCACGCTTAGATCTTTAAAACTACGCAACGGATTTTGATGTGGTTTTGTCCAGCATTGCACCAGGGCAAGTCGCTAGTATTAAATATACTACAGAATGTCTTTATACACAACGTTCATATATTTTTTGTCATTAGTTAATACAAACATGTTTTCTTTTGAGGTTACTCTTGAAAGAGTGACTTATAATTGGCCATGTGAAAAACATTCAACGCTCAAATCTAAGCCTGCAACGTTGAAAGTTTGACCCTGCGATTTATTGATGGTCATTGCAAAAGACATCTTTAGCGGAAATTGTAGGCGTTTATATTGGAACGGTAAATTGGATGGTATTAGAATTCAATTTCAATTAACCCAAACACGGCTAGGTTACATTGTTTTATTATGAAGTTCCTGAGTCTACGTTCCACCTTCCTCCATCATCAGATCAGTTCGATAGTACCTTATAGCCAAAGTGCATCTCATGACAATTCTAATAAGCCCAAACACGGCTAGGATACATTGATTAATTAGAGTTTCGGTGCCTATCTTCCGGCTCCATCATCATCATCAGGTCACTTCGATGATACTTTGGAGGTAGGCAGAACAGAGAGTAAGGTCCCGAAAACCGCCTTTGAAAAGGGAGGATCTTCCGGTCAGACGGGTGTTAAGTTTGGTGGGCTACTGCCCGATAGATGATTTCGGGCTGTTCAGATATGTTCCAATCGCGCGGAGAACTTTGATTGCGCGATGCAGGATTAGTTCTTATGTGACGCCATAGATGTCGCTACATCTCTCCCCTCCAGAGATCGGAAATCGCATGGTTCTTGATGCTTCTTGATGCGTGCCAGGCCGTGGCAGGTTGGTTCCAGTGGGTCGGAACTGTCTGCGGTGATGCCCCAGTGAGTCGGGGTGGTGCTATCCCAGTGAGTCGGGATGATGCCCCAGTGAGTCGGGGTGATGATGTCCCAGTGAGTCGGGATGATGCCCCAGTGAGTCGGGGTGGTGGTTTCCCAGTGAGTCGGGATGATACTGCAGGCTCCAGTGAATCGGAGTAGTGCCGCTGGCTCTAGCGAGTCGGAGCGGTGCTGTGCGACGTAGTGGCTTGACTGCTTGCGTCGACCTGGAGAGGTTCTTCGTGGCTCTTCATGTGACTGGCCGAAGGTGAAGTGTGCTTCGCCAAGGTCGCTGATGAGGCTGAGGGTGATGACAATGAACAGGTATGCAAGCTGGTGGTCAGGATACCCTTTATAGCCGTGGGTGCTGGCTGTATGGCTCGCTGTGCGAAAGCTTGAGGAAGTGATGATGACGTCACGAAGTAGTGGCTGCACAAAGGCTGCGCTGACGTTCTTTGTCGAGGTCACCAGTTTGGAGGTAGGCGGAACAGAGTGTAAAGTCCCGCAAACCTCCGTTGAAAAGGGAGGATCCTCCGACCAGACGGGTGTTATGTCTGGTGGGCATCTGATAGATGATTTCGGGCTGTTCTATATGTTCTAATCGAGCGGAGAACTTTGATTGCGTGATGCAGGATTAGTTCTTATGTGACGCCATAGATGTCGCTACAATACCATTTTCAACATAACTATTCAGAACCATTTATTTATTTGTATTGTCATAGTTGCATAACTGTCTTCATTGTGATATCTATGTGAGTATGAAGTTCCGTTGGCCATTCCTGGTCTTCCTCATCAGTTCCACTTCATCAAATGTTACTTTTTGACTGTAAATACTTATGTTCTCGATGAAAATACCAAAATCATTATATGGTTGCCTATAATATTTGAGGAGTTCCCACGATTCCTCATGGATCCCATCATCAGAACTGGATTTTGAAAAAAATGGGACCTTTAATACTTGGGGAGTTCTCCCGATTCATCATGGATCCCAAAAAAATTTGCAAATTGGTCCATAAACGACGGAGTTCAGAGATAAAATTAAAGTTATTGTGATCGTTTTAGTGTTTGTTTTTTTTTTTTTTGTAGTGAAGTCGGTTATTTATTTTTTGTAAAAAGTGTGCTATAGTGGCTATAAAGCCAGAGTACCTATTTCTCATGACTATCCGAATTAACCCAAACACTGCTAGGATACATTATTTTATTATGAAGTCCCCATCCACCTCCCGGCTCCATCATCAGGTTAGTTCTATAGTACCTTATAGCCAACTTGTGCTCCTAGACTGCACAGGTGTCACTGAAATACGCACACGAACCTTAGGATCCCCGAACTCCCTTATTGATGCCCTGAAAAACCTAAGAGGCCTAATCTATTTTTTGGAAAGAGGTGGGCTGGTTGGAATGAGCCCACCAAAGGTTATGACCGCCATGGCCCACGTACAATGGTCCACATAGGACTAAGTGCAGAAACCATACATAAATAGATATATAGATAGCCAAAGTGCATATCATGACAATTCTAATAAGCCCAAACACGGCTAGGTTACATTGATTAATTACGGAGTTCCAATGCCTACCTTCCGGCTCCATCATCATCATCAGATCACTTCGATGATACCATTTTCAACATAACCATTCAGAACCATTTATTTATTTATATTGTCATAGTTACCTAACTATCTTCATTGTGATATCTATGTGAGGGTGAAGTTCCGTTGGCCATTTCTGGTATTCTTCATCAGTTCCACTTCATCAAATGTTACTTTTTGACTGTAAATGCTTTAGTTCTCGATTAAAATACCAAAATCACTATATAGTGCCTAGAATATTTGAGGAGTTCCCTCGATTCCTCATGGATTCCATTATCAGAACTGGATTTGAAAAAAATGGGACCAATCTGGAAGTAACCGAGTATCAATCTTTGAAAGAATCAAGTTATTTACCGCAACCGCTATGTCCCTGCATTTTAAATCTGTAATGTCTTCGAAAATATTCACTTAAATTACACGCTGTAAAGGACCATATTGATCTATATTAAATACACAATGTATTTAAGGTACTTAATTGGATAAAGATTAATGCTGTATTGCTTAAAATCGCTTCGTAAATAAGCCATTATTTCTCGTAAAAAGTAAAGGATAAATAATGGTTATTGTGGGTTATACCTAAAAGATAGACATATACCATCGCGGACTTTTTTGTAGATCTTTTTAAGATGTACAATACTGTAGTACATTATTTTGATCTATCTCTTAGGGTTCAGCCAGCGTTTGCAATGTAAGCGCAAAAAAATGTGTTTATTTACGACATCACATTAAAAACCTCTAAAATCATCAGTGTTTCTCTACTATAATGTGCGTGTATTATACTTATAAACCTTCCTCTTGAATTACTCTATCTATTAAAAAAAACTGCATCAGAATCCGTTGCGTAGTATTAAAGATCTAAGCATACATAGGGACAGACAGACACGAAAAGTGACTTTGTTTTATACTATGTAGTGATCAGATATTTTGTGATCAATTTTTTACCCTCTTTTCATAATCAGAATTTCTTATTCTGTTCCTATTTTTATCTCATGTTCCTGATCTGAGAATGAAATACTCGTACTTCAAGAAACTTTTGATTAAAAAAAAAGTAAAAAACTAAAACCCGACTACGACAAAAAAAAAGACGCTGAAAAGTATGAAACAAGATTTTCAAGATGCTGAAATAAACAAAGTATAACTGGAAAAACAAGAATAGAACAAAAAGAAAAGCCGTAGTCACACGTCATAGGTAGGTAATAATCGAAACACTTTAACGTGTGACTACGGCTTTTCTTTTTGTTCTATTCTTGTTTTTCCAGTTACTTTGTTTATTTCAGCATCTTGAAAATCTTGTTTCATACTTTTCAGCGTCTTTTTTTTTGTCGTAGTCGGGTTTTAGTTTTTTACTTTTTTTTATTTGAAAGATTTTGGTGTTAAATCACTGTGCTTCTATACTATTTATTTTGGTATGAACAAGTGAAGTCCTTTCAAATGATACCAAAACGACGTATTTATCTTATTTTTTTTAACACAATACTTTTTGTCCACTAGAGGGCGCCACATTGAATTTTGATATTTTTTTATAAGTACCAGTGAAGCCCTTTCAAATGATATGAAACACGGTGCATTTATAATTTTTTTTTAAACATGACTTTTTGTCCGCTAGAGGGCGTCACTTTAAATTTGAGCAATATTTTGGAAATGTACAAGTGAAGCCCTTTCAAATAATACCAAACACGGCGTATTTATCTCCTTTTTTATTTTTAACGCATTACTTTTTGTCCGCTAGAGGGCGCCATATCGATTTTTGTGACACGTCACGTAGCCTATGTTTAGCAGACAATTAAAACGGTTCTAACGATACCTCATACGTCGAGTTCCGATAAGTAGATTAGGAGCTATGAGGGAACAGATGAACATACTCACATACATACATAGCCTGTCAAAATCATAACCCTCCGTAGTCGGGTAAAAACTGCTCAGTCGCCTTTACAGTACACTTGCTGAGCTAAGTACTCAAGTAGTCCATGTATCTCTAAGAAAACAAGTTTTACAAATTTGAAATTCTTTACTCTTCCGGTTTCTAAACGCATCTTCAAATATATATTTAAACATATACATCGTGCTACATTCATAGTTCGGTGGGTAGATAATTAAGCGTTTGCGCTTGGCACTCGACGCATACACGTGGCCACCACTGACCTAGACCATTATCAAGGTACTCTGAGGTGAATCAGTGACCATAGTATTAATGTTTTTAATGAACTTTGATTGTGGGAACATCTTTTAAAGTATGCATGGTACGTTTAGTATGTGAAGCGAGCATAGCGCTTCGTTCGATGGTTAATGTAGCGTTTTCTAAAACTCCAATCCTTTAATCGTAAATAATATCTCGGGAAAAAAATAATCTTAAAATGTTTATAATCAAGTAAGAAATTTTTGAGCAGTGGTGGCCGAGTGGTAACGGCCCCGACTTACGAATTGATTTTGAAAAGGTCGCGGGTTCAAACCCAGCCAGGCGCATTACTTTGTGTAAATTATTTCATCACCACTGCTCTCAAAACGGTGAAGGAAAACATCGTGAGGAAACCGGCATGTCCTAGAACCAAAAATTCGAAGACATGTGACATCCACCAATCCGCACTGGGCCCGCGTGGTGGATAACGGCCCATTCCCTCTCCTAGAGAGAGGAGGCCTGAGTCCCAGCAGTGGGAACATTAAAAGGCTGAATATGATATATGCTAAGAAATTTTTATTTATTTATAAGATACACTAAAGTACAGAGGCAGACTTAACGCCTTGGGCACTTTCTACCATTCAACCTTTGGGTTATTAATAATGATTAATAAAGAAAAAAAAAAGGCGACACAAGAAAATATTTTAAAATAAACCATAAATACAGTGCAATTATATAATAATTATATACGATCATTTGTTCTGTGTTTGGGAGTAATTTATCCATAATATGTTCGAATTTAGGTATATATAAATACTAGCGACCCGCTCCGGCTTCGCACGGGTGCAATGCTGATCACTTCATAGTATAAAACAAAGTCGCTTCCCGCTGTCTGTCCCTATGTACGCTTAGATCTTTAAAACTACGCAACAGATTTTGATGCGGTTTTGTCCAGCATTGCACCAGGGCAAGTCGCTAGTATTATATATACTACAGAATGTCTTTATACACAACGTTCATAGATTTTTTGTCATTAGATAATACAAACATGTTTTCTTTTGAGGTTACTCTTGAAAGAGTGACATATAATAGGCCAAGTGAAAAACATTCAACGCTCAAATCTAAGCCTGCAACGTTGAAAGTTTGACCCTGCGATTTATTGATGGTCATTGCAAAAGATATCTTTAGCGGAAATTGTAGGCGTTTATATTGGAACGGTAAATTGGATGGTATTAGAATTCAATTTCAATTAACCCAAAGACGGCTAGGTTGAATTGTTTTATTATGAAGTTCCTGAGTCTATGTTCTACCTTCCTACATCATCAGATCAGTTCGATAGTACCTTATAGCCAAAGTGCATCTCATGACAATTCTAATAAGCCCAAACACGGCCAGGATACATTGATTAATTAGAGTTTCGGTGCCTATCTTCCGGCTCCATCATCGTCATCAGGTCACTTCGATGATACTTTGGAGGTAGGCGGAACAGAGAGTAAGGTCTCGAAAACCGCCTTTGAAAAGGGAGGATCCTCTGGCCAGACGGGTGTTATGTTTGGTGGGCTACTGCCCGATAGATGATTTCGGGCTGTTCAGATATTTTCCAATCGCGCGGAGAACTTTGATTGCGCGATGCAGGATTAGTTCTTATGTGACGCCTTAGATGTCGCTACATCACTCCCCTCCAGAGATCGGAGATCGCATGGTTCTTGATGCTTCTTGATGCATGCCAGGCCAGTGGCAGGTTGGTTCCAGTGGGTCGGAACTGTCTGCGGTGATGCCCCAGTGAGTCGGGGTGGTGCTATCCCAGTGAGTCGGGATGATGCCCCAGTGAGTCGGGGTGATGATGTCCCAGTGAGTCGGGATGATGCCCCAGTGAGTCGGGGTGGTGGTTTCCCAGTGAGTCAGGATGATGCTGCAGGCTCCGGTGAATCGGAGTAGTGCCGCTGGCTCTAGTGAGTCGGAGCGGTGCTGTGCGACGTAGTGACTTAACTGCTTGCGTCGACCTGGAGAGGTTCTTCGTGGCTCTTCATGTGACTGGCCGAAGGTGAAGTATGCTTCGCCAAGGTCGTTGATGAGGCTGAGGGTGATGACAATGAACAGGTATGCAAGCTGGTGGTCAGGACACCCTTTATAGCCGTGGGTGCTGGCTGTATGGCTCGCTGCGCGAAAGCTTGAGGAAGTGATGATGACGTCACGAAGTAGTGGCTGCACAAAGGCTGCGCTGACGTTCTTTGTCGAGGGTCACCAGTTTGGAGGTAGGCGGAACAGAGTGTAAAGTCCCGCAAACCTCCGTTGAAAAGGGAGGATCCTCCGACCAGACGGGTGTTATGTCTGGTGGGCATCTACCCGATAGATGATTTCGGGCTGTTCTATATGTTCTAATCGAGCGGAGAACTTTGATTGCGTGATGCATGATTAGTTCTTATGTGACGCCAAAGATGTCGCTACAATACCATTTTCAACATAACTATTCAGAACCATTTATTTATTTGTATTGTCATAGTCGCTTAACTGTCTTCATTGTGATATCTATGTGAGTATGAAGTTCCGTTGGCCATTCCTGGTCTTCTTCATCAGTTCCACTTCATCAAATGTTACTTTTTGACTGTAAATACTTATGTTCTCGATGAAAATACCAAAATCTCTATATGGTTGCCTATAATATTTGAGGAGTTCCCACGATTTCTCATGGATCCCATCATCAGAACTGGATTTTGAAAAAAATGGGACCTTTAATACTTGGGGTGTTCTCTCGATTCATCATGGATCCCAAAAAATTTTGCAAATCGATCCATAAACGACGGAGTTCAGAGATAACACACAAAAAAAAATACAACCGAATCGATAACCTCCTCCTTTTTTTGAAGTCGGTTAAAAACACTAAAACGATCAAAATAACTTTAATTTCGGAAGCCGGTGTTTCTGGTATTGTTTGCTTGTTATTTAACACCGAGTTCCAAAATTAAAGTTATTGTGATCGTTTTAGTGTTTGTTTTTTTTTTTTCTAGTGAAGTCGGTTATTTATTTTTTGTAAAAAGTTTTTTATTTCACACTTTTTAGTTGTGATGCACTTATAGCCAGAGTACCTATTTCTCATGACTATCCGAATTAACCCAAACACTGCTAGGATACATTCTTTTATTATGAAGTCCCCATCCACCTCCCGGCTCCATCATCAGGTTAGTTCGATAGTACCTTATAGCCAACTTGTGCTCCTAGACTGCACAGGTGTCACTGAAATACGCACACGAACCTTGGGATCCCCGAACTCCCTTATTGATGCCCTGAAAAACCTAACAGGCCTAATCTATTTTTTGGAAAGAGTTGGGCTGGTTGGAATGAGCCCACCAAAGGTTATGACCACCATGGCCCACGTACAATGGTCCACATAGGACTGAGTGCGGAAACCATACATAAATAGATAGATAGATAGCCAAAGTGCATATCATGACAATTCTAATAAGCCCAAACACGGCTAGGTTACATTGATTAATTACGGAGTTCCAATGCCTAACTTCCGGCTCCATCATCATCATCAGATCACTTCGATGATACCATTTTCAACATAACCATTCAGAACCATTTATTTATTTATATTGTCATAGTTACTTAACTATCTTCATTGTGATATCTATGTGATGGTGAAGTTCCGTAGGCCATTTCTGGTATTCTTCATCAGTTCCACTTCATCAAATGTTACTTTTTGACTGTAAATGCTTTAGTTCTCGATTAAAATAACAAAATCACTATATAGTGCCTAGAATATTTGAGGAGTACCCTCGATTCCTCATGGATTCCATTATCAGAACTGGATTTGAAAAAAATGGGACCATTCTGGAAGTAACCGAGTATCAATCTTTGAAAGAATCAAGTTATTTACCGCAACCGCTATGTCCCTGCATTTTAAATCTTTAATATCTTCGAAAATATTCACTTAAATTACACGCTGTAAAGGACCATATTGATCTATATTAAATGCACAATGTATTTAAGGTACTTAATTGGATCAAGATTAATGCTGTATTGCTTAAAATCGCTTCGTAAATAAGCCATTATTTCTCGTAAAAAGTAAAGGATAAAAAATAGTTATTGTGGGTTATACCTAAAAGATAGACATATACCATCGCAAACTTTTTTGTAGATCTTATTAAGGTGTACAATATTGTACTACATTATTTTGATCTATCTCTTAGGGTTCAGCCAGCGTTTGCAATGTAAGCGCAAAAAAATGTGTTTATTTACGACATCACATTAAAAACCTCTAAAATCATCAGTGTTTCTCTACTATAATGTGCGTGTATTATATTTATAAACCTTCCTCTTGAATTACTCTATCTATTAAAAAAAAACTGCATCAGAATCCGTTGCGTAGTATTAAAGATCTAAGCATACATAGGGACAGACAGACACGAAAAGTGACTTTGTTTTATACTATGTAGTGATGTTTATCAGTTGTTTAGTACTTATAACACAAGCTCCTGCTAGTATGGGACTAGATGCCGTTGTGTGATAGTTGTGGATTATCAGTATCAGTATATCTCAGAACCCTGAGGTCCTGGACCTTTGGAAGGCGTACGAGGAGCCCACAACTCGCAGAGGCCCAATAACTTTTAATGGAGCGTGATACCAACCGACGATTATCCATGTACACGCTATGCTAGTGCACTCAAGGACAACCCTCGATTGGTGAAAAACTATTGTGACATAATTATGGAAAACAAAGACAATAGGGCTATGATTTTTGGAGTCTTAAGTGGACTGGTTACCAGGAAGTATGTTAAGATTGTTCCGTGGTTAAGACTGTGGCCCCTGCCTGAACAATGTTATTAAAATCTTTGGAATATTATTATGTTATTAAAATCTGTGGAATATTATTACTTTCTATAATTTGAAAATATCGCGACAAGAAAACAGCTGATGTATTCACATTGAAATCAAGATCAACAGTCAAACACAAAACATGCTTACAAAAGTACACTCATGTCTTATATTTTGTCACAAACTTGGCAGGGATTCAAGCATTTAATATGACGGTTCCGCATATAATACGGATATCATTGCAGTACGTTTATGTCTTCCAATTAAAATTTTACTAGCGCTTTCGTCGTTTGAACTTGGAAATATTTTTGATATAATATTTGGTAGGGGATAATGGAATGTGCTGTGTTGCGAACTTAAGTGGCAGTGGGCAGGGCACATTGCTCGCAGAACAGATGGTTGATGGGGAAGAAAGGTTCTGGAATGAGAAGAGAAGAGCGGGATTTGTCATTAGATGATTTTTCCAACCTAAAAAACAAAATATACTAGATAAATATTGTTAATGATCTGAAATTGCCAACCTTCATTTCACTCATGGTTGAGGTCACAAATCGTTCATACATTTGAAATAACCTAAAATATCATATTTCTCATGGCCATGTGAAAGATTAAATATTTTAAACTAGCTTTTGACTACGGCTTCGCCTGCTTACATAAAATATAGCCTATGTCACTTAGGAATAAATCAGCTTTCTATCGGTGAAAAAGTTTTTGGCAATCGGGCCAGTAATTTCAGGGATTACCTCCTCATCATCATCATAATTTTAGCCGAAAGACGTCCATTGTTGGACATAGGCCTCCCCCAAATGTTGCCATAATGACCGGTCCTGTGCGTCTTGCATCCATCGGATTTCCGCAACCCTTACCTTGTCATCGGTCCACCTTGTAGGAGGCCTTCCAACGCTACGTCTTCCAGCACGTGGTCGCCATTTCAGAACCTTTCGGCCCCAACGGCCATCCGTTCTGCGAGCAATGTACCCTGCCCATTGCCACTTAAGTTTGGCGATTCTTCATGCTATGTCGGTAACCTTGGTTCTCCTGCGGATATCCTCATTCCTGATTCGATCACGCAAGGAAACTCCGAGCATAGCCCTTTCCATTGCCCTTTGGGTGACTTTAAGTCTTCTGACGAGGTCCATTGTAAGCGACCACGTTTCGGAGCCATATGTCATTATATATGGATCCTACAAACAAATAAACAAAAAGAAAACTTTACCTCTTTACTATATTAGTATTTCAACCTTACGACACAATGCGAAATATTGACGACACGCTACCACGCTCCGCTGTGTGTCACGGGTTCGATTTCCGCACTAAACAAATATTTGTTGGGCCTACATATAGTTGTTCCGGTTCTGGGTATCTTGTACCCACATAATGTGAGTTTACATGTTAGTAAACAAGCCCACGATACAGGAATAATTCCTAGTGTGGGACAACGTTTCTCTCTACAACATATAAGTAGAAAGTAGTACATTCACAATCTTTTTTTAATTTGTCTGGCCTGTTGGTTAGTGGCCCTGACTGCTATGCTGAAGGTCATGGGTTCGATTCCCACCCAGGACAAATGTTTGTGTGATGAGCACGATCATTTGTTCTGTGTTTGGGTATAATTTATCTATATATGTATGTATTTAGAAATATTTATATAAGTATGTTTATCAGTTGTCTAGTACCCATAACACAAGCTCTGCTTAGCTTGGGACTAGACGGCGTTGTGTGATAGTTGTCGAATATTATATTATTATATATTAATCGGCTACTGAATTGGAATTACTGAATTGTGGATGGATGGAGAGGAAGAGGGAGACCAAAGAAAAGATGGATGGATTGTGTGAAGAGTGATATGAAAGAAAAGGAAGTTAGTGATAGTATGACGAGTGACAGGGCAGAATGGAAAAAAAAAACGTGTTGCGCCGACCCCAAATAACACGGGACAAGGGCAGGAAGATGATGATGATGATGAATCGGCTACTGAATTGATTTCAGCTATCTTGCAAGTAAGTAATTTTTTCTCCTGAAACAATTATTGATTATCTATCTTCTTATATATATAAAAGAAAGTCGTGTTAGTTACACTATTTATAACTCAAGAACGGCTGAACCGATTTGGCTGAAAGTTGGTGGGGAGGTAGCTTAGAACCAGAAGAAACACATAGGATACTTTTTTACATTTTTTATTTTATTTTTATTTTTTGAGTAGGGTAGAGTAGGGTAGAGTAGGGTAGGTAGAGTAGGGTAGAGTAGGATAGAGTTGGGTAGAGTAGGATATAGTAGTTAGTTGACGGGAGTGAAGCCGCGGGCAAAAGCTAGTCTATATATATAAAAGGAGAAACTGACTGACTGACATATCAACGTACAGCCGAAAGTACTAGGACTACGAGCGTGAAATTTTGCGCAAAACTTTCTTTTATGACGTAGGCAAGCACTAAGAGAGGATTTCCTAATATTCACCCCCTAAGGGGATGAAACGGGTGTCTAAAGTTCGTATGGAGAAACCGATTTTTACGCGGGCGAAGCCGCTGGCAGAAGCTAGTTTTTGGATAAAACAAAGTTACCTAAGTATTTTCACCAAACTCTTGATAAATCTTGATTGTGTCTCTAGAGTGTTTCTGTGTGCATGCGTAGATACTAATACCGATGCTCTATCTGTGTAGTGCCTCGATTGCCATATTATTTGCTTACAATTTATTAGGATAACTGATTTCTGTTAAAAAAAAAACGGGGCAAGCGCGAGTATATAAATAGTTCAATTCCCGGATGGAGTCTCGAAGATTTTTCCGAATCGCAAAAAAGTTTTTTTTTTGTGACGTAACAACAAATTTACTGTTTTCAGATTTATTCCCTGTGCTATAAGACCTTGTTTTATGCCAAAATTCAGGATTCTGGGTCAACGTGAACTACCTACTCAATGAATTTTGATTACCTTGAGGGTATCGAAATGTAAGTACGTTTTTTGCGACATAAACGGCCGTATCTTTTTTTCCGTTAACTCAGATGTTTGATTTTTTCACAGCTTTGAGGGACGGTAGACTTGAGTATATAATTTCAACTCGATACCTCCACGCGTTCCCGAGATATAGGGTCTTGACAGACAGACAGACAAACAGACAGACAGACAGACAGACGGACAACAAAGTGATCCTATAAGGGTTCCGGTTTTTCCTTTTGACGAAACTCTAAATACGCTTGCTAACTGCATTTAAATAAAATTTCAGTGCTTGAATTATGACTCTTACTTAATTTTCTTATTGGGTTGTGTATGGTTGTACATTATCCCAGTTATGTGTGTTGTCAGTCAAGATATCTATACCTAAAGCGTCCGTTATATGTCGTGACTTTGCAAGTTATTTTGATACGATTGTGGCAAAACTCAAAATGAGGATAATGTTTTTGTCACAAAGAAATGTGGTCGCGAAAATGACGCAAAGGATTTATCAATAAACTACAATTTAAAGTATTTGTGATGAATATAAATAACTTACGTGTAACAGCTCCGTAATCAATGAGCGATAATTACATAGGAAATGTATCGGCTGGCCTGTTAGTCCAGGGGTTAGTACTCCTGACTGCTAAGCCGGAGGTCGTGGGTTCGATTGTGGGAATCGAACCCCAGACAAATGTTTGTGTGATGAGCACGATCATTTATTCTGTCGGATGTATTTCATCTATAATCTGTATATATTTAGAAATATATAAGTAAGTTTATCAGTTGTTTAGTACTCATAGCATAAGCTCTGTTTAGTTTGGGACTACATGGCGTTGTGTGAAAAGTTGAGGAATATTATTATCAATTTTTTTTTCCACAACTATCACACAACGCCGCCGCGCCGTCTAGTCCCAAGCTCTGCTCAAGAAATATATAATAAGTATGTTTATCAAAACATACCTATCTTCTATACATAATAATAAAACAGTAAAATTATTTTGCGAAGGTATTAATTGGCGCTAAAACTACTTAACCGATCCTGTTCCAGTTTTGCATACATAATCTTTATAGGTCAGGGCAACCTATAGGCTATAAATTATCACGCTATTTGCTATGGGGAGTGAGCAATATTCCAAAATGTTAGTATTGAACAACTTTTGCCGCGAGTTCGAACCCCAGTTATAGTAATTATTTTTGTGAGTATTTTGTCGTCTGTTTTGCTTATAATATACGATGTTACTTCTATTATAATAATAAAACAATTTTCAGCATATTTTTTACATATCTTCGACATTTTTACTTCACATTTTTATAAAAAATAATCGAGACATAATAAAATTATAGCGGCGAAACGAAAGGAATTTTCATTTAGCTACAAATTTAATATCTTAGACGAAAATCATCACGCTATCATTGATAAAAGGCCAGGCAGTCAATTTGACGTTTATATAAGAACACTTATTTTAATCGGAAATTAATGAGCGCTGTAGCGTAGTGGTCTCATGTCTAGACCGGCGCGCAGCACGATGCGAGTTTGAATCTCAGATTTTTTTTGTGATTGTTTTATTTTATTTTTTCCTTGGGTGATCGTATCAGGAATAAAGATATCCGCAGGAGAATCAAGGTTATCAACATAGCCCGAATAATCGCCAAACTTAAGTGGCAGTGGGCAGGGCACATTGCTCGTAGAACGGATGGTTCATGGGGCCGAAAGGTTCTAGAGTGGCGACCGCGCACCGGAAATCGCAGCGTCAGAAGGCCTCCCACAAGGTGGACCGATTACCTGGTGAAAGTCGCGGGAACGCGGTGGATGCGAGACGCACAGGATCGTTCGTTGTGGCGACACTTTGGTGAGGCCTATGTCCAATAGTGGACGTCCTTCAGCTAAAATGATGGAATGAAGAAAAGAGAAGTTTTGCACTAATTCAGTTGAAGGAAGGAGGCTCTTTGCGTTCCAAGTGGCTGTTTCGAACCACTCCACAGCTAGTAGTACCACGTATTGTTGTGTTTATCTTTTTAATCAATCTAGTTATTTTAGTCATGCTAACCACTAACAAAATTAGGGCGGTTCATTATTATAAATTATACGATTTTAAGTCCAAGTAGGTTACGTACGCAATTATTTTTGTTTATAACTTTCATCTGTCCAATGACAACCGTTTCGTCAGGTTTTAAAGGAATTTAATACAAAATAAGTCTGATGTCACATGCAATTAAAGTGTTTGTTTGATTTTATATGACTGGATTTATACATTTTTTGTTTGTTTACGATTGCCGATTTCATGAATCATAATATTTCTTGTTTTTAAAGTGAAATGGAAAGTTTACCAATACATGGTTACAAAAATTTATTACGATAATTAAAACTATTCAAACCGACACAAAAAAGGTTTCGGTTTGAGTTTTTTGTATAATATTTTTGCTAAGACTTAACCTTTCGTATGCCGGCTATTAGAGACACAATTAAAAAACATTGTGTCTTGCGTAGATCTACGCTTCCGGCATTCAAAGAGTTAATAGTTTATAGGTATTTTTTTTTCCCTTATATATGTTAGAAACAAATACTATTCATAATAGATAATAAAGTTACCACATATTTTCAATTCAAAAGCTGTCATTGCCGTTACGATTCCTCAAAAACTGACAGTGACGATTGAAAAATCAGCTCTTAAATTAAACGAAAACATCATCAAGATAATGAATCATTTGGTTAATAAAACCCATTAAAATCGAATACGCATTTTTTTTTCTTTTCCGCCGACCATCCACGTTTGCACTGCTCCCGAACTGATAATACTATTATATTGGCAATCGGCCATCTTCGCTCATTACGAGTGGGGACAAAACTATTTCGGGCTCATTTCGGTACACGACGGGTTCAGCCGACCAAGGTTAGCCTCGAGGTCGATGATTACGCCCGCATCAGTATATGGTAATTGTTTGGGCTGTACTGATTTGATAGATGTAAAAGCTATAACTCATCAGAAGGGCATTGGAAAGGACCATGCTTTTAATTTCCTGGCGTGATCGCATTAGGAATGAAGATATCCGCAGGAGAACCGCGGTTACAGACATATCCCGAAGAAACGCCAAACTTTAGTGGTAGTGGGTATACCACATTTCTCGCAGAACAGATAGTCGATGGAGCTGAAAAGTTCTGGAGTGAAGACCACGTGTGGAATAAGCAGCGTAGAAAACCTTCCATAAAGTGAATCGATAACCTGGTGAGGATTGCGGAAATCCGATGGTTGTGAGGCGCACAGGACGGGTCGTTGTTAGGGGAGACCTGTGTCCAACAGTTGATGTCTTTCGGCTGAAATGATGATAAAGTAGGGTTATCTCATCAGCTTGTGAATGCCGGAAATATGGTTGTGCAGTAGACCTATTTTTTCGGTTGGAAAATCATGCAATGATATCCCCCGCTCTTGGGCGGAGCGCGAGATAGTGTCAGACTTTTACTGACTAAAAACCCACTCCTGTTCCTTCCTTAGGTTGTCATCGTTCCAGGGCCCCGGGGTTCTCTTTCGCATCACCCATGGCCCCAGTAGGCTTTAACCCTGCTGGGCCCCTACGGTTTTGGTGGCATCTCCTAGAGGCGCGCGTGGAACACTACGCGCCGTCGACAACTTTGGCTCGGTCTTTGACCAGGAATCTCCTTTTACGCGCCCATTACATTGGCTGCCAATCTGTTATGATTGCCACATCAAGAAAAAATAGACGAAAGTGATATTAATGTAAGTAACAGGCACATAGGCAGCTGTACTGAATGGCCGAAAAGTTCTGGACCGGTGTCCACGTGTTTTAATTTGTTTAACTACCTAAAAAGTAGACCGATCACTTGATGAAGACCGTGAAATTAAGCTAGATATTAAATGTTTTAGTAAGTTAATATAACACAATTTAAGTTTTAAGTTTTCTCATGGTAGTAAATGTACCTACTAGTTAAAAAAGTTACTCAAGAAAAATATTGATTTTATTCTAGTTTTTTTTTTAGGTGGAAAATCATGCAATTCTCTCGCCTTTGGGTGGAGCGAGAGGGCGTGTCAGACTTTTACTGACTAAAACCCACTCCTAGGTTCCTTCGTTGCCTTGCATTCCAAGGTCCCGGGTTTTCCTTTCACAAGCGAACTCATGGCCCCAGTAGGCTTTGGCCCTGCTAAGCCCCCACAGTTTTGCTGACATCTCTTTGAGTTGCGCGTGGAACACTACGCGCCGTCGACGATTTGGGCTCGGTTCGGATGGCTACCGGACGGTCGAACGGCGAGCTACCCATTACTCGCCGTTCGATTTTATTCTAGTTACCATTATAAATTTTAAAAGGAAATCTTTTTTCCCAGTTACAGTAATAAAGCAATAAAAAAAATGCAGGGTTTCTAACAGTAAGCATTACTGCTAGAAACGGCATCTAAAAACAATAAATAATTATTGTTATCGTTATTATTTCAAGTTTCCGTACTTTGAGTCGTAAAGATTGGGTTTTATGTTTACTCCGTGTTTTTATTTTCTTTCCAGTTTTTGCGATATCTATGATTGTTGACGTGCCGCAAATATTTTAATCCGCGCTATTTAAAAATATTCTATAATTGAGTTATGTTAATAGCAGATGGGTTTGTTAATAGTACTGTTTTATAATTAGTGATTTTTTTTTGTCCTTCCAATTACATTAAATTACAGTTAAAAAAAACAAACAAAAAAGAAATGGTAAACATCGAATTGTTGTTAGGTTGTTTTATCCTGTGCGAGTCACAAATAAATGTTTTTCTTTCTTTCTTTTCATTAAATGATCTCTCTTATTCTCCAGGATTTCATCCTAACATTTCTCCATTTTTTTTATGCGAACGGAAAGTTGATTTTTTTAATAATTAAAAAAAAAATGCACATAAGCCTACATGGGCACACACCATGATGGTGTTTGCCGAAAGGCTAGATGGATCTATATCTCTAGATGGATCATGGATAGATTTATCAAGCTACATATCGTATATGGCTTCATAAAAGCAATTTGCGAATGATATATTTTTATATTATGTTTTTAAATCGTATTTACTTTGAAGAATATATTCATGTTTAGTTAATTTTTAATAATGGGAGCAGGGACGGACAAAGAAGAAAAAGAAGAAGAAAAGATTCAGTTTGTAAGCGTTTTGGTAATTAGTCAAAATTTGTGCTAATTACAATTTTGTTTTAAATTTAAAATAACTTTTTATAAAACCTACTGAAAAATCACGAAAGCATTTCAAATTATCACGTTTACGCTATAATTAATTCATTAAGATCTGCTTGACACATTTCGTAAAGTAATTATCAAATGCTCCAAATTATTTCCATGAATCCCGCTTTGAGATAACTCGAAGTAATATTAAAGTCTTTAGAGACATCATAAATATTCTATTGAAGACAAACAAAATTAGCAGAATCAATAAACGTTGTTTATCATTGAGTTCGTTTCTTTCTACGAAATTTTATTTATTTGCGGCTTCGATAAATTGTGTTGCCAACATGACTGTATCAATATTTTGCCATTCAAATCGGTTGGCTTGGTTTATGAGGTCTGCATAATGAATTTGAATCTACAGGGTGACTTTTTATTCATGAATAACTTTTAGAACCAAATCCGCTCGCGCGCAGGGTGGTATTATTATTACATAATTGTGCGGTTGTACGAAGAATCACCAAAAACAAAACTGTTTTCTGGATTTTTCTAGGAAAAACAATGATATAGGAACCAAAATGTTCGGCCAAAAAAATTTCGTACAAACGTGTATACAGTACGACAATTAAGCGTTTTTCAAGATCATTCAAGTTGTACAGACGTACTCGTATGTACAATCGGCGCATGAGGGGATATAGGACGAAATGCGTGAGGGGACGGACATTTTCACGTCCCAGCCGCCGCGACCCCATGGTAGGTGACCCCATGGTAAGTTCTGGATTGCGGATGACGAACAATGGGTAGCTTGCTCGTCCTGTAAAGACCGAGCTGGGTCGTCGACGGTATGTAGTGGTTTATGCGCGCCACAAAGAGATGTCTGCAAACCGTAGGGGCCTAGGAGGGCCGATGCCATGGGGAAAAGTATGAAAATGATACTCATGGTCCTAGAACGCAAAAGACAACTGAAGCAACATAGTTGCGGCTTTAGCCCTTACAAGTGACACGCTCTCTCGCTCCACCCTAGAGCGAAAGAAGTCATTAGATGATTCCTGACTTAAAAAAAAAACTCACAATACAGAAGTAGTTTTTAATGTGGACGAAGAATTCTCTTGCAGTTTAAACTCAATATTTCTTTTAAATGTCATCTAGATTTGTTCATTTGTTGGTTGCGTCGGTAATGAAACGTGTCCGTGGGAGCCGAAACAGTGTACTGAGAATGAAAGGAGACAGGTATGATACTGCACTGCTGTGCAGGTTTACGGAGCTGCATGTTATGGGGTCTCGGTGGGCCTGCTGAGTTGGACAGTAGCTAAACATATTTATTTTAAATATTTTGACATGCATTTAAATTTTAATAATTTTTTTATTTTAATTTATTTATTGTGATTTTTATCTTGAATTTAATTTTATCCTGTGTTTTTAAATTATGTACTGGCTATGGACTACTGTCTGATAATAAATGATTTTTAGTTTTTTATTATTAGCAAATATAAGAGTCGTTTAGAAATACTCCGTTTGTTTAGCAACGTTCTTTGTAGAGAAACTTACGACAATCAACCTTCAGTTTATTTTTCTTTGAACGAACTGTTCTTTGAGTTATGTTCCATAACTATAAAAGTGACAGTGTAAATGTGTGGGTGGCCAAAAAAGATGTTGAAGGGAGGGCTCAATACTTGTGAATATATATTGTATGTGAGTGTAGAAAGTAAAGTGTGGTGTTAGATTTTGTTTGATTTTCAATTTGACTGGCCTGTTGGTCTAGTGGTTAGTGGGCCTGCCTGCTATGCCGGAGGTCGTGGGTTCGATTCCCACCCAGGATAAACGTTTGTGTGATGCGCACGATCATTTGTTATGTGTCTGGGTGTAATTATGTCTATAATATGTATGTATTTAGAAATATATAAGTATGTTGATCAGTTGTCTAGTACTCATAACACAAGCTCTGCTTAACTTGGGAGTAGACGGCGTTGTGTTAGAATTGTGGAATATTATTATTATTATTAGATTTTGCAAATTTTATTTTATTATTGTGAACGTGAGGACTATGTGGATTACTTTTTCCTTTTCTGTATTTTTCCCCATCCTTCTTTCGAAGCTAGATGCAATAGGCATTCGCGGTACAGTATATGACTTGTTTAGCAGCTACCTGACAGGCCGCAAACAGGTCCTTAAGATAGGAAATTATGTAAGTAGAGAAGAATCTCTTACTTTTGGGGTTCCACAGGGCAGTGTACTGGGGCCAACCCTATTTCTCATATATGTGAATGAGCTGTGTCAGTTAAACTTACCCAACTGCAAAATTCTTACTTATGCAGAAGACTCAGCTCTTATAATTCACGGTAGTGATTGGAATGAGGTCCAAATAAACTCAGAACTGGCCCTAAATTCTGTCATGAAATGGTTAACCAAAAATCTCTTAACCCTAAATATTAACAAGACGAAATTCATTGCTTTTTCTATCAATAGGTCTAGTCAGCCTGCAACTCCCGTTGTAATTCGTGCTCATACATGCACTACCTCTACACCTAACACAAACTTGACAGTACTCAGACTATCAAATATCTCGGGATCTCAGTGGATAGTCACCTTAAATGGAAACAGCAAATTGATGCCACAGTTACGAGACTTAGGAAACTTATTTATGTGTTTAAGAAACTTAGATCCGTTCTCGATTTTGATAGCTTAATTACCAGATGTTTCTCTCTAGCTCAGTCGGTGTTAGGTTATTGCCTTGTTGTTTGGGGAGGAGCTCATAAAACGACTATGCTACGAGTTGAACGCGGACAGCGTGCTATACTTAAGGTTCTGGCGAAGAAACCAATACGATATCCAACAAAGGCACTGTATTCTCTATGTCAGGTTCTCACTGTAAGACAGTTATTCATACTGCAGACCATACTCCGTAAACATTGCCAGCTTGCGTATGATCCGAGTATCTGCAATACAAAACGCCGATCTGATAGGATATGTGGTATAGCAGTTCGCAGAACTGATGTGGCTCGCCGTCAGTTTAAATATATTAGTTCGAAATTGTATAACAGCATAAATAAGAAATTAAATATATACTCGCTAACTAGAAACAAACTCAAAATTAAATTAAATATCTGGCTAAAACAATTAAATTATGACAAAACAGAAGAACTTGTGGAAGTATAATTCACACAATCCTTCATTCACACACACACACATACATATCACATTCACAATATTACACTAGTACACATGCATGCAACTTCTCTTCCATCCACACAAATACATTTAATTTTACTTACCGTAGACTACTTTTAAATGTAATTAATTAATTAATAATAATTCACGTCAGCATTTCTGGTTATTAAAGAACTGGAACAATTTACTTCCTTACCTGGAGAGGGGCGTTGATAACCGCGACACAGTTTTATACTACTGCTGTTATCATCGTTTCAATTTGATTATATCTGTATGTGTTTCTTGTTCCAAATAAATAAATTTATTATTATTATTTTAATATAATGTCTGGCAGTTTTGAGTACTTAATGCCGGCTACTCAAATATCCTTTCTTTATATTGTTCGTTAAGTCATTGAGCTTCTTAGTTGAGCTAAACGAATACTGACAATTGCTCGCCTACCTAGACTGGACCAGTTCACTCAAATCTGTGTGGTTCTTTCCTCAAAAGATCATCCTCAGACATAATTATTATCTGTATGGACTTTAAAAGAGACTTTGATCAGTGAGTTTGTTTCAGTGTTTCTTTTCTCAGGATAGTCAGATAAGAAACACCAGACTCATCTAGTTTAGATTGACGAAAAAATTAACGTTTAAAAGTGTTTTTTTTTTTTAAACTTATTTACAAAATAAATATCAATTATCATTATCATTCAGGTGTCGGAAAAGTGTGCATCTTTAAATAAATTGTATCTATTTTAATAAACTAGTTAATCTAAAGGTGTTTTTTCTTTCCGGGTGGGAAAATCATCTAATGACATCCCCCGCTCTTGGGCGGAGCGGGAGATAGTGTCAGACTTTTACTGACTAAAAACCCACTCCTGTTCTTTCTTTGCCATTTTTTTCCAGGGCCCCGAGGGTCACTTTCGCATCACCCATGGCCCCAGTAGGCCTCGACCCTGCTGGGCCCCTACGGTTGCTGACATGTTAAAGGTGTTTACGCTTGTAAATAAGGTGACATGATAGTGTGTGTAGTCGTAAAATAGAGTCTAGTTTTCGTATGTTTATTTTCACATAAAGGAGACAATTTTTTTTGGGCCCACTATTAAACGGTTATGTTTATTAATAATATTACACATGGAAAAAGTGATCATCTTATTATAATTAACAGACCAAAAATTATATAGAAATCTAACCGGAATAATGAAATAATAGTAAAAAAGTGTTACGGCAAAAAATGCTTGTTTAGGAGCGTTTTCAAGTTTATTTTAACGTGAAAAAAAAATGTTACTATAGTGCGCAGCGGTGACATCGGATTTAAATGCGTTTCAAGAGATAATAATTAATTGGTACAGCGAACTTGTTTTTAATGCTGTTATTAACGGTTAACACAAATATCAAGTAACGTACTTTAAAAATCAACGTGGAACGAAACGTAATTAATAGCCCGTTGCAGATGCTCTGTGGTCCAGTTTCAATCAGTTTGACACTGACAGACAACTAGTGGTGGGTCGTTGTCGAATTTTAGACGGACGAGACGTAACCGTTTTGGCGACGACAAAAACGGTTGCAGAAAACGGTCGTCGTCGCAACTGGTTTGAAGACGAAACTATCGTTGAGTGAAGTAGTTGCAGAAAACGTTCGTTGTCGCAACTAGTTTGAGGACGGTAATAAATTCTGTACTCGTTGCGTCGTCGTTTCAAAACCAGTTATTACAATGAAAAATGAACTTTATGACTATAAACATAAAATTCATTTTTCATTGCAATAACTGGTTTTAAAAACGACGACGCGACGAGTGTGATAGTTGAAGCAATGGATTTTCGACCATATATTCTTAACAGTAAGATAACAATTCGCATACAGTAATTCGAAGACTGGTTTATGCAACGAAGACTGTTTGGTCTCAGGATGGAAAACGGTTGTTACGTTGCAGAACAAAAAACGGTCTTTGAAAACTGTTCGTCGTTGAAACCCCCACCGCTACAGACAACATTATTATTGTTTCCGATTACTAGATAGCATGTTTCTTCTGTTCTTTTCGTATTTTTATTCGAAAGATTTTATGAAAATGGCATCTGTAGATACATGCATAATCCACAAAGCCGTTGTATCAATTGTGCAGCACGATTTCAACGGAATGTTGAATACTGCTCTTGCTGGATACTGTTGTAATTGTTTAGTGGGCAGACGCACTGTTGGCTGCTGTGCATATGTGATGTGTATAGTGTGGTTTTTATCTTGGGCGCGGCATCAAGGTGAGGTTGAGCCACCTGCATCTTTTTTAGATGAAATACTGCTTTTAATTCATTAACGCTCAGGCGGTAGCCGGCGCCCGCAAGCCATTGTCTTACTATTGTGTCTCTAATTACGCACGTCAAAAGGTTAAGAGATGACTTTGAAAATGATGATGATGAACAGTAATAAATACTTGTGATGTTATAATGTGGTTTTTTTTCTCCTTACACAACCAGCATAAAACACATCACCTTATTATTTTAGATCTACAGTCAATGGCCGACAAAAGCCGCGCTATTTCGAAATGAATACATCTACGCATTTTCATGAATAAGTCTATCAAATCGTGTAAATCACATCAAAGTCTGTCACGTAGTACAGACGTGACTTTGTTTTATACTGTATATTATTGAACAGTGCACTATTTTAACTTAAAACACCAAGGAGACCTATCCACTCATTAGACAATCGCTCTTGTGAGATTTTAGGTTATTATGAGAGTCATGTTTTGACTGTCGTATTTCACGGTACTCCAGTTAGATAAAGTTTTGCCAATATTACCAATGTAATCTAGAGATTATAGTGAATAAACTAACGTGCATTTCATTGCTATACGCCACAATTTGTGGTGGGCCTATTCCCCAAACAAAAAAAATTGTCTCCTACGGATTATCTTTGACATTCGAACACGCTGCCGTCTGAAAAAAATTTCATTCATTTGTGATTCATTTAATAACCCAGTTAGTGAACTGTGGAGGCCAGATAGGCAGTCGCTTCATGTGAAACACTGATATTCAGTTGCATCCGGAGCTGGCAGCCAACGGTTGATTGCTGGGCATATCGAAAAACTAGGCTGGGATTGTTTGCAAGAGTTACGGCGTTTTTAGTTTTTTTTTTAAAGTGGCAAATCATCCAAATGACTTCTCGCGCTCTGGGTGGAGTGGGAGGGCGTGTCAGAATTTTACTGACTAAAACCACACCTGTATCCTTCAATTACCCTTTGCGTTCTAGGACTACGGGTTTCCCTTTCGAACAGCCGGACGGCGAGCTACCCAGTGCTCGACGTCCGCAAGCCCGCGTCTACCGTGGCTGGTAGTCGGGGTCGAACGGGGTTACAACGGCTAGGGCGTGAGGACCTTCGTTCCCTCACGCGTGCAGCCTCCTCCTTCGCTAGCATTTCTGCTTCGCAAAAGGAGGCGACCGCCTGCCATTCCTCCTCGCTCCGGACCATAGCCTGAACCAGGGCCCGACGCGAAAGGTCGCTGCCGCCAGTTGCCTCCACGGTTACGGCGAGGCTGGAATGTAAAATTCGAATGGATTTTAGTCAGTAGAAGTCTGAGACACCCTCTCGCTCAACCCCAGGCTGAGAGAAGTTATTGTTTTATGATTTCCCTCCCGACAAAAAGGTAGATTAAGCTAACTATGTCCTATACCTATCACGGGTTAGGAAACTGACATAAGCAGACACATATTTCGATATATCTGAAGGATTGTTAAATTAAATTATTGTTAACAATGCGACGGGTGCAAAGTAAAGAAAGTTATCTGCAATATAGTGATTTTCTGATAATTGCAGTAGCTTATGTACTAAAAATCATATTCTATGATATGGTAAATCTTGTTTCAAGTGTCAAAAATGAAGGAATCATACGTTTCTTTTATCAAAAATATTTTTGAAAAAAAAATTAAATAACTGCTTCTTATTACTAATTCAAAAAAAATAACAGAAAATTGCAGATAACTTTCTTAACTTTGCACCTTTCGAATGTTATGATCACGGTTTTGCTCTCATAAATATTCTATTTACCCCTTTAAAAAATAGCCGACGATATATTTTCAGACCTATATATATATTTTCAGACCAGCTAAGGAGTGGAATTCCCTGCCCGAGTCTGTGTTCCCTGATAGCTACAACCTAGGGGTCTTTAAGTCAAGAGTGAATAGGTTGCTTCTAGGCAAGCGTGCTCCATCGTCGGCCACATCATCGCTTACCATCAGGTGAGATGGTGGTCAAACGCGAACCTATCAATAATAAAAAAAAAAAAAAAAAGACCTACCTACATTTACACAAAAAAAAAAAAAAAAAATTGGTCAAACCGTTTCGGAAGAATTCGATAACAAACACTATGATACGAGATTTTTAGTAGATACCGTCAATGTACAGGAGTTACATTAAGTAGTGTATAATTATGATTGAAAAATGCTATCCCAGCTCGTCCCTTCCTCATAATATAAACCGACATTGTAAAAATTTTAATTATCCCTTCGGGCGCCCCGGGGTATTATTATTACGTAATTGCGCGTTTTTACGTAAATCACCAAAAAAACGAAAAAAAAAATCAAAAAAAACTTATTCTGGATTTTTCAAGGAAAAACAAAGATATAGAAACCAAAATTTTCGGCTAAAAAAATCATATAAACGTGTGTACAAAACGACAATTAAGCGTTTTTAAAGGTCATTCAAGTTGTACAGACGTATGTACAATCGGCCTTCGAGGATGCTTCTATAAAACTCTAATCTAATAACATTTTCATTTAATTTAATAAGTTTTTTTTTCTCTAACGTAATATAATTTTATTTACTAATAATGTGATTGAAATATTAATGTTAATAATGTAATTTAATTTAAGATTTAATTTTAATTTGATAATAATGTGATTTTAATTTAATTTATTTTAATTTGGGACATTGGTTTTTATTCCTTATTTTCGTACCTGTTTTAAATGTTTATTATTTGTCGTTTTTAATCTATTTAATTAATTAGACCTACTGTAAATGTTGTGCATACCAGTAAGAGACTATTTTACACAGGATTACCTCTTATATATTATTATTATATTATTTGTAAATAAGTCGTTGGTGTGCCTATGCAAATAAATAAATAAATATTATTTTAATAACGTGAGAGACTTTTACAAGACTAAAAGCTACGTCATCAAAGAAACATAATCACCTATATACCTTAAATTATTGACGCCATTAATTGAAAACTCGTTAAGTACGTCGAACAGAATTTACCTTCCTCAAGAACTTTAGAGAGATCCGTTAAAGTTTACGCGAAGTTTTCAAGGCTTAATGGATTTGGTTCAATAAGTAGGTAGGTACGTAGTATTTTGTAGCTGAAGAAACACATTGTTCTTGTATATTAATGATTATTGATTGAGGTCCAACATTATAAAAGCAACAAAAATGTTTTTTAACACCATCTGAATGCTCGACTGGCCCATTAATGCAGGGAGGAATCAACAACATCTTCTTTCGCTTGTACTATTTTACTCGGGGTTGGTGCAACACATTTTTCCTTCCATTTGTGCTGTCCACCGTCACGTTATTACTGACTCCCTTTTCTATCATATCATTTCTCACATAATCCATCAATTTTTTCTTTAGCCACACTCTTTCCACATTTATCCACATGTACAATCACCCAGTAAAAGTGCTTAGATACCTTAACGCCTATTTTCCCTTGCACGTTAGAGTTCAAGTTTTCGAAAATTAAACTAGATGGCGTTGGTTTCTTTACAGCTAAGTGGCGAGCAAAGGCAATCTCACAAAGTATAAACTTGACTTTTAGTTTAACAAATAATAGACACATGCGTCATCATTGTCGTCAACAACTGATTGTAGTTCATAATTTCATCAACTTAGCATAAGTCAAGATGGCCTAGTGGTATAGAGCACACAGATTGAAGCGCAAATCAGTGTGCCGCAAGTTCAAATCCCACGCAAATGTTGACTTTTTGTAAGTTCTTACCCGATTGGAAGTTATGGATTAGCATTACATATTATTATATTAAATTATTCTTTAACTTGTTCACACATTTCTTAGAGTTAGAAAGGGATCACAAAAAAACTAAATAAAGAATTAGATTTCTGCGAGGTAGACATAAGCATAAGTTTTAACTTGACCGAAATGAACTGTCGTTTGGTTGTAGTTGTTGGTTAGTGACGTGTGGTTAACAGTATTGTAATATTCGCAAAATGCAGGCTAATATTAGTATTGAAGTGAGGGCGACTATCATTGGGCTGCATAAAAGCGGTCTTAATAAAACACAAATATCTGAAGAAACCGGACTGAATGTGAGTATAATAGCTATTAATGAATTGTAACTGTATTATAAATTAATCTTCTAATTAAAATGTATGCCATTTATGAATCCATCCATCGTATCTTTATGAGGCTTAAAAGAGAAATACATAAATGGTTGGGTTTATTGGATTGGTTATTGGATTTATAAATGCAGTTTTATTTTAAAATTATATTCAATAATTATGATTGTTAACATTTTATATAATGAAAATGAAGTCAAGTAGGTATAGCTGCCTAATATATATTTTTTTGTTTTAGAAAAATACTGTAAGTCTTTGGATAAAAAGATATGAGGAAGAAGGTAGCCTTGCTAGTCGAAAGAGAAGTGGGAGACCGAAGCTTATTAGCGAGGCGCAGCGACGACATATGGTGGACGTATACGAAACAAATGGTTTCGCACCAACGAGACATTTTGCGGAATTATATGACACCTCGATGGATACTGTTCGCCGTGCACTTCACGCTGAAGGCGTGCATCACAGAAAACCTGCTAAAAAGCCGTACTTGACAGAGAGGCATAAACAGAAAAGATTACGTTTCGCACGTGATTATTTAGATTTTGATTGGAATACTGCGGTATTTTCAGATGAAAAAACATTTAAATCCAGTCAAAAGGGCAGGCTTCACTTATGGCGCAAGAATAACACTCGCTGGTGTGATAACAACATTATTCCTAACACCGAATCAGGTCGAATCACAATTAATATGTGGGGATGGATGAGTGCAGCAGGACCAGGAGAACTGGCTTTCATTCCTCCACGCGCAAACAGTTCAACTTATGTGGAAGTGTTAGACTCAATTATGCTACCTACTGTGCGCAACATTTACCCAGCTGATGAGTTAGCACAATTTCCGTTTGTCCAGGACAATTGTCCTATTCACCGAGCGAGTACTGTGCGTGAGTGGTTTCACAATCACCCGGAAGTAATTGTTATTCCATGGCCAGCGCGATCACCCGACCTCAACCCCATAGAAAATCTATGGGGTTTGATGGTGCAAAGGTGGGACTCGCGGAATGAGAGGTCTACGGAACAATTAAAAACCCATTGCATGGAGGTATGGGAAAGTTTTAGAGGGAGCGAAATATGCAGTAATATGGTTGGGTCCATGCGCAAACGTCTACTTGACTGTATCGAAAATAATGGGGGTTATACAAAATATTAAGTTTTAGTAAAATCAGTCGGTGTAATTAAATATTTAGTAGGCCATTTTATTTTAACATATCCATGATTATTCGTTAACAAACACTGTATTATATTGTGTTTACTTTCGTTTAAAACAGCTATATATTTTAACTTGTGCCATCGCCTTATCTTAAGAATGCAGTGAACTCGCTATCAATTTTGTTGACAATAATCATGATTCTATTTCGTTTTTTATTCTTCTACCCACACTGTTCTAACATAATAGTTCAATTTATTTTTCTCATCTAATTGACGATTATCTTGTGAGAACTAAAGTTCTTTTAACAGAAATTGAGGTTTAGTTTCAATCTTCTTTTCGTAAAGAAAATGAACAATTAAGCTATGACCTCAATACATTCATTGTGACGTTACATACAAATAAAATGTTTACAAAGTCTAAATCATATATCACTTTTCAATAAATAACTGGATATAAACAATTATATTTTATTTTATTAAAATTTTAATATCCTTTCATTGTTACGTTATTCATATTATGAATGGTCTAAGTGGGTATACTTCCAACAAACAATCTTACACGTAACATAGATAACGGTTACAAGATAAATTTTTTGTCTAGGTAACAATTCGGCGTCACAATTCTCATATATGTTTAATTTGTAAATATAAAGAATAATTTTTTTTATTAAACACGTCTTTTTATTTCCACCTTACAACATTGAAAAGATGTAACAACTAAATAATTGAAAATTACGAATGTGTTCTTCTTGTGGTTAATAGATCATATTCGTAATTTGCAACTATTTAGTGCAAAAAATGCAATAGTATTTTTCATAGAAATATAAAAAACAACTATATTAATATAGATTGGGAATTTTCAAAGTAATAAATAACCACAACGGACCGACCATGATTTGAACTCGGGCTACGTTGTTTGCGAATCCAACACTTAGTTCATACGGCTAACAGCACATGACACGTTTGCGTGAATTTTATCAATGCAATGGTAAGAACAAGTCGCCTCTGTGACTGTGTGATGCATATTCAATGGCACAGAAAAATAATAATGATATTTTAAGCTCAGTGCGACGACAGTTCCTTAGTATGTGTTATCTGTGGAATGTGGATACTCATACACGCGCACACATACGCACGGAAGTGTCGTGCGTGCTCGCTCGGTTCGTAGCAATGTAATCTTTAACTTTTGCGGCCTCACTGTAAATCCATATTCAACCTACCCTCTCAAGTTTGAAAACTAACACATAGATAATCAAATATTTATAAATTGATATTCAATTTTAATATCTTCATCTCTTTAAAAGAAATTATAAATTATTTCAATGTTTGAAGAGACAAAAAGAAAGTACAAAAATAAGCATTAATTAAGCATTAATCATTTGAAGCACAGCGGCGCCATCTATTAACAGTATAATGTAATGTTGTCGATAGCAACATTTCAATCAGGTTTTACGCTAGATGGCGTCATTTCTCGCTTCACACGATTTTATTTCTGTACTTCCTATGCACTTTTGCAGCAGACTTGTACCTACCTATACTCTTAATCTTTCAGTAACATGCGTTTTATCCATTCTCTTCATATGATCACACCAACACAAAAGATTCCCTTTTAACTGTTTAGGCACTGGCGCCACATTTGAACTTTCTCTTTAATACACTCATTTGTTACTGTATCTATGCTCGTCACACCATACATCTATCTCAACATTCTCATCAGTCATCACTACACGCAATATTCTTTCGTCCGTCTTTTTAACAGCCCAGTATTATGATTCATCCAATATTACAGCTCTTATCTTGGACTTGTAGATTTTAACCTATATTACCCTCACTGCAAGGAGAGATGTTTTTTTTTTAAATCCTAATCAATATGCTTCGTTGCAGCAGTATATGAAGCAGTAGTGGACCAGTGGTAACGGCTCCGACTTACGAGTTACGAGGTCGCAGGTTCAAACTCAGCCAGGCGCATTACTTTGTGTAATTTATTTTATTACCACTGCTCTCAAAACGGTGAAGGAAAACATCGTTAGGAAACCGATATGTCCTAGAACCAAAAATTTCGAAGACATGTGACATCTACCAACCCGAACTAGGCCCGTGACCCCAGCCTCAGCAGTGGGAACATTATATGGCAGATTGTACCATTATTATGCATTCGTTATTATGATACATCATCGGGCTTTATGGTTCATGATTATTCAAACATTCGTCACTATTATTATTGTTGCTGAAAATTCGTTTTCTTTTCTTTTGAAACAACATTTTTCCATCATTTAGAATTCTCTCTCGAATACTAATAGCCAATTTCCAGAGACGTCTACACTTGCGTTTGAAAATATTTGAATACTACTTTCAATGACAGTGAGAGAAAATTTATTGCTAATGGCCTAGGTTCTCCAGTAAAGCTATGAAAAATTTATAGGCTAGGGCCATTCGTGAAATATTTTTTTGTGTCTAAGCCTCTAAGGCTCAATTTCAGGAATCAAAATTGCGGTTATGGTCCACCGTGTGTTAACTGCAGCTGTATTTAGTTAGACGAATATGTCATTAACTGATCAAATCACTTTATTGACATTAACCAAAGTTACAAAAGCCTGAGCCGTTTGGCGATACACCATTGTTATATGGTGGCAATCTCATCTAAACGCACTAAATGTTTTGGAAACACATTCGTCCGTGGTCCGTCATAGCTAAGGAGTGGAATTCCCTGCTAGAGTCAGTGCGTCCTGATAGTCACAAATCAAGAGTAAATAGGTAACTTAGACATTGCGCAAGTGGAAGTCTCCGCGCAATTTGAACACATATAACAGTAGAGATCTCCGCGCGATTTGAACACATACAACCGCCCGAAATCATCTATCGGGCAGTTGTCCGGATCAGACATAACACCCGTCTAGTCGGAGGATCCTCCCTTTTTATAGGAGGTTTGCGCGACTTTACATACTTCCAAAACTTCTAGGCAAGCGTGCTCAATCATCAACCACATTATTGCTTACCATCAGGTAAGATAGTAGGCAAACCCGAACATAATAATAATAATAAAAAATCCTTCATTCAATGAATTGGGAAAGCAGTGATGGCCGAGTGGTTTTTTTTTAGGTGGGAAAATCAACGGCCCCGACTTACGAGTTGTAGGTTGCGGGTTCAAAGCCTGGCGCATTACTTTGTGTAATATATTTCATCACCACTGCTCTCAAAACGATGAAGGAAAACATCGTGAGGAAACCGGCATGTCCTAGAACTAAAAATTCGGAGACATGTGACATTCACCAATCCGCACTGGGCCCACGTGGTGGATTACGGTCCATTCCCTCTCCTAGAGAGAGGAGGCCTGAGTTCAAGCAGTGAAAACATTAAAAGGCTGATTATGCAATCAATTGGGTCCCATGACACTGTCCTATCTCTAGAAGTGCCATAATTTATTGCTGCAATTCCGATCTTAGTTGGCTTCATCTCATTTAGAGTTCGTTTTAATTTAGAGTGTGACATCAATTGTTTTATTGTTAAGATCACTGTAAAGTCTGTTTCATTGAGGTCATTTAGTAAGTTCCCTTTTCATCTTTTCGGTAATTTGTATTCGAAGTAGAAGTATAGTAATTAAACTTGGTTTGACAACTAAGACCTACTTTTTAAAAGTTATTCGATTTGGCGAGTTTTTTTTTATGATTTATTGAAACCTTTGTAGGAAATTTACATGATGAGATTATTTTTAGGGTTCCGTACCTCAAAAGGAAAACACGGAACCCTTATAGGATCACTACAACAAAGTGATCCTATAAGGGTTCCGTTTTTTCCGTCTGTCTGTGTGTGTGTGTGTTACGTTCGTCTGTCTATCTGCCTGTCAAGGCCCTTTATCTCGGGATTACGTGGAGGTACTGAGTTCAAATTAAAGGCATATAATCAAGTCTGCAGACCATTGAAGCTGTGAAAAAATCAAACCTCTGAATTAACGAAAAAAAGATACGGCCGTATACCTATGTCGCAAAAAACGTATATTTCGATACTCTCAAGGGAATCAAAATTTATAGGGTACTACTTCCCGTTGACCTAGAATTCTGAAATTTGGCATAAAGCAATAATTATAGCATAAATATAGGAATAAATCTGAAAACAGTAAATTGTTTTTACGTCACCAAAAAAAGTCCTTTTTTGGCGATTCGGAAAAATCTTCGAGACTCCGTTTAATTCGGGAATTGGTTTTAATTTCATCTCGTTATATCCACGCATTCCCGAGATTAAGGATCTTGACAGAGAGACAGACAGACAGGTGGACAACAAATTGATCCTATAAGGGTCCCGTTTTTTTTCCTTTTTGAGGTACGGAACCCTAAAAAATAGGTAGGTAGGGTAGGGTAGGTAGTCAGTTGACGGGAGCAAAGGCGCGGGTAAAAGCTAGTATCCCGCTCCTAGACAGGAGGTTTGAGTCCCAGTAGTGGGAACATTATAGAGCTGACACGACAAGAAGAAGAATCCCACTAATAATTTTCCCAGTCCTTGTGGATATCTCATCATCATCATAATTTCAGCCAAAAGATGTCCATTGCTGGACATCGTCATCCACAAATTTCGCTACAACGAATGATCCTGTGCGTCTCGCATCCATTGCATTGCCGCGACACTCAGCAAGCCATCGGTTCACATTGTGGAAGGCCTTCCAACGCTGCGTCTTCCGATGTGCGGTCGCCACTCCAACACCTTTCGGCCCCATCGACCATCTATTCTAAGAACAATGTGCCCTGCCCACTGCCACTTAAGTTTGGCGATTCTTTGGGCTATGTCGGCGACCATGGTTCTCCTGCGGATATGTTCATTCCTGATGCGATCACGCAAGGAAATTCCGAACATAGGCCTTTCCATTGCCCTTTGGATGACTTTAAGACTTCTGATGAGGCCGAACGACGATGTCTACACGTGATGTAAAAGAAACTTAAAATGAGACAGCAAATTATTTACACCTTTCATTTTAATGACTAACACTCTCGCTAACATCTCTGACACACGACACTCATGCGTGACATCTGACACGCATTGTACTGAAACAGCTGACACAGAAATCTATCATGTTTTTTGACGTTATATCATATCTTGTTTGTTTATTTTGTGTTTGAAATATGTTTTGTGGAGAATAATTAGCATATTTCAACCGTCAAGAGGAATTATGGAAACGGCATGATATGTGGACGTATTGTACGTTGTGTAACAATATTTAAAGAATTGGCTTAGAGAAAAAATAACAATACCTGACGGCCGCTTTTCAAGCTTCAAAAATGTTCAAATCGAGTCTCAATGACAATCAATACCAAAAACATGTCAAAATTTTAAGTAAATTTTTCATTGTATTTTAACTTTGACAGAATAATAATATCATTTAATTCGAGTTTACAATCATAAAAGTATAAGTAACTAATTTACTTAAAGCTATGTTAGTAGCCATAAAATTCTAATCCTAAATTATTCCAATGAAATTATTTGAAAAGAAATAAAGTGAAATTAAATCAATGAGGTTAATAAACAAAATAAAAAAAAATATATAATCATGGAATACTCAAATAAAATCAAATAAAATAGAATTAAAATTGTTTTGGAATGGGCAGCCTGGCCTAGTAGCAATCATTTTCAGGATGCTATTACTGTTGCCTCGCTGGCGCTGTCGCAGAGACTCAGCTCTTTTCCGCATGACTGCATGGAAGCCGTCCATACGCGCCTCAGGAAACATGCCGAGGTGGTATTGGGGTTGATTAGTCATTTTTTTGGTGCGGCATTTTTGGCGACGATGGGTTGTATGTGTGTTGAAGATTGGCAGATTCCTGATTTTTGATGCGTATGTGGGTCGTTGTTGCTTGGGTATTACTTCGGGCTGTTGGCCTCTTAACTGGCTGTCTTGAGATACATGACAATCAATTCGGATTCAAATCGGGACTCTCCACTGAGACAGCTATTCTTTGCTTGAAGCAGACTGTCAAGTACTATACTGATCGCAAAACGCAAGTCTATGCTTGTTTCCTCGACCTTTCGAAAGCTTTTGACCTGGTTTCCTATGATATCCTCTGGGATAAGTTAAGCGAAACATCTCTGCCAAGCGAATGCATTCGAATTCTTAAATATTGGTACGGGAACCAGGTCAACGTAGTTCGGTGGTCGGGGACGCTGTCTGATCCATACAGGTTGGAGTGCGGGGTGAGGCAAGGGGGGTTGACCTCACCAATGCTCTTCAACCTTTATGTAAACGCACTCATCGAGAGGCTGAGTAGCACGCATGTCGGATGTCATGTTGGTGGAGTTTGTGTAAACAATATTAGCTATGCAGACGACATGGTGCTGTTGAGCGCCTCGGTTTGTGGCCTGTCTAAGCTGCTCGGTATTTGTGAGGAATATGCTCTCAGTCATGGCCTGCTCTATAACACCAAGAAAAGTGAGTGTATGGTTTTTCGAGCCAGAGGCAAGTGTCTGGATAGTATCCCTAGCATTAAATTAAATAGTGTACCGCTAAGAAAGGTTAACACCTTCAAATACCTTGGACATCTGGTGACCTCTGACTTGAGGGACGATACTGACATAGAGAGGGAACGTAGGGCGTTGTCTGTTAGAGCGAACATGATAGCTCGCAGGTTTGCTCGATGCTCGAAGGAAGTTAAAAACACTCTTTTTAGAGCATATTGCACCTGTTTTTATTCGAGCGCCTTGTGGGTTAACTATACTCAAAAACAGTACAACGCCCTACGAATCCAATACAACAATGCCTACAGGGTGTTGTTGGGGCTGCCTCGGTACTGCAGTGCGTCGGGGATGTTCGCCGAGTCACGCATTGACTGCTTCTATGCGACGATGCGGAAACGGTGCACATCCTTGGTGCGCAGGGTCCGCGCCAGCTCCAACACCATCCTGAGGATGATGGCTGAGAGATTTGACTGTCACTACATTAACCATTGTTGCATCGTTAATGTAGTGACTATATAAATATTTGCATAAGACTTTAATGGAATAATTTATTTTACGAGTAATTAATTTTATTTTTGACATGGAAAGGAAATGAATTGAATTTTAATGTAACCTATATAATTGTGTATCTTTGTGTGTATTTGTGTAAATTGTAGTGTTTTTTAATATGGGAATAATTTCCTGACAAATAAATGATTATTATTATTATTAACTCTGAAATTCTGACGAGATTTATTGCGATCACTGAAAAAAGGTACTCTGGAGTGACGCCACTTGCACGTGGAGTTGCCCGGAAGCAAATAATGTATAATTATCAAACAAGGGCACGGACGTCATATCCGTGGTTTAAATGTAAGGCAGGAGTGTGGTTTTAGTCAGTAGGAGTCTGACACTGCCCAGACTGGCTCATCTGTGAGGCAGCCTGGGCATCCATGAGGAATTCATTTCAGAAAAAAAAAACAAGCCAGAGGTGCTACAAAAATGGGGCTACCACAACAGCATCCTAAATATAGTATTAGGTATATTGGACGAGCAGTGCACTAGCAGAATAAGACTGATTATAGAATACAAACATTATTAAAAATTGACAATTATTTAATTTAGTGTTTCGCAACAACCCAATTCCCTACTACGTTGGGGTCAGCTCCCAGTCAACCAACCGCGTACGGCGAATATCCACCCTTACGTTGTTGAAACTTTTGATATTATTTTTTATTACTTTTTTATTATTTAATACACTAGAATTTGTTTTTTTTATTTTTTATTACTTTGTTTTTGTTTTTTTTTATATTATTTGTACGTCGCAGTTGGCTGGGACAGCTCCCAGCCAACTGCGACGTACAAATGGGATTGGGCGGGTCATGTCAGCCGCATGCACAGGGACCGCTGGCCAAGCGTCGCGAAACAGTGGGTTCCTGCAGAGGGAAAGCGCCATCAACGCAGGCCTAGATACAGGTGGCGGGATGATTTGGACGCGTACCGCGAGGAGTGGTTTGAGACGATGCGGGAGAAAAAAGTTTGGAAGGACTTGAAAAAAAAAGTTTTCAATACACTTACTCGAAAATCCGCTCTTATCCCACCGCTTTCAGGCACGCAATATACTGTTTTCCGAACTAGTGCAGAAAAGTGCGCATGCTCTCCCTCGCTACAGTTTTATTACATTTATCGTATCAGGCTGGGTGCGCGTTGACCCCCACCAGTCGCTGGTCAACTCCCGTTTATTCATTTCTTTGTAAATGTATTGAAAAAAGTCGTTTGATACACGTGTAAATTTGTCACTGTAGCCCTCGGCGCCATAACACACTCACCTACGACTTGTGCGAATTCCGCCTCGGTCGCAATGACAAACTTTCTGCTGATACAAGTCAAAATGTACTGTAATTGTATGTAATGTAATTTGATTGTATATTTGCTGACACTTTTTGCTCTAATAACTTTACATAAGTATACTATTACGAGAGCGTCATGCTTCATAGTGCTCGTCAAGATCGTTGCCTTACAAGCCTTTTGCTTATTAATTGTCATTTTACATAAACAATATTTAATACCATAAGTAGGTATAAGCATAACTGGCCTTGTAATATTCCCACTGTGGAGATTTGGGCCTCCTCTCTAGGAGAGGAAATAGGCCGTATTCCACCACCCTGGCCCAGTACGGATTGATGGATCGATTTTTTGGTTCCAACAAACGCCGGTTTCCTCACGATGTTTTCCTTCACCGTTTCGAGAGCAATGCTTAAGCTGCAATTAAACTAAGTAATGCGCTTGGCCAATATCAATAGTAATCACCATAAAAATCTTTTATTTGAAAAACACACTCACATTAAATACCACAGAAATGTCTCATTAACTCTCTCACTCAAAAGGGGGTCCTTTTGAGTGAGAGAATTGATGACACTATCTGTACTAAAAACTAAACTAATTAAGCACTACACTGCGGGATGTTACCACGGTTTTGGCACGCAAAGGGCAACTAAAAGAACACAAGTGGGTTCTATCTATCTATCTATTGTGGTCTGGTTTCCGCACTTAGTCCCTAGCGGACCATTGTCCGTGAGCCATGGCGGCAGCAAAAAATACCAGCAAAAAAAAAAACTGGGCAAGTGTGAGTCGGACTCGCGCATGAAGGGTTCCGTAACATTAGTTATACGAATTTTTTATACAATTTATTTTATTCTGCTTTTAGTATTTGTTGTTATATTATATATCTTAGTAATAGGGTCCCGTTTTTACCCTTTGGGTACGGAACACTAAAAATTTCTGTATAACAATATAGTTATTCTTATGGGCTTGCGGATAGCAAGCAATGGGTAGCTCTCCGTCCGACCGTCCGGTAACCATCCAGACCGAGCCCAAGACGTCAACGGCGCGTATCGTTCCATGCGCGCCTCAAGGAGTTGTCAGCAAACCGTAGGGGCCCAGCAGGGTCGAACCCTACTGGGGCCAAGGGTCTGCTTCTGAAAGGAAGACTCGGCCCTGGTACGAAACGCAACGAAGGAACAGGAGTGGGTTTTTAGTCAGTAAAAGTCTGACACTATCTCTTGGATGATTTTCAAATCGAAAAAAAAAATGTGCCAATCGGTAAAATAAATTCTCAAAGCAAAAAATACATTAACAACTAACTTAGGGCTGCTATCCCATTAGACAGGTCGCACCATCAATCTCTGGACCAATGACACTAAGTAACTACCTATAAGAAACACATCATTCGCCTATCATAACTCACTTCACTGAACTTATATGCTGACATTATTTTTTCAACATTTTTTTCTTCAAATCTATGTATGCAGTATCCAGTCTATTTCTGATTCGTATTTTGGATTCTTTCCAGGAAATCACAACGTTCTTGTGTCGTATGTCATGTCAGTATTATAAATATAGTAAATTGTTGGGTACTCTTAACGTCGGCGTCCATTGAGGCGTAACATATATATTTCTTTGATATTGAACGAATAATTTATCAATGTGGATGGGCATACAGGAAGTAATAAAAAGTATTAGAATATATTGTGGTGACATTATTTCTTGTTTTTTTTTTTTATGGGGTTACGTAAATGTGTTAGTTCACTCTGCTGATTTGTGTCAATTTATTGATATTTAACCTTCAAGCGGGCGCGCGACTATTTGAAACATTAGCAGTCGCGTGTAACCTAAAAGACCGATGGGAGATTTCAGGAACTTAGAAAACTGATTAATTAATGTTTTTTTTTTATATTCAGATATTGCCTATTTTTCAGTTAAACAATAATTTGTTTGAATTCAAAATAAAATATCGAAGATTTTTCTTTTATTAATTTATATATACATCTTAACTATTAAATATTATAACTTATTATGTAGGTAGGTATATATACAAACTAAAAATAATAATATGTACAAACGGGTAGAAATAAAATTCATAGGGCATCAAAAAATTAGTCCACATCGATGTCAATGGGAAAAGTGCCCAGAACGCTGGCAGCATTGCCACGCTGGATGGCAATGCTGATTCGTTGACCGAAGAAAAGCCCAAAAAAAATTTATCGAAGTTAAACTGGTTTCATCGGATTAGGAATCAATTTTGCCCGACACAAGAAGAGTTCTATTGTAAGTCTTGATTATATTTCCAATTAATTTGTATTTTTTTAATATTCTTCAAGAGATCGGATAATTGGCATCAAAGAGTTTTTCTTCCACTTAGGTCTTATTCAGAATCAGTCTTATGTAAAAATACAAGGCAGGCGCGTGTAGTCTTTTCGACGCCTGCGTCGCGACCTTAACACACACATTCTGTGTCTTTCAGGAGGAGTGTAGAAAGTGGAAATGGAGTTATTATCGTCAGTAGTGAACTAATGACCAGCTAGAGATGATACGTTCTTTTGACGAGAAATTTTAAAATTACTATCGTAAATATATCGAGTGCGGTCGATTCGACGCAGCGCGACAACTTGAAGGTTAATTTTGTGTTTTTTTTTTTACAAAACGTTGTCTCAGTTAGAGTTACTCCTGTATCATGGGTGCGTTTATAAATATGTAAACTAATGTACACAAGACTCCTAGATCCGAAAGACTTATCTGTAGGCCATACAAAAATTATTTTGTTCCGGGCGGGAATCGAACCTGCGACACGTAGCGTTGCAGTCGATCGCTCAACCACTGCGCCAGTCGTGCCGTCAAATATTAGTATGTCGCTATAGAAAACTAAATCTTATATATTTTTTATATTAAAGGTTGACTGGTAGAGAATGCCTTGTTGGATTAAGTCCGCCTATGTACCACTACTGTACCTACATGAAGTTTAAATAAATAAATATATATAGTAAAGTAGTATTAAACTTATTATATATAGTAAAATACTGCTGAAATCAGAAACGTTTATTTCTAATAGACCATTTATAGGCACTTTTGAATTGTCAAAATGTCGGTCAGTCAAAAAAAGTGTTGCACATTCCAAAGCTAGGTTACTTCTAGATAAGCGCGCTCTATCGTCGACCGCATCGTCACTTTCCATCAGGTGAGATAGTGGTCAAGCGCGAACCTATTAAGAATTAAAAAAAAAGCGTAGATCTCTATGGTGAAGAAGGTGCAAGAAGCTCTATGGGCAATCTTTTAAATCATATTATGAGTTACATAGGTACTTCTTGGTTACATATTTATTGTCGCTTCTATAACGTGAGCACAATGTAGATAAATAATAAAAAAGAAAATGTAATTAATAATATAATAATATTCTACGACTATCACACAGCGCCGTCCAGTCTCAAGCTAAGCAGAGCTTGTGTTATGAGTACTAGATAACTGATAAACATACTTATATATTTCTAAATACATACATATTATAGATAAATTACACCCAGACACAGAGCAAATGATCGTGCTCATCACACAAACATTTGTCCTGGGTGGGAATCGAACCCACGACCTCCGGCATAGCAGTCAGGGCCACTAACCACTAGACCAACAGGCCAGTCCTACAACAACAGACCAATTAAAAAATAGAAATTGAAATAAACTGATCAAATCATAGTTGTATTTATAAACCATTTCAGTTGAAGAAATCTCTTTTGCTAGTGTTGAAACAAACATTTCTATCATTTTTAGAATCACAGCAGAATTTAGTCAAATAAATCATTCCAGATTACTTGAAAAGTCAGCTTCAGCGAACCATGAAAATCACTTACTTCAACCCTTTACCTAATCTTCGATTCGCATGCTCAAAATTTGTATCCAATAAGCACACACTATTCCATAATGCTCAAAAGAAAGTAAATTCACGCCTTTCGATGCGTATCAAAGTGTGAAACGCGTTTGCATCATTTTACGGCTCAACGCACTATTTCAGAAGCACCATTGATCCCAATATCCGTAAATAAAACCGGTCTGGAATATTTAAACCGGACGAAACTGAGTATTGATGCTAGGCCCCTAAGGCTGTAGGGGTTATTCATACCGTGGGTTATTCACACGCGTTTCTATTAAAAGATGAAGGCTGAATACGAAAGTGTTGAGAGATCTATTGTGTTTACGTACTTTTTGTGGAGATGAAAAGAAAATTTAATACAATATGGATCTAGTACCTTGCTGTAATCATCTTGAATGTATTGTAAAGGTATTGTTACTTTTTGTACTTGAAGATACCTTAGGTAAACATTTATTCGTTCAACCCTTTACTACATTGAAATATCAAGGTTAAATCAAGCGTATTTTTCATGATTACGTGTCACAAAGAAGAGTGACGTGTTTATTATCTGAACTCGAGTGGATATCAAATTGTTAAGCATTCAAATGCTTATCTTTCTTTGAATTATTGTAGTTAGTACACCGACCCTCGAACACAAAGGGCAACTGAAAGAACACGGGTGACTTGCTTGCACAATCCAGAGCGTGAGAAGTCATTTGATGATATTTTACCTCAAGAAAAGCATTTACCACCGCTGAAACTCTGTCTGTCCTACAAAAGATCCTACAGTACCCAGCCATAGTCACGGCCTCACGCGAGAGAGAACCGACGTCCTCACGCTCTAGCCGCCGGGGCCCTGATCCTGATTTCCAGCCACCGTAGGTGTGGGCTTGCAGATGGCAAGCAATGGGTAAGTTGCCGTCCGGTAATCGTACGGACCGAGCTAGAGCGTAATGTTCCTTGTGCGCCTCAACGAAATTTTAGCAAGCCGTAGAATCTCAGCAGGGCCAAAGCCTACTGGAAAACCCGTGGTCTTGGAACGCAATGGGCAAAACATAGGTGTGGTTTAAATCAGTAAAAGTCTGACACGCCCTCCGGTTGATAGATACTTTAGGGTTGATAGTTCAGAGTTCATGTGTTATGTGTATGCCACGTGTATCAACTGTAGTTTATTCAGAAAGGGTGTTTAATTTGGAGATTTAAGGAAACACTGAAATAACTTTCACTCAATTCTATATTACAACACAGATATGACAATGTTACCGAAATATCGACTGAACTCTACGACGGAGGAAGGACAACTGTGAGCTGACAACTACTAAATGTCACACGGATGGTTTTGCTTTCGCGGCTAACCTCACACGAATGCTTTTGCTTTTGTACACTAACATCGTAATGCTTCCAGCCGCTAAACCCATCTTAAAAAAAAACTCAGGCATATACACCACAAATTTCGATTACTATGCAAGTTCAACTTTGGTCTTCCGGTCTCTTTCTAACGCTAAACGTTTGTCACATTAACGTCTGGGTAACAAAATTACACCGGAGCCGCATCAATGGACGGGTAGCCTAACTGCGCGTCATCACATAGCTTTAGTTCATAGATTCTTTCGTCTTAACTTTGCATCGAAATTTGTCGTATTTTGTGTAATTTTTTCCGCATATTTGATATCTTTCTTCGCTTGTTTGCAGGTTAAAAAGTCACATATTTTATGCAAATAATATATTGGTTGGGTCGACAAGGAATATATAGGCACACATTTTAAAAGTCACAGATGTAGGACTTTTTTTGGACTTTCCTTCTCTGATCGAAAAAAGACTGAAGATGTCCACTGGAGATCCAAAAATCGCCAAACTTAAGTGGCAGTGGGCAGGGTACATTGCTCGCAGAACAGATGGTCGATGGGGCCGAAAGGTTCTAAACTGGAAAGCGCGTACAAGAAGACGCAGCGTTAGAAGATCTCCCACAAGGTTAACTGATGACCTGGTAAGAGTCGCGGGAATTTGATGGATACAAAACGCATAGGACCGGTCGACTTAGCGACACTTTGAGGAGCAGTGGACATCTTTCGCCTGAAATAATAATGCTGATGATTCATCGCAGTATAATAGACAGTTTCAATTAACCTAAGCATGCTAATTGATACCTATTCCAAAATGAATAGTTACGAGTACATCACATATGAAAACGTAAATACAATATTTTTTTTAATTGGTATAAACCAGTGCTTGACTGCGATCCCACCTGATGGTAAGCAGTGATGCAATCATTGATGTTGAGACGCACTAGTTTATTAAGAGCCTATTCACTCCGAAGACCGCAGCAGGCAAATTGTTCCAGTCCTTCAATGTACGCGGTATAAACGACGAAGGTAAACGCTTAGTCCGGACCGTTGAAGTTTCAACAACGTAAAGGTGGATACTCGCCGTACGTCGGGTTGTCCGATGGTAGAAAGGAGATGTCGGAATCAAGTCATGTAATTCCCGCGCACACTCACCAAAATGCAACCTGTAAAATACCGATAGGCTGGCTACCCTGCGCCTGTGCTCGAGGCTTGGTAGATTGGACTTAACCAAATCTGGATCCCCAATTAGCCTTTTTGCACGCCTTTCCACTGAGTCGATGGCATTTTGCAGCACCAGCCCATATGTGACTGCAGTACTTGTTCTAATTAACACGTGTACCTACAGTCAACTAAAATTTAAATGGTGATTATGAAACAGCTTACTATTTTCGCTCCAACGCATCAAAAACAACAAACGTTAACCACAAAGAGCTTCAAAACATTTTAGCTTTTAACTTGAAGTATTGACAAGAACATGCCAAGTATTTAATGCAAGCTAAAATTTGCTTAACTAAACACTTGGATAACTAATTATTATCAAGAACTAGGTACTGAAGAACTAAGTTCAGTTTAAGATTTCAGAGAGAGTTTACTTCGAAAATTTCAAGTTTGACATAATCTGAAACCTTTATTATGTATTCTGAAACTTAATTTTGTTAAAATATTTATGAGATAGAGTGTGGTGATAATACAGTGTTATTTATATATATATTATTATGTCAAGTACACAGAAAAGCTGTTAAAACTATATAATACCGATAACTATGTGAGAACATAGAACCTTCTAAGTTTCTGTTAACACCGATCTTAAAATAGAATGTCTCCTTTTATTTCAATAGTAGAACTATTTTTATTGAAATGAGGAACTGAAATAAATTGTGTGTGTATAATCACAGTTCATAATTTTTGATAGAAGTTTTACAAAGTTCTTTTGTATTGATAGACTATCTATCCTCATGGTAAGCACGTCACACTAATTATCGGACGACGAGCAATAGGTAGTTCACCGTCCGGCCGTCCGGTAACTGTACGAACCAAGCCCAAGTTGCTGACGGTGCCTAGTGTTCCACGCGCGCCTCAAAGAGATCTCAGAAAACCACAGAGGCCCAGCAGAACCGAAGCCTACTGGAGCCCTGGGTTGAGTTCCGAAAGGGGTCTTTGGGACTTTGGGGTCCTAGAAAGCAAGGCAAAGAAGGAACATAGGTGTTTTAGTCAGTAAAAATCTAACACGTCCCCTCTTTGAGGCGAGGCTGGAAAGACCTCATGGTGTCCTTACCTTCCGCATGACGCAGGTCCTCACCGGTCATGGTAAGTTCGGGAGGTTCCTGCACCGGATTCTTGCGGAAGAAATGCCCGGATGTCACCATTGTGTGGACCGCCTGGAAGACACGGTGGAGCATACGGTGTAGGTGTGCCCTGCTTGGGCAGAGCAACGCCGTGTCCTCGTGGGGACGATCGGCGGCGGCGATCTCTCGCGCCGGGCCTTGGTACAGGCCATGGTCCGGAGCGAGGAGGAGTGGCAGGCGGTCGCCTCCTTCTGCGAAGCAGTAATGCTAGCAAACGAGGCGGTTGATCGCGTGAGGCAACAAAAAAACACGTCCTCCCGCCCCACCCTAGAGCAAGAGAAGATATTGGATAATTTCCCACAATAAAAAATCACTAATTTTCATAAAGGCGAAAAATATGCATGTGTATGTTTGTTACTCCACACATAACACCGTGTCGTGAAACATAAATTAGAATATTTGATCTTCATTTCATTAAATCTTCCTTTGGGATAATTTTCTACGTTCCCGCAGGTGAAACTGGTAGTAGATGCTAGTATCTAACAAAACATTGAAACCTACATAAGGTCTTACAGAATATCACATACCTCCTATACTAAGATCCCAGAGCGATCAGACACAACTTATTTTCACATGTCATGTGCTTTGAATACCTTTTTGCTTTTGGAGCTCCCCCTTGGGGCCCCTAGGCGGGAGAGTGGGGAGCTCCACAAGCACACCGGTATTCAAAACACATGAGACGCTACTGAGAACCTGAGGTTTCATCCATGTGAAAATAACTTATGTCAGAAAGCTCTGGGATCTTGGACTATCCATGATGTAATACGTACGTACGTCAATTACGCTGAGTTATACAATCAAAAATAATCTCATCAGACAGAAAATTAGAAATAGAGAGTTTGTTTTTAGATTTAACAATAGCCCATCAATATTACCTTCATCTGTCGGCTACAAATTACGTCATAACACTAATCAGCTAAATTGTTTATGGACAGTTTTATTTTCGAACATTCAACCATAGGGCTGGGATGAAGAGTGTAACTCAGTGTATTGCGTGAGCTGCGCGATTGTTTTAAAGAGTTATTGCAGCCCTTGAACATAAAGCGCGGGCTTGCGAACGGTGAGCAATGGGTGGCACGCCGTCCGATCGTCCGGTAACCGTCCGGACCGAGCCCAAGTCGTCGACGGCACGTAGTGTTCCACGCGCGCCTCAAGGAGATGTCAGCAACCGTAGGTGCCCAGCAGGGTCGAAGCCTACTGGGGCCATGGGTGATGCGAAAGAGATCCCCGGGGCCCTGGAAAAAAAAATGGCAAAGAAGGAACAGGAGTGGATTTTTAGTCAGTAAAAGTCTGACACTATCTCCCACTCCACCCAAGAGCGGGGGATGTCATTAGATGATTTTCCCACCCGAAAAAAAAAAGCCCTTGAACATAAACGGCAATTAAAGGAGTATTTGTTTTCTGATAGCTATAACCTAGGGATCTTTAAGTCAAGAGTGAATACTTTTAGACAAGCGTGTTTCATTATCGACCATATCGTCGCTTTTCATGTGGTGAGATAGATAGTGGTCAAACGCGAACCTATAATAGTAAAAATAAAATTGCCATTTGCTGTCTTAGAGCCTATATACTATAGGTAGAACCTGCGGGCTACGGGGTTGTTCGAAAGAGATACCGCAGCCCCAGAACGCAAAGGGCAATTGACGGAACGCGGGTAGTAGTAAAACTATGACACTCCTTCTCGCTCCATTCAGAGGGTAAGGAGTTCTTGATGATTACTCGTCCAAAAAAAAAGATAGTGTAAATTGCGACACTCAAAATGAGACAGTGAATTAAGTCTAAAAAAATTGTACTATTTCGTCAAAAGTTTTGTATGCGCTGCTGAATGGGTCGCACACACCTTGGATGTTACTTTGAAATGATGTCACTGATAGCCGAAGAAGATCTGGTTTATTGCCTAACTTATCATATATGAATGATCGCTAATGAGTACAGCCGTCTGTGAATGCTAATTGTTTACTGTCGCTTTACAATATAATTTGTGCAAGGCGACGAAATAGTGCTGAACTGCAAGACGCGAGGGCCATGTACGACACATGACTCGTACAAGTTTAATCCTAATATAATAAATTTAAAAATGACTTTGTTTCTCTGTAATGTTTTGACGGTTAATTTATTGAACTGATTTTGATGAAATTTGAAACTTGAGCCCCAAAAAAGGACATAAGATACTTTTTGTCCGGCTTCAACTTTTAATTTGCGTCCACTACAACAAACATCCACGCAAACGAAACCACTGACAGAAGCTAGTTACAACAACAACAACAACAACGACAACAACTGTGTTTGAGATTCAGTCATCGTGGTAAAAGGATTAGTCAGCTAGACCACAAAATAGATAGGTACAGAAGTCAATCTCATGTATGTACTTCACTTTTCATACCTTCGCTCGGCGATCGCGCTAGGGTCAGCGCATGGCTCCGAACTGTCCGAGTGCGACCGGGTGCGGTGATAAATGCCTACCTAATCTGAATTGTAAAAATATTACATGGCCACAAAATCATCTTCTCTTTCTCGGCGCGGGGCCTGTTTTGTGTTACATTAAAAAAAACCATCAAAATACAAGCAAATAATCTATTTACCTCTTTGAAACAACTGATAGCCTAAAAAACTTCAATTCACTGTTTAATGTTGAATTTAAACAACCTTCCACTGAATAGTTAGAATATGGTTTTTTTTGATGGTCCATTTTTCAAAAAAGTTCACAGACATGCATGCAGTCTCAAACGGATAGCACAAGAGCGCGCTTTGAACTATTGACTTCTGTACTTATCTATTTTGTGGCTAGATTCTGCATTACCACCTGCACTTTTCAAGATTCATACGAGGCCAATAACAGAGACGTATATAATAAATAGGTTGCCAAATACTGGTCAGAAAAAAATTAATTTGATTATTTGACACAAAAAGAAGAAAATACAACTTTCATAGAGTGACTCAATTTGTCAGATATCGATTGCATTTTTCTAAAACACAAAAATCTTAGTGACTCATTTTAAGCCTGGCATTACTAGGCTGTTCTTAAAGTTTCATACTAAAAATAAGCAAATAATAATTACGAATATTTTTAAAAATAATGAATGGTTTACAAAAATAAACAAATGACTGTCTAGTAGTAAATAGTTTTGCTAAATGCGTGTGGCGCCAACATTACACCCACTAAGAAACATTATAGTAGTTCTTTATTTATTTTTTTTGCAATTTAAATTTTAATGTAGCAGTGACAGGAAATGCGTTGGATGTATACTCTTTGAAAATGCTTTCCTATCTACCGATCACAGGGAATAGAATTGTCGTTGACAGCGTCTAGCTAGATACGGCATAATTTAAACTAAAAAGTGCGAAAGTAACTCAGTCTGTCTGTTTGTAACCTCGTCACATCTTAACCGCTGAACGAATTTGGATGAAACTTGGCACACAGATTGGTCATTGAAGTAGGATATTGCAGAAGCTAATATCCTGTAGTGTATCTAGGGCCCATTGCTAGGGCACAGCTCTTCTTTCCATGAGAGGAAGGGGCCACAATCAGCCTCGCCGGCCCTGTGGTGACTAGTAGTCACAGTCTTTGAAGATTTGTTCTAGGATATTACGGTTATCTCACGATATTTTCCTTCACCGTTAGTCCAATGAGAGGCAGTGTTAATACAATTTTTTACGCAAAAGTTCTTTAAGCGAACAATTTCAAAGCAAAGCATATAAAAAAAGCTGAGCAAAAAATAACAAGCAAAACAACAAACAAAGCAGCAAGCAAAGTATATGATAATAACTTCGGTGACAGAACGCCATTCCAGAGTCAGTTCTGTTCATTCATTCAATTTTCCTTCGTTTGTGTCGTAGTGTGCGTAAACAATGTCATGCTTAGAGTGGGTTGCACCAAGAGCTACGTTACAGTTTCCATCATAGTTAATTTTAACAGTAACATTAATAATTACCTGTTGCACCATCATATACAACCTCAAAGTTTAGTCAAAAAATACCATTGTTTGCCACCCGTCCGGATTTGCTCCGACTTTCGGTAACTCGAATCGCTTGTTTAGGGGAAGTTGAGATAGACCGAAATGTATCGCACCAAATCAATTCGGGATGGATGAAATGGCTACATGTCACTGAACAAGTAGCTACCCACGGTCGGTATTAACCAACAGTGGCTCGTGGGTAAAGTGTAAAATTTGTAAGACCGTGATAAGTCCTACAACACTATATGGATCAGAATATCAAGCTGTGAAAAAGACAAATAAAACCAAATTATATGTAGCGGGGATGAAAAAAGAAATAAGCGTCAGTCACAGAAAGTTGTAAGGGAATCGTTCGTCTTTGTATGATCGTGGGAAGAGGAGGGATAAAGCGCATGTTCAAGAGGTCAAAGAAAAGATGGATGAATTGTGTGAGGAGCGATATGAAAGAAGAGTTACTGATAACGTGGCGGCTGACAGAATAGAATAGAAAAGAAAAACATATTGAGCCGACCCCAAATAAAAAGGGATAGGGGCAGGAAGATGATAATGATTTATTTATTTATTTATTTATTTATTACATTATAACACCTTTACAGACTAGTCCAAGGCGATGTTATAACTAGCACTTAATATAATAATATGTACATAGTTATGGTATTCTTAAATTAATTAGGATGTAATGTCCTGACCTTTCTCAATAATTTTCTGAGATGCTTTTAAAAATTTCGGCAGGTTTTAGCCAAATATATCCTCCGATAGTGCTATATTATTAATAATACGTATGGCTCGTGACAAAGGGGCAAACTTTAGGAGGTTAGTCCTAGCAGACGATGATGATGACTGTCATCTATTTTAACTATATCTAGTTTTCGCAGGAGGCGCTCCACGGTGGACGCCATCATGCGCGTGCGAGCTCTCACGACGGGGGATGCGGTGGCCCAGGGCAGGTGTGTCGTGGCGGTGTCTCTGGACATCGCCAACGCCTTCAACTCCCTGCCTTGGAGTAGCATTAGGAGGGCACTCCGGTATCACCGGACGCCCGACTACCTCTGTCGTGTGGTCGAGGCGTACCTGTCGGACAGGTACATCATCTACCCTGGTCACCAGGGAGAGTGGGAACGTCGAGAGATGTCGTGCGGTGTTCCGCAGGGATCGGTACTAGGGCCGCCCTTGTGGAACATTGGATACGACTACGTGCTGCGCGGCGACCTCCCTGACGGGGTCAGTGTAGTTTGCTACGCAGACGACACGCTGGTCCTGGCGCGGGGAGAGTCGTACCAGGCGGCGGTCGAACTAGCGACACGCGGGGTTGCGACAGTCGTGGGCAGGATCCAGGAGTTGGGACTCGAGGTGGCATTGCACAAGTCCGAGGCCATGTGCTTTCACGGCCCTCGGAACGCGCCACCACGAGGTTCCCAACTAACGGTAGGAGGAGTCCACATCGGCGTCGGGTCGACGATGAAGTACCTGGGACTCGTTCTCGACAGCCGATGGGATTTCGAGGAGCATTTCCGACGTCTGGCCCCCAAACTAAATCGGACTGGGGCTGCCCTCGGGCGGCTCCTGCCCAACCTGGGGGGTCCAGACGCCTCCTGCCGGAGGCTTTACGCGGGGATCGTTCGGTCCATGGCCCTTTATGGCGCACCGGTATGGGCGCCGACGCTGCGGAAGCAGCCGGCGGCCCGGCTGAACGCATGCCAGAGGGTCATGGCCATACGGATGGTGCGAGGATACCGGACGATTTCCCGCGAAGCGGCGAGCCTCCTTGCTGGCCAGCCACCATGGGATCTGGAGGCAACAGTCCTTGCACACATGCACGATCTGCGCATGGAGATGCAACGCCGGGGCGAAACTCCGCTGCCGCGACAAGTCGCAGCATGGCGGACAGAGCTCCGGCGGGTTCTCATGGTGAAATGGCGACAGCGACTGTCGCAACCCAGTGCTGGGCACGCCACAATTATGGCGGTAAGTCCCCTCTTTGAGGCGTGGTTGGAAAGACCTCACAGCGTCCTCACCTTTCGCATGACGCAGGTTCTCACCGAACACGGTAAGTTCGGGAAGTTCCTGCACCGGATTCGTGCGGAAGTGACGCCCGGGTGTCGCCACTGTGTGGACCGCCCGGAGGACACGGTGGAGCACACGGTGGAGGTGTGCCCCGCTTGGGCAGAGCAACGCCGTGTCCTCGTGGGGGCGATCGGCGGCGGCGATCTCTCGCGCCGGGCTTTGGTACAGGCCATGGTCCGGAGCGAGGAGGAGTGGCAGGCGGTCGCCTCCTTCTGCGAAGCAGTAATGCTAGCAAAGGAGGCGGCCGATCGCGTGAGGCAACGGTCCTCACGCCCCAACCGCCGTCGGGATTCCGATCCCGATTTCCGGCCACCTTAGGCGCGGGCTTGCGGACGGCGAGCAATGGGTAGCCCGCCGTCCGACCGTCCGGTAACCGTCCGGACCGAGCCCAAGTCGTCGACGGCGCGTATTGTTCCACGCGCGCCTCAGGGAGATGTCAGCAAATCGTAGGGGCCCAGCAGGGTCGAAGCCTACTGGGGCCATGGGTAGTGTGAAAACGAAACCCGGGGCCCTGGGACGAAGGCAACGAAGGAACAGGAGTGGGTTTTTAGTCAGTAAAAGTCTGACACTATCTCCTGCTCCACCCAAGAGCGGGATTTGTCATTTAGATGATTTTCCCACCTAAAAAAAAAAAAAAAAAGCCTATAACCGCCTGATTGTTTGTGACTTTAATTTAACCTTTGTTAAATTAGGGTAGCACCAATTTATAGTAATCAAGTATTTCGCTTAATCAGAGATTTGGCGGCTGAAGAGGCATCCGTTATCGTTAAAGTTAGTGCAACTGACTCTTAGTTTGTATGGAAAGTGTGGACAATACCGCCTCTAACAGCGGCTACCACAGCTTTTCTATGCTCTGTGGGTGGTAATGATATAATCCGCTTTGAAAATAGCTATGAAGGAAATGCCTGTCAATCTATCTCGGTGTTGGCTACTTACAGGTTGAGTAATGTTCCTTTTATTATTATTATTTATTATTTATGTCAGATCCATCCATATTATGTTAGTAGAACTTAAAACTATGTTAGTAACATTGCTCATTAACAGAAATAGAATAAAATAAAATCAACTCATAAACCTATACATAACTGTGCCCGCTTGCCTCTGCACCAGACGTGCAGTTGTGCAAACGAGTCCTGTGCCCCAGGAAAGGGCAGTCTGGCTTATCAGCTATCACCCTCAAAAACAATCAATCCTTTTGGAAACGATGTTTTTCCAGTCAAGCAATGTTGCTTTTGAACCTACTTCTTCTTTTTTCCGTGTCGATGTACTCAAACTAGATGTTTTCTGAGCAGTATTTGACAACCTGTACAGCTCTGTTATTGATCTTGTATAAATCCTGAAAAGTGCAGGAGGTTGTGCAGGATGGCCAGATTTTAGGTTTTTTTTTTAAGGTGAAAAATCATCCAATTATATCTCCCGCCCTTGGGTGGGGCGGGAGGGCGTGTCAGACTTTTACTGACTAAAACCCGCTCCTGTTCCTTCTTTGCCCTCGTTCTAGAGCCCCGGGGTTCTCTTGGGCCTCTACGATTGCTGACATCTCCTTGAGGCGCGCGTGGAACACTACGCGCCGTCGACGACTTGGGCTCGGTCCGGACGGTTACTGGACGGTCGCAAGCCCGCGCTTACAGTAGCCAGAAATCGGGATCGGAATCCCGGTGGCTGGGGCGCGAGGGCCATTGCCTCGCGCGTGCCACTCCTCCTCGCTCAGGACCATAGCCTGTACTAAGGCCCGGCGCGAGAAGCATTGTAGGTGGTGCATGTTCTGTGCAGCGGCTCCACTCTGGCACTAATGCGTCGAGAAAGCCCCATTTGGCCAAATTGTTTCTACAGCGGCCAACCTGGTTCCGCAGCGAGTTAAGAGATTTCCAGATAGGCCACTGTACTTTGCGTCCTTACGTTAAAATCCACTGAAATTGTTTTTCTCTGACCTCGACAAAATATTGCTTGTGCTGATAGAAGATAAAACTGTTAAAAATACTAAAATCCTATGATATGCAGGCGTTTGATACTGCCAATGGTCTAGCTGGCTCCATTGTAGCCTGTGTTGTCCATATGATTCGTCGCTTTCCACCAGGTGAGATAGAGCGCAAGAGTTGGATCATCATGAAAAATAAACAGAGTAAACAGACAATTACCATTATTAATAAAAACGATATCAAGAGTCCTTTTTATTTTCTGTCTGGTACTTCATAAGATAAAAATACAACTAAATCATTCCCATAATTTATTTTCAAAACATTAAAAGATACACACGTTTCGCTAATTTTTAATTCACTAACACACCCATCACTATAATTAATAGACACTAACAAAATATATATTTATACAATTTTATATATATTTTTACATACCTCATGCGCAATAGGCGCCCACGAGAGGTTATATTTCAAATTAAATGATCCAGAAATATGCCCACGTAATGCATTACGAAATTATACTAAACGTGAGAGTTTTTCAAAGAAAATGAGAACTGGGAGACTTTGAATTTATTAAAAGAAACTACATGCTTTATAGTACATCAGTACGATAATAAACTGACATTAATGATTATACTACGGGTTTATAGGAATAGGTACCTATAGTTGCTGAAACACAGAAAAAAATATGTTATACATAATTATATGTTTCATAAATTGAGTTGTTACTATACATTTTGAACTTTGCGACAGACGTTGTCGCTAATATGTCTAGTAGTCTGGCGTTTTGCTGATCTGGACCATTTGAAGTAGTAGTCCAGAAACACATAATATTTACATAAAATAATCGCCTTTATAATGTTACCACTGCTGGGACTTAGGCCTTCTCTCAAGGAGAGAAAAAGAGAGAAAGTAATTGACTACTTAACCTTTTGACGTGCGTAATTAGAGACACAATAGTAAGACAATGGCTTCCGGGCGCCGGCTACCGCCTGAGCGTTAATGAATTAAATGACACTTTGACATCTTAATTCAATTATTATTTATATGATTTTATTTGAATGACATCTCTAATTTAAATTATATTAACTATCACAATTTAATGTAACTTTTTTATATTTTGTACACCCATGTGGTGAAACGTGCCGAGACTAACCTAAAACATTACATGGTATTAGGTTTTGAACATACCTATCATGTTCAAAAAATAAATGATTATGATTATGAGGGAATGGGCCGTAATCCACTCCGCGAGCCCAGTGCAAGTTTGTGAATGTCACATGTCTTCAATTGTTTTCTTTCACAGTTTAGAGAGCAGTGGTGATGAAATAAATTAAACAAAATAATATGCCTGAATGAGTTTAAACTAATGATATATTACTCGTAAGGCGTGGTGGTGTGTTTTGGAATTAAGGGTCCTTATATTTGTACTTATATTGTGTGTACCCATTTGCCAAACAAATACTTGTATTTCGTTATTGACACTGCGTGACTAGAGGGCTGGCACGTTCTTTGCCCAAAGAATTAGTTTAGCCATTCAACTTGTCAATGCTGCCAGTCTTTTGGTACATTTCCGAATGACAATGATGTGGAAGAGTACCTACGTCGAAGCCTGAGTGAATTTTGCTGTTGTATATAATTTACTATGTTATGTTAGTGTAAATAGTTAATGTTTCTGTTTTTTTTTTTACTTTTTAATATATCTATTGTTGTTTTCTGTAAAAATATCACTTTGTCTGTTCAGATCTCAAAAAAACAGAACTCACTCATTTTTTCCACGTGCAAGTTGAGTAAATGCTAAACTTTTCCACAAAAAAAGTAAGTATAGACGCCATAAATAACGCTAAATGATATTTATTTTGCGGATAGTTTTTTTTTTAAAAACACTTTACACGTCACGTCTGGCTGACTACCCTTAGAACTCAGGGGTTAAAATTTCTTTTAAAGTCCATACTGCAGACATGTAGAGCCTACTGGGACCAAGGGTTTGCTTTTGAAAGGAAAACTCGGCCCTGGTATGAAAGGTAACTGAAGAACAAGAGTGGGTTTTTAGTCAGTAAAAGTCTGACACACCCTTGCGCACGCCCAAGAGCGGGAGATGTCATTAGATGACTTCCCACATAAAAAAAACATGTAATGGTCAGATCATTTATGAACCATGCAGTTTGGTGTCTGAGATGTTCTTTTGAGGAAATAATCACAAAGATTTGAGTGGACCTTGTCCAATCAGTGCAAGCTGAACTCATATTAATACCACCCAAATTACCTACTGCCTATTCCTGTTGATACAAACAGGAATACATTTTAAAATGTATTAATAAAAATACATTGGAAAAATCACTTTAGGTGGTTTAGTTAGGTCATTCACATTTCAATTTCAATGGTTGAAGTTACAAATTGCAATTTTATTATCGTCATAATTCGAATGCTCGGCAGTCAAATTGTTAAGTGGTTGTATTCTCGTCCTAAACCAATTTGAATGAGTCGTAAAACCGATATTCAGTCGTACGTTTTCTCATTCAGTTCTGATTTGCATAAAAAACAATGCCTTATTGAGAATTGTTTGCATAAAATATTATGATTGAGTTAGTTTTCTTTCAGTGATAAATTATGATATTGTTACTTTTTTGAATTCATTTAAATAGGCAAGTATATCGTTTATTTTATTGATTAGATTTTGTACAAAATCTTGTACATAGTTATATGAAAACCATAAAGAACAAAATAAGGTAATGGTTTAGTTTTTTAAATAACGAATTTCGTGTATTATAATTGTTGATTTTTATTTCTTGGTATTATCTGTCTAATAATTAAAAGTTTTTAAATTATTAGCATATGCCAGCGAATTCACCTGCATGAAAGCGAAAAATTTTGCAAAAGGAACATATTCCCGGCAGAAAAAATATCCTTGATCTCCAGGTATATCCGTGTGCACAATTTGATTCAAAGTAAAAATCTGATACGCTCTCCCGCTCCACCTTAGAGCAGGAGAAGTCTTTAGATGATTTCCCACCTCAAAACAAAAAAATCAAACATACACACACTCATACATACATACAAACTTTCGCCTTTATACATATTAGTATGAATTAACTATACAGATACTTTTGTTCTCATTAGCCATAATTACTCGTATCATAAGAACTCATTACGTAATCGTACTTTTACAAAAAAAAATTAAAAAAAATCTGTAGCCCGTTTTCCGATTTCATCATCATCATCATTTCAGCCGAAAGACGTCCACTGCTGGACATAGGCCTCCCCCAAGCGTCGCCACAACGAACGATCCTGTGCGTCTCGCATCCATCGGGCTCCCGGAACCGTTACCAAGTCATCGGTCCACCTTGTAGGAGGCCTTCCAACGCTACGTCTTCCGGTACGTGGTCGCCATTCCAGAACCTTTCGGCCCCAACGGCCATCTGTTCTGCGAGCAATGTGCCCTGCCCATTGCCACTTTACAATACTCAATACTCATTCTTTATTGTCTGTCTGTCCGAGGTAGACGTAATCGTCCACCACTTAATTTTGATTCTTAAGGTCTTTCAGAAGCTGTTTGATTCCGTCATACTCGAGGGAAACCACTCCACAGACATGGAGCGGAGATGTGGTGGTACTCTTCTTTAAGAAGGGCGAAATGGTCCTGCTCAAGAATTATAGGCCCATCTCACTTCTGAGCCATGTCTACAAGCTGTTTTCTAGAGTCATCACGAACCGTCTCGCGCGCAGGTTCGACGACTTCCAGCCTCCCAAACAAGCCGGATTCCGAAAAGGCTTCAGCACCGTAGACCACATACATACGCTGCGGCAGGTTATACAGAAGACCGAGGAGTATAATCTGCGTTTTTAGACTACGAGAAAGCCTTTGATTTGATCGAGACTTGGGCTGTGCTGCAGTCTCTCCAACGGTGCCAGATTGACTATCGGTACATCGAGTTGCTGAAGCGTTTGTACGAAAACGCCACTATGTCAGTCCGACTTCAGGACCAGACGTCGATACCTATCCTCCTGCAGCGGCGTGTGAGGCAGGGAGACGTCATTTCTCTGAAACTGTTCACGGCCGCAATGGAGAATAAGTTCAAGGTTCTGGACTGGACTGGACTAGGCATTAATGTCAATGGCGAGTACATCACTCACCTTCGGTTTACCGACGACATAGTAGGCTACGAAGACTATGGAAGAGCTCAGCACAATTTTAAATGACCTCAGTAGAGCTTCCGAAAGAGTGGGTCTTAAAATGAACATGGACAAAACTAAAGTCATGATAAACAACAATGTAGCACCCACTCCTATCATAATCGGAGACTCTATACTCGAAATCGTGGACGTTACCTTTACGACGATTACCTTTTATTTAAAATTAAAGGTTTCCGATTTATTCACTGCAATTCAACGAAATCTACGAGTATCAAATATTAAAATTGGACACTCTGACATACAATTATGCGATTTTATTGCTCGCAATCGACCTTTTCGATAAACATGAGTGTTTTTAACCTGAATTCATTCATAATTAGTCTACTTTCAGTATTTAAAGATTACGTGTACATTGTACGAATTTGCTGAAATATGACGTTAGTGTATTTATTTAATCATTTACCATGACACTACTATTATAAAAGTGAAACTTTGGATGTATGTATGTGTGTTTGGTACTCCTTTACGATGAAACAGCTGAACGGACGAATTAGGATACTTTTTATCCTGGGTATATGTTTTTCAATTATCACGTGGCATAAGTCGTAATTTATTATCTATGAAAATAAGAAGACTAAAAATAAAGCAAAATTTTTATAAAAAAAAAATTGAATTACTAGAATAACTGAATTTAGGGTGTTATCACAAGTTTTATTTGACTTTCTGAATTTAGCCAGAGTGCTAGCGACAATTCACAATTTTGCGTTGACCTGTGTCATGCCCGAACATGTACGTCGTTGTATCGATCCGGAGTTAAGTTTGTAAACTAAAAACTCTGAAAATAAAGTCCATTTTCCAATTTTTGTCAGAGACTTTCTGAATTTCGTCAGAACGTTTCGACTATTGTCAGTTTCGTTCTAACTTTTATCATTCCCAGATATGGAGGTTATTGCATAGATTCGTAGTTCAGTTTGTAAATAAAACTCTATCATTAAAATAAAGGGTTTGTGTGTAATTAATTGGTTTTAGTGATTATGAACTAACCGCGCTCCGTAAGTGCCGCACTATTATTCACGGGTAACCACAGGTCTATAATTACTTGAAAACTATAATTAGTCGGTACTTACACTAATGAATAACATCCTATAATTAATACTATAAGTGTTAGGACAATTCCATTGTTTTTGTTAAGGCAAAGCCTTTGTCTCAAAAGTTTGTGATCAAAGATTTTAGGGACACCATATCGCGAGAACTGCGATGCGAATTGCTGCGATACGATTTCGTTCGGCAAAGCATCTGTTCAGGTGACCATACAATGTACGAAGCCTTATTAGAACTACGCTGTGTTAGAGATAACTTGCTAGAGCGGTTGATGTTACTAGGAAAAATTATAAATTGTATCAATATGATAAACCCAGAATTTTATTGACTAAAAACCCACTCAACACGAGTGGGTTTTTTGTCAGTTAAATTCTGCCTTCGTTGCCTTTCATACCAAGGCCGAGTCTTCCTTTCGGAGGCAGACCCTTGGCCCCAGTAGGCTTCGACCTTGCTGGGCCCCTTTTTTATTGGGTGGGAAAATCATCTTATGACAAATCCCGCTCTTGGGCGGAGCGAGAGATAGTGTCAGACTTTTACTGACTAAAAACCCACTCCTGTTGCTTCTTTGCCTTCGTCCCAGGGCCCCGGGTTTCACTTTCACACTACCCGTGGCCCCAGTAGGCTTCGACCCTGCTGGGCCCCTACGATTTGCTGACATCTCCCTAAGGCACGCGTGGAACAGTACGCGCCGTCGCGTCGACGACTTGGGCTCGGTCCGGACCGTTACTGGACAGTCGGACGGCGAGCTACCCATTGCTCGTCGTCCGCAAGCTCGCGCCTACGGTGGCCGGAAAATGGGATCGAGATCTCGGCGGCTGGGGCATGAAGGCCGCTCCCTCGCGCGGGCTTACTTAGCCTGGCTTTGTCTTTGATAAAATACACGGCTGCTCCCGAAGATTTCCAACCACTCATGAAAATTGTTCTTCCCGTCCGATTATAATTTAGGAGTCTTCAAGGCTAAAGTGAATAGGCACTTAATAAACTAGTGCGCTTCACCATCAACGATAGCATCACTACTTATCGTCAGGCACGATCGCAGTCAATATATATATATAAACGCTCAGTCCTGGTCAATGTTCCTATAACAAATAAACAAATTTAATGGTAATGAGATCTAATTTAATTTAAAAAAAAACATATAAAATATACAAGGAAAATGAAAAGTTGGCCCGGAAATTAGATATCAAAAGTCTGATCTCAATCAAAAGTATATAATTTCAGGGCCAACTTTTCATTCTTCTGTTTTATTTCTATTAACTTAAAATGACTACATACAACTCAATCTTTGATATAGAAATACCAAGAAACGCTCTCGTATCTCTGGAAATCCATTCAAAGTACTCCAAAAGATTTCTGCTTACTTCACCAGGCAAATAACCCAAGCAATTACACTTTAATATTAAAATTAAAGCCGTGTTGGTTTCGCATATAAACAGGAATGGTCGGTGTAATTAATTTGTCCCGCGCATTACAAATGAGTTTGCTGTGTTGCATTCATTTTATTAATATTGGAAAGGTTTATTGTGTTTACAACACCTGGCTGAACAAATATTGGGGTAATGTTGTCAATGTGTTTTTTTTTTTTCAAGCAGTGATGCAATCATTGATGGTGAGGCGCACTAGTTTATTAAGAGCCTATTCACTCTAGCCTTGAAGACACCTAAATTATAGTTGGACGGGAAGACCGCAGCAGGCAAATTGTTCCAGTCCTTGTTCCAGTTCCAGTTTGTAGACAATATATATGAAACAATCCATATATACCTACAATAGTAAGTAATATGTTTATATTTACCTGACCTGACCAAAATCTTTATAGTAATCAGAGTGCCTAGAACAAGTTTGTTTAACGTTAATGCAATCGACACGTTTATGAAGTTCGGTGCTCTGATTGGCCCATTCCAAGTTCTTAACCAATCAGAGAGCTAAACGTGGTAAACGTTTCAATAGTATTAACGTAAAATCTACTCGCACTCAGCGTATAGATCAGTTGTTATAGTTTGAACAATTGATCCGACTTTTTGAAATTTACCATAATTGGACGTTTCTTGGTTAGCCACGAAGAAGATTGTTTGCGATCCGGCTATTAATAAATCATTATCATCATTTACAACCCAACTTTATTAACTCTCTCGCTCACCACCATACCAAACAACCAACACTTCTGCTTCTAGTTCTTGGACGTCAGCCTGATCAAAATTACACTTTGAATGATAAGTCCCTTCACTTTAGCTTCTTTGTGTGATTGTATCAGGAATGAAGATATCCGCTAGAAAACCAAGTAGCAGTGGGCATGGCACATTACTCGCAGAACAGATAGTCGATGGTTCCAATAGGTTCTAGAGTGGCAACCGCGTATCCAAAGACGCAGCGTTGGAAGGCCTCCCACAAGTTGAAACAATGGATGCAAAACGCACAGGACAATTGGGGGAAGCCTTTGTCCAATAGTAGACGTTTTGTTCGGCTGAAATGACGAATGATGATGATGAATGATAACTACTAACATTGAAGTCTCACGAATGGAATACTTCAATGTATATATCCAGTGTACCGAACCTGGACAGTGGATGATCCTGTTACATCCTTGCTGATTAGCTAACAATTTCAAAAATTATCCTCATGTAGTTTTTGTGAATTGCGTCCTTACAAAAATCAATAAAACTGCTGATGCTGCGTAACTTGTTAGTTTATTGTTTTCACTTTTTAACTACTTTTTATTTTAAAACTTTCTAATTACTCCAACCTTCTGTTACTTACGTACAAAAGTCGCTATCTATGCTCTGTTTCTTTCATATCCTTCTTTTTCTCACTCTCTCACTCTTACGCTTCATTTCACACATCGTAACGTTCCTTTTATCCATCCTACACTCATTATTTTCACCGATACAAGGGAAGACTAAGCAACAAATAATACGTTACACATCATGATGCAAGTCACGTTCTGCAACATGACCCACAACAACGAACATCTTTATTTGTTTAGGAACGTTGTTGTGTTTCTGTTTGTTGGATATTACATTACAGGGATGATAGACAATGACGAACAAAAATGTATATATAATCTTTGCATTATGAATTTTTTTAAGTTATTAAGAGCATTCATCCGTTAAAACTACGCAGAAGCCAAAATCAATGATTTCCGACGGACAATATAACAATAATGTGTTTAATTTCTAGATAAGATATTGACGTCATATTATTGGGAATTTCATAATCTAGTGTATGTTCCAAAAACATTTGCAAATATCGTATAGTTTTCCCATTAGAACAGTTCTTATCCAAGCCGTTTTTAAAACTAGCGGTCGACGGTCCACGCAGATGCGAGATAGTAGTTAAACCGTGTATGGTAAACTTACAACATTTTACTTAAAAAGTTCATGGCCCAAAAAAAACACGATTGCTGTAAGTTTTCATTCAAGAAAAGTAATCTCAAAGCATTTACGATCTATGACATGGTACAATAATTTTTTTAATAACTTATTTGTTTACACTACAATTAATTATTTAATATCACTATATAATAGACGCGAAATCGCGTCAGAGCGCTTTGTACCGGCCGAGGTCTTTCAGATTTTTAGTCTTTCTATTCTACAGTGATACTAAATAATTAATTGTATTGTAGTGCACATTATTGTTATATTTTCCGTCGGAAATCATTGAATTTGGCTTCTGCGTGGTTTTAACGGATGAATGCTCTAAGAAACGTTTTCAATTCTTAGAGCGGTGGTGAGTCGTAACGGCTCCAAATTACGAGTTGTACGTCGCAGGTTTAAACCCACCAACGTGCATTACTTTATGTATGTAATTTAATTCATCACCACTGCCCTCTAGCCAAGTTACAACCGTTTCGTTTCGATTCTCTTTTCGTTGAACGCCTTGAGTCGGCCACGCCTCCTATTCCTTTGTTCTGACCACGTGACTGAGCGTTGAGATGATATCATAATAAAGGAATCGGAGGCGTGGCCTACTCGAGACGATCGACGAAAGAGAATCAAAACGAAAGTGTTGTAACTTGGCTAGGGGAGCTGTTCTCAAAACGATGAAGGAATCATCGTGAGAAAACCGGCATGTCCTTGAACCAAAAATTCAAAAACATGTGACATCTATCAATCTGTACTAGGCCTGCATGGGGGATTACAGCTCATTCCCTCTCCTAGAGAGGAAACTTGAGTCCCAGCAGTGGGAACTTTATAAGGCTGACAATGCTATGCTATGCAATTCCTTGAAGGCCACATAAGTACAATTTGTCATCAGGTGTGTCCTGGATTTCTTTCCAACCTGAGCTTTACATGGTCAATAGGTAGGTACTAGATACTATTAATTTTCTCTAGTATCAATTTCGAAAAAAGGTTAAAAAAAATAGTACGTAGAAGAGTACGTAATACTAAACGATGAAAAACTAGAATTTGTCGACAAAACTGTTTTCCTGGGGATAACGCTTGACTCAAGGCTACAATGGGGTCCTCATTTAACATCTCTTGCAGGACGGCTTAGCTCAGCTGCATATGCTGTTAGAAAAATCCGCCAATTTACGGATGTTGATACCGCTAGACTAGTCTATTTTAGTTATTTTCATAGTGTCATGTCATACGGTATCTTACTATGGGGACGGGCTGCAGACATCGACTCAATTTTTATTCTACAGAAAAGAGCTATCAGAGCTATTTACAATCTCCGCCGGTGCGATTCTCTAAGGGAACTGTTTAAGGATATTAACATCATGACTGTGCCTTGTCAATATATCTATGAAAACATCATGTACGTTAGAAAAAATCTTCATCTTTTTAGCAAAAGAGGCGACAGACATAATTATGTTACAAGAAATAGGGACCAATTAGTTCAACCAGGTTTCAGACTGGTTAAAGTGGCCTCTTCTTTCATGGGGTACTGTTTGAAATGTTATAATAAAATACCTCCCCAAATATTAGAACTCAATGAAACGAAATTTAAATCTTGTATTAAACGCACACTATGCAGGCAGGCATATTATAAGTTGGAGGATTATATTCAAGATAAAAATGCTTGGCTCAATGCTGGTCCAGCTCCACTACCACCGGGGGTACAAATTGATTAGTTTTGAAACTATTATTATTATTACTATTCTTTAATGTTTTTTTTTTTTTTTGAATTTGTTAAATTTGTAATGCATTATTGTATTTAGTATTGTATAATGTAGAAGCATTTTTTTCAAACTTTGTAAATGTGAGTACCATGGAGCTATTTTATGGTTTTTAGGTTACTATTGGATTTGTTTGACATAAATAAGCATGGCAGTTGAGAGTTTGTCAAGCTCACTCAAATGTCTCACTGATGGTAGCGCGTGTGTTGGATCATTCGGTTCCCTTCAAAATGGTTGAGCTGAGTGGTGCTAATATTCGCGTCGGGTCCGTGAACGGGCGCTGTCAGTTGAGACTGGTCATCTCTTAGCTGTCAGTTGCTATTTTAATATCTATATTTAGTTTTTATTTTTACATTACTGACATTGTTCTCACATGATAGCGACAAGAAACATGTAACAGAGATATTTGTAATTGCAAAACATGATTGAAAAGAGTGTCCATGGAGTTTCTTGCACATTTTTCTCCATAGAGATCTACGCTTTGGAATGTGCAATTAGCATCATTTTTTCTGACTGACTGACTTCTTGACATTTCAAAAGTGCCTGTAAATGGTTTATTTGAAATAAATGCTTTTGAATTTGAATTTGAATTTGAGTCTACCTATAAAATTTACGTCCGGCTCGCTGTCCGATCGTCCGGTAACCGTCAAGACCGGACCCAAGTCGTCGGCGGCGCGTACTGTTCCACGCGCGCCTCAAGGAGATGTCAGCGACCGTAGGAGCCCAGCAGGGTCGAAGCCTACTGGGGCCAAGGGTGATGCGAAAGAGATCCCCGGGGCCCTGGAAAAATGGCAAAGAAGGAACACGAGTGGGTTTTTAGTCAGTAAAAGTCTGACACTATCTCCCGCTCCACCCAAGCGGGGCATGTCATTAGATAATTTTCCCACCCGAAAAAGAAAAAACCTATAAAATTTATAAGTAAACTATTTACAGATACAGCAAGTAAGTTTCTATATAATGGCAACGTACGCTGCAGCTGTAAACAGCAACGCGATCAGTCCATTTCACTCCAAAGTAATAAACATTACTACGAATATTAATCACACTAAATCTGCAATTTATAACAATGGTCTGTGATATCATGCAACATTAGATTTTGAATTAACCGGATCCACAACCAAAGATTTAATCACAATTTAATCCGACATATTATGAAACACTCACACATTACTTCACAAAACATGAACACAATACACAAATGGTTAATCTTATAATTATTATAGTTTAGTTTATTCTTATTTCTGTAAAAATAATCTTTGTTTTTAGAGTTCCGTACCTCAAAAGGTAAAAACGGAACCCTTATAGGATCACTTTGTTGTCCGTCTGTCTATCTGTCAAGACCCTTTATCTCGGGAACGAGTGGAGGTATAGAGTTGAAATTAAAACCGTATACTTAAGTCTGCGGTCCCTTAAAGCTGTGAAAAAAATAAAACTTCTGAGTTAGCGAAAACAAAAAGATAGCGCCGTTTATGTCGCAAAAAACGTATATTTCGACACTCTCAAGGGAATCAAAATTCATGAAATTTGGCGTGAAACAAGGTCATATAGCACAAGTATAGGAAAAAGTCTGAAAACTGTAAATTTGTAGTTATGTTCGTATAAAAAAGTTATTTTTTTGCGATTCGGAAAAATCTTCGTAACTCAATTCTGGAATTGAACTGTTTTCATAGGTAAGTTTGTATGGAATCCTCAGTGCGCGAAACCGGCGCGCACTTGCCCGGTTTTTTTTTGTAAAATGTCCATGAACACATGATGAAAGTCCGATTTTTGATTTATCTAGATGTCAACTAACACTCATAATACAAGTTCAGATTTATTTTAGGTGTCAGAGATTTCTGTGTTAATTTACAAATTTCCACATTTATGAACTGTTAATCCACTTAATGACTATTATGTTTAAATCTACTGTTATATTATATATAGATATTATTGTTGTTGTTGTTGTAGATATTATTGTTATGTAGGTAGTTATTCACCACATTGCAAGCGATTAATTAACGTTTGAGAAAAAACTAAGCAAATAATGACACATTACCCTTAATTTGACTGCTAAAATTGTTACTTGAATTATTGTAGAAACTTATTTGTGATACTCATTTAAAGTTATTGTCGCAAGTTCCTTTTCAAAATTAATAAAAATATTTTATTGGGACGAAACAAACCTAAGTATACCTAATTAGCAGTGATAGGAATAGGTAGTGCCTATTTGCCTAAACTTCGAAGAACAGAGACAAGAAACGGAGACTTCCTTAGGACTAATTTTTTTCCGATACATCTGTCCCGGAAGTTCGATACAACACTTAAATACATTTTAAAAAATGTGTTATTTGGAATAAGTAATTCGTCTATATTTACCTAAAGTTTGCGACTAGATATATCATAATAAATAACATACACAGTCGTTACAACCATAAAACTTTTACTTTATAATGGTCCCTTTACATTCTACCATTATACATGATTCATGTATAATGGTAGAATGTAAAGGGACCTCATTAATATTAAGATTTTTGATATTAAGACACTTTGTATACATACATTCTGGCAAATAAATTAATTATTTATTTATTTTAAATACTTTTTTTTAAATGATAAATTCTTTCTACTATAGAGAATGCTAAAATGATAAAAAAATACCGTTTTATTATTTTAAAGACAAAATGCCTTTTATTATACTTGAACTTTACAAATCTCATTAAACGTAGCGACACCTAGAGTGAGCTAGAAAGAAGATATTTACTTCGAAACGTGTACGGCTTCTTATACAAATATTGTGATTCATTGTGTATCAACAAGTCATTTACAAAAAGTTCTCCAACTAAAAAATTCAGAAAGTTTTATGGTTGTAACGACTGTTCTTCGAAGTTTAGGCAAATAGGCACTACCTATTCCTATCACTGCTAATTAGTAAAAAAAGAAATACAGAAAACCAGTTTGTGGACTAATATATATACAGATTATAAAAAAATATATAATACCTGATAGGCCTACGTAAAATTACTTGAAGTCAATGCCACAAGGTCCCCAGCATAGTAAAATTCTCGATTTCCAGTTGCAACTCACAAATATCTGACAGTTACAGCATATTTTAATGACGAATTTTGACGAGTTAAAAAATTATAACGTAACGATACTGATCTAGCTACAATAAAAACAACTACAGTACCAACTGTAAGTACTGTTATTATGACTCATTCGTATATAAAACACAATTACTCTCAGTCCACAACAGAAACAATATGCAATTAGTTATTCACAACAGCACATGTTTAGTGCGGGGCCCATGAGCGGATATATCCACGTAATGACCGCCGGTCCCATTGTACGTACAAAGGATGACTGACAGTGTAGTTGTTATAAATAAATTTAATTGCGGGATGTTCGGATCTTGTAAATTCTTGAACTCTAGTATAGGTTTTTATAACTCGTGGGCAGATAATTTCGTATTTTTAGTTTAACGAAATCGTGGTGGACAGTTTCTATGTTTCAAGGATGTACAGAATGGGCACACCATAATTATGGTGGTAAGTCCCCTCTTTGACCAGTAGCTGGAAACACAACATGGCGTCCTTACCTTCCGCATGACGCAGGTCCTCACCGGACATGGTTCGGGACAAGTTCGGGAGGTGTCTGCACCGGATTCCGTGTGGAAGAAACGCCCGGGTGTCACCTTTGTGTCGACCGCCGTGTCCTCGTAGGGGCGATCGGCGGAACGTCATTAGATAAAATAAAAAGATGTTCAGAATAGACACCTAAAGAGATGCGAAATTGACCCCGCTACTTGGGAGACACAGTCACAAGATCGACCTGTGTAGAGACGTCGTGTGCAGATAGATATATTCTTTATTGTACATCAAAAATAAAAATTATATTAGGAACTTTAAATAGCAGCAGCATGTACAGCTCTTTGAAAATAAAAGGAGGTTGGAATTAAATCAAAAACGCGAAGATCGGCGTGGTCACGGGGTTGTGCTGGTCCGATAAGCAGTTAGTCCATGTAAAATACTGATACTCGGGAGTAAACCGGGAGAACAGTGGTGGCCAAGTGGTAACGGCCCACGAATTGTAGATCGCAGATTCAAACCCAACCAGGTGCATTACTTTTTGTAATTAATTTCATCACCACTGCTATCAAAACGGTGAATGAAAACATCTTGAGGAAACCGGCATATCCTAGAACTAAAAATTCGAAGATATGTGACATTAACCAACCCGCATTGGGCCCGCGTGGTAGATTACGGCCCATTCCCTCTCCTAGAGAGGAGGCCTGAGTCCCAGCAGTGGGAACACTAAAAGGCTGATTATGCTTATGCTGAATCCGGGAAGTTTGGAAGATGATTCCAACCAAGCTCCTCCAAATTAAGTAAATAAAAAAAGGCTAAGCATGTTGCTACAGAAGCATTTTTTTCAAATAATTTAAATTTGGCATTAGCCAAGAAAATAGCATCTATGTGCATCCTTGTGTTACCATTTGGCATTATGTTAAGCTGAGGCCCTTTTGGCATTACTCAGTATATTTTTTGTTTAATTTTAAGGTGTTTCCGTTTTTGTAATGCCAATAAACGCAATTTTCTTTCTTTTCTTTCTAATTATGTTTATAAATACTATATTGAAGCTGAAGTAAACCAATTGTAAGAGGCTCTGCTGACACGGATCATCTAATAACTCCAAGGATACATTCTGGTTGGGTTCTTTTTGGCGGTAAATAGACACGCTTATTTTTTGATGGCGTTGAATCCCACTATATTGGTTTTGCCCCAATTGGATATTGCCTGAAGTGAGACATTCGTTCGTTTTACAATAGCTTATCTTTCAGGCTTGATTAATAATGTGTGACTTGAACATCAGTCCAAACTACGAAACGATAATATAGATGAGATAGCTGGTGCCCTGTAGGCCAGAGCTATACGAAACCAAGGCAAATGAAGGAGGCTGAGGGATGACTATGCATTTAGGGACACTTTTCAGCCAAAAGACGCTCATTGTTGGGTCATAGGCCTTCCTCAAGTGTCGCCATAATAAATGGTCCTGTGCGTCTCGTATCCATCGGATTCCCGCAACTCTCTTGACATTCCAAAAGTGCCTGTTAGTGGTTTATTGGAAATAAAATGCTTTGAATCTTTGAATCCTCACCGGGCCATCGGTCCATCTTGCAGGAGGCCTTTCAACGCTGCGTCTTCCGGTACGCGGTCGTCACTCCAGAACCTTTCGGTCCCAACGGCCATCTTGCAAGCAATGTGCCCTGCCCACTCCCACTTTAGTTTGGCGATTCTTCTGGCTATGTCGGTAACCTAGGTACTCCTGCGAATATCTTCATTCCTGATTCGACCACGTGAGAGAACTCCGAGCATAGCCCTTTCCATTGCCCTTTGGGTGACTTAAGGTCTTCTGATGAGGCCCATTGTGAGCGATGAAGATGCCAAAATGCAATAATATTTTTTATACAAAATTATATTGTAATTATTTTCATTGTATCAGTAAATAAAGGTTTTATTATTATATGGACAGTCCGTATCACACAGAAAACAAAAAAAACTATAACCACAAAGCCAGAAAACAACAGCTGCAGCTACAATTATTAAACAACAGAAATAATAATTGACATAAATGTAGTCACGAGTTTAGTGCAATTCGAACATTACCCATTTAACATATGTAGGTTTAATAGCTGTTTTAGCTTAGTTAATATAATAAAGAACGAACTACCGTGAAATAGTTAGTAATCCTTTGAATATCATCACGTGTTTAGTGCGGTGGACAGCGCAGCGCAGTGTATGTCACCACGCGATGACCGCCACTGCATTGTTGCGTGAGAATACACCAGTGGATTGCACATACTGCAGTTATGGGCAGCCAGTATTTGTAGCTATGCCTCTACAAATGCTGGTTAAATAGCATAAAAGCATATATAGGGTGACTGGCAATTAGTGTACGATACTTAAACACGTGTTAGCGCTCATGATAACAATCAATTTTTATTATGGGAGCAAAGCCGAAATCGCGAAAAAAATATCAGCTGTTCAGTACATTAGGCAAACATAAATGTACTGAACAGCTGATTTTTTTTCGCGATTTCAGGTTTGTTCCCATAGTAAAAGTTGTTGGTTATCGTGAGCACAATCACGTGTTTAAGTATCGTACACTAATTACCAGTCACCCTATATATAATGCATATATTTGAGCAGTGGTGACCGAGTGGTAACGGTCCCGACTTACGAATTATAGGTCGCGTGTACAAACCCAGCAATGCACATTACTTTGTGTAATTTATTTCATCACTATTGCTCTCAAAACGGCGAAGAAAAATATCGTGAGGCAACCGGCATGTGACATCCACCAATCCGCACTGGGCCCGAGTGGTGGGTTACGGCTCATTCCCTCTCCTTTAGAGGAGGCCTGAGTCCCAACAGTGGGAACATTATAATGCCGACTATGCTATGCTATATTTAAAAAAGCATAACAGTTGTTAAGGGTATTGAGACGCCAAAAAGTCTGAGTCTATCTAAAAAATCTGAGTCTATCCTAAAATACATGCAAAAAAAAAATTGTGCGATAAAAATCCCATACTCACCGGACTTATCCTCAAAGTCCGGGTGTCTAGTGAAAATCTCGGCTAGAAAATACCCTCCGATGAAATTTCACGGCCTGTGACAATTTTGACTGTGCCAGCTCAAATTTGTGCTCATTGAAAGTAGCATCGGATTCCGCGCTTTGTATAGAATACAAAATAGGTTCGTTAACAGAGTCTTGTTATTGACTCAAACATAAGTTCGATCACCGCTATGACCGTGTGTATCATGATAGTAATGTACGGATTATGACGTCCAAATATAGTTTGTATGGCACATAAATTATTATAATAAAAAGTAGTATAGCATCGTGTTTTGACTATTAATTGTATCATACAAGTAATTTTAAGTTAACCATTTGAATGGATATGTGTCAATAGGCGATGAATTAGGACAGAGATGTTTTTTAATGGCATAATTTACATTAATGAATTACTGTACATCTTTTAATGGTATAAATTATAAGTTTTTCATTTAAAATATTAAGGTCAAACACATTTAAATGAGATATTTTTTTGGATGATATTCTCCACGGTAATCCGCATAACAGTGAATAACTGGGCAGGGCATAACTTCTGCCTGAATCCGAAACATCCTCCTATACTAGCCATTTTCGGCGAGGACCTGCGTCAGGTGGAAAGTGAGGATGCCGTGGCGCTTCTCTAATTATTCTTCAAAAAAGGGACTTAACACCAGGAACGTTTAGTTGTTGTCTCAATACCACCAAGAGATCTTGCTGAAGTTCTGTCCACCATGCCACGATTTGCCATGACAGTAGAGTTTTGCCCCAGTGTTGCATCTCTATACTCAAGTCCTGCAAGTTACTGGGTCCCCCTTGGTAACATATTTCTATTCAAACCATGAACCGACAGAATAATATTATATCACAACACAGGAAACACAAGATGACTTCACATGACACGAATACAATTTGTATTCCGAATTTCTCATCCACATTTTAGATTAAAAACCCCCGTACCTTCTAAAGAGATTTGCAAATGACATAACACGCGCCGTAAAAAAACCTTCGAGTCAAGATTATCCCAAAGTATCATATATTATATAACTAGTTGATGCCAGCGGATTCACCTGTGTGAAATTAGAAAAATAAATTCACTGGACCGAACTATCGGGATAAAAAGTTTTCTATGTCTCAGTCCAGAGCCATGCGATATTATACTACACTAACTTCTGCCAGTGGTTTGGCCCGCGTAAAAGATTAGTAGCGTTCTATTGATGAAAGAATTTTTAAAATCGGTTCAGTACTTTTTGAGTTTATTTGTTCCAAATAAAACTAAAAAGTATTTTTTCTTTATAATATTGTTATAATGACTGAAAAGTTGAAAGGGAATCGTTTTTCTTGGTATGATCATGTGAAAGGAAGGATGAAACGCATTTTGCTAAAAGAGTTATGAGTTTACATTTGGATGGATGGAGAGGGAGAGGGAGGCCAAAGAAAAGATGGATGGATTATGTGAAGTGATACTCGTATGAAAGAAAGGGGAGTTAGTGATAGCGTGACGAGTGACAGGACAGAATGGAAGAAAAGAACGTGTTGCGCCGACCCCAAATAAAACGGAACAAGGGCAGGAAGATGATGAATATTATTATAGATATAGATAAATACGAGTATTTGTAAAATGTTGACATGATTGCCTCAGTTTAGTCACAAACAAAAAGATGAAAACATGGTTGACAAACAAACTTCCAACAGCAAATTATAAACATACGGATCTTCATATTTATATCAGTAAGATCTCAAGGCAGATGTCATGAAGCCAAGAGCGTAAAAACCAATTTTTCTCCATATATTACTGACATTTCATTCGTATTCGCGATAGGTACATTTTTATTCGGTCTGTGCGTGGCTTTCTTTAATAATCCGCTTTAGGGTAAGTTAATGGTGTTAGCGAGAAGCGAAATTCAAATAAGGAAAACTTGGCATTACGACATTTATATATAAAGTTGACAATTCAAAAATCTTATTCGTATTGAAGATGAGCATTCGTATATATTATAACATTGATCTTAAAACTCTCTTTGCTTAGCCTTAGTTAATTTATTGGCCTTTCCTCGTCTTTCTTCATCACGCGTTGGTGCTAACGGGGAATTTCTATAAATGAAAACTTAGAACTCAAAGAGCAACTGGGGCACAGGTTTTTTTTCGGTGTGAAAATCATCTTATGACATCCGCCGCTCTTAGGCGGAGCGGGAGATAGTGTCAGACTTTTACTGACTAAAAACCCACTCCTGTTCCTTCATTGCCTTTCGTACCAGGGCCGAGTCTTCCTTTCAGAATCAGACCCTTGGCCCCAGTAGGCTTCGACCCTGCTGGGCCCCTACAGTTGCTGACAACTTCTTAAAGCGCGCGTGGCACAGTACGCGCCGTCGCCGACTTGGGCTCGGTCCGGACGGTTACCGGACGGTCGGATGGCGAGCTACTCATTGCTCGCCGTCCGGCTGTCCGGTAACCGTCTGGACCGAGCCCGAGTCGTCGACGGCGCGTAGTGTTGAGATGTCAACAAAACCATAGGGGCCTAGCAAGGCCGAAGCCTACTGGAGCCATGGGTTTACTTCCAAAGGGAAAGTCTATGTTCCTGGAACGCAAAGGGCAAAGAAGGAACATAAGTGCGGTTTTAATCAACAAAAGTCTGACACGCCCTTGGGCCCCACCATAGATCGGGAGAAGACATTAGATGATTTCCCAACTTATAAAGTCATGGCTGTGAATTTTCTCCCATTAATGTATTACTTCAAGCCACAATTTTGTAATCGCTTCTCATAAATACAAAGGACATACCCTAATAGCGAGTATATTTGAGGCATCCAATCCATCCGACTGTCAATGAACAAAACGGAGAGAAATATGCCAATGGGACTGCTATAGAAACCTTCAATATGCTAGTCCAGTTTTTCATTAAAAGTAATCCCGAATTTCGGGATTTCCGTTTTATTATTCCCGGACAAAATAGAGGCTTATCTATAAATATAGATGTTATTAATAAAACCGTCAAGGTTTTTATATGAAACGACAAGATGTTTGAACTTATAGAATTCTGTTCAGAGATTAGATTGCTTGGTAATGAATGACAACATTGAACTTGATATTTTTCACTACTTAGCCTTAAGACCGCCCGACCCGAAAAACATTACCATACAATCGCTCTCACGTAATTATGACGTTATTACCTATCTTTCTTTAGACATTTTGAAAACACAGATATCTTGTGGATATTATCCAGGTTTCTATTGAAATCAAAACATAAATTTTTGTAAAACTAATCCAGTAAAAACGTCTGTAAATCTGCTATTTTGCGTAAACTTTGGCCCTTCATACTGCATTAATAAATTAAAAAGCAAAAAAGTATATATCCATAAAAACCTTTCACATTTAATCTAAATTCTTTGTGACAAATTTTTTTTCAAAAACTTTTAAGGCTTTAAAAAAACTCTTATTTCCTTGAACAAGTTTTGTGAAATATTCGAGAGAATAACGTAATAACCGAATGACAAATGACCGTTCAGGTGTTATCTCTTTTGCGTTGCCTCTTTACCAGAGACAAAGTTGGATGAAACGACAAACTTTTATAATGCTCATATTATTGACGATAGGTGGGTCGAGCGAAAAGGGTCCTCTTTATAATTAAGTTGCTAGCTAGCATTCGAAATACGAAATAAAATATCTCGTTAAAGCAAGTAATGACAAAACATTTTCCTTGGAAGAATTGTTCCAAGATTTTCGTATTCAATCGTCAAGTGTGCCCATTGAAATTACTTAAAGGTTCAAACATCTCAACGAATTTTAATTGTTATAATTTAGGTTAGTACCATTTTTAATAACTCTCTTAACGATAATTTTGGATCTTTAAAAAAGAACTTCAATATTTATATTACAGTAACTGCTTCCAGCGGCTTCGTCTCCATGAAAGTAGAAAATTTCTCTGAAGGACCATAATCCCAGGATAAAGTCTTATGTACTATTCCAGGACTCAGTCTACCTTTGTGTCAAATTTCATCTAAACCCGTTCAGCCGTTTGAGTGTGAAGAAGTAACAAATATACACACGTACACTCACAAACTTTCGCCTTTATAATATTGAACTAGTCTGATTACGACTCTGAAAAAACTGGTTTCGGGATTCGAGTTTACATTTTGTTAGATACCGTTCTCAACAACTGTCAGTTTTTTTTTTTAGGTGGGAAAATCATCTAATGACAAATCCCGTCCTTGGGCGGAGCCTGAAATAGTGTCAGACTTTTACTGACTAAAAACCCACTCCTGTTCCTTCTTTGTCTTCGTTCCAGGGCCCCGGGTTTCTCTTTCACACTACCCGTGGCCCCAGTAGGCTTCGACCCTTCTGGGCCCCTACGATTTGCTGACATCTCCCTGAGGCGCGCTTGGAACAGTACGCGCCGTCGACGACTTGGGCTCGGTCCGGACGGTTACCGGACGGTCGGACGGCGAGCCACCCATTATTCGCCGTCCGCAAGCCCACGCCAACGGTGGCCGGAGATCGGGATCGGAATCCCGGCGGCGGATGGGGCGTGAGGACCGTTGTCTCACGCGATCGGCCGCCTCCTTTGCTAGCATTACTGCTTCGCAGAAGGGAGCGACCGCCTGCCACTCCGCCTCGCTTCGGACCATGGCCTGTAGCAAAGCCCGGCGCGAGAGATCGCCGCACAGTATTATAACCTACCCATGTACTTTCTTACAATATCTTAACCAAGTAAAACCTAAATACAAATCAAATAATGATATCTCCAGATTATTATTTTTGTAGCCAGACAGTCTAGCAAGTCGGTTTTATTTCTGAATATACGATATTTTTCTGTATAAAAATATTCTCTGAAACAAATTGTTAGATTTATTTTAGTTCGTTTGTTCATAAGTCGTTTGTCATCCAATATTGTCTCTATCGAATAAAAAATAAATATTTTAAGCTATAATTAGATGTTTTCATCGTTTTCACATCGTCATCCTGTTTTTAAGTAGCAAACTGTTGAAATATTTTATTTTTATGATAAAGAGATGTTATTTAAGATTTATTTCAAGGTTTTTTATTGTGACTTTTCTTCCATTCAAATCAATATTTCAATGAATTTACGTCGCATACCTATGTAAATAAAAACACGCGGGTTTGGCCTGCTTATTGTGATTGAAAATCAAACTCGAAACATGTATTTCATTGGATCAATTTACAGGCACTATTGAATTTCCCCTCGAGCACCGATTGTACATACGTCTGTACAACTTGAGTGACCTTGAAAAACGCTTAATAGTCTTTTTGTACCCACAGGGGGGTCCATCTTCTAAAGAGAGGAGGCCTGAGTCCCAGCAGTGGAAACATTAAAAGGCTGATTATGCTTAAATGCTATGGGGGGTACTAAATTTATTCGGCCGAAAATTTTTGTCTCTATATCTTCGTTTTTTCTAGAAAAATCAAGAAAAAGTTTTTTATTGCTTTTTTATTGTTTTTTGGTGATTTCACGTAAAAAAACGCGCAATTACGTAATAATAATACCTCTATACGCGCGAGGGGTTCAGGAGCCGATCAGACAGAAATCGGCATAAGCCCTGCTGGGCCCCTACGGTTTGCTTACATCTCTTTAAGGTTCAAGTGGAATACTTACCGCTGTCAATGACTCGGACTCAGTTTTTATCGGACGGGCGTACAGCGAGCTACCCATTGCTCGTCGTTTGCAAGCCCGCGCCTACGGTGACTGAAATCGCTCTGCGATTCCCGACACGGTTGCAGCGTGAGACGTGTGTGTGTGTGTGTGTGTGTGTGTGTGTGTGTGTGTGTGTGTGTGTGTGTTGATAGTATTTGCAATAAATTCTTCTACTCAAAGAAAGTTTATTTAAGTATGTTTTTTTTAAGTATTTAACTTGATTTATGTATACCAAGTTTCTCACGCTCAGTTTTACAGTAGAAGGTAGAAAAGTGATAAGTTAAAAGTGACAACAGCCCTTTCATGTGTGTGAGTATTTATTTCTGCCCAGAGGAAAACTCGTGTATTGGTCGTGTATCAGATGAATGATAATTTAAGCTGTTGATCCCCGCATTAACGCCGGCGTTCACGCGCCATTGTCTTACTATTGTGTCTCTAATTACGCACTCAAAAGGTTAAGGCGACCTGGATGCATACTGTGGGAGCTGATTCGAAGAAGAATTTTGCCTAGCAGTGGAAAAAGAAAAATATTTTATATACTAAATAAAAATCGCAAAACACGTGAATCTATATGTTCATATTATATTTTTACTCTTTTCCTTGTACAATCGTAGATAATGGGCACGATATAAATCCATCCCATAATTGTTTTCTGATTGACTGGATTCTATAAAAAAATAATGTACTATTTAAAACGTTTAAAAATAAAACTCCAAAAAAGAGCTATCAAAATGTTTTGCCTCCGTCAATTCAAAAACGTCGCGTCATCACCAAAAATAAATACACGTTGCTTTTGAAACACGACGTAATAAAAAAAAGACAATGAACCTATCCTCATACATCTCGCCGAGACCTCTCCCCGAAAATTGGCTGAATACACAAATACTTTTGCGCTCCAAAATAAACATGAAAAAAAACAAAGGTCGACAAAATGGCAGCAAGCGAACACATTGTTTTTTGTGTAGCAATTAAAGTTGTAAAATGGCTTTCGTTAACGGAAAATACACAGTTTTACTATTAGTTAGTTTCGTTGTAAAGTATATTTTAATTAAAGAGACACAACACCTGTTGGGCTTGGGCTATAAATTCTCTAAAAATGAACTAGTATGGAATGACAAACATGAGAAAACTTGGTTGTTACTACATCTATTTTTTTCTTAGTCTCTCAGTTTCTCTCACAAAGGCATCCTCTGTCTTCTTTTATATCTCTCTGGCTTCACGCAAACGTGACAAGATCGTCACACCAGAACGTCTCCGTTGAATGACGATCTTCGCCCAGGTTTATTCGTGCGTTGTGGCCAGCTCAGTCTCACTTCAGCTTATTTACTATTTCTAACAAATAAAATTTTATGTGCGGTCGGCACAAGTTGAAAAGTATAAAAGAGAATACAGATCAAAAGCGATGTTCAAACAACATAGTTAGTTCTTAATTAGTTTCTAATTTGTAAGGGACTTCATAAAACACAACAAGAAAGATGATAGTCAACTAAAACTATGACAGCAATCCTCCTCTCAACATCACCCTACTATGGCCTAGAGCTGAACATGAGTTTCCCTAAAGAGTACTAGTAGACGAACATGTCGTTTGAAACGTTTGTCGGAAAAACAGAAACAAGATGTTCGACGTGAAGGGAACCTTACAATGTAAATACGACAAAACAAAGACAAATATTTTATTGGTTGTTAAAAATACTGAATGAGTTTTTTTTTTAGGATTTCATTTTTTTACGGAGAAAAAGTTGAATGTTTACGAGAATTGTAAGCTTTTTGCCGAGGGTATGGGGAAGTGGAATAGCATGCAAGGATCAAGTATTTTTATTCAGGATTAAAAACAAGCTGTCGCTTTCAAATTTAGGGCATTTATAAATAATACTAATGCTAATACTAGCGAAGGAGATGATCGCAGCCGTGAGGGAGAGGACATCCTCACTCTCCAGCCACCGCAATCGCCCCGGGCATCGGGAGTCGCAAGGCAATCTCCGGCTACCGCAAGCGTATGATGAGCAATGGAAGCTGTCCATTCCATCGCCGTCCGGATAGCGCCTGAGTCGTCGACGGTGCGTAGTGTTTCACGCGCGTCTCAAAGAGATGTCAGTAAAATCGTGTGGGTCCAACAGGGTCGATGCCCGCTAGGGCCACGGGGAATTTCTGAAAAGGAAACCCGTAGTCCTAGAACGCAAAAGGTTACTGAAAGACACAGGTGTGGTTTTACTCAGTAAAAGTCTGACACACTCTCTCGCTCTATCCTAGAGTGGGAGTAGTCATGGGATGATTTACTACCTGAAAAAAGTCAGTCCAAAGATAAGATTAAAAAATGCCAATTGCAAATTCCAAAAACAATGTTGTTCCCTTATCACTTTAGTTTTACATTAGCTCTTTAAATCAAATGAGTTTCTTTTGTTTTACGATTTCATTCATGATTTTACGAACAAAGTTTACGAGGATCGTGAATTTCACCTAAAATCAAAATAGCAATTGAAACTTTTGAATTTAGATCATCACAGCGAGCAGCCTAAGGTAAACACGACGATAAGTAGATACATTTTAATCAAGATGAAATTGTAACGGGAATCCTTACGGTGCTATAAATAACGTTAAACTAAATTGAATTTAAAGACATCTAATTTACGGGCAAATGAAGTTTATTTAAACATCTTTAAGGTTACCGATATACATGCCTACTTTTGTAAGAAAATCTTGATAGATACTGGTCAAAAACCCCTTCTTAGTGGTCGCTCGCGTCATAAAAGGAAGCCTTGTGCAAAATTTCGTGTTCCTAGTCCCAGTTGTATCGGCTGTTTTAGATTTTTGAAAATGGACTAAAAAATAAAAAAATCTACCAAAAAACAGTGATTGAAGAGACGCATGATTATATTCTTTTCAGCGGACCATAAAATTTATATTTTCAACTACAGCCAGTATTACTGAACATTCGCAAACCTCATCACTTATTCAGCTACGACAAACACTCTACACGTTCAGACACATCTTGACAAATTGGGACGTCTCACAACAAAAGCAATTTAAATTCAAGCAAAAACAATTGATCATACAAACCACGTACGAAAACGAAAACTGCCAAGGGATAGGTTAACGTTTATTGTTTTTCATCGTGAATACCTCCTGAGGGACTAGCTTGGCTGATGTTGTGTTATTATGGTACAAACGACCAACTTTAGCGATCGTCACGGGAATATTTATCAAGGAAATGTGCTGCTACCACAGAGTGTAGAAACGCATCGCAGAGCGTAGAGGCAGTATATTGTCAACACATTGTCAACCATTTACTGGCATGAAGACGTAAATGATGTACAGAAAGGTTTCTTGGTTTTTGTTGAGTTTTGTAGGTTTCTAGGTTCTTATCCTTACCAACCCGCATTGGTCCCGCGTGGTGGATTACGGCCCATTCCCTCTACTAGAGAGGAGGCCTGAGCCCCAGCAGTGGGAACATTAAAAGGTTGAATATGCTATGCTAGGTTCTTAGGAATCTTCTTCTTTTCTTTTTTTCAACCTGTATTTACCATGTTCATCCGTAAAACTTAAAATTCGTGCCATGAAAATGCATGACCGAGTCACGGGTGACCACGAAAGAGATGGTGGAACAACTTAGATGTCTTACACAGTAATTAGCGAAAAATGGTCTAGAGCCGGGAACAATAGAAAGAATAGTGGGAAGCCTTTGCATAGCAGTGAGGCAGTAGGTATAGGTAAGATATACGTAATAATCTACCATGCTACTGCACGCATTGTAGACAGTAAATTTATTGTGGTTGCCTCCATTGCACGTCACTTAACTCTGGAATGGGTTTTCCAGGGCTCTATAGCACATAGATCGTGCCTTCGTGGTTTTACTGTACCTGTGTGTATCCATCCTACAATTTCGATGCTACGAAATTCATTATATCTGCCCTCTCTGCCAGCGTAACGCTTCCAAGCTCTGTGATTGCTACCCTGTCATTACTGAGCGCTTGCTTTTATGCTGTTATATTTTTATCTTTGTATAGCGGATGATAGTGAATGTTTGCCAGAATTATGCGACGATTATTAGGTGCGACGACTGGCACAGAAAAGGTTTTGTCTTTTGTTTTATCTTTGCGTCTTTTGTTATTCAGTCTGTCTAGGTGCTGAGGGAATAGTTTCATCCTGTTTAGTGATAGAATTTTGTTTGTTTCATTTTCTTGATTTTTGTCAAAAGATATTTTAGATTTTCTTCTTACTTTTTCAAAGGTGCTTTATTTTTTCAATTCGCTTTTCAGGGACGTCAACTGTTGAAACTAGATCTACACACTACTAGACTTAGTTGCCATATTAACCGATAAGTGACTGGCGTATCCAGAGGATAATTTGCTGTATTATATTTTAAAGAAATATGTTTCTTAACATAGGTGCTTGGTTGGGTACATAGGTTTACGTAAACAAAGTTATAGGTATGCAATTGCATGTACTATAATTACTCGCATGTCACAATACTGACCAGCATTTCAGGACATTTTTATTCCTCATTACGTTCTTTAAAGATAAAGATAAAGATAATTTTATTTGCAAATATGGGTAACAGTAAAAGATGACAGAAAAATATAGGTAGCAAGTTCAGCCATATTTTACCATGTAGGCATGCAAAAGACATACTATAACTACGTACAATTTTAAAATAATACACCATGATGTACAAACAAGTAAATACAAAATTGAATACTGTTAATCGAATTCTTAGAACACTATCGTGGTAATATTGACCATAATATATCTCGACTCACACAAATTGCACTGGCACTGCTCATTCAAGTAATCATCAATGCTACGCTTAACATCATTGTTAGGAATCACTCCAGCGATTTGCGTTCATTATGAGTACCTACGTTAGTTCTATTATATCGACGTAACAACGGATTGATAGTTGACGTCTACTTCCTGGTTCATTTCAATAGACGCTGTGATTTGAATGCCGATGAATACAATTTCAGTAAGATTTATATAAAGTATGTTCTCATAAGCAACGAAGATTTTAATGATTTAGTATCTAGTCTCTTGGTTTGCACCAGTATTAGTAAATCTTAATTGTTATTTCAGAATCAATGAGAACGGACAGTGAGCAATGGATAGCTCGCCGTCTGGCCGTTTCGTAACCGTCCGTACCGAGCTCGAGTCAACGACGGCGCGTAGTGTTCCACGCGATGAAAAGAGATCTCTGAGAGATGACAGCAAACCATAAGGGCCCAGCAGGGTTGAAGCCTACTGGGGCCATGGGTTAAGTGATAGTGAACCCCGGGGCCCTGGAACGAAGTCAAAAAAGGAACAGGAGTGGGTTTTAGTCAGTAAAAGTCTGACACGCCCTCCCACTCCGTCAAAAGCAGGAGAAGTTTTTAGATGATTTCCCACCTTAAAAAAGTAAAAGAGCCAATGAGTAGTGGACCCAGTTTATAAAGTATATTACGAGTATCTGCAATAGTACTATAATATCTTTCTTTATATCTTACTCTGTCATTTACATCGAACTATGTTTCGCATTTCGGTCATTCTGTCATCTCACCCAAACAGTTCAATCCATCAGAATGATTGGCACCAACTGTAAATGTAGTTTCGTTTGTATGTTGTAGGTACGAAGTAGGTGCTAACAATTTTCCACAAGAATATTTCCTATAATTTTAAAATTTAGTATATGAAATCCCTCATCACTCGTTGTCACAATTTGCTAATTACACCACGTAGCACATAAATTGTACCAAACTTTCTAGGTAGGGGTGTCAAAATTTATATACCGGCTTTGTCGGGGACGACGTTATTAACCAAATAAATTTTGATTATGTGTATTCCTTTTTGTTTATTACACAATGTATTGTTATTTATTCTATTGTAATTTAAGGAGCGTGTAGGAGGTATTTTCAGTTCAGGTGTTTATTGTCCTTAGGGACTTAAATGTTCTACTCTTTAGCTTCTATATTTAAATTCTGATTACTGAAGTGTTCTTTTGTAAGGAGATATTATTTTATAAACATTGTTTGTTAATGTTTTAAAGTGTCACTTGGAAACTTTATTGATATGAAGTGTTTAGATGATATTGTAGATAATGAACTCATTTTTAGGGTTCCGTAGCCAAATGGCAAAAAACGGAACCCTTATAGATTCTTCATGTCTGTCTGTCTGTCCGTCCGTATGTCACAGCCACTTTTTTCCGAAACTATGTGAACTATACTCTTGAAACTTGGTAAGTAGATGTATTGTATGAATTGTTAAGATTTTCACACAAAAATAGAAAAAAAAAACAATAAATTTTGGGGGTTCCATACTTAGAACTGAAACTCAAAATTTTTTTTTCATCAAACCCATACGTGTCGGTATCTATGGATAGGTCTTCAAAAATTATATTGAGGTTTCTAATATCATTTTTTTTCTAAACTGAATAGTTTGCGCGAGAGACACTTCCAAAGTGGTAAAATGTCCCCCCCCTGTAACTTCTAAAATACGAGAATGATAAAACTAAAAAAAAATATTATATGTTGTACATTACTATGCAAACTTCCATCGAAAATTGGTTTGAACGAGATCTAGTAAGTAGTTTTTTTTTAATACGTCATAAATCGTAAACCGCAATTTACCTTTCAAGTTTGTACGGAACCCTCAGTGCGCGAGTGCGACTCGCACTTGCCCAGATTTTTTCTAGTTTAATATCTTAGATTAAAACCTGTTTTATAAAAACTTTGTCTAATGATCATTTCTATTTAAGTCTCAAAATATCTTTTTTTTAGAACTCTCATTACCTGTAAATACTCTTTTAAAATTTATCACGTAATCCCAAAGAAGTATTCTAAAAATAACCTTATAACAATGGTGTTTTTTACAAACTTTAATCCTCTCTAATCCAGCGCTTCAGCAGTTAATTTTCCTCAAATTCACAGTTCATTTAATAAATGAAAGCTCGGAAACAAAGCATTGGTTTTAGAACTCTTTAGAATGAAACCACAGAATAAATAAGTACAAAAGGTCAATTCCATACATTGAGAAGAATGAGGCCCCAGCACATTTAAATGCGCACGGCCAGAGGTGGGTGTTTATACAGACAACTCATCAGAGTTGTCTATTAAGTAATTGCCATTATTATCATCATCATCATTTTAGCTGAAAGATGTTCAATGCTGGACATAGGCCTTCTCCACGTGTCACTACACTGACCGGTCCTGTGCGTCTGGCATCCATCGGATTCCCGGGACCCTCACCAACTCTCGGACCACCTTGTGGGAGGCCTTCATATGCTGCGTCTTCCAATATTTGGTCGTCACTCCAGAACCTTTCGGCCTCTTCGACCATCTATTCTGTGAGCAATGTGCCTTTTTCACTGCCACTTAAGTTTGGCGATTCTTTGGATTATGTCGGTAAATTTAGTATTCTGCGTTTACTGCGTGAAAATGCAGTGTATGTAGGCTTCCCACAAGGTCAAACCAAGGTTCTGGCGTGGCGACCATATACTGGGAGCAGTATGTGCTGCTTGCGCGCCTTACTCGTGCTCTCACTAGAGAGGCGTACCAAACTTAGGCTGTAACCGCAAGCGAGCAGCACGCTTTTTTTTTTTTTTAAGGTGGGTAATCATCCAAATGACTTCTCGCGCTCTGGTGCGAGGGCGTGTCAGACTTTTACTGACTAAAACCACATCTGTATCCTTCAATTACCCTTTGCGTTCTAGGACTACGGGTTTCCCTTTCAGAAATTCTCCGCGGTCCTACTCGTAGCTAGCGGGCATCGGCCCTGCTGGGCCCCTACGGTTTGCTGACATCTCTTGAGGAGCGCAAGGATCACTACGCGCTGTTGACGACTGGGCTCGGTCCAGCACAGAGCAGCATGCTTGCAGCTCGCAAGCGGCTCGTGGGCGTCGCATACGCCAGGTCTGGACGCACCATACACTTCATGCTTATGAAGCATGTCTATGTGTAAGACATCTATCAATTGTTGTATGGAGCTTCTTTACCATTCTACGATGGAATTCTCAATTTGGGAAACAATAGCAATATTTATTGGTCTGTCATTATACTACGGGCTGAGGGAAATGACACGCAATCGTTTGCGTGCGGTTTGATGAATGCGAGGAAATGGGGGTCGGCAGATATCAAATTTATTTACTTAGTTTCCAAGTTTGTTTGGTTTTTGGGTGCCGGGAATTATAGGGGAGTGAGTTTCTTGTTTGGATATTGACAGGAAAATTATCTATTGTGAATTTTGCACGCGATTTCTTGAGCGTATTTTTGGAAGCTAATTGTCTAATGCTACAGTTGTATCTATGTATCTATAAGGTACTAGTTTTTATAACGGGAATAAAAGTATTTTTTTTTATATCTTAATTCGGATAATCCGCACGCAAAATACGAGTTCGTCCTTCGGTCGTGGAGTTGCGCAACATCACACTGATATTATAAAAGTGAAAGTTTATGAGTGTGTGTGTAGGTATGTATATATTTGTTACTTCTTCACGCTCGAATGGCTGAATGGATTTCGATGAAATGTGCACACGGGTAGAACATGTTCTGAAATAGCACATAGGATACTTGTATCCCGGGAGTAAGTTCCCTTGCCACATTTTTCAACTTTCACGTGGACGAAGCCGCTAGTACATACACAATCTAGTATTTTTTTTTTAAATTTCTTGTAAATTCTCTCTGTCATTGAGGCGTTCATTTACAAACATCCAACAAATATTAGTAATAATAATAATTGTTTATTTGCAACAGTAGGTACATAAAATAAGGTGTTTGCAAAGAGTTGTGATCCTGATACAATCTACCTTAAATTAGGCGTGCAAATATTTCAGATTTGAATCCCGACAAAATAATAATAATAATAATCGAATTTATAGTGATCATAATAAGGAAATACATAATGTCAAAAACAAAATCTAAATAGTAGCGTCCTTTGAAATAGTAATCATAATAAGAAAATATCAAATACATAATGTCAAAAACAAAATCTAAATAGTAGCGTCATTTGAAATAGTAATCATAATAAGAAAATATCAAATACATAATGTCAAAAACAAAATCTAAATAGTAGCGTCATTTGAAATAGTAATCATAATAAGAAAATATCAAATACATAATGTCAAAAACAAAATCTAAATAGTAGTGTCATTTGAAATAGTCATCATATCAAGAAAATATCAAATACATAAAACTAAATCTATATAATGTCGTCATTTAAAATAATAAGTAATTGAAAAATAACAGAATTTATATTGAACATTTTGGGGAAAATAATTAACAATGTCAACAACTAAATCTATATAGTAGTGTCATTTAAAAAATCACTAATTGAATAATAACATTTGTCAAGTAATAGGGATGTCAGTTTTTTCTTAAACATTGGCATTGGATCATTTTTTATACTATCAGGTTTTTATTATTTATTGTAAGTAGGACCCATGACGAAAACACTTTTTTTAAGTAAGGCTGTCTTGTAGCCACCATTTTGTAATAGGTTCCTATATTGGCTTCTGACAGGGCCCTTTCGAGTTTCTGATACTGTTATGAAGTAGATAATTATTATTTGTTCTTACAAACATGGCTATTTCCAAAATATATAATGCTGGGAATGTTAACAATTTTAGAGACTTAAACATAGGAACACCACTGTCGGTCATTTTTAAGCCACACATTGCCCATATGCAACGTAGTAGAAGTAGGAATTTCTGATTTAAGCATTTTATGTTGACTATTTCTCAAAGTCTACTAAAAACATGCCAAAATTAGGTATTCAAAAACGATTTCAGATGTTTTTAACTTAAAATACTCGATTCAAAAATCCGACCACAGAAAACATTTTTTTATAAAATTTCAATTCCCTAAAATTTTGCCTGGAATTTTAAAAGTATTCTAAAAGCTATTGCTGGATCTTACATCTTTGAAGATTCAATCAAATATCTTTCGGTGCACGAAGAAAGTCTGTCGCTCCAGACTCCAATATTTTATTCAAGAATGTAGGACATTTCTTCCTTACGGACGCATTACACACGAGATAAGAAATATCTTTCCATCTGACTTTCCGCTGACATAGAAAGAATATTGGTTGATATTTTCTCTGTGTAGGAATACATACGTGAAATGTTTTTGGATCGTAGTTTTCACCCCAATAACTATAAATTGAATCTCCATAATTCCATTCTACACATTATAGGGTAGAAAACAGAATGGAAAGATGTGGGCATATTATAAAAACTGTTCATCGAAATCGACTTTCCAAATCAATATGGAAGATTTTTTTCTTTTGGAATTTCCCTTTGTGATCCTATATACAGTTGAAATCGAATAAAAAGCAGTAGGTAGGTACATAGTCTGTTGATCGCGTTCTTGTGAGAAGATAGACAGATATACTTTTTATTGTAAACATTAAAAAAATACAGTAGATGCTTAAAATTAATACGGTGTAACAATGAGTGGACTGACAACCTTTGGAAGGATTTTTTTTTGAGAGAAGGTAAACGAAAAATGCATCGATCAACAGTTAACTCATTTTTAGGGTTCCGTACCTCAAAAGGAAAAACGGCCCCTTATAGGATCATTTTGTGGTCCGTCTGTCTATCTGTCTGTTATAAACCTTTATCTTGGGAACGCATGAAGATATCGAGTTGAAATTTAAACCATATACTCAAACCTGTAGTCCCTTGAAGCTGTGATAAAATCAAACTTATAAATTAACGAAAAAAAAGATACGGCCGTTTTTGTTGCAAAAAACGTTAATTTTGACACTCTCAAGGGAATCAAAATTCATAGGGTATTTCCCGTTGACTCAGAATCCTGAAATTTGGGATAAAGCAAGGCCTTATAGCGCAGATATAGGAATAAATCTGAAAATAGTAAAATTGTTGTTACGTCACAATTTTTTTTTTTTTGCCATTCGAAAAAATCTTCGAGACTCCATTTGGGAATTGAATTATTTACATAGGTAACGAAACCCACTTTGCGCGAGTCCGACTGGCAATTGTCTAGTTTTTAATTATTTGTATCATAAGAAACTTTATCCAAATGTACAACCAGTAACCGTCCGGACCGAGCCCAAGTCGTCGACGGCGCGTACTGTTCCACGCGCGCCTCAAAGAGATGTCAGCAACTGTGGGGCCCAGCAGGGTCGAAGCCTACTGGGGCCATGGGTAGTGTGAAAACGAAACCCGGGGCCCTGAGACGAAGGCAGCGAAGGAACAGGAGTGGGCTTTTAGTCAGTAAAAGTCTGACACTATCTCCCGCTCCGCCCAAGAGGGGGATTTGTCATTAGATGAATTTCCGACTTAAAAAAAAAATTGCAAATTTAAAAATATTCTTTTATATCCGTTCTAAATTAAGTAAGTCCCCGAAACGCTTCAAATCTGTAAGAGGAAACTGTCAAGCAGTTGGAAAAGCATGCGCAAACTAAAATATGACGTCACTGCCATTAGATTACGCGCGTACAAAAGAGATATGTATAGCTAGACGTGCCCATCACGCTTTCACATTTTCCTTATATTAATAACCAGCTTTTGCCCGCAGCTTCGCCCGCGTACATTCAATATAGCCTATGTCACTCAGGAATAAAGCAGCTTTCTATCGTTGAAAAATTTTTAGCAGTCGGACTAGTACTTTCAGATTAGCTCCTACACACAAAACAACAAACTTTACCTCTTTAAAATATTATATATATATAACATATATACTATATATAGTTACATATATACTATGTATAGGTACATATATACTATATATATATAGTTTTAGATAGTGTAGGTTAGAATGCTACGCTTTATTTAAAATAAGATTTAATTTGATTGTTTAGTATAAAAATACCATCCTCATCATCATTTCAGCAGAAACGGCTGGACATAGGCCTCCTCCAAGTGTAGCCACAACGAACGGTCCTGTGCGTCTCGCATCCATCGCATTCCCGCGAATCCCAGCAGGTCATAGGTTCATCTTGTGAGAGACCTACCAACGATGCGTTTTGTTGTATAAACATAAACTATACCAAACCAGACACAAGACAATAACCGACAGCCATGTTAAAACTATAACACTATAGTGGAAACTTGACAATTTAGTTGATGGTAACGAGATATACTAAAAACGGGTCGAGATATTGACATTCAGAATCTTTTTTTTTGTACAACAAACATACAATTACAATAGTTTGTGAGATCCAGAACCCGTAAACCACCAACGTAATGTCATACAAAAAAAAAATACTTAATGTCATATTTTGTTTCTACAACGACCCGACGAAATATTTCCGATTTTTCATCCCGCGACAAAATAATCAGTGAGTTTGCAAGCGCTAAAACACGACGTTATTATATTTTGTCACCTTTTAAAAAACATATTGGCAGGCTTTTAAGCTGCGAAAGCGGTTTATAGGGGAATCACGCAATATTTTAATTTTTTTTTCACATCCTGTAAAAAGCAGATTACGTTTATATATTTTTGTTGAACATTTTTCGTGGAAAGTAAGTTAAATAACGAATGAAGAGAGCAAGATATGAACGAGCTTGTAAATAAATTTGCTCTTTATGTGAGGAAATTGAATATTTGCTTTGCCTTTTTAAACTTTTACTTGAGGTTTTATTCCCACTTATTTCTGTTAGAAGTTGTTTACAGACATCCTCCTATCATCTTTTTGTGATATCATGAATGGTTTTGCAATCAACGATATATTTATCGAGGGTAATGAAAATCAATTAGGAGTATAGTCCATGTGTTTCATTTCAAAACTTAATTTGCTATTTAAAACATATGGCATGAATAAGTAAGCAATTAAGTGAAGGTTTCTGCAGATAGGACTTTTTTTTTATATGGGATATCATCCATTGACGTGTCTGAGTTTTACTGACTAAAAAAAAATTAAAACCCACTTTTACTTTTTCTTATTTAATTTATTTTGGTGTTAAATTACTAAAAATTGAAATCTTTTTTTGAGGACGTCACTTAAAATTTCAAATGATACCAAACATGGCGTATTTATCTTATATTTTTTTATACAATACTTTTTATCCGCTAAAGGGCGCTACATTAAGTTTTGTGACACGTCACGTAGCTTATATTCAGCGGACTATTAAGACGGTTCTGACGATACCTCATTTGTCTCAGAACTCGTTCTGATAAGTAGTTTAGGAGCTATGAGGGAACAGATGAACATACAACACACACATACATACATACATAGCCTGTCAAAATCATAACCCTCCTTTGGCTTTGCCATAGTCGGGTAAAAATCCACTCATATGTTCCTTCTTTGCCTGACGTCAAAGGACCCCGGGATTCCCTTTCAGACAACCCTTGTCCCCAGTAGGCTTCGATCCTGCTGGGGCCCTACGGTTTTGCTGATATCTCTTTGATTCGCGCGTGGAACACTACGCGCCATCGACGACTTGGGCTCAGTCCGGTTATCTGACGGTTAGACGGCGTTCTACCCATTGTTCGTCGTCCGCAAGCCAACGAGATAGAACTGAATTGGTAATATGACTACGAATTTTCATGGAAATATTGTCTTGATATTAATCTTGGGATATAATGTTAAATTATATTATATTATGAAAAAAATATTTGTGGTTGCGTCGTTTCTATCTAGGGTGGCTTTACTCTTTAAAGAGAAAAAAAAGGCTGAGTTTGTTAGATGAGATCATTATTATGTTTTGTCTGTGTTCAGCACACGCTATACATTCATCTGTCCATTGAGGTTTAATATCAAAACCGTCCTACTGCTGAGTGTCATTAACCTCTTAACTAATTAGAATTGAATAAAAATACAACAGTGAATGCTTAGAGTTCAACAATGACGATAATTATGCAGAAGTTTCAGCCTGGACAAAATGGATATGGATAAAGATAGAAACTGTGGAAAAACACATAGATGCTTTCTAGCGTCTGCTACTCAGTCGATTTTAGCAATTTTTTAAATACGCAATTTTTTAATCCCAAAAAATAAAAAAAACATTATCTATTTTCATATTTTTTTTTAAATTTTTTTTGATTGCAGCACAAACGTATTTGTGTGTGTGTGTGTGCGTTTATTATTTTCTTTATTATTTTTTTTTTATTATTATCATTGATGTCCATTTATTATTTTGACTGGCCTGTTGATCTAGTGGCTAGTGGCCCTGATTGCTATTCCGGAGGTCGTGGGTTTGATTCCCACCCAGGACAAATGTTTGTGTGTTGAGCATGGTCATTTGTTCGGTGTCTGGGTGTAATTTATCTATAATATGTATGTATTTAGAAATATATAAGTATATTTATTAGTTGTCTAGTACTCGTAACACAAGCTCTGCTTAGCTTGGGACTAGACGGTGTTGTGTGATAGTTGTGGAATATTATAATATTTGCCTATAATTAGAATACATAGCATCTTAATAAAAAAAACTGCTGAAGTGCATTTCAGAAAAACAGTAACTATAATTATTATGATTGTAAATTAATTTTCTAACTGGTAATAAAAATAAGGGTGTGCATTATTCCAGTTACGTAGGGTATATCTCGATTATGTTATAATTATGTTAATATAGACACCCATCCACAAACTGATCTCGGCAAGCATGGCTTAATCGTTGAGATCGACCCGTGTGCCTGTTACTACGCCTGCCATCAATTTAACTCATGGATTTTGTAATGTTTACTCAAGTTATCATTTAATTTTACGAAATATTCCTCTAGCATCGGATGATATACTATATTCTAGTTTGGATAGCACCATAGATTTTCGGGTGAAAACTATAGCAATTGTTTTTCTTTCACTGAATAGTTAGAATAGACCTTCTGTATTTATTTACCGTATGATCACATACATACGTTGTTTAATTTTAAATCGATCCTTAGACGTATGGAACGTAGGGTTGTCTAGACTTACATCGTTGTTTAACTTTTTAATAGATACTATTATTATTACTGTGTTTTTCATGCTTACGTGTATTTATTTTGTAATGAAGAAATTCTGGAATTCTATTTTTTTTTTTGTAAATATGACTGTAGAGTTTCTCGCTGGTTCTTCTCCATAGAAAATGACCAAATAGAACCGAGTACCAGTTTCTGTTGTTTTATAAATGCCATGTAGGCTTACGAGAAATAAAAAACATTTTTATATTCGCCTCGCTTTTAATAAATTATCAAATTAATTTCACTCTAGTCACGAACAGCAGATGGTTTAATTATCACAGGATATTGGACTTCTATTGACAAAACTCTGTATATATCTCCAAACGGAACAAATCAGTACCTACCTATTTTATAGGAGGACAAAACAATTTTATAGGACTCTGTACCTAATTGGTTTAAGTTAGGTATTTTTTTTTTATTCATATAAACCAGTGCTTGACTGCAATCCCACCTGATGGTAAGCAGAGATGCAATCATTGATGGTGAGGCGCACTAGTTTATTAAGAGCCTATTCACTTTAGCCTTGAAGACACCAAAATTATAGTGTGTATGGTGTTAATTTTCGATCTTGTTTGATTCTCTGTCAATAAAAAAAAACAAACTTTATATATTTCTATTTCACATAGGCCTACACGGTCACTTATAAATTGTTAGAACCTAGTGCACGGTTCCAAATTGGTCGTTTCCTATGGAGAAGAACCGGCAAGAAACTCCATGGTTACTCTTAAAAAAAAAGTGGTTGTTGTTACAATATTTTCATTTTACAGTATTTATAGATATTATGTGAGAACAGTGTAGACCAGTCAATATTGTACCCAAAAGCACAATAAAAATAATCATATTAAAAAAAATGAGTCAGATAGGAAGTAATCTAAGAATTCGTGGAGTCTACAGTGTTCTCACAATCACATTTTAAAAAAGAGGATATTTAAATAAAAGCATCAAGTGTCTTCTGATTTTTATCACACAAAAAATATTATCGTCTAACATCAATACTAAAAATAAAGCTCAACATCATTGTTTTTGAAGCCGTAATGACCGGTCGGGTGCGTCTTGCATCCATCGGTTGTTACGACCAGGTCAGAGGTCCACCTTGTAAGGAAGCCTTCCAACGCTAGCAACGCCGTGTCCTCGTGGGGGTGATCGGCGGCGGCGATCTCTCGCGCCGGGCCTTGGTACAGGCCATGGTCCGAAGCGAGGAGGAGTGGCAGGCGGTCGCCTCCTTCTGCGAAGCAGTAATGCTAGCAAAGGAGGCGGCCGATCGCGTGAGGCAACGGTCCTCACGCCCCAATCGCCGCCGGGATTCCGATCCCGATTTCCGGCCATCGTAGGCGCAGGCTTGCGGACGGCGAGCAATGGGTGGCTCGCCGTCCGACCGTCCGGTAACCGTCCGGACCGAGCCCAAGTCGTCGACGGCGCGTGCTGTTCCACGCGCGCCTCAAGGAGATGTCAGCAACTGTAGGGGCCTAGCAGGGTCGAAGCCTACTGGGGCCAAGGGTCTGATTCTGAAAGGAAGACTCGGCCCTGGTACGAAAGGCAACGAAGGAACAGGAGTGGGTTTTTAGTCAGTAAAAGTCTGACACTATCTCCCGCCCCGCCCAAGGGCGGGGGATGTCATAAGATGATTTTCCCACCGAAAAAAAAAAAAAACGTCTTCCAGGACCCAGTTGCTGACATTCTGTAAGCAATTTTTAAACTTATTTAACTGTCACCTTTTATTTAAGGTGTAGGATTTTGAATATATTTATAAAACAAACTAAAAATCGGTTGTCTGTAAAGTCGGTTTACTGACGATAATTGAACGTGAATTCTGAATTTGAATGTTGTACGCATAAATAAAAATAAACAACTAACACGACATTCACTTTTCACTGCACTTTTTATTTGACGACAACATGTAAATGTATTATTCTTTAGCAGTTGTCACGACGCAGACGCATCGCTCACTCAAGTAGGAGAGAGACAGATGTCGAACACTGCCGAACGCGGAGGCCGAACGCGCTCTCGCTTGCATTTCAAGCCTTAAATGGAACGCCTCAGAGCGAGGTAACGCCGCATGCGTCATACTTTTTCGTGCGTGCAGCCGGCTCCATCGAATTACAAGACGTTGTCACGTCAAAATATCAACTAAGTATTTATACTAAACCAAACTATGTACAGATATACAAAATACACTTAGGCGTCGAAATACGAATCGCATTGCTGTTATTCAGAAATGTGCCTAGAAGATTGGCAGTATTGCCACGTTGAATGACAATGCTGTCACCCCTAAAACACAATGTTGCAATTAAAGTCAAGTAGCCATAATATTAATAAAATTACCTATTGTTTCAGATTTTGGTGGTGACTCGCGAAAGGTGAGTTGATAAATTAATTATTACATTGTCATCAACATTCATCATCATCGTCAATTAGCAAATTAATTAACTGACAATAAAGTCTTTTTATAATTATGGTACAGGTACTTGAAAATAATTTACCTAAATAATTTATGGTGACTGTGTTAGTTAGAATTTTAGCCGATTATGATTTCCAGTACGTATAATTAAATTTTAGTTTAAAGGTAACTAAAATTAAATTTACGTTTACTTGTAAATTTAATTTTAGTTGTGTTTTTGGGAAAATGCCTTCCCAACTCTAAGTTGAGTTGTTTGCAACCGATGATAGCCAGATAAATATCAAAATACGGTAGGATGCATCTTATGTATTGCTCGAAAAACAAAAAAAAAAAAAATGTAAATTTATTGATTTAGATTAAATCAAAACCCAAGCCGTCTTCTAAAACCATCAACATGACTGGTAAACGCCGAGGCACAGTATAGATATATGGAACAGTACGGAAACTACCTACAAATGTTCGAAACGGCTCACTCACACAAACATACGCATCGACGAGACTCCTAAGCGGCATTCGCTACTGACAGGACCGCGAGAAATGCTTAGGAGTCTCGTCGATGCGTATGTTTGTGTGAGTGTGCCGTTTCGAATATTTGTAGATAGTTTCCGTACTGTTCCATATATCTATACTGTGGCCGAGGTATGGAAATAGTTAGTGCTTGTGGTGATGTTGCCGCCAAATGTTGAACTAAATTTGTGACTCGGTAAATGTTCGTCCTTGGGATAATGGAACACAGTACTAGGCTTATTAAACGTAGTGTAGCCTTAAAAGAAGATTTTGTTCATATCATTGTATCTTATTACTATCTTCATTTCCATATTTATCTCCGCAACACGTTTCATCTACTGCCCAACCGGTTTATTGCAAAAATATATAATATTTTAGGCATACTTAAAGATAAGAAAAAATTCTTCGCACGCACGAATACCTCTAAGCTAGGAGCTTTTACCAATAACTTTTCGGGTTTAACGTGCGAAAATTGTTCTGAAACTACCTCGGACGTGCGAAAATATTTATTTTATTACAAGCAGTATTTTCTGGGTTTTTATAGCGGGATTTATTTTATTAATTTCTGCTCGTGGTTTATTATAATACATGAAACTTAATCAATTTACCCACAAAGCCTCCCACATGGTGGACCGATGACCTGGTGAGGGTTGCGAGAATCCGATGGATGCGAGAGGCACAGGACCGGTCATTATGGCGACACTTGGGGGAGGCCTATGCCCAACAGTGGATGTCTTTCGGCTGAAATGATGATGATGATGAATCAATTTGCCTAGACTTTTCTCAACTATGTTGCGGTTAGCTGCCAGTCTAACTGGATACATCCAGTTCATCATCATACATTTAGCTACTGGTATTAAGCAGTATTTTATTCGGAGTGTCTGCTTATCTTACCTCCACAACCCAGTAATCGGGTAACATGATAGCCCTTGGTAAGTCTAGTAATCACCCATCCTGGCTTCTGACCATAAAATATTCACTGTCATAAATCTACATATGACAGCTGGGACCAACGGCTTAACATGCTTTCTGAGATACAGACGAATATCGGTATGTTAAGATGGTCACTCATGTACAGGCCGACCTCGGTAAGACACACTTAACCTAAGAGATCGATCCTAGCAGCTGTTATTATTTTTGCCTCTTCTCATACAAAACATGAACATAAAAAAATATCGTAATAATATGCAGAAAGTTGTATATGGGGTTGAGAGAAAAAATAACAATTTAAGTGGAGTGAGAGGGAGTATTAAATTCTTACTGACTAAAACCCATCTCCATGTCCTTCAGTTGACCTTTGCGTTTCAACCACGGTATCTCTCTCAAAAATTCCCATGGTCCTAGCAGGCATTAGCCTTATTGAGCCCCTACGGATTTGCTGGAATCTCTTTGAGGTGTGCGAGGAGCAATACACGCCACAGTAACTCTTTCAAGCAATCTAGGTTTACGTGGAGCACTACGTGCCACAGTAACTCTTTATCCCGTAGCCCGTAGGTTCTATTATAGCTTGTACAATACCTACATATAAGCTGCATTGTGATTTGTGGACCATCGTCTATATTACCTCCAGTTATGACAAACTCTTTCTCTTCTTATGACTAATATAAATGTAAGAATACTGTAGACTCTGCAATTACTTTCTATTTCGATATACTGTTTTGTATTACTTTGATATGTACTATGTTGACTGGTCTATATTGAGCTCTTATACCTTTCCATTTTGTAATACGGAAATATTGTAAAAACCAAACATTTAAAAAAATATATACCTTAATATGTTTAATTTTTTTTTTTTTTTTTGGTGGGAAAACACCCAACACACCTTAACATAGTTAAAACTAACTTACAAAATAAAAATAAAAGCCCTAAAGCACTAAAAAAGCAATCTAAAGTATGGCGTCAAAAAACTCATCCGCATCGCTGTCGACTAGTAATGTAATTTTAATTTCAATTTTAAAAATGAATTTTAAAATTTAATTTGCATAATTTAATTTTCAAAATTCTGTTAAACAAAACACCGTAGGTCCCTACTATAGTTAGTTATAACTATATCAAACAGATGAACCGCATTACCACAGAAGAGCTGGCAAACGCAAGTTGCTTGCAGCAACGCTGACCACAGACTGCAAATACAACTAATACAAGTATATCAAGATTAGGTTTAATGTGTTTACGTATAGGGCATCGTAAGTGCAGAATATAATATAGGAACACTCTTCTATCCTTAAGTCATCAGTGAATAGGTTACTTCTATATATTTGACTGGCCTGTTGGTCTAGTGGTTAGTGGCACTGACTGCTATGCCGGAGGTCGTGGGTTCGATTCCCACCCAGGACAAAAGTTTGTGTGATGAGCACAATCATTTCTTCTGTGTCTGGGTGTAATTTATCTATAATATTTATGTATTTAGAAATATTTAAGTATGTTTATCAGTTGTCTGGTACTCATAACACAAGCTCTGCTTAGTTTGGGACTAGACGGCGTTGTGTGAATATTATTATTATTATACAAGCATGCTTCATCGTCAACCACGTCATTGCTTGCCATCAGGATCATACGTGTGATCAAATATGAGCCCTACCAAATTGTGAAAAACCGGGCAAGTGCAAGTCGGACTCGCGCACTTAGGGTTCCGTACAAACTTACCTATGAAAACGGTGCAATTCCCGTATTGAGTTACGAAGATTTTTCCAAATCGCCGAAAAAGTTTTTTTTTTGTGACGTAACCACAAATTTACAGTTTTCAGATTTTTTCCTATACTTGTGCTATGAGACCTTGCTTCATGTCAAAATTCAGGATTCTAGGTTAACGGAAAGTACCTTATAAATTTTGATTTTCTTGAGAGTGTCGAAATACATGTTTTTTGCAACATAAACGGCCGTATCTTTTATTTCATTAACTCAGAAGTTTCAATTTATCACAGCTTCAAGGGACCGCGGACTTGAATATATGGTTTTAATTTCAACTCGATACCTCCACGTGTTCCCGAGATATATTAGGGTCTTGACAGACAGACAACAAAGTTATCCTAAAAGGGTTCCGTTTCTTTCCTTTTGACGTACGGAACTCTAAAAAGATGTGTGAGTATATTTTTAACAAAAACATATTTTTAAGTACATCGTTTACTACCTATACACTACAAATTTTTAATTAGTACAAATATTTAAAGGGCTTATTAGAAAAAGTCTTGTTATTATTTAAGTAGTCCCAATAAAAAAAAATGGAAAATCACTATGTGTAGTACTTTCTAGTAGCAATTGTTATTAATGATTGATTCTAATAAGAATTTACCAATTATGACAAATTTTCGTGGACAATAAATGGTTAACGAGATTTTCGTAAAAATATTAATATTTTTAGTGTTATTAGTAGTTTCATTCAAAATATTGCACATTGAGCTAGACTTATATTTTGAATCTTTTTTTTTTACTATATGGCCTCCCGCTAGAAGATTAAATGCCAAATACTCTCCGAATTGTAGTGATCCGATTTTGACGTGACAACGTCTTATAAATTGGTTTGCCGGGTGACACTTCAAGAAACTGCGTTACGCTCCGCTCACGTTATGCGCTCACAATGAGAGCGAGTGAGAGGCACGCGTCCCTTCCACTCGGGCATGGTTAGCGCGCCTAAGAGCGAGAGAGACAGACATAAAAAGTGAATTTACCACTCAAAGTCGTTGTCACGTAAAACTTTCGCCCGTATACCGACTTTACAGGCAACCAATTTTTTTTTTTGGATGTTGTACCTGGCGCCTGAATTATCCATTATCTTATTAGAATTGCTTGGAAGGCAGGAGGAAGGGCTTGTGGAATAAGGTATAAAGTTCTACAAACTTCCATTGAAAAGAAAAGATCCTCTGGACATACGGGTATTGTGGTTGGTTCGAGCAACTATCCGATAGGTAGTTGATTTCGGACTTTCATGAATGTATCTTAATCGCACGGAGAGCTTTGACTTCGTGATGCAGGATAGTTCTTATGTGTCTTAACATACAAAATAAACACAGGCGAGTTCGCATAAACGCGGATTATTCTTGCACACTCTACTTTAAGGTTAAGTCCAATCTACAAAGCCTTGAGCATAGGCGTAGGGTAGCCCAGCCTTTCGGTGTTTTACAGGATACATTTTGGAGAGTGTGCGCGGGAATTGCATGACTTGATTCCACCATCTCATTTCTACCATCGGACAACCCGACCAAGTGTTTCGCCTCGTCGTTTTTACCGCGCACATTGAAGGACTAGAACAACTTGCCTGCTGCGGTCTTCTCGTCCTATTATAATTTAGGTCTCTTCAAGGCTAGAGTGAATAGGCGCCTCACCATCAACGATTGCATCACTTACCATCAGGTGGGATCGCAGTCAAACACTAGTTTATAATAATAAAAAAAAAGAAAAATACCAGCCTAGGCATATTTTGTACACACACATATGAGGTTAGCAACAAACAAACCAGATGTACTACATAAGAGCTAGCTGACGCATATTGTTTGCAGTGACGTCGACCGCAGGCTGTGGTTTCTGAGTGCCGTACCAAGATGCGAAAACCGAGATGGCTTTTATTGTCTTAGTTTACATACTAGCATAAACCTTGCTATTCCTGAAATTTTGGATAGTATAGTAACCAAAATGGTGTACTTACATAACTGACTGGCGTTCAGTGCGCTGATTGCGAGTTGTTCTTACATTAACGCAATCGAAACGTTTGCCGCGTTTGGCTCTCTGCCAAGCCAAGCCAAGTTACAACCGTTTCGTTTCGATTCTCTTTTCATTGATTGCCTTGAGTCAGCCACGCCTCCTATTCCTTTGTTCTGACCACGTGACTGAGCGTTGAGATGACGTCAGAATAAAGGAATCGGAGGCGTGGCCTACTCGAGACGATCGACTAAAAGAGAATCGAAACGAAACGGTTGTAACTTGGCTAGGGAGGCTGATTTGTTAAGCACTCGGAGTGGGCCAATCGGTGCGCTAAACATCATGAACATGTCGATTGCATTATTGTAAAATAAACTCGCACTAAGCACTCTGAAGTCTCTCCAAAAGCACGGTTGACACAGAACGGCAGGCTGTGGAATTTTCATGTTTTTTTTTTGTAATTTTTCGACCTGGTTATTGAGTCTTTTAGGTGAAGTCATTATTTTCATTGGATACAGTTACTTATAAAATAGCTTAAGCAGATAGGAACAATTAATACGTGAATCTACAAACACAAGCAAGGGCAACCCGCTTTCGGAAGATAGACCAAGAGCTAAGGGTACCTTTTTTTTGAGGAGGGAAATCATCTTAATATATGTCTTTTACTTAATAAAACCCACCTGTGTTCTTCAGTTGCCCATTGAGCTCTAGAGCCGCGGTCACTCTTTCAAACGTTCTCACAACCCACCTATAGGTAGTTATCGTAGGGAAGGAGGAATTCCTGAAAAGGAAACACGAGGTCCTGAACCGCAAAGAGCAAAGTCTGAAAGAACAGAAGCGGGTTTTAGTCAGTAAAAGTCTGCCATGCACTCTCGCTTCACCCTAGAGTGGGATATAAGGATAAGCATAACTATTTTTTTTTTGTTGTTAAATCGTTCAATGACATACCTCGCTCTTGGGCGGAGCGGGAGGGTGTATCAAACTTTTATTGATTAAAAACTCACTCCTGTTCCTTCGTTGCCTTTCGTACCTTGGCTCCAGTAGGCTTCGACCCTGCTGGGCCCCTACGGTTTGCTGATATCTACGGACAGTACGCGCCGTCGACGACTTGGGCTCGGTCCGGACGATTACTGCACGGTCGGATGGCGAGCTACCCATTGCTCACCGTCCGCAAGCTCGCGCCTACGGTGGCCGGAAATCGGGATCGGGATCCTCCTTCGCGCGTGCACGTGCGCCTCCTCCTTTGCTAACATTACTGCTTCACAGAAGGAGGCGACCGTCTGCCACTCCTCCTCGCTTCGGACCATGGCCCGGCGCGAGAGATCGCTGCCGCCGAGAGCCCCCACGACGACACGGCGGTGCTCTGCCCAATCGAGCCACACCTCTACCGTTTGCTCCACCGTGTCCTAAGCATAACTATAAGTATTCTTACTAAGTCTACAGATACCGAGGCGCCGATTTCATATTAGAAAAACAATTCACATGAAACAAAAAAAAAAAGTTAAAGACGAAACATAAAACTTTAGTCGTCTTTCAAAAATCCTCCAGGATTACTAAACCCCACTGAAAGTCAGATCATTAAACGCACGGAGGAAACTATTTTCTCTTTAATGCCGGGGTACTTAGCTCTTTTCAACACCCGGTGCTAGATTTAGTGCTTTCTACAAGTAAACTTTCAGTTCCTTAGTGCCTTTGTTTTAACGTAGTCGAGATTTAATCCAAGCAGCTTGCTTCAGCTTGCTTTTTAGGGAACCATGTCCTAGGGAGCTAACGAAGCTGCATCTATACAATTGTTAAGGGGATGCAACTCGACATACATTTTCACTGTTTTTCATAGAATGGCTCTTACGCGATTATGACATTATTACACATTTTTCATTAGTCTTTTTTTCCTTTGTTTATTTCTTCTTCTTGAGGAATAAGTGCTATAATAACCAATTCCTTAATTTTCACTCCAAAATCACAAAATTTCTCGGCGTAGAGTAAAGTAGAAACTAAATTGGTGAAGAGGTTCTTCTTCTCTAGGCGCATGGTGTTGGGCCAGCGGCCGCCCGTGGCCGTGAGCGCTGAAGCGAGCCTGCCGCGGCCACATCTGCCTTATCGTGTCGCCGTCGGCTGCTGCCATTCCGATGTAAATCGGCCCTAAGAGTTAAATTATTTTTAGTACTATAAAACTGTTAGCGTTACACGCAAGTGATTTTTTTTTCAAAGCTGTTTTCAATTGCCCTTACTTTACTTTACTTAAATCTATGTTTTGTTTGACCAGAAATGTGAAATTTCCTTTGGAAAACATTCACACAGCTTGGACAAAAGGTAGACCGAGCAGACTAGCGTTGTACTGTCTAAGTCCATTACTTAAGTGTATACAAAAGCGCAGTCGATACAGAACGGCAGGCTGTGGCAGGTTTTTGTTAAAGAAGTGTCATATTCCCGTGTATCGTCCTTGCGTTGTTCTTTCTGTGTGAATGGTGCCTGAATTTTGATGAAAGATGCCACAATCTGTAAATAAATTTCATACTTCCGCTTCATTGCTTCGTCACATATTTCTTTGGCAGCCTTTAGACCGATCGATTTCGATGGAAAATTCGATTAAAATACTTATACATATTTAACACCCTCAGCGCCATGTATATATAAGCATTTTCTAGAGAAGCAGGCCATGTGGGCGGCTCGTGGGTCACATATATTTTTATGCAGCTGGCCACACTACAATTGAACTAACTTTTGTAGCAAGCCATGTGCCGCTGTGATCCCACAAATTCATATTAATTTTGTGTTATTGGATTGCTATGTAAGTAAATGCATTTAAAACGCCGGCCGCCCACATGGCCTGCAGAGATAAGTTATAAAAAATCATATTGGCTTGAAATAAAATAATTTATGTGGGCGGCCGGCGGACCACATGGCGCTGAGAGTGTTAAACATTTAACTACCTCGTGGATGTCGTAGTCGCAAGCGCAGCTGCTGACTGGTCCTGGGTTCGATTCCCAGGTTGGGAAAAAAGTGCTATTGAATTTTTCCATTAGGAATTACTCTGTAGCAGCTCAAAGTTTGGGATTTGGTGGTACAACACTTCAGTGCCTCGGAAAGCACGTAAAACTATTGTTCCCGTGCCTGATTTCTCTCCCGTCGTGTCGGATTGTCTTCTCATCGGACTATGAGAGTAAATGGATAAAGAGTGAGAAGATAACCTCTATGCAATACATATCTCTTGCGTATTTGGTTAATCTCAGTTAAGATTGGCCACCGTGATCTAAATTTAAACATGATTTTTAATTTTACATAACATAAGAAATATATTTTGGTTAATGGTGTCACAATTTCATGTTCGTACGAAACCCCTGCCTCGATCGCGCGCAAGCTACGCGCCGTACGCTCACGGTACACATACATAGTTCAAACGCGAAAGAAGCTACGTGCGCTTGAGCGGCGCGTGCGCTGCACGTCCGTCTCTCCCGAGCCTTGCCGGAGCTGCACTAGGGCGGAGCACTGTAACCGCACGCGAGCAACACGCGCGCCGTTCGCAAGCAACTCGCGACATGCTCGCGAGCGGCTCGTGAGCAGTTCGCGAGCGGCGCAGTCGCTAGATCTGAACGCACCATTAGGCAATGGACTATGATTTGTTGATATGTTACTTAACAGTCCTGCTCTTCGTCAAATATAAGTATGATGTTATATTAAGACGTACCTATTTAGAACAATGGTGATCCAATCTAAACACGGCATAAATTAATTACTAAACCGTCTTAATGTACCCACTAAATCTATTCATGCTTGATAATAGCATGTTTAACAGCCCATAAAATTATTTATAGAATCGTTCGGTATACATTCGCCTTTACTATCTGTATAGCCGTGATCTAGGAACTGGATTTACCGTGGTTTTACTATCGGGAAGTTGTAGATTTTGTACTGGTTAGATACAATTGGCAAAGATTACGTTACGGAAGATTGTACTGTTCTTTTTTATTTATTTAATCCATACTAATCCATACTAATATTATAAATGCGAAAGTAACTCTGTCTGTCTGTCTGTCTGTCTGTCTGTCTGTTACGCTTTCACGCTTATACCGCTGAACCAATTTTGATGAAATTTGGTACAAAGATAGAATAGAGCTTGAGAAAGGACATAGGCTATAAATTATCACGCTATTTGCAATGGGGGGTGAGCAATATTCCAAAATGTCAGTATTGAACGATTTGCCGTGACTTCGATCCCCAGTTATAGTAATAATTTTTGTGAGTATTTTGTCGTCTTTTTTGTATAAAATATGCGATGGTACTTCGATTACAATAATAATAGGACTTTTAGCATATTTTTTACACATCTTAGACATTTTTACTCCATATTTTTGTAAAAAGTAATCAAACATGTAATAAAATCCAAGTGGCAAAACGAAAATAATATTTCTTTTTTTCATTTAGCAACAAATTTAATATCTGAGATGAAAATCATTACGCTATCATCGACAAAGGGTTAAGCAGACAATGATGACGTTTATATAAGAACACCTTTTTTACACATAAGTCAACGAACACCGTAGTGCAGTCGCGTCTGGATTAGATCGGCACGTAAGGGGATAGTGGTTCAAAACTCAGTTTCTTTTTTGTGATAGTTTTGTTTTATTTTACTGTAAACAAGAATTTTTTACATATTTTTGCGTTCTTAGTATTATTTTTATCGACAGTCTGGTTTCTACATCTGCACTTTCGAAGCAGTTTGGCAGATTATACTGACCTTCACTATACAAGACAGAAATCCAGCGGTTATGCATTCAAACGTCTACAAAGAGATCTAAAGAGATACAATAGAGCGGCTATCAGAAAAAATGTCTTAGAAAAACTGTCATCCTATGCCTCAGTGACGCCATCTGGCTTTGAATAGCAAACACACGAATTAAATTTGTCAAACTATTTATTTAACTATCGCTCGGTAGGTGGCCAGGGGCCTTACCATGATAATGTCAAAATGTCAGACGTACGAGCGAAAAAGAGTGATGGAGCTATACACCCTATATAGCTCCATCCCTTTAACAGTCCGGTTTAGGTCGTAAAATGGATCACGTTATGAGCTCGTGGTAGAGCCTCAGTGTGTGATAAAGGTAAGGTTAAGCTTTTCAGCAATAGATGGCGTTATCACGAAATCAGCAAATGTTTCTAGACCTATTTATAAAAATTATTGAATTCTAATTAATTGCTTCGTAAATGCCAAAAATATTTACGAAAATAAACCGCAGTTAGGTCCAGGCATTTTATCATAACAAGATTTGTAATAGCGTAAAGCGCGGTGGGCCTTGGGCGCGGTCGCCTCCTTCTGCGAAGCAGTAATGCTAGCAAAGGAGGCGGCCGCACGCGCGAGACAATAACCCTCGCGACCAAGCCGATCCTAACCGAGGGGTTCCGATCCCAATTTCCGGCCACCGTTGGCGCGGGCTTGTGGACGGCGAGCAATGGGTAGCTCACCGTCCGTCCGTCCGGTAACCGTCCGAACCGAGCCCAAGTCGTTGACGGCGCGTAGTGTTCCACGCGCGCCTCAAGGAGGTGTCAGCAACCGTAGGGGCCCAGCAAGGTCGAAGCCTATTGGGGCCATGGGTAATACGAAAGAGATTCCCGGGGCCCTGGAACAATGGCAAAGAAGGAACAGGAGTGGGTTTTATGTATGTTTCTTTCTGGTTTATGTTATGATAAAACAACGCTGTATGATTTTAAAATTATTGGTTCATTAGATATACTAAAAGTATATTATACCGTAGAATTATCTTTTTTACAACACTAAATAAATGTTATTTATCGTAGGCTATCAAAAAAAAAGTGGAGAAAGTAGTTTTCAGTTGCTAAAATGTATAAATAGTCTGAGTCACGGAGTTGATACTGAGGTCGATACCCACAGTTTTAAGTGTGTGCACCTTTTGCTTTTAGGTAGGAAATCATCAAATACCTTCCCCCGCTCTGGGTAAAGCGAGAGGTAGGACCAGACTTTTACTGACCGAAACCCACCTGTGTTCCTTTAGTTGCCCTTAGCGTTCCAGGGCTATGGTAACTTGCACGCCACAATTGCGGCAGCAAATACCTTCTTTGAGGAAAGTCTAAAAAGGCTCTCTTTCCGCCTGACGCAGGTCTTCATCGAACGCAGATGTTTCGGAAGGACCCCCAAAAAACCAGCAAATATAGGTAGGTACTTAATCACAGAAAGATGCTTCTTGAGCAGTTCGTGAAGGTTACCAGTACTTCAAGTAGTCTCTCCCCCGGACTTGACCACAACCTACTGTTTGGAACAAGTACCTAATTTCAAAGATTCCAAAAATTGAAGATCATTAAGAATTTCATGAAAAACCCATGAAGACATATTTCACACAAGGCCCCGACGTGGTTTGCGTTCCTGAAGATAGTTTGATTACGTATGATGTATCCTACATTACTTGCAGCCTTAAATCGACAACTGGACGTTACCTCCTTAAGAGTGGTCAGTGAGTGGTGATCAATACTGGGACAACATTCTGACGGATGCCAGAGTCAGTCACAGCCCCAATTGGTTGCGACATTTGTTCGCTGTCATTTTATAGTTTTGTGGAGTCACAAACACGGAGTAATGAGGGGGTATTAGGGTGTTTCGAGAGGTTTCTGTTTCAAACTCGACGTGATGTAAGTCAACATCAAACTGCAACAATTTTTTCACAAATTCTTTATAAGTACAGTTGTGGAGCAAGATGACATCGTAGGTTACTCTGTAGTATTTTAATAATCGCTAGCAGCAGTGGATTATCAGTGCACGTTATCCAGCTGAAGATGGGCTGAAGCCGATTATGCTCCTTTGAAATTCACCTCCGCCAAAGTTGCATAACGGACCCGGCTAAAAGTCTGCAGAGAAATATCATCGAGGCAAATTCTTATGGGAGGTAATTCTTTCGAAAAATCTCATAGCTCTAGCAGGCATTGGACCTAGAGATCTTCGTCAGGCGAAAAGAGAGGACGCTGTGGTGTCTTTAGAAAGACACCACAGCGTCCTCTCTTTTCCTCAAAGAAGGAAGATTTGCTGCCGCGTGCAAGTTACCGTAGCTCTAGAACACTAAGGGAAATTAAAGGAACACAGGTTGGTTTCAGTCTGTAAAAGTCTGACACAAACTCTCGCTTTACCCAGAGCGGGGGAAGGTATTTGATGATTTTCTTCCTAAAAGTAAAACGTGCAGACACTAAAAACTGTGGGTATTGACCTCAGAACAAGATCCGTACAGACTCTTTATACATTTTGGCAACATTTAACATTTTGAAAACTACTTTATCCACTTTTTTTATAGCCTACGTTAAATAACATTTATTTAGTGTTGTTAAAAGAAAACAACGGTTTAATACACTTTTTGTCTATTATAATGAACCAATCATATTAAAATCATACAGCGTTGTTTCATCATAGAATAAACCAAAAACAAACTTAAACTATCACCTTTTCCTTTTAGGGGTAGGCAGAACCACAGTTTATCAACTACTTCGACCTCAACATGTCTGTTTCTGTTTATTGATGATGATAAGTAATTTATTTGATGTATATCATGAACGAGTATTCTATTACTGGTGAGCCAAATAAATAAAATAAATTATATATCTGGACATAAGAAATACATTTTACATAATATATTTACTGAAATTAATTTCCGTTATTTGAATTAGATGTTTTTAGCACGAATCACAAGCACAGAATTATTAATTACGTTTGTGCATTTTTACTAACTTGACGCAGACAAAGTCGCGGGTAACAGCTAGTAATTTATATAGCCACAGATATCTTCTGACATATAAAAAAAAAAGTAAAAAACTAAAACCCGACTACGACAAAAAAAAAATGACGCTGAAAAAGTATGAAACAAGATTTTCAAGATGCTGAAATAGACAAGTTAAGTAACTGGAAAAACAAGAATAGAACAAAAAGAAAAGCCGTAGTCACACGTTATTAAAGTGTTTCGATTATTACCTACCTATAACGTGTGACTACGGCTTTTCTTTTTGTTCTATTCTTGTTTTTCCAGTTACTTAACTTGTCTATTTCAGCATCTTGAAAATCTTGTTTCATACTTTTTCAGCGTCATTTTTTTTTGTCGTAGTCGGGTTTTAGTTTTTTACTTTTTTTTTATTTAAAAGATTTTGGTGTTAAATCACTGTGCTTCTTTACTATTTATTTTGGTATGTACAAGTAAAGCCCTTTCAAATGATACGAAACACGACATATTTATCGTATTTTTTTTAACACAATACTTTTTGTCTGCTAGAGGGCGCCACATTGAATTTTGATGATATTTTTTGATAAGTACTAGCGAAGCCCTTTCAAATGATATCAAACACGGTATATTTATCTTATTTTTTTTTTTAAACATGACTGTTTGTCCGCTAGAGGGCGTCACTTTAAATTTGAGCAATATATTGTAAATGTACAAGTGAAGCCCTTTCAAATGATACCAAACACGGCGTATTTTACTCCATATTTATTTTTAACACATTAGTTTTGTCCGCTAGAGGGCGCCATATCAATTTTTGTGACACGTCACGTAGCCTATGTTCAGCGGACAATTAAGACGGTTCTAACGATACCTCATACGTCAAGTTCCGATAAGTAGATTAGGAGCTATGAGGGAACAGATGAACAAACTCACATACATACATAGCTTGTCAAAATCATAACCCTCCGTAGTCGGGTAAAAATCAATGGATGTTTGTTAGTCTCACTCAAAACTCGAAAATGGCTCGACCGGTTTTAATAATTTTTGTTAGGTTTAGTTTGCCTTAATGTAAATCACCCCGGTTCAAATTTAATTTAAAATTAGGAAATATTTTCACTGGGGCGAAGACGCGGGTGGCAGCTAGTATTAAATAGAAACAATAAAAAGGAAACTGAAAAACAGGCACAAAGGTAATGCTTATTTTTACAGGTACCATTTCCAGTAAACCTGTGAAAGAAGAGTCAGAAAAAGAGATATATAGACACCGTGTGTAAAAGAAGTAAAAAATACAATAAACCTAACAACAACAACCTGTAACAATTAACCACGGTAACTGTTTCAAAATATCTTGCAACCCTGGAAAGCAAGATTCTAGAGTCCCCACTTTAATCATTTTCTGAATAACAAAATTGAAAACATCGTGAGGAAACCGGTATGTTTTAGAATCAAAACTTCGAAGACGCGTGTTTCCTTTTCGAAAGTCATCTCAGGATTTCAGAAGGGCCAATGACTACTGGGTTTTTTTTTCGGTGGGAAAATCATATTATGACATCCCTCGCTCTTCGGTGAAGCGGGAGATATTGTCAGACTTTTACTAACTAAAAACCCACTCCTGTTCCACCGTTGCCTTTCGTACCAGGGCCGAGTCTTCCTTTCAGAATCAGACCCTTGGCCTCAGTAGGCTTCGATCCTGCTGGGGCCCTACAGTTGCCGACATCTCCTTGAGGCGCGCGTGAAACGCGCCGTCGACGACGCATACGCATCGGCCCTGCTAAAATCCTACGGTTTACCGTTTTTTTTACGGGTTTGCGGTTTTGTTTGAGACATGCGTGGAACACTACGTTGCGTCAAAAAACCCGCGCTCGGTCCTTACCGAACGGCCAGACGGTGAGCTACCTATTGCTCGTCGTCCACAAACTTGCGGTAAAAAGTATGGATGGATTACATTTTTACCTTTTCAAGCTAGTGATGTGGTTTTCATAGCAAAGGGCGTAACTTTTAGTAAGCCATATACAGTGCAACCTTGCAGGTCGATCGATTCACGATACAGTTTATATTTTACCATGAACCAATCAAGGTCATGTAGCATAATGTATTGGTTTCTTTTCGTGTGAACAGTATATCTTATGGGTCCATTAGTGACCTTCGAAAATATAGCTCTATATTATTTGCTTTTCTGTGTTGAACCAAAATATATCGTATCTGATATGGTTTTTACAAGTGGTTTGCTTCCAGCATGGTTTTTGGATATCAGTGGTAATCTACAGGGACTAGTTGGACTTTCCGTACAAAGATATCATTAGCTAATCCCCTTTTTTCGGAATCATCTATGACTTTCTTGAAGATAGTTTTTTATTTCTATTAGCAGAAGCAGTATATAAAATATGACCACCAATTTCTGTTACACCCTTCATAAAAGTAAGTTTGGTAGCAAGTTGTATCGTGAAACCTAGTTTTAGTCTGTCAAAACCTTTATCTTGGGAATGCGTGGACATATCGAGTTGAAATTAAAAGCATATACTTAAGTCTGCGGTCTCCTGAAGCTGTGAAAATAATCAAACTTCTTAGTTACTTAACGAGAAAAAAAAAGATATACCCAGAATTCTGAAATTTTGCATAAAGCAAGGTCTTATAACACAAGTATAGGAATAAATCTGAAAATAAAAAAAAATTGTTGTTTACGACTTGGAAAAACTTTGATTTAATCAGGAATTAAACTCTTCAGCTGGGTAAGAAAATCCCTCAGGGCGCGAGTCCGACTCGCACTTGCCCAGTTTTTTTAAAGTAATATCGACAATGTTTAATTAAATAAACACAAGAATTACATTACATATTCAGTTTGCAATTTGATTGACTTGAATTGTTTATTTAGTACATTGAAACACAGATTTCTAAATATTTTGATTTGCATCAATTAAAATTGATAGATGGCTGAATGAATGCCAAATGCTTGCAACAAACACATAATATTTATACTAGTTAATAGCCCAGACTTTGGCCTTCGTTTCATCATCTCCCTAGTCTTGTGCCTTATGGTTAGCTTAGTCTATTCGGATATGGCTAGTACCTGTGTTTTACATGAATATCAAACATCCACAACCCTGTTTCTGGGCGTCACAATACTTCTTAGACAGACTGTTTTTTTTTTTTAAGGTGGGAAATAACCCAATGACATCTCCTGCCCTTGGGCGGGGCGGAAGGGTGTGTCATTTTTACTGACTAAAACCCACTCCTGTTCCTTCTTTGCCCTCGTTCCAGAGCCCCGGGGTTCTCTTTCGCATCACTCATGACCCCAGTAGGCTTCAAAGGCCTGCTGGGCCCCTGCGGTTGCTGACATCTCCTTGAGGCGCGCGTGGAACACTACGCGCCGTCGACGACTTGGGCTCGGTCCGGACAGTTACTGGACGGTCGGACGGTGAGCTACCCATTGCTCGCCGTCCGCAAGTCCGCGCCTACGGTGGATTAGATAGACTGATGGACTGTTCTTATTATTTATGAAAACCGCATAAAAATGTAAGGTATTGATGACGTCATATTGCGGTAGCGTTCGTCAGGATTGCAACAAACCGATTAACGTTAAAAACTAAAGTTTTCGAGCTAATTCGTAGTATCATCAGAGCGTTAATGTTTTCCAATTGTCAATTTGGACCAATTGTTTGACTATTTTAGTGTAGGTATGTAGTTTATTAATTTGAGTATATATTGTATAATCTATCATATGGTGTATATTTATTCTTGTATTTTTATACATTTTTTATTGCACCTACTAATATTTTTCTCTGCATCACCTAAATGATGACTAATAGAAAATGACTTAGGTATAAGTCCACCTCTGTATTTTTGTTTGCATATAGTATTTAATAAATAAATAAATAAACTATACATGACGTAGCCATATCATAGAATTGGCTACTTCATGATTTGACCGAGGTAAGATTAGGCTGTTTTGTTAGTTTCGCTAAAACTCAATAACGGTTTGACTAATTTGATTATTTTGTTTGTTTGAAACTAAAAAAAACTTAGATCGCAAAACTGTTGAATTCCCAAATTGAGTTACAAAGATTTTTCCGAATCGCTTTAAAGGTTTTTTTTGTGACGTAACTACTTTACGGTTTTCTATACCTACTTGTGCTATGAGACCTTGCTTCATGTTAAATTTCAGGATTCTAGGTCAACTGGAAGTACCCTATGAATTTTGATTCCCTTGAGAGTGTCGAAATATACGTTTTTTGCCGACCGCAGATCTTAGTATATGGTTTTAATTTCAACTCGATACCTCCATCATCAGCGTTCCCGAGATAAAGGATTATGACAGACAGACAGACAAACGGACAACAAAGTGATCCTATAAGGGTTCCGTTTTTTCTTTTTGAGGTACTTAGGGAACCCTAAAATTTAAAAAGAAAGGGAAATCCCACACTAAAATGGTTGGGAATGCCATAATTATGGCGATAAGTCCCCTCTTTGAGGAGTGGCTGGAAAGGCAAAACGGCGTCCTTACTTTCCGCATGACGCAGGTCCTCACCGGCCATGGTAAGTTCGGGAGGTTCCTGCACCGTATTCGTGCGGAAGAAACGCCCGGGTGTCACCATTGTGTGGACCGCCCGGAGGACACGGTAGAGCACACGGTGGAGGTGTGCCCCGCTTGGGCAGAACAACGCCGTGTCCTCGTGGGGGCGATCGGCTGCGGCGATCTCTCGCGCCCGGTCTTGGTACAGGCCATGGTTCGGAGCGAGGAGGAGTGGCAGGTGGTCGCCTCCTTCTGCGAAGCAGTAATGCTAGCAAAAGAGGCGGCCGATCGCGTGAGGCAACGGTCCTCACGCCCCATCTGCCGCCGGGATTCCGATCCAGATTTCCGGCCACCGTAAGCGCGGGCTTGCGGACGGCGAGCAATGGGTGGCTCGCCGTCCAACCGTCCGGTAACCGTCCGGTCCGAGCCCAAATCGTCGACGGCGCGTGCTGTTCCACGCGCGCCTTAAGGAGATGTCAGTAACTGTAGGGGTCCAGCAGGGTCGAAGCCTACTGGGGCCAAGGGTCTGATTCTGAAAGGCAGACTCGGCCCTGGTATGAAAGGTAACAAAGTAACAAGAGTGGGTTTTTAGTCAGTAAAAGTCTGACACTATTTCCCACCCCACCCAAGAGCGGGGGATGTCATAAGATGATTTTCCCACCGGAAAAAAAACACTAAATTGGTAATTCTGTGAAGGAATGACCTCTTGTAGGTGGGGAGCACTAATATCTCGGGGACAGAGTCACAAACAGCTGCTAGTCTCATAAATTTTAAATCTTTTTGACAACCGTAATCACTCACATTATAAATTCTAGATCTCAAGGAACTATTCAGATGAAACTCATTTTTCGCACATGAGCTTGCTTACCGGCCTATCGTGAATCTATTCATATATATGTATATAACCGTAAATAGTATAAGTCGGTTTTCATGCCTGTTTATTACTCAATAGATTTTGATGCGGCTTACCCAATGATTTAAAAAATTAAAAGGAATAATTTGTTTGCACACCTTTTTTTAAATAAAAAAAACTTGCTGTTTTAGAGTTGTGCCACATCTGAACGCACCGAAGCGCACTTTTCTATGCTTTAGAACCGTCATTCACTAATACGGGAAAGAGAGTGGGAGTGCAATCGCACGCAGCAGAATCGATGAGGCGGTCGGCAACATCAGCAGGGGCCCAAGTCTGCTATTTTTATAAATTCGTCATTCCAACACGATCCCATCGTCATTTTGCTAATAGTTCGTAATCTGCTAATTCATAATGATCGATCGTTGATCGGTCAATTGTCTCGTAATAAAGTTGTGGTAGAATGACAATGTCGAGCTGTCACGTAACCAATTAAAAGCAATGACTGCAGAACGACGTTCTAATGGTTGAACACTGATCAAAGGAACTGTCAAAATTTTAGCAGATTACCGCATATGTACGTCAGACATTCATTTGTCATTATTTACGAGATTACCATTCTATGCCATTTCTTTCAATGGAGTGTCAGTGATTGACCATTGGAAAGTCATAATGACGCTATTGTATTAGAAGATTACCAAATTTGTCAAAATCAACAATTATGAAGTCAATGATAGACCATTCTAACACTATTGTAATAGCAGACTTGAGGCCCTGGCTTGACTAATGGCGAATCGCACCATCGTAACGCAGCGACGATAGTGATGGCTCGGTAGTAGAATAAAACCCAAACTCTTTCTAAAACTCCTCCTCCTTGCGTCGTTTATCCTCACTGTTGAGGGTCGTAACCTCTACGAATAACTTTCTTGTGGACTATATTTTGTCATGTTGTCCTATCTTCGGCAATGTGGATGACGTCGCAAACTGAGGTCTCCAATGTAGCAACTTCTAAAACTCAACATACCGTATTTTCTCGGAGCTTTACTATAAAAACCAGATAGCAATGAAAGTAATTTCTTTAAATCCATTTATATTGCCGCAGTGAAAATTGTCAATCAAAATGATTATTACTTGTCGGTACAAAATTCATAGCTTTTTGGGCCTTATAATTGTCCAATTACGAGCGGCCGGGTCGTCAATTGGTCCAATTTGTAATGTTTACGACTCTCGAGCCATTAAGTTTATGGCCTATCGCTTGTATCGTGTGAATGGGTGTACTTACTGCCGGATTCAGACCGTGGTGTAACAAAAAATATATGTACGTATGTCAATATATATCATAAGATGAAAAACTGTATTGCCCTTATCTGCACATACATTCTTCTCCATAGAGATCTACGCTTTGGAATGTGCAATTAGCATTATATTTAGGGTTCTGTACCTCAAAAGGAAAAAACGGAACCCTTATAGGATCACTTTGTTGTCCGTCTGTCTGTCTGTCTATCAAGACCCTTAATCTCTGAAAGTACTGGTCCGATTGCCAAATTTTTCACCGATAGAAAGCTGTTTTATTTCTGAGTGACAGGCTATATTTATGTACGCGGGCGAACCTGCGTGCAAAAGCTAGTTATAAATATGATTGTTTATAATATGTTTGGGTATTTGTGAATTTAGATGTTTGGACGTTTGGAAGAATGATCGTCATCGATCTTCGGTCATCCCGTTCGATTATAATTTAGGTGTTTTCAAGGCTAGAGTGAATAGGCCCTTATAAACTAGTGCGATTAACTATCAGCGATTGCATTACTGCTTACAATCAGGTGGGATCACAGTCAAGCACTAGTTTAAATCATTTTGACTGACCTGTTAGTCTAGTGGTCAGTGGCTCCTGACTGCTATGTTGGAGGTTTTGGATTTGATTCCCACCCAAGACAAATGTTTTTGTGATGAGCACAATCATTTGTTCTGTGTCTGGGTATAATAAATTAATATAAAAGGAGAAACTGACTGACTGACATATCAACGCACAGTCGAAACTACAGGGAATAGGAACATTACATTTTACAGAAGGCTTCCTTTTATAACGTAGGCGAGCACTAAGAGAGTATTTTAGGGACGAAATGGGGGTCCAAAGTTTGAATGGAGATGCCTACTTTCACACGGTTGAAGCCGTAGAAACTAGTTTATCTATAATACGTATGTAAACAAAGCGCGTGACACTTCATTTAGTTTGCATAATTTATCTGTGAACTTGTTTGATACCATAGAGCGGGCTGCCATATTGAATGATGGAGACAGCATGTAAAAGATGGAGGATAAGTCAATTTAGACAAGGGAGAATTTTATTGTAATTTGAATATTTAAATAATAGTGATTAATAAGAACTGATGAAACAATAGCTTTAAATGTTGTTTCTCTTTGCAGGTAAAAGTAAAGGTAGTGTGTGTATTTAACGTCAAATAATGTTTTGTAAAAGTGTTAATACTAGTTAATAAAATAAAATTTCTCTTTGCAGAGCAACACAATTTTGGGTAGAGTTTTACTGTTCCCATAATATCCAAGGATAATTATAAAATAACACATTATACGTATTTGTTTATTTATAATACGTACTCATACCACAAGATCTGCTTAGTTTGGGACTAGATGGCGTTATGTGCAAGTTGTAGGATATTATTTTTATATTAACACAACAAAAAAAAAATGTATATAGAAATATAACAAGTTTAAGAATACAGCTTTCAAGTGATAATTATATGCCTTTCCTTCATGCATAACATTTTAATTATTACACGAATATGAAGAGTGTCCTTAATCATAATTAATATTATGGATGCTTTACTTTAAAATTATTTTCAGAACAATATTATGTATCCATGAATAATTGAAAACATCGGAACATTGTAATAAATCTTGACAGAGTGTAAACTTTAGATAAATTATAAAATAACGATTTCAAAAATAATAAATGTAATTTTTTTTAAATAATTTATCTACTAATGATGTGACTGTCAAAGGTCTACAAATGTCATCTGGGACACTCTCCCGTGCCTCGGTATATGTATATGTTGCAGTCAAAACTCTTAACCAGTCAAAAGTACTATTGACTAGCAAAATCAATCAAAAGTACTTTCGACCGTATGCTTTAGTCAATAATACTTTTGACTAAAATAACAGTTAAAAGTACTTTTGCCCAATGGAGCTGGTTAAAAGTACTTTTGACTAAGTGATTCCGTCAAAAGTAGTTTTGACTGGTCGTATCAGTCAAAACTCTTAAAAAGTTAAGGTGGTCAATAAAAATAACGACAAACGCACTTTTGACGAAGAGCGTCAGTCAAAAGTACTTTTAACCGCAAATTTGCAGTCAAAAGTACTAATAACCAATAATTTTCAGTCAAAACCACTTGACCAACTTGTTCAGTCAAAAGTACTTTTGACTGATTTTGCTAGTCAATAGTACTTTTGAATGGTTAAGAGTTTTGACTGCAACATATATACTAGGGCACGGGGGAGTGTCGCAGATGAAATTTCATTGCCCAAGTGCTTAAATGGACAACTGACCAATTTTAGCAAAATTGACTTCTTCATAGCCTCTTTCTAAAGAGTTTATTATTTATAATTATTATTCAAACATATATAAAGAAATACTACATGTTTCTATTGTTCGAAAGATTTTAATGTACTTCTGATAATATCCATCCGGTGCGCGGTCGCCACTCTAGAATCTTTCGGCCCCATCGACCATCTGTTCTACGAGCAATGTGGGGCTGCCCACTACCACTTAAGTTTATTGAATCTACAGGCAACAACATCCTGATACAATGCACAGTGAGGTTAATTCCCCTTTCGATAGACCAAAAATTATAATTATTATTGGTCGGTGGTTCATGTGGTTTCATCAGCTGCTACTGAATTAAACATCAAACGTAGTTTCAAAGTGTGGTTGGCAGCTAATTGATAAACTGGTTAGGCTATTTTATCCATTACTAGCTTATGCCCGTGGCTTCGATCGCTCGCGTGGAAGTAAGTAAACGACTAAACTTTGAAATAGTATGTTAATGTGCGTCAAATCTAAGTCTACCAATATGCCAAGTTTCATCCAGTCTTATACGTGTCAAAACAACATTGTATTTTTTTGTTATTGACAATGAAATAAAAATTCCAACGCTGTCAATGAAGCTGAGTTGTGGTGGGTTGTTCCAAGAGGTCCACGAGTCTATTGTTCTCGAAAAACGAATTCATACTTTACTTCCCAACGGTTCCACGATGTTTAAAAATATTAAATATTTTCTTTCTCTACGGGTCCACGGGGATGTTTAGTATAGTCAACAATAAAACTTAGTTGATAGATAAATGTTTATTATTTCAATAAGATAAAAGATGAAGATTAAGATCACAAACAGCTCTACAAGGAACCTATATCTATGCCCTTTGGGACCACGGGAATTTTCTGAAAACGAAACTCGATCGTGGTCTTAGAACGCAAAGGGCAGGAAGGACACAAGTGTAGTTTGGTCAGTAAAAATCTGACTCACTTTCTCGCTCCATCGTAGAGCGAGAGAAGTCATATGATGATTTTCCACTTCAAAAGAAAAAGCCAGACTGGAAGTTGATGATGTGATACCCCCGTGGCGCGGAAAGTACGTAAAACCATTGGTTGATTTCTCTTGGTCATGTCAGATTACCGTCACGTCAGATTGCCATCCCATTGGATTAAGAGAGTAAAGAAAAAGAGGTTACACCTGTATTTGCGCACGCCACGATTGTGGCAGTAAGTCCCTTCTCTGGTGAGGCGTCATTGCGTCCTCACCTTCGCACACACTAATTGTACACTGTAATATTTCATTCGGTCTTAGTTATTCTATGTTGTGGTTGCCTACCATGGCCGAAATTCGGTCAAGAGGATTATAGATAAATACCAAAGCACTACCAATATGTTATCTACATTAAGGCTAATATCCGTTAATTAAAATCAACTTAAAATACACATTAGGTTAAATCTGTGAGCACTGATCACTTTTTAATCGCCACCACAGTTAAAGTTGAACCAAACTTTTCAGACAATTCGTCACGAATGGCTTTATGGTTAAGTTATGTTTAATGACTGTTTCAGCTTTCAGATTAGAAATAACTGTGTTTATAGATATCATCATTATTTATTTGTTTATGTCGATTCTGATTTAAATGTCTTTAAGGCTCGAGTGAATAGTTTCCAGACATATAACAAATCGGTCAAGCCATGTAAGACGAGTCAAGTTGCATAAGCATAATCAGCCTTTTAATGTTCCCACTGCTGGGACTCAGGCCTCCTCTCTCTAGGAGAGGGAATGGGCCGTAATCCACCACGCGGGCCCAGTGCGGGTTGGTGAATGTCACTTGTCTACGAATTTTTGATTCTAGGACATGCCGGTTTCCTCACGATATTTTCCTTCACCGTTTTGAGAGCAGTGGTGAAGAAATAAATTACACAAAGTAATGCGTCTTGTTGGGTTATAACCCGCGACCTACAAAAGTCGGGGCCGTTACCACTCGGCCATCACTGCTCTCTAGTTGAGTTCAGAAGTGACAAAAACATATCTAGAAGAATTATATAACTAATGATAAAATACTTATATTATCGCGTATAATAATTATAATGCCTATGTTATTTCACGATACTCTCTTTAGTAAAAGAAAATAGGTCATATGATTCGCATATTGTACACTATAGAACCTTGAGAATGCCTAAGTGAGGGAGTCAGTACATAAGGTGATCGATTGATAGGTCTATTTGTGTGTTGCAGCCAAGTCTAAATGTCATGGTTGGAAGCATCGTTTATTCATGCTGAAAAGAACTTCAGTGGGTATTGATGTGCTGTCAATCATAGTGTAGGGTAACCTTTCACGTGATATATATTTATTCTAAGAATATATGATACAGTTTTGTATTATTAGACTGGAATTATTGCCTCGGGGAGCCTGGGTTGATGCATGCTGCATGCTAGGGTTGCGGATTAAAAAAAAAATATATATATAGGCTTGCGTTTGACCACTATCTCACCTAATGAGAAGCGATGATGTGGCAGACGATAGGGCACGCGTGCCCAGAGGCAACCTGTTCACTCTTGACTTAAAGACCCCTAGGTTATAGTTATCAAGAAACAGAAAGAGTTACTTGAAAGTTTTTGGCGAGATTTTTTTGAGTGATGTACTGTTTTAAGTAAATTGAAGCTTTGAGTACTCTACGAGGCTTTTTTTATAGAGGTGAGAAATCATCCAATTACTTCTTCAGCTTTTTGGTGAACTGACAGCACGTGTCTGACTTTTACTGACTAAAACTACAGTTATGTTCCTTAAATTGCCTTTTGCGTCCTAGGACCACGAGTTTTCTTTTCAGAAAATACCTGTGGCCCTTTTGGGCATCGGCCCTGCTGGACCCCTACGGTTAGCTGACATATCTTTGAAGAGAGTGTGAAAGAGTACGCGCTGTCAATGGCTTTGGCTCGATCCCGACGGCCGGACGGCGACCTTCCTATTGTTTGACGTCCGCAAACCCGCGCTTATCGTGGTTAATAGTCAGGTGTTGCGCCTACTAGGGCATGAAGATAGACGTTTTAAGTAAATTGAAGTGGTTGATATGATACAAAATTGGTGTAGTTTTGTATCTGTATATTTAAAAGGCAAATTCCTGACTCACTGATTCATCAATGCCCAGCCCGAACCCTTGGACTTGGAACGCTGAAATTTTGCGCAGAAATTCCTTTAATTTATGACATATATATAGAATAAAAAAAGATTATGCCAAAATTCTCCTCCTGAGGGAAATAACAGGCGGTCCAAAGTTTACATAGAGAAATCTAGTTTCGAGTGAACGAGAGCCTCTGGCAGAAGATAGCCTTGAATATTTACACAACTTAACGACATATGAAATCATAAAAAGCACTCGGTCACGATAAATGAAGCGAGAGAATGAACTCCGAGACATTTGTTGTCAAATTCCGCGAAAACATTAAAATGTGTTACATTCGCATTCTAATGGAAAACAAAGTGACTGTATTCTGTAACAAAGACTAAATAATCATAAGAAGCAAAAAGACAAAGTGAAGCAAGTCAAGCGAAAAGTAAAGTACGAGACTTAGTTGCAAAAAATGCATTGATAATTTGTACCTAAAAACCATCTCGATTACGTCACCTTTGAAACAAAGAAAACTGCATCAAAATTGGGCCATTCGTTTAAGAGCTACGATGCCATGGACTGACACATAGTCACAAAAACACACAGATACACAGACACATCAAACTTATAACACCCCTCTTTTCCGTCTGGGGTTAAAAAAACTTCATTTTGAATAGGTACTTTATTACTTAGTAACACCATTATCCCTGTCATCATTTTGGTCCTCGGTTTGTTTATAACCAAAGAAGAATATTGAAGAAACTTATGACTTTCTTCTTGAAACATCGTTCGAAACTAAATACCAGTTAGATAACGCTAGCAGAAATCGCTTATCGCAAAATAATTGCCCGTTATATACGTTGTTTGTTTAGGAAACCGTATCCGTACCCATACTAAGATTGGTAATCTATCCATCCTCTACAAATTCAGGCTCTTCACAAAACTACGAAGCAACTTGTCCCTCATAAATGATTCAGCCGGTTAATCTCTACCGAACATCCAAACTCATCTACGTGTCATCCAAGATAGAACACCGAAAGCCTTGGCAGTGGTCCAAATTAAAAAAGTTTCGTTCCGACATTACCTCCCTTCTATTTAGTACAAACAGGTATTGACATACTCCATATTGAATCGAGACGCTCGTGATAAGTGACAGCTACTTGGACCGATAGACTAAAGAGGTAAAGCTGCACCTGTCGAGGTTGGTTTATGGATCGGTGACCGCTTTCGTAACCTCTAGCGAAGGAGATGGCCGCTCGCGTGAAGGGACGGATATCTTCACGCTCTAGTAGCCGCGACCCCGACCCTGACTATCAGCCACGGTAAGCGCGGGCTTGCGGACGACGAACAATATGTAGGTCGCCGTCCGGCCGTCAGGATCGAGCCAAATCCTTTGACAGCAAGTACTCTTCCACGCTCTCTTCAAAGAGATGGCAGCCAGATGCCCACAAGGGTCACGGGTATTTTCTATAAAGGAGACTCGTGGTCTAAGAACGCAAAAGGCAATTGAAGGAACATAGGTGTAGTGTTAGTCAGTAAAAGTTAGACACGTGCTGTCGATTCACCATAAAGTGGAAGAAGTCATTGGATGATTACCCACTTCAATAAAAAACAGGTCAAGTGCGAGTCGGACTCGCTTACTGAGGGTTCCGTACAAACTTACGTATGAAAACAGTTCGATTCCCGAATTGAGTTACGGAAATTTTTCCGAAAAGCAATTTTTTTTCTATTTACAGTTTTCAGATTTTTTCCTATTATCCTATTATTTCTAGGTCAACGGGAAGTACCCTGTGAATTTCGATTCCCTTGAGAGTGTCGAAATACACGTATTTTGCAACATGGTGACCGTATCTGTTTTTTTCGTTTACTCAGAAGTGTCATTTTATCACAGCTTCAAGGGACCGCAGACTTGAATATATGGTTTGAATTTCAACTCGATACCTCCTCGTGTCCCGATATATATTAGGGTCTTGACAGACAGACAGACGGACGGACAACAAAGTGATCCTATAAAGGTTCCATTTTTTTTCCTTTTGAGGAACGGAACCCTAAAAAAAGCCTCGTAGAGTGCTCAAAGCTGGAAATCCCACGCCCGATATCTCTCTGGTTTTGTAGGATTGCCGTTTCAACGGACTATGAAGGTAATGGAAAAGAGAGTGCACATGTTTTTGCGAACAGACTTAGGCACAAAATTTCTTGCATCATGAATGCTTGCATCTGTTGAGATATGTCCAAAGTACGGACATAATTTGTGGTTATAATATTGGATTTATTTGATCTTGTAGTCACAATGTTTTTGTTATTTACGTGTGTGTTGTTACATATTCATAAGGATTCAGAGATGGATGGTTATGCATAATATGATGGATGATTTTGTGGATTAGAATTGTATTATTCTGGGTGAGTAAATTAATTGGATAGGTTTGTTAGTCTGTTTAGGGTTAGTAGAAACCCTTTCCCTGTTTCACTATTCTTACTTTTAGATTGTAGATTTTCTCAACTTGATTTTTAAGAGCAACAGAATTTAACAAGCCACACATTTGTAATTTTTGTATTACAAAGAATACAATACACCACCCACGCATAATGTCGTACTATGGCAAAAAGTGCGTTTTTTCAGCAGAAGCGCTTTTATAATTGTTTAATTATGTGAGTACCTAATTTGTGAAAATTCTTTTAACCAATGAATCGGTTTAAGATCGTAGTACTAGACGCTGGTTGTAATAAGTAACAATAATATTTATGACTGACCCGGCGAACTTCGTACCGCCTAATAAGTAAGGATAACGCCATCTACTGGCATTACCAGAACAGCATAATTCATTTTATAATGACATTTTAATTAGAGAAAGCGTTGTATTCGGATTATTTTTTTCGTGATTTTTTTCACTTTTTTTCTCACCTTTTAAACCTTCCCTGGATTATCTCAAATAATTCAAGATCAAAATTAGCCAAATCTGTCCAGCCGTTTTTGAGTTTTAGCGAGACTAACGAACAGCTATTCTTTTTTATATATATATAGATAGATTTTTATATAGCGTTTACTCAAAAAATATGTTACGACTTTATGCGTTGGAGGTACCTATCGAAATTATTTCGAACGCTTAGGGCGTAATTCACCAATAAAACTAATCGCGTTTTAACGTTTGGCTCGCATAATTGCGTTTAGCCGCTGTCACTTGTAAAAATACAACAAAAGAAAAAACAGACAAGTGACACCTAGTGACAGCGGCTAAACGCGATTATGCGAGCCAAACGTTAAAACGCGATTCGTTTTATTGGTGAATTCTGCCCTTAATCTGCGAGTACTCGACTCGCAGATTTATTCAATTTTGTCACAATTTACGAGTTCAAAAACAAACGAAGCGTAGCATTTTCATTTGAATTTTAAGTTTGCAAAACGAATAATATTGCAATTGAATATTCTAAAAACTTTTATCTCTAGTTAAGAAAGAAAAATAAATGCAATTTAATATCAAAACCTTCGCTTTATATATTCCTGTCGCTACTTCTCTTTACACCAAAAGGCTGTCATGTTATTTTACCGGGTAGAAAAGTTTTGCTCGCGTAAATAAAAGCTTCGCTCCATAAACAGCGTTACTGAATGGAAACAGACTATGAGGTGCATATACGTACAAAACTACATATTATGAAACGTCTGTAAAATTATATGAAACGTCTTTATTTAAATTAGAACATTTGAAAGACACTTTTTAATGTCATGATTTGACATTAAAAACTTTCAGCTTGACAGTCTTCTTTATTATCTTTTTTAAAACTCAAATGAGCGTTTTTTGAAAACTCGAATGAGTATTTATGTCTTATTTATAATGTGCCAGTAATTTTATTCTCTCTAAAGAGGTACAGGTTTGGCTAAGACAATCTACAAAACCTGGAGCACAGGCATAAAATAGCCAGCCTTTTGGTATTCTATAGGACGCATTTTGGTGAGTGCGCGTGGGAATTACATGACATGATTCCTCTATCAACCACCACCATCATCCACATCACCATCATCATCATTCATTTCTACCATTGGACAACCCAACGTACAGCGAGTGTCCACCCTTACATTATTAACACCTCTACGGTCCGGACTAAGTGTTTCGCCTCGTTGTTTATACCGCGTACATCGAAAGACTGGAACAATTTGCCTATTGTGGTCTTCCTATCCGTGAATAGGCTCTTAATAAACAAGTGCGCTTCACCATCAACGATTACATCACTGCTTACTATCAGGTGGGATCGCAGTCAAGCACTGGTTTATATCAGTTAAAAAAATGATGAAAAAGAATTTCTACTTCACAATACCTATAATAAAAGTATTACGAAATATATGATTGAATCTGATGTTTCTACATAGGCATAGCTTCATTTATTCATGCTAAGGGTACAGTCATCGTGATACCCACACAGCTTCCGATTCGCTTTCTCAATAGCCTGGCCCTGAAACGCTCCCAACCTTCGCTTTCTTTATAGCCTGGTCCTAAGGCTAACTTTGCCTCTATAAAATTGGACTTCAGATCTAAACACTCATAAAGGCTGTCACTTGTCCTTTTCGAAGTATTTCGTTCATTTTATTTATTTTACTCTTTGTATAGACGACGAATTTTCTATCAGTATTTTGTGAAGTACTTTTTAAGTTAATAATCAGCCTTATCGTTGAATGAGCCTTTTGATTCTGGAGACTTCTTTGTCTGGGCGATGTTTAAAGTGTGGTTCATTGTTTTTAGATTGCGCCGTTCTTTTATATCAAGTAGAATAGGTAGGTACTGTGATTTTTTGCAACAAATAATTTAATGGTTTCCTTAATCATTGACAATGATTCAATTGTGAAATTGGCATGTATGATGCAGGCTCTTGGTCATAAACTTATTGGGCGACGATTTTATTTAAGAGGGTCCTTCCCCACTCGGGAAGGACGCTCTTAACAATGTTCAGTTGGCGCAGTGGTAGAGCGATTGGCTGCTGTATTAGCGGCCAATCGCGTGCGTGCGTGCGAGCGTGTAACTTTTTTTTTTTTTGTTACACAACGCTGCCTAGTCCCAAGCTAAGCAGAGCTTGTGTTATGAGTAGGTATTAGACAACTGATAAACATATTTCTAAATATACATGGTATGGTATTTATGCTACATACATATTATAGATAAATTACACCCAGACACAGAACAAATAATCGTGCTCATCACACAAACATTTGTTCTGGGTGGGAATTAAACTCACGACATCCGGCGTAGCAGTCAGGGCCCCTAACCACTAGACCAACAGGCCAGTTATTTGTGCGGTATACAGATAGCTGTGCCCGGCCTGAGAGCAAGTTTTTTTTTACGTTAATGCGATTGAAACATTTACCGCGTTTGGTTTCGGATTGGTTAAGAGCTTGGTGCCGGCCAATCAGACCGCCTAGCGTTACAAACGTGTCGATTGCATTAACGTAAAACAAACTCGCATTAGGCACTCTGTTCCAGATCTGAATTTACTGTGTAGATACAAGAGTAATTCCTAGTATGGGGCATTGTTTAAAAAGATTATAAAGTACCTCATGTATAATTAGTAAACTCCCATAAAATTAAACGTTGTCTTGGTATGGATTATGGCAATCCAATGAATGCAAGACAAACAAAACCGGTCGTTGTGGCGATACTTGGGTGAAGTCTATCCCCAACAGTGGACGTTTTTCATCTGTTATGAAGAGGATAGTGTTTAATTCTTTATCCATTATAACGTACATCTATAGGCCTCATAAGAAGGCTTACAGTCACCCAAAGGGCAATGGAAAGGGCTATGCTCAGAGTTTCCTTGCGTGATTGCATAAAGAATGAAGATATCCGCAGGAGAACCAAGGTCACCGACATAGCCCGAAGAATCGCCAAACTAAAGTGGCAGTGGGCAGGGCACATTGCTCGTAGAACGGATGGTCGTTGGAGCCGAAAAGTTCTGGAGTGGCGGCCACGTACCGGAAGACGCAGCGTTGGAAGGTCTCCCACTAGTTGGACCGATGACCTGGTGAGGGTCGCGGGAATCCGATGGATGCGAGACGCACAGGACCGGTCATTATGCCGACATTTGGGGGAGGCCTATTTCCAACAGTGGACGTCTTTCGGCTGAAATGATGATGATGATGATGACATTGTCATAGGCATTATGTACCAGTCGTATTATCATTTCTCTTTTCAATAGATACACGTAAACACTACTATAAAAACATTATTGGATCGTAAAAGCCGAAAATAACACATAAGCCTGATAAAACCGTACAAATTACGACCTCCTAACTCTTCTATTATAATGTCTAGAGCTAAAAGTTACTGCTTTGTCCTAAATTAAGCAAAGATGTGCCTTGTTTACGAGTACTCAAGAAATTGTAAAGGAAAGGGGTGTCTTTTGTACAGCAAGCGTGAGGGGACTTAGGAGTGGGTTCAAAATGTAACACAGGGAAACTATATAGGTATCTACCTATTTTTTAGAGTATTAATAATAATAATATTTTTCTGAGCGCTGGCTGGCGCGGATGTGACGCATTTCTCGCACTATTATATAGAGTTGTTATTATTTTATTTTTAAGGTATGATATAAAATAATTATAAAATTATATCACTTGTATTGCCATTCTATATCCATTCAATCAATATATTACTACATTTTTGTTTGTCAGAAACATTCGCCAAACAATCGCATCTTTCTTGCGAATACGAATGCGAATTCGAATATTCGTTACATCACTAGTATACACCATGTTTGTCGGAAATAAACTCTTTCTTATATTCTTTCTATTTTTGGATTTAATGAAAGTCACTGGCTGTTGAAACATGGTTCGCTTTTTAAAAAAGTCACTGGACTGCCATTTTAGTTTGAAAATAGAATTTTAAAACCAACTGTCAGTACCAAATTCTGTTGTTATTTTACAGTCGTGATTTTACAATTGCGTTTTTATTTTTGTCACAAAAACAAATCAAAACTGATATTTTGAGATGACAAACTGGTTTGTTTGAGTAAAGGAGATAATCGCAAAAAGTACCTTACCATGACGTATTGTTGCAAATGTCAGACGTGAAAGTGAAAAAGAGGAATGGAGCCATACACCCTATACAGCTCCATCCCTTTAACAGTTCATTTTAGGTCGTAAAATGGATCACGTTAAGAGATCGTGGTAGAGCCTCAGTTCGTATAAAAAAAACAGGGCAAATGCGAGCCAAACCCGCGCACTGAGAGTTCCGTACAAACTTACCTATGTAAATAATTCAACACCCGAATGGAGTCTCGAAGATTTTTCCGAATCGCTAAAAAAGTTTTTTTTTGTGACGTAACAAGAAATTTACGGTTTTCAGATTTTTTTCTATTTTTGTGTTAGAAAACCTTGCTTTATGCCAAATTTTAGGATTCTGGGTCAACGGGAAGTGCCCTATGAATTTTGATTCCTTTGAAAGTGTCGACATATACGTTTTTTTCGACATAAACAGCCGTATCTTAATTTTTCGTTAACTTAGAAGTTTGATTTTATCACAGCTTCAAGGGACCGCAGACCTAAGTTTATGGTTTTAATTTCAACGCGATACCTCTACGCGTTCCCGAGGTAAAGGGTCTTGACAGGCAGACTGACAGACAGACGGACAACAAAGTGATCCTATAAGGATTCTGTTTTTGCTTTTGAGCTACGGAACACTAAAAAACACTGACAAAAAGCAGTATCACTGGCTATTTTATACCTCTAAAATGTTCCTATGTGATAACACACGGGAGTAAAACTAGCTAATAAATGAAGTTAATCTATGAATTCTGTGGATAACTCCAGGCTGCGTGTCGGGGATTTAATGCCCATCCCGCACGCCAGAAATATTTGTGTGGCCTGCAGATATTTGTTCTGAGTCAGGGTGTCTTGATATATTATTTGAGTACAATATATGTTAAAAACACACCCACGATACAAGAGTAGTCCCTTATGCCCCACGTTTTTTTCATCAAAGATTGAAATAATCTACATTATTATCTACAAAATAATAAATACCAAAACAAAACAATCAACAACAACCAACGAACTTAATCGTAATCTACTTTTTTTCCGATTAAATTATTCCATAACAATTTAAATCTTCATCATCATCACCATTTCAGCCGAAAGACGTCCACTGTTGGACATATGCCTCCCCAAGTGTCAACACAATGCCCGGTCCTGTGCGTCTCGCATCCATCGGATTCCCGCGACCCTCACCAGGTCATTGGTTCACCTTATGGGAGGCCTTCTAACGCTGCGTCTTCCGGTACGTGGTCGCCATTCCAGAACCTTTCGTCCCCATCGACCATCTGTTCCATCCATCCATCTTAAGTTTGGTGATTCTTAAGGATGTGTCTGTAACCTTGGTTCTCCTGCGGATGTCTTCATTTCTGATGTGATCACGCAAGGAAACTCCAAGCATAGCCCTTTCCTTTGAGTGACTTTAAGTCTTCTGATGAGGCCCATTGTAAGCGACTATGTTTCGGAGTCATATTATTATGTCATCACTGGCAACACTCACTGGTCATAGACTTTCATCTTGAGACACTCTGGTATATTGGACGGTCCCAGGTAAACGTAGTCTACAACTTTGAGTGTAGAGTCTCCGATCTTGATAGGAGTGAGTGCTTCATGGATGTTTACCATGACTTTGGTTTTGTCCATGTTCAATTTAAGTCCCACTCTTTCGGAAGTTCTACCAAGGTCACCGAGCATTGTACTGAACTCCTCCGTAGTCTCAGTCACGACTACTATGTCGTCGGCAAACCGAAGGTGAGTGATGTACTCGTCATTGACATTAATGCCTAGCCCTCTCCATTCCAGAACCTCGAAGACATCCTCTATTGCGGCCGTGAACAGTTTCGGAGAAATGACGTCTCCCTACCTCACAATCCGCTGCAGGAGGATAGGTTTCGAGGTCTGGTTCTAAAGTCGGACTGACATGGATGAATTTAAATCTTACTTAGGTTTTAAAGTTCTTGTATTTTTTTTTACTTTTTTTTTATTCAATCAAGAAAAAAGAAAATTCTCGACCGTGAGAAAATGATTTACAAAATGTTAAAATTCAACGTTATGTGATTCATTTATTAATTTTCGGGTGAAACGTTAATTAAAATCCTTGTAAAAGATGTAAAGTTATTAATTTTGAGAGCAAAATTAAAGCCTGCTTGGTAACGTTTGCTCGTTATTTATTTTTAGTAACTAATTGCTGTTTGCTTTTCTGACATAATGCTTCCCACAGAATAAATTTTAATTTCGTTTTTCCTTCTTTTAATTGATATAAACTAGTGCTTGACTGCGATCTCACCTGATGGTAAGTAGTGATGCAATCGTTGATGGTGAAGCGCGCTTGTTTATTAAGAGCCTGTTCACTTTAGCCTTGAAGTTTCTAAATTATAATCGGACGAGAAGACCGCAGCAGGCTAATTGTTCCAGTCCTTCGATTTACGCGGTATAAACGACAAGGCGTAACGCTTAGTCCGGACTGTAAAAGTTTCAACAACATAAAGGTGGATAGTAAATGACATTCATCATCATCATCATCATCATTTCAGCCGATAGACGTCCACTGCTGGACATAGGCCTCCCCTAAATGTCGCCACAACGAACGGTCCTGTGCGTCTCGCATCAATCGGATTCCCGCAACCTTCACCAGGTCATCGGTCCACCTTGTAGGGGGCTTTCCAACACTGCGTCTTCCGGTACGCGGTCGCCACTCCAGAACCTTTCGGCCCCAACGGCCATCTGTTCTGCGAGCAATGTGCCCTGCTCATTGCCACTTAAGTTTGGCGATTCTTCGTGCTATGTCGGCAACCTTGGTTCTCCTGCGGATATCTTCATTTCTGATTCGATCACGCAAGGAAACTCCGAGCATAGCCCTTTCCATTGCCCTTTGGGTGACTTTGAGCCTTCTGATGAGGCCCATTGTGAGCGACCACGTTAAGTAAATGGCATTGGAAATAAGAAATTACTTTTTATAAAATTATTATTCGTAAAGATCTATCTGATTAATTATAACTGTCTGACTGGCCTGTTGGTCTAGTGGTTAGTGGCCCTGACTGCTATGCTGGAGGTCGTGGGTTCGATTCCCACCCAGGACAAATGTTTGTGTGATGAGCACGATCATTTGTTCTGTGTCTGGGTGTAATTTATCTATATATGTATGTATTTAGAAATATATAAGTATGTTTATCAGTTGTCTAGTACCCATAATACAAGCTCTGCTTAGCTTGGGACTAGACGGCGTTGTGTGATAGTTGTGGAATATTATTATTATTCCATTTATTTATTATATTACATACTTATTACATTTTTAAATATTTCCTTAAAAAAAAAAAACACATTAAAAAAACATTTAAAAATATAAAAAATAGTAGCCCACCGGCATCGGGAACAGAGTCCAAGCTGCCGGCGGTCAGGGCTCCTGAGAGAGGAATCTCCTAACGATACGCGCCGTGTCTAGGAGTACTGCTTTCTGGATCAGGCCCTTGATCCAGCTGCCTAACGAGAGCCTCCTCAGATGTTGTTCGAGGCTCTTGGCTATTAAGCCATTGGCCGTTACGACTATCGGCACAATGATTGCTCTATCCACTTCCCACATGTCGACAACCTCGCGAGCCAAGTCAAGATATTTAGTTTGCTTATCTTTCTCAGCTTTCACGAGGTTTTCGTCATGAGGGACCGCTATATCAACAATCATTGTGCGACGCTCTAGTCGATCTATCACCACTATATCAGGTTTATTGGCAACAATAGTCCTGTCAGTGATGATAGATCGATCCCAATATAACGTGATATTGCCATTGTCGAGAACTGGGTCGGGCACATACCTATAGTACGGTACCTCTGATTCCACAAGATTGTATTTAAGAGCAAGTTGCTGGTGGATAATCCTGGCTACGAGGTTGTGTCTATGCAAATAGTCTCCGTTAGCTAGATGAGAACACCCAGAAATAATGTGTCGGATTGATTCCCCGGGTCGGTGGCATGCCCGACAGATGTCAACCGTACCGTCCTTCACAATATATTTCCGGTAGTTGTTTGTCATCATAACTTCGTCCATAATCGCAAAGACAAAACCTTCAGTTTCCCCGAAGAGGTCACCGAAACGCAGCCAAGAAACGGACGCTAACAGGTCTACATCGGGCCCATGTAAGGCCCGGTAAAAGCGTCCGTGAAGCTCCTTGCTCTGCCATACTTCCCTGCGGTCATTAGTATCCAGTACTATAGGTTTGCGCCAGTTCTCGTTAGCCAAGGAGAGCGGAGTAAGGCCCTTGTCCACCGCTACCACATCTCGGTGCATACCCACGTCGGTTTTTAGGAAGTATTCCCTGAGACTGCATACCTCGCGGTTGTGCAGGGTCTTAGCATTTAAGAAGCCACGACCCCCGCACTTCCGCGGGATATACAGTCTCATCACCGATGACCGTAGGTGATGCATCCGATTTGCGGTAAGTAGTGTGCGGACCCTCCTATCCAGGGCGTCAAGTTCTGTCTGAGTCCATTTGAGTATGCCGAAAGAATACATCAATACCGGCATGACCCAACCGTTGAAAGCGCGCACCTTGTTTCCGCCTGATAAAAGACTATTGAGTACTTTATTCAGGCGTCCAAAGAAGCGCTCTTTCAACGATTGTTTCACGTCATCAGTATTGATGCCTAACGATTCCGACATACCCAAATACTTGTAAGTTTCGGTTGAGCAGAGGGATCTAAGGTGTATGGAATCCGAGAGTTGAATTCCCACAGATTCCATAATCTCACCTCTCTTTACATGTATGACTGCACATTTGTCCACACCAAATTCCATCCTGATGGCACTACTAAAGGTTTCAGTTACCTTCAGTAGCTCCACCAGCTGCAAGTTGTTGGGGGCAAAGAGTTTCAGATCGTCCATGTAAAGAAGGTGAGATATGACCTGACCGCCTCTTTTCAACCGGTAACCTAAGCCAGAACCCTCCAGCAGTGTGCTGAGCGGGTTCAAGGCTAGGCAAAACCACAGTGGACTCAGACTATCACCCTGGAATATGCCACGCTCAATCCTTATCGGTTCGTTGTTCTCCTGAATCTGTCGACATCCCGGATAGTGAAGGACTGTTCTCCACTGCCCCATACATGACATCAGGAAGGTGCGCAGAGTTGCATCAACTTTATACAGTTCTAGCACCCTCATGAGCCATGTATGAGGAACAGAGTCATATGCCTTCTTATAATCTATCCAACATGTCGACAGATTCTTCCGAGAACGTCGAACCTGTTGGCTAATGGCAATATCGATGAGGAGCAGCTCCTTAGTACCGCGGGACCCGTTCCTACATCCATTCTGAGAGGCAGACATGATAGAATGTGTCTCAATATGACTATTGATTTTAGCTCTCAGAATGGATGTAAGAACTTTATAGACCGTCGGCAAACACGTGATCGGTCTATAATTTTTGGGTTCCGCAGTACTACCTGATTTATGGAGCAGGTGGGTTATTCCTGTCGTTAGAAACTGGGGCAGCGACCCTGACTCTAAGGCAGACTGGAACTGAGATGCCAAGCGAGCGTGCGACCTTTGGAACCATTTAACCCAGAAATTGTGCAGCCCGTCCGGCCCAGGAGATTTCCAGTTAGGCAATGGACGGACTGCACGGGCTACATCTTGGGGGCTGATGGTAATTGCCCCCATTTCTGGTAAAAGATCGCATGCGCGCTCGACCTCTCGAATCCAATCACCCTCGGTGTGACTGACAGGCGCGACCAAATGCTGCGCCAAAATGAACACATGGCGTCATCATCCGGCAGGCGCGTATCAGTCACACCTTGGTCCGATCGCTCCCAATCCCTGTAAACCCACCTTTCGTTGCTTTGGAATGTACGATTCCGAGTGTACCGCTCCACTCGCCGCTTGTACCGACGAATACGGTTTGCCCATGCATAGATTTTCTGCTTCAGGAAGTCGATACGCTCTGTGACGCAGGGCAGATAATCTCGAGGACTAATATCAGTCCCCGAGAATGCCCGCCTCACAAAGCGCATCACCCTAGGGCGAGTGTTGCCCTCCCTGAAGCAGATAAGCTTACCGATGAGTGCTCTAGCCTCACCGATACGGTGCTCTATCCTGCACTGCCAAGCTGGTACAGCTGGTCGTGTAGCTCTGTCACAATTAGGAAATTTAACATGAGCTACACGACATGCCGCTACAGCCGCACAGTACAAGATTGAGTGGGTATCAGTGAGGTCTTTGCTGCTATCAAAGCAATTTGATAGCTGCGAATCTAGAGCACACACCAGCGCCCTATTTCTCTTGTGCATGGGCAAACGAGGTAGACGAGGTCTAAGCTCCGGCGGTGTGGAACGGTACTCTCGAAATGCGTCCTCCAAAGCGCCCCTCAATCGATCATTACATTGGGTACTCACAGATATAGCCGCGTCATCATCGGCGTCACCAACCTGGACGGGTCGCGGTGAAGCAGTGGGTAGACGTTGCACCGCGGCCGGTGTTGTAGCAGGTGAAACACGGCTACTCTGTGATTCCAGGCGCAGTCTATCAAGTACGGCGTCATCCAACATACGATTACGCTGAATGACCCGCACCTGATCCGATAGTCGTTGGACCGAAACATTGACAGCTGGCTCAAGCACCTGAAACAGAGAGAGCATCCGACCACGATACGCAGTCAGGTTAATTCCCCCCTCTGTAGCCCCAAAGTATGAGCGCATGACGTTTTCATTAATGGATGATGTCCATCGCATGCGCTGCACACTTCCACCGGCAGCGGGGACCCTATCAGAGGCCGGCGGGCCTCGAGGTCCCAAGCTGGCCGGAGGTCGGCCTCTTCCCCGTCGACGCGCAGGTGGTGGTGTCGTCGGTGGCGAGAAGTATTCGTCGCTCGAGCTCGACGCAACTGCAGCGACCGGAATCTCTGGACTCACGGTTGGCGCTGGTCCCGGCGGCTGCGAGGCGGAGCTGAGCGACGAACCCGAAGATGTTGGGTGTGTGTGTAGTTTTTGTGCTCGGCTTCTTGTCAGCATTTTTTCAATTCAGTTCATCGCCATTTTATTGTATATTGCTTTTGTTGGAGGCATTATATATAGTTGGATGGTGATGTGACGGTTTTTTTTATTTTTTCTTGAGGGTTTTCCGGTGGTTGTACATTATTATTGTGTATTATTGAATAAAATTAAATGAAAAATTTTGGCGAGAAAATATTTGCTGACAGTCAGTTTGACAGCCGAGCCACAGATTATTATTATTATTATTATTATTATTATAACACAGGTTACATCATCTCCGTAGCGTTTTTCCCAACTAGCTCGGGGTCAGCTGCCAGCCTAACTAGGTGAGGTTGAAATCCCGTGTTTTACTTGAAGCGACTGCCTATCAGATCGCCACTACCTACTGGGTAACACGATACTCCTTGGATAAACTGATGGTCAGACTTTCTGGCGTCTCACTACCTGCCCCACTAGCCAAGTCACAAACGATAAACGTAAACTCTCAGTAGTCTTTAATAGATTTTCAACTTTATGTTATTGGATATAAAGTTGAAAATCTATTGAAGATTACATAGTGTTTTCGTTCGTTCCGGTCGCTAACGCTCAGTAGTCTTTAATAGATTTTCAACTTTATGCTCTTAGGTAGAAAGTTGAAAATCTATTGGAGATTACTAAGCGTTCACGTTTATCGTTTGCAACTTGGCTAGGGGGGCTGTAACGACTGTCGAAAATCTACGAATGACAACCGGGACCAAAGGCTTTACGTGCTTTCCAAGGCACGGCTTGCCAGTAATGTCCTAGATATTTTATAATTATAATATATACTAGTGTCTGCCAATGGTTTCACTCGTGTGATAATAGGTTTCTCCATACAATCTTTAGATTCCCGCTTTATCCCTTTAGGGGTGAATTTAGGAAAAATCTTTTAGTGCTCGCCTACGTCATAAAAACTTAGTCAAGAAAGTCTCAGTAGTTTCGGCGGTGCGTTGATGTGTCAGTCAATCAGTTTCTCCTTTTTAATTAAAACAAAGTATAACAGTTAACTAAATATAAATTTTTATTCTTATCTTCAAATTATAGGGGGAACAGTTATATCGTGAGTGCAAGCTGTAATTTCAATAACATTATATAATATAATATATATAATATAATATTCCACAACGATCACACAACGTCGTCTAGTCTCAAGCTAAGCAGAGCTTGTGTTATGAGTACTAGACAACTAATAAACATACTTATATATTTCTAAATACATACATATTATAGATAAATTACACCCAGACACAGAACAAATGATCGTGCTCATCACACAAACATTTGTCCATATGCAAGGATTATGATTGGGATCCATTCACAATTAGTGTAAACTCGGCCAGAAGGTGTTTAAGCCTCAAATTCTTCAAGTAGCATTAGGTTTAATAGTTAGATTATTTATTAGTTATCTAAGTGAAAACCAATAATTTATGCTGTATCCTGTATAAAAGCGAAGCTTTTTTGTTTTTGTGCTCACACCATTTTAATTTATTCTAATGTCAATACATGAGGACTTGTATGCTTTCTAATGATTATGGTTTCCTTTTTTGTCTGGTTTTATTAGCTGTAAGTCTTCCATGTACTAAATAAATAAACAATCGTTTATGTTTTTATCAATGGATGGGCTCATTTGATAAATAGCTTATTATTTCTTATGACATTTATTATTTCTTGACTAACAGTTTCGTCTCTCCCCTCTTTAATAAACTCCCTAATTTATTTAATGATCTTTAGTCTTATTATAAACTACTCAACACTTAATTGTATTGGCATCATCTTAATTTCTCAAAAGAATAACTATATTAATTTATTGAATTAATTGAACGTCTTCCAGCGGTTTCACCCGAGTGGAAGTTGGAAATAATCCCAAGGGAATATACTCCTGGGATTAAAATTATGCTATATGCTATGACTATGTTATGCCAAGACATATCGTGCTATTGGTTTGAATACGTAAAGAATAAGAAAAGAAAGAAAATATTTTGAACTAATTCAGTTGAATAAAACGCTCAAGGGGATTCAACTCGACATACATTTTCACTGTTTTTCATAAAACCGCTCATAAGATTCATGCAATTATGACGTTAATACACATTTTTCATTGTTCAGAGAGCTAACAGAGTTTTCAGGCGTTATCTCTCTTTTTTCGCGTTGCCTTTTCGTCAAACATCGCGTTGGTTTGCCTTAGATGAAGCTAAGCTTTTAAACCATGCTCGATGTTGATGATAGGCGAGTGAATAAGGACCCTCTTAACAAAAGAATGTGGCCAAAGATTACGTGGCATTATTTGTTTGTCCTTTCATATTGTATCACTTCACGAGAGATAAAGCCTGTCAACGAAATCTGAACAATACATATAGCTGAACACTAGGTAGTAGGTATACTAAAAGCATTTATTTCGATGAGGTCTAGACTGAACGCTTTACTACGGCCTAGGTGATACAAGTTACAAATCTTACTAAAATATTGAAGGATAAGCTTCGCTCCGACTAATGGCGACGTATACCTAGAGTAAGGGCTAAATATTGACGCTTCGAAGTTCGCTTCTAGTATTCAAATGTTGAGTTTACGTCGGGCTCAAGTTGGTCGCAGTAGGAATAATTTGGTCCAAATATAAAGGGATTAAAGTTTTTAATTTAATATTGCATCTACCATAGTTTGTATCTGCATCACTCAAAGGTTGACTGGTAGAAAATGCCTTAATTCCACCTCTATACTTTTGTGTGCATAAAGAAAGAAGGGCCTAAAGTTCAAAGGGCAATGGAAAGGGTTATGCTTGGAGTTTCCTTGCGTGATCGTATCAGGCATGAAAATATCCGCAGGAGAACCAAAGTTACCGACGTAGCCCAAAAAATCGCCATAGTTAAGTTGGCAGTGGGCAGGGTACATTGATCGCAGAACAGATGGCCGTTGGGACCAAAAGGTTCTGGAGTGGCAACCGCGTACCGGAAGAGGCAGCGATGGAAGGCCTCTTACAAGGCGGACCTAGTAAAGATTGGGGGAATCCGATGGATGCTAGATGCACAGGACCGGTCATTGTGGCAACACACGGGGGAGGCCTATGTCCAACAGTGTCTTTCAGCTGAAATGATGATGATGATGATATCGGACAATAGCTGCCGTAACATAATCAGAGTATAATGTTCCCACTGCTGGAACTCAGGCCTCCTCTTTATGTGAAGGAGTGGACTATAATCCACCACCCGTGACTAGCCGGTGATGGTACACGAGCAACAGCTTTAATATTGACGATAGAACCAACTTTTACGCACAGAAGTTGATGAACAAAGACATTAACTTATTGAAAGAAATTAGTTGACAGTAGCTGGTCTGTCTGTTGATTATTTTAGACGACTACTAAAAGATCGACATTTGGTTAAAAATTTAGACTAGCAAGCACTCTAAAACTATTGTTAACTTTTTACTCAACAAAATAAAATCTCTAATCCATTTCATTTTAAGTTGGTCACTGTTATTTTGACACCACTTTAACCGGCTTTTAAAAATTTTACGGCTTTCTTTTTATGGAGATAAGACGGGTAACAATAACAAACTCGCTCTTATTCCACTTGAGAAGCTTGCCCTATAAAACAAAGATAGCTCAAATGGCCTAGATATCACGGCAGTCGCTTGTAATGCTAATTAACTGCAACTCCCCGTAAGCCTTCTTCTTTGAATGAACGGGAGGCTGTTACAAGCCATAGTTTTTCCATTTGCTTGCGAAAATGTATAACAACAGCTAAACTGTCTTAACCTTTTGACGTGCGTAATTAGAGACACAATAGTAAGACAATGGCTTGCGGACGCCGGCTACCGCCTGAGCGTTAATGAATATGCTGAACCATTTTAGCCTCTGTTTTGAGAATATTATTCATCTTGTTAATTCTCAATCAGTCATGTAAAACTTAGAATCATAATCGAAACCTAAAAAAATAATAATGATTTTACTTAACAATTTACGTACATATTTAAAAAACAAGAAAAAAGAAACAGAAAAATAGGCACAAAAGGGATGATACTTATTTTTATAGAAATTTCTTCCAGTATACCTGCAAGAGTAGAGTTGGAAAAAAAGAGATGTAGACACCGAGTGTAAGAGTAATAAGAAAAAATGAAAAATACAAATAATCATGTCGACAAGGTAGAAGTATACATTTGTTCACGTTAATTTAGATTTTAGACTCGCAAATAAAAAAAGATACTCATAACACACTACTAAAGTTTCTAACATAACTAAATCATAATTCGAAAGCAATGTAGCGCCATCTAGGGTGCCAAAACATTTGTGACCGTCAAAATGTATTGTTCTTTTCCTGGGAAACAGTACTATTTTTTTTGGATGAAAGATTCTCCTGAGTTTGTTTCGGTGTTTCTTTTCAGGGTAGTCGGCTAGGAAATACCGGCGTCATCTAGTTGTTTTTTTTTTAATTGATATAATCCAGTGTTTGACTGCGATCTCACCTGTTGATAAGCAGTGATGCAATCATTGATGGCGAAGCGCACTAGTTTATTAAGAGCCTATTTAAATAAGTATGTAGTTTAAAGTTACGAAAAAAATTAAGTGTTTTTAAAACCTATTTGCAAAATAAACATCATTTCCATTTAATTTTTTTTTTCCTTTTCATTCTGTACCCCTGATAACGCATATGCAAAATTTTATTATTAATCACTTTAGTAGCATATCACACATGCTACTAAAGCGATTAATAATAAAATTTGTTGTTACAATATTAGTTTAAGTTTAGTTATTTAACAACAATTTAAGAACAACAAAGTTTAAGATGCAAAGGAAATATTTCTAAAAGATGGCTCCAAAGGAAATAAAATTTTTGTATGTTTTAAAGTCAAAGACTTAGTAGAGACAGACAGCGGCATTCATAGACAAGTATTTTCTGAAAAGGCTTTCTACTCGCCACAGACAACGAATGGTCTTTTAAAAGTTTTATTGTAACTCAAGATTGTATGAAAAGACTTTGCTCCTGTTGAATGCGGTATTTGACTTATGATTTTCTTGAATACTAGAAGCAACGTTGCTATATTTCTTTGAGATTTGCTTTTAGAAGCTTTGACTGTGATATTTTCATAACTGAATCCATTCTGAGATTTTGGCGGGATTTCTTCGAGTAAAGTTCAGTACTGTTTTAATTATTCGCAAATTGATTGCTAGTGCATATTGTGATTTAAAATTGGTGTAGTTTTATATCTCAAGTGTCTGCGCAACTAGACAATATGTGGAATTATTGAAACAGGCGCGTTATTGGTAAAATGGAGCTGAAAATTTTATTGTAGTATTGACGGCTGTTCAGCATAGTTTTCCGTGAAGGTTTACTTGATACATTTGCTGCCAAATACTACAAAAACATTAGTATGTGATAGTGGTTAAATGCAAGCCTATGCAAAGAAAAAAAATGGTGAACAAATTAATTATTCATATTATGAAGACATGGCTTTAAGCTGTTGATCGCCGCATTAACGCCGGCGTTCACGCGCCATTGTCTTACTATTGTGTCTCTAATTACGCACTCAAAAGGTTAAGAACTAAATATCCAAGCGGAAAACATTAACAAAAAATAATCCAATTTCAATATTTCACATTGTAAACAGCGGGCAGTTAATATTTACAATTTCTTAGCAGTTAGTTTAAAGTGTAGGTAATGAACAAACGAGAAAATTAAAATAAAATAACAGTGAGAATTAACTGAAACAACAAAGTCAAATCCCTGCTAATTACAGAATGGAATGAAAACCAGTGGAGTGTTGATTACAGTTAATAACGGGTTTTTTTCCCGTTTTAGTTGAGGGTTTCGGTAGTAGGGAATTTGCTGTTGTGTAGATAGCAATAAACTAAGGACACACTGGGGAGCAGATAGCTTCAGTAGGTGTTTTTTTTTACTTTGACAATGTATAAGGAAAGTAAGTAAAAAAAAAATTAAATGACGATTACAAGGTAATTGGCAGCTGTTTGGTGTAATCTCAAAGACGGTTAAACAAAGCTTGGCTCTGGTCTGTGTGGGCGACCATATCAATGTAGTTATCGATATTTTTCCTAAAACACGTTAAAGATTTGATCTCGGTCATTTGTAGATCTTTGATAGTCATTACGGACAGCAGTCTTTTCTACGGGTGTTTTTAATATCGTGCGGATTTCATCACGCTTGCGGGTTTGGCCCGCATGCAGAAAATTTCAAAATGTAAAATAACGCGTCCCGCGTACGTATTCTACACATTGCAATAAATACTTCTATGAAATGGACATTTGCGGGGGTTACGCGTGCGGAGCAATCCCACATGCGTGATCAAAACCGCACGATATTAAAAACACCCTACCGGTTGCAGTTTCGGGAGTGTGCGTTGGAATTACATTATCCGTCAAGCCCATTCCATCATCAGACCATTTCGCACTAAGCGTTTTGGGAACACTTTCGTGGTGCGAACAGGTCACGTCTGACCACTGTCTCACCTGTTGGTAAGCGATGATGTGGCCTATGATAGAGCACGCTTGCCTAGATTCACTCTTGACTTACAGAGGTTTGTTTTTTTTTATGAGGAAACACGGACTCCGGCAGGGGGAATTCCACTCCTTAGCTGTACGCATAATGAATGTGTACCCAAAACGCTTTGTACGTATGGGTGGGATGTCCACCATGTATCTATGGCGCAACGCCGTAGGTCTAGTGGTCCGATAATGGAAGGGACTTGGCGGAATAAAATTGTGCAATAACAATTCCAATGCACACTCCCCGAAATGTAAACGATAAAATATCAATTTACATACATAAATGTAGCCTCTGTAGCAATTACTCACCTGATTTTATAAAATGATGACAAATTGAAACGTTACAATCTCACAAATTGTAATTATGATTTTGTATGTTATCATTACGATTTTCAAGAATGAGTGACTGCTTGATAATACCGTATCGTACAAATACCTGGATCGATTTTAATATCGGAAAAATACGTGTATCTGTAATGACTTTTAGATGATTTCATAATGAAATGCGTATCGCGTACAACATGTTATTCATATAAAATAAATTTATTATATTCTGCGATGTTTTATCTTTATAAAGTAATCAGGTTTTTTTTTAACGTATGAGTGTTTTTCATTTTTATTGTGTTGTTACATTAAATTCCTTTTTTTGCATTATCTAATGTACCCTTATCGTGGGGTTTGTTTATTTCATAAAAAATTTACTTTACGTCAAGTATTTCCCCGCTTGGGCGGAATACCGCCGTATCCCCGTGGGGGCGATCGCCGATAGCGACCTTTCGCACCGGGCCCTGGTACAGGCCATGATCCAGAGCGACGAGGAATGGCAAGCGGTTACCTCCTTCTGCGAAGCAGTAATGCTAGCCAAAGTGCGTGTGGGAACGGACATCCTCATGCCTCAGCCGCCATGAATCCTGACCCCGATTTCCAGCCACCGTAGGCGTAAGCTTGCGGACGACGAGTAACGGGTAGCTCCCCGTCCAGTCATCCAGTAACCATCTAGACTGAGTCCGATTCGAGTATATATGTATATTTATTGCCAACTTATACTTACAGTTTACACCACACATATAAATTATAGGCACACATTAATAGCGATAACACAACAAAAATTTAAAAAACGTCAACATAACAATAATTAAAATAATGTCAAATATAATTATAATAGAATTAAAATCATGTCAAAATAATTATATTTAAAATCATGTCAAAAATAATAAAAATTATGAGTCATCGGCGGCGCGTAGTATTCCACGTGCACCTCAAAGAGATGTCAACTAAAACGTAGACCGAAGCCTACTGGGGCCATGGGTTGGCTTCTGAAAGGAAAACCCGGGCTCCTGGAACACAAGGCAAATAAGGAACATAGGAGTCGGAAAGCCGGAATTCCGATCCCGATTTCGCTTGCGGACGGCGAGCAATGAGTAGCCCGCCGTCCGACCGTCCGGTAACCGTCCGGACCGAGCCCAAGTCAGTCGTCGACGGCGCGTATTGTTCCACGCGCGCCTCAGGGAGATGTCAGTAAATCGTAGGGGCCCAGCAGGGTCGAAGCCTACTGGGGCCATGGGTAGTGTGAAAACGAAACCCGGGGCCCTGGGACGAAGGCAACGATGGAACAAGAGTGGGTTCTTAGTCAGTAAAAGTCTGACACTATCTCTCGCTCTGCCCAAGAGCGGGATTTGTCATAAGATGATTTTCCCACATTAAAAAAAAAACTTAAAAAAAAATAACTATTTCAATCCAGGTGTACCTTATCGCAAGGTATTAAAATGTTTAAGCCAATTTAATCGTTTTCCAATAGGTTATCAAAAAACCCTCTAACTAATACAATTTCGTGCTAAAATATTCAATTAAAATTTACATCTGCCTCACTGGAACAGGGTCAAGTAGGATTACAAGCAAAATTGTTTTCGAATCTACCCGTCCGTCCCCATATGATTGATATGGCCCACTCAATATCTCATTTATCAAACCGGGTTGAGCGATTCGCTTATAAAATTTTGTACGGTCACATAATAAATCTAATCTTTTTCCTGCTTAATGATACTGTGGGGTTGTTAATTAGCGATCTCGTACATTATGAGATTAAAGTACTTTAAGCGGTTTTTTTTTACCAGGTGAAAAGGTTTAGTGAAAATTTTGTAAATGCTCGTGTCTTTTTATGAGTTCGTTTTAAATTTTAACGTTGTTAGCAAGAGTAATTATAAAAAATAATTTTAAATACTATTTAGATCAATAGCGAAACAAGTAGGTTCTATGGCGTCCGCTACACGATATGTAGCGGAGGCCATAGAACCGGATAGGTTTTGCTGTCAGTTTTGTCACAGTCAAATATTTTGATTGACGAAAAATCTACCGTCTAATGGGATGACTGACGTTTGCTAGACGAAAAAATAATGGCGATAACATTCCGTCATTCAAACATCATTCATGATTGATGGTTTTGATTGACGCTTGCATGACTGTGTAATGGACGCCAAACATCGTAAAAAATACTGGCCAAGTGCGAGTTAGAGTCACACATGAAGGGTTCCGTACTATAATATTAAAAAAAGAGCAAAATATAAAAAATTACGTTAGTTGTATGGGACATCCTTTTATTTATTTTATTCTTTTTTTTTAGAATTTGTCTTTATAGTGGCAACTAAAATACATTATCTGTGATTTCAACTGTCAAGAATGAAATTTCAATGATCTAACTACCACGGTTCATGAGGTACAGCCTGGTGACAGACCGACGGACAGTGGAGAGTTCACTATCCGTAGTTATAGCGTACGGAATCCTAAAAAATAAAATAGTCAATTTAAAAATAAACTTGACAAATTTCAGACTACGTACAAAACTAAGTAATTACAATCTACAAAAATCCTGAAAGCTGTCCCTCTGACATTTTTTTCCGTTTCCGGATCAAAAACTCAACTTTATACAGCTTCATTTTAAATGGAACTAATTTAATTAGTAAAATTTCAACGCTCCGTTATTTTTTCTGACAAAAGACTTTTGCTGAATTCTATCAGTCTGATGTTTTATTCATTATACTCTAAAACAAACTGCAATTGTTTCGCATTACAGATGAAAAACGTTTAACTCTTAGCACTCGTATTTATTTTCCTTTCAGTAATGCAAACTAAATTAATGTTGAGTAAATAACGGCACACAAAGTGATGTTGTTTACTTAGATAATTTACTTTTTATTAATACAAATTATTCAGACATCATTTTATATAAAACATTTTATTCAGACTTTACCCAGAGGGCAAAATGGGACTGTTTTACTCCACTATTGCCATCTGTATATAATATTATGACCGAGTGTCTCTCAAACAGCTGTGTCTATTTAAACGTTAAAATTTTCACACAATGTTTGCAATTATGATTTCAATCTAATCATCATCATCATCATCATTTCAGCCGAAACACGTCCACTGTTGGACATAGGCCTCCCCTAAATGTCGCCACAATGACCGGTCCTGTGTGTCTCGCATCCATCGGATTCCCGCGACCCTCACCAGGTCATCGGTCCACCTTGTGGGAGGCCTTCCAACGCTGCGTCTTCCGATACGTGGTCGCCATTCCAGAACCTTTCGTCCCCATCGACCATCTGTTCTGCGAGCAATGTGCCCTGCCCACTGCCACTTAAGTTTAGCGATTCTTCGGGCTATGTCTGTAACCTTGGTTCTCCTGCAGATATCTTCATTTCTGACGCGATATCGCAAGGAAACTCCGAGCATAGCCCTTTCCATTGCCCTTTGAGTGACTTTAAGCCTTCTGATGAAAATCTAATAAGCATGTAATAAAGAAGATAAACTATTGTGTGTGCTGTGAATATCACTCTTAAAAGTTTTTTTTTAATGACTGGCTGGTATTAAATTACTTCCACAAAGTACTCACATACTAGACCTGATCCGATAGTCATTAAGCCGAAACTTTGACAGTTGGAATATAGAGAGCATGCGACCACGAAACGCAGTTAGGTAACATCTCTCCTCTGTGATCCCAAAGTATGAGCGCATGACATTTTCTTTAATATATTTTTTTTCGGGTGGGAAAATCATCTAATGGTATCCCCCGCTCTTGGGTGGACCCACTCCTGTTCCTTCTTTGCCATTTTTGCCCCAGTAATCTCTTTCGCATCACCTATGGCCCCGGTAGGCTTCGACCCTGCTGGGCCCCTACGGTTGCTAATATCTGCTTAAAGCGCGCGTGGAACACTAGGCGCCGTCGACGACTTGGGCTCGGTCCGGACGGATACCGGATGATCGGACCGCGAGCTATCCATTGTTCGCCATCCGCAAGCCCGCGCCTACGGTGGTTCTTTCATTTATTGTATTCATCGAATGCACTGCACAATTCATTCGGCAGCTAGGAACCCGAGGCCTCATCAGAGGCAGGTAGGTTTTGAGGTTCCAAACTATCTGGAGATGGGCTTCTTTCTCGTTGTCGAGCAGGTGATAATGTTGTCGGCAGCGAAAAGTATTTGTCACTAGAGCTCGATGTAACTGTAGCCACTGGAATTATTGGACTGGCTGGCGTATGTCAAGAGCTAAGCGATCAACCCAAAGATGTCGAATGTGTGGTCAAATGTTGGTGAAAACAAACAAATGTTGGAGAGAAAGTCCTTTGGTTAGCAGTGGGGCAAAAATAGCTAAGTACGAGTAGATAAACTGACTGGCTGTTAGCACAATTTACTCATTTCTAGTATTATGTTGCTGCAGCGCTCAAAGTTCGAGCTTCAACCGTTGAAGCTATTAGTGTTTCCTCGTAAATGATAAATGCTACTATTAACTTAACCAGCTGCCACTAAAAGCTATTGATCTGCGTCTCGAACAAACTGCTAGAGTAGCCTCCTTCATCCGAGAAATCACTTTCCACTGCCATGTTTTTTTTTTTTCAATTTAATTTATTTTACAACTTTCACACAACGCCATCTAGTCCCAAACCAAGCAGAGCTTGACTGTGATATGAGTACTAGACAACTGATAAATATACTTATATATTTCTAACTACATACATATCATAAGTAAATTACACCCAGACACAGAACAATGATCGTGCTTGCGATGCTGTCGGTGTAATTATATATTTAGCCGGCATATAGATTTGTTTTTAGCATTTACTGTTTTATAAAATCATTGTGTGTTTGGTGTTGTTTCTTGTTTTGTCTTTCTTGTTGCTGTTGTATGTAATGTGTTGTCAAACACATTACATACAACAGCAACAAACAACAACAACAACAACAAAAAACATTACACATTACAAAAAATGTGTGTGTGTATACGCACACACATTTTTTTGCTACATATAACATTTTTGCACCCCTCCAGGAACTGCACCCTGTGCCTGGGCACCGCTGAAACCACCCCAGTTACGCCACTGATAATAAAATTGTCTGTTGTATAAAATAAGTCTGGTTCTTTTCGCGGTGGTAAGTCCCCTCTTTGAGGAGTGGCTGGAGCGGCAACACGGCGTCCTCATGTCCCGCATGACGCAGGTATCGGGAACAGGGTCCAAGCTACCGGCGGTCAGGGCTCCAGAGAAAGGAACCTCCTAACAATACGAGCCGTGTCCAGGAGTACCGCTTTCTGGATCAAGCCCTTGATCCAGCCGCCTAACGCGAGCCTCCTAAGGTGTTGGTAGAGGCTCTTGGCTATTAAGCCATTGGCTGACACGACTATCTGTACAATGATTGCCGAGTCTACATCCCACAATCATGTCGACAACCTCGCGAGCCAAATCAATATACTTGATTTGTTTGTCTTTCTCGGCTTTCACGAGGTTCTCGTCATGCGGAACGGATATGTCAACAATTATTATTATTATTATTATTAACCTATGAAAACAATTGCCCGTTAAAACCATAACCAATTAACGAACTCAGAAGGAATCTGCGTAGTTGCTATTATCCTTGTCCCTCAATGCACACAGCATGTATAGTTTCTATCATTTCAATGCACCATAGCGGTTGCATGTTGCAATAATAATTTGTTAAGTGTCCATAAATAATATAACGATTGCTATAACACGTAATAAATCCTTCAAGCGACTTTTATAGTTAGCGTGAGGTATAAAGCACCTGCTATCAGATGTTAGACTCCCACGTGTATTTTTCTTTTCATAATCCTTCGGTTCTTATTTTATTTTCATGCTTATGAATTATCGAGTTTTTTTGTTACTGGTATTTACTGTCTCTAAACATGGATTTTTGGAATAATCTGAATTGTTGTGTTCATCACAAAGTTTTGTATTGATAAATGGTCGAAAAGCTTCATTCATTAATTGAAAGGTTTCCATTCTAATCAATTTCATTCATGATTGACGCGGTTTCAAGATAAAATTTAAGTCTGAATAAAATTCAAGAAAATCCAGCACTCTCCAAAGATAAAAAAATTGATTGGTTGAATCTGTCTAAAAATCTAATAAGCACCAATTTCACTTCATAGGACTTGATCTCAATCTTTCGTAATGTAAATTATTTTTATCTGACAGAACTGACAGACAGCTGGCTGTTACAAAATTGGACGTAATATCCACAGAAATCACAATTATTAAAAAAAAATCTCCGTGTGTTATTAAGTTTTAAGAATTCCTTACCCAATTTCGTTTGGGTAGTGTGAAAACGAAACCCGGGGCCCTGGGACGAAGGCAACGAAGGAACAGGAGTGGGTTTTTAGTCAGTAAAAGTCTGACACTATCTCCTGCTCCGCCCAAGAGCGTGATTTGTCATAAGATGATTTTCCCACCTAAAAAAAAACCCAATTTCGTTGAGGAAGAAATACAAAATTTTAATGATATGTCGAAAAGATCGCTCCAGTTTAACATGCATAAGGGTGATCGGTCGACCATCATCCTGATTCTTTTCTGCTGTTTCCGCCTCTGCTGAGGCCGCGAACTTTTCAATCCACCCTCGTACCTACTAAATTACAGTTTTCAGATTTTTTCCTATACTTGTGCTCTGAGACCTTGCTTCATGGCAAATTTCAAGATTCTAGGTCAACGGGAAGTACCTTATGAATTTTGATTCCCTTGAGTGTGTCAAAATGTACGTTTTTTGCGACATAAATGTCCATATCTTTTTTTCCCGTTAACTTAGAAGTTTGATTTGTTCACAGCTTTAAGGGACCGCAGACCTGACTATATGCTTTTAATTACAACTTGTTACCTTCACGCGTACCCGAGATAAAGGGTCTTGACAGACAGACAGACAGACAGACAGACGGACGGACAACAAAGTGATCCTATTAGGGTTCCATTTTTTCTTTTTGAGGTACGGAACCCTAATTAACACCACATTAAACTTGTTTGAACTAGGGGGTGAATTGAGAATATTTAAAAGTAATACATAAAAATAAATATAACAATATCTAAACGAATAAAATCTACTCACATTATCCTAATCAAATTTGGTATATTAATACACCATATCTTTCATAACAGCGGATACACAAACATTATCCTAAAATTAATCACGAACCTAATTTAATGCGGTGTAAAAGTAGATGAAACCCATCATTACATGCGTGACTGGGAACATTTGCATCGCACGCTACCACATTGTATCCACTAAATAGTTAACACAAAAGTTTAGTTCCATACAATGAAATTAAAACACACACATATTGACACACTTTCATCTACAGTGAGTTTGCTAGCAAAAGAGAAGGCCGCACGCGTGAGGGTACGAACATCCTCACGCCCCAGTCGCCGAAACTCTGACTCCGGCTACCAGCTACGGTAGACGTGGGCATGCAGACGTCGAGCAATGGGTAGCTCGCCGTCCGGCTATCCGGTAACCAACCGGACCGAGTCCAAGTTGTCGATAACGCGTAATGATCCACGTGCTCCTCAAAGAGTTGTCAGTAAACCGTAGGGGTCCAGCATGGCCGATGCCCACTAGGGCCGCGGGGATGTTCTGAAAAGGAAACCCGTAGTCTTAGAATGCAAAGGGTAACTGAAGGACACAGGTGTGGTTTTAGTCAGTAAAATTCTGACACGCCTTCTTGCTCCACCCCGCCCAGGAAAAGTCATTGGATTTCCCACCATAAAAAAAAACCCACAGCGAGTTCAAGTAAACTCGCGACCTTCATTGTTTGAGATCGTCGTAGGTACCCGTCGACGTATGCATGCAGCTGCTTTTGCTAGGTTGTCCACGGACGCGTAGTTTCATAGACGCGACACGATGGCACGACGCTGCCACTTCGTCGACAGAGTTCCATAGTTTTGTATTCAGGCGTACACCAAGCGTGTCACCATTGTGAGGACCGCCCGGAAGACACGGTGGAGCATACGGCGGAGGTGTGACCCGCTTAGGCGAAGCACCGTCGTGTTCTCGTGAAGGCAATCGGCGGCAGTGACCTCTCGCGTCGGGCCCTGGTGGTAGGAATTAATGGTATAGAGTCGACCTTCTGTACTGTTATGTGATGTGTTTGACGTTTTTATGGTTCAAATGATATTAATAATTGGATCGATGTTATTGTTGGCTAATACAGTGATTTGTTTAATATTATGTTGAATAGTGGTGTTTATTGATTTAGCATTAGCAAGACATTTTGTTGTTGAATTTTTTTTTATATTTTTGTATTATTTTTAATCAACTTCAAAGGTTTTGCATTTTATCTTTTTGTATATTTGTTACCTCAGAACTCCATCATTTATGAACCGAAAAAATCTTTGTTCATTTTTAAAGGTCATTGTTTCCATTTTTATCAAAATCTCGTTATGATAACGGGAACTATGAAGAATTGTAGGAATTTCTCAAACATTATAGGCATATACATAATTATGTCGTTATTTAACACTGACTTTCAAAACTAAAATTATTTTAAGAAGAAGTTGTTTTTATTTTCAGTAGCATAAATTGTTTAATTCTTTCTGTTCTTGATTACCTATATATTTCTGTTATAATAATAATAATAAATTTTTATTTCGGACAATCAGGATCCATAAAACATTGCACATACAGAAACAAATTACACACACAGAAACAAATTACATATACAGAAACAAAATTACACATACAGAAACAAATTACACATACAGAAACAAAATACATTTACACAAAAATGTTACATTTACACAAGCATATTACACAAACACAAACAAATTAAAGATACAAAAACGACAAAACTATTTAATATACTTAAATGACGCACGGTGAGTGGTCATCCAGTGCCACATTATCGGGCTTGTTTAATCGGCTCTTTCATCGAGGCTAAAGCTCAACAGGCTGCCAAAAAATTGGGGATCTTGGCCAAGGTGAGACAGTACTTCACGCCGGAACAGCTGCTCAAACTTTATCAAGCGCAAGTTCGATCGTGTATGGAATACTGCTCTCATCTTTGGGATGGGTCTGCCAAATACCAGCTTGATGCTCTGGAGTCGATTGAGAAGCGAGCCAAGAGAATCATCGGTGATGATGCACTTTTCGAATCAAAACTCCAAAGCCATCGACGCCGAGTTGCTGGCCTGTCGGTTTTCTATCGGTTACACTTCGGGGAGTGTGCGTTGGAATTGCACAATTTAATTCCACCAAGTCCGTTCCATCATCGGACCACTAGACGTACGGCGTTGCGCCATCGGTACATGGTGGACATCCCACCCATACGTACAAAGCGTTTTGGGAACACATTCATAATGCGTACAGCTAAGGAGTGGAATTCCCTGCCCGAGTCTGTGTTCCCTGATAGCTACAACCTGGGGGTCTTTAAGTCAAGAGTGAATAGGTTGCTTCTAGGCAAGCGTGCTCCATCGTCGGCCACATCATCGCTTACCATCAGGTGAGATGGTGGTCAAACGCGAGCCTATCAATAATAAAAATAAAATAAAAAATAATTTGCACAATACTAACTAGTGATTATTCATAAATAATTAAAAGAAAAAGTTAGCTCTTCCTGAAAAGTTAGAAATCTTTTGTATTGAATTTCATTTCATCACTGAAAAAACTCCGAAAATACTCGTAGGAAAGCTTAAGCTCTAAAAATGCTTGCCTACCTCTTTACACTTTGATAAATCCCTATGTTTATTCGTTCCATGAGTTTTTCAAGGGATTTCCTTATCGAAGGGTTCATAGGACACTGGTATCGGGAATGGATGGATCCAACGATTTCTTTGAAAATACGGAAGATCAGATTGACTATAAAATATTAGAGGAAAAGTTTTGCGTACGTTTTCGATCAATGCAAATCTAAAGGGTTGAGGAATGTTGAAAGGATGACAAAATTGGCATGGTTTTTAATAGAATGTTGGTTTTTAATGTAAGCATAAGCATAGCATAATCAGCCTTTTAATGTTCCCACTGCTGGGACTCAGGCCTCCTCTCTCTAGGAGAGGGAATGGGCCGTAATCCACCACGCTGGCCCAGTGCGGATTGGTTAATGTCACATGTCTTCGAATTTTTGGTTCTAGGACATGCCGGTTTCCTCGCGATGTTTTCCTTAACCTTTTGGAGAGAAGTGGTGATGAAATAAATTACACAAAGTAATGCACCTGGCTGGGTTTGAACCCGCGACCTACAACTCGTAAGTCAGGGCCGTTACCACTCGGCCACCACTGCCCTCAATCAATGGTTTTTAATGTATCTAAAATATATTAATAATAACATTTATTTTACGAAAACTATTACTACAAATTACATAGACTCGTAGGCTTAATACTTAGACTATATAACAAAGGAGTATCTGTATCCGAACTAGGACGAGTCCTGTGTCTCGGTATACAGGGTCATACCCTCGAAACAATAAAAAGCGTTTAGCCCAATTGACATGCAAAAAGAACTCCATAAATTCAGAAGCCCATATTTCCTAAATACTAAAACAATATTTTTAAAAAAGTGTTTATGTAAGTATAGTCTTGTGCAAGTATGGAGTAGTGAAAGGTGTAGGGTACCAAAAAATTTAAAACTTATAAATAAAGATATTAAATTAAAATACAACACCAACAGTTTTTTGGAAACTGTTCTAAACCCATTAAAGGACTAAATATATCATAATTTAAGTTTCAACTGAAGAAATAACTGATTGATTTTTTTTTATATAATATAAATGACTTTTTAAATACTTAACACCTAAAATTCAGACATTTTATCAGTAGTTCTTATAATAAAATGTTTAATTAGATTTACATAAAATAAGTATAATTTAAAAAAAATTGTGCGCCAAAATTATGTAGGCATATCATGTTAGGACGATTTTTTGCTTGCTTTACAAACTCAGTTTTTTAACTGTCTACTTAATTTTTGACAAATAAACATTTTTTTAGAAAAAAACAATATTTTACGAAAATTCTGGCAGTCATTTTAATAAGAGTAAGCACAACATATTCATGTATCGCTACTGAAAACTAAGAACTTCTTCGTAAAGCTCTTTGATTTAAGGGACCAGAACTTGGTCCCTCATAGTCACAGAATAAACAAACAACATGATACAAAAGGATTCAACATTGACGTACCCTTACTTTGCCTGTATCATCCCTAGTCTGCCCTAGCGTGAACGAGTTCTGTTTATCCAACTTTATATATTTGTAATGACTTTTCCTGTAAGATGAAACCTTTCTTATTTATTGGACCCTTATCGAGTAAACATTTAGTAAACAGGTCCTTTTATGTATGATGTTGTTTTCTTAGGTAAGTCTACCTTACTAAACTTTATATTTTCGTATGAAAGATGGTTGATGACAGGCAAATCTTTGAATTGGTAAGCAAGTAAACACAATAAGAAGATCATTTTATTTCGATATCAAAACATGTTACTAACATGAAAACAGTGAGGGTGGTAGACGTTTTGCTTGTTACTGAAAAAGTGTTGGATCAAAGTTTAAGTCGCCAACAGAGAGTTTTAGAGTAAACGACCATATCATTTTAAATTAGATATAAACAAAATATTATTTTAATACACGAAAATTGTTACACAGCTCTTTTAGAAAATTCTTAAATCCTTTTTACAAAGGCGTTCCGGTTGCATCATTGTAAAAAAAAAACGAACAAAAAGAAAGAAAAAAAAAACAGAAAGAAAGGAAAAAGAAAAAAAAACGAAAAAAGGAAAGGAAGAAGAGAGAAAAATAAGATATCATTATCTTTTTAACTATTTTTTGAGGTTGAGAAATCATAAAATATTTTATACCACTCCAGGTAAAGCATGAGGGAGTGTCACAGACTCTTACTGACTAAATTCCATCGGTGTCCTTTCAGTTGCCTTTTACGTTCTAGGGCCACTGATGACTGGTTCAAACAATCTCATAGAACTGCCAGGCAATAACCCTAGCGGGCTCCGTCAATCATGTTGAAGTGACAATGATATTTTAGAGGTATAGGGAACAGAGTGTAAAGTCCCGCAAACCTCCATTGAAAAGGGAGGATCCTCCGACCAGACGGGATGTTATGTCTGGTGGGCAGCTGCCCGATAGATGATTTCGGGCTGTTCTATATGTTCCGATCGCGCGGAGAACTTTAATTGCGCGATGCTGGATTAGTTCTTATGTGACGCCATAGATGTCGCTACAATATCTAAGAGACATATTTATCCAAAAGTTTCTAGTTTAACAATTACTCATTCCAATTTACCACGACTACTATTATCTTAAAACCCCAAAATACCTTTTAACTCAATCCAGTGAATTACACTTCGTGGCGCGGAAAACATCTCATTGGAAAATCGTTTCTTTCCTCCAGTTGTTCATCAACAAATTGAATTTGGTAGTCGAAATCCAGGATTAAAGGCATAACAATTCGATTTCTATTTACTCGAGTAACCAGGTCAATGGAAATAAGAGATTCTTAGGCAGAAATAGATAATAATAGTCTAAGAAAGAATACCCTTATATATAAGAGGATACCATTAAATGTCTGTTCGTGAATGCCCAATGTTTTGACGAAGAAGTACACATATTTGAAAATTTGATCAAGGTTAATATAAAATTAAGGAAGAATAGTGATTTTCCGTTACTTAAAAAAAAAAACATGTTTTATATTATTTTCAAAACATGAATTATGTAGGGTTCATAAGTGTGCCAAAAAAGCATGATTGAAAACAATTGAATTCTCCTTGTTAAAGTAAAGGTTACCAAACCAAATTGAAATAAGTTTAATCAGTCTTATATGTTCCTACTGCTAAGATTATAAACATAATTATAATGAATTTTAGCAGTAGGAACACCTACTGCTTAAATTCAGGCCACATCTCTAGGAGAGGGAATGGGTCGTGATCCACCACGCGGGTCCAGTGGGGGATGTCACAATGTCTTCGAATTTTTGGTTTTAGGATATGCCGGTTTCCTCACGATTTTTCACCGTTTTGAGAGCAGTGGTGATGAAATAAATTACACAAAGTAATGCGCCTGGCTAGAATTGAATTCACGACCTACAACTCGTAAGTCGTGAACGTTATGACTCGGTGACCACTGCTCTACCTACTAAATGAAAGATTATAATTATAATGCACATCATCATTAACAATGAAAATCACCTTATCATTATGTCGGTTCAGGATGCCGATCAGAGTAATATCAAACTATAATATTTCAGACCACGCAACTGATTTATTATGACGTAGGCTTTAGGTTTCCCTTTCCTAGAGAGGAGGCCTGAGTCCCAACAGTGGGAACATTATAAGGCCGACTGCTATGCTGCTGCTAAGCTTTAGGTATTCAATTCACAACCATGGAGTTTCTTGCCGGTTCTTCTCCATTGGAAACGACCAATTTGGAACCGTGCACTAGCTTCTGACGTTTTATAAGTGCTCATGTAGGCTATGTGAAATAAAAACTTTTGAATTATGAATTATTTGAATAACGAGCTGAGAGATAGTTTCTAGGCAATGTTGTTCGCATGAAGTCGAAAAATTAAATGAGCTCTTGGGTATTTTTTTTTTTGTCAAGCATAAGAGGTTGTTGTCTGTTTAACCGGAATATGCTGTGTAGGCCTTAATAAGTATTAAAACCTCCAGTCAGGGTCTTCCTTGCTCTTGGGGTCTTGATCACTTGACTCACTGCAAACATCATGCCAAATTCTGTCAAAGCATGTATATATTACATAACGCTTCATCTCGTTGTGAAACTGGCTTCCGTACTATTGACTTCACCAACAATTCTTCTTCTTCTTCTTCCTTGCCTTATTCCTTCATTCGGGGTCGGCTCTCCTCGTTTTTAGGCGCCAGAATTTTTTATTTTTATTTTTTTAGGCGTCTATCCCGGGTTGTCTGTGCGTCCAGCTGAGCTCGTTCCAGATATTTGGATACGGTTGTCCAACACGTAGCTAGAGGGTGCCCTCTGCCTTTTCTCCTTTCCGGGATAGCTAAAGCCTTCTTTACTGGGTACTCTTCGTCCCTTCTCATGACATGTCCGAACCAGCGCATAAGTCTCTCTGACATCTTATCTGCTATGGGTGCAACTTTGAAGGAGCCTCTGATGTATTCGTTGCGTACCTTCACCAACAATTATATTCACAGATTTCATTCTCTCATTTCTCAAATAAATCAACCACGTATCTTTCATCTTTTCATCATCTAAATGCATCAAGAGAACAAAGCAGTAAACTTGCAGAAAGCTATTAACACGGTCATAAAACAATGTTCAAGAGCCAAGAATTGACACCGCAGTGTAGCCTCGACCGACGATTTGGTCGTCCGGCATACATTATTGTAGTTTATGAGCGAACAGTAATAATGGTGTAACTAACGTGAAGGCAGTTTATTTCTAGTGCACAGGATTACTAGAAAGTTTGTGTTGTGTGGCGATTTATTTATTTCGTATATTTGTATATTTATTTAACGATTCATTACCAAAAATTTAAAGAAATTGTGACATCCCCCAACCCGCACTGGAACCGCGAGGTGGATTACGGCTCTTTCTCTCTTCTAGAGAGGAGGCTTGAGTCCCAACAGTGGGAATATTATAAAGCTGGTTATGTTATTCAGTAGGTACTTACCTAATAAAGCACTCTGGAGTTAATGAAGTGTATAAAGTAAACAGTAACAATAGAAAAAGTAAATAGCCAAGAATTTAAATGTGAAGAAAATTAATGTTGGTGCTTAACAATTTGGCTCCAGTTTGCACTAAAAAGAACGAACTCATCCAAAGCAGTGGAGATACCTGTTAAAGGAGGCAACGTTTTCCAAACGATGTATTTTTCACTGAAAACTCACTTATCAGGCCTAATGTCCTAATTTAAAATATTTTCGCCTCCCAAGCGTTCTTAATGGATTAAAAAGGTAAAACTCCTCAAAATTCCGTTGGCAAGTGGAATTCCGCACAATTTTGTCGTCCGTCTCTCCTTTATTATTGTTCATTTCATCAAATACCCCCGTTTATTACCTCAGAGAGTTTTCATTTAGACTGATTTTCTTTTTTTTATTTCCCAAGCTTTGTGGGATTTTTGTATTTAGTTTGAGATTTGCATGTTGAAAATTCAAACTAGTCACATATGTATCTTTCTAAAAGATTTTTAATACAATTTAAATGATTTTACTGTCTTTTGAATCCATTTCTATAACACGTGGTAGTTCCAATTTAAAAAGCGTGATACTTTGGAAAGTATCAGTAATTATTTTTGTGACGTTGATCAAAGAAGATAAGCTTCGAACAAAATTATAAAAAATTAAAAGATTTCGATGAATCGCGAACCTTCTCCTCTTTTGAAGTCGGTTAAAATGTTTTTAATGAACAAGTCATTACTGTAATTTGGTTTTCAGTGAATTTTTTGTACTATCGAGATTTCAAAGGGTAAGTTTGCAACAATTCTGTTTCATCATCATCATTTCAGCTGAAAGACTTCCTCTGCTGGATATAGGCTTCCCCAAGTACCGCCACAACGACTAATCCTATGCGTCTCATATTCATCGAATTCCCGCGACCTTCACTGCGTCGTCGGTCCACTTTGTAGGAGGCCTATCATCATCATCATTTCAGCTGAAAGACGCCCACTGTTGGACATAGACTTCCCCCAAGTGTCGCCACAATGAACAGTCCTGTGCGTTTCGCATCCATTGGATTCCCGCAACCCTTACCAGGTCATCGGTCCACCTTGTAGGAGGCCTTCCAACGCTACGTCTTCCGGTACGTGGTCGCCATTCCAGAACCTTTCGGCCCCAACAGCCATCTGTTCTGAGAGCAATATGCCCTGCCCATTGCCTTTAGTTTGGCGATTATTCGTGCTATGTCGGTAACTTTGGTTCTCCTGCGCATAATTATCCTCATTGCTGATTTGATCACGCAAGGAAACTCCGAGCATAGCCCTTTCCATTCCCTTTACGTGACTTTAAGTCTTCTGATGAAGCCCATTGTAAGCGACCACGTTTCGGAACCATATGTTATCACTGGCAACACGCACTGGTCATAAACTTTCATCTTGAGACACTGTGGTATAATGGACGGTCCCAAGTAAACGTAGTCTAGAATTTTGAGTGTAGAGTCTCCGATCTTGATAGGAGCACCCAGCTACGTTTACCATGACTTTGGTTTTGTCCATGTTCATTTAAGTCCCACTCTTTCGGAAGCTCTACCAAGATCACCGAGCATTGTACTGAACTCTTCCGTAGTCTCAGCCACGACTACTATGTCGTCGGCAAACCGAAGGTGAGTGATGTACTCGTCATTGACATTAATGCCTAGCCCTCTCCATTCCAGAACCTCGAAGACACTGTGGTATATTGGACGAGAAGATACCTATAAGGAGGCCTATAATTCTGAATAACTTACCATAATTTCTAACTATTGGTGTCTATTTTTATCTATACCTACTGGGTAATTTATTAAACGAAAGAAAAGCAAAAATATTTCTACTGATGTTATCATTACTATGAACTACTTTCGATACAAAGACTAACGGATCTCTCTCCGAAAATATCCGAAGTACCCCCACGTGTATATAACTTAGATATTTCACGACTCGAACTGTTAGCCACATAATTGGGAACAGCCCTACTTAATTAACTTGTTACAATTAATTGTTATATTAATAATCTTGTTAGAAATCTATTATCGTTTGTACGACCACTTGGGTATTATTAATAGGATTTAGAATGTTACATTGTTTGTTTCTAGTGGAGTATGTATTGTTGGTAATAACAAGCACTAACAATTATTAATTATGTTATGGTAAAATAAACCACCCTACATCTATTGTTATAATCTGTGTTCCGTGAGTGTGTCCGTGGCATCACCAGGGCCTATCAGAATACCAGCGCTGCGATATTTTACTTTTTTGTTAAATATCGCAGCATATGCTGAGATAGGAGCCTTTTTGGCCTCGCCTGTGCAAGGCCAAAAAGGCTCCTATCTTTTATTTTTATCTTTTAATGTTGTTTTATTTTATTTATTTTTTTTATTCTTATTTAAGTATTTATAGATAGGTTATTTTTTATTTTATTGTTGTTTGTCCTGTGCGAGTCTGAAATAAATGTTTTCATTCTTTCTTACTAATTTGCAGTTTTTATTTGATTCTCCTAGAGAAGAGTCCTGAGTCCCAGCAGTGGATACATTATAAGACCGCTTATGCTTAAAATAAACCCTCATCTATCTATCTATTTATATAATAAAAACTTTTTAGAAAAAAAAAATAACCGACTTCACTAAAAAAAACACTAAAAGGATCAAAATAACTTTAATTTCGGAAGTCGGTGTTTCTCGGTATTGTTTGTTTCTTATTTAACACCGACTTCCGAAATTAAAGTTATTTTGATCCTTTTAGTGTTTTTTTTTAGTGAAGTCGGTTATTTTTTTTTTCTAAAAAGTTTTTATTTCACACTTTTTAGTTGCGATACACTTATAAACAGAGTGCCTATTTCTCTTGACAATTCCAATTAACCCAAATACTGCTAGGGTACATTGTTTTATTATAAAGTTCCTGTGTCTACCTTCCTCCTTCCGGCTCCATCATCAGATCAGTTCCATAGTACCTTATAGCCAAAGAGCATCTCACGACAATTCTAATAAGCCCAAACACGGCTAGGATACATTGATTAATTACGGAGTTCCTGTGCCTACCTTCCGGTTCCATCATCAGATCAGTTCGATAGTACCTTATAGCCAAAGTGCATCTCATGACAATTCTAATAAGTCCAAACACGGCTAGGTTACATTGATTAATTACGGAGTTCCAGTGCCTACCTTCCGGCTCCATCATCATCATCAGATCACTTCGATGATACCATTTTCAACGTAACTATTCAGAATCATTCATTTATTTGTATTGTCATTGTCGCTTAACTATGTATATCTTCATTGTGATATCTATTTGAGTATGAAGTTCCGTTGACCATTTCTGGTCTTCTTCATCAGTTCCACTTCATCAAATGTTACTTTTTGACTGTAAATGCTTAAGTTCTTGATGAAAATACTAAAATTACCATAGGGTTGCCTATAATTTTTGAGGAGTTCCCTCGATTCCTCATGTATTCCATCATCAGAACTGAATTTTGAAAAAAATGGGACCAATCTGGAAGCATATCCTATAAAGGGAAAAAAAAAATTTTGCAAATCGGTCCATAAACGACGGAGTTCTGAGGTAACAAAAAAAAAAAAAAGATAAAAAAAAAAAAAAAACAACCGATTTGATAACCTCCTCCTTTTTTTGAAGTCGGTTAAAAATGAATGGAAAAATGTGTTTTCAAAGTTGAGAGTTGCTGATGCTGGACCGATTTGGATGAACTTTTTTTCAAGCTACGAGTATCTACTGAAATCTCAGAAAAGTTATTAATATGAGAAAACTGAAAAAAAAATGCACAGAAGTCCGTAAAAAATATATTTGTCTTTTTTACGATAAAACTCATCCAGCTAGGACCTAGCTGGTCAATATTAGAGTTATAATATATTACTACTACTCCTATATTATAGTCAACTAATAATGATGTAATTAGTAACAACAATGAGTAGGCTGATTTTGAATTGCATCTAAGCAAGAAATAGTAGTGGTGGCCGAGTGGTAACGGCCCCGAATTACGAGTTGTAGGTCGCGGGTTTAAACCAAGCCAAGCGCATTACTTCGTGTGATTTATTTCATCACCACCGCTCTTAAAACGGTGAAGGAAAATATCGTGAGGAAACCAGCATGTCCTAGAACCAAAAACTCGAAGACATTCACCAACCCGCACTGAGCCCGCGTGGTGGATTACGGCCCATTCCCTCTCCTAGAGAGGAGGCCTGAGTTCCAGCAGAGGGAACATTAAAAAAAGGCTGATTATGCTTTTATGCTAAGCAAGTTGTTGTTTATGAAGGTTTAGTCAAAGTGACATTCTACCAGCTTTAACGGCTGCCTATGGTTAATCGAATGTACCTGCTCTATATACCTCTCTATGCTCTACAAAAATGTATTTATTTACTAAATTATATTATAACATAATTTAATTATTAGTCTAGACCTTTCACAATAAGTATTTGAGCCGCTTTTACAAATTTCGGTAGGTTTTGGGTAAAAATATCCTCTGATAGCGATATCTCATTAACAAAACGTACTCGTATGGCATAGCCTTACATTTTGGAACATGGGATGGCGCAAGAGTGTCAACACAGGTCCCACACCAGAGGCCTACATTAAAAAAAATATATAATTGATAGAATCTCTATAAAATATGTAGAGGCTTTGTAGGATTTCATATTTATTTTGTTCCCAGCAATCGAGATCGCTTTAGATATAACATAGCCATTAAAAAGTTATTAAAACTAAAGTTGTCGAAAAGCCTCTTACAGGACCCGTATTATCCATGTCGGGTCCTTAATCATACCCATATTAGGCACCCCAACAGTTAAACTTCGAAGACTCGTTCGAGTCTAGGCATATAACGGTTAGTTATAATGTCGTCTTTTTTATTTTGTAGGTGGGAAAATCATCCAATGACATCCCTCGCTCTTGAGCGGGGCGGGAGGGCGAGTCAGACTTTTACTGACTAAAAACCCACTCCTGTTCCTTCGTTGCCTTTCGTACCAGGGCCGAGTTTTCCAAGTAAGCTTCGACCCTGCTGGACCCCTACGGTTTGCTGACATCTCCTTGAGGCGCGCGTGGTACAGTCCGCGCCGTCGACGACTAGGGCTCGGACGGTTACCGGACGGTCGGACGGCGAGCTACCCATTGCTCGCCGGCCGCAAGCCCGCGCCAACGTTGGCCGGAAATCGGGATCGGGATCCCAGTGGCTGAAGCGTGAGGGCCGCACCCTCGCGCGTGCACATGCGGCCGCCTCCTTTGCTAGGATTACTGCTTCGCAGAAGTAGGCGACTGCACATACAATACTACGTATTCAGGTCATCCTGGGTTCGACCAGGGACCTTACCATGACTTGTTAAAATGTCAAGTATGTGAGCGAGAAAGAAGGATGGAACTATACATCCTATATAGCTCCATCCCTTTAACAGTTCAGCTAAGGTCGTCAAATGTATCGCTTTAAGAGCTCGTGGTAGGGCTCTGGAGCTATTTCTAGCTAAAACATAGTAAAGCTTACTTAGAACAGAGTAACCATAACGAATTCAGTCCTAGGTTTGGCACCAATGGTATGATACCTGATAGTGGAACTTTTGAACCGTCTCTCCCAAAACTGTAATTCAAAAAATTCACTTTTATGAGTAGACAGACCGGTTCAGAGTCGTTAAATTTCTTATTAGGCTGGTCTATGTATGAACGCCCAAATTGTGACAAATCTGCTGTGACAAATTTCTGCTGCTTTATAGTATGTATTGACTTCTTTTATTAGCAAAACAACTTCAGAATCGATATCAAAACTATGTCAATCGTCTGTTTACCTTGAAAGTCTCTGAGTCTGACCTTTGCTATCGCAGACAGTTTTCGCAAAAGTTCGGTTCCTTCAGATCCGGAACGGAACTCTAAAACGTGACTAAAGCAGAGATTTATTCATGTTTCGTTGACAAAAATCATTCGTAATCTTTCAAAAGCGGGTCAGCAATCAATCCTCGCTCCCGTAGTGTCCCCATTCTACCCTTCCAGACCGTTGGCATATCTCATAAATTTCCAGTACTCCCACATAACAATAGGAACATTCCGCCCTTGAGGGGAAGGTCGGCTTAAATGGACCACTTCGTATATTTTTATTAAGGTCGAAATGATAGTTCTCTTGGGTTTTGTTTGTATGAATCTTTTGTATTCATTGTCTGTTCTTTAGTGAGTGAAATGGCGTGATAATTTGATATGAATATATTACTCGTAGCTATAATGAGGCTTGAAGTTCATAAATAATGGAATTGCAGAGTTTATTATATTAGCTTTTTCTTTAATCTTGAACAGTATATAACTCAAACAAATTAAGGGAGAAACGTGTACGATATCTGTACACATTTATGGTAGGGTAGTTTAAAATAGCAATTTCCTGAGTTTCAAAATTATCACGGACCGTAACTTGTACCCAAAACCCTGGAGCAAAATTACTCATATAAATGGTTGACATTCCACACGTTATATCTGTCACAGTAAAAACTGTTAATTGGTCAAAACCACTTTTAACTTCAAGAATTGGTCAGAAATACTTTTCCAGTGCCACTTTAGATATGCGATTCTACGGGCTGTGTCGGTTCTCCTGCGGATATGTTCATTCCTGATTGGATCACGCAAGTAAACCTCAGGCATAGCCCTTTCTATTGCCCTTTGGGTGACTTTAAGCCTTCTGATAGGACGCAGCGTTGGAAGGCCTCCTACAAGGTGAACCGATGGCCTAGTTAGGGTTTCGGGAATCCGATGCACTGGACCGTTCATTTTGGTGACACTATGTCTAACAGTGAACGTCCTTGGGCTGAAATGACTTTTGATCGGTTAAAAAAACTAATAATAACTGGCATTTATTCAACATCATATTATTATAATGTTGTTTTTTTTTAAGCTATTGCATAGCTTCTATCGCGGGCCTTGAGCGCGGGGACCGAATCCAGAAATTCCGTAACGAAAAATATACCTCACGCTCCCCACTCCGACGGGCACGGAGGTGTGGCTGAAGGCCGACAGAGACCGAACACCTATTTTAGAAAAGTCGTTAACGACCTGTGTGGCGCATTGGTACAGCGTTCTACCTATGTTATCATCGTGCCTCGAGTTCAAATCTCGGTCAAACAAAATAGTCTTTTTGTATTATAATAGATTATAGTAATGTTCTATGATAACAACTGAACATACATGTAGCAATTTATGAAGTAAACAAGAAAGAAAAAAATTTGTTTTCTTATCGGTCACCACGCTCAAAAAGTGTAACTTGAATTAATATCAAAGAAAAAGAAATACTGCATATATAAAATAAATAAATAATTATAATTGCATAAGTTGATACAAAATGCTAAGCAATAGCTTTACCGCGGCAGTCCCCGAGTGCCACACTTATTTTTTTTGTAGTGCATTACAACTCAATAGCAGTATTAACCAAAACCGGGTAAAACAGGTTCTGACTAATTAACATTACTGACTGTAACATATCCAGTTACTGAGATTTACTAAGTAAACCTTCAAAACATACTAATCATTTTAATTAGATAAACTTCTGCCGCTGTAACATGTAACAAAGTAAAATTACTGTTTGTTTTAAAGGTTTACCTAAGCTAGATTATCTTGTTAGTTTTACTATGTACATATATATGAATCGCTATAAAACTCACAAGATAAAACTTACTCAAAGCAGAAAGTGAAATCATAAAATTTATAATTAATCAAAATGTTTCTTTGATATAGAACAAATATCCCGACATTATGAAATATTTTTGTATCAAATTGACTGAATATAAATCACAACGTCAAAATCAGAGGAAAAGTAAGAGTTGGTGAGATGACCTGGACAAAGACGAGATCTTAAGGGAAGCCTAGGAGTGGAGCAGTCACCATTTTCCTAACCTTGTCCCAACTAGCTTGGAGTCGGCTTCCAGTGTAACCAGATGCAGCTGGATCAAGGAGCGGCTGCCTATCAGACCTCCACAACACGGTTACTGACCAACAGGATACTCTTTGGATAGACTGACAGTGTGACCTTCTAGCGTTTAACTACTTTTTAGGTTTCCATACCTCAAAAGGAAAAAACGGAACCCTTATACGATCACTTTGGTGTCCGGCCGTCTGTTTGTCTGTCTGTCTGTCAAGACCCTTTATCTCAGGAACGCGTGGAGGTAATGAGTTGAAATTAAAACAATATACTTAGGTCTGCGGTCCCTTGAAGCTGTGAAAAAATCAAACTTCTGAGTAAAAGAAAAAAAAGATACGGCCGGTTATGTCGTAAAAAACCTATATTTCGACACTCAAGGGAATCAAAATTCATAGGGTACTTCTCGTTGACCTAGAACCCTGAAATTTGGCATGAAGCAAGGTCTTATAGCACATATATAGCACATAATTATATAGGAATAAACCTGAAAACTGAAAATTTTTAGTTGTGTCACAAAAAAAACTTTTTTTCTATTCGGAAAAATCTTTGAGACTCGATTCGGCAATTGAACTATTTACATAAGTTAGTTTGTACGGAACCCTCAGTGTGCGAGTCCGATTCGCACTTGCCCAGTTTTTTTTTCTTTAATTGATTTAAACTAGTGCTTGACTGTGATCCCGCCTGATAGTAAGCATAAGCATAAGCATGATCAGCCCTTTTTAATGTTCCCACTGCTGGGACTCAGGCCTCCTCTCTGGGAGAAGGAATGGGCCGTAATCCGCCACGCGGGCCCAGTGTGGTTTGGTGAATGTCACATGTCTTCGAAGTTTTGGTTCTAGGACATGCCGGTTTCCTCATAATGTTTTCCTTCACCGTTTTTAGAGCAGTGGTGATGAAATAAATTACACAAAGTAATGCGCCTGGATGGGTTTGAACCCGCGACCTACAACTCGTAAGTCGGGGCCGCAACCACTGCTCCTCATATAAAGCCTCTTGATAGTAAGCAGTGATGCAATCGTTGTTGGTAAGGCGCACTAGTTCATTAAGAGCCTATTCACTTTAGCCTTGGAGACACCAAAACCTGTAAAGACTGCTAAAGATCTACAAATGACAACTAGTACTAACGGTTTTACGTGCTTTCCGAGGCACTGGGTGTCAGTAAAGTCCTAGATAAATTTAAGGACAGTATAGACTAGTAAAAAATAATATTTTAAATAAATAATAACTTGATTCACAAACATTTCATCAATTAGTAATATCGAAATCAACATCATATTTAAAAACAAAGCGCATCAACAATAAGAAACAAAACACTACCGTATCGAAGACTTCATTAACTGTAATTACTATTTTTACTATACAAAACACGTAGCAGCAGTATTGTGTAACGTTTTAATTAAAACAATAATGTCCAATATAATAAACTGGCAATATTTCATAATTCAGCCAATTTGTAGCGTCGCCACTATGTCACTGGTTAATGTTCTGTGTTCACACTATAATTTGTAATGTTCCTTTTTATAGATGCTAATTTTTAGGATTTCGTACCTCAAGCGGGAAAAATGGAACACTTATATGAGCACTTTGTTGTCCGTCTGTCTGTCTATCAAGACCCTTTATCTCGGGAACGCGTGGAGGTATCGAGTTGAAATTAAAACCATATACTCAGGTCTGCGATCCCTTGAAGCTGTGAAATCAAACTTCTAAGTTAACGAAAATAAAGATATGGCAGTTTATGTCGCAAAAAACGAATATTTTGATACTCTCAAGGAAATCAAAATTCATAGGGTACTTCTCGTTGACCTAGAATCCTGAAATTGAGGTCTCATAGCACAAGTATATGGAAAAGTCTGAAAATTGTAAATTTGTAGTTTTTATAGGTAATTTTGTACGGAACCCTCAGTGTGCGAGTCCGATTCGCATTGGCAAGTTTTTAAAATGGATGATGACTAATTTCATAATGTTACATAATCTAAATTAGTTCATTTCAATGCATACATATCATTCGATAACAATTCACTATCATAACGAAATCTAATAAATAGTGTAGTCAGATAAGATGAGTGAAGTATAGAAAAGTAGATGTGTGGAAAGTTAGAGGAAGGTCAAAAAATGCATGAAAAGGAATTAATTAAATGATAGCGCGGCGGCCGAGAGGAACGAATAAAAGACTTATGGGATAAGGCCAGAGAGATTATGACGATAAATTCATTATCATCCTTATTGTGTCTAACAATTTTCACAGGTCTCATTGAATGGCTAAGTTAGTCACATTTTCGTTAATCTCATCATCATCATTTCAGCCGAAATACGTCCACTGTTAGACATAGCCCCCCCCCCCCCCCCCAAGCGTCGCCACAACGACCGTTCCTGTGCGTCTCGCATCCATCGGATTCCTGTGACCCTGACTAGGTCATCGGTCCACCTTGTGGGACGCCTTCCAACGCTGCGTCTTTCGGTACGCGGTCGCTACTCCAAAACCTTTCGGCCCCAACGGCCATCTGTTCTGCGTGCAATGTGTCCTGCCCATTGCCACTTAAGTTTGGCAATTCTTCATGCTATGTCGGCAACCTTGGTTCTCTTCTTTCTTTTTGGTTTCTTTGGTATCTTCCTTTGTGATTCGACCACGCCAGGAAACGTTCGTTAATCTACTGGGCATTTATTGGTTATCTTCCATATAATTTTCTTTGTTCCAGTTTTGTTTGTTCCTTTTTACTCTTTTGTGTACATTTTATCGCCTTTGTTCCCCAAAAGTTTACCAACTGTAGCAAAATCAGCCTTACTAACTGAGTTTGCAACTTTTTCTATGAAGGTCTGATTTAAGGCCCTAGCTCCCAAGCAGTGCCATGAAGCGTGACGTGAAACGTGACTTTCTGAAGGTACTCCTCGGTAACGGGTAGGTCAATAGGTTTAAAAAAAACATATGTTTATTATGGTTTTATTCATGTACAACATCAACATATGATTTTTTTCATATATGTTAGTCATACTACTTTTGACAAAAAATAAATAAAAATAACGACATTTTTTTTTCGCTTGGTTTCTCTGCTCCTTTTAAACGCCTTTGATCTTTTGAAATATGTTTACACAAAAAATGCTGGTTAAGTGTTCTTCAGAATGTATAACATAGCATATGTAAATGAATCAGTATTTCACAAAGAAAATGGTTTTAAAGCGGGGCAGTACGAGTATGTATGCATTTAACTCCTGTCAGATGTTCAAGGGACTATGCGCCTTAATATGTTTATTCTGTATTAACCCTTTGACAAATTGTTGGCTGAACGGTTTAAGTGATGTATGACCCTATGGATTAATTTAATGTTCTGTCCAATATGTTATGTCATTTTATATTAGGGGCCGCTCTCAGTTAGAGGGGACAAGCTGACACATCATCTTTATTGTATTAGTGAGTAGCTGTCATTTGAACATGTGCCCCTCCATGTGATAGACTTGTGTAATGAACTGGATTATTTTCTTAATAATTTCACTTTGTAACGGAGAAAGAAATATTTGGGTTCGATCAACTTTCATTGATTGCTCTTCTATCGGTGCACAAACAATGCAATCACCATAAGAAAATTATAGTACACTTACTTGCTCCTGCTAGCAGCTTCACCCGTATGAAAGTAGAGAATCATCCCAAGGGTACATAGCATAAAAGCGAATAAAAGTTTTTTTTCTTTTTCTTTCTTTCTTTTCTTTCATAATGTTGTATAATTAGTGTTAGCGATTTTTAGGATTAGTTACATACATTATGATTATTTTCTGTATTAGCAACATTAAAATATATTTATTTTGCACTGACAACTGGAACGATCTGCGACTTGACAGCGCAGCGCTATGACAGTTAGAAGGGTTTATAAAATAACGCGCTGCACTGTCCTGACACATTCCATTCCAGTTTTCGGGGTAAGCAACATCTCAGAGTAAGTGCTACTATATAATTATTATTATTTTAAATGGTATTGATTTATAAAAAATACAAAACCTATAATAAACTATAAAAAACTATAATATAAAACCTTCCCGCTACACTATATCTAGGTACACTAAATAAGTTTCTTATCCAATCTTACTCTAAAGTTAACACATATAGCTAACATTAGTCTCATAATGTTCCCCCTGCTAGGACTCAGGCCTCCTCTCTAGTAGAAGGAATGAATCGTAATCCACCTCGCGGACCCAGTGCATATTGGTGGATGTCACATATCTTCGCATTTTTGGTTCTAGGACATGCCGATACCAGTTTCCTCACGATTTACGTATATGTGAGTACGTGTCGTGATAAAATTGCTAATAAGTATCCTATGTGCTATTTAGAAACATTATGTACCCATGTGCCAAATTCCATCAAAATCCGTTCTGGCGTTTCGAGCATAAAGGAGTAACAAACGTACATATTATGTGTAGGTGTACGAATTTACATCGTTAAAATATTATTGTGATACTCATCTAAGAAAACATAACATATAATATATTATATTTGACAACATACGTCCAAGTTGTCAAATATAATACATTTTAATCGTCTTATAAGTCTCGTGTTGTTTTTGTCACATTTCATATTAAAGTCAGTCACTATAAGATTGGGACATGATGTGTCTTTCTTAGAAAATTGTATTTGTCCGCACCCTACTATAGAATTAAGGATGAATTATGAATTCTGGGGTGATTTTTTTTAGACTCGCGTTTGACCAGTATCTTACCTGATGGTAAGCGAGGATGTGGCCGACGATGGAGCACGCTTCCCTAGAAATAACTTATTCACTCTTGACATAAAGACTCCTAAGTTGTAGGTATCAGGAAACATAGACTCCGTCAGGGAATTGCACTCCTTAGCTGTACGCACAATAAAATGTGTTCCCAAAACGGTTTGTATGTATGGATTCCGGTATCGGCGCAATTAGACGTATGACCACTAGACGTACGGTGACTTTTAGTGGTCCGATGATGGAACGGACTTGTTAGAATAAGATTGTGCAATTCCAGTGCGCACTCCCCGAATGTAAACGATAGAAAATCGATAGGCTAGCAACTATTAAATATTTGTAGATTATTGCGTTTTAGAGATCAGCATGCATTTCAAAGAGCAAAACACAGTCCGATCGTTCGGGACCGAGCCCAATTCGTCGACGGCGCGTAATGTGTAATGTCAGCAACCGTAGAGGCCCAGCAGGGTCGAAGCCTACTGGTGCCATAGGTGACGCGAAAGAGATCCCCGGGGCCCTGGAAAAATGGCAAAGAAGGAACAGGAGTGGGTTTTTAGTTAGTAAAAGTTTGACAATACCTCCCGCCCCGCCCAAGAGCAGGGGATGTCATTAGATGATTTTCCCACCCGAAAAAAAAAGTAGCGTTGATATGACACACAAGGCAGTCTATGAGCCTTAGCATATATAACGCAGGCATTCAATGCGCTATGCCTATTGACTTTTATTGATATGAGATGTCTTATATCAAATGCTGGAAACTATTAGTGCCACAATATGATCTAACAAGAAATTGTTTAAATTTCTGCATACATATGTATTCTTTTTCCATGAAAAATCGTCTACCAGCTTTTTACTACTCTTGTGAGAAACAGAAATGTACAACTTTCTATAAAATCTAAAAGCTGAATTCTGTACAGCATACGGTAGAACAAGTTAAATTATTTTTCAATGCTAGTTAAAATGTTCTGTGAGCTCAGCTTGAAACTCGGTGTCTGACATGGATATTGTAAAGGAAAATTTAAAAACTACACATTTAACGGTCTACTTAGATTCAATACGGACTGTGAAGGGAATGGACGGACTTACGATTTTGATGGAAAAGGGTTTTTGAAATTATTACTGAATAGAATTGTATATCAAAGTGGCAAGTTTACATGAAAGCACACTAGTTGTAATATGTATGCGTGTGTATATTTTTGTTACTTTTTCACGCTCAAAAGGCAGAATGGATTTGGATGAAGTGAAATTATCTCAAGTGAACATAATGTTCACTTGAGATAATTTCCTACTTTCACGCATTGGCAGAAGTTAGTGTTACATACACTTGGATATAAAAAATCATCAATTCTTGACGGATTGTGTGACAACGATAAACTTTGTCGCACCACCTCTTCTCTTCTCCTTCGCACTCTAAGTCATACTTCTAGCCGCTATGATGGCTCCTTTTCTGTAACTGCAGTACATCTCTGGAACTCTCTGCCACACTCTCTTCGCGATAGCCCTTCTCTAGATGTCTTCAAAAGGAAACTTAAAGAGCACTTCCTTTCATTATTGACATAATATGTACATATAGTATGTATTAGTATGTATAATATACTTAATTATATATTAGACTTAGTATGTAGGTTTATATTGTGCACTAGATTCTACCCTCGAATAAGTTCTCTCTCTATAATTCAAAGGTTTGCTGGGAGAAAACTCATTGCTGAGTTAAGCTCGCCTTTGTACATGAACTGTCTGTATGTCAATATATTATGTTATGTTTTTGTGTACAATAAAGAATTAAGAAGAAATGACTATTAAGTTGACAACAAAAAGAGATACAAGACAGAATTAGATATACTACACCAGCCCTAAATACATTGTAGTAAAGACAAGAGGTCGATCGTCAAACGAAATAATAATAGTGTATATTGATAGATGCAAGTTAGGTCTCTTATCTTATCATCAACATTTAACACTTACGCGCGCCTCAGGGAGATGTCAGCAAGTCTTAGGGGCCCAACAGGGTCGAAGCATACTGGGGCCACGGGTAGTGTGAAAGTGAAACCCGGGGCCCTGGGACGAAGGCAAAGAAGGGACAGGAATGGATTTTTATTCAGTAAAAGTCTGACACTATTTCTCGTTCCGCCCAAGAGCGAGATTTGTCATAAGATGATTTTCCCACCTAAAAAAAAATAAAAATAGCTAAGTACCTAAGCTATAATTATAATAACTAGATTTCTAGTCCGGAACAATAATAAAAGAGGTAACTATAAAATATTAGTATATTAACCAAAATAACATCAAAGGCGCCTAATATTTGACGACACAATATTAATAGTCTTTAATCTGGGTCATTTATCAGCCCATAATACTTTACGATAACTATAAATCATTATAATAACACACATGCCACTCAAAATGGCCGAGTTTTTATGGTTTTCCCGCCATTTAACAATAAGTTTCGATTGGTCGAAATACCAAAGGAAATTAAATATTACCCTGTTTCCGCCGCGCGGCCATTGTGATGGAGTTAAAACTTCTAGATGTGGCTGGCCATTGTTTCAACAAATTTATGATAAAACTGTGATTTTTAATTGCATATGTAATGAAGATAAAACTAATTTTATTTCCAATATGATAATAAGTTCAATAATTGGGAAAAACTTCGTTTTCCTTTTGGCAGAGTCTAAAAAACTATAATAATATAATATACTACTGCGATAGCATCAGCGGCCGGCATTGCCATGTTCAAATACTGGGCCAGACAAGGAATTTAAATGGAAAAAAACTAGTTTTGTCACCGACACGCTAAGAAGAAGATATACTACTAAATACCTATTTCACTACAACATGGCGGACAAAGTTTCGGCGGGATCTCATGGTGGAATGGGGACAGCGGCTATCGCAACCCAGTGCTGGGCACGCCATAATTATGGCGATAAGTCCCCTCTTTGAGAAATGGCTGGAAAGACCTCACGGCGTCCTCACTTTCCACATGACGCAGGTTCTGTCGCCTCAAGGAGATGTCAGCAAACCGTAGGGGCCCAGTAGGGTCGAAGCCTACTGGTTCCAAGGGTTGCTTCTGAAAGGAACACTCGGCCCTGGTATGAAAAGCAACTAAGGAACAAGAGTGGGTTTTTAGTCAGTAAAAGTCTGATACCCCCTCTTGCTCCGCCTAAGAGCAGGGGATGCCATTGGAAGATTTTTCACCGAAAAAAAAATATACTTCACTACATACACGCCACCACCAAAAAATCATCCAATCTCGTCTATAGTGCGACCAAAGAAAACACGTTTTTCGTCTCGTCACGTTCTCGTTTCAATTCAGTATGTACGGCTTATACTTCAAAATGGTGTTAAACTTGATACTAAACTATATCGTAGGTAACAACAAAATTTCGAGTAAAACTATGGCATCACTTCCAGTAGCAACCTACGTTAGTATATCCCGAAACAGCTGGTGACCTGCGGCACAAGTTTAAATAGGCTTTTCCTGTCAGTAATGTTTTGTTCTATATTGTACAGTTCCTATACCGTCTGGCACCCACGTTACGCCCGTATTGTCTGAGCTAAATTCAGTATTCGTTAGCCACTTTAGTTTTTTTAACTTTTCATAAATGTTTGCGAAAATTTTTATTCATAATACCTTCATACATATTCAAAACCAACCCAACTTTGTGAAATAGAACAACTATACATCTACTAATAGAGGATTTTTCAAAATTCACCCTCTAAGAGGGTGGCCTTGGTACATGCCATGGTCCGGAGCGAGGAGGAGTGGCAGGCAGTCGCCTCCTTCTGCGAAGCAGTAATGCTAGCAAAGTAGGCGGCCGCACGCGTGAGAGAACGGCCCACACGCCCCAGCTGCCGGGATCCCGATCCCGATTTCCAGCCACCGTAGGCGCTGGCTTGCGGACGGCGAGCAATGGGTAGCTCGCCGTCCGACCGTCCGGTAAAGGTCCGGACCGAGCCCAAGTTGTCGACGGCGCGTAGTGTTCTACGCGCGCCTCAAGGAGATGTCAGCAAAACCGTAGGGGCCCAGCAGGGTCGAAGCCTACTGGGGCCATGGGTGATGCGAAAGAGAACCCCGAGGCCCTGGAACGAAGGCAAAGAAGGAACAAGAGTGGGTTTTTAGTCAGTAAAAGTCTGACACTATCTCAGGCTCCGCCCAAGAGCGGGGGTGTCATATGATGATTTTCCCATCGAAAAAAAAAAACCTTTAAGAGGGTAAAATAGAGGTTCAAAGTAAGTATGGAGAACACTACTTTGACGCGGGTGAAGCCGGTGTCAGAAGCTAGTTATCTATAAAAATTATGTTTGGACCTATTTGTAATAGAACTGCATCGTTGGTTTGGATGAGCATTAGAACTTTGTTTAACCATATCGAGCAAAGTAAAAGTAAAGTAAAGGTTATTCCATCTAAAGTTCTTTAGTAGCAGCATAAGCTGCAAGCTGCAGACTCCAGAGTCTGGATTTATTACCGATTGATTTCAATATACCTCCGATTATATATGGGACTAACATAACTAGTCACTTTTGGGTAGTCTGATATGTACAGTCACAAGCAATAAGATAATTATTACATATACATTATAACTTTTTCTTAAATATTATAACTTCGGCCATTTAAGAAGTAAGTGTACTAAATTTTGTTCTAAATTACTTGTTTGATGGTTAGGTTAGGTAAGGTAGATCAAATTGTGAAAATATTTTAGGAAATATGAGAATGTGTATATATTCTAGTGCTCGTAACTGTACAACTCAGTCTGCCTAACCCTTCATCGACTTTAGGCTTGAAGTTATTGACTTAGCAGTAGTTACCTAGTAAAATATTGTATCTACAAGACTACATACTTACATTGCCTGCTAGACAGTAAAATACCTTTAACTTTTTACCTACAAACCGAATTAGGTGTCTTCAAGGCTAGAGTGAATAGGCTCTTAATAAACTAGTGCGCCTCACCATCAATGATTGCATCGCTGCTTACCATCAGGTGGGATCGCAGTCAAGCACTGGTTTATATGAAATAAAAAAAGAATTGCTTTCGCAGAAATATTTTTTTTATGAATTGTGCTCAATCCGTAACATTGTCATCTTGACATTTAGTTGCCATTTATTGTTCAAGTCATGTCATGTCAACATGTCGTTATCACTTACATGCGGGTTTCTTAGCCTGAAAACATCTTCTTTTAGTATTTTCGTGTACGTTGTTATTTTTTACATATTCTCTTTTCTTAAACATATAAACTACTAACAGTGAGTATTTTGCCGGTGTCGAGAGCAGTGTTCAAGCTACTAGAAATAAGAACCTTCTCATAATATGCCCATGGAGTTTCTTAACTTTTTATACCTCCTTTCAATCATCAGTAGTAAGCATTACAAGTTTGCGACAGTTCCCTTTAGCCATGAATCACGAGGTAAGTTATTTGTCCTGTGCGACCACATTTTGGTGCATATCTACATCGATTTTAAGAAAATATTGTATGAGGCTCTGAGTCTTCCTTTGTGTTTCAAAATTTCAACCTCTACACATCCGCGAAACGTAGCGTCTAATCACCGAAGATCGTAGGCGATGAATCTGGTTTGCGGTCATCATTGTACTGACACTCGTATTTAGGGCTTGGTCTGAGTCCATTTGAGTATGCCGAAAGAGTACATTAAAACCACAACCCAACCGTTGAAAGTGCGCACTTTTTTCTATCCGATAGATGAGTATTGTTATATTTGAAATTGGGTTAGCCATAAAAGGTGGCCGAAGAGAGGAAGAAGAGGAGAACCGCTCCCTCAATGATTATTTCATGTCAGCAACAGTAAAATCTAATGCTTCGGACATACCCAAATGTTACCTTTATGAGTTTAGATTAAGGACAGAAATCTAAGGTGTGTAGAAACCGATTATTGAATCCCCAGATTCCATAATCTCCCCTCGCATTAAATGCAAGATTGAACATTTGTCTATACCGAATTCTATCCGAATAATAATTCTATGCGGCTCTATCAGTAGCAAATTATTTGAGATAAAGAGTTTCAGTTTTCATTTAAAGAAGTTGAGCTATAAACCTGGCCCTCTCTTCTCAACCGATTATATGTATTTTGTAAAGTCGTACGCCTTCTTAAAGTTAATCTAGCGTGTCGACAAATCCTTGGAGGATCGACGAACCTGTTCACTTATTGTCATGTCGATGAAGAGTAGCTCCTTAAGGGCACGGGACTCGTACCCACATCCATTTTGAGTGGCATACATTAATTTGTTATTATAATTGTTTTATGTAAGCTGTTGATCCCCGCAATAACGCCGGCGTTAACGCGGCATTGTCTTTCTATTGTGTCTCTAATTACGCTACTCAAAAAGTTAATCATGTTATTATATGTGTGATTAGATAAAATCGTCTCGAGATGCCTTAATTTGAAAAGTAAGAGAGCTGACTTTTCAAATAAACAATCAATGAATTGCTTGAAAACTTATTAGGTATTATGACAAAAGTGGTGGTTGAGAAATGAGATGCAAACCATAAGAAAAGTACGGAAAGAGAAGATATGAAGCGTCAGTTCAAAAAAAAAAAAAATAGGCTGGAAAATGATGAAGAGATACTATTGTTTGATCATAACGTGAATATGATTATTCAGCCAGTAGTCAGCTATCGTTCTATAGTAAAACCTTTATCAACATTATACAGATTTTACCAGAAAACAAATGAAATCTATTATTGATAGGAGTCAAGGCTCCGAAAATCTATTAGGCTAAAACAGTTGATAAACCCATAACGAAATGGTTTGTTAATGTACCCAAAAATAAATCTTACGAAGGGGATGCATGTTTATTATCCATAATAGGTAATTGACCCGCCCTTGAACTAAAATAGACGTTTAGCAGACAAGCTGTTATAGTCCCCCGGGGAGTGGTTCCCCAGTATGGCATACATGTACAACCTTTACATGGGAATTTACTCTTTAGCAGTTTGACGCAAGTTATTAAATTCAACCCCAAAATATTGACGTTGAGAAGTCTAATTATTATTTGTAGATTATTACATGATTGTTTTTTGCTTCTATAGTGAACTTGCTGTTATATTGTTGTTAAGTTTCATTGATGTTATTTTGTCTTTAAATGATATTTATTTTGCAAATAGGTTTTAAAAAACACTTTTAGATGTTAGGGTTGAAAAGAAACACCGAAACAAACTCAGGGGTCAAAGTCGCTTTTAAAATCCATACAGCAATTATGTAATAGTCAAATCTTATGTGAATCATGCAGATTAGTGACCATCTCAGAGAGATGGTCTTTTGAGGAAAGGACCATACAGATTTGAGTGGACCTGTCCAGTCGGTGCCAGCATTTGTCAGTATTCGTATATCTTAACTCACGACTACTAAGGAGTTTTACTTGCATATATTAGAGATATTATTATGTTAATGTTTTCAAGTCTTAATTAAATGTTACATAGGTTTCTTAAGCTTTATTGATTACCTAGTAAGGATAAAATATTATGTGAGGTAATAGAGATTTTATCTAATAATAATTCATTAAATAAATAGGACTTAACTAAAAAAATGGGAACATCCCGTGGCTGTCGCTGACATATTTTAATGGAAATCGTTTTTTTATTTTATTATTCTTCTTTGATGTTAATTTGGAAGACGCTAGGTACAAAACTGTCAAATACAAGTTTTAATAGCGCTCTTATTAAACGGTTTTATTTAGCTCACCCCGTTTGTTTTATTTATTCTTGGGTCAAATTTAGTAATTCAAATTTCACCCTCTTCCTGTTAACCGATTAAACTGAAATTTTGTATACACTTTGGATTTTGGTGACAATACAATTGTGTTTATTCATTATCATTATAAATTCAAGATGGCTGCCGCTACAAAATGGCGGATAATTTATGTTTTATTAATCCCATCAATATGGGTATCAAATGAAAGGGCTCAACAAGCAGAATACAATATACTATAAAAAATTGAAATCCAAGATGGCGGCCGCTACAAAATGGCGGATAACGTAGGTTTTATCAATCCCATCAATATGGGTATCAAATGAAAGTGCTCAACCAGTATAATACAATGTACTATATAAAATTAAAATCCAAGATGGCGGCCTCTACAAAATGGCGGATAACTTAGGTTTTATCAATCCCATCAACATGGGTATCAAATGAAAGGTCTCAACAAGTAGAATACAATTTACTATGCAAAATTGAAATCTAAGATGGCCGCCGCTACCAAATGGCTGATAACAATTTTTTATCAATCCTACCAATATGGGTATCAAATAAAAGGGCTTGACAAGAAGAATACAGTGCACTATACAACCTCAATATTTAAGATGGGCGCAGCCACCAAATGGCGTATAATAATAAGATTTAAATTTAGAAATTGAATCTGTAATTTAGGTATCTGATTAATCCAGCCTGAATCCACCACCCAAGTCAAGATTTTGTATCGTGTTGAGGACTGTGTGGCGTTAGGGTGGCTAAAAATGATACGTCGTTAGCGATACACCACCCAAGTTAAGGTGAAAGGTTAAAACGCGCCGAGAACTGTATGGCATTAGGGTGGATAAAAATGATATGTCGTTAGCGTTTTCCCCTCAAGACTCAGGCGCATCTTGTTGTACATAGCCTTGCCCCTTTATTGGACCTCTGGGGGGGTCGACCGTTTAAATGTCCATTACTCGTGGGAACAAAATGGTAAAAAAAAATATAATAAAAAATACAAACACAAATAAAACAGAAACTGCAACACAACGTAAACGAAGGCTTCAAAAAGCGAAAGAAAAGTATAAAGCAAAACGAGCTAAAGAAAGTGAAGGTGATAGAAATAGTCGATTACAGAAACGACGGGAACAATTAGCGTCAAAAACACCTGAGCAATATGAGGCCAGGTTAAAAAAGCAACGTCAGCGATATACACAAATGACGGCGTCAGAAACGCCTGAAGAATATGAAGCCAGGTTAACAAAGCAACGTGAGCGATACACACAGATGATAGCGTCAGAAACGCCTGAAGAATATGAAGCCAGGTTAACAAAACAACGGGAGCGATACACACAGATGGTAGCGTCAGAAACGCCTGAAGAATATGAAGTTAGATTAATACAAAGCCGTGAAAGACAAAGACAGCAGTTGGGTTCAGAAACGCCTGAACATCGCGATACGAGGTTAAATAAACAACGAGAGCGTACCCAGCAATGCAGAGCTAATAATCTGCAGGCATTCGAGAATGCTATTAACACAATTTGTATACATGTTTGTGATATTTGTACCAAACGTTGTTATCCTAATCAAGTTCGTACAGTTCGGTACAACGCTGCTGCATTAACATACTTACCTGTGGAGTTAACTTCGAAAATATCATTGTTATTATGTTCCCGCTGTCAAACACATGTTACTAGTAATAAAACAACAGCACCACCAAAAGCTTACTGGAATAATCTGGATCCAGGTTCTATACCAGACGTTATTCAAACATTGACACAGGCGGAACAACGTTTGCTGTGCAGAATAATTCCCTTTGTTAAACTGCACTTATATTTAAAAAATCTAAGAGGTTCCGCTGCTTATTGGCGTAGTGCTCTTAGTAATCTTATAGCACAAATCAGATGTTTAGGACCTCCCACTTATTTTGTTACATTGAGCTGCAATGATCTTCACTGGAAGGATATGAAAAGAGGTCTCCTTGTTAGTGATGGTAAACAGCACATTGACCCAGATGACATAGATATTCAGGAAACTCAGAGACTCATCGAGATGTATCCAGTTGTTGTGAGTAGACATTTTATGGTACGTGTTAATGCGCTAATGCAGTTTCTTAAAACTGATACTGAAATATTTGGCGGTAAAGTTAAAGATCATTGGTGGCGAATCCAGTTTCAGAACAGAGGAAGTCCTCATTTGCATATGGTTGTTTGGATCGAAGATCACCCGTCTGTTGCGACACCTGAAGGAATAGCTCGCATTGATTCAGTCTGTAGTACTGTCATTCCTCCAGAAACTTCAGAACTATATGAATTAGTTAAAAATTGTCAAATACATCGACACACTAGTACCTGCACGAAAAATAATTCTGTTTGTCGTTTCAACTTTCCACGCTCGGAATGCTTAGAGACACATGTTATTGATCCTTCATCTAACGAATTCATCTACAACGGTGGTCGCATTTGCGTTCTGAAAAGAAAAAGTGAAGATGGTTGGGTAAATAATTACAGTCCTGCTTTGCTAAAAATGTGGAAAGCCAATATGGATATACAACCGTGTGGTACAAATGAGTCGATTGCGTATTACATCGCTAAATACGTGTCAAAATCAGAACCTACAAACCTAGATGGTGAAGTATCTCGAGCTATTCAACAAATTAGAAGAGAAGAAACTGACGTCTCGCGTAAGCTGTTTAAAATATGCATGCGCATATTAAGAGAACGTCAAGTTTCAGCCTGCGAATGCGTATTCAGGCTATGCCATTTGAGTATGCGTGACAGCTCGAGAAAAACAATTTTTGTCAATACTCGTAAAGCGGAACAAAGGTATAAAGTGTTGAAGTTTAATGAAGCTGGTCAAGCAGCAGGATATTGTGCCAATATTTTCGAACGATATGAAAAGCGACCAGCAGAGCACCCCAACTATGATTTTAACAATATGTGTCTCATAGAATTTGCGATGTTATTTGAGCCACACTACACAAAACCGCCAGTTATAAATGAAGAGAGCATCGATACCGATGCTTATGCACCGCACGAGCAAACAACAAGAAGGCGTCTTATAACTTTAACAGACAACACCAAAATGACTATTAGAAACACGCCAGCTGTAGTACGGGTACCTAACTTCGTAGCAGCTTCTGATCCAGAGTCATATTATTACAGTTTACTAATCCAGTATATGCCGTATCGCAATGAGGCCGAACTTTTAGGAGAATTTAATAGTGCCAGAGATGCGTTTCTCGCCAACGAAGAAAGTTTAAGACAAACAAACGCCTACTTGGAAATATATCGTGAACGTGACAGGCAGCTTGAAAATGCATTCGCGCAAGTACACGCATTTCAGATACTGGAACACGCAGAGCCGATGGAACTAGACCATGAAGAAGAAGTTCCTTATTTGCCAATGAATGAAGACCAGTTCTTACAGGCTAAGCAGTCTATGAATGCAGGACAAAAGGAAATTTTTACATTAGTTACCCAGTCCATACAAAATCAAATGTCAGGTGCTGAAGAACGTTTAAAAATATTCTTTACAGGAGGAGCTGGTGTGGGCAAGACTTTTCTATTAAAGTTATTACGAGACCAAATTAATAGGTGCTACGCAAAGGATGCGGTTAAAGTCTGCTCACTAACAGGAGTTGCAGCTAGATTAATAAATGGAGCTACGATACACAGTACTTTAAAATTGCCTGTACAGAAAGACGGTCGCATAACAGGTATGTCACCACTGTCCGGAAACTATTTGCGAATAATGAGGCAACAATGGCATCAGACAGAATTTTTGATTGTCGACGAGATTTCCATGGTGTCTTATCAAATGTTATGCATGATGGACGCTCGATTAAGGCAAATTAAGAACTGTGAAAATGAGTTTTTTGGAGGAGTAAACGTATTACTTTTCGGTGATCTTTTACAACTGCCTCCTATAAAACGATCAGGAACACCTGTTTTCAAACAGCCAGAACATCTCCAACCAGCTACACATCTCTGGCGTTTATTCACGCTGTGTGAATTAACTGAAAATATGCGTCAGCAAGGTGACCAGACTTTTATTGATATTTTGAATGCTTTGAGAGTCGGTGAGCTAACAACCCAACATTTTAGTATTTTAATGGGAAGACTTCTTCAAGACACGAGTGATGAGTTTGCAATAGACAAAGCGTTAAGGGTATACCCCACAAATCAACAAGTTAACGACCACAACTCTGCTGTATTGAATTTGTACAGAAATAATGGTGCTCGCATTTACAAAATAAAAGCGCAGGATCAGCTAGTACACGCCACACGAAATGCAGACAATGTGGATATAGCTACTATAATACCAGCTGATATCAACAAAACTGGGGGTTTACCAGCGGAACTGCAAATATTTGTGGGGGCAAAAGTCATGCTACGGTCCAATATTGACGTTTCAAAGGGATTAGTAAATGGCGCTATAGGCTACATCAACGAAATCGTTTGGCCTCAATTTCGTCGAACTCAGATGTATGCAACAGATGTACCTTCCGTCCGAATTGATTTCGCAAGAGACGGAGTACATCTTATACACCCGAAAGCCATACAGTTTCCAGCTAAGTACAATTACGGGACGGCTGAAAGAAGAATATTGCCTTTAATACTATCATGGGCTTCTACAATACATAAAATGCAGGGCAGCACTGTGGATCACGCAGTCGTATACTTAGGTGCGAAACTGTTTGAAGAAGGTCAAGCCTACGTGGCTCTTAGTAGAGTAAGATCTTTGCAGGGACTACGTATAGAGGAGTTGGACTGCAATAAACTAACGGGCAAGAAACCTTGCAATAATGAAGCACTAAATGAATTAAACAGAATGCGAAATAAAAACTAAAAACTAGAAAATAAAAATAGGTAAAAAAACTTTTTAAGTTAAACGGTTTTATGTTAAACATACATTGCAATGTTTAAGATAAATGTACTAAAAAACAAAAAATAATAAAATAGATACAGTCGTGGGAATTATAAACATATGCATAGACTAGACTAAAATAAAACCGTGGGGCACGTCAATTGTCTACAAATTATCGACTTAATGTGCGATAGAAGAATCGTTTAATTCGTCGTTAAAATAGGCAGTTGGCCCGCAGACAGTGAGGAAATTACTTACTATTTTCTTGCTCATGGAAATTCCAATAGTTATACACTCCATGTAAATAAAAGAGATGTTTCAACTAGTTTATCGTTGGACATTCACACTGCTGGCTGGCGAGGAATCGTTTCACTGCTCGTAGTTTGTCTTTAATCGACAAAACATATGATAAAAGTACTACTCGCTCACCACTATGAAACCCTAAAACTCGCTTATAATCAAGCTTGCTAGCTTGTTTCCACATTCTAGCCCTACTTATCACACGTCCATCGTTGTCGGTTGAACAACTGCCTAATTATAGTGTAACATTACAAAACAAACATTTTAATCAACGATTGTAGACAATTGACGTGCCCCACGGTTTTATTTTAGTCTAGTCTATGCATATGTTTATAATTCCCACGACTGTATCTATTTTATTATTTTTTGTTTTTTAGTACATTTATCTTAAACATTGCAATGTATGTTTAACATAAAACCGTTTAACTTAAAAAGTTTTTTTACCTATTTTTATTTTAATATAAACAGTCAGTAAGTAATCTTTATAAATATAATTGTTGAACAAACATTATTTTAGCTCCGACTCATAGTTTCAGAAATTTTTAGGGACTGATATCTGATTACCTGGCAAATCATCATCATTATAATCAGCATTTCAGCCGAAAGTCGTTCACTGTTGGACATAGGCCTACCCCAAGTGTCGCCATAATGACCGGTCCTGTGCGTCTCGCATCCATTGGATTCCCGCGACCTCGTTGGAGGTCTTCCAAAACTGTATCTTCCGGTACAAGGTCACCACTTCAGAACCTTTCATTCTCATCTGTTCTTCGAGCAAATAGCGAAATTTTAAATGTTTTTCAAACTTTAAATCCAAAACCATTGTATTCTGTGACAATTTCAATCAATAAACGTAAATACCCTTAGCAAATTTATCGTTTCTTATTAAACGGTTTTATTCGAAGTTTTTCAGCTAAATTAGGCAATAAAGTACAAACCTCTAGCACAGTATCGTGTACCATCAGGAGATTAAGTTATAAATCACTTGGCTTAATGGATCGGTTTAGATAAGTTAACTACTTAGATTATATATTTTTTTGTCGACATTATTGAATTTTTGAGTGAACAAAACATGTTATCGTAAGTCACAGTTTGTGATATTCGATGGTTAGCTGCAGTTTTTGTAAGTAAACGTGTCTTTTTTTATTTGGATGATCAGTGAAATTAAAGGAAATCGTTTGTCTTGTTATGGTCATGTGAAGAGGAGGGATGAAACGCATATTACTAAAAGAGTTATGAGTTTACATGTGGATGGATGGAAAGGGAGAGGGAGACCAAAGAAAAGATGCATGGATCGTGTGAGAAGTGATATGAAAGAAAAGGGAGTTAGTGATAGCATGACGAGTGACCGGACAGAATGGAAGGAAAAAACGTGTTGCGCCAACCCCAAATAAAACGGGACAAGGGCAGGAAGATGATGACGATGATCAGTGAAATGAAACCATTTTAAAAACCAACATCAGAAACTCTCTTTACTTAAAAATAATACTAACAACTTCTAAAATGACCAAAGTCATTATAAAAGTAGTTGTCAAACACAACACTTTAATAAAATGGTCAAATATTTCACAATATCTAAAAAGTGTTAGCATAGGATTGATGAAAAGTAGAGGAAATTTTGATCTAAAATTTGGGATAAGACTAAGGTAGGTAGTTATGATAAAAGTAAGAAGATGGAATCAAACATAATTTATATGGTACTGGATGTAAACAAAATTCATAACAGTATAATATATATATCAGAAAGCCAAGTGCTGCTCTTTATTCTGTAGCATCCAAAATTTCAGCGCCTGATGTTTCAAAAACTGGCCATATTCTACATGAATTTGATGACATTGTGCTACGCTAAACTGGCAATATAGTTTCGCTTAAGCTCCCGTACGAAAGAGGAGCATAGCTTGTAAAATATAAAATTAATGGATACTACGAAACATTTGGTGCAGAAAATATACGAGAGTATAATATTGTTGGGATATAGTGTTGCTTTTAGTAGTTTATTTAGTTTTGTGTAGCACGTAGTGTGTTGAAATTTTCTAGGTTATATTTTAAGATCAGCTCTTTACTCTTTCTAATTGTTTCTACTTGGTGTAAATTACACCAAGTCTATCCTAGACCACGATATTAATATTGCGACTTGTAGACGATCTAAACTTAGTCATCATCAAAGTTTGCCTTTATAATAGATGTTGTGTGAACGTCTTTCTTTTATAATTATATGCAACAAGTAACTGAAATGATGCACTCTTATACCTGCTTATTATATGCTAGCAAAGGAGGCGGCCGCAAATGCACGAGCGAGGGTTCAGGCCTCACGCCCCAGCCGCCGGGATCCCGATCCCGATTTCCGGCCACCGTAGGCGCGAGCTTGCGGACGGCGAGTAATGGGTAGCTACTACTGTTCCATGCGCGCTTCAAGAAGATGTCGGCAAACCGTAGGGGCCCAGCAGGGTCGAAGCCTACTGGGACCAAGGGTCTGCTTCTGAAAGGAAGACTCGGCCCTGGTATAAAAGGTAACGAAGGAACAGGAGTGGGTTTTTAGTCAGTAAAATTCTGACACAATAACACACAAACAAAACCCACAAACTCCGGCATAGCAGTAAGGGCCACTGAACACCAGACCAACAGTCTAGCTAAATAAATGGTCAATGGTGAATTAGTTTTCATAAGCGGTTTCTATTGTTACAAAAACAATTACATGGTGACTCCTCTTGATGTCAAATAGTTTTAAATTAGTAATCATCACATTTAACTTAGTGATTATTACAAAAAAAAACCGGACAAGTGCGAGTTGAACTCGCGCACTGAGGGTTCCGTACAAACTTACATATGAGAACAGTTCAACCGAATTAAGTTGCAAAAAATGTTTTTTTTTTTGTGATTTAACTACAAATTTACAGTTTTCAGATTTTTTTCCTATACTTGTGCTATGATCATGCCAAATTTCAGGATTCTAGGTCAACGGGAAGTACCCTATGAATTTTGGTTTTCTTAAGAGGATCGAAATACATGTTTTTTGCGACATCTTTTTTTTCGTTAATTCAGAAGTTCGATTTATTACAGCTTCAAGGGACCGCAGACCGTATATGGTTTTAATTTCAACTCGATATCTCTACACGTTCCTGAGATAAAGGCTTTTGACAGACAGACGGATGGACAACAAAGTGATCCTATAGGGGCTCCGTTTTTTTCCTTTTGAGGTACGGTACCCTAAAAAACACCGAATAATTAAGATAAACTGTACTTTTTATTTCTGTTTCCTTGAAATATACAGGAATCCCGAATAACAATAGCATTTATACGATTGGAAAAAAAAATTGTACCTTTTTCATACTTTTGTCTGAAAGCTTTATTTTATTAGTTCTAAGAATAATTCTGGAACAAACAAAATTAAAAATAGAAACAGATAGCAATGGAATTGTTTCATAGAAGTCCTTATTTTGCGGAGAAAGGTCTTCAATAATCTAATATATCAAAATTTCGTGTAGCAGTGTTTGATAATGAACTCCTCCGAAACGGATTGATCAATTTTTATGTTTTTTTTTTTTTGTTAATTTGGTAGGTCTGAAAATATAATAAAGGTTGCAGGCTTCTTTTTTACCGTCCTACACCCACCACCCCGTTTTTCCTCTTAAATAATTTACATACATACATATACATACATATTCAGCTTTTTAATGTTCCCACTGCTGGGACTCAGGCCTCCTCTCTAGGAGAGGGAATGGGCCGTAATCCACCACGCGGGCCCAGTGCGGGTTGGTGGATGTCACATGTCTTCGAATTTTTGGTTCTAGGACATGCCGGTTTCCTCACGATGTTTTCCTTCACCGTTTTGAGAGCAGTTTTAAATAATCTTGTAAGCGCGTGGGTACGCGTTTACACACGAGATTGTTATAAAGTAAAACGGTTACTTGCAGTACTTAAAACTTTAATGACTTGTTACAATAAAAGTTTAAGACAAATGAACTATAAGAAAACTTATATATATCGCGAATAGTGGGTCGGAGCGCGGTCCGTAGCGCATGGGCGCGTGACGCGTGCGTCTTAGTTGGCGGTCGTGGGGCAAAGAGGCCGAGAGCGCGGCTCGCTCGACGCAGACGCGTTGCGGGGTGTGAGGGCAGGCGCGGGGTGCGCTATAATGAGGCGCGGCGCAGGCGGTATGATGGATGCGTTATGTTGGCGCGAACATACTCCGGGGCCGGTGAAGTCCAGCAGGGGAGCGTGGACGAGATGTTGACGAGGGCTTCCGTCGTCTTCCAAGCTGATGAAGTTGCGCCCTTGGCGCTGATGCAGAACTACAGGTGCAGCGATGTGTGCCCATGAGGTGAAGGTAAGTGGCAGTGCGGTGCTGTATGAGGCAGTGCAGTGATGTGGACGCCGAAGCAGTATTGACTTTGAGATGATTTCCTTTTCATTAAATAGTCTCTATTTTCTTTAAGTGTTGTCTTCAAGTGTAGCTTAGAACTGTGTTATGGACATCTGGAATCTGTATTAGTCAAGTAAAGGGCAGAGGCGAGTGAGGGATCGCTTGATAGTGCCTCTGGTAGTTGAAATATCGGCGACGCGGGATATGCCGTCCTCTCCAGGATACAATTTGGCAATGCGCCCCAGGCGCCAGCATAGCGGCGGCGTATTATCCTCCTGAATGAGGACTAGATCTCCAGTAGCCAACTTGGCTTTGTTTTCACGCCATTTCGTTTTCATTTGGAGCTCGGAAATGTACTCCCGTTGCCACCGTGTCCAAAATTGCTGGCGCATTTTTTCGATGGCCTCATATCTTGTGCGGCAGCGTGTGTTGTCATCAATGATTTGTGATGGCGGTGCGGTCAGCGGCCGGCCGATCAGGAAATGTCCTGGGGAGAGAGGAAGAAAATCTGTAGGACAAGGAGAAAGTGGGGACAGGGGTCGACTATTCATTATAGCCTCCACCTGCGCAAATAACGTGGACAACTCTTCGAAAGTCAGATTATTGTTGCCCATTACACGTTTGATTACATGCTTAGCCGATTTAATGCCGGCCTCCGACAGACCAGAAAAGTGAGGAGCGTAAGGTGGATGAAAATTGAAGTTAATTTGCATGTTTGCTGCAAGTTCACTAATTCCTTTCGCGTTTGCTTTTAAAAATTGGCCTACTTCCTTGGACGCTGCCACGAAATTACGCCCGTTGTCTGAGAATATCTCTAAAGGTTTTCCTCTACGCGAGATGAATCGTTTTAAACATGAAATAAATGCGTCTTTAGAGAGGTCGCTGACGGCCTCCAAGTGTACACACTTGAATCTAAAGCAGATGAACAGACATAGATAGCATTTGGATACGCGAGCACCACGCCCTTTTTTATTTAGCATATGAAAAGGCCCTGCGAAATCCATCCCGATAGACTGGAAGGGTGGAGCGGGAGTTACTCGCTCGGGAGGTAGATTGCCCATCATGGGTGTAAGAGTTTGCCCTTTGTGGCGGCGGCACACGACGCAAGAGCGCACGGTGCTGCGGGAGAGATGCCTGCCGTTGATCGGCCAGAAGGACTCTCGGACAGAGTACAGCAGTTGCTGTGGACCTGCGTGCAATAGGCGTTTGTGTTCCTGGCGAAGGATTAAAATGGTTATATGATGTTTGGAGTCTAAAATTATAGGATGTTTTTTATCGTGGCTGTAGCTGGAACGATCAAGCCTACCGCCTACTCTCATAACACCTTCTTCGTCGAGAAATGGGCTAAGACCTGATATCTTACCCTTAAGGATGGCTTCACCTTTTATTAGCTTATTGTACTCTTCAGGGAATGATTGTTTTTGAGCCTCTCTGGCTAATAATGTTAATGAAGTATTCATCTCTTGAACTGATAGAGGACCTCTTATAATTTTTTTATCTTTCAGATATTGAATATACCTTAGTACATATGCAAATACTCTCTTGATTCTGTTAAGAGTGGAGTAATCTTCAAATCGTATAACTGGTGACTTGCTTGCGGTCGTCACGAGCAGGACCTTCATCTCGGGTAAGTTGGGTTTACTTGGTTTTTCCTGTGATGGCCAGTGATTTTCATCCATGCTGAGGAAGGACGGACCTGACCACCAGTCTTGTAAAGTGCGCAGCTTCTTTGCAGGGACGCCGCGGGAGATATAGTCAGCCGGGTTGGCAGTAGTGGGCACGTGACGCCATGAAGAAAGGTTTGTATTCTCACAGATTTCTACAACTTTGTTAGCCACAAAACTCTTCAGCTTGCTTGGAGTGCTTTTGAGCCATGCGAGTACGACACTGGAGTCACACCAATGTATGCTTGTGGAGATAGGGTGTCGTAGGGATTCTAAAACAGTCTTCGTGAGATTTGCGGCAAGTAGAGCTCCAAGTAGCTCCAACTTTGGTATAGTAAGAGGCGGTTTAGTAGGTGCCACTCTTGATTTGGCACAGAGTAAATGGACTGTTACGTTACCTTCGTTATCAGTTGCTCGTAGGTATATGCATGCGCCATAAGCATGCATGGATGCGTCACAGAAGGAGTGTAATTGAATTTCTTGTGGATTTTCACATAGAACTCTTCTTGGTATTGCCATTTCATTAAGAGACGGAAGGCTAGAACTCATTTTCTGCCATTCTTTTCGTAGATCGTCTGGGACTGGCTCATCCCAGTCCAATCCTCGCCGCCACAGCTGTTGCATAAGCATCTTCGGCTGGACAGTGGACGGTGAAAGCAATCCGAGAGGATCAAAGATGCTGAAAGACGATGATAGTATTGCTCTTTTCGTAATCTTCTCTTTAGATTCGGAGCTTGGAGCTTCAATGGTGAACTGAAGAGAGTCGGATCGCGGGCTCCAGCCCAAACCGAGGGCGCTTGATGCGTCACTCAAGCTTAACTTGCTCTGCAGGTCGACACTGGAGATGGGAAAGATGTCAGGGGCATTTGACCTGAACTTTCGGAGATTGAAGCAGCCGGATTTCAACATAGCGGTGACTGCATTTAGTATATGTAGTAGCTCTTCTTTAGTGTCGGCTCCTGTCAGTAGATCATCACAATAAAAATCCTTCTGAATTATTTCCTTGACCTTTTCGTCGTCGCAATCTTCTCCAAGTTGCCACAAGCATTTAGTGCTCAAATAGCTTGCGCTGGCGAAGCCATAGGTCACGGTGTTGAGCCTAAGTGTTCTTATGGGGAGATTATCTTCTTCACGCCAAAGAATAAGCTGTAAGTCTCTGTCTTCTTCGTGGACATCGACTTGACGAAAGAATTTATCGATATCTCCAGCTAATACGTACTTGTATAGGCGAAATCGCAGCAGAATCGAAAATAAGGAGTCTTGTACCTTGGGGCCATTCATTTGGATGTCGTTTATGGAAGTGCCTGTAGATGTCGCGGCGGAGCCGTCGAACACGACGCGCAGCTTGGTGGATTCGCTCTGCTCGCGCAGCACGGCGTGGTGGCACAGGTAGTGGCGCCGAAGCAGTGGAGGCGGCTGCTCCAGTGGAGTGCAATGGCCCAGTGACAGGTATTCTGCTATAAATTCACAATAGGCTTGCTTGAGAATCGGATTTTTGCGAAATTTTCGCTCTAACGCAAATAATCTTTGTCTTGCTCTGTGATATGAGTCACCGAGAACATCAGTAGACTCTTGAAGTGGAAGCTTTACACAGAAACGTCCATTTTCTTGGCGGGTAGTGTATGTCTGAAAGTGTTGCTCACACATCTTCTCACTATCACTCAGGAGAGGTCTTTTTGGTAGCTCTTCTAGCTCCCAAAATCGGGCAAGCTGTTGATCCAAATTATTGTTTAAATGATCGTTATTTATTGACAGATTGCACTGAATATTTCTAGGTACACAGTTGGAAGGTATAGATATAGCACCTGAAATTATCCAGCCAAACTGAGAACTTATCAAAAATGGTAAATTTGCTCCAAGTGATTGCTGCTCTCTTCCTATAATTTGCCAGAATAAATCCGCGCCAATCAGCATGTCTATTGGGCCTGAAGTGTTGAAGGAAGGATCAGCTAGTGGAGTTTTTGGCGGAATCTTGAAGTAGCTTAAATCAATGGTCGAACCTGGAATATTTGCTGTAAGCTCAGGTAGAACCGGGCATGCCAGTGTGGTGTGGTAGTCTGTATGGCGAGAATGTATGCGGACGACGCTTCTTTCTGCGATGAATCCACAGTGTGTATTTCCCATACCGGTTATCCTCGTGGTATTCGTCGCTATAGCAGGTAGGCCCAACTTCTCTTTCAATTCTCTAGTTATAAAGGTGGCTGCACTGCCGGAATCGAGAAGGCAGCGTACTTTCAGGCATGCGTTGCTATTTGGATTTGCCACATCAATGATGGCTGTAGATAGTAATACGAGATTGTTTCGTTGTACCTGAGATGAGAAGTTAACCGGAACTTCAATGGTTGATTCAGGAACTTCCGTGGCCTCAGGTATGGCAGGTTGCACAGAGACGCTGGTTGCAGGCTGTGAAGTTATGTGAAGCAATGAATTATGCTTTCTGTTACATTTCCGACATGGCCCTTGAGGACAATCCTTGACAACATGTCCTTTTTTAAGGCAATTAGGACATAACTTCAGGCGGTAAATTTCAGCTTTTCGTTGTTCTGGAGCTTTTGCTAAAAATGTAGGACATTTGTAGATGCTGTGATCTGCACTGCAATAGTTGCAGACCCACGTTGATTCTCCATTAGCTTTGTCACTGTTTGTATTACCTTCTATACATGCTAAGGAATTGCAGGCGCGCTCCTGCTTATTGCTAGAGTTGTGTTTCTTACTACTAGAAGTATTTTCTACAATGTTAGCACGATTTTGTAAGAATTTTATTAATTCACTTAATTTGGGCATATTGTCATCATCAGAATTCCTCTGTTCGTCCCATGCTCGTTTGGTAGTGAAATCAAGTTTGTGGTACATAATTTGTACTATCAATGGATCCCATTCGTCCGTGGACTGGCCTAAACTTGACAGGGCTCTGAGATTTTTGTTGACATTATAAACCAACGCTCTAAGAGAACTTTCAGAATCACGGTGAGTGGGTTGTAGTTCAAATAAAATTAAATCAATGTGTTGAGTGATCAAGTGTCTCTTGTTATTGTACCTCTGACACAGCAGGTCCCAAGCAACTGTGTAGTTTTTATCCGAGACCGCTAGGTTAGTTAAAATGTTGGCTGCTTCGCCGGTTAAGTAAGAATTGAGATAGTGGAATTTGTAAATAGGAAGTAATCGTGAGTTGTCATGAATTAGTGATTTAAAAGTATCTCTAAAGTCTAACCATTTAGAATAAGTACCATCAAACTTTGCTATTTCTATTTTAGGTAATTTAAAATTCACACTGTTATAATGCTCACTCTGAGAATGATGATGGGATGGAAGTTGTTGAGATTCACTAGGGCATTGCTGCAGCATTGTTTCTGCCTCAGCAATCAATTCTATAAACTTAGAGTCCGTAGCATCCCTCTCATCAATTTCAATAGATATAGTTTCTACGGAAAGGTCATCGATTTGATCTTGCAGCGCACCAAAACTTTTAAATAAATCTCTGATCATCTCTAGTTTTAATTTTAGCTCATTTACTTGTGATTCTTTGTATTCAAATGTGGGTACTGTCTTGACCTGGTTGAGGTAATTTTCAAATTTAGTTAGCCTACCACGGATACTGGCACGTTTAGCTTTTAGAGTTTTGATATCCATGGCGATAATTTATCAATTAAACTACCTGGGTCAAGACAGCACTGAATCACTAGTACAATTAAATGGAAAGATCTTACGTTCCTCCTCGTCTGGCTATCGGTAGTTACCGGCACTCCCTCGGCGTCAGCGAAGCTAAGCGACCACGCTCGGGCGCGGAGCTCGGGGCGGGGGGACCTGGGGCACGCGTGCGGCGGCGGCGACACGAATGCTCTCGATGAGTACCCGAAGTGATGCCGGGCTCTGGCCACAAGGATGGGCACGGGCACCTCTTGCGCTGAAATAGTCGGCCCAAGGCGGGGTATATAACGTGCAAAACAAGCCAAGGATAGTGCAGCTAGAGAGCGAGAAGGGCGCAAACAAAACCAAGCACAAGGCCCAAAACAACGTATTCGTCAGTAAACCCAAAACCTTTATTTAAATAAGATAGTTATGTTGCACACGAGCACAAATGCTGGCTAGCACGTCCAACACGTGCGGAGGGGATAGCGTGGCTAACGCGTACAAACCTACACAAAATAGCGCACAAATATAGTTTTCCAAAGTCACTCGTTGTAGTTGCACAATGTAGTGCGGGGTATGGAAGATAGTCTACAACGAAATAGAATAGGTGACTGGAATAATTGAATCACAAAATAATAGCGAGGAATCGTTAATAGGTACCTTACCTACAGGATTTTTTCCTAGCCACTTGTAGCTACTTATGCAATCGCACTATTGCACAGGGCTACAATAATCACGGGTATAGGTGGCAGGAATAAACATTGTTGTTGAGTGAATAGATACGCACAATGCACATGCATAAAATAATAGGCTTTTCCTATCACTGATGTAGTTGTCCCGCAATTACGCAGGCTACAGACTACAACAAAGGGTATAGGTAATAGGAAAATGGAAGAAAGGAAACTTAGCTTGGTAGGTATTCACGGCCGGCCACACCCAGGCAGGCCGCACTCGCAAGTAGGTATTCGCTTCTTTGTTTTGATTCTCGACACGCACGATGGTCGAGGCTCGTTGCTCGCAGACACGCCGAGTTCACACGTTGACAGGTGCACGAAGCTCAGGGTAGCACGAAGGTGTAGAAGACAAAGACTCGTAGTCTCGAAGTCCGAAGATCGCAGTTAGTTAGACGGTCGCCATTATGTAAGCGCGTGGGTACGCGTTTACACACGAGATTGTTATAAAGTAAAACGGTTACTTGCAGTACTTAAAACTTTAATGACTTGTTACAATAAAAGTTTAAGACAAATGAACTATAAGAAAACTTATATATATCGCGAATAGTGGGTCGGAGCGCGGTCCGTAGCGCATGGGCGCGTGACGCGTGCGTCTTAGTTGGCGGTCGTGGGGCAAAGAGGCCGAGAGCGCGGCTCGCTCGACGCAGACGCGTTGCGGGGTGTGAGGGCAGGCGCGGGGTGCGCTATAATGAGGCGCGGCGCAGGCGGTATGATGGATGCGTTATGTTGGCGCGAACAAATCTATATGGCAAAAAAACGTTTGCCGAGTCAGCTAGTACTACTATAACCTTTATACAGCAAAGGCATATTTTATAACTGTTATAGTTTCAAAAAAGTACTGTAAGATCCTTTTTTTGTTTAATTTTATTAAAACACCTTTTCCATTGTTTCAGAACAACGATGACCTGAATGGAACGAAATGGAAACCCTTTTAGAAAATGAAGAACTGAGAACAATCGAAGATGCGTAATAAAATCTCGCTTCAAAAGTTCAGAGACGAGTGGGTGAAGAAGAAAATGAACCAGAACATTTCAATGAAATGTGTTATATTAGGAAGTTTATAAAGGAGTTGTAATAATGTGCGAAGATAACGAAGAAGTGGAATACACCGCGTGTAAGGTACGCGGCCGGATTGTCAGAGAAACGGAGATAAAACGAGCGAGATAAAGGTAAGGATGACACATGGTGTCCTGTGAGGGAAGATTTTGTACACACTAAAGGAGTTTATTATAAACAGCTATAGTTTACAAGTGTAGAACAACATTTATGTCTTGGGGAATTCATTAACAAAGAAAAAGTAACCAGATAAGCCAGCGTTTACACCTAAGTTATTCTAAATAATACTTACATAAAAAAATGGAAATATCATTTAAAAATAATGAACCTTGAAAACCAAAGAAAATATTAAAGAGTATTCGTCGTTGAATCTCTGGTTTCTTTTATTTATAATCTGGCATTTGGCTTTACGACTAAAGAACATCTTATAATTCCCCAGTTTCGTCTAAAAGAAGCAAATATTTTACGAGAAAATTATGAGCAGCTTCGCAAATATTCACTTTTTATTTCGTCGTTATTTTTAATTTCTCGGTTTGTTCGTATTTTGCGTACTTATCTTCCTCGTGTCTTTCTGTTTTAAGAGGAATAGGAGTAAGCGTATTAAATCTAAATAATATAGTATTCCTTCAAGGTTATTTTTTTTTTATCTAGACCTTTTTTGCTATTATTCGTATATGGTGAATAGAGTTAGCACTTTTTGTGTTATTTAGTCCCAAGCTAAGCAGAGTTAGTGTTACGAGTACTAGACAACTGATAAACATACTTATATTTCTAAATACATACATATTATAGATAAATTACACCCAGACTCAGAACAAAATGATTGTGCTCATCACACAAACATTTGTCCTGGGTGGGAAACTAACCCACGACCTCCGGCATAGCAGTTAGGGCCACTAATCACTAGACCAACAGGCCAGTCAAACGACTATTTCTAAATGTTAATTACAACCATTTCTAAAAAAAAAAAACAGGTAAGTTGGTACATTTTAAAAGGTCTAAGCTAAAATAATTCAGCTCGCATATCGATCTTAGAATTTATGAGTCTGCCTAGAGTCATAAATTTTGAGATCAAAGAAAGTCTTAGCTGTGAAACGTAAGAGTGAGTTTACAATAGAAAATATTTGGGTAGAAAGGAATATTTCAATTCGTTTGTTATACCTTTCACGTATGTAAATAAATGGATTACATAAACCTGCTAAAAATAATTTATATGTAAATTCATATATTTTGTAAGTCATAAAGTTGATTTCATTGATTGATAAAACTCAACTTTACTGTTGTTTCAAGCTCAAATTAGACTTTTTAAGAAGTGTCTCAAAGATAAAGATAAAAATTTATTTATTGCGTAACTGTGTACATTAAGATCTTATTTATAAACATTAAATTTTTAGTTTCACAGTCTACCCAAGTCGGATATGCAATAGTGTTTTAAAAATTTAAATATAAAAAAAGTAGATACAAATATTATTTTTTATCAAAAACTTATGCAGATTATAAAATACAATTATCAATCAAAAATGTTTTCAATTTATTTTTGAACATATTTCCATTTAATTAACTGGTTGTACACACGAATAGCAGCAACATAGGTACTTTTATAATACATCATATTGTTGATAACTGGGAAATTATTGTAATATTTATATTGTTTCCGAATGTTTCTTTTGGAATTTGTTTTGAAATTAAAGTATTGCATATATTTTTTTTAACTAATAAACATAGTATATAAATATCAAAAAGTGTAGGCTTTTTAATTTATCTAGTTTAAATTCTTTTCTTTACTGACCTTTACCTACTTGTTCTTTCCTATATCCAATTATTGTATCGCTCTAAGATTGTCAATTCTTGCCGGTGTTTTTCCTTCTGGTCTCATTGCATGTGGTATGTGATCAATATTAAATGATGATTATTCTTATCCGTTTTGAAAAAAAACTGCATATTCCCAGGTATTTTTGTCTCCAAATTGGAGTTATTTTACCATTTACAGTTTTGTGTAACTGTAAATGGTACGACAGTCTTAAAATTTAATCAATAAGATTTACGATTTTTTTTTTTTTGGTGGGAAAATCATCTTAAGAAATCCCCCGCCCTTGGGCGGGGCGGGAGATAGTGTCAGACTTTCACTGACTAAAAACCCATTCCTGTTCCTTCGTTGCCTTTCGTACCAGGGCCGAGTCTTCCTTTCAGAATCAGACCCTTGGCCCCAGTAGGCTTCGACCCTGCTAGGCCCCTACAGTTGCTGACATCTCCTTGAGGCGCGCGTGGAACAGCACGCGCCGTCGACGACTTGGGCTCGGTCCGGACGGTTACCGGACGGTCGGACGGCGAGCCACCCATTGCTCGCCGTCCGCAAGCCTGCGCCTACAATGGCCGGAAATCAGGATTGGAATCCCGGCGGCGATTGGGGCGTGAGGACCGTTGCCTCACGCGATCGGCCGCCTCCTTTGCTAGCATTACTGCTTCGCAGAAGCAGTTTGCCACTCCTCCTCGCTCCGGACCATGGCCTGTACCAAGGCCCGGCGTGAGAGATCGCCGCCGCCGATCGCCCCCACGAGGACACGGCGTTGCTCTGCCCAAGCGGGACACACCTCCACCGTGTGCTCCACCGTGTCCTCCGGGTGGTCCACACAAAGATTTACCATTTGCGATTCACGTTTCATTGGATATATTCTTTATATTTTTCCGTTGTATGGAAAACAGAAACACAAAACAAGTTACACAATATTGTATATCGTTATATTTTGTAACCGGTACAACCGATCAAGTTATTTAAAGAAACATTTTAATATATAACTGAGATTTTTAATATCTTTTATGTTGTGAAGATAGATTAAATTAATTTAGAGACCTGAAATTTAAGCTCTAGATTGAAAATTATTGACATTTCTTAGACTAAAAATAAATATCCCACGTTGTCATTAATTTTGACTATTAGGTTCACGTTTCTGTCCTTATTATTTTGTAATCCGACAGTCCCAAGAAATTTACAATTAGTACTTTTTTTTTTTTTCGGGTGGGAAAATCATCTAATGACATCCCCCGCTCTTGGGCGGGGCGGGAGATAGTGTCAGACTTTTACTGACTAAAAACCCACTCCTGTTCCTTCTTTGCCTTCATCCCGGAGCCCCGGGCTTCGCTTTCACACTACCCGTGGCCCCATTAGGCTTCGGCCCAATACCTATTTTTCTAAAAGTCAAATAAATAAGTATAATCATTTATTTTCTTGTTATGAAACGCATAGTGTTAGTGCTTGACTCATCTGTAGCTACTTGATTTCTCGCACTTAAGGGTATGGTCTAATTACTGTGATGTTAAACTTATCTTAAACTAGCTTTTGCCTGCGGCTTCGCCCGCATTAATAAAATATAGCCTATGTCACTCAGAAATAAAGCAGCTTTAAAAAAATCAAGCAATCGGATTTCAGAGATCGGTTTTACCTCTTTATATACATACGATATTAAGTAGATTATGTTGGCATAACAGATGTTATTAGGTGGCACAGACTAGTTCACATCGGTTCATTTAACGTTTATTAATGAAAAAATTTGTTCCCCAGGCCACCCCATATGGCTCGCGAAAATTTTACCCACCACGCGACACTGAACGCGACGGTCAACGCGACTGCCAATGGCACAGTCGCGGGGACTGAGGATGATGACCTGACACAGAGCATCTTCTTCAAGCTGAGGATGTCGGTGTTGCTGCTCATCGTGATCATGGCGGTGCTCGGCAATATGCTTGTCATCGTCAGTGTTATGAGGCACAGGTATGTATTTTATTTGTTTATACTATATGTCCAGTTTTGTTTTATTATTATTGTGGATAGGCTCGTGTTTGACCTCTATCTCACCTGATGGCAAGCGATGATATGGTCGAAGACGGAGCACACTTTTGACTAGAAGTAACCTATTCACTCTTGACTTAAAGGCATCTAGGTCTGTGGATCTGAAAACAGACTCCGTCAGGGAATTCCACTTCTTAGCTGTGGGTGGGATGTCCACCATATACTGGTGGGGCAACGCCATACGTCTGGTGGTCCGATGATGGAATTGGCTGAGTAGAATAATTATGTGATTCGGATGCACCCTCCCCAAAATGTAAACGATAGAAAACAGACAGGCTAGTAACTCGGCTTCGATGCTCAAGACTTTGGAGTTTTGACTTGACAAGTGCATCATCGCAGATGATCTTCTTGGCTCGTCTTTCAATCGACTCAAGTACATCAAGCTGATATTTGGAGAACCATCCCAAAAATGAGAGCAGTATTCCATATGATACACGATCGAACTTGCGTTTGTTATAAGTTGAGCAGCTATTCGGGCGTAAAATACCATCTCACTTTTTCAGTTGTAGTACACAGATGGACTAAATGTGTCAAGGCATTTTCTATCAGCCAACCTTTTTATATGTAATTTCTGATTATAGGAAAACCTATTATTCAATTTTAAAACTTATCATATGATTATTATTTTTAGAAATTAGGCTCGAGATCTTTAGTAATAAAATCCATACTTAAACATTGTAAAACTTTTTTACTTTCGAGTGCATTAAGGCAAAATAAATCACAAAACCTTGTTATATATGAGTAAAACGAAAAGAAAAAAGATTGATGCAGACAGGCGTTTCATAAAAGATATTTCATGAGCTTTAACTTGACAACGACGGTTCTTTAAATTCCCTTAACAGTAGATGAAAGTAAATATTGTGGGAATCGGAGATAATAAAAAGGTTTATTTGTGTATTAGTGTAAGATTTATACTTATAAAATTACTTTTGATACATTGATATAAAAAATTACTCATGTTTATCAGCCTAACACTGTCTTAAAAGTCTCATCTAACAATCTTATTTTAACACTTGAATTATTGGTTATGTCTTATTTATAATGTGTCATTACTTCTAAAACCTTTAAAGAAGCACTGGTGAAAAGGGTACTACAATATTTTGTTAGGTATAAGCTGCTGATATCATTTTTATATGAAACTTATATCTGCGTAAAATATCGTAACGAAGGTATAAAGTAAAACAGTTTTAATATGAAATCCGTAATTAATGAACACGTGGGTTTAGATTTCAATGTTGGGGAACTTTTAATTGTGTATTGTCATCATCATCTTCCTGCCCTTGTCCCGTGTTATTTGGGGTCGGCGCAACACGTTTTTTTTCTTCCATTCTGCCCTGTCACTCGTCATACTATCACTAACTTCCTTTTCTTTCATATCAATAATTGTGTATTGTATTATATTGAAATATATTTGAATAAATATTGAACTTTTTTTAGTGAGACGATGGACACACTAAAAACAATAGTTTCTGTTTCTGACTATTTTTAAATGCATTGCTATAATTAAAGATATAAATTTTTTTATTCATAGACATTGACGTGATAAATAATACAGTAAGCCAAAGCAATTATTGCCCAGAGAGTGTTTCACCTTTTATTATTTCTGAAACAAGCGCTTTATGAAGCATATTATTCATTTTGAGTCTCAATGCTATCACTAGATACTTATAATATTTTTTTTATGTAAATAGTAATTCATTTTGGTTCACTGTGCACGTCCTATCTTATACAGCAAAATATACACGTTCAAGATCACGGTGCACGCGACGATACGCCAGAGTTTATTTTTTCGTATAGCATATACGTGCACAGTGAACCATCTAAAACAAGTGACAAACGCCAGATTTTTTTTTCTTATCGTTACAAAAACAAAATCTTGGACCGGACCAGCTCTTGGACCCACAAGATTATTACTGCCCATTGACGTGAAAAATTAAGATAATCTACTTAATTCCATCATTAATTAAAAGAATCTTTCAACATTCCTTTATTAAAGAAAAGTTTTGCAAATTAAGTTAATAAGTCTAATTTAAGGATAACTGTCTGTAAGGCATATTAACTGTGCTATCAAAGTATAATTAAGTTACTACTAGAGTCTTTACCAAAGTGAGGTCATCTCACACTGGCGACGTGACGAATTTGCAAATTATTAAGAAGTTTTCAAAGTTAGTTTAATAAGTTTTAATGTAGATAAATTTCATTAATGTTGCATTAGTTCGAAATTGCTTTAGAATGGTATAAACACCTACTGCGGGGGGCAGGGGGTAATTTATTTTCTGTTATATGTTACTTTTTAAGTTTCTTTGTGTTACCAGCCCCCCTAGCCAAGTTACGATCGTTTCGTTTGCGTCGAACGCCTCGAGTAGGCCACGCATGTTCTGACGTCATCTCGACGCTCAGTCACGTGGTCAGAACGTGGTCGGAGGCGTGGCCTACTCGAGGCGTTCGACGCAAACGAAACGATCGTAACTTGGCTAGGGGGGCTGGTAACACAAAGAGACTTAAATAGCAACATATAACAAAAATAAATTACCAAAGTATAACAAATTAGTAGATAATGTAAATTCTGTTGAAGGTTCTACGAAATCTATATTATTGAAAAATTAACAAACAGTACTGGTGTTAGCTTAAGAAAACTGTTATTAGTTTTTAAAACTTCAGTAAGATTGGATGTTTTAGATATAATTTAGGTGCCTTCAAGGCTAGAGTGAATAGCCTCATAATAAAGTAGTTCGCTTTTCCCTTAATGATTGCATCACTGCTTATCATCAGGTGGGATTGCAATCAATTTCTAGTAAAAATCAGAAAAAAAAATGTAACTACTTTTTGATGAATCTCTGATAACCATTTTTATTATTTAAAAAAAATCTATAAAATCGTTCTCTCATTGTAGTTAAATTATAACGGCCGGGCAGCATGGGTCCACCTCTAAGTTAAGCTATGCTTGCCGAGGTCAGTTGATGGATGGCTCTTAACAAATCGTAATTCTTTCAAGCCTAGGAAAGTATATTGTAGATTCTTGATAGTCGTTACGGATTGTCATAGACCTGACACCAGTAATGCCGATGGATTCTCGGGTGTCACTGTTGTGTGGACCGCCGAGAGGTGGAAGGATCATACGGTGGGGGTGTGCTCCGCATGGGTGGAGCGATCGGCGGCGGCGACCTCTCGCCTCCTTCTGTTAACCAGTAATGCTAGCGAAGGAGATGGCAACACTCGTGAGGTAACGGACATCCTCACTCCCTAGTCGCCGCATAGGAGACACCTCGAGAATCGCAGGGCGATCCAGGCGCGGGCTTGTGGACAACGAGCAATGGTTAGCTCACCGTCTGGTCGTCCAGTAACTGTCCGGGCCAAGCTTAGTCATCGACGGCACGTTGTGTAGCGAACGATTTCAAGAGAGGTCAGCAAAACCGTAGGGGCCCAGCCGAGCCAATGCTCGCTGGGGCCATGGGGAATTTCACAAGGAAACCTGTGGTTCTAGAACGTCAAGGGCACCTGTAAGACATGGGTGTGGTTTTACTCAGTAAAAGTCTGATACACTCTCCCACTCACGCTAGAGCGGGATAAGTCATTTGATGATTTTCCACGTCCAAAATATAGGCGCCGCCTAGTTTGGAGATTTTATCAAAATTTTGACAAATTGATTCGTAGATCTTTAACAGTCGTTACAGGTAGTCCAACACTTGAGAGTCCGACCATCAGTCTATCCAAGGAATATTATGTTGCCCTTTAACTGCAACATTGCAGTTAATGGGCAACATTGCAGTTAATGGGCAACATTGGGTTGTGGAAGTCCGATTCCAAACTAGTAGGGAAAAGGTTAGGAAGATGACGATGATCTGTTTGTTACCGAGATCTATTTAACTAACTATACTTATGATTTAGTTAAACACTTGTAACAATGGTTAACCTTCAAGCGGGCGCGCGACTATTTGAAACAGTAGCGGTCGCGCGTAACCTAAAAGACCGATGGGAGATTTCAGGAACTTAGAAAACTGATTAATTAAGAAAATTTGAAATTATCATCGTAAATTATATCGAGTGCGGTCGATTCGACGCCGCGCTACCGCTTATAAAATTAATTCATTAAAAATAAATTATTCATTATTTTATGTACTAGCGACCCGCCCCGGCTTCGCACGGGTGCAATGCTGATCACTTCATAGTATAAAACAAAGTTGCTTCCCGCTGTTTGTCCCTATGTACGCTTAGATCAGACAGCGCCTATCATCCACAGTGCAGTCGCGCATTTTGAACTTCTTCGGCCATGTATCTCGTCGTGGTAATGACTCCATAGAGCGTCTCGTAGTGCAGCAGGGCAAAGTTGAGGGCATCAGGCCACGTGGTAAATCACTAATGAGATGGACAGACCAGATCAAGGCGCAACTAAGTGCTCGGTTTATGAATGTACTCGGAAAGCTGCAGTCCGCGATGAATTGCGCAGTGTTACCAAGATGATCACTCATCGTCTTCTTCATCTTCTTTTCGTGTCGATGCCAACTAAATTTTATCTGACCAGTATTTTGCAACCTCTACGGCTCTGTTGTTGGCCTCGTATAGATCCTGAAAACTGCAGTTGGTTGTGCAGGATGGACAGCATAACAAATGACGCATGTCCTGTACAGCGGCTCCACACTGGCACTGTGTTAGAGATGGGTCGAGGAAGCCCCATTTGGCCAAATTATTTTTACAGCGGCCAACCTGAGTCCGCAATCGGTTAAGAGATTTCCAGATTGGCTACTGCAGTTCGCGTCCAGGGGGGAGATGCTCTGACGGGGTGATAAAATGTGTAGGAGTTGGGTGCTTCTGCTTCCACAGCGCGCATCTCTCGTCCTCTGCACTGTCTTTTGAAGAGGTCGTAAATCGCTTAAAGCTTTTACGACTCTTTAGACGTGCAGGTATAAGTTGATGTTTATGCAGGGGGTGACGGCCGTCCCGTTCCTGTTTACTCTTCTCGATGCGGCTGGCTATCTCGCGGCAAACTTCTGGAGGAGCTATACCTGCTAGAGGGTACAACATTGCAAGAGAGGTAGGTTTTAAGCATCCCGTTACGATGCGGCAGGTATCGTTCAACGCTATGTCCACTTCTCTAGCGTGAGCGGAACGATGCCATACTGGGCATGCAAACTCTCCTGCCAAAAAAGAAAGGCATAGGCCTGAAGTGCGAAGAACTTGTGGTGATGCTCCCCAGGTGCTGGTTGTAAGGCGGCGAAGGATCACTCATCGTGATTCACAGTGATGACCACGACCACACTGGCAAGAGTGTACTGACGGAGAAGAAGAAGATCTTTAAAACTAAGCAACGGATTTTGATGCGGTTTTGATCAGCATTGCACCCGTGCGAAGCCGGGGCGGGTCGCCAGTACTAATTATACTACAGAATGTCTTTATGTACAATGTTAACAGCTTTTTTTGTCATTAGATAATACAAACATGTTTTCTTTTGAGGTTACTCTTGAAAGAGCGACATATCATTGGTCATGTGAAAAATACTCAACGATCAATAACGTTGCAACGTTGAAAGTTTGACCCTGCGATTTATTATTGGTCATTGCAAAAGCTATCTTTACTTGCCACTGTGGGGACCGCCCGGAGGACACGATGGAGCACACGGTGGAGGTGTGCCCCGCTTGGGCAGAGCAACGCCGTGTCCTCGTGGGGGCGATCGGCGGTGGCGATCTCTCGCGCCGGGTCTTGGTACAGGCCATGGTCCGGAGCGAGGAGGAGTGGCAGGCGGTCGCCTCCTTCTGCAAAGCATAATGCTGGCAAAGGAGGCGGCCGATCGCGTGAGGCAACGGTCCTCACGCCCCAACCGCCGTCGGGATTCCGATCCCGATTTCCGGCCACCGTAGGCGCGGGCTTCCGGACGACGACCGTCCGGTAACCGTCCGGACCGAGACCAAGTCGTCGACGGCGCGTATTGTTCCACGTGCGCCTCAGGGAGATGTCAGCAAATCGGAGGGGCCCAGCAGGGTCGACGACTACTGGGTCCACGGGTAGTTTGAAAGTGAAACCCGGGGCCCTGGGACGAAGGCAAAGAAGGAACAGAAGTGCGTTTTTAGTCAGTAAAAGTCTGAAACTATCTCGCGCTCCGCCCAAGAGCGAGATTTGTCATTAGATGATTTTCCCACCTAAAAAAAACATTATGAAGAAGAATGTGCAAGAAACTCCATGGACACACATCTCCGGTACCACATCCAGTGAGTATTGTGCGAGTGCACAATACTAAAAGATAATAGAGTTATTATGACAGTTTTTAGTGATTTTACCAGCAAACGCGTGCCATTGCAAAGTTTAGATGGATTCAGGTTTTTTAATAAAATAACAGGACAACCTATTTTCAACACCATTTTATGAGGAGGGCGTCCAGACGGGTTCAAAGAATTAACCAATTCTGTAGGAAAAAACTTTTTACAAAAAAAAAAATAACCGACTTCATTATAAAAAGTGGGCAAGTGGCACGCACTGAGGGTGCTATGAAAACAGTTCAATTCCAAAATTGTGTTACGAAGATTTTTCCGAATCGCAAAAAAAGTTTATTTTTGTGACGTAACTACAAATTTACAGTTTCCAATTTTTTTCCTCTATGTGTGCTATTAGACCTTGCTTCATGCCAAATTTCAGGATTCTAGGTCAACGGGAAGTACCTACTTTATGAATTTTGATTCCCTTGAGAGTGTCGAAATATACGTTTTTTGCGACATAATCGTCTGTATCTTTTTTTTTGTTAAGTAGTTCAGAAGTTTGATTTTTTCACAGCTTCAAGGGATTGCAGACTTGAGTATATGGTTTTAATTTCAACTCGATACCTCTATGCGTTTCCGAGATAAAGGGTCTTGACAGACAGACCGACTAAAAACAAAGTGATCCTATAAGGGTTCCGTTTTTTCCTTTTTAGGTACGGAACCCTAAAAACAAAATACTAAAACGATCATAATAACTTTAATTTTGGAAGTCAGTGTTTCTGGTATTGTCTGCTTCTTATTTAACACTGACTTACGAAATTAAAGTTATTTTGATCGTTTTAGTGGTTTGTTTTTTGTGGTGAAGTTGGTTATTATTACTATTCAGAACCATTTATTTATATTCATTGTCATAGTTACTTAACTATCTTCATTGTGATATCTATGTAGGGGTTTTTTTTTTTCGGGTGGGAAAATCATCTAATGACATTCCGCGCTCTTGGGCGGAGCGAGAGATAGTGTCAGACTTTTACTGACTAAAAACCCACTCCTGTTCCTTCTTTGCCATTTTTCCAGGGCCCCGGGGATCACTTTCGCATCACCCATGGCCCCAGTAGGCCTCGACCCTGCTGGGCCCCTACGGTTGCTGACATCTCCCTGAGGCGCGCGTGGAACACTACGCGCCGTTGACGACTTGGGCTCGGTCCGGACAGTTACCGGACGATCGGACGACGAGCCACCCATTGCTCGCCGTCCGCAAGCCCGCGCCTACGGTGGCCGGAAATCGGGATTGAAATCCCGGCGGCGGTTGGGGCGTGAGGACCGTTGCCTCACGCGATCGGCCGCCTCCTTTGCTAGCATTACTGCTTCGCAGAAGGAGGCAACCGCCTGCCACTCCTCCTCACTCCGGACCATGGCCTGTACCAAGGCCCGGCGCGAGAGATCGCTGCTGCCGATCGCCTCCACGAGGACACGGCGGTACTCTGCCCAAGCAGGGCACACCTCTACCGTATGCTCCACCGTGTCCTCCGGGCGGTCCACACAATGGTGGCACCCGGGCGTCTCTTCTGCACGAATCCGGTGCAGGAACCTCCCGAACTTACCATGTCCGGTGAGGACCTGCGTCATGCGGTAGGTAAGGACGCCGTGAGGCCTTTCCAGCCACTCCTCAAAGAGGGGACTTATCGCCATAATTATGGCGTGCCCAATCTATGTAGGGGTGAAGTTCCGTTGGCCATTTCTGGTCTTTTTCATCAGTTCCACTTCATCAAATGTTACTTTTTGACTGTAAATGCTTAAGTTCTCGATGAAAATACTAAAATCATTATATAGTTGCCTAGAATATTTGAGGAGTTCCCTAGATTCCTTATGGATCCCATCATCAGAACTGGATTTTGAAAAAAATAGGACCAATCTGAAAGCATATCCTATTAGAGAAAAAAAAAATGTTGTAAGTCGGTCCATAAACGACAGAGTTCTGAGGTAACCAACGTAGAATCAAGTTATTTACCGCAACCGCTATTTCCCTGCATTTTAAATCTGTAATATCTTCGAAAATATTCATTGAAATTAGACGCTGTATAGGGCTATATTGATCTATATTAAATGCACATTTTATTTAAGGTACTTAATTGTATAAAGATTAATGCTGTATTGCTTAAAATTGTTTCGTAAATAAGCCATTATTTCTCGTAAAAAGTAAAGGATAAAAAATGGTTATTGTGGGTTATCCCTAAGATATGGACATATACCATCGCGGACTTTTTTGTAGACCTTTTTAAGGTGAACAATACTGTAGTACACTATTTTGATATATCTCGTAGAGTTCAGCCAGCGTTTGCAATGTAAGCACAAAAAAATTTGTTTATTTACGACATCACATTAGAAACATCTAAAATTATCAGTGTTTCAATTCTTTATTATGCATGCATTATATACATAAACCTTCCTCTTGAATCATTCTATCTATCAATAAAAACCGCATCAAAATCCGTTGCGTAGTTTTAAAGATCTAAGCATATATAGGGACAGACAGACACGAAAAGCGACTTTGTTTTATACTATGTAGTGAAGAAAATAATCACCCAGATTCAGACATCGTGAAATATTATTTCAACTACTTTCAGAAGCTATTTTCAATAAAACTTACTACTAATATAATATAACTCTTAAAATGCCTTTCGTGTCGCTAGTGTGAACAGGGCCTGTTAGAACTTTCGTCCAAGCAATCAAAAGTTCTCTAGCCTTTTCTCCTCAACATCAGTTTATTCTGATAGAGCACTAGTCGCTGAAATGGTTGGACAAATGACTTTATTATACTCGGGCATTTGACCCAAGGCTTTCGAAGCAAGATATCTTTTAATATTTGGGTTATTTTTTCTTTTTATATCTTGTTTGCCCCAAAAACCTTTGGTTGAAATATTGTATAGTTTGTCAAATTCATCAGGCAATTTAGATTTAGGCCGGTTCATAGATTCAAAGCATTTTATTTTTAAATAAACCATTTACAGGCACTTTTGAAATGTCAAGAAGTCAGTCAGTCAGAAAAAAATGATGCTAATTGCATATTCCAAAGCGTAGATCTCTATGGAGAAGAATGTGCAAGAAACTCCATGGACACTCTTTTCAATCATGTTTTGTACAAATACGAGTATCTCTGTTACATGTTTCTTGTCGCTATCATGTGAGAACAATGTCAATAAAGTAAAAATAAAAACTACATATAGATATTAAAATAGCAACTGGCAGCTAAGAGATGACCAGTCTCAACTGACAGCGCCCTTTCTCGGACATGACGACGCGAATATTAGCACCACCCAGCTCAACTATTTTGAAGGGAACCGAATGATCCAACACACGCGCCACCATCAGTGAGACATTTGAGTGAGCATGACAAACTCTCAACTGCCATGCTCATTTATGTCAAACAAGTCAAATAGCTAGCAATAGCTCCGGTCAGTCTTAAAGGCCTTTTTATCCAATCTGTCAACCAAGATCATGTTTCTATATATCTTGGCATGGGTTTTGTAACAAGAAATTATGTTATAAAAATAGACAGCTGTTGCATGTCCGTTATTTGCTTCTTTTGACCCTCAAGAGTAAACGGCGCGTACTGTTCCATGCGCGCCTCAAGGAGATGTCAGCAAACCATAGGGGCCCAGCAGGGTCGAAGCCTACCAAGCCAAGGGTCTGATTCTGAAATGAAGACTCGGCCCTGGAACGAAAGTCAAAGAAGGAACAGGAGTGGGTTTTTAGTCAGTAAAAGTCTGACACTATCTCCCACTCCGCCCAAGAGCGAGATTTGTCATTAGATGATTTTCTCACCTAAAAAAAAACTCTCAAGTGTAAGGATGGGACGGTCATAATTTTTACTCATGGGTATCTTAAAGAGCGGGATTTGAAAAATTATGCACACTAATAAAGCCTTAAAAAGTAACCTTTATCTAGAATCTGCAAACTGTACTTAAAATTTTCAATGTGTACATACATTCGTGTGAAAATAAATTATTTTACAAATACCTACACTGGTATAATGATATTTACATAATATATATAATTAAGCAATTTCTGGGGTACCATTGCTGAATGGTACCCCAGAACTTGATTGTACGAGTAATATATATGTAAATTGCTTAGTTCAATCTTTTGCATTGTTTTAGATACAAAATTAATGCAATGCTATACTTATTTTATTTTGAACATTAATTTTAAATTACTTATCAACCCAAAACATTTTTTTTTGTATTTTCCACCAAATAATATTATAATTTTCTTTGACAGGAAACTGCGAGTCATAACCAACTACTTCGTGGTTTCGCTTGCGTTCGCCGACATCCTCGTAGCTATGGTGGTCATGCCGTTCAACTTTAGCGTCCAGTTCTACAACAGTTGGCTTTTCGGACCCACCATCTGTGACCTCTGGAACTCCTCAGACGTTTACTTCACTTCGACGTCGATTTTGCATCTGTGTTGCATATCAGTTGACAGATACTATGCTATTGTAAAGCCGCTGAAGTATCCTATTAAAATGACAAAGAAGGTGGGTTTTGCTTCTCATTTTTTTTTCTTTAGGGCCTATTCTTACGATGACTGCTACTAAAACGCGCAGAAAAATGGCGCTAAGTATAATGGAAGTAATAAAAAATCATCGGATACATGAACTAATCATAAAGATTGATCTCAATCGCAACTATTCACTTGTTTTTTTTATCTAAATCCGTGGCAAACATTCTTTGCAAACAAGATACTGATCCAAAATGGCGAAACTCGTTGGAAAGTCACATCAGCGAATCTTCAAACGAGCTCTTGCTATCATAGTCACATTTATTTCTGGTCTAGACTTTTATCTCCGTGATCTAGTGTCTTATCAGCGACTTCATTTAGACCATTTCTTAATTGAGCTCAATATTGGTACAATCACTATTTTAACAATACTTAGAACTTAAATTAATGGATCGTTTAAATGTTTCATCTTGATGACCCAACCGAACGCGCTATTACGCTAAAAGCATATGAATGCCAATATCAATTATTTCGTAATGCAGATGAATACGTGACGAATGAATGATCAGCCGGCAAATATGAATGTATAATTATTGGTAATTATACATTAATGACCCAAAATACACATTATATGGGATTATTTAGTGTCGATAAATTGATAACGATTGACACCACGAAAATGTTGAGTTATCAATTAAGTGGTCAGTTAATTTGTTGATTTATAACTACTGATTTTATTTAATCTTGTAATTTCAACACCACCAATTAAATAGTATAATCACAAGTAAATAAGTATTTCTCACGGAAAAAAAAAAAAACAAATATAGTAATAAAATAGTAATAGTTATTTTCATTGCTGTTGATCCCCGCATTAACGCCGGCGTTCACGCGCCTTTGTCTTTCTATTGTGTCTCTAATTACGCTACTCAAAAGTTTAAAATTAGTTAAGACCAAAAGGTAGAATTTAGAAAATAATAATATTATGAGTGCCTAACTTTTACCTGAAGTTCTTATTAATTAGCCACATTCTTCAGATAATATGTAGTAACGAATGATATAGTAATTATTTTTTCATTTTTCAGATGGCATACGTCATGTTAGCAGCAACATGGCTAAGTCCAATCACAATATCATACGTACCAATATTCATGGGCTGGTACACAACCAGTGACCATTTAAAAAGGATAAAAGAAACGGAATGCGAGTTCATAGTCAACAAACCTTACGCAGTCATATCCAGTTCTATCTCATTCTGGATACCATGTACCATAATGTTGTTCACATATTATGCTATATTTAGAGAAGCGAATCGACAAGAGAAGAATTTACATGCTCGAGCTGGCAACGCCATGCTTATGCACAGACATTCTCGCGATGTAAGTGATAAGAATGGTGCCCTACACATCAATGCGACTACGCCAACCAAGGATAGAAATATCCTCAAAATGAAGAGGGAGCACAAGGCAGCAAGAACTCTCGGCATCATCATGGGTGCCTTCATCCTCTGCTGGCTACCATTTTTCCTGTTTTACGTATCCACATCATTATGTGACTCGTGCGAGTGCCCCGAAGTTGTGACAGTGATTATGTTTTGGACTGGTTACTTTAACTCCGCGTTAAATCCAATAATATACGCGTATTTTAATAGAGACTTTCGCAATGCGTTCAAGAACACTCTTGCGTGTGCGTTCTGTAGTTTCTGTAGGAGAACTGCTTCAGACCTTGATGCTCTGGAAAGGTTAGATAGACGAGGTTCAGCTCAGCTGAGGGTACCAGTCGCTTCCAGAAGAACTTCAGACTTAGCATCGCTTTGAATATCGCCAAAGTGCGAAGTGACAGCAGTTTGAGAGGCCTAGTGATGTCTCAACGAAATATTTAAGGACATTTGTGTACTTATTCCCAAAGTTGATGTGATTTATTTAAAATCGTGATGCTATAAAATAATTTGTATAGAAAATATACGTACGTGTCGTATTTAGCAATAAATAATATATTTTTTGCAAAAGTGAATCATTAAATCGCGAGTAGTTTAGAGATTTAGAATAATACACATCAAAAACAGTTTTAGATTCATTTTTGCAAATATAAGATAGTTAGAAATTTGTAATTAAATAATTTAGATAATTATCAATTCTAAACCAAAGAAGTTTTAATTTTTTTACATTTAAAAATGTCTCTGGTTTAGGAGCAGTGTTTTTCTAGCACACACGGATATGTTTCCTTTATTGTTTTGAATGCATGAAGATCATTTTAGTTCTTATTACTGATAAAATATTGTGAAGTCTATAGATGTTATGATTTCAAAGTATGTGTTTGTAATTGTAATTCATTCTTCAATGTAAACAACTTCAACTGTCAAAAACTTACTACTTTTTGAGTAGCCCCGTAGTAAAAATGTGTATGATGAAGTCAGTATAGTTGAGATTTTAATATCTGGAGCTTTATTTTATCTGATATCATATCGTAAAACGAAAGTTATGGCAAATAGTTCATTATTAAATTTCGATAAGATCAAGTTATAAATATTTATTGAACATATGAAACATGTTTAAACGAATTAAGTAATGAAGTTTTTATCTATATCTTAGTATCTTGAATTTTATTAAAACAATTTATTATTTGACAGCTTATCTTGAACAACAATTAAATTATGCAATCATTTAGTTTTTAATCTTATTGACACTTTCTCTCAGTTTTCTATAAACACTTTTCACGTCTTATTTTTCATCAATGATATTGTATTATAGAATCATTCCATACTAGAACATTTTTAAAGTCATTTTCTAATAAATTACATAACGTAGGCTGTTTTATATATACGGGCCTAAATATAAGATTCTACTAATTAAATGAGGCCAAAGTGTTGTAAATATTTAGTAAATAGTATAAAATAAATTAAATTATTTTTAGCCCGAATAATGTAGTCAGTAGTTAGTATAAATAAAATAATTATAAAAGTAATAACTACAATTAGTAAATAAAAAATATAGCTAGTTATTGACTTAAATAGATATTATTATTATACATAAAAGTGTAAAAATCATCTCGTCTTTTTATAAACGAGTTGATACCTATTGGGCTACTTTCTTTACAGATAGTTCAAAATAATTACACAGTCAATAACTAGATATTTACTCATTTCATTAGATCACATTATAATTTTGTTCTTAATACGTAAAAAAATAAATTAAAATAAGTTTTATTTCAAAGAATTTAACTAGAACAGGTACGTAATTTAATTTTGTAATAAAACTAGACTCTTTGTAAATAGAATTTAAAGATAAGACAGTCTTGTAGATAGCTTAGTTTTAATCTAAGTATATCAGTCACTTAGTATTAATAATTAAGATTTTATTTAAATTAAACATAGGAAGATACTATAATGGGGACAAATAACGCTTCAATAGAGAAAAAAAAAGGATTTTAAAATAATTATTATTGATGTGCTACGGTAAATAACAAACCTGTTAGATTTGATGTGTCAGTGTTGTGTCAAAACTCATCGTTTTAAATATTTATAGTTGTATGGAATTACTTACCTGACTAATAATGGCACTGTCCGCTTTTCAGTACTTCAGACTTTATCAAAGATTTTTGATCAATTAAAGAAAAAAAATGTTCTTATATTCTTACATTTATTTTGTAAAAAAATTAACCAACAATTTAAAAAATAAGAATATATATATATATATATGTTTAAATTTCAACAAATTCTTTGATAAAGTCAGACTAGGCACTTATAATTTCCTCTTGTGTCCAAGAATATCTAATATTCATTTCTGTCGTGTCAATGTCCATATTAACCACATTAGTTTGTATTTCCGCGTTCTCATAAATGATCTAGAAATTGTTGTTTGAAAAAAAAAACTGAAAAACGTGAAAATACTAAAAAAAAAAACATTTAATTTGCTTATGAGTAATTTTACGTTTACTGTATTCTACCACAAAATTTAATGTCCGTTGTTCACTAGTTAAAAATTCTAAAATACGGAGAGTCTATATTAGTAAATAAAACTCATTGGGACTTTATTTTATTCAAACAACAATTTCAATATTTGCTATTGTAAATTCAATGTGTCTTCCTTTTAAATAAGTAACATAGGCTCAAAGTATATGTAAAAATAGTAGATGAATATTAATAGCCTTTAAAAAATTTAGTGAAACATATACCATAATATTATAGCCAATTTAAGTGTGTATAGTATGTGTACAATTGTAAAAGAGCACGTACGGGCTGTAATTGTAAAAAAAAAGTAATAATAAATGGTTGTGACTTCTATAGATATTACAACTAACTTTCTAACAATATTAATCATATCTGAAAAAACTTTATTTTTCCTTAATGAATCCTGTACTTTTCTGAAACTTAAACTACTGTACATATTTTGGTGAAATCATGGATTAATGTCTAATCTGAATACCTATCAAGTTTGCTAAGTTCAAAATTTTCTACATCTAGTTTTCTTTTGAAATCCGTCCATTTTTTTTTGTTTTGTTGTGATCTGTTTTCCGCTAGTTAAAGCCTGTTAGCTTGTTGTGATTCCGAAAAATAATATGTGTTAGAAATTTGTAGATCAATGTGGAATTTCCAAGAATATGTACATAAAATTCAGTGTTTGTCAGTTTTAAAAGTATAGATATTATGAAAAAGTATATTAGTATTTATTTTACAAAATAGATGAAATCCACTAGAAGTTACAGTGAACTAGATAAAAAAAACAGCAATATTATGTAATTTAAAGAAACCATAACGTATATTAATAAGTAGCTCTGTGTTTAGAATAGTTTCTTCATCCAACATACCTTTGCATCTCATCAATATAATTTAATGGATTTTCGATGCAAAAGGTGGCGTGTTTGCAAAGTATATTTTTTAAGTTTTTACGTTTTAATGATTTGTCTGTTGTATCCTAAGATACTGTGATAGAAAATCATCGTTCATGATTTTTAATAAATATTACATCACAAATCCTATTTTTTTGATATTGATGATATTCGTTTAATCTAGTTTTATCGAGATTTTACTAAAAGTATAATTATTAATTTATTTTATGTAAAGTTGTAAATATTGTTTATTGCCATACGTGATAATATATAGAAAAATATAACTAAATTAATTAATGTATTATTATTGCTATTATAAAATTGTTTAAATTATTTAAAAAATAATGATGCGTGGTGCGACTTTAACCTTTAGGTATTTACCTAATATGTGCGTGTAATCAAATGCTTTTTGCAAAAATAAACGAAAATTGTTTCGTAAATAATATTATGTTGTTTTTATTTTTGTCAACCACCCTACATTTTTATGAATATATTAACATCACTCGAGTATATGGAGGTCACACTGAAAAGTTTTAGAAAATAAAAAATAGAATAATGCAGAAGCTAAATTTCTGCATAAGGTAGAACCATTGACTGAAAGCGTTGGGCCAATTTTTCATAAGAGATCTCATCTACACCTTTTGCAAGGGCTTGTAAGGGTGATGTTATGAGTACTAGACAACTCATAAACATACTCTTATATAATATTTCAAATCACCCAGACACTGGACAAATGATCGTACTCATCACTCAAAAATCTTTAATCACATTTGTCTTGGGTGGGAATCGAACCCACGACCTCCAACATAGCAGTCAGGACCTCTAACCACTAGACCAACAGGCCAGTCTATATAAATATAATTCTATAAATCTTCTTCTTGGGCTTATAGCTGTATTAATACTCTTGTCCAAGATAGTTTGGTCTATTTTGACGTTAGCTGTGCGGCGGTTTCAACTTAGATTTGCAGTTCTGGATTTGATAGTTACGGAAGTTTTGTTTTGATATTGTTTTGGCAATGGCATGACTGTTGTTCTCAAATTTCCAGGTGAATATTTTTGTGATAGTATGTTAGTATTCATTCATTCATCAATCATTCATTTCAGCCGAAAGACGTCCACTGTTGGACATAGGCCTCCCCCAAATGTCGCCATAATGACCGGTCCTGTGCCTCTCGCATCCATCGGATTCCCCCGACCCTCACCAAGTCATCGGTCCACCTTGTGGGAGGCCTTCCAACGCTGCGTCTTCCGGTACGTGGTCGCTATTCCAGAACCTTTCGTCCCCATCGACCATCTGTTCTGCGAGCAATGTGCCCTGCCCACTGCCACTTAAGTTTGGCGATTCTTCGGGCTATGTCTGTAAACTTGGTTCTCCTGCATACAGAAATTGATTCTCCTGGAAACTCCGAGCAAAGCTCTTTCCATTGCCCTTTGAGTGACTTTAAGCCTTCTGATGGGGCCCATTGTATGTTAGTATAGGTTAAGATAACTGGTATTACATTATTCAGCACTCAGACATAACAAATATTTATACTTGCTATTATTTTCTTCTCAATTAGTATTTATCATATCAATCGTTGGCAATTGTCGAATCCGACTCGGCTGGACAGCGTTTGGAAAGCTGCATGGTATGTTCTCGTCCAGCATACCACAGTGTCTCAAGACGAATGTTCATAACCAGTGCGTATTACCAGTGATGACATATGGCACTGAAATGTGATCGCTTAGAATGGGCCTCATTAGAAGACTTAAAGTCACCCAAAGGACAATGGAAAGGGCTATGCTCGAAGTTTCCTTGCGTGATCGTATCAGGTATGAAAAAATCCGCCGGAGAACCAAGTTCACTGAAATAGCCCGAAGAATCGCCAAACTTAAGTGGCAGTGGGCAGGGCACATTGCTCGTAGAACATCCATTTTAGCCCCATCGACCGTCCGGTCCGACCGTCCGGTCGATGAGGCCGAAAGGTTCTAGAGTGGCGACTGCGCACCTGAAGACGTACAGGACTGTTCGTTATAGCGACATTTGAGGAAAGCCTATATCCAGCAGTGGTCGTCTTTCGGCTGAAATGATTATGATAATCATAAACTAGTCAATCGCACACTACTGCTAGACATCTTTCAAACTAATGCTGAAAGTAAAACGCAATAGTAGGTACATATGCTAGTGTTTAATAGTAGATAATAATAAAAGTTTACTTTCAAATATTTCAGTCCAAAATGCAAGCTGTTACAGCAAACATGTTGGAGATACCGAATATAATAATGAAAGTACATTAACACGGAACAATGAGCTCTTTATGACCGACAAAGCATTAACGCTTGTAACCACATTACGGACAGTAATGCAGTTTCGAAATCACAAATGATGATTTTAGAATAGTTGAGTATACATACGAATGGTGGAGTGAACGAATAGCTTGTGAATCTTATTTGGTGGTAAATAACGATGATCGAATTTGTATGAGACCCGTCCAACAGATACCAACAGATTTGAAACGTCATTCGAAGCGTCTAGTTGGATAGAGTTTTTATTATGGCAACATACCTCAAAAGTATGAAATATTTTTATTTTAACCTAACCTAACCTGTATCCTGCATATTTGAGAGACGTCGCCATAGTAAAAAATTATCACCATACTAAGATCTTTTGATTGAGATACATTTCAAATCTGTTGGTGTTATTTTGTACCAAAAAATGATAATATAAAAATATGATTGTCTCGTTAAACCCCAAAATTTTGAGAGATTTCGCCATAGTACAAAAATCTCACCTTACTAATCTAAAATCTTTCGATTGAGACACATTTCAAATCTGTTGGTCGATGTAAAATTAGGGGGAAATTTTTGATGATCTTTTAAATATCCCTTTGATTTGAAGCTTTTTGTCGCAATGAAAATAATTGCGAATAAGGTATTCCTTAACATAAATAAGTAATTTAGTAATCATCAGTAACAACTAATCATTTTTTATTGTTGATAGGCTTGCGCTTGACCACTATCTCACCTGATGGAAAGCGACGATGTGGCCAACGATAATATAATAATAATAATATTATAATAATTTTTATTGACACACACACAATAAGTTAGTAAGAAAATAAAGAAATGAACAATAGAATAAGATAAATAGTACACAAAAGAAGTAGCCGTGGGCCCGAAACTAGGCGTAGCTTGTATCTTGGTGACCCAGGTGATTAACAGGTTAAGCAGTTGGAGTTTATGCGACAGCACAATTTTGCAATAAAGAAAATAACAGAAAGGAATAAATATAAAAAATATAAAAAAACAAAACACGCGCGCTTGCCTAGAAGTAACCTATTCACTTTTGACTTAAAGATCCCCAGGTTGTAGATATCATGAAACACAGACTCCGGCAGGGAATTCCACTCCTTAGCTGTACGCAGAATGAATGTGTTCCCAAAATGTTTTGTGCTTATAGGTGGATGTCCACGATGTACCAGTACCGTATCGTCGTAAACCTGGTGCTCCGATGATTGTAATGGTTTGGCGGAATTATGCTATGCAATTCGTCGGAATTGGGTACACTCACACTCGGCACACTCCCCAAAATGCAACCGGTAGAAAACCGAGCAGACTAGTGACTTGGCGTCGATGCTGAAGACTTTGAAGCCTCGCCTCGACGAGTGCTTTACGCCAGAAAGTTTAGAGGTGCACCTTTTGTTTTTTTTTTCAGGTGGGAAAATCATCCCACCCCCGCTCTTGGGCGAAGCGAGAAATAGTGCTGACACTTTTATTGATTAAAAACCCACTCCTGTTGCATACCAGAGCCGAGTCTTCCTTACAAAAGCAGACCCTTGGCCCCTGTAGGCTTCGACCTTGCTAGGCCCCTACAGTTTGCTGACTCCTTGAGGTGTACGTGGAACAGTACGCGCCGTCGACGACTTGGGCTCGGTCCGGACGGTTATCGGACGGCCGGACGGCGAGATACTCATTGCTCGCCGTCCGCAAGCCCGCGCCTACGGTGGCCGCAAATCGGGATCGGGAATCCGGCGGCTGGGGTATGAGGGCCGCGCCCTCGCGCGTGCACGTGCAGCCTCCACCTTTGCTAGCATTACTGTTTTGCAGAAGGAGGCGACTGCCTATTAGAGGTGCACCTATGCTTACATTAATACGCTTTACAGCAAGGCGCGAGCCTATGACCAAAAAAGGTACAAATCTAGGCTGCTACTAAAACAATCTAGGTGGGAGTTCTTTGTAACTCAATTCGGGAATTGAACTGTTTTCATAGGTAATTTTGTACGGAACCCACGTCACGTGCACGAGTCCGACTCGCACTTGCCCGGTTTTTTTATTATTATTTTCGAATGGAGCTCCATTTTTATTAAACCTTTTAGTAAATCACATAGGCAATCTTCCTGAGTACTTCGCATTTAAAAAAATCGAGCTTCATAAAGTGGTTGTTTGAAAATAAACGCTTGTTAAAAAAATGTGGTACAAAAAATGTGCTAAAAAAGTACACAGTATCTCAATTTAAACCGTACCGATTTAAAATATTATAAGCCCCAATTATATTTCAGATGGGTTCGCATATCGTACCTACAATATGCGAATTTTTTTGTACAATATACAAAAAAAGACATGACAGGTATACAAACATAGATTTTAGGCAAAGAAACTTTTTTATTTTAGTAATTTTGAATGAACGAAGGTAAGGGACCTAGAGTGTCTCCTATGCTCCTATGTCTTCTTCATTTAGAGGCGAAAAATTCACCGTAAAAATTATGCTAATAGATATTTTATCTTTTTTACCAGCAATTAAATATTTCATGGTTATCTATGCATCATCTATTAAATATTGGAAGCCCTCCGCCACGAAAAGCGCGCTTAAAAGTTATTTTGGCTGTCCTTCGAAAAACTTTGATTATCGTTTCGAGTAGTCAGGATTTCGAAATATTGACACCCTTTGTTGCCAAGGGGTATTTATTAACCAGCAACTGGGTTACGGAGGACGAATGGGCTGTCGCTCTATTTTATTTGGATCCAGATGCATCAAGTTAGACTGGAAGCCAGAATCACAATTTATTATTTATTATTATGACTGGCCTGTTGGTCTAGTGGTTAGTAGCCCTGACTGCTATGCCAGAGGTCGTAGGTACGATTCCCACCCAGGACAATTGTTTGTGTGAGCACGATCATTTGTTCTGTGTCTCGGTGTAATTTGTCTAGTACCCATAACACAAGCTCTGCTTAGCTTGGGACTAGACGGCGTTGTGTGATAGTTGTGGAATATTATTATTATTATAATGAGCTTCAATACTGTCAAATTTCTGGTTAATTGTCGAACAATTTGGTGTTACTAAGTTCGAGTTCTTTAACTCGAACTTTGAGTAAAGTTAGTTGTATGAAGTATTTACCTTATTTCACTCGTGAATTTAAGAACTGAGAAGATGCTGCGCTTTCAACAATGATGTTAATAACGATGTCTTATAAACTATCACACAACGCCGTCTAGTCCCAAGCTAAGCAGAGATTGTGTTATGGGTACTAGACAAATTACACCCAGACACAGAACAAATGATCGTGCTCATCACACAAATTGTTCGACAATTGTTACTACTGTATTTTCATCAGCACAATTTGTTGAAGTCAAAATGTCGCATATATTTCATCATAGTCGCTTAGCTATAATAATCGAGATATTTGTGTGTTTCAGAAATCAGAAATGTTGGTTTCAAATAGATCATTTATAGGCACTTTTGAATTGTCAAAATGTCGGTCAGTCAAAAACAAGTGGAGCTAAATTGTATGTTCCAAAGCGTAGATCTCTAAGGAGAAAAGCATGCAAGAAACTCAATGGACACTCTTGACTTCCTGATGGAAATACCAAAATTTCAAGAAATATGTTTATAATATTTTAGCATATCCCAGAAATTCCCAAATTCGTTTAGCAACGACGACGTTTTAAGGAAACAAACCTTCTTTTGTTTTGAAGTCGCTTAAAACAGCTACAGCTAAAGACCATACAGTTACGGTTGATATAAAATAAATCTAACTACCGTATTTATTAAAGTCGGTAAATCAGCAGTCAAATTTTCACAAGGGAAAATCTCAATATTTCTAATTTTAACTTTTCTTGCTCCAAATTATATCGTTTTACTTAAAATTCAAAATAAATCAATCGCGTTTGCTGTCTAGATAGCAATACAAAAGAATTGTCCATACCATCAGCATAAATTTCAGAAAGCTATAAATCTTTAAAACTGTCTTCTGTAAATTTTCTTCGGGAACTGATATAGACCTTATAATAAAAGTATTAAAGGCTAAAATGTAAATTTGAAATTACATACCCAAATTTGTTACCGAGACTGGGGGTCCTCTTGGACATTTATCACTTGTCAGAGTTCGATTGGCTTTTAATGCCAAAATAAAGATAATTGCATAAGGATAATTTGAAAGAATTTATTTTTAAGTTTTCCTAAAAAAACTGATTTACTCAAAAAGAAAGAAGATTCCTGCTAGCAAAGACAAGAATATAATAACATATAACATGAAGATATGATAATGATATGATAATGATAATAATAGGTCTTTACCTATGAAATTGGAGATTTTTAAAACGGGTTGCTTTGAAGTGTTATATCATTGGATTGACTTGGAATCATAAGTTCAAATAATTTTATATTAAAGGTATGTTATTCTTCTTTTGAAATTAGGTATTTATTGGTTTCTTTGTGTTTTATATTTTCTGTAATATAGCAGTACTTATAACCATTTTTGTATGAAATCTAAGAAAACTCGCATTATTTTGTAATATGAGTTCTACCGTGGAAACAATGGGACTCAAGTGATATGCAATATTGATGATGTATACGGACTTAAAACTGCTAATGAATGAGATGTCTATTTTGGTTTCAATCACTTTCATGTGAGAAATTTTATCTCAGGAATAACTTTATTTCTTAGGGCGGCTACAAGACAAAATTTCCAAAACGAAATCTATTAAACCAAGAACACAGAGTTTTTTTGTTAGAAGAAAGTCGTAGGTATGCGACACTGATATTGTTTGCCCTTTGCAATGCATAGTATCTACGTTGAAACTCTTAATATGAAAAAACGTTTTTTTTATTAGCTTTTATGGTTATAAGTACTGCGATATTACAGAAAATACAAAACACAAAGAAACCAATCAATACCTAATTTCAAAAGAAGAATAACATACCTTTAATATAAAATTTATTTGAACTTATGATTCCAAGTCAATCCAATGATATAACACTTTTAAAAATCTCCAATTTCATAGGTAAAGACCTATTATAATGATGATATGATGATGATGATATTTCATGTGGTAGTCCTTTATTTGATTATTTTAAGAAACAAGCGAATGAAAAGTTTTTATCGCTTTAATAAGTAATAATCAAAGCCGCGTGGCAGATCACCGATGGAATGGTCAGACCAGATCATAGCGGCCCATTGAACGAGTGCGCCCAGATGATTGCCAGCAGACAAAAGTGGCAGGAAGTTGTGCAGCGTTAGAGAAGCTGTCAGGGTGAGAGCTTCCGTAGAGCTACCTTTATGAAAACCATAACCACTCTGGCAAAAGTGTAACGACTAAGAAGATAGATATGTTCCTACTGTTCCTAGGTTGAATTTTAAATTAAATTGATCATATTTATGACAATCGGCATTAATTAAACACTACGATGGGACAAACTAGTACAATCTTAAAAAATAAATTGTATTAATTCCAAAACATGAAATAAACAAAACTTTGCTTTTAAACACCGAACTAGGAAGCAACTACACACAGGTACGAAATCCGTAATGTTCAGATAGACAAGTTCCAATAGCATTAGTAAAATACATTCTGGACTGAATTTCCGTCCATTAACAAAATCAAAGTAGACGTAAACGTAAATAAGACGATGACGTCATCAATATACAAATAGCAGGTTTGTTGTCTCGTATTCCTGTTTGTAAACAGACATTCGAGAAGAACTTACTTTTAGATCTGAATTGAGAGATGATATTGCGTACACGTGAATCATGTTCAAGGAAACTTGTTCAGTGTTATTGGCTGTATCAAAGTATGCTAGAATATGTCTATAATGTGTTTTAATCGTTATTTCGTTTCGATGGTACTATTATTTTTTGTTGTTTTAACCCTAGAACCGAAAATACCCTGGAGTATAAATTAAAAAAAAAAATTGGAAATTTGCGATAAGGTTAAGGTTTAAATAGTTTATTCTCATAAAGACAAAATAGCCACTTACATGAGAATACAAGATAATGTAATAAACTTATTCTAAGGTCACCGATACAAAGCAGTTTAAAAATATTTAGTATTACATTTATATTGGTCCCGTATCTTGATTCTATTCTCAACTAGCAGGATAGTAATATAGTTAGTGAGGAGTTCCTAAAATGTAATTGGACAGTTGAGATTTAAAACCGCTAAAAGAGCGTAAATTTTTTATATAAGATGGCAAATTATACAATTGTGCTCTCTCGGTTTTTAGCATAGTTTGTTCGTGTCCTTGGCAGGACAAGTAAGCTAGGTCGACGAAGACTGCGTTTAGAAATTTGAAACTTTTAATATTTCCGTTTCACAAAGAAATTTTTTTGCGCTCCCGCGTATTGGCGTAGGGCCGGGGGTCGCTTCGAAGTATCAATTAGGTGAAAGTTCTGTTAGAGTTGTGGTCGTGGTAAGACATCCGTGGGGTACTCGAGCACCCCTGGGTACAGCTAACTATACCTTAAGTTGATTATATTAATTAATATGATTTCAATGTTTTTACGAAATAATACGTGTTAGTGTTATGTTTGATACATGTTTTTGATTAATTGTTTTTTTTTTACTATTTACATAACTCAGTCATATTTTTTTTTAGAAAAAAGAATCGTGTTTTTATTATATCTGTACCTTTTGGTTTACGTTAGTGATTTTGCATTTTGTTGCATGTTGCGTGATTTTTTTTAATATATTATTTTACGCTAAAATGTAATACAGAATGTAATTCTAAACCTTTTTCTGAAAACTATCAATGAAAAAGGTAATTTTTGTCTGGGGATTAATCTAGCTTTTAACCTTCATCATCATCATCATCATTTCAGCCGAAAGACGTCCACTGCTGGACATAGGCCTCCCCCAAGCGTCGCCACAACGAACGGTCCTGTGCGTCTCGCATCCATCGGACTCCCACTTTTAACCTTATAAAACCTTATTTGGAAAACCGATTTGTTTTTTTACAAAACTTTGTCTACATATCTCCAAATAAGTATTGGTAATATATTAGAAAAAAAAAATAGTCTTAAGATGCTTCAGCCCTTTCAGAATCCAAATCTGGAAAATGTATATTTTGTCTCAAGTCAAAAGATCATAAATCTCACACTCGATGTGAGAAGCGTAAAATCCTAATTGCACGCGGGCGAAACCGCTGGCAGAAGCTAGTATGTAATTAAATCGCTCCACCACTGTGCTAACCATGCTATCAAGTTTTAGTACTAGATAATTTATATCTTGATATCACCACATCAATAAGCTTTATAAAATCACTGAGCGTGTCTCATGCCCCTTGCTCCGGTGCACTTTGGTCCTCCGTTTGATCATCCCCCGTTGAGATTGAATCGTTCACTTAAACGGTCAAATCTTTTCTACTTCAGAAATTCATTTCAAATAATTTACATTTCAGTATCACATCATGCACTGCAGAATCTTTTCATGATCACCTTTTCAGCCAAAAGGCGGGTACTGCTGGACGTAGGCCTCCTCTAAGGGATCTCACATCGGTTGGTCACGTTTCTCGTACCCAGCGTATTCCCGAGACCCTTACCACAAAATAGATAGGTATAGAAGTCAATCTCATGTATGTACTTCACTTTTCATATCTACGCTCGGCTATCGCGCTAGGGTCAGCGCGTGGCGCCGAACTGTCCGAGTGCGACCGGGCGCGGTGATAAATGCCTATCTAATTTGAATTGTAAAAATATTACATGGCCACAAAATCATCTTCTCTTTCTCAATAAATCGTGAAGCCAATATTCTAGCATCACTATAATTTTTATTCTTAATTTAGAATAATTATAATTAATATAATAATATAAATATATTTATTTAGGAAAATACAACCAATAGTCATAAAAAACAATACAAATAAATTATCATTTAACAATTATATAAAATGTTAAACGTCAATAAATAACCCGCCCCTGATCGTTCCCGGTGCAAAAGTGCCCATAACACTGGCCGCATTACCTCGCTGAATAGCAATGGCCATCCTTTGCACCAAGAACGACCCGGACCGGGAGTCACCCGTTGCCTCCCCGAGCCTACGGCCCAAATCCCCCACAAAACACTTTGCCTCCGTACTCCAACTGCCCAGAGTCTCTACAACAACAGGCACAAAATGGTAAAGCTGACCCAAGGAAGCGTACTTCAGCCTTTTATTTAGAGCAGGCGTCTTCAGCGGCGGCAGAGGCAGTGTGCATGGTGCGACTCAAGTGACTGGCGGCGACAGTGCTGACGCAAGTTGCATCCCAGATCATGCACTTCTCGTTTTTCCATGGCACCAGAGTTAGCCCATCCGGCCTCTTACCATCAGACCTGCTAAGACCAGGCTCAAGCACGCAGGGGATGTTTGCCGATATAAGGGGTCTACGGACTATATCGTTCAGGGCGTGGTGACGCGGGAACCTCCCTGTGCAGCGCCGACAGCTCAGTGCGTGATGGCCATCGGCCTCCACCAAAGAACCGCAGGTGCATATATGAGGTTCGCACACCTTACAGCCTAGGCGGAGAGCCACCGCCACACGCAAAGAGTCATCGTCGAGTAGAGTGCCCAGATTAGGCGAAGGAATCGCCTGTAACCACGCCCCTGACTCGGGTTGCGACACTGCTCGTAGTCTGGCCTTATCGACTCCCAACGCACCCTCCAACAATTGCTCTTGGAGCAGCTTCACCCATATGTCATCCCACGCCCGCTGAACATGTTCTGATTCGGAGATTGCCGCACCCGAGTTGAGGGTCAACCAAGCTAAAAATATTAATAATAATATTAAAATTTGATATTTATTAAACATGTTCATGTATTATTAGGAAGTGTTGGTTTTTTTATTATATGTCCAATTCGTATTACTAATGATGTTTGTACACTGCTAGCCCTAAATCTATTACATTTCATTTTTTTAAATCCTTCCAATGGTGTTATAAAATAGATTTCCCTGGGCGATAAGAACGCCTATTGTAAACTTATTTTTATAAATGTTTGTCCCGCATTTTTAAAAGATATACAATGAAGATAAAATAAGTAAATAAATAACTAACGCTAACTAAATAAACGCTACCGACCTTTATAACAATGGTGAAGGAGCATTACCTTTTACTGTAATATTTCTTTATTCTCCTTGCTCAATTTTATATTTGATATTTATTAATATATTTATTTATCTATATATATATAAAAGGAGAAACAGACTGACTGACATATCAACGAACAGCCAAAACTACTGGGCCTAGGAGCGTGAAATTTTGCACAAGGTTTCCTTTTACGACGTAGGCGAGCACTAAGAGAGGATTTTTCAAAATTCACCCCCTAAGGGGTCTAAATGGGGGTCCAAAGTTTGTATGGAGAAACCTATTTTCACGCGGGCGAAGCCGCTGGCAGAAGGTAGATTGTATATATGTATTTTTATTATTATGTGTAATTAATATTATTTATGTTTTTTTGTACACTGACCGCCCTAATCTATCTTATTTCATTCAGTCCATCCTAAGGTTGTCTGTGAGAGATTGCCCTGTGCGAAAAGACCGCCCTTGGTACACTTTGTTTTTGTATATTATGTTTATCCTGTCCACATTATGATGTGTAGGTACAATAAAGTATATAATAAATAAATAATAATTAATTTATTCAGCAATGCCAGACAAATAAATAAAATAAAAAATTAAATGAAAAATAAAATAGATTTATAGTAAATAAAGTTACTTTCCGTATTTGTACTTATAGATTTTGATGCAATTTCCTCCAACATTTAATAATTTATTTTGGAAGAATTAAATCACACTAATATTATAGGCTAGTGTTTAATAGTAGATAATAATAAAAGTTTACTTTCAAATATTTCAGTCCAAAATGCAAGCTGTTACAGCAAACATGTTGGAGATACCGAATATAATAATGAAAGTACATTAACACGGAACAATGAGCTCTTTATGACCGACAAAGCATTAACGCTTGTAACCACATTACGGACAGTAATGCAGTTTCGAAATCACAAATGATGATTTTAGAATAGTTGAGTATACATACGAATGGTGGAGTGAACGAATAGCTTGTGAATCTTATTTGGTGGTAAATAACGATGATCGAATTTGTATGAGACCCGTCCAATAGATACCAACAGATTTGAAACGTCATTCGAAGCGTCTAGTTGGATAGAGTTTTTATTATGGCAACATACCTCAAAAGTATGAAATATTTTTATTTTAACCTAACCTAACCTGTATCCTGCATATTTGAGAGACGTCGCCATAGTAAAAAATTATCACCATACTAAGATCTTTTGATTGAGATACATTTCAAATCTGTTGGTGTTATTTTGTACCAAAAAATGATAATATAAAAATATGATTGTCTCGTTAAACCCCAAAATTTTGAGAGATTTCGCCATAGTACAAAAATCTCACCTTACTAATCTAAAATCTTTCGATTGAGACACATTTCAAATCTGTTGGTCGATGTAAAATTAGGGGGAAATTTTTGATGATCTTTTAAATATCCCTTTGATTTGAAGCTTTTTGTCGCAATGAAAATAATTGCGAATAAGGTATTCCTTAACATAAATAAGTAATTTAGTAATCATCAGTAACAACTAATCATTTTTTATTGTTGATAGGCTTGCGCTTGACCACTATCTCACCTGATGGAAAGCGACGATGTGGCCAACGATAATATAATAATAATAATATTATAATAATTTTTATTGACACACACACAATAAGTTAGTAAGAAAATAAAGAAATGAACAATAGAATAAGATAAATAGTACACAAAAGAAGTAGCCGTGGGCCCGAAACTAGGCGTAGCTTGTATCTTGGTGACCCAGGTGATTAACAGGTTAAGCAGTTGGAGTTTATGCGACAGCACAATTTTGCAATAAAGAAAATAACAGAAAGGAATAAATATAAAAAATATAAAAAAACAAAACACGCGCGCTTGCCTAGAAGTAACCTATTCACTTTTGACTTAAAGATCCCCAGGTTGTAGATATCATGAAACACAGACTCCGGCAGGGAATTCCACTCCTTAGCTGTACGCAGAATGAATGTGTTCCCAAAATGTTTTGTGCTTATAGGTGGATGTCCACGATGTACCAGTACCGTATCGTCGTAAACCTGGTGCTCCGATGATTGTAATGGTTTGGCGGAATTATGCTATGCAATTCGTCGGAATTGGGTACACTCACACTCGGCACACTCCCCAAAATGCAACCGGTAGAAAACCGAGCAGACTAGTGACTTGGCGTCGATGCTGAAGACTTTGAAGCCTCGCCTCGACGAGTGCTTTACGCCAGAAAGTTTAGAGGTGCACCTTTTGTTTTTTTTTTCAGGTGGGAAAATCATCCCACCCCCGCTCTTGGGCGAAGCGAGAAATAGTGCTGACACTTTTATTGATTAAAAACCCACTCCTGTTGCATACCAGAGCCGAGTCTTCCTTACAAAAGCAGACCCTTGGCCCCTGTAGGCTTCGACCTTGCTAGGCCCCTACAGTTTGCTGACTCCTTGAGGTGTACGTGGAACAGTACGCGCCGTCGACGACTTGGGCTCGGTCCGGACGGTTATCGGACGGCCGGACGGCGAGATACTCATTGCTCGCCGTCCGCAAGCCCGCGCCTACGGTGGCCGCAAATCGGGATCGGGAATCCGGCGGCTGGGGTATGAGGGCCGCGCCCTCGCGCGTGCACGTGCAGCCTCCACCTTTGCTAGCATTACTGTTTTGCAGAAGGAGGCGACTGCCTATTAGAGGTGCACCTATGCTTACATTAATACGCTTTACAGCAAGGCGCGAGCCTATGACCAAAAAAGGTACAAATCTAGGCTGCTACTAAAACAATCTAGGTGGGAGTTCTTTGTAACTCAATTCGGGAATTGAACTGTTTTCATAGGTAATTTTGTACGGAACCCACGTCACGTGCACGAGTCCGACTCGCACTTGCCCGGTTTTTTTATTATTATTTTCGAATGGAGCTCCATTTTTATTAAACCTTTTAGTAAATCACATAGGCAATCTTCCTGAGTACTTCGCATTTAAAAAAATCGAGCTTCATAAAGTGGTTGTTTGAAAATAAACGCTTGTTAAAAAAATGTGGTACAAAAAATGTGCTAAAAAAGTACACAGTATCTCAATTTAAACCGTACCGATTTAAAATATTATAAGCCCCAATTATATTTCAGATGGGTTCGCATATCGTACCTACAATATGCGAATTTTTTTGTACAATATACAAAAAAAGACATGACAGGTATACAAACATAGATTTTAGGCAAAGAAACTTTTTTATTTTAGTAATTTTGAATGAACGAAGGTAAGGGACCTAGAGTGTCTCCTATGCTCCTATGTCTTCTTCATTTAGAGGCGAAAAATTCACCGTAAAAATTATGCTAATAGATATTTTATCTTTTTTACCAGCAATTAAATATTTCATGGTTATCTATGCATCATCTATTAAATATTGGAAGCCCTCCGCCACGAAAAGCGCGCTTAAAAGTTATTTTGGCTGTCCTTCGAAAAACTTTGATTATCGTTTCGAGTAGTCAGGATTTCGAAATATTGACACCCTTTGTTGCCAAGGGGTATTTATTAACCAGCAACTGGGTTACGGAGGACGAATGGGCTGTCGCTCTATTTTATTTGGATCCAGATGCATCAAGTTAGACTGGAAGCCAGAATCACAATTTATTATTTATTATTATGACTGGCCTGTTGGTCTAGTGGTTAGTAGCCCTGACTGCTATGCCAGAGGTCGTAGGTACGATTCCCACCCAGGACAATTGTTTGTGTGAGCACGATCATTTGTTCTGTGTCTCGGTGTAATTTGTCTAGTACCCATAACACAAGCTCTGCTTAGCTTGGGACTAGACGGCGTTGTGTGATAGTTGTGGAATATTATTATTATTATAATGAGCTTCAATACTGTCAAATTTCTGGTTAATTGTCGAACAATTTGGTGTTACTAAGTTCGAGTTCTTTAACTCGAACTTTGAGTAAAGTTAGTTGTATGAAGTATTTAGGTACCTTATTTCACTCGTGAATTTAAGAACTGAGAAGATGCTGCGCTTTCAACAATGATGTTAATAACGATGTCTTATAAACTATCACACAACGCCGTCTAGTCCCAAGCTAAGCAGAGATTGTGTTATGGGTACTAGACAAATTACACCCAGACACAGAACAAATGATCGTGCTCATCACACAAATTGTTCGACAATTGTTACTACTGTATTTTCATCAGCACAATTTGTTGAAGTCAAAATGTCGCATATATTTCATCATAGTCGCTTAGCTATAATAATCGAGATATTTGTGTGTTTCAGAAATCAGAAATGTTGGTTTCAAATAGATCATTTATAGGCACTTTTGAATTGTCAAAATGTCGGTCAGTCAAAAACAAGTGGAGCTAAATTGTATGTTCCAAAGCGTAGATCTCTAAGGAGAAAAGCATGCAAGAAACTCAATGGACACTCTTGACTTCCTGATGGAAATACCAAAATTTCAAGAAATATGTTTATAATATTTTAGCATATCCCAGAAATTCCCAAATTCGTTTAGCAACGACGACGTTTTAAGGAAACAAACCTTCTTTTGTTTTGAAGTCGCTTAAAACAGCTACAGCTAAAGACCATACAGTTACGGTTGATATAAAATAAATCTAACTACCGTATTTATTAAAGTCGGTAAATCAGCAGTCAAATTTTCACAAGGGAAAATCTCAATATTTCTAATTTTAACTTTTCTTGCTCCAAATTATATCGTTTTACTTAAAATTCAAAATAAATCAATCGCGTTTGCTGTCTAGATAGCAATACAAAAGAATTGTCCATACCATCAGCATAAATTTCAGAAAGCTATAAATCTTTAAAACTGTCTTCTGTAAATTTTCTTCGGGAACTGATATAGACCTTATAATAAAAGTATTAAAGGCTAAAATGTAAATTTGAAATTACATACCCAAATTTGTTACCGAGACTGGGGGTCCTCTTGGACATTTATCACTTGTCAGAGTTCGATTGGCTTTTAATGCCAAAATAAAGATAATTGCATAAGGATAATTTGAAAGAATTTATTTTTAAGTTTTCCTAAAAAAACTGATTTACTCAAAAAGAAAGAAGATTCCTGCTAGCAAAGACAAGAATATAATAACATATAACATGAAGATATGATAATGATATGATAATGATAATAATAGGTCTTTACCTATGAAATTGGAGATTTTTAAAACGGGTTGCTTTGAAGTGTTATATCATTGGATTGACTTGGAATCATAAGTTCAAATAATTTTATATTAAAGGTATGTTATTCTTCTTTTGAAATTAGGTATTTATTGGTTTCTTTGTGTTTTATATTTTCTGTAATATAGCAGTACTTATAACCATTTTTGTATGAAATCTAAGAAAACTCGCATTATTTTGTAATATGAGTTCTACCGTGGAAACAATGGGACTCAAGTGATATGCAATATTGATGATGTATACGGACTTAAAACTGCTAATGAATGAGATGTCTATTTTGGTTTCAATCACTTTCATGTGAGAAATTTTATCTCAGGAATAACTTTATTTCTTAGGGCGGCTACAAGACAAAATTTCCAAAACGAAATCTATTAAACCAAGAACACAGAGTTTTTTTGTTAGAAGAAAGTCGTAGGTATGCGACACTGATATTGTTTGCCCTTTGCAATGCATAGTATCTACGTTGAAACTCTTAATATGAAAAAACGTTTTTTTTATTAGCTTTTATGGTTATAAGTACTGCGATATTACAGAAAATACAAAACACAAAGAAACCAATCAATACCTAATTTCAAAAGAAGAATAACATACCTTTAATATAAAATTTATTTGAACTTATGATTCCAAGTCAATCCAATGATATAACACTTTTAAAAATCTCCAATTTCATAGGTAAAGACCTATTATAATGATGATATGATGATGATGATATTTCATGTGGTAGTCCTTTATTTGATTATTTTAAGAAACAAGCGAATGAAAAGTTTTTATCGCTTTAATAAGTAATAATCAAAGCCGCGTGGCAGATCACCGATGGAATGGTCAGACCAGATCATAGCGGCCCATTGAACGAGTGCGCCCAGATGATTGCCAGCAGACAAAAGTGGCAGGAAGTTGTGCAGCGTTAGAGAAGCTGTCAGGGTGAGAGCTTCCGTAGAGCTACCTTTATGAAAACCATAACCACTCTGGCAAAAGTGTAACGACTAAGAAGATAGATATGTTCCTACTGTTCCTAGGTTGAATTTTAAATTAAATTGATCATATTTATGACAATCGGCATTAATTAAACACTACGATGGGACAAACTAGTACAATCTTAAAAAATAAATTGTATTAATTCCAAAACATGAAATAAACAAAACTTTGCTTTTAAACACCGAACTAGGAAGCAACTACACACAGGTACGAAATCCGTAATGTTCAGATAGACAAGTTCCAATAGCATTAGTAAAATACATTCTGGACTGAATTTCCGTCCATTAACAAAATCAAAGTAGACGTAAACGTAAATAAGACGATGACGTCATCAATATACAAATAGCAGGTTTGTTGTCTCGTATTCCTGTTTGTAAACAGACATTCGAGAAGAACTTACTTTTAGATCTGAATTGAGAGATGATATTGCGTACACGTGAATCATGTTCAAGGAAACTTGTTCAGTGTTATTGGCTGTATCAAAGTATGCTAGAATATGTCTATAATGTGTTTTAATCGTTATTTCGTTTCGATGGTACTATTATTTTTTGTTGTTTTAACCCTAGAACCGAAAATACCCTGGAGTATAAATTAAAAAAAAAAATTGGAAATTTGCGATAAGGTTAAGGTTTAAATAGTTTATTCTCATAAAGACAAAATAGCCACTTACATGAGAATACAAGATAATGTAATAAACTTATTCTAAGGTCACCGATACAAAGCAGTTTAAAAATATTTAGTATTACATTTATATTGGTCCCGTATCTTGATTCTATTCTCAACTAGCAGGATAGTAATATAGTTAGTGAGGAGTTCCTAAAATGTAATTGGACAGTTGAGATTTAAAACCGCTAAAAGAGCGTAAATTTTTTATATAAGATGGCAAATTATACAATTGTGCTCTCTCGGTTTTTAGCATAGTTTGTTCGTGTCCTTGGCAGGACAAGTAAGCTAGGTCGACGAAGACTGCGTTTAGAAATTTGAAACTTTTAATATTTCCGTTTCACAAAGAAATTTTTTTGCGCTCCCGCGTATTGGCGTAGGGCCGGGGGTCGCTTCGAAGTATCAATTAGGTGAAAGTTCTGTTAGAGTTGTGGTCGTGGTAAGACATCCGTGGGGTACTCGAGCACCCCTGGGTACAGCTAACTATACCTTAAGTTGATTATATTAATTAATATGATTTCAATGTTTTTACGAAATAATACGTGTTAGTGTTATGTTTGATACATGTTTTTGATTACCTCTCGCGCGTTTCTCGAACAACCGGGTGTACGAGAGAGTTGAGTGCCCATCGCGCCATTGGTACACCCAGGTGTACGAGAGTGACTTGCACCGATTGGATATTTTTTCTGTGACGTATATTTTCAAGTTGCAACCCGTTTTTTATTTGATTGAACAGAATAGTTCATTCGCTTTCTATTAAAATATTTTCCATTGGCAATATCGATACATAGAATGAAGAAGATTGAAAAAAATAAAGTGATCCGTCATTCAGCTAGCTGTCACTTTTTGGGAGCAATTGTTGCGTGGTTGCGTCGGGACGAAAATCATGTTTCCAATTAGAAAACGATGAGTAATCTTATAAGATTTATATAGAATTACTGAGAAATAAGTGTAGATTACGTTGCAAGTGTTTGTTTTTGGAAAAGTAATAAATATGCCAGTGAAAAAGTGACGAAACTTGTGAAGATGCGTATTTTTTTCCGTCATGGCCGTCGTGTTTCGACTTGTTTTAGTGCAAAATTTATCTCGAAATGCTTTGAAATCTACATAAGTTGTTAGTTTATTTACCTATAAACATAATGAAGTTACTACAAAGTGATATAATTGCATATTGTTATCATAATCGTTGTTGAAAGAAAATAAACCGGTAAAAATGGCGCCACAGTCGTGAACATTACCTATAGATAGTAGGTACAGACAGTGTTTACATTTCGCGTGCCGCCGCGCGCCGCGCGTGCGCTTTTTGTTGAGTCGCGTTGGAAAAAGTTATTGTGTCGTGTAATTATTGTAATTTGATGTGATATGAGTAATATTGTTTTTGCGCAAATGTATGGACTATCGTATTCAAGTGTTTTTTTCGAGAATATGTGTGTGGTTTTGGTGTAATGTGAGAAAGTTAAAGGTTATGTGTAAGAAAATTTTCAAAATGCCAATTTATCTCGTCGCTACGAAGTCAGGTCAGTTTCATTTATTTATAATCTTACACAGTTCGATAGGAAAACTAATGGGCTTTCCGGGAAGGTATAATTTATTGCATATAATTATCAATATAACCACGAAATTTGCGTTTTTCTCAAGGTCAAACCAAAAAAAAAGAATAATCGAAAAATCCTCGACGCGTAGGGCATTTCGGGGAATGTTCGCGAACGTTCAAGAGGTTAATTGTTTTTTTTTTACTATTTACATAACTCAGTCATATTTTTTTTTAGAAAAAAGAATCGTGTTTTTATTATATCTGTACCTTTTGGTTTACGTTAGTGATTTTGCATTTTGTTGCATGTTGCGTGATTTTTTTTAATATATTATTTTACGCTAAAATGTAATACAGAATGTAATTCTAAACCTTTTTCTGAAAACTATCAATGAAAAAGGTAATTTTTGTCTGGGGATTAATCTAGCTTTTAACCTTCATCATCATCATCATCATTTCAGCCGAAAGACGTCCACTGCTGGACATAGGCCTCCCCCAAGCGTCGCCACAACGAACGGTCCTGTGCGTCTCGCATCCATCGGACTCCCACTTTTAACCTTATAAAACCTTATTTGGAAAACCGATTTGTTTTTTTACAAAACTTTGTCTACATATCTCCAAATAAGTATTGGTAATATATTAGAAAAAAAAAATAGTCTTAAGATGCTTCAGCCCTTTCAGAATCCAAATCTGGAAAATGTATATTTTGTCTCAAGTCAAAAGATCATAAATCTCACACTCGATGTGAGAAGCGTAAAATCCTAATTGCACGCGGGCGAAACCGCTGGCAGAAGCTAGTATGTAATTAAATCGCTCCACCACTGTGCTAACCATGCTATCAAGTTTTAGTACTAGATAATTTATATCTTGATATCACCACATCAATAAGCTTTATAAAATCACTGAGCGTGTCTCATGCCCCTTGCTCCGGTGCACTTTGGTCCTCCGTTTGATCATCCCCCGTTGAGATTGAATCGTTCACTTAAACGGTCAAATCTTTTCTACTTCAGAAATTCATTTCAAATAATTTACATTTCAGTATCACATCATGCACTGCAGAATCTTTTCATGATCACCTTTTCAGCCAAAAGGCGGGTACTGCTGGACGTAGGCCTCCTCTAAGGGATCTCACATCGGTTGGTCACGTTTCTCGTACCCAGCGTATTCCCGAGACCCTTACCACAAAATAGATAGGTATAGAAGTCAATCTCATGTATGTACTTCACTTTTCATATCTACGCTCGGCTATCGCGCTAGGGTCAGCGCGTGGCGCCGAACTGTCCGAGTGCGACCGGGCGCGGTGATAAATGCCTATCTAATTTGAATTGTAAAAATATTACATGGCCACAAAATCATCTTCTCTTTCTCAATAAATCGTGAAGCCAATATTCTAGCATCACTATAATTTTTATTCTTAATTTAGAATAATTATAATTAATATAATAATATAAATATATTTATTTAGGAAAATACAACCAATAGTCATAAAAAACAATACAAATAAATTATCATTTAACAATTATATAAAATGTTAAACGTCAATAAATAACCCGCCCCTGATCGTTCCCGGTGCAAAAGTGCCCATAACACTGGCCGCATTACCTCGCTGAATAGCAATGGCCATCCTTTGCACCAAGAACGACCCGGACCGGGAGTCACCCGTTGCCTCCCCGAGCCTACGGCCCAAATCCCCCACAAAACACTTTGCCTCCGTACTCCAACTGCCCAGAGTCTCTACAACAACAGGCACAAAATGGTAAAGCTGACCCAAGGAAGCGTACTTCAGCCTTTTATTTAGAGCAGGCGTCTTCAGCGGCGGCAGAGGCAGTGTGCATGGTGCGACTCAAGTGACTGGCGGCGACAGTGCTGACGCAAGTTGCATCCCAGATCATGCACTTCTCGTTTTTCCATGGCACCAGAGTTAGCCCATCCGGCCTCTTACCATCAGACCTGCTAAGACCAGGCTCAAGCACGCAGGGGATGTTTGCCGATATAAGGGGTCTACGGACTATATCGTTCAGGGCGTGGTGACGCGGGAACCTCCCTGTGCAGCGCCGACAGCTCAGTGCGTGATGGCCATCGGCCTCCACCAAAGAACCGCAGGTGCATATATGAGGTTCGCACACCTTACAGCCTAGGCGGAGAGCCACCGCCACACGCAAAGAGTCATCGTCGAGTAGAGTGCCCAGATTAGGCGAAGGAATCGCCTGTAACCACGCCCCTGACTCGGGTTGCGACACTGCTCGTAGTCTGGCCTTATCGACTCCCAACGCACCCTCCAACAATTGCTCTTGGAGCAGCTTCACCCATATGTCATCCCACGCCCGCTGAACATGTTCTGATTCGGAGATTGCCGCACCCGAGTTGAGGGTCAACCAAGCTAAAAATATTAATAATAATATTAAAATTTGATATTTATTAAACATGTTCATGTATTATTAGGAAGTGTTGGTTTTTTTATTATATGTCCAATTCGTATTACTAATGATGTTTGTACACTGCTAGCCCTAAATCTATTACATTTCATTTTTTTAAATCCTTCCAATGGTGTTATAAAATAGATTTCCCTGGGCGATAAGAACGCCTATTGTAAACTTATTTTTATAAATGTTTGTCCCGCATTTTTAAAAGATATACAATGAAGATAAAATAAGTAAATAAATAACTAACGCTAACTAAATAAACGCTACCGACCTTTATAACAATGGTGAAGGAGCATTACCTTTTACTGTAATATTTCTTTATTCTCCTTGCTCAATTTTATATTTGATATTTATTAATATATTTATTTATCTATATATATATAAAAGGAGAAACAGACTGACTGACATATCAACGAACAGCCAAAACTACTGGGCCTAGGAGCGTGAAATTTTGCACAAGGTTTCCTTTTACGACGTAGGCGAGCACTAAGAGAGGATTTTTCAAAATTCACCCCCTAAGGGGTCTAAATGGGGGTCCAAAGTTTGTATGGAGAAACCTATTTTCACGCGGGCGAAGCCGCTGGCAGAAGGTAGATTGTATATATGTATTTTTATTATTATGTGTAATTAATATTATTTATGTTTTTTTGTACACTGACCGCCCTAATCTATCTTATTTCATTCAGTCCATCCTAAGGTTGTCTGTGAGAGATTGCCCTGTGCGAAAAGACCGCCCTTGGTACACTTTGTTTTTGTATATTATGTTTATCCTGTCCACATTATGATGTGTAGGTACAATAAAGTATATAATAAATAAATAATAATTAATTTATTCAGCAATGCCAGACAAATAAATAAAATAAAAAATTAAATGAAAAATAAAATAGATTTATAGTAAATAAAGTTACTTTCCGTATTTGTACTTATAGATTTTGATGCAATTTCCTCCAACATTTAATAATTTATTTTGGAAGAATTAAATCACACTAATATTATAACGGTGAAAGTTTTTATGTCTGTGTGTATGTTTGTTAGTTTGTTACACCTTTACGCTCAAACGGCTGAACAAATTAAATCGAAAATTTTCCGATCCCCATTTCCGGCCACCGTAGGCGCAGGCTTGCGGACGGCGAACAATGGGTAGATCGCCGTCCGACCGTCCGGTAACCGTCTGGACCGAGCCCAAGTCGTCGACGGCGCGTACTGTTCCACGCGCGTCTCAGGGAGATGTCAGCAAACCGTAGGGGCCCAGCAGGGTTGAAGCCTACTGGGGCCAAAGGTTTGATTTTGAAAGGAAGACTCGGCTCTGGTACGAAAGGCAACGAAGGAACAGGAGTGGGTTTTTAGTCAGTAAAAGTCTGAAACTATCTCTCGCTCCGCCCAAGAGCGGGATTTGTCATTAGATGATTTTCCCACCTAAAAAAAAATCATACGGTTAGACCAAATTCCAAGCCAAGAACCAATCTCGACCTTTAGACAAGTCTTAAAACTCGTGCGAAGCAGAGACGGGTTACCATCGCTCGTAAAAATATATCCCATTAAATAATTAGCCGTCTGTCCGTCACTCATAATGAGTACCTACTACAAAAATAATTATTACGTCAAGTAAAACCACGCGTAACGTCTAGCCACAAAATATATAGACTTCATGATAAACTATTTATATCTCTATTAAAATATAGTGGCAACTGGAAACGCTAATGTACTTGGATTATGTCCAATACTTCAACGCTATATACCAATGTCATTCTGAAGCTGTGAGAATCTATCGACTTAACAAACAATGCTGGAAATTATTGTAAAAATAAATCGAAGATCTTAAAATTGATCATTCATCAATTGGTTGCTTTTTGATTGTTTTCATTGATTGGTCATTGATTGATTGATTGATTTGATGATTGATTGTTCTTAATATAATTTTTATTTTTGGTGTACAATAAAGAATATATCTATCTCTCTATCTATCTCATCCTTTTCCCAATTCTGACATTAGTCTAATTTATTTCTAATTAGCAGTGGTGGCCGAGTAGTAACGGCTCCTACTTACGAGTTGTAGGTCGCGAGTTCAAACCCAGCCAGGCGTATTACTTTGCGTAAATTATTTCATCACCACTGCTCTTTAAACGATGAAGGAAAACATCGTGAGGATACCGGCATGTCCTAGAACCAAAAGTTCGAAGACATATGACATTCACCAACCCGCACTAAGCCTGCGTGGTGGTTTACGACCCATTCCCTTTCCTAGAGTGGAGGCCTGATTCCCAGCAGAGGGAACATTAAAAGGCTGATTATGCTATGTTTGTACGTCCTCTTTTTCAAACATATCTTTGAGTTGACACCTCAGTTGTCACTCCCTTTGTCTGTATACAACATTATTTTTAGTATATATGTGAAACCTGAATAAAGTTTGTTCAGAATCAGTAACAGAAACGTTTCCAATAATTTTTACACCATGTTATATTTTTCCCAAAAATATATAAAAAAGGTCACAAGTTGGACACCATTGACACTAAGTACAACACAGGTCACGGTAGGACATAGCGGGCATTAGGTGTCAGCTCATCGTAAATTGTGGGAGCAAAACAACCCCTAAGTCACCCAGAGTGACCATGTATTTGTGTGGACAACCACGTATCATAACAAGCAGTAAAAGTCTAACACGCTCTCGCACTCCGCCCAAAGTGGGAACAAGTTATTGGACGATTTCCTACCTTTAAAAAAAGACTGGCCTAAAGACTAGTAGTAAATCAAAAAGTAGATAAAGAAATAAACAAAAACATATTCAAGGACAGAGAATGAACAAATCATAAAGAAACTACCTCTCACAACAGTTTTTCTAATAATATAAGGAAACAAAATATTAGTTACACTTACACGACCTTTCGCTCCGAAATCAAAACATATCCTAGAGTGACATAAGGTAGGGACCTTTTTCAAGGAGTCAAATATATTTTCAAAGCACATCCGGTACGGGATGACGTTGATATGGGCCCCAATTAAATCTAAGCGCGTGTGACGTTGACGCAATCATAACTCACTTGACAATTTGACCCTTAGGACTAACGTGGCCTACTGTATGTATTTTTTTGTAGTTCTGTATGTAATCAGAAACTTTTTTACTTTAGTACATTAGAGAAGTCTTTGTATCTGCGAATATTTTAATACTGTTGTAAATCAAATAGTAATACATTTTTCTGTTTAAATTTTTATTTTCTGTTACTTATCAAATCACATATTATTAATATAAATATGCTTTGGTTAGACTTTGAAAATTTATAAGTCATTTTAATGGTTGACTATGTAAAAAAAAAACTTCACTAAATATCCTTTTCGCCCTAAAATCTATTTGTACTGTAAAATCATATCTACAAAAAAAATAATATATCAAATTTTAGTCCAATTGGAGATTACATCTTTAAATATAGGATATACTCGTATGTATGAGTTGACAACACTGCTTAGCACTATAACCCACCTTTAACGCCTGAAAACTCTGTTGGCATTCGGTAATTCCATGATTTCACAAAACTTGTTCCAGGAAATACGTGTCTTTTTTAAAAACCCTTCAATGTTTTTCAGAAAAATTGTCATCATTCAGAATCTCGATTAAATGTGCAAGGCTTCTATTGATGTACTTTTTTATATTTTTAATATATGAGTACATTATTAGAAAAAAAAATTGAATGAATAACATAATCTTTTATTGATTGAGAGAGGTCTGACTAGAAGTAACCACTCATCGTATTTTCATTCCCATTTGTATCTTCATATCTTTTTGGAGTATCCAAATCAACGATAGAGGTCTAAATATTTCTGTGATTTTTGAAAAGTAAGCTGAAATTAAATTTGTAGTATTTCTTCAAACCAACACCAGTTGTTAGGCCAAATGATGTTTAGTCTAGTTGTTTGTTATTGTTATTAATATTATTGTAAGTCGCACTGTCAACGCGTTAAGTAATTGGATTCTCACAGTGTGGTTTTACAACTGTAGATATATAAGTGGATGCATATCCATCTATCTTGCTTTAGCCGCTTCCTGAGACAGTCACAAAAAGAAATGCGGTAGACTTAGTTAGGAGTGATAAATATGCTATTACTGAGTGCTGCTTATCTTTATCCAATCTCTTTTTCTTCTCTTAGATGAGATATATGATATTTGTTATGTAAACATGTACCTATATTATACACAATTTTTTATGTAATTTCTTAAGATATTATCTTCACTTCCTTCCTGTGGAGATGAGGCGTCATATTGGAGACATAAGTATGCTGATGGGTATCGCAAATGGCCACATTCACTGTCCTGGACTCGTTTCTAATTTAGCACTACGCACAAACCTAATGGGATTACGTCAGCGACCAATATTAAGTGTAACTTTCGCATTGATATGGAAAATGTTTTTTCAATAAGGAGTGCACTTGATTTCAATAGACTTTCTAGGGACCTTGATATCGACCTGTTTTGCACCAGTGTGTGGCGACCTTAAGACGGCAAATGGCACAGAATTTTTTCGGTGATTAACTTCTCTCGTTAGTAATTAATTGACTTGTGTGTACCTTCTTTTATTTATGTGTGGAAGCTTGTAATTAGCGATTTGATAATATTACAATGTTTATATCATTTTTTCTATTTGTCTATGAGCCTTCTGTAAAATAAAATAAATAAATAAATCATCATCATCATTTCAGCCGAAATACGTCCACAGCTGGGCATAAGCCCAAATTTTGTTAAATTATTAATATTATTGTAAGTCGCACTGTCAACGCGTTAAGTAATTGGATTCTCACAGTGTGGTTTTACAACTGTAGATATATAAGTGGATGCATATCCATCTATCTTGCTTTAGCCGCTTCCTGAGACAGTCACAAAAAGAAATGCGGTAGACTTAGTTAGGAGTGATAAATATGCTATTACTGAGTGCTGCTTATCTTTATCCAATCTCTTTTTCTTCTCTTAGATGAGATATATGATATTTGTTATGTAAACATGTACCTATATTATACACAATTTTTTATGTAATTTCTTAAGATATTATCTTCACTTCCTTCCTGTGGAGATGAGGCGTCATATTGGAGACATAAGTATGCTGATGGGTATCGCAAATGGCCACATTCACTGTCCTGGACTCGTTTCTAATTTAGCACTACGCACAAACCTAATGGGATTACGTCAGCGACCAATATTAAGTGTAACTTTCGCATTGATATGGAAAATGTTTTTTCAATAAGGAGTGCACTTGATTTCAATAGACTTTCTAGGGACCTTGATATCGACCTGTTTTGCACCAGTGTGTGGCGACCTTAAGACGGCAAATGGCACAGAATTTTTTCGGTGATTAACTTCTCTCGTTAGTAATTAATTGACTTGTGTGTACCTTCTTTTATTTATGTGTGGAAGCTTGTAATTAGCGATTTGATAATATTACAATGTTTATATCATTTTTTCTATTTGTCTATGAGCCTTCTGTAAAATAAAATAAATAAATAAATCATCATCATCATTTCAGCCGAAATACGTCCACAGCTGGGCATAAGCCCAAATTTTGTTAAAACGAACGGTCTTGTGCGTCTCGTATCCATCGCATTCCCCGCGACTCTCACCAGTTCATCGATCCACCTTGTAGGAGGCCATCTAACGCTGCGTCTTTCGGTGCGCGGTCGCCACTCCAGAACCTTTTGCCTCCATTGATCATTTGTTTTACGAGCATTGTGCTCTGTTTTCTGCCACATAAGTTTGGCGATTCTTCGGGCTAAGTTATATAATTTGGAATTTTTCTTTTAGGTTTATTGACGAAGTGAGTACAGTTTGTGAATTTATAATGTTTTTAGAATGCATCGAAGAATTTAACATTCAATAAGTTTCGTTATACGTTATATTAAAAAACCATTTGATATAATATAAAGAGGAACGATTGTAGGTTCGTTTGTCGGAGGTTATCTCTGGAAGTATTTATCTGATTCTAATATTTCTCCACACTTACTATGTGCCATAATGAAAAATAATGTATTCCTGTGGAATATACTACGGGTGCGAAGTCATGAGAATAATATTAACTCTTTTTTATAAAAATTATAAAATATATAGGCTTAGTCCTTCAATCTTTCTACAATGTGCAAAACAACAAGAAAATCCAACACTAGCAATCCATTATATAACATAAAGCAAACATGCGCCAAAGTTAATTCGATAGTCAGTACCCTGGCACGGAATAGCGACACGTAAGTGTAAATTATCCCTTTTAGTGAAACTAATCTCAGGGCGTTACTTAAACAGTTAAGGGAGTGTAGTTCGTTAACGTTTTGCAATTTACGAGTAAAATCATACACGTATCCGAAACGAAATTATATCAGATACGCAGTAACATACAGAACGGGAAGTATCAACTACGGTCAAATCAAATCAAATCAAATCACTTATTTGTTAACCCAGGTACAAAAATACAGGTACATATGATACAGATCTTATATTTGATGAAGAGAGCGCCATGTTATGCCAGGAGGCGTACAAATATGGTGAGAATCCAGCTCAAGATTACAAATTAAAGTTTAAAAAAATGTTTATATTTGAGAATCCTGCATAATTATGGTATTCAATATAATTATTAACATTTAGAAATAATATATTACGGTGGTATAATATACGGTGTGTGATGTTTTTGCGACTAAGCTAGCTAACAATAATATACGTCGATGCCACACGATAAAGATCTTCTTATTAACTAAAATATTAAAAGTGTAGACCCAGACTAACTAGGTTTTTTTGAAGTGGGAAATCATCTAATTACTTCTCCCACTTTAAAGCGGAGCGGGATGGTGTGCCATACTTTTAGTCCCAATAGGCTTCGGCCCTGCAAGGCCTCCAAGGGGTTTTCTGACATCTATTTAAGGCGTGCGTGGAATACTCCACGCCGTCAACGACTGGTCCGGGCGGTAACCAGACTGCTGGACGGCGAGCTACCTATTGCTGATAGTCCGCAAACCCACGCCTACGGTGGCGAAAGTCGGGGTCAGGGTCTCTGCGGCAGGGGCCTTTCATAGCCTAACTAGGTGTAGCTGATTACCAGCAGTTAATATAGAGCGACTGCCTATGTGACCTCAAAAACTCGGTTACACTATTCCTCTTGGTTGTCGGATTTACAGACATGTAGCGACATCTATGGCGTCACATAAGAACTAATCCTGCATTGCGCAATTAAAGTTTTCCGCGCGATTGGAACATATTATAGAACAGCCCGAAATCATCTATCGGGCAGTTGCCCACCAGACATAACACCCGTCTGGCCGGAGGATCCTCCCTTTTCAACGGAGGTTTGCGGGACTTTACTCTCTGTTCCGCCTATCCCCAAACTGATGAACCTCGATAATGAACGTCAGCGCAGCCTTCGTGCAGCTACTACTTCGTGACGTCATCATCACTTCCTCGAGCTTACGAGCAGCGAGCCATACAGCCAGTACCCAAGGCTTTAAAGGGTATCCTTACCACCAGCATGCCTACCTGGTCATACCTGGTCATCAGCCTTAACCTCATCAGCGACCTTGGCGAAGCACACTGCACCTTCGGTCAGTCACATGGTCGACGCAAGCAGTCAAGCCACTACGTCGCACAGCACCGCTCCGACTCACAGGAGCCACCAGCACTACTCCGACTCACTGGAGCCTGCAGCATCATCCCGACTCCCTGGGACATCATCATCCCGACTCACTGGGACATCATCCCAACTCACTGGGATAGCACCACCCCAACTCACTAGGGCATCACCGCAGACAATTCCGACTCACCGAGAACTATGCGGCATTCGGTTCCATTCCACTGAAACCAACCTACCACTGACCTGGCACGCATCAAGAAGCATCAAGAATCATCGATCTCCGATCTCCGGGGGGAGTGATGTAGCGACATCTATGGCGTCACATAAGAACTAATCCTGCATCGCGCAATTAAAGTTCTCCGCTCGATTGGAACATATAGAACAGCCCGAAATCATCTATCGGGCAGTTGCCCACCAGTATAACACCCGTCTGGTTGGAGGACCCTCCCTTTTCAAAGGAGGTTTGCGGGACTTTACTCTTTGTTCCGCATACCTCCAAAGACATTCCGTTCTATCTAGATCTACGTCTCACGCTTAATTCAACAAAATGAATAACAACTCCAAATATGAATACTATCCTATACCTTTTCCCATTATCTTTCTTGGCACAATGCTCGAATTACTTGGCCTTAATCCAATTTCTGTTACATGACAATGTACGACAGGAGGCGAAATTAAACGCTCCCTTGCCTACTTTGAGCTCTTAATTAATAATTATACCGTAACTTATTGTTATATCTACAGTACCGGTTATTTCTCTCAGGGGTAAGCAGAATTCAAAGTACTTACCCAAAACGTTTGTACCTATGCATTAAATTTAATGAAGTTTATTTAAAGTTCTTTGTGCCATTCTCTTGGAGTTGTTAGTTGCGGTTTTATGAGTATTTATCTTGCAAATTCTTGTTAGTATGCAGTTTGTTGCTTTAAAGTGGATAAAATCTATACATATAATAAAACAGTAAAATGGTGGAGCGTTGGTATTAGTTGGCGAAAAAACTACTGAACCAATCCTGTTCAAATTTTGCATACATAATCCTTATAGGCCGGGTCAACTGTTAGGCTACATATTATCACGCTATTTGCTATGGGGGGTGAGCAATAATCCAAAATGTCGACATTGAACGACATTTGCCACGTTCGATCCCCAGCTACAGTTAACAATTTTGTCATTATTTTATCTTCTTTTTTGTAATAAAATAACTTTTACCATTTTTTCAAAATAAAATTGACATTTCTATTCGATATCTTCTAAATATTTTGTAAAAACTAATCAAAACACATAATAAAATCAAAGCGGCGAGTAAAATCACGTACTAAAATGTAAATATGGCACCAATTCAGATACTCGCAACGCCATCTAAAGACTGAAAGTAGAAATAATGATGACAATGATAGTTGAACGTCATATTTGATAGATGGCATTGTGTATTTTACGTAATTTTCTGAGTGGCGGAAGAATGACCATCGCCCAAGTTTGCAGACAGTTTTATTGTTTAAAATTGGACGAAAACCGTTATGAATTAAACTGGAGTTAGGCGGAGACATTTTTAATCCTAATGCTTTTTTTCCCCGTGGTTGTAACAAACTAATTGACCGTGATTATTCAAGGGATAACAACCAAAGGCGATAAAAGTAAATACTTATATGTATTTAATTATTGACTTTAAAATAACATGGTCAAATTTTCGGAAGGGGTAGCATGGCACCTTGCGATGGAAGGCCCCCAGGTGGACCGATGACCTGGTGAGGGTCGCGGGAATCCGATGGATGCGATACGCACAGGACCGGTAATTATGGTGACACTTGGGGAGGCCTATGTCCAACAGTGGACGTCTTTCGGCTGAAATGATAATGATAATGATGGCACCTTTATTTTTCTTTTTTTAAGGGTGGAAGTCATCCAATGACTTCTCCCACTCTGGTTGGAGCGGGAAGGCGTGTCAAACTTTTACTGACTAAAACCACACCTGTGTCCTTCAGTTGCCCTTTGCGACATCTCTTCGAGGAGCGCGTGGATCACTACGCGCTGTTGACGACTGGGCTCGGTCCGGTCAATTACCGTTCGGCCGGACGGCTGTGGACGACCGATTGCTGGATGTCCGCGAGCCCGCGTCTACCGTGGCTGGTCGTCGGGGTCAGAATCTCGGCTCGGCGTGAGGACGTTCGTTCCCTCACGCGTGCGGCCTCCTCCTTCACTAGCATTACGGCTTTGCAGAAGGAGGCGACCGCCTGCCATTCCTCCTCGCTCTGGACCATAGCCCAAAGTCACAAGGCCCGGCGCGAGAGGTGACTGACGCCGAGTGCCTCCACGAGGACAACACACACCTCTGTGTGCTCCACTGTGTCCTCCGGGATGATGGCACCTTGCGGCCTAATAATGGTGTGTTTTATTATTAGCAGTCACTGCTTCATATAAAACTGGGTCGAAAGGTTTGCGTTCCTGATCACAGTTCGACAACGTATGATGTATCTCAGATTCCTTGCAGCCTTACGTCAACATCCGTACGTTATCTCCTTGCAGTGAGTGATGACCAACACTGGAACCACCCTCTGAGGGAGGCCAGTCTCAGGGATAACACTAATCGGCTGCTACATTTGTTTACCAGAATTTAATTGTTTTATGGATACACAAGCTCAGGACTGTTGAGGGTGTTTCACGCGGTTTCTGTTCCGGATTCGGTTGGAAGTACTCTGATATTACCATTTTACAAATCGCCCGGAGGACCCGTTGTAGCATGCGGTGGAAGTCTATCCTGCTTGGGTGAACCGCCGTGTCTTCATAGAGGCAATCGGCGTCAGTGACCTCTCGGTTTGGCCATCAATATGCGAGTTCGATTGGACAGGGATACACGCGTTCAAGATTTCACCGAAATTCATTCAAAAGTTGGAGACTCTTCATAGGGTAGTTCCCACTATGGAATAACATTTGTCTGATATACGAGGACGTCAGTCAAATACACACCAAAAAATCCTAGGTAAATGAACAAGTAATTTTTACGCCCCAAATGCTGCAACAATCAATTCAAGCATGCTCTCGCAAATTCTTCATAAGTACTGTTGTGGAGGAAGATAGTTGATGATGATGGTAATTTTTTGATTCACTGGCTTTTTGGCTTTGCACCATCAGTGCAAACGTTATCCAGCTGAAGGTGTCCCGATTATGTTCCTTCGTTTACCTCTACCAAAGCTGTCTGACGGCTTAAACTCTTCAGTGAAACATTATTGAGGCGAAAATTTTACAGGAGGTAACTCTTTCGAACAATCTCGCAGCCTTAGCAGACATTGGCCCTAGAGGGCCCTATCTATTTGCTGACATCATTATGAGTCGCGCGTAGATTACTACGCGCCGTCGATTCAGGATTGCTTTGACCAGATGACCGGACGGCTCCACCGCAATCGCCCTGCGGCTTTCAACACCTGGAGCATCACTTCCCTCATCATCCTTCATAGTTTCAGCCACCTTCTTTCCTTCTTCGATCGTAGTGCTTCACTGAAGGAGGCTACTGGTTGGCATTTTTTCCACTAATCGCCTCCATGAGGACACGGCGGCGCCGGCGCTCCTACCAAGCGGGACTGACTTCCACCGTAAGTTCCATCGTATTCTCCGGGCGATCCGCACAATGGTGAGACTCGAGTGTTTCTTTTCGCTGAATTCAATACAGATACCTCCCGAAACACCCACATCCGGTGAGTCCTGCACAAAGAGAGGATGCCGTGACGCCTCTGTAGCCACTCCTCAAAGACAGGCATTACCGCTGCGATTGTGACGTGCTCACTGTGACAATGTTGTTTTACCGGAACATAAACCAGAAACATACATAAACTAGTGCCTTTTCCCTTGGGGTAGGCAGAAATGCCAACTGCTACGACCCTTACATACTCTTTCTATTCATTGACGTTCATACATCTGGATCTGGACGAGTACATAACATGTATCCTGAAGGTAATTTGCGTTTTTACCTTTAACAGTTTTATGTGAAAGTACAATAAATAATTACGATGCTTTCAGAATGAATTGCAAGCACAGAATGATTGTACAGTTTTACCAACTTAACGTAGACGAAGTCGCGGGCAACAGCTAGTTGAAAATAAAGTGAATGCCTTGTTGCATTAAGTCCACTTATGTACCACTACTGTACATAAAGTTTAAATAAATAAATAATAAATAAATAAAATTTGTAACAACTTTACTGTTTGAAGTGATTTCCATGTCATATTTAGAGAGAGCCATAAAATTATGCAATGTTGCGCCTAACCAAAAATTTTGTTGTTTTTTTTTTTGTTTCGCGTTTGGTTTGTTACCCTAAGAGTATGCTATGAGTTGGCTTCCGATAAGAAAACCTGGGGTATGCAACACAAGGCAAAGAAGGGACATTAGGTGTGATTTTAGTAAGTAAAAGTTTGACACGCCCTCGTGCTCGGCCCTAGAGCGAGAGAAGTTATTAAATGATTTCCCACCTTAAAAAAAAACCATAAGAGTAAAATTTTCAAGAATATTTGGTAGTTTGGAAACAATCAATATAAAAATATGGTGGATATTAAAATATAAAATTGTTAACGCAAAACTTTATATCCTTTTCTAAAACTTTAGCAAAAATGAAAATTCGAGCTTCAGTTGTAAAAACAATATCTACTGCTAGTGAAGTGAGTTATCACATTAAGTTCTGGTCATTGCATATGTGAGAGAGGACTATAAATCACAATCAATCATGCCCACAATCAGCTAAAAGCAAATCTCTCTTATTTGGAATAAAGGATGGATGCTCCTTATGCCAGCCCCGTAACTTACACCAGCCATTAGCTTAATATTGTACATTTAATATTGAATTAGTTTCGCCAACACCATTTGATTTATTGAAGCATTAAGTAACTAATGATTATGTTCAACAATGCTACCATATATATGTTACGATAAATAAAAAACAGGTATTATGTTATGTTTGAGAATGGTTTCCGCATATCAGTCCTATGCAGACCATTGTGCATGGGCTATTAGTGGACAAAACTTTTGGTGGGCTTATTACAACCAGCCCACCTCTCTCCAAAAACTGATTAGGCCTCTCAGGTTTTTCTTTCGGAAATTCAGGGATCCTAAGTTACACTTGTACAGTCAAGGAGCACATGCGTAATTGTCTCCTCCTCCTCCAAGCATGTTCTGCACAGGGGACTGTCTGTTATGCCTATTTTGTGAAGGTGCTTATTCAGTGTGCAGTGATGGTCCCCACCACCAGGCGCAGGCTGCTATGTCTAGTCGCATGAGGCTTTTGGTAAAAACAGTTATTATAAAGGCTTGTATTAGGGGAATAAACTTTGGTAAACGTAGGTGCGGGCTTGTGGACGGCAAGTAATGGGTAGCTCCGATAGGGACCAGACTCGGGTCGATAACGTATCGTATTCTATGCATGATCCTCAAAGAAACGCCAGCATGGTCGATAGGGCCCGCTAAGGCCAATACCTGCCAGGATTGCAGGTTTGTTTGAAAGAGTTACTGTGGCCCTGGAAAGCAAAGAGCAACTGAAAGAACATTCATATCATCGTCGTCATCATTACAGCCAAAATACGTCCAGTGCTGGACATATGTATACCTACTCTAACCTTTCATCATATCGACCAGTCCTGTGCGTCTTGCATCTATCAGGTTTCCGTGACACTTACCAGGTTGCCGGTGTAACTTGTAGAATGCCTTCCAATGCTGCATCTTTTGGTACGCAATCGTCAACCTAGAATCTTCCGGCCCCATCGACCATCTGTTCTGCGAGCTATGTGTCCTGCCCACTGGCACTTAAGTTTGGTGATTTTTCAGGCTATTCTGGTAGCTTGGTTCTCCTGCGGATATTTTAATTTCTGATTCGATCACGCAAGGCAACTCCGAGCATAGCCCTCTTCATTGTCCTTTGAATGACTTTAAGCCTTCTGATGAGGCGCATTGTGAGTGATGTTTCAGAGCCATATAATTATGTCATTACTGATAACGTATTGTACGGTACATGGTATGTCGAAAAAAAAGATACCACGCTGCTTCTCAAATGCTACCCGTTGCAACCCAGTTGGGTTCGACAATTGTCCTCCTTCCCGAAAATAGTCTTACTTAAATGGACCTTTTGTATCAGATTTTCGTAGATGTTATCGTCTACAACCTTGAATGTAGAGTTTCTGATCTTTATAGGAATACTCTTTCGAAAGTTCTATTGAGGTCATCGAATATTGCACTGAGTTTTTCCATAGTCTCAGCCATGACTACTAAACCATTAGCTAATCAAAGGCAAGTGATATACTCGGCATTAAAATTGATGCCTCTCTCCAGTCCAGAACATTGAAGACATCCTTCACCTCTCCACGGTCTTCTGATGAGACCCATTGTGAGCGACTACATTTCAAAGCCACTGCCAGCCTACACTAGTAACGCGCACTGGTCAACTTTTTTTTTTTTCAGGAAGCTTTTTACCACTTTTTCGGTGTGATTAATAATATAAACACTTATTCAAAATTATATCTTTCTAATACTATCAGTCTTTAAGTTAAGCCGCAGGTGGACAGACAGACGCACGGATATGGCGAAACTAGGACTATGTAATACTAAAAAAAATTAAAAGTTAGGTGTAGGGAACGAAAACATCATCTATGTTCAGTGATGATCTCCTGCTAAAATAAAATGAGAAATGATGATTGACCTGCAAATGCTTAACTGTTGGTGTCTTATAATAAAATTAAACTAGGATCATGACCTTTCAAATGACATGTACCACCAACTTAATACATAACACGGAGTCTAAAATGACCATTTTCTGTTGATACTTTTATATACACTTTTGAACATGATTTCGGTTACCAAATTGTTTGCTAAATAGACGTAACTAAAAATAGGACAAGTTTAAAAATTTATTATTATTTATGCTTATAATATCTGTTTATTACTAAGTTATAAGTAAACACAAAGATAACTAACCATGAAAAACCTAACTAACAAAATTAATCTTAGTTGCAATATGATAAAACCCGAATTACATATCCAAGGCAAAATTTCGTAATCACTTTTAATATCCATGTTACCCGCCTTTGCACAATGAATCAAAACGCTACCTACGTAAAGTTAGGCTATAAATTTAACAAGTAGAACAAGATACTAGGACTTACGGCCTGACATTTATGAGACTTAATAACTTCAATCCAGATAAGAGTCACATTTCCACGAATACTCTGGCATGTACGATGTCTTTGAAACTGTTTAAAACTTTAAATTATATTTTGGCAACTAAAGGCTTGAAGCTTCAAATCTAAAAATTATAAACACAACTTCTTCTTCTTCTCTTAAAGACTGGATCGATTCAAAACTTTTGCCTTTACTTTACAGTTATCCTTTTTAGAAACTTCTAAAGTATATACTGTGGCAACCGTGCAGGTTCCACTAATAATTACTAACTTGCAAAACTGGCATGTTAGACTTTTAAGGTTTACGTTATAAAAAGTTTAGTTAGATTTGATGTTCGAAGGATATAAGAAGAAGGGAGCCGTCAAGTATTGTCGGAAAATATTTTATATGTAAAATATATAATGAAAGTGCTAAAAGTTAAATAATAACCGTTTGAAGAACATAAAGCCTTTCATTGAGCTTCCCACTCCCACAATACTTTAGAATTCATAAAGTATTCCTAGAAAAGGATTGCATCAATAAAATTTCTATAGGAAAGCAATATGTTAACAGCAACATATCAAAGCAGTGTTGGAAAACTTTTGATACCCAATTTTGAAAGTACTTTTTCTTGTTAGTGAACTGTGTCGGTGTCGATGGGCTATGAGATACGCAGTTGAATATACACTCAAAGGTTAACTAAACAAAGGTTAAAAATACAGCTATTTTTGTTGTAGGTATTTGATTTAGTCTCAGGCCAAGTAGATATAAGGCCAAGGTGTTTACACTGTAGGGAAATAAAACTACTATTATGATTTTTTTCATGCCATTATTGTCCCACTGCTGAAACCTCTCCCAAGTCCTTCCAGATATTCTTCTCACGCGCCGTCTCGAAAAAGTACTCGTGGTTATCTTGCCACCTCTTCCTAGGCTGGCTTCGACGGCGCTTTCCCTTTGCAGCAACCCACTGCGTAGTGACCCTTGTCTAGCGGTCACTTTGCATGCAGCTGACGTGACCCGCCCAATCTCATTTGAGCCTGGCAGCCTGTATGATAACTTTATTAAATGTAGCAGTATAGAGATTTTCATTGCATTGGTCACTGGTCGTAAGTTCAAACCTAAGCAGGCGTCTCAGTTTGTGTAATTTTATCATTACTGCATCATCATATCGATAAAAAAAAACATTATAAGAAAATAGGCAATATCCGAGAACCAAAAATTTGAAGACATGAACCAACCCTCGTGATGAATTAAGGTCCATTCTCTTTGCTAAAGAGGAGACTTGAGTCCTAGCAGTGAGAACATTATAAGACTGATTTAGCTTATAATTAAAAATGTTCATACTGAATATTATGACTGGCCTGTTGGTCTAGTGGTCAGTGGCCCTGACTGCTATGCCGGAAGTCGTGGGTTCGATTCCCACCCAGAACAAATGTTTGTGTAATGAGCACGATCATTTTTTCTGTGTCTGGGTGTAATTTATCTATAATATGTATGTATTTAGAAATATATAAGTATGTTTATCAGTTGTCTAGTACTCATAACACAAGCTCTGCTTAGCTTGAGACTAGACGGCGTTGTGTGATAGTTTGGAATATTATAATATATTATATATTATTATGTAAGAATTTTCTACTTTGTTAGCAAAATTTAAAGTTACAATTTCATAAATGCAGCCAATTATCATCATAATTATAGTATTACTATAACAATTTCCTTTTGATTCCTTCGCTCCAGATTTTTCACCGCAGATCTAATAGCCACACAAGGTGGGTAAGCATGTCTCCATTCATTTCTAGAAAGTCTATTCAGAGATTTACATTTTTATAGCTTTCAGTATCAAAAAATAAATACGTGGCAATATAACTTTTATACTGTGTGTTAACGCTTTTTTGTTTTGATTTTTTAACTGAAAAAACGTTGGGATTATTGTAATAAGTAATCTATGCTATGAGTTTTTAAGTCATTTCTTCTTCTTTTCTCTCGTCTTTTCCCAATACATGGGGTCGGCTTTCCTAAACTTGAGGCGCAATCTACTTTGATGATAATTATGATTCGCATCAGGATTGAAGATATCTGCAGGAGAACTAATGTCGTTGACATAGCCCGAAGAATCGAGGCGGGGGATGTCATTAAATGATTTTTCCGACAAAAAAAAAAACTCTACACTCGAAGTTGTAGATGATTATTCGATTCTACCTAGGATAAATGATCCATTTAGGTGGGTTTTACTTCAAAAAAGAGGTCAATCGTCAAATCGAAATCGGCTGGGCAGCATTCTAGAAGATGTGTGATATCGCCTCGTCCAATATACCACATTGTTTTAAGATGAAAGACTAGTGCGTGTTATCAGTGATAACATTTGACTCTGAAATGGCTTACAATAGGCCTCATCAGAAGGCTTAGTCACTCAAAGGACAATGAAGAGAGCTATGTTCGCAGTTTCTTTGTGTGATCGAATCAGAAATGAAGAACCTAGGTAACCCGAAAATCGCCAAACTTGAGTGGCAGTGGGCAGGGCGTTTTTTTTTCGGTGAGAAAATTATCCAATGACATTCCCCGCTCTTGGGCGGTCAGTGTCAGACTTTTATTGACTAAAATCTCACTACTGTTCCTTCATTGATTTCATACCAGGGCCGAGTCTTCCTTTCAGAAGCAGACCCATGGCCCCAGTAGGCTTCGACCCTGCTGGGCCCCTACGGTTTGCTGACGTCTCCTTGAGTCGGCTGGGGCGTGACGGCCGCTCCCTCACGCATGCACGTCCGGCCTCCTCCTTTGCTAGCATTACTGCTTCGCAGAAGGCGACCGCCTGCCACTCCTCCACGCTTCGGACCATGGAGTGGGTAGGTCATGAGGGCATATTACTTGCAGAACCGGTGATGAATATTGCTGAACGGTTCAGGAGTGGCGACCACGTGCCGGTAAACGCAGCATTGGAAAACCTCCCACGAGGTGATTTGACCAGGTGAGGATCGTGGGAATCCAATGTATGCAAGATTCACAGGATGAGTCGATCTGGTGAGGACTTTGTCCAGCGGTGGACATCTTACAGCTGAAATGATGAAGTTGATGATTAATTATTATGTGAAATGGTTAAAACAGAATTATTACCGGTAAAAGAACCGGCGGTTCTTTTAATTATAACTACTTATTTAACTTGTACATAGAAGCGTCGACTGTACCTAGATTTATTAAGCTCTGATAGGATTAGAACTCCTGGTTCTATTTATTTTACCGTAGCCGGAAATTAAAGGAAAACTTTATGTAGGTTATGTACCTACGAGCTCATTTTAAATCAAACAGGAAAAATCTTGTGTTGCGAGGTAAGTAAAACTTTGTAACAAAGATAAAGATATATTTTTTATTAAGGGTTTGTTTTTAATTAGCGTTGTTTGTTGTTTCTGGTAGATACAAATATTTATCTAAATGGGTAAAAACCTTCTTTATTTTAACGGTTAACAAAAATTTACCTAGCAAAAATAATGGACGGAAGCATAGGGATTCGTGAATGTAAAGTGATGGCCAGCAGTAAGTGAAGTCAGGTTGTAGATAATGATGATAAGGAAGAATAATTTTCCGCTTGGGCTAACGATTTGTAGGTAAAATAAATATCGAATTTAGATGTGGTTACAGTCGGGCTTTCCAGGTGTAATATTTTTCACACGGTGTGGCGTGCATGAAGCATAGCACGGAAGATACATAGTCAATATTGCTTTGGTAACTTATTATTTAAAGGTAATAGAGAAAAAAGCAAATATATTTCTGCATGTTATGTTTCTGCATCGCACTTAAGAGGGTCCTTTTTCACTCGCCTATCGTCAACATTGAGCATGGTTTAAATGCTTGTTATTTCATCTAACGCGATCCAACGCGATGTATGACGAAAATGCAACGCGAAAAAAGAGAGAAAACGCCTGAAAACTCAGTTGGCATTCGGTAATTCCGTGATTTACTCGAATATTTTACAAAACTTTTTCCAGGAAATACGTGTTTTTTTACAACCCTTAAAAGTTTTTGAATAAAATTGTCGTCATTTAGAATCTTGATTAAATTTGCAAGGCTTCCGTTGTTATACTTTTTTGATTTTTTAGTAAATTATGAAGTTTCAAAGTTCATGCAAAATAGCAGATTTTCAGAGGTCTTTACTGAATTAGTTTTCTACAAAAAATTTATAAATTGACTTTAATAGAAGCCTAGATAATATCCGCAAGATACTGTGTTTCCAAAATATCTAATGAAAAATGTGTATTAACGTCATATTCGCGTAAGAGCGCTTGTATGAAATACAGTGAAAATGTATGTCGAGTTGCATCCCCTTAAGTCGACTGGTAGAAAATGCCTAAGACATTAAATCCGCCTTTGTACACTGTTTAAAGTTTAATTTAAAAAAAATTGCGCTGTATATTTTTTTTTGTAATTTCTTAATAAGGATTAGAATATTTGATACTAGCTTTTGCCAGTGACTTCACTCGCGTAAATGTATATTATAGCCTATGTCACCCAGTGATAAATATATTCTACTGGTAAAAGAATTCATCAGAAGGCTTAAAGTCACTCAAAGGGCAATGGAAAGGGCTATGCTCGGAATTTCCTTGCGTGATCGCGTCAGAAATGAAGATATCCGTAGGAGAATCAAGGTTACAGACATAACCCGAAGAATCGTCAAACTTAAGTGGCAGTGGGCAGGGCACATTGCTTGCAGAACAGATGGTCGATGGGGACGAAAGGTTCTGGAATGGCGACCACGTACCGGAAGACGCAGCGTTGGAAGGCCTCCCACAAGTTGGATCGATAACCTGGTGAGCGTCGCGGGAATCCGATGGATGCGAGACGCACAGGACCGGTCATTGTGGCGACGTTTGGGGGAGGCCTATGTCCAACAGTGGACGTCTTTCGGCTGAAATGATGATGATGATGAATAATGACTGGTGAAAGAATGGTTAAAATTGGTCCAGTGGTTTTAGAGTTTTTTCATTACAAACCAAATTAAAAATCTTTCTTCTTTATAACATTAGTCTGGATAAAATCAGCTTTAACTTCTTGAGTAGCGTAATTAGAGACACAATAGTAAGACAATAGCGCACGACCGCCGGCGTTCGTGCGGGGATCAACAGCTTACATCTACAAAGTTTCTCCTACCGTGAAAGGTACCGATAATGTTAAAGACACCGAAGACAGCTTAATTTTACGCGTAGACGAGTTTCCGAATTTCCCTAATATTCAAAAATTTCCGTAACTCTGAATAGAATATGCGTGAATGGAAACTAGGATGTGGAAATTGGTTTTAAGCACATTTTATTCTTTTGTTTAAGCCATGTACGTATTGTATTAGCCACCTATTTTTAGTGTACTTGTAATTTTAAAATCAAAGTAATTCGTAACGATATGATTCTTGAATCTTAAAACTCTTATAATTTTTCTCTTTATAAGATTCTAAAAAAAAAATCAGCATTAATAGTTTTAGTATCGTGTTTAGAGTTTCTCGCATTTTATTTATTTATTTAAACTTCATGAACAGTGGTGGTACATAGGCGGACTTCTCTACCAGTCAACCTTTTTTTTGGTCTTTGGGTTGGTTTGTTTGACACAGAATCGTTCTGCTTCAACTATAGATAGGTATTTTATATTTAGGTGGGCAAATCATTTTGGGGACTTTTACTGACTAAAAACCCACTCCTGTTCCTTCTTTACTTTAGTCCCAGAGCCCAGGGTTTCACTTTCACACTACCCGTGGCCCCAGTAGGCTTCAACCCTGCTGGGCCCATACGATTTGCTGACTGACATCTATATGAGGCCGCGTGGAAAAATACGCGCCGTCAACGACTTGGGCTCGGTCCGGACGGTTACCGGACGGTCGGACGGCGGGCTAACCATTGCTCGCCGTCCGCAAGCCCGCGCCTACGGTGGCCGGAAATCGGGATCGGAATCCCGGTGGCGGTTGGGGCGTGAGGACTGTTGCCTCACGCGAAACTATAGATAGGTAGGTAATCAGTAATCTAATTTTAAATAACAAAATCTTAGTTACTGGTAAGTACTGCCAAAAATCTTCATAAATGAGCTGGCTGGGCTGGTGCTTTCCGAGACACGGGAGTCTTGGTATAAAATGAGGGGTCTTGGTATGAAATGGGGGGGAGGGGGAAAGCTGGACGGGTGTATACCCGTCCAGCTTTGCGGGAATGTATGAATGAGTTACTTTGGCCTTTAGTTCTTTTCCACAAGAAGCGACCAATTGGAACCGTGTACTAACTTCTGACGTTTTATATAAGGGCCCATGTAGGCCTATGTGAAATAAAATGAGTTTGGGTTCAAAGGGATCTGAGAAGTTGTTTGAAAATTTCCTACCTCAAAAAAAGGATGTTATGTGGCAACCCTTGGTAGGCGAGTCCAACTTACACTGAGCTAGTTTAAAAAACACGTGTTACACAAGACGCCTCTCAAACTCATAACTCTACTTTAATACGCCACTTTGCACTGTTTAACTGCTCTGTTACCCGACATTTAACGTTACCTTAATTGCCACTTAGTTTAGGCTTACATATTGTTATTGTCCCTTTTAAAGTGCAGTTATGGCCGTAATAACGCAGATAGAGGAGAAGAGGGTAGTCTGTGGTAATCTGGTAGGCTTTGTTAGATGGCCTAGTTTTTCTGGTGAACATAAACATAAGCTTATGCTAAAACGGATTCAACGCTTAGCTCGCTACGTACACAAAAAAATATTACTATCCCTATTTATATCTATCTATGTTTATCATGGAAATGATGGGCATCAACACGCTAGAATTGTAAATGCGTGCTTTCGATGCATTACTACCAGCTTATGAACAATAAGATCGATGACGCGACCACGCTGACTTGCTATTCACTATTTGCTCTTGACATACCCCTCCGTAACGTACTCTAACTACTCAGTATGCCCCTACAACCCAAGTGCTCAATCTGCAGAACGGTTACTGAGTAATCAGCCCCCCTAGCCAAGTTACAACCGTTTCGTTTCGATTCTCTTTTCGTCAATCGCCTCGAGTAGACCACGCCTCCGATTCCTTTATTCTGACGTCATCTCATCGGCCAGTCACGTGGTCAGAACAAAGGAATAGCAGGCGTGGCCGACTCGAGGCGATCAACAAAAAGAGAATCGAAACGAAACGGTTGTAACTTGGCTAGCAGGGCAGGGATAGCTAGTGAAAAAATCATCTAATGACATCCCTCGCTTTTGGGCGGAGCGGAGCTTTATTGTCTATCCTATATATCAGTCATTTTAATAAATACTCGTAATTAAAATGAAAGCAATCGATATTTCAGGAAACAATATAAAATCAGTTCTTTAACTATATTGCTTTGAATAGACTAGTTTTAAGAATGTATAATTTTACATAATTATAGATTTAATTTTCCCACTGACTACTTTGCTTGTAATTATTGAACAAATACTTATAAGTATTTAGTAGTTTTTAGCAAAGTAGTTTGCGAAATGATTCCGAATCGGAAATCACAAAACAAACTTTGATTTGATAGCTACTCCATCAAATCAATGTTTTTAAGAAAATCTAACAGTTTTATTGACAAGCCATCTACTGGGGAAAGCTAAAAAATTATTGACACATCTATTGGCTGAAAGCCAGCAAGTCTATAAAAAAATTAATAGAAATCTAATGTTAAGATACATGAAATATCGGTCTTTATGTAGAAAGAAATAAAGTTCTAAGTTAACGCAAATATAATTTTGTGACAACTCGACTTAGTGAAGTAACAATTCGATTTAATGAATCGATTTTTGGGGACTGTCTAGCGAAGATAAAATTCATTATTTATTGAGATAATTTTATATGGTCATAGGAGGAATATATAACTTAAGTGGCAATGGGCAGGGCACATTGCTCGGAGAACAGATGGCCGTTGGGGCCGAAAGCTTTTGGAGTGGCAACCGCGTACTGGAAGACGCAGTGTTGGAAGGGCTCCTACAAGATGGACCAATGACCTGGTAAGGGTTGCTGGAATCCGATGGATGCGAAACGCACGGGACGGGACGGGTTCATTGTGGCGACACTTGGGAGAGGCATAGGACTCTCCCAAGTGTCGCGAGTGTCGCAAGTGTCGTGATGGACATAGGTCCAACAGTGGACGTCTTTCGGCTGATATGATGAGGAGAAATATTGAAGGTCGTTGCTTGGATTTTAGATGACTAGATGAGAACGAAGAAGAAGAATGAAGACTTTAGATGAGTCCAACATTTACATGGTATATTGAATACCATGTAAATGTTGGACTCATCTAAAGTCTACTATGAAGATACTTTCATCATCATCTCCCTAGCTTTTTTCCCAACTAGCCTTAATTTTTCCATCTAAAAAATAGAAAAGTCTTGAAGTCGTAGACTTGAAGTGGGAAAATCATCTGTTGACAAATCTCGCTCTTGGGCGGAGCTAGTAAATAGTGTCAGACTTTTACTGACTAAAAACCCATTCCTGTTCCTTCGTTGCCTTTCGTACCAGAGCCGAGTCTTCCTTTCAGAATCAGACCCTTGGCCCCGGTAGGCTTCGACCCTGCTGGGCCCCTAGAGTTGCTGACATTTCCTTGAGGCGCGCGTGGAACAGTACGCGCCGTCGATGACTTGGACTCGATCCGGACGGTTACCGGACGGTTGGATAGCGAGCCAAACTTGAGGTCGGCTTCTATTCTAACCGGATGCGGCTGAATACCCATATTTTACATGGAGCGACTGACTGAAAAACATTTTATTTGCCGGAATAGGCGCAAACTTTTAACTAAACATATTGCAAACATTTTGCAAGACAAAAACATAATTAATAAGAAATAACATATATGCGCCACGTCCGAGCAAAACGGCCGTACGCTCAGCATAATGCCGTGTCCACAACGCAAAAATGCGACGAGTCCACAGCGCTGGTTTTCAGCGTGGGCCGGTGAAGTTATCAACTAACAGACGTCGGCAACGGTATTGTGCACATACCAATACATTTGAGTAAAATTAACACGGTTTTTTAATTTTCCTCAAATAAAATTTGGGCTGAGACACACCGATACCGACGTCAAACGTCAAACTGTGTGAAACTGGCTAACACGATACTCCTTCAATAGACTGAAGTCAGACTTTCTGGCATCTGACTTTAAGTGACGACTGTTAAAGATTTACGAATGACAACCGGGACCAACTGCTTTACGTGCTATCCAAGGCACGGGGTGTCAGTAATATCCTAGATAAACTAGTACACATGAATAGAATAGAAAAATTCACATTTGCCCGATTTCGAACCCACAACCTCATTCATGAGAGGCTGGTGCCTTAACCACTAGGCCATCTAAGATAAATCGTATGTTTTTAATTTAAAGTTCAAATTGTAACATTTATTATCTTGGAGTACAATAAAGTATATATAAATATCAAAATTTAAAAAAAAAAATGAAATTCAAAGTACGATGATCAACATTTCATTTATCCTATCCCAGTACTGACACAAAAATTCTCTCTAAGCTGTATCCATCAAAAGACGAAGACATTATTATTAAAATATTCAATTCGGTTCATTTCCTATTTTTTTTTCCTTTTTGTATCCAATTCAGGCGTATTTGTTGAATAAATTACATTTTGATTTCCTCAGAAGATTACGCTGCCTTCGTCTAGTTAGCAGTTTTTTACTTCATTTTTGGTCTGCGGCAAGCAGATTTCTCAAGATGGAAATGTTGATTTTTCATATCGACTTAAGGTACTAAGATATTTTTATAAGATCGGATCTGCAAGAAAATTTCTTTATTGTTCAATGGACTGAAAAATTTTGCCATCAGCCGTAACTCGACGTTAGAAAATCATTTTTGTAATCATAATTTAGTCAGTTTTGTGAATATATATAGAACACTAAAGACTACGACGTCTCTTTCAGGTTTGGTTATTACTAGACTTCGGATTTTATGCATTTGCATGTTCGCATATGCAAATGCATAAATCACAATTTTTACAGGGTTATTGCATATTTTAGTACATTTTTATTAATAGTGCTTGTTTCGGTTGTTAAATGTGTCCGGCGTATTATATTATGCGGGAACGGTAGAAAGCTGCAGACACTGTCAGAAGTTTTCCTACTGTAGAAAAGCTAGTCAATTTTATACAAAATTGATTGATTGTATATTGTCCCAAGAATAAGCACCGATTTATATATAATGAATAAATATGTATTACATATATCGTGGCCAGATCTTAAAATTGATCACTTCATGATATGATCGATCATATCATGAAATGGTGGCATTTCATGATAAAAAAAACCCTGACCGTTGGCTACTTCAGGGCAAAGCGAATCAATGAACACTCTGCGTTTAACGATATGAATAGCTAAACGCATGATTATTTCATGATATGGTCAAACATGGCTGATCATATCGAAAAGTTATGTCGTCTACCGGTAAAGGTGCTGATTTCGCTTTGTTTTCGTGACGTAATATGGTGGCAGACGTTTTTTACTAAAAGTGAATAACAATTTTCAAATAGAAGATAAAAGTATAATGAAATATAATTAACATACAAAGCTGCGTTATTTGATTTAACTAATACGAGCCTGTAGTCAATCAGCAGTTCAAATGTAATATGGTACAGTTTTGCCAACGACATTGTATACGATTTTAATTGGGGTAGTATTTAACTATTCCTCAATTTATTTCAGTTCACAAAATTTAATCAAGTGATACATTCTAAGATCTGGCCACGACTTATATAATAATAAACGTTTATATAAATATTGTGAAAATAAAACTGAATTCAAACATAAAATAGTATTTTCATAGTCCATAGTTTGTGCATATTTTGGCATTTGATAGTGCATTATTATAATCTGATGTCTAGTTATTATATTAAGCAGTCGTTGACCACATATTAGGGTTCCAGACATCTTAATGAACTTAGATTTGATAGTGGAGACCAAAATAGATGAACTTTCTAAGACAAAGACATCATTAAGACTACAACGGTACTATAGTGTCCTTGCTGTTTAGATTAATTTGGCGCTAGTCCATTCAGGTATTCTTTGGAACGGTAATAAATGTGGTTTCTACCTTTGTCTCTTCATTTTGCTTATTTTTCTTAGTGATTATTTTCTCGAACGACTGTTATTATTTCATTAAGCCTTAGCTAGGGAACTCTATTTTCTTTAGAGTGTCAAAATAGATTGTTAAAATAATAATGGTGCATTTGAATTTAGCCTTTACCAGTCTCAAGATAAGTACCTGTCTATGTGAGATTCAGGTTTTTGATTTATAAAAATCATCATCATCATTTCAGCCGAAAGACGTCCACTGTTGGACATAGGCCTCCCCCAAGCGTCTCCACAACGACCGATCCTGTACGTCTCGCCTCCACCACATTCCCACGACTCTCACCAGGTCGTCGGTCCACCTTGTGGGAAGCCTTCCAACACTGCTTTTTCCGGTGCGCGGTCGCCACCACAGAACAGATAAAGAAGGTTTATCTGTTCTGTGGTCGCCACTCACTCTCTCTCTCTTTCGTTTTCTCTCACTCTCGAACAATAGCCAAACTAAAGTGGCAGTGGGCAGGGCACATTGTTCGTAGAACGGATGGTCGATTGGGCCGAAAGGTTCTTATAAAAATCAGGTTAAATAATTTGTTTTATCATTGCATTGTGGTTGGCGTTGCAATTGGTACCTACCCATCACATAGGTGAGATTACATTTAAAGGTGAAAGTTGTTATGGATATACAAACAAAGAGTGTGAGTGTGTGTATGTAGCACCTTCACACTCAAATGGCTGAACGGATTTGGATTTTTGGGACACAAGTAGACTATATCCTGCCACAAAACAATTTTTATCTCGAAAGTATGTTCCCTTCTTTTTTAGGTGGGAAAATCATCTTATGACAAATCCCGCTCTTGGGCGGAGCGCGAGATAGTGTCAGACTTTTACTGACTAAAAACCGACTCCTGTTCCTTCTTTGCTTTTCGTACCAGGCCCAAGTCTTTCTTTCAGAATCAGACCCTTGGCCCCAGTAGGCTTCGACCCTGCTGGTCCCCTACGATTTGCTGACATCTCCCTGAGGCGCGCGTGGAACAGTACGTGCCGTCAACGACTTGGGCTCGGTCCGGACGGTTACCGGACGGTCGGACGGCGAGCTACCCATTTGCTCGCCGTCCAACTGGCAGAAGCTAGTAAACATATAAACGAAAATAAAACCTGTCGTAAAAGACATGGACTCATTATGTTAATATATGTAAAAGCCTACAAATGTCTTATTTAAATTCTGTTGTAGGTACCAAGATGTGTCAATTATTCATTTATCCTATTATATTACCAAAGCTATAACATTTCACTGTGACATTCTACTCTCGTTAAAGTTTTGAAAACAATTTTGAACTCGAAACTCGTACTTCATTAAATATTTAACAACGTGGTTATATTCGAAACTAGATGATTGTAATAACTTGAAGTAAGTTCTTTGAAAGTGAATTTAAAGTTACTTAGATGGTAGAGTATCATATTTTTATCTGACGTCGCTGGAAAGAGAGTTACAATTATAATATATTTATTTCATAAAGTGAGGTACAGTCTAAACAGTTAAACTAGATATGGCCAATTTACAAAGTAGAAGAAGAATGTCCTGGCTTCCTAGCTAGGTTAACCTAGCTAGGTTACACAGTAACCTGTATTAAGGTGCGCCAGCCCGCCAGCCATCGCATATTATATTACAGTAATATAAAAAGATCCCATTATTACAGCAATGTAAGAATACAGAGAGACTGTCTAAGATAGTGATATACCAGACCACTCAGAAAGTTTTGCGAAAAAATATTTTTATGTATATGGCACTGGCCACTTGTAATTATTTTGAAAACTTTGGTAATTTAAAAGTAAAAATACCATTGTTCGAATTTTGAATTTTCCTCCACATTTTGTCGAGAGCCAAAACAAATTATCGTGTATTTTCGGGCGATGATTTTCTACGATTTTAAATGTGGCCTAAAACCTGATGAGTCCTTTGATCGACTTCAAATTGCTTTTATGGATGAAGGACCTTCAAAAGCAACCATCTACTGCTGGTATAGCGAGTTCAAGCGCGGTCGCCTTACTTTGGGGGATTAACAAAGGAGTGGTCATCCTACGACGGCTGTCACGGAAGAAAGTGTGCTGGCAGTAAAAAAAAAATCAAGAAAACAGGCGAAAGACGCGCTAACAGCGTTTGAGATGGCCGTGGAAGACGTATCTGCGGCGGACTGGAAAAAAGAATTCGAAAATTGGTTCAGACGCATGAAACTTTGTATAGAGGCTGGTGGAGAGTTCTTTGAAAAGATTTAATAAAAATATTTTATCCATAGAAGTTTGTTTTTTAGTTTCTCAAAACTTTTTGAGTATCCCACGTAATATTATTAAAAACTTAAGTTTGCCATCACATAAGTACATAGAGTGTGAAGTGTAACTACGAGTATGTGCCATGGAGCACAATAACTAGAGGAGAGAGCATCGGTACGTTTTTGTTTTAAATCAAAGTCACTAAACAATGGTAGGGGGAGAGTTGAGATTCGCCCGCTGTGATTGGGTGATGAATTGACAACCAAATGACAACTGATTTTGTAGGGTTTTCAAAAAATATCGATATCGATAATTATTTGACTTATTAGTAGTATAAGGTTTTGTTTGTGATACAGTAATTATGGTCTGGTCCACACAAAATGCATTAGAAAGACAGGTGTGGTCAAAGTCTGACATTCCCTCGCGCTCCACCTTAGAGCGAGAGAAGTCATAGTATGATTTCCCAAATAATAAAAAACCTCAATTTTATCGGTTGATATTGTACGAGTAATTATGTTTCATACTAGCTTCTGCCCGCGACTTCGTACGCGGATCCTGTTGCTTATGCCAGCGACAACGGGGTCATCAAAATCGAAGATCTGAATCGTCTGATGTCGAATTCTAAAAGCCCGGGGACGGGAAAATAACGTGATGCGCGAGACGATTCGAGACGTTCCAGATCTTTCATTTTTGTAAGTTAACAGGAAATGCCCATCAGACTAAACAATTGCTAAGACGTCATCCTATATAATGTTATAGTGTTGCTGGGCTTTGGAGTTCCACCCTCAGTAGGAGATCGACGCCGGAATGAAGGATATCCATCCTCACCTGTAAGAGTTTCGCTGCTAAATCGCTTCGGGCACCTTTTTGAGCACCATCCGTCCCTCATCACTCACTCAGGCACTTTAATTTTAAATGAAACACCCGAGAAATCAAGTCATGCCTGTCATGTGGCACCTGCCCTGATAAGAGCTCGCGGGTTATTTCGGGCCACTTAGGGTTGGTAGTGATGGTGATGAAGAGGTCCGGTCGACCGTACTTCCGCACGTAACAGAATGCGTCCTGTGTCCGCTCGTGCATCTACCGCGGACCTCCCGTACATTTTCCGCGTTAGAGTCTTTTCGCATGGCGTCCCTTAGCTGTTTTCGTAACGTAGTTTTCCGCCCTCAGTTTTCGTTGATTCGTTCTAATGAACACCAACCGCTCCGTTTCAATTTTACCAGAAATTGACTAAAGAGTGCACGGTAATAATGGAGATGAGAGTTCTCGTTGGAACGGAGCTGAATCATGTAACTGTAAAACTGGAGGGCGGAAGTCTTTTTGTTATAATTTGGGGCACCTGTCTGCAGGTCTACATTGTATACGGCAAAGTGGTAGCCGACAAAACATTAGGGGATATTGTAGGGTATCATAAGCGCGATGTGTCTCGCTGAATACGCTGTAGGCGATCAAAACAATGTCCCTTTTGTCGCATTCCTGGTCAACCAAGGGGACGGCTAACTCGTTCGACGTTGGTGCGTTATATCGTCCTGGATGGGCTGCGGTCGATCTTTTGTCTGCGCTAATAACGAATTTAAAATTATCGCGCTCGTGTTCAGGCACTGATTCCAGAGCGGTTTTGAAGTCGGTAACGTATGGATTGACACTGTGCAGAGTGTTTTGTAATCCCCTTAAAAGGCTCAAGTCTAAATTAGGAATGTGTCGGCATCGGACATTAGCCGGTTCAGAAAAATCTGCAATGAAATATAATTGAAAAAAAAAACGGAATTTTGGTGGGAAGCACCTATCCGATGGTAGACTTGCCCCTGAATTTTAAAAGTCGGCACGAATCCAGATTCAGTGACTTGATGAGCTCCAAATGAAGTCATCTGAAAAGCACTGTTGTAGGCTCGAATATTGCTTAAGAATAACGCGATCTTACTCGACGCCAACGCCATCTAGTTAGAAAACGGAAACTACATATTTTTTACCCAAATTAAATTATGAATAAAACTAAATTGACGTTAATTTAACAGACAACTACATTATTTTTGCATAAAAAAAAAATGGTAACAGCAGCAAGGAATAAAACTAAGAATTACATACTTAAATCAATTACATACAACAAATGTGCTTGGTAAGTTAAAACTTAGAACCAAAACTTTGACTTGACTTCATGATAGTGTAGCTTGTTGTACCACCAATCAATCTGTTTAGTAATATTGGTGTGAAACTCTCCATACAATTAGATAGGACATGTAAAGTTCTCAGATTTCATAACAATATCGTTCCTAATGCACATAAAAAATGCAAAAACTAAAAAAAAGGATTTTATGATTTTTTTAAAACAATATTATGGGATTTGAACTCGCACTATTTAGTGCGGTAAACGGTCGCATGACCTTACCGCTAAATTTCCCGTTGACATATTGTTGAATAGCTGTTCCCTTACAATTTATTATATTACTGCCCCGCTCCTTTATAAAAATAGCGTGATTATTATGTTTCCAGAGTTAAATTTTTATTAACTAAATAACATGTTATTTTGTGCATTCAATTACGAACAAAAACCTTTTAAAATCAATATTGCTTACCTCCCATAACATACGGCGTGATAATATGTAGCCTAAAGCCTTCCTTGGTTTACAAAGAACATTTTTGTTGAATTTCAATTCAATCTATCCAGTAGTTTTGGCGTGAAGCCGTACCATACACACAGACAAAAAGACAAACAGACAAAAATTCTAAAAAGTCACTTTTTGTCATCAGTTACGTTTTTCTAACAAAAGCCACTTATTTTTTCTCGAATATTCTCAATGTACAGTTTTTCTTTCGTTACTGTTTTATTATATGTATAGATTAGTACGTATTTCTTAATAAGACAGGACTGGGTTTTTAGTCAGTAAAAGTCTGACTCATCCTCCCGCTCCGCCCAAGAGTGGGGAATATCATTGGATGATTTTCCCACCGAAAAAAAAAATATAAATATAGGATTAGGTAATCACTGTCGAACAACTGAAAAGTAATTTCTTAGTAACACACAAACAATTACCTACACAATATTCACTTCTTACTTACTAAAATAAGACAAATACATAACATATTTATCTCGGTCAGTGACCGCAGACCATATATAAATAGAACTTGGACCAAACAAATGACCGTGGCATTAGGAACACGGCATCATACTCTTCGAGAGGAAAACAGTAATCTGTCATGGCCAACGTTTTTTCTTTAACCACCAATTTCGTTGTAGGTTAAACATACACAGAGAATAAAGGAACTAAATGAAGATATATTGTATGTGTATCCCATACATAAGTGTTGGGATATATATTTTCGTTACTGATGTAATGTTCATACTAAAATCTGACCTTGGAGAAATAGTGCTAATGTGTTTACCGGAAACAATATCAACAAATGCGAGAGATACAAGGAGCGTCGGTTACTGAAACGGAACCCTTATAGGATCTCTTTGTTGTCCATCTGTCTGCTTGTCTGTATGTCTGCCTGTCAAGACCCTTTATCTCGGAAACGCGTAGAGATATAAAATTGAAATTAAAACCATAATTATAATATACTCAAGTTTACGGTCCCTCGAAGCTGTGAAAAATGAAACTTCTAAGTTAACGAAAAAAAAAGAGATACGGCCCTTTATGTCACAAAAAACGCGTATTACGAAACTCTCAAGGAAATCAAAATTCATAGAGTACTTCTCGTTGACCTAGAATCCTGAAATTTGGCATGAAGCGAGATCTCATATCACAAGTATAGGAAAAAATCTAAAAAGTGTAAATTCGTAGTTAAGTCAAAAAAAAAAACTTTTTTGGGATTCGGAAAAATCTTCGTAACTCAATTCGGAAATTGAACTGTTTTTATAGGTAAATTTGTAGTCCGACTCGCACTTGCCCAGTTTTTTATTTACTTAGGTTACTAATAATGCTAAGTTTCAAGTATATTGGCTCAAGGAAAAACATTTTTTGCATACTTACAAACGAATTTCTCTCTTTTCAGCTCCTTAAAAGTTGAATTGGCAAAAATCCTTTCTGAGTTCGCCTACATCATAAAAAGAGGTTTTGTGCAAAACTTGACGTTCCTAGACCCAGTAATTTCGTTTGAGCTTTGATGTCAGTCAGTATTCTTAATTCAATATTGTACACCATAACAACTTATAATAAGTGGATGAAGGAGATTCCTGATTTTTGATGCGTATGTGGGTCGTTGTTGCTTGGGTATCGCTTTAGCCTGGTGGCCTCTTAACCCTGAAATTCTAACGGGATTTATTGTGATCGCTGAAAGGTGCTCTGGACGCCACTTGCACGTGGAGTTGCCCAGAAGCAAATAATGTATAAATCAAACAAGGGCACGGACGTCATGTCCGTGGTTTAAATTAATGTAAGGCAGGAGTGTGGTTTTAGGCAGTAGGAGTCTGACACTGCCCAGACTGGCTCATCTGTGAGGCAGCCTGGGCGTGCATGAGGATTTCCAACTCATGCCGAAAAAATAAATAAAAAAATAAGTGGATAACAGAGTTCATGTAGGTACATAGGCAAGCAAAGTAAGTCAGTCAGTTTCTCCTTTTATATATATAGATGTTTATGTTATGTTGTTTGTGTGTGTATATGTGTATGTATATACATATAGATTTATAATATATTTTTATTTATTACTGTTTCCTTGTATGTACAAAAATTATAAAATAAATAAATACAATAGTTCAAATAAACACAAAAATAAAACCATGTATCAAGAAAAAGTTAGAGATAATAAATTTTAGTACAAATAAAATAGTCAGACATGGACATATGAAAGACGTGGGACTAAATAATGACGTTTTGCTGTGTCGTCTATCCCATTCATATTGTCGGGATGTTTGCCAAACCGTGGACAGAGGATGTGACCGTGGCCTTGATAGTGAATAATTAGTACTACCTACTTGTCATTTTAATTACAATTAATCGGTAAAACGAAGAATAAAGTGCCAAAAACCCGAACGCGTAACTTTACGTAAATAATTCTAGAGACGGCACTTGACACAGATAAATGTTTATCACTTTCTCATTTAGCTCAGTATTGAGTTCGTTTTGTTGGATCTTTTACAAAATTTAAACTTAATTTTTTGCACCAAGGACTTTACTTTTTGCCACAGTGACTCGTCAATTAACAGATAAAAACAGGAACTAAGTCAAAAAAATTGTCACCCTCTTGCCTTTATCCCTATTTCATTTGGGGTCAGCGAAGGTCTTTTCCATACATCTTTATTTATTACCATCTCAATAGACACCTTCTTTCGAGCCATATCGTCTTTCACACATTTTTTTTAAATTGGCGTTAGGTTCGCGCTTGACCATTATACCACCTGATGGAAAGTGACGAGTTGGTCAGCGATAGAGCACGTTTGTCTAGAAGTAACCTATTCACTCTTGACTTAAAGATCACCAGGTTGTAGCTATTAGGAAACACAGTCCCCAGCAGGGAATTTCACTCCTTAGCTGTACGTACAATGAATGTGTTCCCAAAACGTTTTAAAAAATAAAAAGCATTTATTTCAGGCAACTAATAGCACCCATACAACAATTACAAAACAGAACACACACACATAAGGAAACACAAATTACACTATCGGACATAGCTACATGTCTGCTACAGCAATGTCCGATATAAGGGCAATCGAATCTGCCAGCAATCATCGCCAGAAGTGTATTGGAGCTGCCCCGCACCCTGCGCACCAAGGACGCAAGTATTGGTGGGATGTCCACCATGTACTAGTGGCGCATTCCCGTGTGCCTGGTAGTCTAATAATGGAATGAGCTTAGCGGAATTAGACTATACAATTCATCCTTCGTTTTGATTTTCTTTTACCTTTATTAGTAAAACTAAAACTATTATCATTTCTTCATTAACCACCATATAATTTTTCTTAGAGTATGTGAAGCTGCCATTAATAAAATCTATCGCGTTCAGTGTAAAACCTCCTTTGAATCAAACAGCTAGTGTTGGTCTAGAGCTGAACTGCAACATGGGAAATCAAACACCAGATCCTTGTTTATGCAATTTACATTTCATGTATGTCTTTGACACAAAGCGGCGAGGTAAAATAAACGTTTACTTTAAGTGGGAGAGGCGCATTTCAAATGTTGTCTACCGCTGGTTTGTATGACTCGAAAGTTCATGGTTGTGATGTTTTCGATTTAATGAATGCAGAGTGAAATATAAAACGTCTCTTAAGAGTGAAAAGTGAGTCGTCATTTGATGTTTAACTTATTTGAGATCGGCGAAAATGTATTTCTTTACAGAATTTAAATGTAAAAAGGAGTAAACAAGAAATTATATACACGACGGAAAGTTTAAAAGAGGCCTGGAGAGGTGAACTTGTAAGTTAGTAGCTTTTGCTCACGATTTCGTTTACATGAGGATTGGTTTTAGCGAAAGCGAATTCGAATTCGAAGCCAGAAAAAAATAGCCTATGTTCTTGGGCATTAGGGCATACAACTGTAGAGACTACCGAAATCGAAGTATATATATACGTATTCAGTTATGGTTCCTTCCATTCTGTATAATTTCAAATTTGTAATCTGATGGATTGATGCCAGATAAGACAGTTTTGCAAATCTTTCCATCTCCTTGAAAACACTAACGCCTGAAGACAGCACAAAAGTACCCATAAAGAAATATGCTTTTTTTTTCTTCATTCTGTAAGTACTACTTACATTTGTTTTTATAACTGCACACCACTCTGGAAAAATTATGCTATAAAAGAGGAATAAGACCAGCATTACGTTCTCAGCTACGCAATGCGTTCCTTAGATTCTAAGAATTTTCTCCTTTTCTTTTCAGTATAAAATATGTAATATTTACTGTACTGTACATTAGTAAACTATTTGGGTCATTTAAAAATAGAACCATTAGACTAAACGATAGAATTTCACAAAACAGCACATTTAAATGTAATCTAGACTGAAATTTTAATTTACTAGTTGGAAGAAGAAAATTATTTCATTTAACAACAGTAAATACTGTTTACATATATAAAAAACTGGACAAGTGCGAGTCGGACTCGCGTATTGAGGGTTCCGTACAGACTTACCGACATATGTGATTAGTTCAATTCCCGAATGGAGTCTCTAAGATTTTTCGAATCGCAAAAATATACTTTTTTTGTGACGTAAAAATAAATTCGCTGTTTTCAGATTTATTCCTATATTTATACTATATGACCTTGCTATATGCCAAATTTCAGGATTTTGGGTCAACGGGAAGTACCCTATTGATTATATATATTGATGATTGCTTTGAGAGTGTCGAAATGCACGTTTTTTCCGATATAAAGGGTCGTATTTTTTTTTCGTTAACTTAGAAGTTTCATTTTTTCACAGCTTCAATGGGACCCCAGGTCTTAGTATATGGTTTTAATTTCAACTCGATACCTCCACGCGTTTCCGAGATAAAGGGTTTTGACAGAAAGACAGACAGACAGACGGACAACAAAGTGATCTTATAAGAGTTCCGTTTTTTCCTTTTGAGGTACGGAACCCTAAAAAACGCTTAATAAATTTTTATATACTATTATAGTTATGCATTATGTAATTATGAAAAAAAAAAGAATCAGAAACAGTCAGTTATTCGAAGTCGTCGACTTAGGCCGGTGTTCACCAACACTAAATCGACTGTTTAAATATTAAAACGGCTGTTTAACAATATTTCCTGTTCACCACAGCCAAAACGTCGGTTATTGACGTTAATCAGATGATTATCTTAACCGAGCTTCAAGACATTGTTTAAACGTTGGTTACACAATAAGTAAGTGCCTCTACCTACAATACTACTCGCTGACTCTTTTTCATTATTCACATTCACCTGAAAGATAAAATAATTAATTTTTTCATATCTTCCATGTCGATCACTTAACACTTTTGATTATAATTACAACAAAAATACCACGAAACTTCACGAGAGAATCAAAATGAATTACACTGACAGACAAAAAAGAGCGCGCTAATAAACCTTCCAACGTAAAATGTGTTTCTCGTAAAGCCAAAGAAACAATGAACAGCAACTTTCACATTTTATGGCATAGACTATTATCTGGCCATATTAAAAAGTTGTAAGCGTGAACGAGATTTCAAGATGTAACCTTACATTTTATTTGGTAGTGTTGCATTGCTCGCTCATTCATTCAAAAACGCTCCGTTATGTCTCGGTTAAGTAACCGAACGCCAAAAGGTGATGGTGAACAGTAAAAAACCGCTCCTTGTTTAACCATTGTTTAAATATTAACAGGCCGATTACGAAACCAACGTTTAAATTTGTTTCTGGGATTGCTCAGACAATAGGAGTTTTTTTGATCGGTTAAATTAGGCTATGTTCAGATGGCAAAATTTTGACGCGTTTTTTAAATCGCACGTCTAGACATCCTGGTATTTACTTACAACCGATCACATGAGCACGCTAACCGCATCAGTGAGCGTGAATGCTGTGTTCAGAGAAAACCTCTCTGGACGCAGATGATCGCGCGTTGACGCCCGTTTGGATATATATGTAACATCCGTATGGTGTTCAGTTCAGCACATGCTTTCGACGCGAATGCACGTAATTTTTTGAAACTTTCGTTTATTTTTATATTTAGTTCGTAAAAATTAGAACATGTTAATCTACTAATTGTTGTGGTACAAAAAACCGACTAACGAGCACTTTTAACGTGCCCTAGCGTTTATCATCTGAACTTATTCTAAATTTGAGCGCACTGTTACGGGGTGGGTTTAAAATGGTTTAAAGAAAATTAAACACTCAAATAAAATTTAATAAACTTTTGAGGAAGTATGTAGGTACAACAAAGTATAAATCGGCGACGTCGTTCAAATCTACACTGGTTATTGGGCTCTAGAGAAGTCGCAATGTGGCGGAAACGCTGACATGGTAAAAGACGATTCCATATATTATAAAGACCAGCGTGGTCATACATAATACATAACATACATAATCAACCTTATAATGTTGCCACTGCTGGGCCTCAGGCCTTCTATGTCTAGGAGATGAAATTCAGCATGGTCATCAGTATTATTTTATATGCATTCACGTATATTATAAGATATAACAGCGCGGTGACGCGCAAGTCATCAGATCAAGATCAGATAGAGAAGAAATAAATTCTAAATTCTCAACTAGACCCCGACTTCGTATCCAATAATAGGAACTATGTTTGTCATACTAAACTAATAGCTGCAATGTACCAACCAGTATTCCCCAAGCTTCTAGGAAATTCTCTTATCTCCTACAAATGTACGGTGAATACAATTGCATTATTGTCACAATGGTTTGATGAAGTGACGACGCATGGCGCCCTCTAGCGGATTAGTTTATTTACTAGATTGCTTATTCAAAACAGATGGTACAAACGGTAGCGTTAATGAATGTTAGAGACAAATTAATGCTTGGAGCGTGTATTTGAAACAATCGCTATGGTGTATTGTTTTGATTTCAGCTTTAGACATGGTTGCGAAGAGAGCAATCAGAAGAAATTAATTTATGCTTGAAGTTAAATAGCAGTTACAAGTTATTGTTATTAAGTTTGAATAAGATTAAAATTATTATATTATTGATGGAATATATTGTGAACTGTGTATAATTAATTAAAAAAAAAAAAAAAAGTTACTAAAATATACTAATGAACTGAGCAGTGTTGTCCTAGTGGTAACGGTCCCGACTTACGAATTGTAAGTTCCGCAACTTAACCCGCGTTCAAACCCAGCCAGGTGCACTACTATGTGTATTTTAACACTGTTGCTCTCAAATTGGTAAAGGAAAAGACCGTGAGGAAACCGGCATGTCCTAGAACCAAGAATTCACATTCAATTTTGACATCCACCAATCCGCACTGGACCTATGGATTACGGTCCATTTCTCCTAGACAGAAGGTCTGAGTCCCAGCAGTGGCAATATAATAAGGCTGATTATATTTTGTTATGGATATTGATGAATGAAGGTATAGTGTTTCATCCATCAGCATATTTTAGAAATTTAAACGTACCATAATTGTTAGGTTTCATCATCATCATCATCATCATCATCATCATTTCAGCCGAAAGACGTCTACTATTGGACATAGGCCTCCCCCAAGTGTCACTACAATGAACGGACTTGTGCGTCTCGCATCCATCGGATTTCTGCGACTTTTACCAGGTCATCGGTTCACCTTGTAGGAGGCCTTCCAACGCTACGTCTTCCGGTACGTGGTCGCCATTCCAGAACCTTTTGGCCCCAACGGCCATCCGTTCTGCGAGCCTTAAAAAAAACTTAAGTGGGCACTTAAGTTTGGCGATTCTTCGTACTATGTTGGTAACCTTGGTTCTCCTGCGGATAACCTCATTCCAGATTCGATCACGCAAGGAAACTCCGAGCATAGCCCTTTGGGTGACTCTAAGTTTTCTGATGAGGCCCATTGTAAACGACCACGTTTCGGAGCCATATGTAATCACTGGCAACACGCACTGGTCATAGACTTTCGTCTTGAGACAATGTGGTATATTTTAAGGTTTAGGTCATGCAAACTAGAACATGACAAGACACCTGTATAGTATTAGGCACATGATAATGATTCTAATACCAACCAAATTAGGTCAGGTTACCAACTAAAATAGGTTATTCTATAATACCATTGTTATAAACCAAGAATAAATTCGTATCCCAGGCTGTTAGTGAGAAATTTCAGATGGAAAAAACCCAATAAAACTTTTCCCGACCCAGAAATCTCAAAACTTCCTGGTTTTCGCTAGCGATCACTCTCATAACTCACTGTTCGTTAGTTTCGCTGAAACTCGAGAACGGCTGGACCAATTTGGCAAATTTTGGTCTTGAAATATTTGTGATAGTTCGGGGAAGGTTTAAACGGTGACAAAATATGGAAAAAATCACGAAAAAAAAATCCTAATACAGCGCCATCTGTAATTAAAATGTCATTATAAAATGAATTATGCTGTTCTGGTAATGCCTGTAGATGGCGTTATCCTTACTGTTAGGCGGTATTAAGTTCGCCGGGTCAGCTAGTAATCAATATAAAAGCCACTGTATGAAACAACTAAATTACCCTTGTACTCTAAAATTTCACTTTCTTAAATATATTCTTTTGGATAACTTAAACGGATCAGATACCTTCTGATCCGCAGACAGTCTCATTTACTTGACCTTTGATTACACTGTTTCGGCAAAAACTATTCTGTTTTAAATATCTTGAAGTTTTTGCGATGCGAAAGCAAATTTCTTTTCTATCCCATTTGACATTTTTATCACTATTAAATAGATTGTCTACTTCACCCAGACAGACCACTTAAATATTAAAAAAAAATATTTAAGTCCATTTTAGCGTTCCGTACCCAAAGGGTAAAGACAGGATTACTAAGATTCCACTGTCTATCTATCTGGCTGTCACCAGGCTGCATCTCATTAACCGTGGTAGTTAGACAGTTGAAATTTTCACATTTGATGTAATTCTGTTGCCGCTATAACAGCAAATACTAAAAATAGAATAAAATAAATATTTAAGTGGGGCTTCCATACATCAAACGTGATCTGTTACACTAAAAAAAGGTTACAATATCGATGGGTCCTATGTAAATGGGCCAAAGTAACAATTTGAGCATTATCACTTTTTTGTTTTAAATGCTTCCTTTTAATATAGTTGACAACATGCACTAAAAAAAATGCACATTAAATAAGTGAAAATGGTATTTTTAGTTGCTGTAAAAGGGTTTATGTGGCACAATTTTAAACGTATAAAGACCAAACGGATATTCCGAGACTTGTACGCGGGAGGATCCCGCGTATTCGTTTACAACAACATGGCCGATCTGTCAGTTTAGCACTTCTACGTCACACGGAACGATGTCACACTGTGTTATTAACTAATTTTATGTTTAGTATTTTTTTATTTATATAAACTAGTACTGCGATCCCACCTGATAGTAAGCAGTGATGCAATCGTTGATGGTGAGGCGCACTAGTTTTTTACGAGCCTATTCACTCTAGCCTTGAAGACACCTAAATTATAATCGAGCGGGAAGACCGCAGCAGGCAAATTAGCCCTTTATGGCGCACCGGTATGGGCGCCGGCGCTGCGGAAGCAGCCGGCGGCCCGGCTGAACGCATGCCAGAGGGTCATGGCCATACGGATGGTGCGAGGATACCGGACGATTTCCCGCGAAGCGGCGAGCCTCCTTGCTGGACAGCCACCATGGGATCTGGTAGCAACAGGCCTTGCTCACATGCACGATCTGCGCATGGAGATGCAACACCGGGGCGAAACTCCGCTGCCGCGACAAGTCGCAGCATGGCGGACAGAGCTCCGGCGGGTTCTCATGGAGAAATGGCAACAACGACTGTCGCGACCCAGTTCTGGGCACGCCACAATTATGGCGGTAAGTCCCCTCTTTGAGGCGTGGTTGGAAAGACCTCACGGCGTCCTCACCTTCCGCATGACGCAGGTTCTCACCGAACACGGTAAGTTCGGGAAGTTCCTGCACCGGATTCGTGCGGAAGCGACGCCCGGGTGTCGCCACTGTGTGGACCGCCCAGAGGACACGGTGGAGCACACGGTGGAGGTGTGCCCCGCTTGGGCTGAGCAACGCCGTGTCCTCGTGGGGGCGATCGGCGGCGGCGATCTCTCGCGCCGGGCCTTGGTACAGGCCATGGTCCGGAGCGAGGAGGAGTGGCAGGCGGTCGCCTCCTTCTGCGAAGCAGTAATGCTAGCAAAGGAGGCGGCCGATCGCGTGAGGCAACGGTCCTCACGCCCCAACCGCCGCCGGGATTCCGATCCCGATTTCCGGCCACCGTAGGCGAGGGCTTGCGGACGGCGAGCAATGGGTGGCTCGCCGTCCGATCGTCCGGTAACCGTCCGGACCGAGCCCAAGTCGTTGACGGCGCGTATTGTTCCACGCGCGCCTCAGGGAGATGTCAGCAAATCGTAGGGGCCCAACAGGGTCGAAGCCTACTGGGGCCACGGGTAGTGTGAAAGCGAAACCCGGGGCTCTGGGACGAAGGCAAAGAAGGAAAAGTCTGACACTACTTTCCGCTCCGCCCAAGAGCGGGTTTTGTCATAAGATGATTTTCCCACCTAAAAAAAAAAGCAGGCAAATTGGTCCAGTCCTTTGATGCACGCAATATAAACGACGAGGCGAAATGCTTTGTCCGGACCATATATCCGTGGTCCGGCCCTTAAAGTTTTCAACAACGTAATGGTGGATACTCACCGTACGCCCCACTTCGCCCCATTTGGTGACTGCCTGACGTGAAACATTCGTACGCTCTACCATAGCCTCTTTTTCGGATTGGATTAGCTCCTTACTAGCCCGACCACCTGGGAGGTATCTCTCTAAAACTGTGCTATCATCTGCATACCCATAGATACCGGGCATCAGCAGATCATTGATATGCAGCAGGAAGAGAGTTGCAGAGAGAACAGACCTCTGTGGAACTCCCGTATTGGTCATCATGGGCTCTGGTGAGCATCCGTTGACAACAACTCGGAGACCGTTCACTTAGAAAGTTTTTTACCCAGATTATCAGACCAGGGGAAATGCCGTACGCTGGAAGCTTACTTAAAATACTAACGTGCCATACCCTGTTGAAGGCCTTTGAGACTTCTAAGGGGACAGCAATCGCTTCCCTATTCTTCTCGAGGACATCTCCCTACAATTGAATGCCATAAACTAGTAGGTTCCCAGTAGATCAATTGCAGCAAATCCCGTACTGTCGGTCACTGAGGAGATCGTTACCTTCCAGGTATGCCATGAGACCCGAGTTCAATACACGCTCCATAATTTATCAGAGTATAGAGGTTATTGAAATAGGCCGATAGTTGGCAGGATCGGCAAGACTGTCCTTTTTGCCAACGTGCAACCCGTGCCGGATTGCATGTGTGCAAGCTTCCAAGACTTGAGCACTATTCCAGTCCTAAATGAGATGAGATACAAGTGTGTCAATTCAGAAGACACCTCGGGCGCACAAGCCTTAAGATTTATTGCTGGTATACCATCTTGTCCATTAGCTTTATTCACGTCCAGACAACACAGTGCTCTCAGAACTTCTCTGTTCCTTATGCGAACCTCAGGCATCGAGGTGACGCAGTGAGGCAAAGTCGGTGGAGTAGCACTGCTAGTATCAAGTCGAGAATTATGGGCGAAGAGTTGCAAAGAGACCTGCTTTCTCTCTCGCCCTACGAGCCAGTGTTAGATGAGGTTTAACCAACGGAGGCAATGTAGGTCGACAGAAGTTCGCTTCGACCGATTTTGCAAGGGACTATGATTTATATAATGTTGCCTTTTCATTACAAAAACTTTTTAATAAAAATAAAGAAGCAAAATTGTTGTATTTGTTTTTATGTTTGTGACCTAACTGATGGTTGACAATATTACGCCACGAAGTTAGATAACGTATAAGTGTCAATGTGATTTATAACATAATATAATTACTTTATTATTATTTGTTTAAGATATTTATATATTTTAAATATGACTTTAAAGAAAATACACGCTTTTTCTTTAAAATAAATTGTCCAAAGTGACACTTAAGCCTTTTTACTAGTTTTTTCAGTATAATTAAAATATATAAAATATGACGTATAAAGGCATATCTACATTAATTAAAAAACTATTAGAGATACAAATAAATTGATGTTGCTAGAATAACGAAAATATGTGCCATAGTAACTATGCAAAGTTTCACAAACATCAGATGAAGCTTGTAAAAAATATATCAAATTGAAACTTTGAGAGCCTCTACTGAAAAGTTGTCAATTTGCACATTGGCCCTTATACATAGGACCCATCGATATAGTGTTTAAATATTGTATAGATAATAATGGTAAAGAACCCTTCGTATGCGAGTCCGATCACACTTAGCAACTATTAAACTTTTTCTTTTTACTCTTTTTCAAGCCAAGATTACATTTAAATTAAAGTGTCTGCATTAAGTCTGTCAAAATGATAAGAGTTAAGACTAGTAATAAGCAGAAAGTTTTAAAGATGCTAGTAATAGAAGTTTATAATACTGCATATAACAGTTTTCTTAATTTTGATGAACTATTTATTATTATCTACTTTGTTATCTATATTATTATTATGAAAATAAAATGAATTTAATTTATTTCTTATAATTAATCAATTAATTTAGTGCTATTTTTATATGAATGTTATGTTAATTAAGAAAATTTAATGAAATGTACTATTATTTTCAGAATTAAAAAGCTTAAAGAAATAAATTTGAAGAAATATAACAATTTGACATTAATTATAAATAAGTTTGATATGAATAATTACTTCGCAAAGTACATTTCTTTTTTCTTTTCAGTAATTTTAACGTCTGGCAGTTTGAGTACCGTGTACTTTATGCGGCATACCCGAATGTCCTTTCATTGGTATTTTTCGTCAAACCGTTAAGTTCTATAATAGTTCTGAGTTACGCTATACGAGTGATAAATACTTTACCGACTGGTCAGGTTCAATCAAAGGCCAATGCAAACTATTGGCATGATTTACTTTTTTCTTTTCGCCAGAAATGAAACCTAGGTTATATGTTAGAGGCCAATACGAGAAATTAATAGCAAAAAGAACCAAGTCTTTAAACCGTAACCAAACGAAGATACGTATAGAAGCATTGCTAGTCTATTTTTGTCAGGCGTTGCGTTACCTATTTTTGTTATATTATTATAATAAAATGGAAATATAATATGCAATATTTTGAGGTTTCCATTGATAAAATAGGTTATAATTTTTTCACACTCGCAGCATTTCACCACTAAAACTAGTAAAAAAAATAAGTGATAAACGAATCGAAAAGATACGCGTTAGTGTTGTGATAGTGATTGACACTATTTAATGCGTACTCACTATACAAACCGAAACTAAAACTATACTAAACAATGGAAACTTAAAATAACAGATATATAGTATTTATATTTAAGAAAAATAACGCCAGATAACAAACTATAACAATATACTAAATAGTCTCTAACTTCTTTTGGTAACGGTTGGTAGACATAATTCTTTTGCTATTGATTTATCATACAGTCCTTACTAGTTGTAGGTCGCGGGTTCAAATCCAGCCAGGCGCATTACTTTGTGTAATTTATTTCATCACCACTGCTCTTAAAACGGTGAAGAAAAACATCGTTAGGAAACCGGCATGTTCTAGAACTAAAAATTCGAAGACATGTGACATCCAAACCGCACTGGGCCCGCGTGGTGGATTACGGCCCATTCCCTCTCCTAGAGAGGAGGCCTGAGTCCCGAGTCAGTGGAAACATTATAAGGCCGACTATGCTATGCTGTGCTAAATACATTTGGGACTAAAAAATTTTTATGTCAATGTCAAGTAAAACTTACGATTTGAGAACTCTGTGTTCCTGCTGTACTGTAATAGAAAAAAATAATTATAACTGTACTAGCAGCCCCGCCAGACTTTGTCCTGCCCGAAAGCTGGTTTTTCATAAAAAAATAATAATTTGAAAACCCGAGAACAGCGCCATCTACCGGGTTCAATTATATCTTCAAACCATTCAGGGACCTACTAAAATATACACATAAAGTTTCATCCATATCGGTCCAGCAGTTTGCGAGGAGATAGGTGAACAACAGAAGTACAGAAGATATATTTATATGATTATAAATTTTGAAAGAGAATATCTGTTAAGACTACCAATACTCTAAAGAGTTTATATTTGTTTGTTGGAATGAGCTGATTTCAGGAAGTACTGATTCAAATTTAAAAGATAGCTAGTAGTAAAGATAGATAAAATATGTGTGTTATAAAATAATTTTTTGTTGTTATTAGAATTGTTTGTACATAAAATCTGTCAATAAGACAAAATTATTCTATAATTAAACTTTACTATAAGAAAGTAGAAAATTTTCTTTGAATTTAGTAAAATTGTACTCATAAACAAACTTAATTAAAAAACACCAAATTTAATTTCATAAAAGAATTGGTGTTGCCTAACAAAATTTTGTCCTATGCTATAAGAAAACAAAATACTATAATATGCTTAGAACAAACAAAAATACTTTAAGAAGAGCCAACGTACATTTTCTAGAACTTTCTAAATTGTGCAAACCACAACTTACAGAAGATAATAGAGGCCCTATACCACGAGCTCTTAACGCAATCCATTTTACGATCTAAACTGAACTGTTAAAGGGATGGAGCTCCTCCTCCTCTCCTAGGAGAGTGGAAACGGCGAGAGATGTCGTGCGGTGTTCCGCAGGGATCGGTACTAGGACCACCCTTGTGGAACATCGGGTACGACTACGTGCTGCGCGGCGATCTACCTGACGGGGTCAGCGTGGTCTGCTACGCAGATGATACGCTGGTCCTGGCGCGGGGAGAGTCGTACCAGGCGGCGGTCGAACTAGTGACACGCGGGGTTGCGACAGTCGTGGAGAGGATCCAAGAGTTGGGACTCGAGGTGGCATTGCACAAGTCCGAGGCCATGTGCTTCCACGGCCCTCGGAACGCGCCACCATCGGGATCCCAACTAACGGTAGGAGGAGTTCACATTGGCGTCGAGTCGACGATGAAGTACCTTGGACTTGTCCTCGACAGCCGATGGAATTTCGAGGAGCATTTCCGACGTCTGGCTCCCAAACTGGATCGTACAGGGGCTGCTCTCAAGCGGCTCCTGCCCAACCTAGGGGGTCCAGACGCCTCCTGCCGGAGGCTCTATGCAGGAATCGTTCGGTCCATGGCCCTTTATGGGGCGCCGGTATGGGCGCCGTCGCTTCGAAAGCGACCGGCAGCAAAGCTGAACGCAAGCCAGAGGGTCATGGCCATCCGGATGGTGCGGGGATACCGCACGATTTCCCGCGAAGCAGCGAGCCTCCTTGCTGGCCAACCACCGTGGGATTTGCAGGCAAAAGACCTTGCACGCATGCACGATCTGCGCATGGAGATGCAACGCCGGGGCGAAACTCCGCTGCCGCGCCAAGTCGCGGCATGGCGGGAAGACTTCCGGCGAGATCTCATGGTGGAATGGCGACAGCGACTGTTGCAACCCAGTGCTGGGCACGCCATAATTATGGCGATAAGTCCCCTCTTTGAGGAGTGGCTGGAAAGACCTCACGGCGTCCTTACATACCGCATGACGCAGATCCTCACCGGACATGGTAAGTTCGGGAGGTTCCTGCACCGAATTCGTGCAGAAGAGACGCCCGGGTGCCACCATTGTGTGGACCGCCCGGAGGACACGGTGGAGCATACGGTAGAGGTGTGCCCCGCTTGGGCAGAGCACCGCCGTGTCCTCGTGGAGGCGATCGGCGGCAGCGATCTCTCGCGCTGGGCCTTGGTACAGGCCATGGTGCGGAGCGAAGAGGAGTGGCAGGCGGTTGCCTCCTTCTGCGAAGCAGTAATGCTAGCAAAGGAGGCGGCCGATCGCGTGAGGCAACGGTCCTCACGCCCCAACCGCCGCCGGGATTCCGATCCCGATTTCCGGCCACCGTAGGCGCGGGCTTGCGGACGGCGAGCAATGGGTGGCTCGCCGTCCGATCGTCCGGTGACTGTCCGGACCGAGCCCAAGTCGTCGACGGCGCGAAGTGTTCCACGCGCGCCTCAAGGAGATGTCAGCAACCGTAGGGGCCCAGCAGGGTCGAGGCCTACTGGGGCCATGGGTGATGCGAAAGTGACCCCCGGGGCCCTGGAAAAAATGGCAAAGAAGGAACAGGAGTGGGTTTTTAGTCAGTAAAAGTCTGACACTATCTCTCTCCGCCCAAGAGCGGGGGATGTCATTAGATGATTTTCCCACCCGAAAAAAAAAAAAAAAAGCTCCTCCTCCTCTTCGAGTCGTATTCCTCATTACTGAGGGTCGTGAAGTCCCCACTGGATTAGCTTCTTGTTAATGGTATTTGGCCATCTGTGATGGTTCTTAGCGTCATGAAGTGCGACGTGCAATTGGGTGTCCAGTGTGGAGCGGACCTGATCTGCCCATCTTTTTGGGCTGCGGCCTCTTGGTCGTTTGCCATGGTTTGGGATAGAGCTATATAGGGTGTATAGCTCCATCCCTCTTTTTCGCTCGCGCAACTGACATTTAACATGTCTTGGTAAGGCCTCAGACTACTTATGCTTGGTGTGTTCAAAAGTTTACCCTTTTCATTTGAAGTGTTGTGGCACCCTTGGTCTTCACTTGTTTAGTTTATCCTTGATTAACTTTAGGTGTTTAAGGGCTGAAACAGACGAACTTCTTTTTAACCGACTTCAAAAAAAGGAGGAGGTTATCGTTTCGGTTGAATATTTTTTGTTTGTTACTCCAGAACTCTGTCGTTTATGGATCGATTTGCAATTTTTTTTTTCCCTAAAAGGATATGCTTCCAGATTGATTCGATTTGATTTTTCAAATTCTTTATTTTTTTTACATAATTATATTTATAATAAATGTTTACAAACGATCTTATTCTATTTGTAGATAAATCTTAATTTATTTTGTTACACAGGCTACCTATCGCCTTTATAAACATTAAAACATTTTGCTTCCAGATTGGTCTAATTTTTTTCAAAATCCGGTTTAGATAATGGGTTCCATGAGGAATCGAGGGAACTCTTCAAATATTATAGACAAAAATATAGTGATTTTGGTATTTTCATTGAAAACTTAAGCATTAGGAGTCAAAAAGTAACATTTGATGAAGTGGAACTACTGAAGAAGACTAAAAATGGCCAACGGAACTTCACTATAACACAATGAAGATAGTTAAGCGACTATGATAGTACGAATAAATAAGTGGTTCTGAAAAGTTATGTTGAAAATGGTATCATTGAAGTGATCTGGTGATGCTGGTGGAGCCGGAAGGTAGGCACCGGAACTCCATAATTAATCAACGTATCTTAGCCGTATTTGGGTTTATTAGAATTGTCATGAGATGCACTTTGGCTATAAAGTACTATCGAACTGATCTGATGATGGAACCGGAAGCTGGAAGGTAAAAACGGGAACTTCATAATAAAACAATGTAGGATACATTGTTTTATTATGAAGTAAGTAGTGTTTGAGTTAATTGGAATTGTCTTGAGAAAAAGAGACCCTGGCTGTAAGTGACAACTAAAAAGTGTGAAATAAAAATAACTTTAATTTCGGAAATCAGTGTTTCTGGTATTGTTTGTTTGTTATTTAATTAACATCGGCTTCCAAAATTTAAGTTATTTTGATCGTTTTAGTGTTTTTTTTTTTGTAGTAATGTCGGTTATTATTTTTTTTTTTTGTAAAATGTTTTTTTTTATATTATGGGATCAAGGACTTAGTCGATTTCAGAGAAAATTATAGTGTCAGAGACATATACACATATCATGTACGTAGATAACCATTTATTGATAGTTGTAGCAATGGTTATTAGCAATTTATTTGGGAAAACCAACGGTTGTACATTAAAATTTTACAGTAAATTATGCAATTCAAAAAATGACATAAATGCACAACCAACATTCTGTTCCATATAATATAAAAAAGAATGTAAAATTTAATTTAGCCACTTTTCAAAAGATTGAAGCTACTACTGGTTTAGTATGTTAGATAGAACACAGGTAACTTTGAGACCGCGACCAAATGCACCGCATTCACTAAAATGCTTGCGTTTAATTACAAAGAGTATCAAAATTATCCGTCACTAAACGCAGCATGACTTGAAAAGCTCTTAACTGTAAGCAAACTTAAAGCATGTACTTCAAAAACTTTCTTTCACACAGTCCATCCACAGGTATTTCATCAACCCTTTCTCCTAATTGCTTCAAACTCCCAAAGAACTTAATTTTACTTAATTGGCCGTTTTCAAATCTGTCAAAGTGAGCACAAACAGTCACAACAAGTTCTTCAGTGACTTAATTCTAGTTAACAAGACGTTAACAAACGACATTAGAAGTTCTCACGTCTCCTTGATTAACTTAGAAGTTTGTTTGTTAGCTTTGAACTCATATACCATTGTTTAGAAGATTATATATCAACTTATCATGTTGTAATGTATATATGGAATTTTGTTCTTCTTTGGAGGTTGTTATGTGTTTTTGATTTAGGGAGTTTGTTTCCGTACTTGTTGTTTCATTAATGAGGAAAGGATTATTTAAATCCGTTTTATGTAAGAATTTTGGTCCTGGTGGTGTAAAGATTCAATAAAATATTGGGAACAATAACACTGCTTGTTGGCCAAATGTAAAGTTTGGTTGCAAAGACTAGCAAATGGACCGGAGTCGCTTTACAACTTTTGAGCTATTTCACCTCGCAGAAGACAAATTGACAGTTAACCTTTATAAATTGATTTACCGTCACAGGAAGATCGTAGTAAAAATACTTGAATTATCCTCTCTTAACGACAAATCAATTAGTGGTAGCTATGTAGTGAAATCTATAACACCAAATACGAACTGAAATTTGAAATCCTGTATCATGGTATTAAATTAGAACAACAACAGCCTGAAGTTTAATTAGGACTACAATAGCCTGAAGTTAAATTAGAACTACAACAGCCTGAAGTTTAATTACAACTACAATAGCCTGAAATTAAATTAGAACTACAACAGCCTGAAGTTTAATTATAACTACAACAGCCTGAAGTTAAATTAGAACTACAACAGCCTGAAGTTTAATTAGAACTACAACAGCCTGAAGTTAAATTAGAACTACAACAGCCTAAAGTTTAATTAGAACTACAACAGCCTGAAGTTTAATTAGAACTACAACAGCCTGAAGTTTAATTAGAACTACAACAGCCTGAAGTTAAATTAGAACGACAACAGCCTGAAGTTAAATTATAACTACAACAGCCTGAAGTTAAATTAGAACTACAACAGCCTGAACTTAAGTTAGAACTACAACAGCCTGAATTTAAATTAGAACTACAACAGCCTGAAGTTTAATTAGAACTACAACAGCCTGAAGTTTAATTATAACTACAAAAGCCTGAATTTAAATTAGAACTACAACAGCCTGAACTTAGGTTAGAACTACAACAGCCTGAATTTAAATTAGAACTACAACAGCCTGAAGTTTAATTAGAACTACAACAGCCTGAAGTTAAATTAGAACGACAACAGCCTGAAGTTAAATTAGAACTACAACAGCCTGAAGTTTAATTAGAACTACAACAGCCTGAAGTTAAATTGGAACTACAACAGCCTGAAGTTTAATTAGAACTACAACAGCCTGAAGTTAAATTATAACTACAACAGCCTGAAGTTAAATTAGAACTACAACAACCTGAAGTTAAATTAGAACTACAACAGCCTGAAGTCAACTATCGGGCACTTGGACGGATTAGATAAAAAACCTGTATGGTCCTGGCCTGAGGATCCTTCCTTATTAACGGAGGTTTGCGGAACTTTACGCCCTGTTCCACCTACCTCTGGTGACTTCACTCTTTCTGCATACCTCTAAAGCTAAACGAAATTGCAAAACCCAACTAATAACTATATTCTATTTTACAATACCCAACTCTCCTCTCACAGGAGTGCTTGAAAAAAATCTTTTGAAATAAGCTGCATCTTTGTGCTCTCCTATCTGTATTTGTGCTTTTCATTTTTAAGTTTTTGTGTGTACATAAATAATAATAATAATTTTGTAATCTAACTTAGCCTATACCTACATAGACAGATTTATTTTTATTGTAAACTACTCGTAAAATTAAAAAAAAAATAGCCAGGTATTTAAAAGTATATTGCAGTTGCTATAAGGTACTATGATGGTCAGGGATGGCGAACCTTTATTGGCGAACGAGACAATTTAAATCTAAAAAAAATTTAAAAAAATTGGACATTTTGTGCCGCCAACTAATCTTGACTTGGTGATTTGATGGACAGAGAATTAAACTAGATGCTATTATTAACTTCTAATTTACAACGTGACATTTGTAGGTATATTGTAATGTTTACAGTTGTTTGTTTATTTAATTAAAGAAAGTTAGTATGATTAGTACTGTTTCAAATTACCTAGATGTTGAACAGCTTACATTGGTAAGCTCGAATTATTTATGCCATAGGGTGCTTACATAAAGAAACAAGTTCCCGGTGCTGAACTGATTCTCCCATGTGTTCTTATGCGCTCAATTTTATAGAAACGGGTTTAAACTTGTCGGTGCCGACTACCTGGACCGAGTCATACGGGTTTTAAGCATTTGCCTGTGTAGTGTGTCCTCTTTTGTTGTCATGAAAATGGATGTGCTTGCATTATTGTGTGGATTGCATTGGTATTTGCAAAACCACCTTTGTAACACAAAAAAAGATAAATTACACAGCAACAGAAATGTTCGAAGGAGATCGATGTTCTATTTTACTTAATATTTATTTAAATGTTTCTGATGCCATGTGACTTGGATTCATCGAACTTTATATCTTGTAGAAATAATTGATGATACGATCCCTATTTCTTTCTTTTACGGTTAATAATAGAAACACCAACTGTACATTTTTACATTTTATAATGAACTCTTTCGAGGAGAAAAAACTCGTCGTCTGACGAGCTCGAAGACATGATGGTCATTAAGAATAGATTTACCTGTTTCTATATGTGATTTGACCGGTACCTATTCGTACCGACCCGTATTGACATATCGGGCCCAAAAATCCTGTATCTTTATGTTTGTAGCCATAGGTTGGTCATTACTGAGATAGGTACTCTTATTTTACACAAAAACACCAAAACAAACCAATAACAAAAGACGATAATACATTATAATTCTAATAATAATATTGTAATCGAGCGAAGTTCCACAGAAATAGCAGTAAATAATGCTACACGTGAATCCCGTCATTATAACATTAGCCAAACAACAGACATACAGCGTGTCAGTACATTTTGCCAAATTGATGAGTAACGCATTGAGAATCTTGCCGAAGAACATTTACATTGGAAATTGACATGTCCGAGAGATAACTATTTAATCTGGGTACGTATTAGTATGATTACTAAGATTCCACTGATAGTCTGTCTGTCACCAAGCTGTACCTGATAAACCGTAATAGCTGGACAGCTCAAATTTTTACAGATGATGTATTTCTGTTGCCGCTTTACCAACAAATACTAAAAACAGAATAAAATAAATTGTGTAAAACAAAATATTGATAACAGTACGGAACCCTTCGTGTGCGAGTCCGACTCGCACTTGGCTGGTATTTTTGTTGATTTCAGAAACACTTGTGTTAGGGTCATCTATATGAGTTTGTTTAATATGACATTGACCTCAAAATAAGAATAAACACTCTTTATAGTTTAAGTTATGAGAGAAAAGCTTCTTATTAGTAAATCAATGGATTAATGGGATTGAAGCCCTTACTTTCCCTAAACACTGGGTAAATCAACGGAAGAAGCATTTTTATTATAATTATTATTCCGTTTTTTCAAAGTATTTATATAAAAATATAATAGCCATATTAGTAGGTATTGAAAATGAGTGCTATTTCCCAGGCCAGGACCACTCTCCTGGAGAGGGTGGACCCCATCCGCAGGGAGCTCTTCAAACTTCGGCCCTCCTGCTCCACCCAAGGTCGAGAGATGTCATTAGATGATTTCCCACCAAAAAAAAGGTATTGAAAACTGGGTCTTGGGCTTTCCAGCTGGTAGTCAAGGCTACAAATAGAGGAACTAGCTCACAATATGAGTCGTATGCAGGACGTTTTCTGAATAAAGCTCTTGTACCAGCTGCCCAATGAGTTTTTGATTAATAGAGATATCATTTGAGTAAAGTATAGCCATCAACCAACCAACAGTTCCGTTCCATCATCAGACCACCAGGCGTACCGCGATGCGCCACCGGTATATAGAGGATCACGGAACTGATGAAAGGAAATTCCACCCATACGCACAAAACGTTTTGGGAACAGATTCATTGTGCGTACAGCTAAGGAGTGGCATTTTCTGCCAGAGTATGTGTTTCCTGATAGCTACAACCTATAAGTTAATAGTGAATAAGTTCCTTCTAGGTAAGCTAGTTCTATTGTCGATCACATCGTCGCTTTACATCGGCTGAGATAGAGATCAAGCGTGAGCCTATCTACAATAAGAAAAAATAGGTCTTCTAACATCTAAAAAGGCTCGTCCCATCAGTAGCCATAGATTGGATCTCAGCAACGACCTTACAGCCACTAGACGTCTAATAACAGACGACGAATGTCTGGCAACACATTATGATTATAGATCTGATGTCTCGACCAATCAAAGCGTAGTACCCCGCTCCCCGTACCTCGGCTAGTTGACAGAATTTTTTTGGTGCGCTAGTTCAAGCATGAGGCGTCTAGTGGCTGTGAGGTCGTTGGATCCCAGACATAAGGATCTGGCGACGTGGCAGGCCAAAAAGAAGACGGTGAGATGGATTTTTCAATCCGTAACAATCAGAACCAATCAGAACGTAGTACCTCGCTCCCGTACCTCGACTAGTTGACAGAATTGTTTTGGTGCGCTAGTTCAAGCATGAGGCGTTTAGTGGCTGTAAGGTCGTTGGATCTCAGACATAAGGATCTGGCGACGTAGCGGGCCAAAAAGAAGACGGTGAGATGGATTGAAAAGTGTACATTTATAGACTAGGCTTATCCTAAGGCTCCATTATTATAAAGAAAAAAAGAAAGAAATTAACCTTTTTTCCGGGATCAACACTCTCTTTTAAATTACCTTTTATCAGACAAATCAGACCAGCACTTCAACATATTACACTTTTTTTATTATAATATATTGAACAAATGAACTGGTTACAAAACAATTAAGCAAATAAACATAAGTGATTACTATTGCAATGCGATTTTCATGACGCATGCAGCAATTAGGTGAAAGCCTTTAAATTAATGTGAAAATTATTTATCTCAGACATCACAAAAGAACGCCAAAAACCAAGAAATGCCAAAAAAAGACTCTCAAATTAACGTAAAGCCTTTAATAAATCACGAACTCACGAAATAATTTGCGCCACAGGCGTTTACAATGGAAAGCCGTCAGTAAATGGTCGTTTTGGTGTCAGAACGGGAATCCTGTTAATTAAAATTAAAATATACCATAAATTATAACGTAAACGGTTGTTAAAGAAGCGCCTTGAGCGACGGTTAGCGCGCATCCGTTAGTGTTATTGCTATGAAATTTATTCTAGGCGTGAATTAATTAAATTTTTAAATTTAGTGTTATTTTTTGCGTATTCTGGCAGTGTCTTTATCTATATATATAAAAGGAGAAACTGATTGACTGACATATCAATGCACAGCCGAAACTACTGGGACAAGGATTGTGAACTTTTGCACAAGGTTTCCTTTTGTGATGAAGATAAGTACTAAGAGAGGATTTTCTAAAATTTACCCCTCAAGGGGATGAAACAATGAGGTAATACTGCAGGCTGAAGATGTGAAATATTTGGGAATGCATCTTTAAGTAAGTAAGTAAAGTAAGTAAAAATTTATTTGTTTAAACATGGTGTACATGGTACATTGCATGCAGGATAATAATGAATTAATATAAGTTCTGGCATGTTCAGCCGCATATCGTGGCGTACAAATTTTTTTTTTTTTTTTTTTTTAAATACATTTTGCATAATCTGTGATCATCAAAATTTTATAGGTACTTATTCAATTTAGGTTAGGTATAATTACATTTCAATAGCATAGATTCAGATATAATTCAATTTTAAAGTAGTCATTATATACTTAAATTAGTTAGAAAAAATATGAATTACCGTCACTAAATTTCAACTAAAAAATTATTCCAATTAAAAAAAATACAATACATGTCAAGAGCTAATTATTCCAAATAAAAAAATCCAATAGATGTCAACAGCATAGTTGTAAACAAAATTCAATGTCAAAGTAGTCAATAAAATCATGAAATACTGTCATTAAGATTTCAATATAAATTTACAATTATTCCAAATAAAAAATACAATACATGTCAAGAGTCAATTATTCCAAATAAAAAAAAATACAATACATGTCAATAGTCAATAAAATTACGAATTATTGTCATTACAATTTCAATTTAAAATTAGAATTATTTATTATCAATTATTATTCGATGTACAAAAAAAAAAATACAATACATGTCAAAAATGTAACATTGTCATCTCAAAGACGAAGAAAATTGTCCTCTTTCATAAACTCTGCTATACTGTAATATGCTCTTTCAGTTAGTAAGCTCTTCAATTTACTTTTAAGAGCAGATTTATTTAATGTTTTCCATGATTGAGGTAATTTGTTAAAAATCGTTGGAGCCATGCAAAAGATGCTCTTGCGCACAAGAGTTGTTTTACCGGAACACAGAGTTTAAAATTATCGCGTCTATTCCTAGGGAAAGCATTAGACAAGTGCTGGAATAAATGAGGATTACATTTAATGAACATCACTGTTTCCAGGATATATAATGAGGGCAATGTCAATATCTTACGTTCTATAAAATAAGATTTACAGCTGTCCGTTGTTTGCAGTCTAAACATCGATCTAATGCACCTTTTTTGTGCCCGAAACGCTATTTCGTTGTCCGTGCTGTTCCCCCAAAAGATGCCTCCATATCTAAGATTCGGCTAACCCATAGTAAGCAGTGATTAGTGCATCTGTGCTGAGAACCGCAACAAGTTGTTGCAGAGCGTAGGCTGCACTGCTTAATTTTTTACTTAGTGCCTCTATTTGAGGTTTCCAATTTAATTTAGAATCTATTATTAGCCCTAGAAATTTTGTTGCATCAGTTTCATTGATATTTATATTATTAAATTGAACATTAAGATTTTTGATTTTTTGCATACGTTGACTAAAGTGCATAACGTTAGTCTTTTTTAAATTAATTATTAAATTATTATCACTTAACCAATTTATAATAGATATTAGTGAATTATTAATGTCTAGTTCATATGTGTTTATGTCATTACAAGCTATTGTCATAGTGCAATCGTCAGCAAAAAGTGTCAACGGTTGTTCAGTTACTTTAGGCAAGTCATTTATATACAACGTGAACAACGGAGGCCCCAATACACTGCCTTGAGGTACTCCGTATATAACGTCGCGTTCCTTAGATCTTGAAATTTCTTCACGATTACTTTTTTTATTTATTTTACATATTTCTGTAACTTGTTTACGGTTCTGAAGATAAGATTTAATTAAATCTTATCTTGATCGAAGACTCATCTGGTGAAAGCAAATTTGGACCAACCGTAAACAGCTGGATACGAAAGTCAGATCAATTCATTGGATGATAGGTCGCAAATCAAGCCTGACACATGAAAGCAAGATAGCTATTCAGAAAAGCATCCTCAAACCGATCTGGACTTACGGAATCCAGCTGTGGGGGACTGCTAGAAATAGCAACATCGATATTCTGGAACGATTTCAAAGTAAAACATTGAGCGCCATGCTAGATATACCATACTACGTGAGCAAGATACATACACAAAGACCTAAACACTAATACCGACAGAGAAGAGATTGCTAAACATAGTGAAAGGCATCGAAACTAGAAGGCATAGGAAGCGTTACACACTTCCGATTGAAACGGCATAGTGTCCCTTAGTTTACCGCGAGATTTGGTCAAACCAAGACATGAACGGGTCGCTCAAGAACCATTCTGCTAATAAAACGCCGAACGTGACGCCACAACTGAATGGCTTATTGTGTCCAACACAGATCGCCAAGTTAATACATAATAAAAATAATAAATTGTTTATTTCAGATTCATCTTGAGATTATATCCATATTTGTTAGCACAATGCGAGCTTACAAACTAGTGTTAGAAAAAAAATGATTCATTGCTAAACAGGAAGTGGCAAGTCTGGGTGGACTTCCCGATGATGGTGGAAAATCACTATATGACTGCAAGCAGCCGTGTCCAGCGAGCCAGCATCGGAGAGTCCCACCGGTCCGCCAGCACGCGCAGGATGGTGTTGAGACTGTCGCGGTTACAGCGCATGGTAAAAGCGCACTGTTTGCGCATAATGGCCGCGAAGCCATCTGTGTGGGTCGCGGCAAACATCGCGGTGGCGCGGCAGCCCCATCAGCACACGGAACGTGTTACTGTATTAAAGGCTAAAAAACAAATTAAAAAAAAAACTGGGCAAGTGCGAGTCGGACTCGCGCACTGAGGGTTCCGTACAAACTTACCTATGAAAACAGTACAATTCCCGAATCGAGTTACGAAGATTTTTACGAATCGCAAAAAACGTTTTTTTTTTGTGACGTAACTACAATATTACAGTTTTCAGATTTTTTCCTATAGGTACTTGCGTTATGCTTTTTTGTGACATAAACGGCCGTATCTTTTTTTCCGTTAACTCAGATATTTGTTTTTTTTCACAGCTTCAAGAGACCGCAGACCTGAGTATATGGATTTAATTTCAACTCTTTACCTCCACGCGTTCCCGAGATAAAGTGTCTTGACAGACGGACGGACAGACAGACAGACGGACGGACAACAAGGTGATCCTATAAGGGTTCCGTTTTTTCTTTTCGAGGTACGGAACCCTAAAAAGGGATTAAACAGGAGTCCAAAGTTTGTATAGAAAAACCTGCAGGCAAAGCTTCTGGCAGAGCCTAGTATGTCGATGTAAAAGTAAAAGTAGAACATAAAGGTAATTGGCAGAACTTTTTGTCTAGACAAATAAGGCTTAGAAGCTTTTACTACTTGTAATTTTGCTTCAGTAAGAAAAACCTCTACCACTTTTACCTTCTAACCTTTCTACAATTAGCTAACGTAACTACTTGGAACTAATAACCTGAGTAACATCGATACTTTGAGCTTATTTATGCTGTACTAGTCTACCATAAGAACCGAGGTCTAGAAGTAATCTTTATTCCATAAAAATAACAAGTGAGACAGTAACTTTGTCTGATTTGTATGTTGTTTATATTGGCTTTTTTGAGTTGGGAAGTCATCAAATGACTTTTCCTGCTGTAAGGTGAAGCGAGAGGGAGTGTCAGACTTTTACTGATTAAAACCAGCCTACGTTCGTTCATTTGTCTCTTGTATTGTAGAGCCACAGTAAGTCTTTCAAAAGTTCTCGAGAGAGTTTAATTCTGAACTTCGACAGTTACTTATTTCGACACAGTCGCAATTTCGAAAATCAATAGTTCGACTACTCATTGCTTCGACAAAACATATATTTGACAAGCACTAGTCCGACAGAACATACTTCGACAACACTCACCTTCGAAGAACACTACTTCGACAGAACCCTTCTTCGATATGCACTTGTTCGGTGGATCTCTATTTCGACGGAACATACATTCGACATAATAATACTCTGAAATTTGACGAAAATAACTGAATTCTGTCTTATGGTCTTAGGTAGATACAGAATTAAAAAAAAAATAATCAACCAAGTTTTTAATTTTAACCAGTAATAACGGTATAGTGTAAACACACTGTATATAACAAATCTGCCAATCAACAGTTTAATCATTACTTCAGATAATTTCTTCGTAACATAGGATAAGTAATTAATAAGTCTTCTTGATTATTTATTAGCCATGTGAGTAACGTATGCTATTCTGCTTTGAAACAAAATTGGATCCATGTCATTTCTCAATAGCAAATGTTTTTGTAGCCTAGCGTTCTGTAGTTATTGTCGTTTTCTTTTTGGTTTCTCAATTTGAGTCAAAATTATCTGTATTTCGTTCTGTGTCCTTTTCCTTCATTTTTGACTTCATCCAAAGTTTAAAAAAAAAAATATTGAGCAGAGTATTCCAGCTCATATGCCAGCTTTCAAAGGAATTTTTGGTTGAAGGAAATCCATATTCAATGGAATCGGCAATCGACCACATTTCTGGTGGATATTAAGTAAGTAAGCGTGTATTTCACAGCGCAAATAATAAACGTTGTTTATTTCATCTTAGCAAATTATTTGATGACACATAGAAGGGGCTGGACTAAGTGATAACCTAACAATAAAAGTGAATTTGCTCACCAGGTAAAACATATTTCAGCTTTACCTTACATACCAGCGTCTGGAATCCCCGCAATTTAATACAAGAAAAAGTTTTACCAATTGATGCAAAACCAATTAGCGACTGGTTTTCGAAATTTTATGTCACAGATATATAAAAAAATAATTAGACAAGCCCAATGTCTAAAGTTACGTATTCAAAAGTATTATAACCATCCAAAAATTAAAGTAAAAAAAAATAATTATTAAAAACTTAATTGATTATGTTAGCGATTTTTATGATTACATACATTATGATTGTTTTCTGTATTAGCAACATTAAAATGTATTTATTTTGCACTGACAACTGGAACGTTATGCGATTTGACAGCTCAGCGCTATGACAGTTGACAGAGGTTATAAAATAACGCGCTGCGCTGTCCTGACACATTCCGTTCCAGTCTTCGGGGTAAGCAACATCTCAGAGTAAGTGCTACTATATAATTATTATTATTTTAAATGTAATTGATTTATGATATTTGTAATAATTGTGTGCTGTCTACACTAAATAAGTTTCTTATCCAATCTTTCTCTAAAGTTAACACATTAGCTAACAATTCAGAAGTGGGATAAACGAGTCGTTTATTTAAATGCATTCGTTTATCCCGCCCACAAGCGATTTTTTTTCCTAAACTGTTCTACTTTTGCTTTGAAAGTACCTACGTATGTAGGCACCGTTACAATGTTGTTGATAAAATAGTACCTATCTAAGCGGGCATAGTGATGTGTACTTTAAAATATTCAGGCTTATCGCTTTTGTTGTACTACCTTATTCAATATGAATTTCTTCTGACACCACCACACGTGCCTTGCCAGGGCTACACTCTGGAGGTACTACCACACCACCACACGTGCCTTGCCAGGGCTACACTCTGGAGGTACTACCACACCACCACACGTGCCTTGCCAGGGCTACACTTTGGAGGTACTACCACACCACCACATGTGCCTTGCCAGGGCTACACCCTGGAGGTACTACCACATCACCACACGTGCCTTGCCAGGGCTACACTCTGGAGGTACTACCACACCACCACGCGTGCCTTGCCAGGGCTACACCCTAGAGGTACTACCACACCACCACGCGTGCCTTGCCAGGGCTACACTCTGGAGGTACTACCACACCACCACACGTGCCTTGCCAGGGCTACACTCTGGAGGTACTACCACACCACCACGCGTGCTTTGCCAGGGCTACACCCTGGAGGTACTACCACACCACCACGCGTGCCTTGCCAGGGCTACACTCTGGAGGTACTACCACACCACCACACGTGCCTTGCCAGGGCTACACCCTGGAGGTACTACCACACCACCACGCGTGCCTTGCCAGGGCTACACCCTGGAGGTACTACCACACCACCACGCGTGCCTTGCCAAGGCTACACCCTGCAGGTACTACCACACCACCACACGTGCCTTGCCACGGCTACACCCTGGAGGTATTACCATACCACACGTATGTTAATCTATTGAATACCCGAGGACCCACAGCACTAGAGGCTTTGGCCTAAGAGATTCCAGCATGAGGTGCCCCAGCTCTAAGAAGCGCCGTAGTCCTAGGAGTCACAGCCCGAGGAACAGCAGCCCAGGGTGCAGCAACGTGGAGCGAAGAAGCCCGAGGCGCGGCGGCCCGCGGCGCTGCGGCCCGAGGCGCTGCGGCCCGAGGCGCTGCAGCCCGAGGTGCATCAGTTCGAGGCACAGCACCCTGAGCCACCGCAGCCCGAGGCACAGCCCGAGGCGCAGCCCGAGGCACAGCCCGAGGCGCAGCCCGAGGCACAGCCCGAGGCACAGCCCGAGGCACAGCCCAAGGCACAGCCCGAGGCACAGCCCGAGGCACAGCCCGAGGCACAGCCCGAGGCACAGCCCGAGGCACAGCCCGAGGCACAGCCCGAGGCACAGCCCGAGGCACAGCCCGAGGCACAGCCCGAGGCACAGCCCGAGGCACAGCCCGAGGCACAGCCCGAGGCACAGCCCGAGGCACAGCCCGAGGCACAGCCCGAGGCACAGCCCGAGGCACAGCCCGAGGCACAGCCCGAGGCACAGCCCGAGGCACAGCCCGAGGCACAGCCCGAGGCACAGCCCGAGGCACAGCCCGAGGCACAGCCCGAGGCACAGCCCGAGGCACAGCCCGAGGCATAGCCCGAGGCGCAGCCCAATGCGCAGCAGCCCGAGGCGCAGCCCGATGCGCAGCAGCCCGAGGCGCAGACCGATGCGCAGCAGCCCGAGGCGCAGCCCGATGCACAGCAGCCCGAGGCGCAGCCCGATGCGCAGCAGCCCGAGGCGCAGCCCGATGCGCAGCAGCCCGAGGCGCAGCCCGATGTGCAGCAGCCTGAGGCGCAGCCCGAGGCGCAGCCCGATGCACAGCCCGATGCGCAGCGCAATGCGCAGCAGCCCAAGGTGCGACCCGAAGCGCAGCGCAATGCGCCGCAGCCCGAGGCGCGACCCGAGGCGCAGCGCAATGCGCCGCAGCCCGAGGCGCAACCAGAGGCGCTGCGCAATGCGCAGCAGCCCGAGGCGCAACCCGAGGCGCAACCCGGGGCGCAGCCCGAGGCGCAGCGCAATGCGCAGCAGCCCGAGGCGCAACCCGAGGCGCAGCGCAATGCGCAGAAGCCCGAGGCGCAACATACAAGGATTTACAGAATACAACACCAAATGAGACACGAGAGCGCACAGTGCCATGTTATGCTGTTGGGATAGCTTCATTATTGACAACTGCTAGGTTTAGACAAAGCTCTTGTTCAATTATTAATATCTATCAATTGTGCTATGTAGGGTACCAAGAGTGTGTTTGTTCTTGGTTTAAAACAAAGACATTAAATATATACCTACTACCAATAGACAGGACATAGCGAACAAAATCGTGATCCGATACTTATTACCTAGTAGTGGTCATAAGTCGCTCAGTCTAGTATGACGCCCCTACACGTCAAGTCGTATTTGTATCCGCTCTATGCACTAAAAGAAAATCATTTTCTGAGAAAATATGCCGAACTGCCCATTACGCTATTGCAAATCTTGTTATGATAAAATGACTGAACCTAACTTCGGTTTATTTTCGTAAATATTTTTTGTATTTACGAATTAGTTAATTAAAATTCAATAATTTTTATAAATAGTTCTAGAACATTTGCTGATTTTGTGATAACGCCATCTATTGCTGAAAAGCTTAACCTTACCTTTATCCACTGAGGCTCTACCACGAGCTCATAACGTGATCCATTTTACGACTGACATTTTAACATTATCATGGTAAGGCCCCTGGCCACCTACCGAGCGATAGTTAAATAATTATAAATTTTGACAAATTTAATTCGCGTGTTTGCTATTCAAAGCCAGATGGCGTCACTGAGACATAGGATGACAGTTTTTCTAAGACATTTGTTCTGATAGCCGCTCTATTATAATTATCTCTTTAAATCTCTTTGGTTTAAAAGGTGTACATACTGAGTATGAACTGTGTACTTTTAAGGGAATAGCCACACGCATTTTTTTTTTTTAAGTATACCTACCTACACTGATGAAAAGTTGTGATTTTATATACAGTTTAACAGGAAAACACCGTAGCTCATGTTGTTCAATAAACCACGTTTCTGAACGAAACATTGTAGAATTTAACATTATTTTCATGCTCGGAAGTCATCATCATCATCATTTCAGCCGAAAGACGTCCACTGCTGGACATAGGCCTCCCCCAAGCGTCGCCACAGCGAACGGTCCTGTGCGTCTCGCATCCATCGGACCCCCGCAACCGTTACCAAGTCATCGGTCCACCTTGTAGGAGGCCTTCCAACGCTACGTTTTCCGGTACGTGGTCGCCATTCCAGAACCTTTCGGCCCCAACGGCCATCTGTTCTGCGAGCAATGTGCCCTGCCCATTGCCACTTTAGTTTGGCGATTCTTCGTGCTATGTCGGCAACCTTGGTTCTACTGCGGATATCCTCATTCCTGATTCGATCACGCAAGGAAACTCCGAGCATAGCCCTCTCCATTGCCCTTTGGGTGACTTTAAGCCTTCTAATGAGGCCCATTGTAAGCGACCACGTTTCGGAGCCATATGTCATCACTGGCAACACGCACTGGTCATAGACTTTCGTCTTGAGACACTGTGGTATATTGGACGAGAAGACACCGCGCAGCTTCCCGAACGCTGCCCAGCCGAGTCGGATTCGACGATTGATCTCTTTCTCGAAGTTAGACCTTCCCAACTGGACCGTCTGTCCCAGGTAAACGTAGTCGTCTACAACTTCGAGTGTAGAGTCCCCGACCTTGATAGGAGTGGGTGCTACATGACTGTTTACCATGACTTTGGTTTTGTCCATGTTCATTTTAAGTCCCACTCTTTCGGAAGCTCTACTGAGGTCACCAAGCATTGTACTGAGCTCCTCCGTAGTCTCAGCCATGACTACTATGTCGTCGGCAAACCGAAGGTGAGTGATGTACTCGCCATTGACATTAATGCCTAGCCCTCTCCATTCCAAAACCTTGAAGACATCCTCCATTGCTGCCGTGAACCGTTTCGGAGAAATAACGTCTCCCTGCCTCACACCCCGCTGCAAGAGGATAGGTTTCGAGGTCTGGTCTTGTAGTCGGACTGACATAGTGGCGTTTTTGTACAAACACTTCAGCACTTCGATATACCGATAGTCAATTTGGCACCGTTGGAGAGACTGCAGTACAGCCCAAGTTTCAATCGAATCAAAGGCTTTCTCGTAGTCCACAAACGCTAAGCAGAGAGGCTGGTTATACTCCTCAGTCTTCTGTATAACCTGCCGCAGCGTATGTATGCTCGGAAGTCATTGTTCATAAAATGGCATTTGTGGACAAATTAATGTTGACTAGGCGTGTAACTCTTTACTGAACCGACTCACTGTTCCGAAATATTTTGGTGTTCCGAAGGATTGGAACATCAGCAGTGTTTTAAATTTTAATGCATCATTTGGAACAGTTGGAACACTGAGACACTGTCTATTTTGAGTGACCAGCCGTCTTTTAAAAATTCAAATTATAACGTAAATGGCGTACATATAATTAATGACCTGAACTAGAAGCCTCTGCTTTGAATTATTCTCAAGTCAAATAAAACATTTAGTGTATATGACGCAGCTTAACAGATCACGACTCAGTGGTTATATTTTGAGCCGTTGTTCCAAGTGTTCCGTTTGTGTTTTGTGAACCGATGTTTCAAATAATATATGTTCCAATCGCAAAGATGACACACTTTTTTCCACGCCTAATATTGACCTACAATAAAAGTGGTGACATGACAGCAGTGTCATGTCACTGACGTAACACTGCCGTCAAACAAACGTTTCATGAATTTTACCGAACTTGGATACTTGCCTTTTGAGATTAGTTTGAAACTTCATAACGGTTTTATCTTCTATATAAAGTTAGAAGACCAAATAAATAAGATTGACTTTGAATATAACTATCGAAATGGATTTAGTGAAAGTATATTTTCAATACCTTCTGCGTAATAAATTTTCGTATGAGATTGTAATTCGTGCAGAGACATCTGAGGACATGATCGCTAAGCTTCGTAAATAACTCGAATGTCTGATTTGGACTTTACTCCTGCAGAATTTGCAATGTAATGTGAATTCTATATAATGACTCCCAGAGCACTTCCAAATTATATTCATGAATTACTAATTTTAGTGTACCAACTTAGGGGATAGCATTGATTGAATTATAGGAAGTAATATTCATGGAAAATCAGATGGTGCGGCAAAAAGTAGTTGCTAAAGTCAGTAAGCCTTTTGTAGGCATTTTTGATTTGTTTTTAGAGATTTGTCTTATCAGGGGGATGTACCTAAATATCTGTAAATGTTGAGTATTTTAGGTATGGTAAAGAGTTATTGTGGATAAATATAATAAAATAACTCCCAATTTGTTCACTAGTGACATGGAGGGTTACAATGATTTATTTATTTGAAATAAAATGGTAACATCCAAAAGATGTCTCACTGTAATTTATTTAGTATAGAATGTCTATGAATATTTTGATTACCAGACGTTATTTTACGGAAGTGTACCTGACTTCCCACATCTAGAATTATGTTAACAAAATAAGTGATTAGCCTAAAACCTATTATTCTTACATTAAGAGAAAGTAGTCTAGACTGAATTTGCCTTGAGTATCTTAAAAGTGATGGTATTTACAGCGTACGTACTGGTAATTAATAGTTGGTAATTTTAATGAATGAAATTGATTAGTTATTGTATCGAAATTTGGAGTTTCAATAAAAACTAATCAGAGCCAAAAGAGTAAATTAAATATATACCCTCACGTTTTAGTCGGGTCAGTGATTACAACGGATATCAAATGTAAACAAACAGTCATTGTTGGTCAATGATTCACAAATAACGGGTGAAATTTTGTCGTTGAGGTAAATCATTGATGTTATTGTGACATGCACTTGAAACTTATCATGTACCTGGCCTGAGTTATTGTATGTGTATATCAAAATCAAAAGGGTATTTACAGAAACTATTGAGGGATCTGTTTAGGACCATTGAGGCCTGTTCAGGACCATTGAGAAGCCTATTCAGGACCTTTGAGAGGCCTATTCAGGACCTTTGAGGGACCGTTCAGGACCATTAGGGATCTGTTCAGGACCATTGAGGGGCCTGTTCAGGATAAACCAATTGGCTTTATCAGGCAATTGTTTATTTACTAATGTTTGTTTTTCATTACAGGCAGGACATTTGAGGGACCTGTCTGTTTATATTAGAGGCAGGACATTTGATGGGCCTGTTTGTTTTTCATAAGAGGCAGGACATTTGAGGGGCCTGTTTGTTTTTCATTAGAGGCAGGATATTTGAGGGGCCTGTACGTTTTTCATTACATGATAGCGACAAGAAATAAGTAACATAGATTTGTAACTTGACTTCTTGACATTTCAAAGGTGCCTGTGAGTTGTTTGTTTGAAATAAAATGCTTTGAATCTTTGAATCAGTAGAGGCAGGACATTTTAGAGACCTGTTTTTGAATGACTGTATAAAGAGTAAGAATAATAATATATATTTATTGAGCAACAAAGTAAAATCATGTATACACAATTGCTTATAAGCTACTTTTACATAACAACTAAATAATTCAATCAATTGTGTCTAAATAGTAATTGGTAAATTGATAATTATGTTTAGTCTCGTTCCTAGGTACAGCAACCAGTGTATGAATAATCTAAAGTTTTATTCGCTACTGTAATAGATATGTTTGCTTTATTGCTGTTATTCTTTCTTTCTTCTCTCATTATTTTATGTATAACACCAATTTCTTTATTCTTTCACATACGAGGTCGTATTTGTAATACGGATGGCCGACTGTTAGCGATTTTTATGATTAGTTACATACATTATGATTGTTTTCTGTATTAGCAACATTAAAATGTATTTATTTTGCACTGACAACTGGAACGTTATGCGATTTGACAGCTCAGCGCTATGACAGTTGACAGAGGTTATACAATAACGCGCTGCGCTGTCCTGACACATTCCGTTCCAGTCTTCGGGGTAAGCAACATCTCAGAGTAAGTGCTACTATATAATTATTATTATTTTAAATGGTATTGATTTATGATATTTGTAATAATTGTGTGCTGTCAAGGCAAAAGTATAGAGGGTGTGTTACCCGTTTTGGTCGTTTTATTTAAAAACCTTCCCGCTACACTTATCTAGGTACACTAAATAAGTTTCATATCCAATCTTTCTCTAAATGTTACCACATTAGCTAACAATTATTATTTTTGTTTTTATGCTGTACCTACCTAAGACCATAAAACAGAATTCAGTTATTTTCGTTACATTTCAGAGTAGTACATATGTAGTATTATGTCGAATGTATGTCCCGTCGAAATAGAGATCCACCGACCAAGGGCATATCGAAGAAGAGTTCTGTCGAAGTAGTGTTTGTCGAAGTATGTTCTGTCAGACTAGTGCTTGTCGAATATATGTTTTGTCGAAGCAATGAGTAGTCGAAATATCGATTTTTGAAATTGCGACTGTGTCGAATAAGCAACTGTCGAAGTTAAGAATGACACTCTTCTCGAGAGTGTCATTCTTAACTTCGACGGACACCTACCTTTTTACCTAATCTAAAAATAGCACAGTAAATAAGTAAACATAGGCAAAATAACTTCAGTACCAAAATCTCATTTCAAAATTACCCACATTTCCATATCTTCCCCATGGATGGACGCCTACCTTTCCCAAGCCGAGAAGCGTCTTCAGAATTAATTTTCTATGTCACCGCTCACTTTAATTACGCGTTCTTACTGTTATTAGTTACCTTTACGTTGCTTTTAAGGTGTCAGCAAGATAGTAGGGTAATGGTGTTATGTATTACAAATTAAGTTATGGTTCGTCTTTAGATTAATTTGGCAGTTTGGTGAGTTAGTAATAAGTTAATTATTACTATTAGGACGAATGTAAGGTTATCCAATTTATATGTTGGAACAAATTGTTCCAGTATCTCTATTAATTGGTGGCCATTGTTCCATGTTACTGTGCATTATTGTATTCAATCGTAAATTAATTATTTTCTAAAATTCCATTATGTATACCTGTTTTCTTTTTTAATGTTTTCACAATTCTATGTCAATTAATGTAAGTGGGAATGTACTGTTTTAATTAACTATAAATAAATAAATAAAAATTATTACGCACGGCGTAACGGTTTCGACTTACGAGTTGTAGGTTGCGGGTTTAAAACCCAGCCAGGCGCATTACTTTGTGTAATTTATTTCATCACTACTGCTCTCAAGACGGTGAAGGAAAACATTGTGAGGAAACCGGCATGTCTTAGAACCAAAAATTCGAAGACACGTGACATCCACCAACCCGCACTGGGCCCGCGTGGTGGATTACGGCCCATTCCCTCTCCTAGAGAGGAGACAACATTGGAAACATTATAAGGCCGACTATGCTATGCTATGCTATGCTATTACGCACGTGGAGTTGTTTGAGATTCGAAATAGTAAAAATTTACACTGCGAAGGAGATTGTAATATAAATACCTATATATTCGTCGGTCGGTTTGTTCAGTCGTATCTCGAGTACTGAACAACTGCTAATATTTATAACAATTTGTTTTTTATCAAGAAAATTACTATTCACGCGAAGTATTACTAGCACTTTACCCAGAACTTTAACCGTGCTGATTTCAAAACCCAAGGGGGTTCTGAAGGGAAGTTTAGAAAGCCTTATATCGAATCAATTTAAACTTTGTACATGCCATGGATGTACAAAGTCAAAGTCAACGTAAAGAAAACTTTCAAAGGGAACTGAAGTCTTTTGAATTCAAAGGAGAGGTTTTTAGTTCGAATTAATGGAATACGTGGTATGAACAGTATCCTCAACATTATTGCAGTGCAATGCTTTTACTTGCAGCATTGTATCGTTAGACAACTTTGGCGGATTCTAGTTCATAAGTTAAGAACATCACAGTTGTGCGCCGTTTTTAGTATGGACGGCCGAATTATTGTTCAGAAACTTAACCAGATAGTGGATTAGTTCGTCTACACTATCTTATGTTGGCGATCGCTGTGCTGTGTAAGGGTGATGTCACCGGATTAGCATCACAGTCAGCGTCGCCGTTGGAGTGCTGGGTGACGTCACGGAATCGGCATGGTGGTTGTCGCAGTGACGGTGTTAAAGTAATCGCTGCGCCATCCCAAACCCAGACGTAAACATCCGATAATCTCAAGTGCCATGGGAATGTTAGCGCGACCAGCGTTCCCCACCAATATAGAGACATTATTCGTGCAGTTTAAAACTAACCTTTGTGTAAGACAGCCATTGTAATTTATATTAATATAGTCTTGTTCATAACTCAAGTCGTTTTACTATACAGTTATAATATTAGATAAAACTTACATATACCATTTTTTCAGCTTCAAATGATTTCTGGTAAAGATAGCAGGAATTCCATAGAGGCGAGACAGCTCCGGTCGTTGGGGCAACACTTTGAGGAGGTCTATGTCCAACAGTGGGTAGTCTTCCGGCAGAAATGATGATTATGGTGAAATGATTTTAATATTGTTCGTTGATTACTGCTGCTTATAATTATAGCTCTATTTCTTGGTCAATTTAATGGTTCGTTCTTCATTGGAGGATACATTATGACAGTAAGCTCTTCGACTATATAATTACTATCGTGAATTTTTTTTTTTCCCTCTCTTAGAGAGGAGGCCTGAGTCCCAGCAGTGGGAACATTATAAGGCCGACTATGCTATGCTATATTTTTTACAAGCTTTTGTTTAGTTTCATCTGTCCTGAAGTTTGCTTGTCTGTAATCAAATCTTGCAAATTAAATTTGATCCACTTCCCGGTTACCGATTGAGCTGAAATTTTGCATGCATGTGTAAATCAAATGACAATGCAAAATTATTATGACACAGAGCCGATCTGATGATGGAACCGGAAGTTGGCCATAGGAACTCGGATAACTAACCCTGTTTGAGCTTTTTGGAATGGTTTCGATGAGTTTTAATTATATAGTTATATACCGCGCTATAAAAGCTTGCTGTAAAAAAATGATTTTCATTGAAAACTTGTATCTGTTAAGGCTAAAAGTTCACATAATTCTGGGTACATTTCATTTTTTAGTTAAAGTAGAAGGTCTAAAAATAGTCTAGACTTTCACGCCAACAGAGCTGTGAGCACAGATACCTATTGTAACGACTATGAAGGTCACAATTATTATTATTTGCTAACTGTCATGTTATACTTTTAAGGTTTATGTTATAAAAAGTTTAGTTTAGATTGATGTTCAATCAATAAGATAAATGTCGGGATATATTTTATATAGAAAATATGTATATGAAAGTGCTAGTTCATAAGATGTTGCTAGCCGTTCAACGACTCGTCGACGACGGCTGGCGCTGAAAATCAGCGATGTGGCTCTGTCCAGCACATGAGCCCCAGCATTTTGCTGAGCGCTGGACGTTTTGCATGAATGTGTCTCATAATTTAACTTTTTTGTATAATTTGTTATATATATATGTTATTATTATTATTTTTAAGTTATGTGTCATGTTTGTGCAAATAAACTGTTTTTCTTTCTTCTTTATAATACTAATCAATAATAGTTAAATAATATTATAAAGCCTTTCATTGCGCCCCCAGCGTCACACTATACATACAGGTACATATACCTACGCAGCTTTAATTCCACTCCACCCGGTAAGTGAAACGTCGCAAACTATTTTGCATGTAGCTACACAGTAGTAAACTGAATGCCCCAATTTCTGTGAAGTTACGACATAGAGAATGTTGGTTGACCACCAGCATGTGCTTCGACCGTTCAGCAAAGGGTTTTGAGGAAAGTCATAAGTGAAAAGCGATTATTATTGATTTGTAATCAACTTATGAACACTCGTAATAGGACAATACTAGACTAAAAGAGCATTTGCCATTAACTGCCGTCTTTAGTTGCCTTGCACATCAAACCACACTGGCGTTTCTACCAAAGGGCTGGGTCAGGCAGTGCCCTGGGATTCTAAAGATGGAGGGCCCCGAAAATCTGATTTCTAAATAAAATAGATTGCAACACTTCTTTAATCATGGCGACCAGTTTTAGTCAGTAAAAGTATGACACTCTCTCCGGCTCCACCCAGAATAAGAAAAATGATTTAAAGATTTTCCAAGTAAAGACGGGGTCCCAGATTTTGTTTGCCCCAGGGCCGTTGGTTACCTAGCTACGCCCCTGATCAACTCTTCTGAAAAAAATAGCTTGTAGTATCTGTAAATATTGTAAGGAGAGCCAGAAGATGGCTCCAGGAAACGCTGGCGTATGTTAGTTATAATTTCTATTATATGTATTACTTTATTATTTTGTAATATTATTTGCGTATATTATCCTGTATAATCAAATCCTACACACACAGATACACAGATATGACACATACAACAGTACATACAGACAGACAGACAGTAGGCCTAATGTAAAAACGGAACTCTTATAGGATCACTTTGTTGTCCGTCTCTCTGTCTGTCAAGAACAGGAACGCGTGGAGGTATCGAATTGAAATTAAAACCATATCCTCAGGTTTGCGGTCCCTTGAAGCTGTGAAAAAAATCAAACTTCTGAGTAAACAAAAAAAAAAGATATGGCAATTTATATCTGTAATCTGAAAACTATAAATTTGTAGTTAAACAGTATTCCTAATGTAATGAAAACTTCGTCTATAAGTTGGACCACACGTCATGCCTCAGCACAACATACTCCAACATCAAAGTGAAGAGGGGCTAAATCAAAAGTCTAATTAAGTACCACACTTTGTGAGTATCTATTACCAAATTTTAGTGCACTAAAAGCGCCTTCACGACAGAGTATCGAAGTATTTCTAGCGCAACATGGACAGTTAAGCGATTCAAGACTGTTGGTACTTACAGAAGCATTCATGTGGAGGTCAGATAGGAAATTGCTGCAAGTAAACAATTGGTATCTAACTCTATTTAGTTAGACTAGAAATCGACCAAACCATAAATATCCTACCTAAAGGAAAAAAAAAACTCGCTAGCCCTTTTTCAACTAGCTTATGGTCGCGATTGAATACTTGCATTTTACAAGAAGCGACTCCCTATCTATGACTCAATAACTGGGAAACACGATTCTCGACTGATGGTTTTTTTTTTAGGTGGGAAAATCATCTAATGACAAATACCGCACTTGGGCGGAGCGGGAGATAGTGTTAGACTTTTACTGACTAAAAACCGACTCCTGTTCCTTCTTTGCCTTCGTCCCAGGGCCCTGGGTTTCACTTTCACCCTACCCGTGGCCCCAGTAGGGTTCGACCCCGCTGGTGGTTGCTGACACCTCCTTGAGGCGCGCGTGGAACAGTGCGCGCCGTCGACGACTTGGACTCGGACGGCGAGCCACCTAATGCTCGCCGTCCGCAAGCCCGCGCCTACGGTGGCCGGAGAACAGGATCGGAATCCCGGCGGCGGTTGGGGCGTGAGGACCGTTGCCTCACGCGATCGGCCGCCTCCTTTGCTAGCATTACTGATTCGCAGAAGGAGGCGACCGCCTACCACTCCTCCTCGCTCCGGACCATGGCCTGTATCAAGGCCTGGCGCGAGAGATCGCCGCCGCCGATCGCCCCCACGAGGACACGGCCTTGCTCTGCCCAAGCGGGGCACACCTCCACCGTGTGCTCCGCCGTGTCTTCCGTGCGGTCAACACAGTGGCGACACCCATGCGTCGCTTCCGCACGAATCCGGTGCAGGAACTAACCGAACTTACCGTGTTCGGTGAGAACTTGCGTCATGCGGAAGGTGAGGACGCCGTGAGGTCTTTCCAAACACGCCTCAAAGAGGGGACTTACCGCCATAATTTTGGCGTGCCCATTCTCGACTGATGGTCGGAATTACTGGCGTCTGACTACCTGCCCCCCTAGCCAAGTTGCAAACGATAAACGTGAACGCTAAGTAATCTCCAATAGATTTTCAACTTTATACCTAAGAGCATAAAGTTGAAAATCTATTAAAGACTACTGAGCGTTAGCGACCGGAACGAACGAAAACACTATGTAATCTTCAATAGATTTTCAACTTTATATCCAATAATATAAAGTTGAAAATCTATTAAAGACTACTGAGAGTTTACGTTTATCGTTTGTGACTTGGCTAGGGGAGCTGTAACGACTGTCAAAGATCTACGAACGACAATCGGAACCAACGGCTTTACATGCTTTCCGAGGCATGAGGTGTCGGTAATTTCCTAGATAAACTTAGAAAAGTACGTATGAATTTAAAAAATCACCTAATTTGTGCTTAGTTTCGAACCCGCCACCTCATGCCTGAAAGGCAGGTGCCTTAACCACTGGGCCATCACTGGACACTCAATCAAAAAATCAGAAAGTAATTTCTTTCAACTATGGTTTCAAGGCACTGTATTTTTAATCGTGTCTTTGCATCCATTACTTAACATAGATTTTTTGTACGTTAAAAAGTGGGTCATCGTTTCTCTACGATGAAGGTGGGAAGTCGAAAATGTGATAAGTAAAATATTTTATACAAGTAGGTAACTTAGGTAGGTATGTGAGTGTTATTATACTCATTATCGTTAGGGGCGTGAGAGTTTGTAATAAGAGCAGCTATGTACAGTATAGTAAAGGTAGGTAACCTAATCTAACCTAACCTACCCCCTTCGGGCGCCCCGGGTATTATTATTACGTAATTGCGCGTTTTCAAGTAAATCACCAAAAAATAAAAAAAACTTTTTCTGGATTTTTCTAGAAAAAACAAAAATATGGAAACCAAAATTTTCGGCTAAAAAAATTTCGTACAAACGTGTGTACAAAACGACAATTAAGCGTTTTTCAAGGTCATTCAAGTTGTACAGACGTATGTACAATCGGCCTTCGAGGGGTTAAATTAAGAGGGCTTTTCCCAATCCGTACATCGTCAACGTGAGCTTAAGGTCTAAAAGCTTGTGGTTTCATCAACGCAATGTATAATAACGTGGCATCACGACAAAAGAGAGATAATGCGGAACCACGGCGACACGGAATAACCGAATATTTCACCAAACTTGTTCCAGGAAATACATGTTTTTTTAAACCCTTAAATGTTTTTGAGTAAATTATGAAGTGTCAAAGTTCATGCAAAATAGTAAATTTTAAGAGGTCTTTACTGGATTAGTTTTACACAAATTTACAAATTGATTTCAATAGAAGCTTAAATAATATCCACAAGATACTATGTTTTCAAAATATCTAATGAAAAATGTGTTTTTTTTTTATTCTTGATAGGTTCGCGCTTGACCGCTATCTCACCTGATGGAAAGTGACGATGCGGTCGACGATGGAGCGCGCTTACCTAGAAGTAACCTATTTACTCTTGACTTATAGATTCCCGGGTTGTAGCCATCAGGAAACACAGATTCCGGCAAGGAATTCCACTCCTTAGCTGTACGCACAATGAATGTGTTCCCAAAACGTTTCGTGCGTATGGGCGGGATGTCCACCATGTACCGGTGGCGCATTGCCGTACGCCTGGTGGTCCGATGATGGAACGGGCTAGGCGGAATTAGGTTATGCAATTCCGACGCACAATCTCCGAAATGCAATCGGTAGAAAACCGACAGGCTAGCAACTCGGCGTCGATGACTTTGAAGCCTCGACTCAAAGAGTGCATCATTGCCAATGATCCTCCTGGCTGGCCTCTCAATTGCCTCAAATGCATCAAGCTGGTATCGGGCAGATCCATTCCAAAGATGAGAGCAGTACTGCATACACGATCGAACTTGCGCTTGATAAAGTTTGAGCAGCTGTTCCGGCGTGAAGTACTGTATGACCTTCGCGAGGATTCCCAGCTTTTTTGCTGCCAGTTGAGCCTTTGCTTCGAAATAACGTCATAATCGCGAAAGAGCGGCTGTATGAAAAACAGTGAAAATGCATGTCGAATTGCATGCCCCTAATTGTGTATTTTGCACACAAAAATTGGAAATACGTGTCAGTTAACCTGCATATTTATTATTATGACACCGGGTAATTTTCTTGCGGGGGTAGGTACTAAATTAGTCTTCTGCCACATACTTGTGCATGAAATGCAAAGACTGATGTAAAACAAGGCAGATACGTACTTACATTAATGACAATGAGCCGATGATCATGAGGTGATGATGATGAGGTGATGTTGATGATGATGAGTCGATGATTTGTTCGGATTATTATGATTTTTCATAATAATCCGAAGAACTCTTCCGCGCAGCGCTTGGCAATGGCATAAAATATTGAATTTGGTTAGGTAACATGCATAGGATATGGCTTCGGAATTAAACTATCTCAATCTCACTTTTAAATCACATTTTTGTATAAAAGAATATTTTAATAATGAAAATAATGATGGATATTAATAACGTTGTTCAGGCAGGGGCCATAGTCTTAACATAGTCCCATGTTACCAGTCCACTTAAGACTCCAAAAACCGTAGCCCTATTATCTTTGTTCTCCATATGTCGTAATAGTTTTTCAACAACCGGGGGTTGTCCTTGGGTGCACTACCATAGCGCGTACAGGGATAATCGTCGGTTGGTATCATGTTCCATTATAATTATCTAAAGGGCCTCTGCGAGTTGGCTTCGGCTCCTCGTACGCCTTCCAAAGGTCCATGACCTCAGGGTCCTGGGATAAATATTGAAAAAAATAATGAGAAGCCAGACAAACAAAATACAAATAAAAAACCGATTTGATTGGATTGCATTGGATTGCATTGGATTGCTTTGGATTGGATTGGATTGGATTGCATTGTTTGGTTTGGTTTGGTTTGGTTTGGTTTGGTTGGGTTTGGTTTATTTGGTTTGGTTTGGTTTGGTTTGATTTGATTTGATTTGATTTGATTTGATTTGATTTGATTTGATTTGATTTGATTTGATTTGATTTGATTTGATTTGATTTGATTTGATTTGATTTGATTTGATTTGATTTGATTTGATTTGATTTGATTTGATTTGATTTGATTTGATTTGATTTGATTTGATTTGATTTGATTTGATTTGATTTGATTTGATTTGATTTGATTTGATTTGATTTGATTTGATTTGATTTGATTTGATTTGATTTGATTTGATTTGATTTGATTTGATTTGATTTGATTTGATTTGATTTGATTTGATTTGATTTGATTTGATTTGATTTGATTTGATTTGATTTGATTTGATTTGATTTGATTTGATTTGATTTGATTTGATTTGATTTGATTTGATTTGATTTGATTTGATTTGATTTGATTTGATTTGATTTGATTTGATTTGATTTGATTTGATTTGATTTGATTTGATTTGATTTGACTTCTTTTTACAGTTTATTCTGTTAAGGTGAAATATGCCCAGTTCTAAATTAAACATAATAAGCCGTGTGTCTCGCGGCTGTGCCAAATAGGAAGTATTCCTCTTTTGGCACCAATGGTTTCAGCTGTTCCTCTTTCGGCACCAATAGGTACATATGTTAGCTTGGTGCCGAATGTGGAACCAAAAATTTTTTTAATTAAATTTCATTCCTCATTCGACACCTACGGTGCGCTAGTAGACGTCCTATCACTAGTAAGTGATGGGATGTCTAAAAAACTTATCGATAAAATTTGCAACTTTTTTATCCCTAGCACTTTTCCAGCGACTTTGTTCGAGAGAATGTTTTCATAAAAACTTTAGCACCCCTTAAACCGTATTCGTTCAATAGAACGAATACGGTTTAAGGGGTGCTAAAGTTAGTTAGTTTAGTTAGTCGTAATAGGCGATAGTTCTGAAAACATTTATTGTTTACAAGTGAACAATATTTATTGTTTACTTTGATTACTATTTCTGTTAACTTTCAAGTACCCATATTGGTACACGGAATGAGGTTTGGCATTCAAACAAAATTCCCCCTTTTCCCCCGTTTTTAAGTTGAATTTACAACCCCTTCTTAGTGCTCGTCTACGTCATAAAAAGAAGCCTTGTACAAAATAATATTAGTTAGATTATTTTAATGTTCTTGAATTGTTGCTAAATTATGTTGTCTAAAGATTCTGCTGGTGCTTGAGTATTAGTTTGGTGTCATGCACAACCAATGTACCAAATTATTGTCATATTGCCACTATAACAACCAAAGGTCCAGTTTCCTTACAAGGCAATCACAAGTATGCTAAATGAAATAGCTTCCAAGGCAAAGTCAAGTTCAAAGTCCCAACCAAAGGCTCTTGATGTGATTAATTTGACGAATTAAACTGAACTATTAAAGGGAGGGTGTATAACTCCATTCCTCTTTCTGGCTCACTCGCTTGTCATTTTAACATGTCATGGTAAGACCCCTGTATCAAATAAAACATAAGAAAAGTATATTCTCTTGGAAACACGATAAGATACATAATATAATATACATATATTTCACACAATGCCATCTAGTCCCTAACTAAGCAGAGCTTGTGCTATGAGTATTAGATAACTGATAAACATACTTATAAAAAAACATGTATGATAAATTACATCCAGATACAGAATAAATGATTGTGCTCATCACAGGAATGAAATTTAATAAAAAATTTTGGTTCCACATTCGGTATCCAGCTAACATACATATTGGTGCCGAAAAAGGAATAGCTTTGGCGCTGAAATCATTGGTGCCGAAAAAATTTGTGCCGAAAGAGGAATACTTCCGAAATAGGTCCAGTCAATAACAAGTCAGTTTTTGTCAAACTTCTACCGGTATAAATAATAATATCCTAGGTTCAATTTTGGTCATGTACCTCTTTGCTAAGTAATAAACAATTATTTTCACAAATTGAGGCGTAATTTATTAACAAAAACGACCCAACTTTGACATTTTAAGACTTTTTACCCTTTTATGGCGCTTTCAATTTAGACGTTTCATGTCGGACCGCTGCCGCACGTTTACCGTGCCGCAGCCGGTCGGTTGCAGTACGTTAGCAGTCCGACAACAAGCGCCTAAATTGAAAACGTATATGTATGTAAACGTAAACGTATATGTATACAACTATTCAACACCGAATTGAACACGTGGTGCTTGTGACGTTGCCGTCCTGTTGTCGACCATTCGCCGCACGGTTGCTACACCACGCGCTTTGTATGAAAAACACGATCGTTAGTACGCAGTAAGACTAACGCACCATATCGTAAATAAAGCGTTTAAATAATAAAAAAAAGCCTTTTATTTCTTACAGAAAAATTCTAGTTTACAAAATGAAATGGTTTTGTTAGTATAAAAAAATGTTATTAATAATGTTAGTATTGTAGTTTAACCTTTTGACGTGCGTAATTAGAGACACAATAGTAAGACAATGGCTTGCGGACGCCGGCTACCGCCTGAGCGTTAATGAATTAATTGATTATTCTGTAGGAACCCCTCTGCGGGTAAAGGCCTCCTCCAAATTGAGCCAGTTTTCTCTGGATTGCACTGTTGGCATCCAGTTTGGACCCGCTGTCCGTTTAATTTCGTCTTCCCATCTGTTGCAAGGTCTCCTTTTCTTTCTTTTGCCCACTGGCCCCCTCCACTCCGTGACTTTTTTTGTCCACCTTTGATCTTGCCGGCGTGCTATGTGTCCGGCCCACTTCCATTTTAATGTAAGAGCTTGTGCTAAACCGTCTGTTGCTTTTGTGATGTTGCGTATTTTTGTATGCCTTATTTTATTTATTGTTTTTATGTTTAAAACGTGCCAACGAGGAATGGAGCGGAGTATCCGCTCCATTCCTCGTTGGCACGTTTTAATTTTATTTATAACATCTTTGTTAAACTTCCATGTCTGGCAGCCATAGGTCAGGCATGGTATAAGGCAAGAGTTCATTACCTTCAGTCTGATTGGCATGGTGCTCTTAAATATTTCTTTAAGCCTCCAGTATTTATTCCATGTTAACTTTGCCCTGCACTCGATCTCCTGGTAGTTGTTTAGTCTGTCAAAGCTTATTTGCTTGCCTAGGTAGATGTATTTTTGGTATAAGGGAGAGGCTCCTTGTCGACGTATATTTTTATCTTGGTGCTGTTGGTCATGACCATAGTTTTGGAGAGGTTCATTTCTAACCCGGCGAGCTTGCTAGCTTTGTTTAGTGACTCTACCATGTGCTGTAGATCTATTGCTGTCTCTGATATCAGCACCAAGTCACCGGCAAAGCGTAGGTGGCTTAAGTATTTAGTTTTTACTCTTATACCGCACTCATTCCAGTCAAGCTTGCTTATTATCGACTCTAGAGTGGCTATAAATACTATAGGTGACATTGGATCTCCCTGTCTTACGCCTCTCTTCACAGGGAACCAAGAACCGGCTGTTTCTAGTTTAACTCTACTTTTGCTTTTCTTGTATATGTTTTTAATTATTCTTATATATTCGTTTTCCACATACTGTGATGCTAGAGTTTCCCAGATGTAGCTGTGCGAAACCGAATCGAATGCTTTTTTGTAATCTGTATATGCCAAGTACAGTGGTATATTGCTCTCTTGATATTTCTCGATGAGAAGTTCAAATGTGTGTATATGGTCGATGGTTGAAAAACCTTTTCTGAATCCTGCCTGTTCGACGGGTTGTCTTGTTTCTAATGTAGAGCTAATTTTTTTAGTCAGGATTGTAGAGAATAGCTTATATGTACTCGGCAGCAGACTTTATTAATAAAGCGTTTAAGAGTTAATAAAAAAAAAATGCTGACGTGGATTTTTATTAATTATAAAAAACACACTTCTACCGAGGCCGCGAGGTCCAAACGTACGGAATCCTAAAAGTTGATTCAGAAACAACTTTCTCAGTGCAATAATTTTCTTTGCGTTTCATTGCAGTTGTGCGAGTATTTACCGAGTTTATATATCGTCTAAACTAAATACACTTTTGAACGCTTTGGATACTGCTGACTAGCGGTTGAAACGCTTGTATTTTGTTTAATTTTCAACGAACAAAGACACGACGGTACAACGTTGTCGCTTTGTCGACAAAATTTCATATTTTTGTATGTAAGCTATGAACAGGCGTACCCCAAGCGTATACTAACGAATACACGTCTATGAAGCTACACGTCCGCAGACAGTAGGCCTGGCATTGCTCAGCTAATTAGATAAATATCAAACATGCAGTTTTTTTTAGCCTTACGATAGCCAAAGAAAAACAAATTCTCTGAAATTCAAGATTAGTTTGAGGAAACGGGAAGATCTCAAATATTTTGGGTGAGCTTCCCTATTTAACCGAAAACAAAATCCTACACTCTTATAAGTAATCTTGAAACCTTATTAAGGCAAATGTAAAGTAAACCGATTAATATTTCATACCTTTTCAGAGGGAAATTGTCTAATGACTCCTGCCACTCTGAATTGAGCGAAGTGTGTTAGACTTTTACTGACTAAACCCACCAGTGTTTCTTCAGTTACCCTTTGCGTTCCAAGGCCGCTGTAAATTTCATGAATAATCCCACTGTCCTGGCGGGCAATGATTCTAGTAGGCCCTGTCTGTTTTGCTGACATCTCTTTAAGGCGTTCTTATTGGAGGGTGAGCTACGCATAACTCGCTGCTCTGGTTTCCGTACTTGATCTGTAACTGACGAAACTCTATTACCTATTAAACCTTCACTGTACGTCCGCCTGGTTGTCCGCGGGCTGAACCGTGTCTCATGAACCGTAATAGTTAGACCAAATTTTCACAGAGTACCTAATTTTTCCCGCTATAACAAAAAATAAAATGAACTCACAATGATATGAAAACCTTTGTGGCTTTTAGCCGGCTTTTCATTCTTATACATGAATTGCTTATTTTGTGTAGGTTTTGTTTCTAAACACAAGACTAGACGCCTCAAGTCTATTCTATTTAACATACATTACATAGCTTTGTACTTGACTAAACCGTCTCAAGACGTAGCAAAAAAAAAAAAAAGAAAATACAAAACAAAATCTTAGCAAGATCCTTTTTTCTCTGAAGGGAGCGCTAGCGCCCATAACCATCTCATTTACTATCAAATTGTAGCACCTTTTCACACATAGAGCACTGAAACTTCGATGTCTTGTGTAGTACGTTCAAAAATGCGGTATGCGGTGACGAATAGGTACAAAAAATCTTCTTCGCCACTGACACATGTCATACAGCGATGGATCGAAATAGCAATCTTGACGTCTTTTTTGCAATTATGAGTCCGGCACCATATTATGCGTTACAATCAAGAAACCAAGGCTTGCGTGATAACGTGTAGGTTTAAAAGCGTAAACGCTCGTAATGCTCGCCGGTTACCGTAAGCAGTAGGTTCAAAATGAGTGTACTACGTGAGCTCGACAAATGGATGTGCGATTAATGCTTGCGCGACAAAACTATACTGCGAATTAACTTATTTCGAATGCACGCCTGTGCGACACACTGAAGCTCGACATCATGCTGGTATGACAAATGATTGTACGACAATAGTTCGAAACTACGGTAGTGCATCAAACATTTGTGTGACTGCTACTTGTGTGAGTACTGTAATTCGACAGTACGTTGGTGCAGTATTACAGTTATCAAAAAAATAACCACTAGGCTAAGGCGAGAGTTCCATTTCACTTTGCTCCAGCCGTAGCATTCTTACCTAATGTATCTGTGTCGAGGTGCCTTAAGATAAGTTAATTCTTCATGTCGCACTAGAGTAATGTCGAGCTTCTGTGTCGAGGTGCCTTAAGATACCAGCATGATGTCGAGCTTCAGTGTGTCGCACAGGCGTGCATACGAAATAAGGTGAGTCGCAGTATAGTTTTGTCGTGCAAGCATTAATCGCACATCCATTTGTCGAACTCACGTAGTAGACTGGTTTATTTGAGATAAGGGGAGATAGGCGTTTAGGAGGTCAAAATGCCTTGGCGGCCACTCATACTATAGACAACATTATCAAAACAATCCATACACACCGAGCGAACCAGTGAGTGTCCCCGTTTACTCATAGAAGTTGACGACCCCTGACAATTTTGACTATGACAGACGAAAATTGTGCTCAGCACATTACGCGGGTACGAAAACAGAATAAACTTTTATTTGTCCGCCACTTTAACTGTATCTGTTCAAAATGCAATGTTATTTTTAATAATAAAAATGTAACTTAAGTTATTCCTAATACCTAATAACATTAGTTACCTGCTTGTGAAAATTATCCGTTCCATTAAAATCAGGGCAGTCGTTTCGGAGATTATCTTAAAGGACAGACATAACTTTTATTCGTACTCATTTAATAAAAGGCAGTTTTTTTGTGAAAGAAGGTGGCGTTTTTTTTTGCTACCAATGTTCTGCTCTGTGTTCATACATAACACATACGAATGTTATCTCGCGCAAATTCCTATACAATTCCCTTGGTGTCATCCAATTTGGCATGTATTTGTTTTAAACATGATGCGAGTGAAATTTTCATACTACGCTACGGGCATGCTTTGTTCATATATTCCGATGCACAGTTACGTTCATCCTCCTATGTTTTTCTACACAAAGTAAATAGGATTGAAAGCGTTGTGTATGCTTAAATCTCGTGTTTCTATGAAAGGCACGTTCCATACGTTTGAGATTAAAATTGCAAGAGTAAATATTGTATTTTATCAAGAAATGAAACCTTCTTTGTGGGCTTTTTTGTGGTGTTTTTTTATTATTTGATAAATTTAGTTCTCTTTTTTTAACTAGTATTTACCCCATGCTGAGTGTAGGTCCGTTGCACACCAGTTTCTTATCTCTTCTTTTTCTGGTCTTGTGCCTTCTGTAAACAATGTTTCTTTAGTGATCAAAAGAGTTACCGTGGTTTTGGAACGCAAAGAGTAACTGAAGGAACACAGTTGGTAAAACCTACTTATGGTCCTTCAGTTGCCTTTAGATACACGCGTGCCTCAATGAGATGCCATCATAAGTGATGGTGCCCATAAGGGCCGATGTGAAAGAGTATGTCTAATATTCTCTCTCACCCCATCCATAGCGGTACAAGTTACTTGATGATTTTCCACCTAAAAAAGAAAATACCTCTACGGCCGGGACTAAGCGTTACGCTTTGTCAATTATACCGCGTACATCGAAGGACTGTAACATTTTGCATGCTGCGGTCTTTCCTTGCGATTATAGTTTAGGTGTCTTCAAGAATAGAGTGAAGGCTCTTAATAAACTAGAGCGTTTTGCCATCAACGACTGCATGACTTTTGAGCATCAGGTGAGATCGCAGTCAAGCACGGGATTTATCATTAAAAAAAAAATAGGGAAAATCCATTAGGCAATACTTTGAAGCGCGCTTTATTAACCAAAAAAATAACGAAACCACTAAAATCCACATTTATATCATTAACAAACACACACACATCACATTCACATTTATTTGCGTTATTCACGTGTCATTTTAACATTTAATATAATAGTAATAAAATTGAAGTAACTTCAGCCTAGATTATAACAAACAAAGACACTCATCGTGGTTATCAAACAGCATTCCATATATACATACCTGAAACGCCCGTATGAACAGCCTTAAAACGCGATTACTACACAGAGCTACAATATAACTTGAAAGCCATGAGATTATTATACCCCTTTTCTATGAAAAGATGCAGCAGCTGCCAGTAGCGTCTTTTTAAATGGAAATGGTAATAGCTTTTTGTTTCTTTAGGTATTGGACAAAGAATCTAATAGCGAAGAAAATAGGCTACTTTACTCATTTTTTATTGTTTATATCAAAAAGTAACTTTAACCAAAATCCAATACCAAGAATCAATAGCAAAAAGAACCAGGTCTTTAAACCGTTACCGAACAAAGATACGTATAGAAGCATTGCTAGTATATTTTTGTTAGACATTTCCTATTTTCGTTATATTTAATGAAATCAAAATTATAATACGTAATATTTTGAGATTTTCATTGATAAAATAGATTATTTTTTTAACGTCGTAAATGTTTTTTCAACGTCGCAGTTTTTGATAACTAAAATAGTAAAAAAAAAACTGGGCAAGTGCGAGTCGGACTCGCGCACTGAGGGTTCCGTACAAACTTAAAAGGTAAATTGCGGTTTACGATTTATGACGTATTAAAAAAAAAAACTGCTTACTAGATCTCGTTCAAACCAATTTTCGGTAGAAGTTTATAAGGTAATGTACATCATATATTTTTTTTAGTTTTATCATTCTCTTATTTTAGAAGTTACGGGGGGGGGGACACATTTTACCACTTTGGAAGTGTCTCTCGCGCAAACTATTCAGTATATAAAAAAATTACATTAGAAACCTCAATATCATTTTTGAAGACCTATCCATAGATACCCCACACGTACGGGTTTGATGAAAAAAAAAATTTGAGTTTCAGTTCTAAGTATGGGGAACCCCCAAAATTTATTGTTTTTTTTTCTATTTTTTGTAAAAATCTTAATGCGGTTCACAGAATACATCTACTTACCAAGTTTCAACAGTATAGCTCTTATAGTTTCGGAAAAAAGTGGCTGTGACATACGGACGGACAGACAGACACATGACGAATCTATAAGGGTTCCGTTTTTTGCCATTTGGCTACGGAACCCTAAAAAGTGATGAATGAATCGAAAAGATATGCGTTAGTGTTGTGATAGTGATTGACATTTTTAATGCGTACTCACCATAAAAACCGGAACTAAAACTATTTAACAATGGGAAACTTAAAATATCAGTCATATACTATTTGTATTTAAGGAAAATAACGCCTCATAACAAACTATAGCAATATACTAAATAGTCTCTAACTTCGTTTGGTTGCGGTTGGTAGACATAATTCTTTCTGCTATTGATTTATCTTATAGTTCTTTAAAATATAGCCTAAGTTTCACGTTTGGCGAAAAGAAAAAAAAATACATGCCAGCAATGTATGGAAAAAGTTTAATTCCCCTTTTCAAATTCGTTCAATATTAATAAAGTTAGAAACCTTTCAAATCTAGTGGAAGGGGAAACTGTCAAATACATAAGGATGCACATCTGAAATGTGATATCACCGCCATTCAGTTAAGTGTGCTCAAGAGAGATAGCGAGCTATTCCCTCCACTCCCACACTCTTCCTCAAACCAAGATTTAGAATCCCAATTGCTGCTTCATTTAATATCCAATTCTGAAGCTGTTTTCGAAAAATAAAAATATTTATGTATAAAATAGTGTAGAAAAATAAGCACAGGAAAATACCCAATTGTATGACGACTGAACCACACAGCTAAGTTGACTTTTGATGAAACATTTTTTAGGAACTAGCTCTTTCGACTTTACTTTTATCTCCTACCTCATAGGAATCGTGATTTTTCAAGGATAAAATAATACTTTTATGGTATGTATGCAGTGTGTTGCTTTATATTTAAAAAAAAAATCCGTATTCAAATAAATTATCATCATTTCAGCCGAAAGACGTCCACTGTTGGACACAGGCCTCCTAAAGCGTCGCTCGCCACAATGACCGGTCCTGTGTGATTCGCATCCATCGGATTCCCGCAACCTTCACCAGGTCATCAGTCCACCTTGTGGGGGCCTTCCAACACTGCATCTTCCGGTATGTAGTCGCCACTCCAGAAGCTTTCGTCCCCATTGACCATCTGTTCTGCATGCAATGTAACCTACCCATTGCCACTCAAGTTTGGCGGTTCAAATAAATACGTGCAAAGATTTCCTTTGACAGTATGACGTGACGTCATAACATGGCAATCGATCCTATTCTTATTTGGAACGCATTGTACTTTACATATTGAAACACTCAAACGACTGTAATAATCCATTGCTCAATTTATCATGACAGCAGTGGTATTGAAACGGGCTTATTATTCGAAAAAATTACCTTGACCTAGCCCCGCAAAGGAACACCGGTGTGTTTTAGTCAGTAAAAATTTGACGTTACCTTTGATTCATGATATAAATTCTTTCGCTCTAAGTGGAGCGATACAGAGCGAGAGAATTTATTTCATGAATTCTCATCTGAAAAAACGATATTGGTACCTAGTACCGATTTGAATATGACTAGAAATATTTTGTCTATCTGCATACTTTTTGGTTCCATTTCATCAGAGTACCAGGCTAGTAAATTGATCAATCCATTTCCTCCCTCTGCATGCATATCCTAAAGAGCTAAAATGTTATTTCAGTCAAGTGTTCTAGTCTAGCAATTTTCTGGGCTTTTTTACATCTGAAATAGTGAGAAATCATGTAGTTTTTGGCCTGAAAAATAAATTATTAATGGAAAACGTAATTTTATTACAAAGTCGACTAGTTTTTACTAAGATACGAAGCCTTTAATAGTAAACCAAAATGGTCGTTTATGTCCGGCTTTAGTTTTTTTTTGTCTTTAATTAGCGAAAGCGAGAGTTATTTTATTTATTTGGAACTGAATCTCCAACAAAGGACACACAGTTATAATATAAATCACAACTACACATGCAGTCGGACGACAAACAATGCGTAGTTCGTCTTCCAGCTGTCCGATAACCGTCCGGATCGTGCCCAAGTTTTCGACGGTTTGTTACGTTACACACACGCCTAAAAAGAGATATTTTCAAAAACCCTAGGAACCCAGGAGGGCAAATGCCATACATGGGGTCATTTAACGTGTGCTCCTTTAGTTACAGGAGACCACAGCATTTAGTTACATAAAATATAAGCAGGTGAGAGATAGCAAAATGCACAAAAACATTTTAAATTCAAATTTAAAAACCAATGCAGAATTAAAATAAAAAAATAGGGTCTAAATACATAGGTCAAAAGAGATTAGCCACGCCACAATTATGGCGGTAGGTCCCCTCTTTGAGAAATGGCTGGAAAGACAACACGGCATCCTTACCTTCCACATGACGCAGGTCCTCACCGGACATGGTCAGTTCAGAAGTTTTCTGCACCGGATTCGTGCAGAAGAAACGCCCGGGTGTCATCATTGTGTGGACCGCCCGGAGGACACGGTGGAGCATACCGTAGAGGTGTGCCCCGCCTGGGCAGAGCACAGCGTGTTCTCATGGGGGCGCTCGGCGGTAGCGATCTTTCACGCCGGGCCTTGGTACAGGCCATGGTCCAGAGCGAGGAGTAGTGGCAGGCGGTCGCCTCCTTCTGCGAAGCAGTAATGCTAGCAAAAGAGGCGGACGCACGCGAGAGGCAACGGCCCTCACGCCCCAGCCGCCGGGATCCCGATCCCGATTTCCAGCCACCGTAGGCGTGGGCTTGTGGACGGCGAGCAATGGGTAGATCGCCGTCCGACTGTCCAGTAACCGTTCGGACCGAGTATAGGTCGTCAACGGCGCCGGCGGCGCGTAGTGTTCCACACGCGCCTCAAGAAGATGTCAGCAACCGTAGGCAGGGTCTAAGCCTACTGGGCTATGGGTGATGCGAAAGAGAACTCCAGGGCCCTGAAATGAAGGCAAAGAAAGAACAGGAGTGGGTTTAGTCAGTAAAAGTCTGATACGCCCACTCGCCTCGCCCAAGGGCGAGGCGGGAGATGTCATTAGATGATTTCCCAATGAAAAAAAAAAATAAGTCAAAGGGGACACATGGGTCGTCTTGAATCAATTTAAATAAAAAATAAGAATGAAATAATTGACAATAACAATACAAAAATTAAAATTGTAATTTATGAAATAATAATACGAAATATAAAATTAAAATTAAAATTATAAATTGCAAAATTATGCTTAAGATAGATAAGAGAGTCTAAAGAAGATTACGTTGTCTAGTTGATCATGGTATACAACCATTTTGGTCTAATACTAAAGGCTTAAACTGAATCCAAGTGCTTCAATGCATCAAAGTTCCTCCTTTGCTTCCCTTTAACTTAGTCTCAAAGTAGAAATTACTTTACACAAATCCTAGAAGCACCCTACCTACCTATCTATTGTCTATGCAATTTTCATCTTGAACCACAATGGTAGTCTTTAGAAAACAAAAGATGGCCATATAAATAAAAGCTTGATTTACGGCGTCAAGGGTGGTTTTCCATAAGAGATTTGCGAGCTAGGCGATGCGTGAGGAAATAGTTCACCGAAGGAATCTTTTCACTGACTTGGTACAGCTCTGTTGGAAAATTGGCAGCGGAGCTTGGTATGTATATGTAACAGGAAAATTGCAACTGCTTTAAGGTTGTAAAATATCGGGAGAAGTCGTAAACTACTTTTTCTAAATAAGACACTGTTTTATTTATTTATTTATGTACACTGGTGGTACATAGGTAGACTTAATGCAACAAGGCATTCTCTACCAGTCAACCATTGGGTCAAAAACGACAACACTATGGTAGGTGTGCACAATAAATAAATAACAGATGTTTGAAATAGAATGTATTATCGTTAAATTATGTTAGTTACTGTTATGTTCGAAACTAATAAATTTGGATGTGATTAATTTATCGTATATAAAACGATTTCTTCATAATATATCGAGAAATTATAATTTAATCTATATATAAAAAAAAAAAAAATTGACTGACTAGCATATCAATGCACAGCCGAAACTACAACACCTAGGAGCGTGAAATTTAGCACAAGGTTTTCTTTTATGACTCAAGCGAGCACTAAGAGAGGGTTTTGTAAAATTCACCCCCTAAGGGGATGAAACGGGGCTCCAAATTTTTATAGAGAAACTGAATTTTACGCGGGCAAAGCCGCTGGCAGAAGCTAATATAATACATTTTGATACAAGTGGAGAAAGTTTGTCATTACCACCCATTGTTATGGAGCAAAGTGCTGCAGTGACAAATTTTCACGCGTATCAAAACGACGTTTTTCAATACACTTTCGAAGACAAATAAACGGAGGTTGATGTGCGACTCGAGGGGGTTGATGCGTGATTAGTGGGGGTCACCCACCTTGCTACGATACATATAATAAAATTGTACTTGTTAAACGCGGTAAGGATAAGAGCGGGTTTTCAAGTATGTGTATTGAAAAAGATTTAGACTCAGTCTGCGATTTTGTGGTGTCATTTATATATTAAGAGGCGAGAAATGTGAGCAAAGAAAATGTGTGAGGGACGAAAATTTACCACACTTAATCTCCTTGCTTACGTTGAAAAGAGTTTACTTCTACTTAAGAATTTCACAGCTTTAGAAGAAGCAATCACATATTTTTACAGCACTATTTCTGGTTTTGTTACTGCACTTTGTATCGCAAACCAACTGAAGCCTTACCACGATCTCTTAATGCGATCCATTTTACGACCTACACTGAACAGTTAAGCTTTTATTAGCCTACGTCGGATATATATGCGACAAACACTATCGCGTTTATTCCACCAGGGTCGCACATCCACGACTAAATACTCCATCTCGTCAGCTCTTCTGTCGCATAAGGGGTTTGAAGAGCTAAACGAGATGGAGGACCCATTTGCAAACACACGACCCTGGCAAATAGGCACAGACGCAAGCGTTTAATATTTTTTGTTTTTAACCGACTTCAAAAAGGAGGAGGTTATATGTTCGGTTGAATGTGTTTTTTTTTTTTTATGTATGTTCACCGATTTCTCGGTCAATTGTGGACCGATTTTGAATTTTTTTTTTTTTATTGAAAGGTTATGCTTTCGAGTTGGTCCCATAGAAATATTGTTATGATCTGATCATGAACTTCGAAGATATGGAACAGAACTCCTCATAGGATCACAGCAGAACCGTCGTAACAAGTAAAATTGCTTTATTTATACGTGTAGTCGATGACTGACTGAAAGTAGAGGGGGAATATATCGAACTGATCTGATGATGAAGCCTGCAGTTAGGCACCGGAACACTGTAATAAATTAATGTAATCTAACCGTGTTTGGGATTATTAGAATTGTCATGAGATGCACTCTGGCTATAAGGTATTTAAGTTTGAGGCTTTGCTGAGGGGTACTTTTTAGTGGTGGTACCATAACTAAAAAGTGTAAAATAAAAAACTTTTTACAAAAAAAATACAACCGACTTCAAAGTAGAAAAAAACACTGAAAAGTGCAAAATAACTTTAATTTCGGAAGTCGGTGTTAAATATCGAAGAGACAAAACTATTATAGAAACACCGACTTCCGAAATTAAAGTTATTTTGCACTTTTCAGTGTTTTTTTCTACTTTGAAGTCGGTTGTATTTTTTTTGTAAAAAGTTTTTTATTTACAAAAAGAAATACAACCGACTTCAATGTAAAGAAAAAAACACGAAATTAAAGTTATTTTGCAATTTTCAGTGTTTTTTTTTAAATTGAAGTCGGTTGTATTTTTTTTTTTTGTAAAAAGTTTTTTTATCAGATCAGTTCGATATATCCCCTCCCCCTTTTCTTTCAGTCAGTCATCGACTACACGTATAAATAAAGCAATTTTACTTGTAATGACAGTTCTGCTGTGATCCTATGAGGAGTTCTGTTCCATATCTTCAAAGTTCATTATCAGATCATAACAATATTTCTATGGGACCAACTTGGAAGCATGACATTTCAATTTAAAAAAAAATCAAAATTGGTCCACAATTGACCGAGAAATTGGCGAACATACATAAAAAAAAATACATTCAGCCAAACATAAAACCTCCTCCTTTTTGAAGTCGGTTAAAAAGTTAATGATGGAGCTATTATAAGATGTAGATATAGCTCCATCCCTCTTTTTCGCTCGCATGACTGACATTTTAAAAAATCATGGTAAGGCTCCAAGCCTCTTCGAGCATAATCCCGTCGCTATTCGTCTCGCTGTGAGCTGGCCCTAACTCCCCAAGGCAAAGTTTCCAAAGACTTTTTATTAGGGTACCTCTTTATTCCGTAAGTCAGTAAGCCAGCTGTATTTCCTTATGTGTTAATCAAAAGTTCTGTGGTTTATCGGAAATGTGTCAGCTATCTTGGTTTCGGCCATCTTTCATGCTGTATAGAAGAAACATAATTTATAATGCTTTCAGAAAGTCCGAAGTGATGATGTATATTGGTGTATTTCGGATGATATCGGCAATTTGTATTTTCACAAGTATGTCTTGTTGCTGAAAATATGGACGCTTGGAGAAAAAACTACAATGTTATTGTAGGCAATTCTCTGATTCTGGAGTATCGCGAAAAGGAGATAGGTTAGTGATTTAAGTGCCTTGCATAAAATTGCTAATGGCTCCTCTGACATTCAATTGCTTGGCTAAATAAAATTTAAAATACCAACTCGATCTGTGCGCACTCCACAATTATTAAGTTTTCCCGCACTCCCTTCAGTAACAATAATTTGTCTGAAACCAATCCGTTATCCAGAATGTGCAGTCAATATGATGCAATATGACTTGTTTTTGAACAGTTTTAAAGCATTTAGAAATCATTTCTATAAATTGTTATTACAAGTTGTTATGTGTCATTTATTAACTTCTCCTCCATATTACTTCACCTTTACTGTCACTAATGAAGCATGCATGCTGTATAATGCTTCACTATTGAATGCTGTGTACAGTAATAATTGGACTTCAGATTTATATACTATTTTGTCTTAACTGTGCTAATTGTCTTATTCTGTAGTCTGTCACTGTACTTATTAAAATAAAATAAATAAATAAATTATTGGATGTGTGTATTCGGTCTTACAGATAGAGCTGAAAGCAAACATGACTTGTGTTGTATCTGTAAATCGCAAAACTAATACCACATAACATTTAGTAATCGGTTGAGTTACAAACACGTACTTATTAACAAATTACGAACATGTAGATAGCGTCCAATTTCTCTTGATCCGTGGCTAAATATGAAACTAAACCTGCAGTGTCGAATTAGGCTTACGCTTAACATTTTCCTTTACAAGCAACACTAGTATTATGTGTCAAGATATGTTGGGTATGTATATTGATATAGATTAAGAGCGGTTACCGTGAGACGTGAGGTTTGAAGTAAATACCAACGTGATATATCGCAACTGATAAACTGTTTAATTGTCGGTAAGTATTTACATCTGCTCTCAATAATCTTAAAGGGGTGCGTTCTAAGGTAGCTGGTGAAATACGGACGGTTAAATACTTGCGAGGTTCCTTGGATCATTCGTCTTATGGAGCAGGGGCGCCGACTCCATGGGTGCTCGGGGGCTCGGGCACCCATGAGAAATAAACAGTGGGTGCCGAGCACCCCTGAGAAAAGACATCAAGAAACCGATCAGTAATCGCCTTTTAGGGATGGGCGTTTTTCATTACCCGACGACCCATTTAGCGCAGTGGTTTATAGCGCCGGTTAAGACGAAGGGTTCGATTCCCGCACCAACACAAATGTTTGTTGATGAAACAGATATTTGTGTTCGGTCTGGGTGTTTGTGGTACCTTCGTTGTTCCGCAGTATGTAAGTAGGACATTCATTTATTTGTCGGTCGAGCAGTGTGCATTTTTCTTCTCACACTTCGCCACTTTTTCGAGTCATCAAATGAGCATGAGCACCCATGAGGTTTTCTAAAAGCCGGCGCCCCTGTTATGGAGGATTGCAAATGGGGTATTTTGTGAAACTTTGACCTACTTGTAGGTGAGGGTCAAAGTTTCACAAAATACCCCATTTACTTACAACAATCTACTGGAGGTTAGGCTGACACAGAAGCATCCTGATTGGCCAAAGCAAAGTAAGACTTATTTATGCCTCTTCTTCCTTGTCGATATCACTCTTGACAGAGGGTCGTGGTCATCACTTCAGGTGTTGGTGGCAAGCTTCACAACACGCCGTTACTCCTCTCTGATGGCCACCTTCCTCGTGCATTCGTGCAGTGATGATGAGCCATTTACTGCCGCTTTAATCTGGTCAGTCCACTTCATAGGCGACCTTCCTCGTGGCCTGGTACCCTCAACCTTTCCCTGAACTACAAGTCGCTCAATAGCCACTTCCCTTCTGAGGCATACGTGGCCAAAAAAGGTGAGAATACGAGACTGTACCAAAGATGATAAACGCTGCTTGATGCCGAGTTCCCGAAGTATAGACTCGTTGGTACAGAATTCAGTCCACGATACTCCGAGCATTCTCCTCCAGCACAACATTTCTAGAGCGTCTATCTTCTTCTTCTCTATTTCCCGTAAGGTCCACGTTTCTGCTTTTTTTTTTTAATAATGATAGGCTCGCGGTGATAGGGGTGTATATGGGGTCCCAACCAACAGCTATCGGGACTCAAGCCAACCTCACCTGCACGTGGTGCACCCTGCTGATGAACGAACGAGGCTATGGCGACCTGCCAACACGCACTGGACCAGCGTGGCGGGTTATGGTCCAAACCCCCCCAATGGAAAGAAGGATAAGAGACAGGCCCCAAGTGCCCGGCGACTCCAGCGGTTGTGCTGGCGTGGACGGGCGTGGGCGCAGCCCTGGGGTCTGGGGAGCTAAGAATCTCCGGGCGGGATCGGCTAACCGTCAAACGACCTCGGCAAATTACGTTATGGATTCCGATACACTCAATATTCTCACCTACAATGTCCGGACTCTAATGAAAGACGAACGATTAATTGAGCTAGAGAATGCACTAAAGGATATCAGTTGGGATATTTTGGGCCTTTCCGAAGTCAGGAGAGAGGGCGAACATACAGAAGAAAGGGACAATGCTGTCTTTTTTCACTTCGGTGAAACCAGTGGACAACACGGAGTGGGATTCATGGTGGCAAAGAAGTGGAAGGACAACATTGTCGAATTTTTAGGTTATTCGGAACGTGTAGCTGTGCTTAAGTTCCAACTAACACCTAACAAAACGCTAACTGTCTGATGAAGATGTAGAAGATTTTTACGATCTTGTCAACAAAGCATGCGACGAAAACAGGGGCACCTGGAACATGGTTATTGGCGATTTTAATGCAAAAGTGGGACAAAGACAGGTACTGGATTGTGGGGATACGGTAGGTTCTTTTGGATCAGGAAACCGCAATGAGCGAGGTGCTCGACTCACCCAGTTTGCTTTTGGACAGGGCATGCACATAGCCAACAGCTTCTTCTCAAAGAAACCGCAACGACAATGGACCTGGGTGTCACCTGACGGCGTCACTCGCAACGAAATTGACTACATTTTATCATCGGACAGGTATATTATAAAAAACATTAGCGTTATTAATAGATTCAAGTATAGCTCAGACCATAGACCAATCCGCGCAAAATTAAGACTAGATTTTAAAATTCATCGAGCTAAAATGTTTACGAAACAAGTCAAAAAGCTTTCAAAAGAAACACTTGTTAACAACTCCGAACACTATAACCAAGAATTATCAAATTATTTTAAAGAACTCAAAATCAACGAAACAGACGCAGAAGAACAATATAATGCTTTAGTTACTGGAATAGTTAGGTCCTGTAAATCAATAAAAAACCAACCCAGAAATAGAAATAAATTAACAGCTCATAGTATTGATTTAATAGAAAAACGATCAAACAAAGAAATAGGAACAACAGAATACAGAACAATAGATAAAGAAGTTAAAAGGAGCATTAGGAGAGATTTGAGAAATTTAAATACACATTTGGTTAAAACAGCATTAGAAAACCATACATCGCTAAGAGTTCTGAAACAAGGAGTCACAAAAGGAAAGTCTTGGATTAACAGTTTGGTAGATAAGGACGGTAAAAAACATTACAATAGAGAAAAAATCATGGAAATAGCGACAAAATTCTATAAATCCCTATACTCCGACCATTCAACATTTGATATTAACACCGAATACAATCCTTCAGATTCCATCCCCCCAATCAACGGTTATGAAGTGCACAAGGCACTCAGCACTATGCGCTACAGTAGAAGTCCGGGAGAAGATGGTATTACTACTGAAGCGCTTAAAATTGGCTCAAACACTTTATTGCCTCACCTTACTAACCTGTTTAACACCATATTGCAGTCAGGAAATGTACCAAAAATGATGTGTCATTCCAACATAGTGCTTTTGCATAAAAAAGGCGACAAAAGTGACATCGGCAATTACCGTCCAATCAGTTTAACATCTCACATATACAAGACCTTTATTAAAGTGATACACAATCGTATAGACGGAAAACTGGATAAACATCAGCCCCCAGAACAAGCCGGATTTCGACCTAGCTTTTCAACTACCGACCACCTACAAACATTGAACCAAATTTTAGAAAAATACTCAGAATTTAATAAACCTCTATACCTAGCCTTCGTAGATTATACGAAGGCTTTCGATAGTATAAAACACTCTGAAATATTTAAATCCTTAGAAAACCAGGAACTAGAACAGCAATATATAGACCTTTTGAAAAATATTTACTATAACAGCACCGCAGACATCAAATTAAATTTTACAGGACCTTCATTTAATATACAAAAAGGTGTTAAACAGGGTGACCCGCTCTCTCCGAAATTATTTACAAGCACTCTCGAGGAGATCTTTAGAACACTGGCAACCTCATGGGCGACTAAGGGCATAGAAGTCGGTAGTAAGAGGCTGACAAACCTTCGGTTTGCCGACGACATTGTCCTTTTTGCCCCTACTGCTCTAGAACTACAGTCCATGCTTCAAGACCTAAGCACGGCCAGCCTCAGGGTGGGGCTCGCGATGAATCGGTCTAAAACTAAATGTATGACCAACAGCACTAAACGTAGGGTCGAGGTAGATGGGCAGGATATAAACTATGTCGATGAGTATATCTACTTGGGTCAGTTAGCTTCTTTCGAAAACAGGCAGCAGAAGGAAATTGATCGCCGTATCAAAAACGCCTGGAAAAGCTACTGGTCCATGAAGACGCTAATGAAGGGAGATCTACCGATCTCCCTGAAGCGAAAACTCATTGATATGTGTATCCTGCCCGTCCTAACCTACGGTGCCCAGACATGGTCGCTCACCGATTCGCAAAAGTTTCGCCTTGGGGTGTGCCAACGAGCAATGGAGCGCAGCATTCTGGGTGTCAAGAGGGCCGACAGAGTGAGGAACACCACGCTGCGTCAAAAGACGGGAATTATGGACGTCGGAAAAAAGGCTGCCAGGCTAAAATGGGATTGGGCGGGTCACATCAGCCGCATGCACTCTGACCGGTGGGCAAGAGTCTCCACAAAGTGGGTACCTCAAGATGGACGACGCCGCCGAGGTCGACCTGGGAAGAGGTGGCGAGACGACCTAGATACCTACCGCAAAGACTGGTTCGAGGTGACCCAAGAAAAGAATACCTGGAAGAACCAACTTCTTCCAGGGAGGCCTTTGCCCAGCAGTGGGACAGTATAGGCTATTAAAAAAAAAAAAAAAAAAAAGGCTCGCGGTACGTTTTAATATATTGTATAAAGTTATTACTATAAATAATCTGTATATCGTACTTTTTGATGATTTTTACAATTTTCACTTAAAATTTAAAGATATTAAAACCTACAATAATAATTTTCCTGTGTGGCCTACTCAATATTTATTAATAACAGTATTATGTAATAATATAAATAAAATACATAAATAATAACAAAGCGCCTGCACGAAATGTAACTGCAACTTTTTACCTGACGTATTTCGGTCGTCAAATTGTTCAGGCGCAGAAAATGTCAAAATTAAAAAAAAATGATTTAAATACTAGTTTTATCAGAATGATGAAATTCGTTATAGTTTTGGCGTACAAGCATGGTCCCGCCATTATAACGCGTTATAATGGCGGGGACCATGCTTGCATCATCAAAAAGTAGGATATACAGATTATTTATAGTAATAACTTTATACAATATATTAAAACGTACCGCGAGCCTACCATTAAAAAAAAAATAATATAACGCGTTATAATGGCGGGGCCAACAATATCGTGAAATTCCGTTTACACCGTGTGAGGTACAAAAATTTCACGAAGGGTACAAAATAGTACTAAAACGTACTAAATATACGTAGTAGAATCATTCGGATACAAGAGTTGGTCCCGCCATTATGACGTTTATTAAGAACGAGCTAGGCCTCTGGTCACGCAGTGTCGATCACACGGCGTGAAATTTCCTTGAAAAGGAGACGCGCCCTCGGACCCCATGACCCAAACGTTTCGACCCCAAACGGCTCATAACTGTAATTACTAATAAGGTTTTACTGATTTTAGATACCGAATTTATTTCCGTGTTTAAACCCCGTGAGAGTACCGATCACTTGGGCTAGTGCGCAGTCACTGACCATTTACCCATACATCTCGCTCACATACATTTTGCTTACCATGTACTCTGTAATACGTACTTACATGTGTACTTACAGTGATATAAAAGAAGAAGCAGATGAGTCCTAGTTTATTCAGGGCATCTATGAGAGATTCGGCGATATTTCGGCGATATTTTGGTGATGACCGTTTGCTTCATCTCCATGGGTGGTCTGCACAGGTAACTATTCGTGATGCCTATTATATCTTCCTGCCCTTGTCCTGTTATATTTGGGGTCGGCGCAATTCGTTTTTTTCTTCCATTCTGCCCTGTCACTCTTCAAGCTATCACTAACTTCCTGTGTGACGCCTATTATAGGAAATGTTTATTTAGTGAGTTGTATCAGGTGATAGTCCTAGACGGTCTCTGTCCGGTTGTAAAAGGCTTCTCAGGTCAGGTTTTTATGAAGATCACTAACTCAGTACCCAAAATATTGGTAAAAGATATCCCAAGTAGATAAGGCAAACTTACATAAATGTAACTACACATTCATAATATTGACAGGATAACATATTCAAAACCAAAACGTGTGCAGAGTGTATCTAGATAGAGATCCCGTCAAATATTTGAAATAGAAGCCAAGTTACCCAGTATGGAGTTTGTGAAACACTCATGGTTTTTCCAATATTTGATGTGATCTCACAGAGTCGTGTGAAGCTCGCTCACGACTATCATCCCAGCGATATAGGTAGTAGGTTGGTAGCAACATACTTGAAGTATTAGGGGATTTGAAAATCGTTCGATTTACCGCGTAATACCTACTTTTTTTTTTAACAAAACTTTGTTTCGACACTACGAATTATTCTCGTATCATGGGCCCGTTCACCAACACGTAAGCTCACGTACACAAGAAACCAGACCCAGAACAACTATTTATTTATAATAAACACACCAACAGCACTATCACTTACAATTCAAATAAACTTACATCTAAAATCGGCATTTCAGTAACCATGCAAATAACAGGTATGCATGACATTGTCTACACTAGTCTACACTGTTCTTGCATAATATCTATTAATACCGTAATATCAACCACTTTTTTTAAAAGAGTAACCATGGAGTTTCATGCCAGTTCTCCTCCATAGGAAACGACCAATTTGGAACCGTGCACTAGCTTCTGACGTTTTATTTGAATTAAATATTTGAATTTCGAATTGACATAATGGATTTTAGAGACAAATAGAAAAACATAAAAACAGTCCAGTAAACCTAAATTCAGAACATTACAAAGGCAAAACAAACCGAACTATATGAATGTACATTTTTTGCACTGTTAAGCGGCGGCAGTTTCTGAATGAAGCGAAACTCATGGAGAAGACATTTGTAGGGTAATCTGTCAAGTTGGACCCTTCATTATATAGCCTTGCCATACGTGTAGAGGACTATTAAAGGTGATATTATTTAAGTTTGATATAGGCAATTGAAAAATGCGAAGATATCGCTTAAAACTTTGGTCCCCCGTTTCATTCCTTTAGGGGGTGAATTTTGGTAAATCCTCTCTTAGTGCTCGCATACGTCATAAAAGAAAAGCTTCTGCAAAATTTTACGCTCTTAGTCCCAGTAGTTTCAGGTATGCGTTGATACGTCAGTCAGTTTCTCCTTTTATATAAAGAAAAGAAAGAAAAAGAAAGAAAGAAAAACAGTTTATTGCACAAACATGACACATAACTTAAAAATAATAATAATAACATACATATATAACAAATTACACAAAAAAGTGAAATTAAAAAAATAATTATAAATAATTAATTATATAATTATAGACTATAGCTTCTACCAGCTGCTTCGCCCGAATGAACTAGAGGTTTCTTTATACCAACTTTGGAACCCCATTTTAACTCCTTAGGGGATGTCGCCTTGGAGGAAGGACTCTTACAGGAGGCTCATTGTCCATCTGTGATGCAGGTCCCATCTCTGTAACAGTTTGATGGAAGGATTAACTCGTGGCTCATTCAATGAATATAGAAAAGTTAATAAACTTGTAATGAGTTTAAGTGAGCAAATATTATAATTAGCCATATAATGCGGTTCCCACTGTAGGAGAGGGAATGTGGGTTACGCCACCACACGAGCCTAGCGTCAAATCTCGCTCTTGGGTGGAGCAGGAGATAGTGTCAGACTTTTACTGACTAAAAACCCACTCCTGTTCCTTCGGTACCTTCGTCCCAGGGCCCCGGGTTTCGTTTTCACACTACCCATGGCCCCAGTAGGCTTCGACTCTGCTGGGCCCCTACGATTTGCTGACATCTCCCTGAGGCGCGCGTGGAACAATACGCGCCGTAATCTCTCAGGAGGTAGATATTTTTAGTAGTATGTACTTGCATATTACGATACACAAAGACTTGTCTAAAGTTGAGCCAACAGATTTTTTCACTTATCCTTCGTATTTGACAAATTAGTGAACTTTTAGACGAACCTGGGGAGACGAGTGTCTGAGTTGATTCTTGAAAATAATATGAATTTCGAATTGTCTGACTACTTTTGGTTCCACTAAGCGCCAACACTTACGAGTACTAAGCGTTTATGATACGTGCTCACATAAGGGTCGCCGCACATGGGCTACCGGCCACAACCACAAAACGCCGCCACCGGCATATTTCCTATAGTTTTCGTACATTTTATGGATACGCCGCACACGGTTGACGCCAGTGGCCGCCACACGCCACAAATCGCCGCTTTTTTTTTATTCTTGATAGGTTCGCGCTTGACCGCTAACTCACCTGATGGAAAGCGACGATGCGGTCGACGATGGAGCGCGCTTACCTAGAAGTAACCTATTCACTCTTGACTTAAAGATTCCCGGGTTGTAGCCATCAGGAAAAACAGATTCCGGCAACGAATTCGCTGCTCGATTCTTGTGGCCTGCACCGGCCACTTAACGCCGATACAAAACGCCGTTACACGCCAATCGCGCATTTAAACCTTCTTCATCAGAGGCCATTATGATACTGAGCATATGGGTTAAAAAAAGCAGCAGCTACCAGGCACAAGTGGCTTGCGGCCGCTTCTAGCTTCTCGTGGTGGCGTTTGTGGCTGTGGCATGTGATCCATGTGTGGTGACACATATACTTAACAACATCGGTGTCGAATTTTAAATCTACCTCGCATTTTCGCTTTTATGCTGGAATCTGCTTCCTGTCAAATTGTATGCAACTGCATACCAGCAGTGCTACTAGAGTTCTTAACGCAATTATTTTTATGGCCCAAACTGAACTGCTAAAGGGATGAAGCTATATAGGGTGTATAGCTCCATTCCTTGTTCTCGCTCGCACGGCTGACATTTTAAGCTGTTGATCCCCGCATTAACGCCGGTGTTCACGCGCCATTGTCTTTCTATTGTGTCTCTAATTACGCACTCAAAAGGTTAAGACGTCATGCTAAGTCCCCTCATCATTCATCATCATCATTTCAGCCAAAATACGTCCACTGTTGGACATGGGCCCCCAAGTGTCGCCACAATGAACGGTCCTGTGCATCTCGCGTCCATCGGATTCCCAAAACCCTTACCTCATCGGTCCACCTTGTAGGAGGCCTTCCAACGCTACGTCTTCCGGTATGTGGTCGCCATTCCAGAACCTTTCGGCCTCGACGGCCATCCGTTCTGCGAGCAATGTGCCCTACCCATAGCCATTTAATTTTTGTGATTCTTCGTGTTATGTCGGTAGCCTTGGTTCTCCTGCGGATCTCCTCATTCTTGATTTGATCACGCAAGGAAACTCCGAGCCCTTTCCATTGCCCTTTGGGTGTTTTTAAGTATTCTGATGAGGCCCATTGTAAGCTACCACGTTTCGGACTATGCCGACGACATAGTCGCCATGTAAGTCCCATGTACCTCTCTAATTAAAACTACTCATTAAAGCCTTACCCACCAGCTGCATAAGATTTAAATGGAAAAAGTGGTAAACGATTGTTCTTTCAAGGTAAAGAGATCTGTGTCAAAATGCTTAAGTAACCTATAAAATTTAATACTCTCTAGAATGGCAGTAACATGAGAGACTTAGCTCATAAAATTGGAAGTCGTATCTTTCAAGAATATTTTTCTTTATTACTTTGTTAGTATCCGTAGAACTTAGCAAGGTGACCTTGGATGAAATAAGTTGGGTAAGGTTTTGCAGATGTTATTTATAGTAATTAAAAAGCAACCTACATGAAACGTTTCGCTATCAACTTGTAGTTTAAAAAAAAAAAAACATTGCCTTACACTAGGAATTACTCTCGTAAAGTGGGTGGGTTCACAAACGTGTAAACTCACATACAAAGACACCATACATTGCCTAACTATTCATTAAATTTGCTATTTTGAAGACACAGAGCAACTGAATAGCTTCTTATTTCAATACTACTAAGTAATATAAAATAAACTACAAGAAAGTTGGTGAAGTCTGCTATAAAATGTTTTTCATTTCCAAACTTTATTCTATTAATCTAGTTAAAAACCATTTTCTTTCTCTCTAACACTATCCTGGTTCTACGTAATTTAATTTCTTCCACCAACCACACTTTATTCTTTCTTTTTCTCCTTTTCTTCTTTTTTTCGTCCCTTTTTTAATGAAATTGTGTAACATATTTTAATATGTATGTATATATTTATAGTTATGTATTGTGTTTTATATATTACTAGCTTCTGCCCGCGACTTCGTACGCGGATCCTGTTGCTTATGCCAGCGACCACGGGATCGTCAAAATCGAAGATCTGAAATGTCTGATGTCGAATTCTAAGAGCCCGGGGACGGGGAAAACAACGTGATGCGCGAGACGATTCGAGACGTTCCAGATCTTTCATTTTTGTAAGTCAACAGGAAATGCCCATCAGACTAAACAACTTTTGCTAAGACGTCATTCCTATATATGTTATAGTGTCGCTGGGCTTTGGAGTTCCACAACAGGTGTTCCAGATCTTTTTTATTCTCACAGAAGAAAATGCTCTTCACGTGGAACATTTTTTGCTATCTGCCCGTCCATGGCGTGTGCGCGTCGTCATCGATTAAATACACCTCTTTGCTTGTCGTACGTGTAGTACGACGGCACCTCATCATAGGTGAGTGATCTAGCAAAGTTGTCCCCTTCACAGAGTCTGAAAAAGGCCAACAGAGTGGTTTGGCGCGGATTTTCCAATCTCGCTGCAACGTTATCAGGATCAAAATATGCGAATATATAAATAATGCGCTGGTCATTCTCTAAATGGACATCTAAATGCATGACTGTTGGATGCCTGTCGTGTATAGAGAAGCCTCAGAAGTGCTGATGTAGCGACCAGACTGGTACTTGGTCACTTCATCCCTGTCAGTACTCTGTAAAGCGAACGTTGCCTGGTCACTACCTTTGTTGACATATTTACAGATGTATTTAATCGACTGTACGCTTGTGCACGACTCGACGTACTTTCCAGGACGTTCAGTACCCACATTAACATGTGGGTACTGAACGTCCTGGAAAGTACAGGTGAGTATGGAACTATCCACCTGTTGTAATAATGGAGATGAGAGTTGTCGTTGGAACGGAGCTGAATCATGTAACTGTAAAACTGGAGGGCGGAAGTCTTTTTGTTATAATTTGGGGCACCTGTCTGCGGGTCTACATTGTACACGGCAAAGTGGTAGCCATCCTCTTCGCGAAAAAACATTAGGGGATACTGTAGGGTATCATAAGCGCTATGTGTCTCGCTGATACGCTGTAGGCGATTATCACATAAATGCGTAAAACAATGTCCCTTTTGTCGCATTCCTGGTCAACCAAGAGGACGGCTGCCTCGTTTGACGTTGGTACGTTATTTCGTCCTGGATGGGCTACGGTCGGTCTTTTGTCTGCGCTAATAACGAATTTAAAATTATCGCGCTCGTGTTCAGGCACCGATTTCAGAGCGGTTTTGAAATCGGTAACGTATGGGTTGACACTGTGCAGTGTTTTGTAATCCCCTTATAAGGCTCAAGTCTAAATTAGGAATGTGCAAAATCTGCAATGAAATATATTTGCAAAAATTTCGGCATTTCGGTGAGAAGCTCGATGGTAGACATGCCCCTGAATTTTAAAAGTCGGCATGAATCCAGATTTTGTGACTTGAAAAGCTCCAAATGAAGTCATCTGGAAAGCACTGTTGTAGGCTCGAACATTGCTTAAGAAATGGCTGGACTTGGGATGTTCGCCATTAAAAAGAACTCGTAAGATCTCCGGTGGCTCTTGCATAGAGTTTAGTCGTACCTTTCTAGACGCACAACCCATTCCCTTGGTATCTCCCTTCCACTTACGCGCGTGACAATGTGCTCACACCTCAGACATAGTGCCAGTGTCTTCGTGTTCGATGTAATTAATAAATGGGTTATAGGAAAACGCGCTCCTTTCTTTATTGAACCACGGTTGCTCTTCAGGATCATAAACTATAGACTCAGTATCAGATGAGGATGAATTGCGAAGATTGCGACGTATACGGTCTAGATCAATTTGGGCCACACGCTGTTCGCATCTTAGAAACCCTTGAGTTTCGAGACAGATTTGATCTTTTTCTAAAAGGCACAGCTAAAATTCCTTCTTAATCCGATACTAACGATATTCAAATCAATGAAAAGTAATCGAATAAGTATGTGAGAATTGCTAGTAAGTAGAAAAATAATTATTATTCGCAGGAAGACTAAACTCATCAACCAACACAGACAACAAAGGTAACCCCTGTTTCTAAAGGATGAGAGCGGCACATCGGGACCTATAACACCACTTTTTAGGAACGAAACCATAGCCATAGCGCGATCTAACTCGACGCCAACGCCATCTAGTTAGAAAACGGAAACTACATATTATTTACCCAAATTAAATTATGAATAAAACTAAATTGTCGTTAATTTAACAGACAACTACATTATTTTTGCATTAAAAAAAAATGGTAACAGCTGCAGCAAGGAACAAAACTAAGAATTACATACTTAATAAATTTAAATTTCCCGCTAAATTCCCCGTTGTAACTTGCAATTTATAATATTACTGCCCCGCTCCTTTACAAAAATAGCGTGATTATTATGCTCCCAGAGTTAAATTTTTATTAACTAAATAACATGTTATTTTGTGCATTCAACTACGAACAAAAACCTTTTAAAATCAATATTGCTTACCTCCCATAACATACGGGGTGATAATATGTAGCCTAAAGCCTTCCTTAGTTTACAAGGAACATTTTTGCTGAATTTCAATTCAATCTATCCAGTAGTTCTGGCGTGAAGCCGTACCATACACACAGACAAAAAGACAAACAGACAAAAATTCTAAAAAGTCACTTTTTGTCATCAGTTACGTTTTTCTAACAAAAGCCACTTATTTTTTCTCGAAAATTCTCAATGTACAGTTTTTCTTCCGTTACTGTTTTATTATATGTATAGATAGAGATTGATCAATTTGTTAGCAGTACACCGCAGACTATCCCCTGTATTATTTTAAGTTCTTACGATCCATCCTAAGGTTGTCTGGTAGATATCGCTGTTAGCGATAAGACCGCCATTGTACCCATAGATTTAAGTTTATGTATAAGTTGTGTTACTTTTTTGGTGTACAATGAAGTTTATTCCATTCTATTCTATTCTTTATTGATTGCTTAGAAACAGTTGTAATTTTAAAGTGAGGTGTTAAGTTTTGAAAGCCAGTGTAATAAGGCTGGAAGCCAATTCCAAGTAGGGTAGAGCAGGGTAGAGTAGGGTAGAGTAGGGTAGAGTAGGGTAGAGTAGGGTAGAGTAGGGTAGAGTAGGGTAGAGTAGGGTAGAGTAGGGTAGAGTAGGGTAGAGTAGGGTAGAGTAGGGTATAGTAGGGTAGAGTAGGATAAAGTAGGATAAATTAAGGTAGACTAGGGTAGAGTAGGGTAGAGTAGGGAAGAGTTGTGTAGAGTAGGGTAGAGTAGGGTAGGGTAGGGTAGGGTAGAGTTGGGTAGAGTAGAATATAGTAGTCAGTTGATGGTAGCAAAGCCGCGGGCAAAAGCTAGTATATTCTAAAATGAATCATACGTAATCGTAAATGATCATAGCATATAGCATAATCAGCCTTATAAAGTTCCCATTGCTGGGACTCAGGCTTCCTCTCTAGGAGAGGGAGTGAGCCGTAATCCAACACACGGGTCCAATGCGGATTGGTGAATGCCACATGTCTTCATATTTTTGGTTCGAAGACAACCCGGTTTCCTTACGATGTTTTCCTTCACCGTTTTGAGAGCAGCGGTGATGAAATAAATTATACAAAGTAATGTGCCTGACTAGGTTTAAACCTGCAACGTTACCACTGCTCCATGCACTTACTGCTGTTGTAAATAAAAATATAAATTATTATAGAACCCAGAAACCAGAAACATTTATTTGAAGTAAACCATTTAAAGGTACTTTTGTTTTGTCAAAATGACTGTCAGTTAAAAAAGTGAAGCTAAATTGCACGTTCCAAAGCGTAGATCTCTATGGAGAAGAACGTGCAAGATACTCTATGGACATTCTTTTTAATTCATATTAGGTATGAGATACATAAATCTTAGTTACATATTTCTTGTCGCTTCTATTATGTGAGCACAATGTAGATAAATAATAAAAAAATAGGAATTTAAATAAGCCACTAGCAGCTAAGAGATGACCAGTCTCAACTGACGGCGCCCGTTCACAAGCATGACGCGTGCATCACCACTGCTCCATGCACTCACAGCTGCTGTAAATAATATATATATATATATATATATGTAGATATTATAGAACACAGAAATCAGAAACATTTATTTCAAGTAAACCATTTACAGGTACTTTTGAATTGTCAAAATCTCGGTTAGTCAAAAAAAGTGAAGCTGCACGTTCCAAAGCGTAGATCTCTATGGAGAAGAACGTGCAAGAAACACCATGGACACTCTTTTATATCATGTTATGGGTTACAAAAATCTTGGTTCCACACCAGGCATGCAAAATTATTGTACAGCAGAGAATATTGAGTTAAATTAATCTCAAAATAAAAATAATAAGCTCTCACAATCATTATTTACAAATAACGAATTAATACGAGAAGAGACGCGTTTGTAATATTTCAATGGGGTTTTAATTCCGCCTCTTGTCCGTCCCAGTCATTCTTCATGACCATTGTTCCGCTCATGCCATTTCAACCCGCGGTTCAATTTCATTGTTCCGGCAGGTATAATTATTATTGTTTGAATAACTGCGAATTTTATGCCTACTGGGGCCAAGGGTCTGATTCTGAAAGGAAGACTCGGCCCTGGTACGAAAGGCTACAATGGAACAGGAGTGGGTTTTTAGTCAGTAAAAGTCTGACACTATCTCCTGCCCCGCCCAAGGGCGAGGGATGTCATAAGATGATTTTCCCACCGAAAAAAAAAAAAAGTTATATCAATAATAAGTAACATTTTTTTAGAATGATACAACTAAATCACAGGCCATTATGATCATAGGCAGTAGATTCATTCGCAATACGGCTGTAGTTTCTTCTCTACAGCCTTTGGTTCTCGATGGTGTCCGTATTGAGTATACCGAAACTGCAAAAGATCTGGGTGTTGTTATTAACTCTAATCTTTCGTGGTGTGCGCAGGTCAATGAAGTCAGTCGGAATGTAATATTTTCCTTTCATTCGCTCAAATGCCTCCAGGGTCTCTTGCCTTTAAAAACGAAAATCTCTTTGGCCCAAACACTTATTCAGGCGATTATAGATTATTCCGACGCCTGCTACCTACTGAGGAGCAATTAAACAAGCTTGAGCGACTGCAAAACTTATGCATTCGGTTTGTTTTTGGTCTACGAAAGTATAATCACGTTTCTCATCTTTGCAAGGAACTCAAGTGGCTCCCTATCCGTCTTCGCAGGAGCACTCGGATTTTATGCCTCCTTTTCAATATCCTCCACAATCCAAGATGGGTCCCTCCTACCTACGCAACCGATTCTCTTACGCTCGCCCCAGTGACGCACCGTGCAGATCACACCTAAGATCCCTACTTAAATTAAAGATTAGTTATATGATTAATAATATTCGTTGCTCAAGACTGACTTTCGTAATGTCTCCCCTCCAAACGATTACGCTCACGTGATGTCTACAACGTCACAACGTTTCACCCCACTCCGGTACTAAGGAATCAATTGAGTATCTTATTATCACTAAATTGTCATAATCCCCGATCAATTTTAAATGTGACCTTGGACGATCGAGCTTAGGCTCAAGTTACTCTTCCCATTCATATGGGAGGCCTCGGCGTCCGCAAAATTACCAGTATTAGTTTACCGGAATTCATAACTTCGGTCCACGGCACTGAAAAATTAATCAGGAACATTCTAACTTCAACACTGATTCCTTTTGATGTGCCGTGCTTGCCTGGATGGATGCCTGGAGACTCGCTTGCCCGAATACAAATCCGCCCGACAACCCCTCTTCCCAGAGGCGGTGGGATGAGCCGCTCTGCAAAGTAGTTCAGGAAAACCTAATCTTGACATCTGCTACTACTGCAGAGCGTGCGCGCCTACTGGCTGTGGGAGAGTGGGAGTCGGGCCTCTGGCTGCACCCACTACCATCGTCAAACATAGACACCTTGTTCGACGATACAACTTTCCACCTAGCTGTTTCCCTACGCCTAGGTGCACACACCTGTTCGCCTCATCGCTACCACTGTGGCGAAGTTGTCAACAGCCTCAGTCACCACGGCCTGTCATGCAGTCGAAGCGCGGGACGTATAGCGCGGCACGCGAATATTAGTGACATCATTCGACGAGCCCTCGTCACCGTCGGCGTTCCGGCTGTTTTGGAACCTCATGGCCTGGCACGCGACGATGGTAAGAGACCGGACGGTATGTCTTTATTTCTATGAAAGATGGGTAGGCCTTTAGTGTGGGACGCTACCTGTGTCGACACTCTTACGCCATCCCATCTTTCTAGCTCGTCGCGCTGTGCTGGTGCTGCCACTGCGGCTGCGGAGAACCTCAAGCGGCAAAAATATAACAACCTCGTCGGTAGTTATATTTTTGAGCCGTTTCGGGTTAAGACTCTTGGGCTGTGGGGTCCGAGTGCTCATGCGCTTTTTAAAGAATTATCCAAACGGCTAGTTGACACTTCGCGTGACCAAAGGGCTGGCTTTTACCTCGGTCAGAGATTAAGCATTGCCATACAACGTGGCAATGCTGCCAGTCTTTTGGGCACACTTCCAGTCGACAGCGATGCGGAGGAATTTTATGACGCCATATTTTAGGTAGGAGTGTAGCGTATATAATTATGTCATTTTAATTAGTTAAGTGTTTTTTTTTATTTTTCTTGTTATATCTAAATACATTTTTATCCCCGATCATGTAGTTTTTCCAAACTACATATTACAATGAAACAAAAGCCACAGTGTACTTAAGTTGTCAGTAACAACCCGCTATGACCACAAAGTTTTACTATGTAATACCTACTCTTCCTGTTCTATCGATTATCTTTGTCTAGAAATAATCCTTCTCAATGTATGAACAAGCAAATAATATTTCATCTCCGTTTCTTGTAGGCGAAGCTAAAGCGTGAAATTAGATTCTTTTGATTTCATATTCATATGCGAATATTATATTAGATGCTAACAGTAAAATATAAGAAACTAGTCTTTTTGTATTATTTTTTCAAATATATGAGTGTAAGTCTGTTACAAGTTACATCTTTTGCGGGTAACATTACACACAAGTGGAGCAGTAAGAGTAATAATCCTGTCGACAGAATTTTGATCACGGTGGCCACCTGGCAACTCTCAACGGAGGTTAGCCAAGTACGCAGAAGATATTATAGTGCACAACCGGATGAACGGCAAGCTACCCATAGTTTTCAGTCCACAAGCCCACGGCTTAACTTTTTTTAAGGTGGGAAATCATCAGTTCCAAGACCACGTGTTCCCTTTCGGTAGTCAAAACACGGCCCCAGTAAGCTTCGATCCTACTGGGCCCCGAAGGTTTGCTGACATCTCCTTGAGGCGCGCGTGGAACATTACGCGCTGTCGACGATTTGGGCTCGGTTCGGACGGTTACCGGATGGTGGTCGAAAATCGGGATCGGGATCCCGGCGGCTGGGGCGTGAGGCCCGACCCATCGCACGTGCACGTGCGGCCTCCTCCTTTGCTAGCATTACTGCTTCAAAGAAGTAGGCGACCGCATGCCACTTCTCCTCGCTTCGGACCATGGCCAGTACCAAGGCCCGGCGCGAGAGATCGTTGCTGCCGATCGCCCACACAAGGACACAGCGGCGCTCTGCCCAAGCGGGGCACACCTCTACAGTATCCTCCGTGTCCTCCGGGCGGTCCACACAGTGGTGGCACCCGGGCGTTACTTCCACACGAATCCGGTGCAGGAACTTCCCAAACTGACCATGTTCGGTGAGAACCTATGTCATGCGGAAGGTGAGGATGCCGTGAGATCTTTCTAGCCACTCCTCAAAGAGGGGACTTACCGCCATAATAATGGCGTGCCCAGCACTGAAGCTACCCAGTCTGCAAGTCACGGCTTAACTTTTTTTTAAGGTGGGAAATCATCAGTTCCAGGACCACATGTTTCCTTTCGGTAGTCAAACCACGGCCCCAGTAAGCTTCGGCCCTGATGGGCCCCTACGTTTTGCTGAAATTTTTTTGAGGCGCGCGTGGAACACTACTCGCTGGCGTCGACGACTCGGGTCCGGTCCGGATGGCTACCGGACGGCCGGACGGCAAGCTACTCATTCTGTAAGTCCGCGCCTAAGTTGGCTGAAAATCGGGGTCGGCATCCCGACGTGAGGACGTTCGTTCCCTCCGCAGGCAACCGCCTCCATTCCACCTCATTTCGGACCATGGCCTGTACCAGGGCCCAGTGCGAAAGGTCGCTGCTGCCGCCGGTTTACCTGAATCTGGAAGCTTTTAAAATAAGTGAACTAAGTGTTATTCTAGACAACCGAAGCACTTTTGGGAGATTAATTTTGACTTGGTCCCTGATTGCTTGTATGACGATCAAATTAGCTGGGAACTAAATGTGAAGTCAAAACTGTCTGAAAATGGTAGATACAAATATCTACTAGATGATCTATAACAACAAATAACGCCCTTCACACCGCCAAAGACAGAAACAGATGGAAGAATATCATATAAGCGAAAGTGATGAAGCAGGGAGGTCATGACTCTCAGAACTGAGGAATACGACTCAAGGAGGAGGAGGTAATAAATAATAAAATAAGATAAATGATAAATACCCATCTTTCAACATATTTGATACTTTGTATTCGATCTTTAACTTGTGGCAGAATACCAATATTTTTCACAAAGCTAGAAATTCTCTCACCACCCATAAAAGGTAAATATCGTTTGACAGAAGAAGCGAGTGTTCCCTTAAACAAACGTTTTCGAGAACACTTGTGGAACTCGACACGAGCTTGCTTTTCTTTAGATGTATGTAAAACGATGCCGGTTTCATATTCATGGATATAAACAAGTATTTTTGAAGGAATCAGAATAAAATCAATGTTCTCAAATTAAATAGGTCGGTACTTGACACCTATTTGCCTTGGTTATTTTACACTCGAGAGCAATGAATCCGTATCACATGAAATAAGCACACAACCTTGTAAACTACCAAATGCTGGCTTAATTTTTGGATGTAATGGTGATTTCAGTATCAAAAATTCACTCAGGTTGGTAAAAACTTGTAAGAAAGAAACTGATTCAAGTCCAACGACACAAAAAGATAATTTAATTTTGTATTAAAATATATAGAAAAATTAAATTATCTTTTTGTGTCGTTGGACTATATAAAAGCGAAATACCTCTCACTGATAAATTACGAAATCTTAGAAACTATAACACCTATAAACTTAAAATTTGGCAGGATTTTCCGAATTTAGCCTCCGAAGGGGATGAAATCGGGGGTCCAAAGTTTGTATGAAGAAACCGACTTTCACACGGGCGAAGCCGCTGTCCGAAGTTAGTTTTATATAACCGCCCCGACAGATGGTGTCCTAGTGTCCGTTAGCTGGCTACCGGGTTCAATTTTGAAACCCAGGAACTCAGCCAAATATACACACAAAGTTTCATCCAAATCAGTCCAGTCGTCGTTTCGGTCCAGGTAACAACGCGATCACGAAGGTATCTACTGGGGTCAATTTTATTTTCAAACCATCCAGGAATCCACTCAATTATCCCTACGAAATTTCATCTAAATCGGTCAAGTCATTTAAGAGGAGTTAGGTGACAAACACACGTATCGAAGATTTATATATATAAAGACTTATGTTTAGTTTTTTGATTGGTAGGTGGACTACTAAAACCAAGGTTGCTAAAAAAATCTCTCTTCTTGATAGAATTATTCCTCATAAAGTAGGTATTTTACCTTTTATGTCCCAAAAAAAAGAATTTAAAATTTAATACATTATCTAAAAAGATATTAAAAATGTAATGACAACGTGAGATTCCTTTTAATAAAATCTGGGAGAACTCTATTAAAAGCGAGCACTAAACACTTGGGCGACACTTTGTGCTAAGTAAATTAAATTTTATCTTATTTTGTTAATAAGAATCTCCTCGTTTTTCCATCTTTCCTGATTGCTTGAGCTTGAACGAGAGAATTTCATAGACATTGCATTAAAAATAATGTTTATACTGCTACTATGACTGCTATATTTAGTAATCTTTTTTCGCATAATAAGAATTATCTTCAAATTAAATAATAAAACTAAATTAATTCAAATTCATTTTTTTTTTCTTATATATCAGATAGAACGGATTTAATCAATGTTTAATCAGCATTTTAGATGTATTGTGATCAAAGACACCGAAAGCGTGGGTTTGCGGATAACGAGCAATGGGTAGCTCGCCGTCCGGCCGTCCGGTAACCATCCAGACCAAACCCGAGTCGTCGACGGAACGTAGTGTTCCACGCACGTCTCAAAGAGATGTCAGCAATACTTAGGGCATACTGAAAGTTTCTGGATTGGATTCTGATAAATAAGACTAGATATAAGACTTACGATACATTTATTGTTTTTCAAAAGTATATTTCATCGCAATTAATGCATTTTTGCATTCGCTGAAACCACTGTACAAAGAAGTTGGACAAGTCTTCTTTAGGGACCTCTTCAATGGCTTTATGGAACGCATTCACCGCCGATTCAGGGCTCGTAAAACGTGTGCCTCTAAGTTTGTCTTTAATTTTTGGAAACAAATAAAAGTCGCAGGGTGCGAAGTCCGGGCTGTAAGGCGGATGCGTCATCAGTTCATCATCACAGAAGCCTTTTTGCCTGTTACCTTAGCGGAATGTGAGGATGCGTTATGGTGGTGGAGGAGTACATTGCTTCGAGGACGCTTTTCGCGAACTTTTTTTAAGACTGAGCAAGCAAGTGTTGACGTACCAATCTGCAGTCACTGTCCTATGATCTTCAATCGATACTGTAGTGTAATGTTCTGATTTGCCGAAAAAAAAGCAACCATATTTTTACCAACACTCCGACTCTTCTTAACTTTTGTCGGCAAATCCTTAAAATGAAAGACCCACTCTGCCGACTGGCTTTTCCTTTCGGTCATTTTACGGCACCACTGGACACGCAGTCGTTTCTCGTCCACCGTTAAGTCATGTGGTATCCATCGAGTGCAAAGCTTCCGAACCTTCAGATGCACGTCTAAAATATTTTGCACTTAGCTCGTTCCAATGCCTAACAAAGCACGAATTTGCTGGCAAGTATTTTTTTTATCAGTTTCAATAAGTTGTCGTAGTTGTCAATATTCGATTCTGTAACCGTAGTCACCGGCCGACCCTCACGTACCTTGTCATAGAGATGATCACGTCTACGCCTAAATTCTCCAAACCGCGAATACATAAAGCGGCGACATGGTGCTTCATCACCAAATGCCAATTGAAGTCTCTGGCAACTCTCTTGATGACTTAAGCCACAACGAAAATCATAAAAAATCATTGAACGAAAATGTTCATGAGTTACATTAATTTTGATAGCAACACACAATCTTCGAAAGGACTCCACAATGAAATAACAAATGTCAGTCTCGCAAATTAAAAAGTAACATGCTTGCAAAGAGTTCCATTTTCGAATTCTATACTTGTTTTTTAATTCTTTTATTGTAAGTGGCCAGATCTAGAAACTTTCAGTATGCCCCACGTACCGTAGCCAAAGCCTACTGGGTCCAGGGGTTGGTTTCTGAAAGGGTAACCCGGGGTCCTGGAACGCCAGGCAAAGAAGGAACATAGGTGTTATTCTAGTCAGTAAACGCCCTCTCGCTCCGCTCTACAGTGAGAGAAGTTATTGGATGAATTCCAACCATAAGAAAAAGTGTGATCAAGTAGCGCATCGTGCAATTGCTTAATAAACGCTTACCATCAAATGAGATCGTGGTAAAGCGTGTGCCTATCAATAATAGGTACTACATAAAACTAATCTCTAATTTTTCTATAATGATATGTTCCTCTTTTCGATTCAATTCTTTTCTCCTTTCAATAGTCACAACGTCTTATTTGCTCAGTGCTTTGTAAGTGGACAAAGCAGCGAGATTCTTTGTATCTATGCCTCGGTTCCTTTCCTTTGGGTTTCGATAACATAAAGGATTTAATTCCACTTCCATTAGGTACATGGTAGGTACTTTTTTGGTCATCCCAACTGATGATGAAATGGCATTATAGTATTACTAAAGTCTATATTTATGGTGGCTTTGTGAGTCTCATTTAAGGGTATGCAACTCGACATACATTTTTACTATTTTTCATACAACCGCTCTTACGCGATTAACACATTTTTTATTAGATATTTTGGAAACACAGTATCTTATGGATATTATCTAGGCTTCTATTGAAATCAATTTATAAATTTATGTAAAACTAATCCAGTAAAGACTTCTGACAATCAGCTATTTTGCATGAACTTTGACACTTGATAATTTACTCAAAAATTAAAAAAGTCAAAAAAGTATAACAATTACGACATTTTTTTTCAACAACTGTTAAGGGTTTAAAAAAAACACGAATTTTCTGAAACTAGTTTTGTTTAATATTCGAGTAAATCACGGTATTAACGAATGCTAACAGAGTTTTCAGGCGTTATCTTTATTTTTTCGCATTGCCTCTTCGACAAACATCGCGTTGGATTGCTTTAGATGAAGTAACAAGCTTTTAAACCAAGCTCGATGTTGACGATAGGCGAGTGAAAAAGGAGCCTCCTGAGATGGTTTACTAGAAAACTACGTAAATACCATCCTAGCTTGTTCCCAACTAGCTTGTCGGTTTCCATTCTAACCAAACGCGGCTTTTTTTTCGGTGGGAAAATCATCTAATGACATCCCCCGCTCTTGGGCGAAGCGCGAGATAGTGTCAGACTTTTACTGACTAAAAACCCACTCCTGTTCCTTCGTTGCCTTTCGTACCAGTACCGAGTCTTCCTTTCTGAAGCAGACCCTTGGCCCCAGTAGGCTTCGACCCTACTGGGCCTCTACGGTTTGCTGACATCTCCTTGAGGCGCGCGTGGAACAGTACGCACCGTCGACGACTTGGGCTCGGTCCGGACGGTTACCGGACGGTCGGAAATCGGGATGGGAATCCCGGCAGCGGTTGGGACGTGAGGACGTTGCCTCACGCGTGCGGCCTCCTCCTTTGCTAGCATTAAACCAAACGCGGCCAAATATACATGTGTTTTACATAGAGTGACTGTCTCTCAGTCATCTACAACCCAGATACTGGGCAACACGATGCTTTTGATTTTCTGCCCCCCTTGCCAAGTCACAAACGATAAACGTAAACTCTCAGTAGTCTTTAATAAATTTTCAACATTATGTTATTGGATATAAAGTTGAAAATCTATTGAAGATTACATAGTGTTTTCGTTCGTTCCGGTCGCTAACGCTCAGTAGTCTTTAATAGATTTTCAACTTTATGCTCTTAGGTATAAAGTTGAAAATCTATTGGAGATTACTAAGCGTTCACGTTTATCGTTTGCAACTTGGCTAGGGGGGCTGGCATCTGACTACTTGTAACGATTACAAATGATCTACAAATTAATGACAACTGGGACCAACGGTTTTGCCTACATGTTTTATGTGACACGCGGTGTCAGTAATGTCCTAGATAAACTCAGAGAAGAAATATGAATTGAAAAATTCACAGGTTGAAACTTCAACGGTCCGGACTAAGCGTTTCGCTTCGTCGTTTATACCGCGTACATCGAAGGACTGGAACAATTTGCCTGCTGCAGTCTTCCCGTCCAATTATAACTTAGGTGCCTTCCAGGCTAGAGTGAATAGGCTCTTAATAAACTAGTGCGCCTCACCATCAATGATTGCATCACTGCTTACCATCAGGTGGGATCGCAGTCAAGCACTAGTTTATATCAAATAAAATATATAAATATAAATATACATTAGGGCCGGGATCATAGCCCGGTTATGAACTTGTAACCTCATGGTTAAGAGGCAGCTGTCTTGATCACAAATCGTAATCGTAACGCGTGAGGAATAAATTCGTTAAATATTCATCATCCGAAACCAATATATTTGCAGGAGGAAAAAACGTGTCTTCTTATTTTATGTATTTCTATTTAGTGTCTTCTCAGCAGTCAATCTTTCATTCAATTCGGATTAAACGGATTAGCATAGCATAGCATAATCAGCCTTTTTATGTTCCCACTGCTAAGACTCAGGCCTCCCCTCTCCAGGAGAGGGAATGGGCCGTAATCCACCACGCGGGCCCAGTGCGGGTTGGTGAATGTCACATGTCTTCGAATTTTTGGTTCTAGGACATTGCCGGTTTCCTCACGTTGTTTTCGTTTTTAGAGCAGTGGTAAACGGATTAGTTCCCTTAAAAATGATTTTTTTTGCTTGTCAGAAATTTGATCTGGGATTCACATCAAATCAAAGAAATAGCGACAACTTGTGACCCGCAGATACCCCTCAAATTAAAGGGTTAAATCTAAAAGTCCGTTATATGTCATACTGTATGGATCAGAACGTTGGGCTGTGAAAAAGACGGATGAAAAAATATTGCATGTAGCGGAGACGTGAATGTTGTTAAGGATGTGCGTGTGGTGTGATAAGAATAGATAAGGTGCGAATTGCGTATATTAGAGGCAGTTTAAAAGTGGCTCCAGTGACAGGAAATCGTTTGCCTTGGTTTGGTCATGTGAAGAGGAGGGATGCAATGCATGTTACTAAAAGAGTTATAAGGGTGGGTGAAGAGGGGGAAGGAGGCCAAAGAGAATAATTATGAATTGATTGTGTGAGAATTAATATGTCAGAACTAACTCCCTGTTAGTGATAGAGTGATGGGTGACAGGCCAGAATAGAAAAAAAAAACGTGTTGCGTTGTCTCCAAATAACACGGACAAGGGCAGGAAGATAATCGTGATTATAAAAGTTTGGAGGTATGCAGAACAGAGAGTAAAGTCCCGCAAACCTTTGTTGAAAAGGGAGGTTCCTCTGACCAGACATGTGTTATGTCTGGTGGGCTACTGCCCGATAGATGATTTCAAGCTGTTCTATATGTTCAAATTGCGCCGAGAAATTTAATTGTGTGATGCAGGATTAGTTCTTATGTGACGCCACAGATGTCGCTACAAAATAAATGCATTATTAACAATAATTGTCTTTATCGTATTGTCCCTCTATCTCTGTTCTAGTCTCCTTGTTACTCTACTCTCTCTTAAATATCTCCATTAATAACTTGTACATTCAGTCATCAAACTTGGATAAACTTTCGTCATTGTACACACAAATCATGAACCGGTGAGCACTAGAGTACTGAGTCTGCCGAAATAGGTTCACTTTGTGGAATACTGATGCTAAATGTATTTGGCGTATAAGCCATAAGAGTTGAACGAGAAACCATTTTAAGTTAGAAAGAAGAGATTAGATAAGTATTCGGTAGAAATTACTGGGCTCACTAAAAAAATCACCCCCCGCCCCTAGCCAAGTTACAACCGTTTTGTTTCGATTCTCTTTTGGTCAATCGCCTCGAGTAGGCCATGCCTCCAATTTCTTTATTCTGACGTCATCTCAACGCTCAGTCACGCGGTCAGAACAAAGGAATTGGAGGCGTGGCCGAGTCGAGGCGATCAACGAAAAGAGAATCGAAACGAAACGGTTGTAACTTGGCTAGGGGGGCACATTTAACAAAAAGGAAAAAAATAAACAACATATAAATACGACTACAAGCTTATATAACGATATCACATATTTGGCGCTGAGCGTTATAGTTAAGTTTCTTGGTAAGAAAAACGTTGTAAAAATTGTTGACAAACAGCACAGAAATTTTCCGCTAGTTGTTGTTTGGTCCTCTCATATTATAAAGGGTTAGCCAGTTGCCATTAACCAAGGAGCCGTCTAGATCTGGATGTGTGCCTGGCTAATGGAATCTGTATTATTCCCTATTGCTACAGAAAAAATACTATTGCAAAAGTCATAATTATCTATAGCGTCATGTTTAGTCGTCTGTCAAGGAGCACATCCAAAAAATATAGCAAGGATGCATGATCAGTAAATGATATTTATTTTGTAAATAGGTTTTAAAAACACTTTTACTCGTCAGTTTAAACTAAATGAGGCCGGTGTTTCCTAGGTAACTACTCTGATAAGACACTTCGAAATAAACTGAGAAGTCTCTTTCAAAGTCTATATAGCAAACGCCATATTTAAATCAAATGAGAACTATGCAGATAACTAACTCTCTGAGACGAGTATTTTGAGGAAAGAATTAGACAGATTTTTGTGGACCTGTCCAGTTAGTGTAAATATTTGCCATTATTCGTATAGCTCAACTCAGAACTACTAAGAAGCTCAATGACTTGACGAACAATACCAAAGAAAGGACATTAAATAAAATAAAATAAAAAATTATCACCCTTTGAGTGTTCCTGTAGCATTTGCAAATTGATAATGCGTACATTTTTTAGGATTATAGCGACATTTATGGCGTCACATAAGAACTAATCCTGCATCGCGCAATGCAAGCTTTCCTCGCGATTAGAACATATAGAAAAGCCCGACATCTTCTACATCTATTGGGCAGTTGCCTACCAGACATAACACCCGTCTGGTTGGAGGATCCTCCCTTTTCAACGGAGGTTTGCGGGACTTTACTCTCTGTTCCGCCTACCTCCAAACTGGTGAACCTCGACAAAGAACGTCAGTGCAGCCTTCGTGCAGCCACTACTTCGTGACGTCATCATCACTTCTCTCAAGCTTTCGAGCAGCGAACCATACAGCCAGCAACCACGGCTATAAAGGGTATCTTGACCACCAGCATGCCTATTTGGTCATACCCAGTCATCAACCTTGGCCTCATCAGTGACCTTGGCTAAGCACACCACATCTTCAGCCAATCAAATGAAGAGCTATGAAGAACCTCTCCTGATCGATGCCAGTAGTCAAGCCTTGCTTCGCACAACACCGCTCCGCCTCACTGGGGCATCACCGCAGACAGTTCCGACTCACCGAGAACTATGCGTCATTCGGTTCCGACCTACTGGATCCAACCTACCACTGGCCTGGTACGCATCAAGAAGCATCAAGAACCATCGTTCTCCGATCTCCGGAGAGAAATGATGTAGCGACATCTATGGCGTCACATAAGAACTAATCCTGCATTGCGCAATTAAATTTCTCCGTGCGATTATAACATATAGAACCCGAAATCATATATCGGGCAGTTGCCCACCAGTCACATCACCCGTTTGGTCGAAGGATCCTCCCTTTTCAACGGAGGTTTGCGGGACTTTACACTCTGTTCCGCCTACCTCCAAAGAGTAAAAACAACAGAACAAACAGACTGATACTGGAGTCTTAGTAATAGGGTCCAATACTAAGACTCCACTGTCCGTCTGTCTGTCATCATGTACCGTGATAGCTAGACTGTTGAAATTATCACAGATGATGTATTTCTGTTGCCGCTAAAACAATAAATACTAAAAACAGAATAAAACAAATTGTAAAAAAAAAGTTGTATGGATAATTCACTCGTCCGACTCGCACTAGGCTGGCTTTTTAAGCTATTGGCTGGCTTTAACTCGCCTCGCTTTATTGTGTTAACTTGTCCCACACAACAAGGCTTAGTGTACATATTACGTATTTAAAGTTAAACATCAATTTCTATTCAATTCGGCCTCCATCAGTTGGTATGACTACAGATGAATATACATACATAAATTGACAAACTTAAATCGAATCCTATAATTAAGGGATGCTCGTTAATTATTTTAGTTTGTGATGTAGGAGGTTTAGCCTGAGGATAAGTTCGGCGTACCCTAACTAAGTTAGTCTTATGTTCCTTTTATGGATTACCTTGTAATCAGTCTATCAGTTTCTGGATCTAGAATTGTACGATAATTCATGGTGAATACTTGGCGCAACTTGTTCAGTGTCATTACCATTTCAAATGAAAGGCGTTCCTCTACTATTGCACATATGTCTCTCCCAAATATCGACCAATTGATCAATTCCTGACTCACCCACTCATTGCCCAGCCCAAACAATTAAACCTAGAATGTTGAAATTTTTCACAGAGATTCCTTTTATGATTTATCACTACATAGTATAAAACAAAGTCGCTTCCCGCTGTCTGCCCCTATGTATGCTTAGATCTTTAAAACTACACAACGGATTTTGATGCAGTTTTTTTTAATAGATAGAGTGATTCAAGTGAAAGGTTTAAATGTACAATATATGCATAATATAGTAGAGGAACACTGATAATTTTAGAGGTTTCTAATGTGACGTCGTAAATAACCACATTTTTTTACGCTTACATTGCAAACGCTGGCTGAACCCTACGAGATAGATCAAAATAATGTACTACAGTATTGTACATCTTAAAAAAGTCTACAAAAAAGTCTGCGATGCTTTATGTCTCTCTCTTAGGGATAACCCACAATAACCATTTTTTTTCCTTTCCTTTTTACGAGAAATATTGGCTTATTTAAGAAGCGATTTTAAGCAATACTGCATTAATCCTTATCCAATTAAATACCTTAAATACATTAAAACTACACAACGGATTTTGATGCAGTTTTTTTTAATAGATAGAGTGATTCAAGTGAAAGGCTTAAATGTACAATATATGCATAATATAGTAGAGGAACACTGATAATTTTAGAGGTTTCTAATGTGACGTCGTAAATAACCACATTTTTTTACGCTTACATTGCAAACGCTGGCTGAACCCTACGAGATAGATCAAAATAATGTACTACAGTATTGTACATCTTAAAAAAGTCTACAAAAAAGTCTGCGATGCTTTATGTCTCTCTCTTGGGGATAACCCAAAATAACCATTTTTTTTCCTTTCCTTTTTACGAGAAATATTGGCTTATTTAAGAAGCGATTTTAAGCAATACTGCATTAATCCTTATCCAATTAAATACCTTAAATACATTGTGCATTTAATATAGATTAATATGGCCTTATCATCGTATAATTTAAATTAATATTTTCGAAGTTATTACACATTTAAAATGCAGGGACATATCGGTTGTGATGGCATCAGCATTGTACCCGTGCGAAGTTGGGGTGGGTCGCTAGTACTAAGAATAAAAAAGGATTTACCAAAATTCACCACCCTTGGGGATGAAATCAATAAGGGGTTGAAACAAGGGTTCATTTTTTTTATTATGAAACCTATTTTCACGTGCTTGAAACTGCTGGCAGGAGTTAGTATAAGATATTTAATAAAGCTATTTTTATCCGTACTTATATTTTTATTGTTTATAAATGTGTAAGTAAGTTTGTCTGTTACGCTTTAACAGTTAAACTACTGAATAAATTTTAATGAAAGTCGCATCGTCGCTTTCCATCAGGTGAGATAGCGGTCAAGCGCGAACCTATCAAGAATAAAAATAAAAAATACAAATAAAGTAAGCGTGAACCCCAAGGATGGACATAGACTACTTTTCATCTGGCTTCAAATTCGACTTCGCACCCATAACCGAAATTTACAAATTAAGTGTTGAGTAAAAGCTAGTTTCTTAATGAAAGTAATAATGGACCACCCATTTATAACAACCAATTATTTCGTAAGCCTTAAATTTCTAATCAAAGCAACAGGTGAATGACGGCAAGTCACACAAAGATTCGATGAAGAAAATTTGTCAGACGCTTAAATCCTTCAATACTTCAGTCCTTCAGTCAAGTTTGACCGCGCCTCCCAACTCAACCCTTAATTAACGAAGTTTTCGACGATAACGGGCTATTTTCTAAATGGATGATTGTTTTCTTAAGTAATTATTGCTCCAAGTTTTTTCTTTGATGGAGGGTATAGAAAATTTAAGCAACTAAGTAGAGTAAATAATTTCTAATGTTAATTGAGTGAGTGTTTTTAATGATGAAATATTAATTTGACTAATAAAAAATAAGCGCTTTTTTTCTCTATTTTTTGTATCTCGTTAGAGATTAAGGATTGCCATACACCATAGTAATGCCACCAGTCTTTTAGGCACACTATCCAGTCAACAGCGAGGTGGAGGAATTATTTGACGTCAATCGTTTTAGCTAAGTGTATACATGTAAGTATATGGTTTAAATTAGTTGGGTGTTTTTATTTTTCTTGTTTTACGGTAGTTATATAAATATTAGCGAGCAGTGGTGGCCGAGTGGTAACGGCCCCGACTTACGAGTTGTAGGTCGCGGGTTCAAACCCAGCCAGGTGTATTGCTTTGTGTAATTTATTTCATCACTATACTGTTCTAAAAATGGTGACGGAAAACATCGTGAGGAAACCGGCATGTCCTAGAACCAAAAATTCGAAGACATTTGTGACGTACACCAATCCGCACAGGGCCCGCGTGGTGGTTTACGGCCTATTGCCTCTCCTAGAGAGGAGGCCTGAGTCCCAACAGTGGGAACATTATAAGGCCGATTATGCTATGCTGTATAAATTATGGAATCACTATTATTGTGACTAAAAGATCCTACATAGTCTTTTCACTAAAATAATAATAATACTTTGTGACTAATTATTACGATTGGCTAATCGTTAAACCCAGTACTTGGGTTGTCGAGGTCAGACAAGCAGTCGTATTAAGTAAAATACTGGGCAACATAGTCACGCTGTCCCATTTCAACCTTCCCAAAAGAAAATGTTAGTATTACTACTCATCGTCATCATCATTTTTGCCGATAGACGTCCACTGCTGGACATAAGCCTCCCTCAAATGTCGCCACAATGAACGGATCTGTGCGTCGCGTATCCATCGGATTCCCGCAATCTTGACCAGGTCATCGGTCCACCTTGTAGGGGGCCTTCCAACACTGCCTCTTCCGGTACATGGTCGCCACTCCAGAACCTTTTGGCCCCAACTGCCACCTGTTCTGCGAGCAATATGCCCTGCCCATTGCCACTTAAGTTTGGCGATTCTTCGTGCTATGTCGGCAACCTTGGTTCTCTTGCGGATATCTTCATTTCTGATTCGATCACGCAAGGAAACTCCGAGCATAGCCCTTTCCATTGTCCTTTGGGTGACTTTAAGCCTTCTGATGAGGCCCATTGTGAGTGACCACGTTTCGGAACCATACGTCATCACTGGCAACACGCACTGGTCATAGACTTTTGTCTTGAGATACTATGGTATATTGTACGAGAAGAAACCGTGCAGCTTCCCGAACGCCGAGTCAGATTCAACGGTTGACCACTTTCTCGAAATTAAATCTACCCAACTGGACTGTCTGTCCAAGGTAGACGTAATTGTACACAACTACTGTGTTACTACTACACACTTCTAATTAAACTTTTGGTAACTCAAACGTGATTGTTATCTGTTCAAACCTCCTAAAACCTTCCAATGTAAATTTCCTTACGCTATTGTACAAAACAATATAAACGTTATACAATAGTGGCAAGTTCGCAACTGCACCGCGTTGCGGTACAAAGTTCGTCGCGTGCAGAAGACACAGTTTAAATGTGTTTGTGTTGCGTCACAGATTGGCTATTAGTTGTATTTTGTTGAGAGATCGATGGAATGGTCTAAAGAAACACGATTACGTTTATTCTAAGTCCTTTTGTAGAAAACATGCTCCAATTTACTAGTCATCATGATCTCCTTACCCTTTTCCCAATTAGCTTTTTAATGTACTTTTTTTTTAATGTGGATATCATCTATTGACTTCTCGCGCTCTGGGCGGACCGAGAGGGCGTGTCAGACTTTTACTGACTAAAAGCACATCTGTTTTCTTCAGTTGCCCTTTGCGTTCTAGGACTACGGGTTTCCTTTTCAGAAATTCTCCGCGGTCCTAGCTAGTGGGCATCGGCCCTGCTGGGGCCCTACGGTTTGCTGACATCTTCTTTTTATAAGGTACAAACGTGATCATCCAATGACTTCTCTCGCTTTAAGATTGAACTATTTGCATAATATATATTTTTTTGTTTTGTTCGCAATTTTTAGAACAAGGTGAATGTGAGTAAAATGCAATAAATCGCCAAAAAAAAAATTAATTTGAGTAAGTGCTGGGCTGGGCCAGGGCTGATAGCTAGTCAAGTATAGTTTGACTATTTAAGCACTGCTAATATTTTTTTAAGGATTTCTATAATGGTTTAAGTTCATAATTTGTATGCATGTCAGTTCTGTGACAGAACAATCTTTGATACATAGGTATACAACTCGTGTAAACTAGTTTAAGCTTTACCAACTTGTCAAAGCTAAGGATCTTAAATATTCAATCGCTCAACAAATCCCGAGCTTAGCCGAACTCAGTCGAACGTACTAACGAGGACAGACGCATACCCTATGTATCTTCCTACATACGCTTTGTAGCGCAGTTCAGGATTGAATTTGGGAAACGATGTTAGGTATTAGTTTGTAGGTACACACCAGGACTATCAAGTTATGCGTTTCTAGTACAACTTGACCTCTGACTGTAAGGAAAATGTATATTATGTAAGGATCGATTTATACTGGACGCATTAGTTTCATATGTTGTATGTGTATATGACGCAAAGATATGATAAAAACAGAGAATTGTCAATTCCCTAAGTGATTTAATCAAATCACGGAGGATGTTAAAATAACAACACTATTTTATCATTTCCCTTTTTTTTTTTTCCCGAAATATAACGGTAATCGATTTCAAGTACTTAGGTATCAGCAGAGCATGGTTGACGATATCGATTAGCAACTTCACCTACTAATTATTATAATTATGTATGTAGTTACAACTAAACGTCTAAAATACCATAGAAAATATTTATTGTCATTTTACGGAACCAGTTTTGGTATTTGTTCAAATCCCTAGATTTGTTCAGGGAAATGATTCGCCAGGCCTTGGTACAGGCCATGGTCCGGAGTGAGGAGGAGTGGCAGGCGGTAGCCTCCTTCTACGAAGCAGTAATGCTAGCGAAGGAGGCGGCCGATCGCGTGAGGCAACGGTCCTCACGCCCTAACTGCCACCGGGATTCCGATCCCGATTTCCGGCCACCGTAGGCGCGGGCTTGCGGACAGCGAGTAATGGGTGGCTCGCCGTCCGACCGTCCGGTAACCGTCCGGACCGAGCCTAGGTCATCGACGGCTCGTATTGTTCCACGCGCGCCTCAGGGAGATGTCAGCAAATCGTAGGGGCCCAGCAGGGTCGACGCCTACTGGAGCGGGATTTGTCATTAGACGATTTTCCCACCTAAAAAAAAAATAAAAAACCACTTGAACTTCAAAACTAATCAATATTATTTTAATAGGTAAATAATATTGATTTGTTTTGAAGGTTTTGGGATTTATTTTTTTTAGATTATTAACGTATGTATAACCTTACATTGATCGGTTCAATACGATACATCGTTACTACGTCGAATGTTTACAATAAATTGATGTATATATTATCATCTATCCCTAGGTACCAAACAGCTCGCTTAAGAGTATCTCATGCGTGCTCGATCGGGATTAAGTCAGGCAAACCGGCTGGCCAATCTAATCGTGAGATGTTGTATCCACGGAGAACAGTGTTAACCCATTCAGCTCGATTTGAAGTGCATTATTACTAACAAAGACGTATCAGTGTCCGTAATTTGTTGTAAAAGTCACTCTTTTTAACCGACTTCAAAAAAAGAAGGTTAACAATTCGGTTGATATTTTTTTTATGTTTATTACCTCAGAATTCCGTCGCTTATGGACCGATTTGCAATTTTTTAACCGACTTCAAAAAAAGGAGGAGGTTATTCAATTCGGTTCTATTTTTTTTTTATCATTTTTTTTATGTTTGTTACCTCAGAACTCCGTCGTTTATGGACCGATTTGCAATTTTTTTTTTCCCTTTATAGGATATGTTTTCAGATTGGTCCTACTTTTTTTTAAATCCAGTTCTGATGATGGGATCCATGAGGAATCGAGGGAACTCCTCAAATATTATAGGCAACCATATAATGATTTTAGTATTTTCATCGAGAACTTAAGCATTTACAGTCAAAAAGTAACATTTGAAAAAAGTGGAACTGATGAAGAAGACCAGAAATGGTCAACGGAACTTCATACTCACTTTGATAATTATCACAATGAAGATAGTTAAGCGACTATGACAATACAATTAAATGAATGGTTTTGAATAGTTACTTTACGTTGAAAATGGTATCATCGAAGTGATCTGATGATGATGATGGAGCCGGAAGGTAGGCACTGGAACTCCGTAATTTATCAATGTAACCTAGCTGTGTTTGGACTTATTAGAATTGTCATGAGATGCACTTTGGCTATAAGGTACTATCGAACTGATCTGATGATGGAGCCAGATGGTAGGCATAGGGACTCCGTAATTAATCAATGTATCCTAGCCGTGTTTGGGCTTATTAGAATTGTCATGAGATGCACTTTGGCTATAAAGTACTATCGAATTGATCTGATGATGGAGCCGGAAGGTGGAAGGTAGACACAGGAACTTTCTAATAAAACAATGTAACCTTGCAGTGTTTTGGGTTAATTGAAATCGTCATGATGAGGAGAAATAGGCACTCTGTTTATAAGTGGTTCGCAACTAAAAAGTGTAAAATAAAAACTTTTTACAAAAAATAAATAACCGACTTCACTAAAAAGAAACACTAAAAGGATCAAAATAACTTTAATTTCGGAAGTCGGTGTTAAATAAGAAACAAACAATACCGAGAAACACCGACATCCGAAATTAAAGTTATTTTGATCCTTTTAGTGTTTCTTTTTAGTGAAGTCGGTTATTATTTTTTTTTGTAAAAAGTTTTTTTATTTTCCCTAAAGGCTAAAGCTTCCAGATTGATCCCATTATTTCAATGGATTCCTTGTGGATCTCATCATGAAAATCCAGTTTTGATGATAGACATTTTTTTTTTAGGGGTGAAACTCATCTAATGACAAATCCCGCTCTTGGGCGGAGCGAGAGATAGTATCAGACTTTTACTGACTAAAAACCTACTCCTGTTCCTTCGTTGCCTTCGTCCCAGGGTCAAACGTTACACATTAATTAAAATATTGTAATTTATCTTTGCACCATTATTAGCACCAATTTAATTAATGGTATCTGAGATAAGCAAAATGTGGTGGCCACCAATTTGTTATCACGAATGCCCAATTTTTTTATGTCTAACCGAAATTGAAATAAAATTATAGTGTTTACAATTATTTTTGTTTATTTATTTTCAGACTTAGTAGTTTCGGTGCTTAAGTCTATTAATTTCTGATGTCACTTTTCAGGGGCATCCAAAAAGTGACAACTGCATGCATAGCAAGTTCATCTATTTATTTTTATTTTACACCTTCGTGTTTTGATCACGGATTTTCTTGTGTGAACCCAACTCGAATCGGTCTAGTAGATTCGGAGCATACTGGCTATGACAAACAGATTATAAGGTAAAATCTGTCTCGTATCTCTCTTTTCGTGGGTTTTATCAGAAAAAAAAAATAAAATTGCATTTTTAACATTTATTTCATAATTTTTACAAATCCTGTTTCAAATTGTTGGCCTCTGTTGCGAATGTAGGCCCGACATCTGGATTGAGTCATCTGGACCGATGACTTGGTAACGGTTGCGGGAGTCCGATGGATGCGAGACGCACAGGACCGTTCATTGTGGTGACACTTGGGGGAGGCCTATGTCCAGCAATGGATGTCTTTCGGCTGAAATGATGATGAATTGTTTTATACTGAAGTGAGCGGTTTTATTACCATTACTATATTTAAAGTTATAATAATAAAACTAACAGATTCGGTTTTACTTCGTGACTGTACTAATAATTTCGACCTATTCAAATGTGATTGGGTTGAGTGGGCTCACAGGTCCATTACTAATGGATCTCGTTGACCAAAGATTTTAACTGTTAGTCGATTTTTATGACGTCATACCACTATAATATTTATTACAAATTTAAAAAAAAAAATGTTAAAGCTTCAAACGCAAGGTTTTGTGATTAACGCACAAAAACCTCTGAGAGGTCATAAAAAAATCCTATCGCATCTTGGGCTTCATCCCACACTGCAAATATATGTTTTAATATAAAATGAGACCAGCGTCAGTCGTACAATGTCTTTTGCTGAATCTATACTGCTGATCGTGTAACCTTACACGATATTTTTGCTGTTAAAACGGTAAAGCATTTGATTAAGCATAACTTTTTCAAACACCTTACTGAAAACCGGCAACTTAATGTCATTATGGTCCGATTTAAAAAGTGGTATAACCTTACTTTATTTCATTATATCTGGAAACACTCCTTGATCCACACACAAATTAAATATTAAAGCCAAGTATGGTGCAGGCTATAGTCTCGATTATGGATGTGCATACTTTAATAGACATTCCCCATAGGTTTTTGGTTAATTTGATTCTGATTTGCCGGAAAGCCTTTATGACTGTCATAGGATTTATATGTTTGAATTGAAATTCAACCAGACAGCCAGGCAAGTTTGCTTTCAATAAAGCAAATGAGGCTTCAGGGGAAGAATTTAAAGCTTCCGCAAAGAATAAAAACTGTTATTATTAGTTTTTAAAACTACCTTGAAAGTACGGTTTGAGGAGTGTTAAAGTATTTATATGAATATTCTCGCGAACAAAGCCGCTGGTAACGTGCTAGTGATAAATAAACATGTGTTTGCATCTACTTTTCAATTAATTATTTTCTACTGATTACGGTGGTTTAAACGATAAATAATTTATGTGCAGTTAGTATTATATATTTTTAAACTCTGGATTATAATTATTTCTAGACCGATTGTTGCACAAAAAAAACCGTCAGCTTTAAGTGTTGAGAGTGCCTTATGTGACCCTGTTCGCAAATAATTTATTTTGAATTCTGGAAAGTTTAATAAAAGTGAACCAATCAGAATCGTGCAAGTGAAGTTCATCCGCTCGCCATGTCTGATAATGAGACCAACAAAAATTATGACTCTGAAGAGAGTCATCACAACTTTATACTGAGTCAAGATTTTGTCATCCTGGTGGTAACTGCAGCAACGTTGATATACGGCGTTATATCATGGTGCATCATGAAGAAGTTTAGAAATTACAGAAACTTTGTGCTCCTTAACGCAATTTTAGTAAATTTCTTACTTTGTTTATCAACGAAGATAGGCCATTTATATGATGAAGACGAAAGTGAACACAACTGGACATTTAGAATTATATTTTACTCAATTGAATATTTTAAAACAGCGAAGATCCATTGGCTGGTAGTGGTTAGTCATATGTTTTACGTGGATATTGTTATAGTTTTTGATGGACATATCCAAAGAAGATACTTAACCGTCTGCGGCTGACGCGGTAGTCCCACAGACACCGCGAAATACAAAATCACGTTTTTTACCGACATTTTTCAAATATGAGCGCCACCGCTGCGAGTACCTTACCGTAGAGTGCTCGCACGTCGGTCAGTGTGCGGCGGGGGGTCGCAGTGAGCGCACGCGTGCGTAGCGGAGGGAAGGTGTCCACAAGACTACCACGTCAGCGTTAAGGTAAGTGTCCACGAGATTACCACCTCAGTCAAATGGTTATATCTTCATAGTGTTTCCTAAACAACCATGTCAGTCAATAAGTTTAAGTGATTTATTATTTCATGTTATTTTCCAATTTTCATAAACTATTATATCTATACTTATACTACTTACAATTAGGATAGATTTGTACTTTTGTTTGTAATCAATTAACTTGAATAGTAAGCCGATTTTTTTTTATTCTTTCCCTAATAGAATTGTATACCTACATATTATCTCTGAGTAATACAGGCTACAGAAAACAATATCTATACAGCACACACGGGTTAAGTCGTGCTGGAAAACTAACAGTACTTAACTTGTTTTTAGATGGATATCTCAAGTAACACCCCTAAACCAAGAACTTCTGCTCGTAAGAGAACATCGGCTGGAACTTTTGTAAGTCATGAAGAGGAAATATTAAACTGGCTGGAAGAGGAAAGTGACGATGGCTTTAGTGGTATTGATGATGAAGATGAAGATCCAAGTTTCGAGCCTGAAATCCAACGCGATGAAGATGACGTCATTTCACGTGAAGAAGATTCAGAGTCAATCTTAGAAGTGCAACAAGAACCTGCTATGGAGGATGAACGTCAACAATCATCAGACGAGTCACAAGAACACTACACAGGTAAAAACGGTTTTATTTGGAGTGCACAAGAGCGTCCTAGGACATCACGCATTTTAGCTCATAATATAATTCGATTACCAGGCCGTATTATAACAAAAAAATTTGAAGGTTACACGGAACTTTGGAGTAAGCTGATTGACCCCACAATGTTAGAATCTCTGGTGCGATATACTAACCAGAAACTCAGTTCGTACCGTACCAAGTTCAAAAATAATAGTATGGTTGAACTTGTGGACACAAATGTAAATGAGATGAGAGCGTTCATTGGTTTGATGTACTATTCATCAGTATTCAAATGTAACGATGAAGATCTCAACACAATATTTGCCACCAACGGAACAGGTCGGGAAATATTCCGATGCGTGATGTCCAAATGGCGTTTTTCGTGTTTGATCAACTGCCTTAGATTTGATGACTCGACTACCAGACAGGAACGTCTAAAAGATGATACACTTGCTCCAATATCCGAAATATTTGATAAGTTCATATCCAACAGTCAGTCTGAATATACCCCTGGAGCATACCTCTGCATCGATGAAATGTTACTGCCATTTAGAGGTCGTTGCAAGTTCATAATTTATATGCCTCAAAAACCAGCAAAGTATGGTATCAAAATATTATTGTTGGTGGATGCTCGTACTTATTATATTTACAATGCTTATATATACCATGGAAAGAATTCCGACGGTAAAGGTTTAACCGACCAAGAAAAAAAATGGCAGTACCCACGCAGTCGGTTCTAAGACTTGCAAAAGTGGTCGAAAATTCGAACCGAAATATTACTGCTGACAATTGGTTCAGCTCGATACCACTAGTCGAAACATTGCTGAAAAGAGGACTGACTTACCTGGGTACTCTGAAAAAAAATAAAGCTGAAATACCGCCATGTTTCTTGCCGAACAAAAGTAGACTGGCAGAAAGTTCGTTATATGGTTTTACTAAAGATTATACACTTTTATCACATGTGCCGAAACCTAATAAAGCCGTATTGTTGATTTCTTCTTCTCACCATATTCAAGAAATAGATGAAGATACAGGAAAACCAGTTATAGCAGACTACAACCATACAAAAGGTGGGGTGGACGAGGTGGATAAAAAGTGTTCGATATATTGCTGCAGTCGTAAAACTCGTCGTTGGCCTATGGCAATCTTTCAAAGGATTCTGGACATGGCAGGCATAAATAGCTTTGTATTGTATCAAAGTTGTGATGACAGTGATGGCAAAATGAGGAGAGGAACTTTTTTGTTGAATATGGCCAGAGACTTAGTGCTGGATCACATGAAAAACCGAGTGTACAATGAAAGATTGCCAAGGGAGCTGCGAATGACTATCACTAGAGTTTTAGGCAAGGATACCCCCCCTCCACCTCCAGTAGTTCGATCTGTTCCACTAAGTGGCAAAAAATTATGTTATATTTGTCCAAATAAAATAAAAAGACAAACTAAATACCGTTGCTGTGATTGTTCGAAGCCGATTTGCCTTCAGTGCTCTAAGCCACTGTGTGATAATTGTCAAACAAAGCTGTGATTTTGAAACTCTATAGTTTTTAAGTTGACCAACGAATGTATCTCATTTTTCCTAGACTGATTAATGTTATTGTGAACTTTTAAAATGTATACTGTGAAATTTGAAAAAGTTGATTTTGTTATTTTTTTTATGTCATAAATGTTTAAGGAGAAATTTATAGACTGATTTGTGTTAAGTAAATAAACCTTGTTTAATTTTGAAAATACATATTGTTTTTCTTTATTTCAAGTAAATATAACTTATAAAATAGGCAAGAAATCTAATAAATATGAATAAATTAGCTGCATACTTTAATTCTACAAAAATATTTGCTGTTGAAATGGTGTCTCGTATACTACCACCTCAGTTGAATTGTAAAAATTTAACCACGTCAGTTGCAGAGGGTTAAAAAGCATTATTTTTGGTTGGGGTGTACCTATAGTTACAACTGCCATTGTTTTGTGGGATAAATATTACATAGTATTAGATATATTGTTAGATATAATTTCAAACCGCCGTACTCGTGCTATAGTATCACTGTTCATTATATTCGGAAATCGAGTCCTACCCGTGATAGTTAACACATTTATTTATATTAAAATAGTATTTTCTCTTTGTCTTAGTATTAACAGGAGTGCACATACAGCTTCTAACATGCGGCTTCGCTTATATATGGCTACATTGATATTTGTACTGAGTGATGTTTTGATATTGTGTGACTACGCCATGTATGTATTTTTTGATACCCATGAAGTGGTAGAATTTATTGTAGACTTATTGTATCAATACAATCCATTAATATTGGATATATTTTTTGTCCTTTTAAGGAGTAATCGAACAGTATGGCATGAGTTTTATATTAAAAAAAATAATCAGCGGCGTCGCAATCTTGAGATCAATATGTGCGAACGAATTGCCCAAAGATCTAGTAACAGGTCTGGTGATGATTGATGTCAATACAGTGAAACTAGGTTTAGTGGGCCTTGAATATACAAGAAACCTTGGTTACTGATAATTACGATAGGTTCACCCAGGACAAATGTTTGTGTGTTAAGCACGATCATTTGTCTGATCTGCGTCTGGGTGTAATTTATCTATACATATAATAAAACAGTAAAATGGTGGAGCGTTGGTATTAGTTGGCGAAAAAACTACTGAACCAATCCTGTTCAAATTTTGCATACATAATCCTTATAGGCCGGGTCAACTGTTAGGCTACATATTATCACGCTATTTGCTATGGGGGGTGAGCAATAATCCAAAATGTCGACATTGAACGACATTTGCCACGTTCGATCCCCAGCTACAGTTAAAAATTTTGTCATTATTTTATCTTCTTTTTTGTAATAAAATAACTTTTACCATTTTTTCAAAATAAAATTGACATTTCTATTCGATATCTTCTAAATATTTTGTAAAAACTAATCAAAACACATAATAAAATTAAAGCGGCGACAAAAACCACGTACTATAATGTTACATTATTCAGATACTCGCAACGCCATCTAAAGACTGAAAGTAGAAATAATGATGACAATGATAGTTGAACGTCATATTTGATAGATGGCATTGTGTATTTTACGTAATTTTCTGAGTGGCGGAAGAATGACCATCGCCCAAGTTTGCAGACAGTTTTATTGTTTAGAATTGGATGACCGTTATGATTAAACTGGAGTTATACGGAGACATTTTTAATCCTAATGCTTTTTTTCCCCGTGGTTGTAACAAACTAATTGACTGTGATTATTCAAGGGATACCAACCAAAGGCGATAAAAGTAAATACTTATATGTATTTAATTATTGACTTTAAAATAACATGGCCAAATTTTCGGAAGGGGTAGCATGGCACCTTGCGTTGGAAGGCCCTCAGGTGGACCGATGACCTGGTGAGGGTCGCGGGAATCCGATGGATGCGAGACGCACAGGACTGGTAATTATGGTGACACTTGGGGAGGCCTATGTCCAACAGTGGACGTCTTTCGGCTGAAATGATAATGATAATGATGTCACCTTTATTTTTCTTTTTTTAAGGGTGGAAGTCATCCAAAGACTTCTCCCACTCTGGTTGGAGCGGGAAGGCGTGTCAAACTTTTACTGACTAAAACCACAGCTGTGTCCTTCAGTTGCCTTTTGCGACATCTCTTTGAGGAGCGCGTGGATCACTACGCGCTGTTGACGACTGGGCTCGGTCCGGTCAATTACCGGACGGCCGGACGGCTGTGGACGACCGATTGCTGGATGTCCGCGAGCCCGCGTCTACCGTGGCTGGTCGTCGGGGTCAGAATCTCGGCTCGGCGTGAGGACGTTCGTTCCCTCACGCGTGCGGCCTCCTCCTTTACTAGCATTATGGCTTTGCAGAACGAGGCGATCGCCTGCCATTCCTCCTCGCTCTGGACCATAGCCCAAAGTCACAAGGCCCGGCGCGAGAGGTGCCTGACGCCGATTGCCTCCACGAGGACAACACACACCTCTGTGTGCTCCACTGTGTCCTCCAGGATGATGGCACCTTGCGGCCTAATAATGGTGTGTTTTATTATTAGCAGTCACTGCTTCATATAAAACTGGGTCGAAAGGTTTGCGTTCCTGATTACAGTTCGACAACGTATGATGTATCTCAGATTCCTTGCAGCCTTACGTCGACATCCGTACGTTACCTCCTTGCAGTGAGTGGTGACCAACACTGGAACCACCCTCTGAGGGAGGCCAGTCTCAGGGATAACACTAATCGGCTGCTACATTTGTTTACCAGAATTTAATTGTTTTATGGATACACAAGCTCAGGACTATTGAGGGTGTTTCACGCGGTTTCTGTTCCGGATTCGGTTGGAAGTACTCTGATATTACCATTTTACAAATCGCCCGGAGGACCCGTTGTAGCATACGGTGGAGGTCTATCCTGCTTGGGTGAACCGCCGTGTCTTCATAGAGGCAATCAGCGTCAGTGACCTCTCGGTTTGGCCATCAATATGCGAGTTCGATTGGACAGGGATACACGCGTTCAAGATTTCACCGAAATTCATTCAAAAGTTGGAGACTCTTCATAGGGTAGTTCCCACTATGGAATAACATTTGTCTGATATACGAGGACGTCAGTCAAATACACACCAAAAAATCCTAGGTAAATGAACAAGTAATTTTTACGCCCCAAATGATCAAGCTGCAACAATCAATTCAAGCATGCTCTCGCAAATTCTTCATAAGTACTGTTGTGGAGGAAGATAGTTGATGATGATGGTAATTTTTTGATTCACTGGCGTTTTGGCTTTGCACCATCAGTGCAAACGTTATCCAGCTGAAGGTCGGTGTCCCGATTATGTTCCTTCGTTTACCTCTACCAAAGCTGTCTGACGGCTTAAACTCTTCAGTGAAACATTATTGAGGCGAAAATTTTACAGGAGGTAACTCTTTCGAACAATCTCGCAGCCTTAGCAGACATTGGCCCTAGAGGGCCTTATCCATTTGCTGACATCATTTTGAGTCGCGCGTAGATTACTACGCGCCGTCTATTCAGGATTGCTTTGACCAGAAGACCGGACGGCTCCACCGCAATCGCCCTGCGGCTTTCAACACCTGGAGCATCACTTCCCTCATCATCCTTCATAGTTTCAGCCACCTTCTTCGATCGTAGTGCTTCACTGAAGGAGGCTACTGGTTGGCATTTTTTCCACTAATCGCCTCCATGAGGACACGGCGGCGCCGGCGCTCCTACCAAGCGGGACTGACTTCCACCGTAAGTTCCATCGTATTCTCCGGGCGATCCGCACAATGGTGAGACTCGAGTATTTCTTTTCGCTGAATTCGATACAGATACCTCCCGAAACACCCACATCCGGTGAGTCCTGCACAAAGAGAGGATGCCGTGACGCCTCTGTAGCCACTCCTCAAAGACAGGCATTACCGCTGCGATTGTGACGTGCTCACTGTGACAATGTTGTTTTACCGGAACATAAACCAGAAACATACATAAACTAGTGCCTTTTCCCTTGGGGTAGGCAGAAATGCCAACTGCTACGACCCTTACATACTCTTTCTATTCATTGACGTTCATACATCTGGATCTGGACGAGTACATAACATGTATCCTGAAGGTAATTTGCGTTTTTACCTTTAACAGTTTTATGTGAAAGTACAATAAATAATTACGATGCTTTCAGAATGAATTGCAAGCACAGAATGATTGTACAGTTTTACCAACTTAACGTAGACGAAGTCGCGGGCAACAGCTAGTCTATAATATGTATGTATTTAGAAATATATAAGTATATATATATCAGTTGTCTAGTAATCATAATACAAGCTCTGCTTTGCTTGGGACTAGGCGACATTGTGTGATGTGGGTATACATATAATCTGTCAGTCATCCTCCTGTTAAGCGTGTCCTAACTGAAAAAGCGTATTACAAGGTTAAAGACTATGCCGAAGACACGTTTGTTTGGCTGCTTCTGCACATGTGGCCCCCTGATAACTCATAATATATTGTGTAAATGTATCTATTAACAACAAATGTGGAGCAGTACAATTGTTGTAATATACTTTTTTCTTTTTTTTTTCTAACACATTGCTTTTGCAATATTTTTTATATTATTAGACCAGAACCACCATAAATTCGTTAGTAATTTATTTTGATAACGTCTCATTTATTGATAATTGTATTTATTTATTTTTATTGCTTTTTTTATATGGACTCTTTTTTATAATGTGAATGTGAGAACATTGTAGACTCACTTTTTATTATGATTATTTTTATTGTATTTTTTAGTACAATATTGACCGGTCTACACTGTCCTTACATAATAGGTATCTACTTATACTGTAATATGGAAATATTGTAAGAACAACATTTTTTTTAAAAGAGGCACCATGGAGTTTCTTGCGAAACGACCAATTTGGGACCGTGCACTAGTGTTTTTTATTAGTATTTTATTATTTCGTACACATCTCACGCTAAACACCTGTTTACTATTTATCATTTATCACACATTACCATTTATATACAGCGTGTAATTGACAGGTTGGCAAAAACGAAAAGTATGAATTCTGACTGGTATTGTTAATATTTTGATAGTGAAATATTTTCCCGGAAATGATAGGTGAACGTTTTTCAATTTTATTTCGGCTACGCAATGTATAACGAATATATCGATACGCGCGTTGTTCATTCATACTAATAGGTAGGTACGTGGACCTTGTTTGGAATAAATACATAGTAAACACACAAACACACCTATCAAAAAATTTTAACACGAATTCAAAACCTATCAAAAATTAAAATAGTCACTTACCTAAATTAAAGTCTCTCGGATCGTATAAGGCATGGCTCAAAGTGTTTTTTACCAGCAGTACGGGTTCCCAAACGCGGATTTCGACGGACAACATCTAAAATCGCCTGCTCAGAACGAGCACGGATTGTCCTTCCAGCACCTTCCTGAAGCGGCACAATAGGTAAATTTTCTAAAACACGTTGATATGCCCTTGTGATAGTACGACTATTAGCTGGATGTCGTTCATTTGGGTGTCTTTGAACATAGAGCCTTAATGCCAACGACGCGTTTCCTCTAGCTTCACCCAAGGACATTAACATCTGGCCATATTCGCGAGCACTAAACGTTTCATTACGCCGATTCATGACGATACCACACAACACAAAAACACACAACTCAACTGAACGCAATACACAGTCCCGAACTCTCGACAGTTGAAAGAAAACGAAATAGACGTCCAGAACTCACCAGCAATCGCGGCAAACTGAAATGGCGGCAAAGGTTTCGTTTGTCGGCAAACCTTTGAGAGTGTGTGTGACACGTGTAGCAATTAGGTATGAAATTAAACATTTTTATTTCGGTAATAGTAAGTACGTTAGTCGAGGTGCCCATGGCGCAGTAGTTACAGTGGTCGGCCTGCGATTGAGATAAAGATGAAGAACTAGGTATTGAAAAATAATCGTATCGTAATCGTATGATAAACATTGTTATTAACCGCTATCTTTTGTAACTTTTACTCATGGTTCTGCTTCCAAGTTTAAACCTAGTACCTGTCAATCCCCTAGCAGCATGCGCGCGATTTTGCGCATTTTCTAAACACTAAGCAAACGTCGGCGTTCGCATAGATTATAAATTAAGTTTTTTTTTTATAGGGTATTTATTCAAGAACGTAAATAAGAAGTTTTCATTATAGTATGTAAAAATCGAAAATAAGCAAAGCTTTTCGTAACTACACGCGCTTTCGCTCAGGGATTGACAGGTAGAATGTGAATCTGGCAATATTGACACATTGTTTTTATGTTTTATGTCCCACTAAATTGTCTAAAGCAAACAATTTACATTACTGTAATGCAATGCGGTCGTGCAGGTCGCGGGTTCAAACCCAGCCAGGCGCATTACTTTGTGTAATTTATTTCATCACCACTGCTCTCAAAACGGTGAAGGAAAACATCGTGAGGAAACCGGCATGTCCTAGAACCAAAAATTCGAAGACATGTGACATCCACCAACCCGCACTGGGCCCGCGTGGTGGATTACGGCCCATTCCCTCTCCTAGAGAGGAGGCCTGAGTCCCAACAGTGGGAACATTATAAGGCCGGCTATGCTATGCTATGCTAATGCAACGCGTGTGTACAGTTGGGGCAGCTTCGTAATTGATACTGTAGATCATTAACGATTTAAAATAAGGTTTTTGGAATTAAGAAATAATAAACTAATCATACTCCTGAGTATCTAATTATTATTAAAGCATTTTACGTAAAGAAAATAAAATTACAAGTATTAAATTCCGTACGCGGTACAACCCTGGCAGCGTCGCCGCGTCGGCGCGTCAAAGGCGCACGACCCGCGCACCACACAAAAGGAGCGAGCGAGCGAGCGGTATGCTGTCTCTGTCTGTCGTAGGCACTACGGAGTTCAGTAAATTTTTACGGCTAACAGCTGATTCCCCGCGGGTTGTATGAATTTTCTTTTACGATTACATTGCCGAATTTAAGTTTTTTGCTTTTTTTTCACTAAAATTGTGTTTTTGGGCTGGATTTTGTTGTAACAAATAAATAGAACACAAATCTAGTTGAAAAACGGTCGGAAAATTCTACAATTTTCCTGAAGAAAATTCCAACGTTTTTCAGTCATAATCATGGTCATGAAGCTACTGTTTCAGTTTTTGCCAACCTGTCAATTACACGGTGTACTCGTATATTTAATTACCTTACACATAATACTTATACATTACACATAATGCTAATAAGTAAATAACTGCCGTTCACTCTCAATAAGGTTCAGTTGAAAACCAGTGTCAGGCAACTAACACTGACTACCATGTAGTTGTCTGGCATTTTTGCTGAACTGGACCTATTTGGCGCTGCTGTGAGACATACATTGTGTCATTGTTTTTTTTTCTTAGTTGTCTTAAATTTTGTGTTTGCACGTAGCGGAGATGAGAATGTTAAGATGGATGTGTGGTGTGACAAGAATGGATAAAGTGAGAAATGAGTATATTAGGGGAAGTTTGAAAGTGGCGCCAGTGACTGAAAAGTTAAAAGGGAATCGTTTATCTTGGTATGGTCATGTGAAGAGGAGGGATGAAGCGCGTGTTGCTAAAAGAGTTATGAATTTACATGTGGATGGATGGAGAGGGAGAGAGAGGCCAAAGAAAAGATGGATGAATTGTGTGAGAAGTGATATGAAAGAAAAGTGAGTTAGTGATAGCGTGACGAGTGACAGGACAGAATGGAAGAAAAAAAACATGTTGCGCCGACCCCAAATAAAACGGGACAAGGGCAGGAAGATGATAATGTCTTAAATTTTGTGTTTACAGTGTGTGTATCCATGTCTGCCAAATAAAATATTTTTCTTTCTTTCTTTCTTTTCTTTCACTAGCTTCTGACGTTTTATAAGTGCCCATGTAGGCCTATGTAAAATAAAAAACTTTTTACTTTGACTTTGAATCAATCAATCATTACCTACCGAGAGCTTCTCCGTGATGTGTAGCTATTCAATAAAACTGGTCATGGGCAAGTTCGTTTGTAATAAGTAATAATTAAATGGAATTACTGATATGGTTAAGAAACTCTTTTCAATTTTGTAAGCTACAACAGGTCTACAGCACAGTCAACAGGTTTTACTGACTAAAAACCCACTCCTGTTCCTTCGTTGCCTTCGTCCCAGGGCCCCGGTTTCGTTTTCACACTACACATGGCCCCAGTAGGTTTCGACCCTGCTGGGTCCCTACGATTTGCTGACATCTCCCTGAGGCGCGCGCGGAACAATACGCGCCGTCGACGACTTGGGCTCGGTCCGGATGGTTACCGGACGGTCGGACGGCGGGCCACCCATTGCTCGCCGTCCGCAAGCCCGCGCCTACGGTGGCCGGAAATCGGGATCGGAATCCCGGCGGCGGTTGGGGCGTGAGGACCGTTGCCGTTGCCTCACGCGATCGGCCGCCTCCTTTGCTAGCATTACTGCTTCGCAGAAGGAGGTGACCGCCTGCCACTCCTCCTCGCTCCGGACCATGGCCTGTACCAAGGCCCGGCGCGAGAGATCGCCGCCGCCGATCGCCCCCACGAGGACACGGCGTTGCTCTTCCCAAGCGGGGCACACCTCCACCGTGTCCTCCGGGCAAAAATATGACAATTACGTAATTTTTGACGAAATAAAATATGTCCCATCTTCGATTATGTTAAACAGGGTAGTAGTAGACCAATAAAGGTATAAGGTAAGGTTTGGGCACGCCACAATTATGGCGGTAAGTCCCCTCTTTGAGGCGTGGTTGGAAAGACCTCACGGCGTCCTCATCTTCCGCATGGCGCAGGTTCTCACCGAACACGGTAAGTTCGGGAAGTTCCGGATTCGTGCGGAAGCGACGCCCGGGTGTCGCCACTGTGTGGACCACCCGGAGGACACGGTGGAGCACACGGTGGAGGTGTGCCCCGCTTGGGCAGAGCAACGCCGTGTCCTCGTGGGCGCGATCGGCGGCGGCGATCTCTCGCGCCGGGCCTTGGTACAGGCCATGGTCCGGAGCGAGGAGGAGTGGCAGGCGGTCGCCTCCTTCTGTGAAGCAGTAATGCTAGCAAAGGAGGCGGCCGATCGCGTGAGGCAACGGTCCTCACGCCCCAACCGCCGCCGGGATTCCGATCCCGACTCCGATTCCGATTCTGGCCACCGTAGGCGCGGGCTTGCGGACGGCGAGCAATGGGTGGCTCGCCGTCCGATCGTCCGGTAACCGTCCGGACCGAGCCCAATTCGTCGACGGCGCGTATTGTTCCACGCGCGCCTCGGGGAGATGTCAGCAAATCGTAGGGGCCTAACAGGGTCGAAGCCTACTGGGGCCACGGGTAGTGTGAAAGTGAAACCCTGGGCCCTGGGACGAAGGAAAAGAAGGAACAGGAGTGGGTTTTTAGTCAGCAATAGTCTGACTCTATTTTCCGCTCCACCCAAGAGCGCGATTTGTCATAAGATGATTTTCACACCTAAAAAAAAAAATGATAACTGTTTTTTCACAAATATACACCTCAAATTTCAATACTCATTTATGTAAATTACTACAAGTATTAACTAGACAATGAAATTGTATAATAACTATCTAACTTTAGTCCGACAGAATGTGGATACACTGAGTACACTTTAAACAAATATGTAGTTACTCTTACAATTGTTAATATTTATAAAGTTTGCAGAATAACTAGAACATGGCAGTATCATAGGAGGAGTAAATTTAATTTACTTTTTTTTCTTGGACTGACCGACATTTGACTATTCAAAAGTGCCTGTAAATGGGCTAATTGAAATAAATGCTTTTGATTTGATTAAATAAAATGAAAAGATTAGAAAAATTTGACAGATTAGGTCTAGATGTCCAAATATTTAAATTCGTCTGCTACCTATAAACTTGAACAGGCCCACCAATCAATCAATCATTTATTTTTTTGCATAATATGGATTTACAAAAATGTTTGCACAGGTACAGTTTTATCGTATTCAGATTATTTTTATTTGCATGCAGAAATAAGTATTATACAGATGATTATAATGATCATATCTTTAGAAAGCATGAATAATTAAAAAAATAAATTGTCAATCCAAATAATAAAAAATAGAACATAAAAAATATTAATAAAATTACAAAAAGTCAATAGTACATCATGATTATAATTAAATATCAAATTAAAAAAGTTAAAAATTAATTAAGTAAAAAAAAATATGATGAATGATTACCCAATTTCTTAAAGAAATAAGAACAATCACTGTATCTCCTGAAAATCAGAATCGACAGTGATGAGAGACGATTAACTGGAACCTGAAAAAAAAAATCAGTAAAGAATATCGAAAGAGTATGAAAAATATAGCAAGGCGCTTAGGCACAAAATGATGTTTAGGCGGATTATGTTTCGCAAACTGAACAAAATACTGTTGTACGTAAATAAATTCATCGATGCACAAAACGCTCCAGGCTCAACCCTAATTATCTAGTATGTAAATCGCTTTAAATAGTTTGTCAAATGCATGGCGTATCAAAGTACAGTCGAAAGCAAAGTTCGGTCGCAAACAGTTGCAAACAATATTACGCGGTGGTATCGATACTGCTGACTATAATAAGCGGCAAGCTTTGGTATTGGTGGTGACACAAATGTAATGGCATAGAATTATAATTACCTATATTTACTAACAAAAATAAAATTATAATTATATACGTATGTTATGATTTGATTCCCTATCATTGTAAGATATATTTGAATTATGCGTAGGCATTATTCAAATATGATAGAAATATGTAAGAAAGTAAGCACACAGATAGTGACTTTTTTTTTCGGTCGGAAAATTATCTTATGACATCCCCCGCTTTTGGGCGGAGCGGGAGATAGTGTCAGACTTTTACTGACTAATAACCCACTCCTGTTCCTTCGTTGCCTTTCGTACCAGGGCCGAGTCTTTCTTTCAGAATCAGACCATTGGCCCCAGTAGACTTCGACCTTGCTGGGCCCCTACGGTTTGCTGACATCTCCTTGAGGCGCGCGTGGAACAGTACGCGCCGTCGACGACTTGGGCTCGGTCCGGACGGTTGCCGGACGGTCGGACGGCGAGCTAATAATTGCTCACTGTCCAAAAGACCGTGCCTACGGACACAGATAGTGGTATGATATTTACATATTACTTTACTTTAAAAAAATAAACATGCCATATTGCTACAACGCTTGGTTAACTGGTAGAGAATATAAATCTATAAACACAATAAACTTATTAAAATTTATAAAATCATACTTCTTTTCCGAACACACCTTTGACCAAAAACTGTATACACATAAAAGGTTATTTTAAACGTAGAACCTTCCTAAGCTAGAAAATATAACCCCAAAATCCATTGATTTATAATACGACCGGTGAATACTGCTGAGACACTTTATGTGCTATTAAAAGGACAAAGAGCCACATTAGTTATTTATAAGGCTTTTATATGCCTATTATTGTACCTCTGTTTTTATAAAGATTTAGAAGTAGATGGAAAACAGGAAAAGTGAAAATAAAGTCTTAACAGAAACAACTGAATGTTAGAAAAGATAAGGATTTTTTGAGCATTTTAGTTTTGGATATGGTTGCTTTACAACAAGCTCGAGTCAGGGAGAATATGGGAAAAAATGAGATAAGTCAAAAAATCTTTAAAAGTAGGCTTAATAAAAGGACTCAAAATTACCAGTTAACTGTTCGACTGGCCTGTTGGTTTAGAGATCAGTGGCCCTGACTGCTATGCCGGAGGTCGTGGGTTCGATTCCCACCCAGGACAAATGTTTGTGTGATGAGCACGATCAATTTTGTTCTGTGCCTGGGTGTAATTTATCTTTAATATGTATTTGTTATAGATAAATTACATCTAGACAAATTACATTATATATTTAGAAATATATCAGTATGTTTATCAGCTGTTGTACTCATAACACTTGCAAGCACTGCAACGGCGTTGTGACGGCGTTGTGTGATAGTTGTTATTGATAATAATAAACTACTACCTGATGGTAAGCAGTGATGCAATCATTGATGGTGAGGCTCACTAGTATATTAAGAGCCTATTCACTCTAGCCTTGAAGACACCTAAATTATAATCGGATGGGAAGACCGCAGCAGGCAAATAATTGTTCCAGTCTAGGCAAATTATGTTGTCGATGTACGCGGTAATAAACGACGAAGCGAAACGCTTAGTCCGGACCGCAGAGGTTTCAACGACGTATGGGTGGATACTCGCCATTCATCGGGTTGTCCGATGGTAGAAATGAGATGGTGGAATCAAGTCATGCAATGCCCGCGCACAGTCTCCAAACTCCAAAATGCATCCTGTAAAATACCGAAAGGCTAGCTACCGTGCACCTGTGGTCAAGGTTTTGTAGATTGGACTTAACCAAATCTGGATCACCAATTAGCCTCTTCGTACACCTATCCACCGAGTCCAATGCTTCTAGGTGGCATTTTGCAGCACCAGCCCGTATGTGGCTGCAGTACTCCACACACGATGAAACCTGTGCTTTGTATAACATTAAAAGCTGTCCCGGCTTGAAAAGGGTATGGCTGATTTTCACGCTATAATGAGGATGAAGGCTGCCTCATTGATAAGCAGATCTAGGACCAATTCTAATAGCATCCTTCAAAGCCGATAAGCGTGATGCACCGGTGCAGTGCTCAATCAATGGTTGTGGTTGCTGGTGTGGCAGTTGGTTTAGTTTTGGGTTTTTTAAGTTTTACTAACCCTTTAGTTATTTATTTGCTACTTCTTATTTTATAAAAAAAACACAAGTACTGGTCTAACACGTGGGATACTCAGAAAGTTTTGAGAAACTAAACAACTAACTTCTATGGATTAAATATTGTTATTAAATCTTTTCAAAGAACTCTCCACCAGCCTCTATACAAAGTCTGCCAGCACACTTTCTTCCATGTCAGCCGTCGTAAGACGACCACTCCTTTGTTCATCCCCCAAAGTAAGGCGACCGCGCTTGAACTTGCTATACCAGCGGTAAATGGTTGCTTTTGAAGGTCCTTCATCCATAAAAGCAATTTGAAGTCGATCAAATAACTCATCAGGTTTTAGGCCACATAGAAAATCATCACACGGGAATGTTCTGTTCGATGCAGATCCATTTTTAAATGAGACACGAGAATTTAATTTGGCTCTCGAAATAATGTGGAGGGAAATTCAAAATTCGAACAATGGTATTTTTACTTTTAATAAACCAAAGTTTTCAAAATAATTACAAGTGGCCAGTGCCATTCCATAAAAACTTATTTTCGCAAAACTTTTTTAGTGGTCTGGTAAGTACAAAAAAATTACATTATTAAAATTACTGGTAATTTTGGCTTTTTTTTTATACGTGATTGGTGCCAAGAAAAATCCAAGAATCAGATCCTAGATCATATAAATGGCCCATAATTATGGCGGTAAGTCCCCTCTTTGAGGAGTGGCTGGAAAGGCAACACGGCGTCCTTACCTTCCGCATGACGCAGGTCCTCACCGGACATGGTAAGTTCGGGAGGTTCCTGCACCGGATTCGTGCGGAAGAAACGCCCGGGTGTCACCATTGTGTGGACCACCCGGAGGACACGGTGGAGCACACGGTGGAGGTGTGTCCCGCTTGGGCAGAGCAACGCCGTGTCCTCGTGGGGGCGATCGGCGGCGGCGATCTCTCGCGCCGGGCCTTGGTACAGGCCATGGTCCGGAGCGAGGAGGAGTGGCAGGCGGTCGCCTCCTTCTGCGAAGCAGTAATGCTAGCAAAGGAGGCGGCCGATCGCGTGAGGCAACGGTCCTCACGCCCTAATCGCCGCCGGGATTCCGATCCCGATTTCCGGCCATCGTAGGCGCAGGCTTGCGGACGGCGAGCAATGGGTGGCTCGCCGTCCGACCGTCCGGTAACCGTCCGGACCGAGCCCAAGTCGTCGACGGCGCGTGCTGTTCCACGCGCGCCTCAAGGAGATGTCAGCAACTGTAGGGGCCTAGCAGGGTCGAAGCCTACTGGGGCCAAGGGTCTGATTCTGAAAGGAAGACTCGGCCCTGGTACGAAAGGCAACGAAGGAACAGGAGTGGGTTTTTAGTCAGTTTTAAAAGTAAATAAAAATACTGAGAAACCCAAAATGGTAAATGTCACATGTCATAAAAATAAGGAGGTACTTTGTATTCCAATCGCTACGTTATCTACGTGAGTGAACCCTTCGGGAAAAGCTACACAGTAAGTATTTAAATAACAATTTTATTGAAATATTGAATTGTCTTTCCTTTGTCAGAAAAATTCAATATGTCGTCAGACAAAAGGTCGATATGTAATATTAACAACGCTTTCAAAATTGCAATATTCTATGAACACAGAAAATAAATGGTTGAAATTGAACTTATTCGGGTTGAAATGATTGTTTTTTGTTTATTGAAAAATAGTAGACACTGATTCATTTGTCTAGTGATTGCTAGAGCTTGGCATGAGACTTCTATGCCTGACTTGTATGTCTGGGTGCTTTTTTTATTTATTTTTTTAGGTGGGAAAATCATCTAATGACAAATCCCGCTCTTGGGCGGAGCCTGAGATAGTGTCAGACTTTTACTGACTAAAAAACCCCTCCCGTTCCTTTGTTGCCTTCGTCCCAGGGCCTCGGGTTTCGTTTTCACACTACCTATGGCCCCAGTAGGCTTCGACTCTGCTGGGCCCCTACGATTTGCTGACATCTCCCTGAGGCGCGCGTGGAACAATACGCGCCGTCGACGACTTAGGTTCGGTCCGGACGGTTACCGGACGGTCGGACGGTGGGCTACCCATTGCTCGCCGTCCGCAAGCCCGCGCTGTATGTCTGGATTGGGTAAAGTGTTATTGGGTTAGTCAATCTGGAATTTCTTTGTAGCTACCCTGCGTTCATTACGCTATTTTCAGCGCTGCGGGATTGTTTGAAAGAGTCAATGTAGCCCTGACACGCAAAGAGCAACTGAAAGAAAACGTCTCATTCTATACAGAGAGAGGTAATTTGATGATTTCTCAGGCTAAAAAGGCTAACGGCCTACCAATAGGCTACCATACCATACAACAGAAATGAATATGAGTACATCCGTAAGAAGTTAGCAGTTTCGTCATAGCGCTAATTTGTTTTCTTATTATTTGTCTGTACCAATTGTTTTACTAGATTCGTGTATTCTCTTTTTTTCCTTCTTTCTAGTTTGAGTACATATATATATTATGTATATTGTATTTATAGTATTTAAGTATATATTTGTATAAAATATAATGTGTTATAAACAATATGTAATGCTTAATATTGCACCTACCACAATTTGTCTATGCATCACCCAGAGGTTGACTGGTAGAAAATGCCCTAAGGCATTAAGTCCGCCTATGTACTTTTGTGTGCATAAAGAATTAATAAATAAATAAATATGAAAGGTAAACGAGCATTTTGTTCGGGCCTGTGACCTACTAGCGACCACTAATGAAACGATTCGGAGAACGTTAAGGGCCATGAATACTACCCAATGAGATGCGTCGCATTCCTTAAAAGTATGGGAAAGTTTTTTTTTGGCAAAACAAGAATTAATATAAAAATCGTTTAAATATATATTTTTTTTATTTTAAGGTGCGAGATCATCCAATGACATCTCCCGCCCTTGGGCAGGGCGGGAGAGCATGCCAGACTTTTACTGACAAAAAATCACTCCTATTCCTTCTTTGCCTTTGTTCCAGGGCCCTGGGGTTCTCTTTCGCATTACCCATGAGCCTGCTGGGCCCCTACGGTTGCTGACATCTTCCTGAATCGCGCGTGGAACACTACGCGCCGTCGACGATTTGGGTTCGGTCCGAACGGTTACTAGACGGTCGGACGGCGAGCTTCACTACAAAGCGCAAACCTGGGCCAGAATATTAGTTCTGCGACCGCCAATGCAATACGTTCCCTTTATATATCGACTTGGTCATCAACGTCCTCAGTAACGTAATGCCCGAGATATTTAAATTCTTGTACCCAAAAAAAAAACCAAGCCAGGCAAAGAAGCTTATTTAAATTTGATTCAGACTATAACTACCTATTTTCCTGACACCAACACTTTCTTCTAAAATTATATTTTTTCCGACCAGTTCCCAAAAAGACATGAACTTTGCTAAGACTTCCTCAGTTTCGTTCACACGCTGATCACGTGCTCAGAAAAGCTCTCGTGTCAAGATAAAGTTGAGTAAAGAAATTTCTTAAATGTTATTGTTGGAACAAGTTTTTTAAAGGTGCAAACTGGGCTTTGGAAAAGGTCTCAGCCAAACAATAGGCCTGAGCCTTTTTGTTTAATAATATAATAATATTCCACAACTATCACACAACGTCGTCTAGTCCCAAGCTAAGCAGAGCTTGTGTTATGAGTACTAGAAAACTGATAAACATATTTATATATTTCTAAATACATACATATTATAGATAAATTACATCCAGACACAGAACAAATTTGATCATACTCATCCCACAAACATTTGTCCTGGGTGGGAATCGAACCCACGACCTCCGGCATAGCAGTCAGAGCCATTAACCACTAGACCACCAGGCCAGTTTACCTATGAAAACTTCACTCGATTCAGATTACAGAATAAGTTATCTGTTTCTACCTGAAATCTTGTACAGGAAGTAAATATATTAAACTTGCTATCACTTATTTGAGAAAATTGAGAACAATAAAGTAGATTCAAATTTAGAAAACGGCAGTTTTATACTAAGAATCCAATGATTGCATCACTGCTTAACATCAGGTGGGATCGCAGTCAAGTACTGGTTTATATCAATAAAAAAAAAATATATAGTGCTAATATACAACCTTAGCTATAAAAATAGAGTAGAGCACTGGTGGCCGAGTGGTGACGGCCCCAACTTTGTTTTTTTTTTTGTGTAATTTATTTCATCACCACTGCTCTCAAAACGGTGAAGGAAAACATAATTAAGAAACCGACATGTCCTAGGTTCGCACTGAGCGTGCGAGGTGGATTACGGCCTATTTTCTCTCCTAGGGAAGGCCTGAGCCCCAGGCAGTGCGAACCTTATAATTTATAAGCAGGCGTCGAAATTAGATATTCATGTACTTGCATCGAAATGTTGGTATTAATATGGGATCTTCCCGGGATTTATAATGAAAAATCCCATGTGGCCAAACATATTACAAATAAATAATAATAAAAAGCTCAGAGATAGATAGAACAAATAAAAGAAAGATAACGTACAATTTTTATTAGTATTTTTCATTGAAAAAGATCTCTCTACGTTAACTTAGGTAAGGTTAACAAATTTATACACTTCCCCCTCCACATCATTAATGCAGGAAGAAATTTTATAGGCTATATTTCTGATGGTTTCATTATAAAAATTCTGCCATCTCGTTTGTGGACTGCTGCAAACCGGTCTATCTATTTCAAGGCACCAATTCTATGCTACTTTGGTCCATAGGTATGTTTGTCGCCTGACGGTACAAACTGTCGGCCAAACTGGCAGTGTGTACTACTAAGTAATGGTAGTGGTTGCCTAAGGGCTATATTTCACCAGAACACCATGGCGGCGGGACCAGTTGCGCCGCCATGGTGTCCGTAAGCTACCAAACTAGACACCATACACACACCAGAGTCGCTACACCACACTGAGACAGTATCAAAATGGACCTTAATGCACGCGACACTAGGTGAGTAACTCTCTATAGAGCTGTAGGTATACATTTTGTTGGTAGCGGCAACTGGTCGCGCCGCCATGGTGTCCCGGTGAAATATAGCCCTACCTAGCAAACATGATCAATAACAAAATCTTCAATGAGGCCAATCACCGTCTTTCCAGCCGAAAGACGTCCCTTGTGGGACATAAAAATGCACCTAGCATTATCACATCGAACAATCCTGTGTTTATTGTATCTAGCGGATGGCCACACGATTAAAATTATTAAAACAAAAAAATTGAAAAATTTATGTGCTTATTAAAAACTTCATCTTTGCTTAATATTTGACACGAATATAGCAGTCGTATGACTGCTAGAATGAATAACAGTAAACGGGACATTTTATGAGACTATCATAAATTCTAAATACAGTACAAATTCGCCATGTTTTGTGAGCACTGTCGTGTTATTTACGCGTTTTAATTTATACATCACGACCGAAACTACCTAATGACACGAATATACTACGAAACTTACTCGAGGCAATCACTTTAAAATTTTCATTCACATTCCACTGCTGGTTTTGTTTAACCACATTACTGCAAATTTCTAGCCTGATGTACCAACTCCGCAATGGACGTTACATTTTAATAAATTATCGTTTGATAATTCTTTAATTCAGTGGCTCTGGACCAGACAGTGTCGTGTTACATAGTCGTTTGGCAAACATAAAATTGTTTTATTCTCTGCATATTGCGGTGGTGAAACTTTATATAGATTGTGGTCACCTTTCTGTCTGTTGTGCTATAAATAAAACGAAAATCATAATTCGGTAATGACATAATGCGGGTAAGTATAGCGACTGGTGTCTGACTTACTGTTGAGAAGTTTTTTTTTTTTCGGTGGGAAATTCATCTATGACATTCCCCGCTGGCCTCAAACCATGGCCCCAGTAGACTTTGACCCTACTGGTCCCCCTCCTTTGCTAGCATTACTGCTTCGTAGAAGGAGGCGACCGCCTGCCACTCCTCCTCGCTCCGGACCATGGCCGACCAAGGCCCGGCGCGGCGGCGCGAGAGATCGTTGTCGCCGATCGCCCCCACGAGGGCATGGCGGTTCTCTGCCCAGGCGGGGCACACCTCTACCGTATGCTCCATCGTGTCCTCCGGGTGGTCCACACAAAGGTGACACCCGGGCGATTCTGACAAGAGTGAACCAAAGAAGAAAATCAGAAAGATTTTCTTGATTTGGCCACAAGATATATATTCTAAAATATCAAAAATAGATAAAACAAATTTTAATTTTACTAATATTTATGTGTCATCACCCTTACAATAAATTAATAGTCAGGAACATTTGTACAGAATTACAAAAATTTTTTTTTTTTTTTGCAGCAGCAAAAAAATCAAGCTTCGAACTGCTAAGAAATTATTTTTTGCTGCAAACTTTCATTTGACTTATCAAAAGAATTCTCAGTGAAAAGTTTCAGTAAACTTGGATACATTAATTCCTGTCATACACAAGTGTTAAAGTTTATTACTTAGTGAAAATGACTGCGTTGCACGTTTTTGGTTTTTTTTTATCTGGATAGTTCGGATTTCTTTTGAAGGAGGGAAATCATCCAATGATTTCTCCTTCTAGGGTGGAGTGTGAGGGCGCGTCAGACTTTTATTGACGAAAACCAACCTATGTTCCTACTTTGTCCTTTGTGTTTCAGGACCATAGGTTTCCCTTTCAGAAGTAAACCCATGGCCCCAGTAGGCTGCAGCTTTGCTGGTCCCTTACGGTTTTACTGACATCCCTTTGAGGCGCGCGTGGAACACTACGCGCCTTCAACGACTCGGATTCAGCCCGGATGGTTACTGGACGGCTGTAAGGTTAACTGCCCATTGCTCGCCGTCCGCAAGCCCATGCCTACGGTGACTGGAAATCGGGCTCGGGGTCCCGGTGGCTGGGGCGTCACGACGTCCGTTCCTTCACGCGTGCAGCCGCCTCCTTCTCTAACATTACTGCTTCGCTGAAGGAGGTGACCACCACAGTCCTCATGGCTTGGACATACGCTCATCCTTATACCACATCTGCATTTTCTATAGTGCAATCAAGTATTAGCTTACCTTAATTTCACGTCCGATTTGCGGTTTGAAACTATGATCTGATTTGAGTGGAATTGATCATTGGATTACAGGCAGTTAGCAGTCTGATGTAACGCATCTGGGCCTCAAGTCTGCTATTACAATAGTGTCAGAATGGTCTATCTTTGATTTCATAATTGTTGATTTTGACAAGTTTGGTAATCTACTAATATAATGGCGTCATTATGACTTTTCAATGGTCCACCACTGACACTCCATTGAAAAATGAAAGTCTGACGTATGCGGTAATTTGCTAAAATTTTGACAGTTCCTTTGATCAGTGACCCCATTAGAACGTCATTGTGCCGTCAGTCAAAATTGACGTGTAAAAGTGTTTCTATAAAACCTATTTGCATAATAAATATCATTTATCATTGATTTATCATTTATTGATTTTTAGCAAAATGACAATGGGATCGTGTTGGATTGACGAATTTATAAAAATAGCAGACTTGGTCCCCTGGACAGCAGTAAGAACTGTTCGTTTTTTTAATGTTAATCATCTCTGACTTCTCACGCTCTGGGCTGAGCCAGAGGGCGTGTCAAACTTTTACTGACTAAAACCACACCTGTGTCCTTCAGTTGCCCTTTGCGTTCTAGGACTGCGGGTTTCCTTTTCAGAAAATCCCCGCGGTCTCAGCGGGCATCGGCCCTGCTGGGCCCCTACGGTTTGATGACATTTCTTTTGTAGAACACGTGGATCATTACGCGCTGTTGACGACTGGGCTTGGTCCTGTCGATTACGGGACGGCCGGACGGCGAGCTACCCATTGCTCAACATCCGCAAGCCCGCATCTACCGTAAGAACTGTTGGGTTACCACTATAACTATCAACAAAATAACCTATGTTCTGGTGGGTCTTTTTTTTCGGGTGGGAAAATGATCTAATGACATCCCCGCTCTTGGGCGGAGCGAGAGATAGTGTCAGACTTTTACTGACTAAAAACCCACTCCTGTTCCTTCGTTGCCATTTTTCCAGGGCCCCGGGGATCTCTTTCGCATCACCCATGGCCCCAGTAGGCTTCGACCCTGCTGGGCCCGGGTATGGTTGCTGACATCTCCTTGAGGCGCGCGTGGAACACGCGCCACCGACGACTTGGGCTCGGTCCGGACGGTTACCGGACGATCGGACAGCGAACTACCCATTGCTCGACGTCCGCAAGCCCGCGTCTACCGTGGCTGGTACTCTAGGTCGGAATTACGGCGGCTGGGGCGTGAAGACCTTCGTTCCCCCACGCGTGCAGCTTCCTCCTTCGCTAGCATTACTGCTTCGTAGAAGGAGGCGACCGCCTGCCATTCCTCCTCGCTCCGGACCATAGCCCGAAGCAGGGCCTCACGCAAAAGGTCGCTGCCGCCAATTGCCTCCACGAGGACACGGCGGTATTCCGCCCAAGCGGGGCACACCTCTACCGTATGCTCCACCGTGTCCACACAATGGTGACATCCGGGCGTTTCTTCCGCCTGAATCCGATGCAGGAACCTCCCGAAATTGCCATGTCCGGTGAGGACCAGCGTCATGCGGAAGGTGAGGACGCCGTGTTACCGCTCCAGCCACTCCTCAAAGAGGGGACTTACCGCCGTGTGATTTCAAATCTGTAAGTCTACCTCCCGTCTAAGAGAAGAGAAATAAATCGGTTTATTTGACAAACCGTGCGAAAAAACTAAGCACCCATGTTTTAAGTCATAAAAAAATGGTCGAGGTAGTGGTCGTTGCGTGGTATGCAAAAATATACTGTACAAAAACACAAGCTTAAAATGTTAATCCAGATTCATTTGAAACGTCAAAAAAACTAGCAAATCCTTCAGCCTTTACCTGAGATTATCTTAAACAAAAAAAGTAAAGTTTTCCCTACAAAACCGAGTACCTATGTACAAGATTTACGGCATGAATATTTTCACACACACAAAGATAAACCCCTCACATATTCGGAGGCAAAAAATACTTCTCTACTTAACAATTCAGAGGAAAAAAGATATTCGGGAACTTTATCTTTCAAGATTTGAGATGTGCGAATCAGAATGTAATCGTGGTCAAATAGATTGGTTTTTGAAAAAGGAACGACTTTTCAGTCAATTTCAATGAGTGATATTGATTTTATTTGCTAAAAACCGGACGCTTGATAGTAGAAGTGTCGCAGAGTGTACATTTCTTGAATTATCTTGGTTACTCAAGCTGATTGTAACTATTCAGGTGCACTGAGTTTCGATACACGTCTTCATATAATTATAAAAACTCGTACATCATAAAAATTGGTTCCATCAATATTTTTTTTTTTTAATAGTATTTTGGGACCACCAATAAAATAAATATAGTTTTTTTGGTAACATTACTTTGATGTCTTTTTACTCGACTGCAAAAAGGGTGATTTTTCGCGCTTATCTTGTATGTATGTATGTAACATTTTTTATTACCTCATATCTTCAATACCACTGAACAGATTTACATAACTAAGATGTCGTTAGATTCGTTTTGATAACCGAAGTATTCTTAATAGGTGACGTTGAAAAAAAAAATCCACATAAGGACTGTGACACGCTCTGCTTTAGAGTAAACTGCAATATAAGTATCAAATTAAAGAGTTTATCATGAGGATTCCAAAATGGTACATATCATGACCATAGCATAGCATAGCATATTCGGCCTTATAATGTTCCCACTGTTGGGACTCAGGACACTTTAAAATAAAATTCAAATTAAAAAAAGAATTAATGATAAATCATTAATTCTTTGAGTACATAACTAAGATAGAGTTAGATGTAGTTATTTGATGTAAACATCAAATAACTAAAATTTAAATTAAAAAAAGAATTAATGATAAATCATTAATTCTTTGAGTACATAACTAAGATACAGTTAGACGTAGTTATTTGATGTAAACATAAAATAACTAAAACTCAAATTAAAAAAAGAATTAATGATAAATCATTAATTCTTTTTTTTTATTTTGTTGTTATTCCTTTTCGAAAGTTTGTAACTACAATCAAACCTTTATTCTATTTTTCTTTATCATACCGATGTTTCACTTTTGCCACATATGTCAATATGTGGCAAAGACACAAGGATCACCCTCGTTCACCCCTGAAACAAATTTTCCGAATGAAGCTATTACTTTGCTTTCACGTTCAAAACTTTCGTGTGAGCCCTTTGTCTTATGACAAGGGATTGTTGTAGAGGCTTACAAAGCGAGACCTGATACTAAGTTAGTTACTTTGTTGGCAGCGACTTGTTTATATTATTTATCTTATTAAGAAAGTATATACTTGACTAGTACTCTGCCAGTGACTTCTTTCGCAAGAATATTTTTATAAAAACTTTAACATTGTTATAACTGTATTTTAAAGACAGTCTTTGTTATTCAGTTTGATTAGAATTCGTTTCAAGTTTCAAGTTAATTAGCCCAAGGAATAAGACTCTCCCATACAACTATTGCTCGCAGAACAGATGGCCGTTGGGACGAAAGGTTCTGGAGTGGCGACCACGCACCGAAAGACGCAGTGTTGGAAGGCCTCGTGTGGACCGATGACCTGGTGAAGGTTGTGGGAATCCAATGGATGCGAGGCGCACAGGACCGCTCATTGTGGCGACATTTGGGGGAGGCCTATGTCCAGCAGTGGACGTCTTAAGGCTGAAATGATGATGATGATACAACTATTAACAATCGCTAACCAACGGGTTAAAAACTACCCCTATAAAACGTTATAGGTATAGTTTTGAAAAACGAATATTGAAAACCTTTTTTATATAAATAATAACCCAAGTAGGGTTACTATTTATGCTAAGTTTCAAGTCTTAGGGTCCAAGGAATAAAATTTTGTATACAAACGAATTTCCCCTGTTTCACCCTCTTAAAATTTGAATTATCGCTTAGTACCTGGAGTAGCATTAGTCTTAATCATAAAGGGAAGCATTGTGCAAAATTTCACGTTTCTAGTCCCAGGAATTTCAAGTGTGCGTTGATATGTTAGTCAGTCAGTTTCTCATTTTATATATATTATATTACCCACTGCTTTGCTTCCGTCAACTGACTACCTGCTCTACGCTACCTGCCTACCCTACGCTACCTACTTATCCTACGCTACCTACCTTACCTACCTATCTACCCTAAATAGGTAGGTATTTTTTTTTGTTTTTAAACCTTCCCTGTATGCTGGTAAACAAAACAAAAAAAGAATTAATTAAAATCGGTCCAGCTATTCTCGAGTTTTGTCGACACTAACGAACAACAATTTTTATATGTGTGGATTGTGCGGTATGTTATATTAGCGTATGTACATATTTTCTTTGTTCTAGTTTTTCTGGGACTCACTTTATTTTAGCTGAAACGATTCGCCATATTTTGTTATTCAATGCTGATTGTCATGGTACTTCGCTACTACTGTAACAGTGTGCTGTTTTCGCAAAGCACTTCTGCTGTAAGCGTGAAAAAATAATGAAGGAAGACGAAGCATTTTCACGCGTATATTTTTGTTAAATGATTGTAAACCTAGAAGTATATAGGTATATCTCAGCAAAATCGTATACATATTTTATGTCAGTGGTATTGGCTACAATACAACTAACATTATATACCTATTCACAAGTGGCATCTGCTAAGATGCCACTTGTGAATGATGTAAAAAGGATGTGATATTATAAAAACAGTGAATGAAGATCTAGGTCAAGCAAAACTCAATAGGTAGTGGGTTAAACTCGCTTGTATACATCAGCCCCCCTAGCCAAGTTACAATCGTATCGTTCGCGCCGAACGCCTCGAGTAGGCCACGCCTCCGATTCCTTTGTTCTGACGTCATCTCAATGCTCAGTCACGTGGTCAGAACAAAAGAATCGGAGGCGTGGCCTACTCGAGGTGATCGGCGCGATCGAAACGATTGTAACTTGGCTAGAGGGGCAGTTGTCTTATTTTTATTGTTTTTTTTTTAAGTTGTATTTACAATAAAAAATATATTATTAAGAATGTAGGGAACAAAAAGACATACTACACCAACTTAAAATAATTTGGAGTAAGAGCAGGTGGTTACGATGATAAGGAGATCACCCTAATATTATAAAAGCAAACGTTTGTATACAATGTACCTATTTGTTTAAACACACACGTATGTTAGTCCATTACGTTTAAACGACTCAACGGATTTGGATGAATTTATTTATTTAAACTTCTACAGTAGTGGTACATAAGCGGAGTTAATGCAATAGGGCTTTCTCACCAGTCAAAGTTTGGGCTAAAAAAGATAACACTATGGTAGGTGTGTACAATAAATAGATTTTTCAAATAGAATGAAGTAGGTATCATTAAATTAAGTAGCATTATACAAATTATTAATTAAACTAAGACGCAGTGTTGGAAGGAATTATTTTTATAATAGAGTAAATTTATAGGCTAAAATTATGAACTAATAATTACTATGATTACAACTTAATCGTTGTTTATTAAGCAGCTTCTGTACGACAACTAGACATATAAAAGTACATATGAAATATAAATCATTCAAATTTGAGATTACAATACACAGCTGCAAAATTCAACGGTACAAACCCACAGATATTTTCAATAGCAGATGTATTCACAAAACTTTGGTTTAGTAGCTCACGACGGATTTGAATTTTTATATATCCAAAGCGTTTTTAAAGTAGGGTGGGATATTTGAATTAGAAAACACATTTGCTTATCAAAGCTTCGGGAGCTTAACAGACTAGAGGGTAACGGCTATTAACTAGAATTAAATATTGTCACCTAAGGGTATGTATTCGAATTTGAAGACTTTATTTTTGGAAAATGTCGTGAGGATTTTTTACGTAACATTTAGTGGACATGTCGCTTTTAATTAAACGTATCACTGTAACAGACATTAATAGATATGAATATTATTTATAGGATAATATAATGGGGGAACCAAGAACCAAGGTCGGAGAACCAAGGTCGCCGACATAGCTCGAAGAATCGCCAAACTAAAGTGGCACTTTGACTTTGACTTTGGCTTTGACTTTGACTTTGACTAAAGTGGCAATGGGCAGGGCACATTGCTCGTAGAACAGATGGTCGATGGTGCCGAAAGGTTCTAGAGTGGCGACCGCGCACCAGAAGGCGCAGCGTCGGAAGGCCTCCCACAAGGTGGACCGACGACCTGGTGAGAGTCGCGGGAGTGCGGTGGATGCGAGACGCACAGGATCGGTCGTTGTGGAGACGCTTGGGGGAGGCCTATGTCCAGCAATGGACGTCTTTCGGCTGAAATGATGATGATGATAATGGGGGAGGGTGGGGTAGTTGCCATTTACAGTCACAAGCGCGACTTCTAAGCTGTTCTTAGTTTTTGATTGAAATATTGGAACAAGTAGATTAATAACTTTTGCTAGAGGTTTCGCCTGAGTGAAAGAAAAAAAATATCACGATATTGTACGTGCTATTCAGAGATATAATATACCCGTGTGCAAAATTCGTTCGGCCGTTTGAGCGTAAAAGAGTAACAAATATATACAAAAACTTTCGCCTTTATAATATTAGTGAGAAATACTTTCGCTTTCAAAATATTAGTGTGATTTTGTTCTGTGAAGAAAAACCTCGGCCCGGAGTTGGTACTCATGCCCAGTTTATGGCGATAAACTGGCCCTTAAAAAATAGTAACTGTCAGTACCACCAACGTATTAGGAATGGATTTTAGATTTTGTTTATTGTGTGTCCATAACAATTGAATTGAATTCTGTTTTGGGAACACATTGTGCGTACAGCTAAGGAGTGGAATTCCTTGCCGGAATCTGTGTTTCCTGCTACAACCCGGGAGTCTTTAAGTCTAGAGTGAATAGGTTACTTCTAGTGGTGCTTACCTGGGTGTGGTCGACGATGGAGCGCGCTTGCGCTCCATCGTCGACCACATCGTCACTTTCCATAAGGTGAGATAGCGGTCAAACGCAAATCTATCAATAAATAAAAAATAAAAAATCTGCTTTACCAGACCTCTTAGCTTTGTTTCGTTCATCAATGAATAATCCCTCATTGTATCAAAGCTTCTTACAAAGTCACGTATAAAATTAAATGCTGGTTTTAGTACACAGTAACCAACACCTTTGTTGTGTCAGAATTAAATGGTAGTCAAGTCTAAATACATTGAAGCGATCAAAATTTACACAGCGCTAAACCTCTTGTACAAACAAAGATAAAATTTGGTTAGCGGCACTCAGAATGCTTCTGTGTTTCTGATTATCTTGTATTTGGTTATTTGTAAGTGGGAATATACCGGAATGGCCTTGAAATGTGAATACGTAATTAATATATATGTTATTATCTTAATGTTGTACCTAAGTAGAGTTATGAAAATTTTTACCAATAAAAAATTCAATTCAATTTCAATTGTTAATTGTAATCAATTGTCTTATTGTTGGTGTTGTTGTTGTTATTGTTTGACCTTCGAGTTTTTTTTTATGAGAAATTATCTAAAGACATTTCCCGCCGTCATACAATGTCTCTATACTTCTATAAGAAACATTTTGATAGTTTCAACTTTAATGTTTCAAGTTTGCCTCATCATTGCAGTCGAAAGACGTCCACTATTGGACATAGGCCTCTCCCAAGTGTCGGCATAACGATCCGTCCCGTGCACTTGTATCCATCGGATTCCCGCGACCCTCACCAAATTGTCAACTATGTTAAATTATTGTAAACTGTTGATAAACGAATGATTTTTTTTTTATATTTGGCATACCACTGGATAGCTAAAGGATCAAAGAATTTCGTACGCTTAGTGACGCTATGACACAGCGCACGATGGAGGAGAAAATGCATCCATTTTGTTTTGTTTTCTTTGTGGTTAGATTATTCTAAAAAACAACGGCGAGGAAATTGTTTATGAAATATAAACGTGTTTAGATAATTTCACTATGATTAAATACCGGCGAAATAATTTACTAAGTTCTATCAAATCAAGCTAATGGCCAGTCTAAGTTTCGCAAAAAAAAATCATCATAATTGGAAACTAAATTGACTAAATTTTTTACAATAATAAATAATCATGGCTTAGTTTTTTTTTTTGCTGGCTTGACTTTTGACTAAACTGAACTTTGTTGCCACTAATATTGGCTTGGTCAAGTAAAATAACATGCTTTTCTTTATGTATTGCATTAATATACTTAGGAAATACATTTCCACATTAGATAAAAAACATAAAAATTAAAGTTTGTACTTAGGATATAGTGGTTATAATGACACATATAACATCGTAGTGCAATTCGAGTATAGCAACATCACCAAAAAAAAAGCATGGCATTAAGACAATTTAACTGTCATCCAGCCTAATGTCTTACAAAAAAAAAAACACGACATTATGACATGACATTTTGTCGTTCGTTCAAAAGTACGTTTATTGGTTTTTATTTATTATTATTTCCATTCAAATACGTAGGTATTGTAATCTCACTAACTCTAAACTAGAAAATATTTAATACGAGGATTCTATTAACCCTTTAATCGCTAGCGTCGAATTAGTCCGATGATTGTTGTCGTGTCCTATTCGCCAGAGTCATGTGTTTGCGACTGAGTACTCCATCTCGTTTAGCTCTTCAATCCCTGTAGGTGGCACGACAAAATTGTTTACAAATTTAATCTATATACTTTTGTATATTTTTATCACTTGACTTAAAAAAATATGCCAGAAAAATAATGTTCGAGAGTCTGCCTTCCTTCTTTAAGCGTGTTATTTCCCTCTGCAATCTACAAAATGTTTCCATAGTTTTAAACCAAGGTAATTTGCATCCTAACACCTCAGCAATCTCATTTTGGTACCTACGAAAATTTCGAATAAAACTGACATTCCATTACCGCTTCCACTTTTCACGAATAAAAATGTAAATAGAAAATGTACGGAACCCACCGAACGGTTCGCCTTATGAATTATTAAAGCCACAGAATAAAATTAAGGTTTTACTTCGGTTTCGTGAATTTACACTTTATTTTAAGAAAACCTCTACCTGTTCTAATCATATTAATCAGCTATTTATATGGATTAAATTTGGACGAGTTTTATCGGAAAATGATACTAAAATTATTTGTTAAAAAGAAATAAAATTGTCTGTTACAGTTGTCTGTCTTAGAAATATAAAAAAAAATATTAATTCGTAACACGAAATCTCTTTACAAACGGTTACTGTTCTCTTTTTACTGTGCAGCTTACTTTTATTTGTATGAAATGAATGAAATAATATTAAATTTTTATTTTATTTCTGGAAACATTTTTACCTATATGTCCGATTTAAAAAAATGTTAGCAATCTGCATAATGAGTGGTGAATAACCGAGTGGTTTTAAATATGTATAATTTTGATCATCACACCAAACATTCGTTTGCTCAGGTAATTTCATTAACTACATAGAACATAATTTATAGAAACGCTCGTGTCTTCGATCAAGCATAGTGAAAAAATTATCTACTGCACTCCACGTAAACGGTTAATGCATAATGCGTGCAGAAGTGATGGCTAATGGGACCGAAAGGTTGTAGAGTGACTTGCCTGTACTCAAAACCTAGCGTAGTGAACCCCCCGAACTGCAGGATTCACACGATGAGCAGTGGGTAACTCGCCATCCGGCCGTCCGGTAAGGACTGAAGGGGCCCAATAAGGCCTGCAAAAAAAAGCGTTGTGAGATCATCTACAAATTGGACCAATGACCTTATGAGGGACATGTTCACATGACAACGCTTAGTAGTTAGCCTTTGTCCAGCAATAGAGGTTTTTAGGCTGAAATGATAATGATGAGCATAAAAGGGGCCTATAAATAAGCCTTTACAGGTAACAGGTACCCTGGAAACGCAGTTACATAAAACGTAATACAAATCCCTAAAGTAATACAAAATATTCTGACTCAAATAAATAATGCATGGAGGCAAACGCTGACATTTACTGGGCTATCGACGGCCCTTACAGCCAGTCTATATGCATAGTGCATGCCTTTGACCTAGAGGGAGGTTACCCCTGAATATATTCAACGGTGGATTTAAAGTTGAGCTGGGTAGGTGAAAGGTGTAAAAGTTAATGGTACCGAAGGGGCGCTACTGGAATATTTTTAGGGAGTGTTTTTGTTGGCCTTCATCAGGTCAGACTGGAAGTGGATCCTGACTTAGTTGAGAAAAATCTAGGCAGATGATAACACATTGTATACACATTACACATACAGACTGCATATTCCACGACTTTCTTTATTTATGTGAAATAGAGTACCCTTTCGCCGTAACAACTGTATGCAGATCCTATATACATCTATGGCAGTAGATGCAAAAGCCGCAGGCACTACAGATTCACCGAGAATATTGTTTGCACAGATAAAAATATAGATCTATGTAAGTAATTAAAAAAAGCTAGTAATTATTTCGCTGCACGACATCGTCTGTATCATCCATCATGAAGGGAAAAAAGGTAATGCTTATATCTCTAATATACAACAATAATGAACGCGAGGAATATTATTATAAGCCCACACATTTATTAAAGTTATATTGTTTCGCGAGTCATCCTAATTTAATAATATAAAATTTTAAAGTGTTGATTTTTGTGACTTCGTGAATTTATTGATTACTCAAATTAAACCTCAAAGACATATTTCTCTTAGTTTCTCAAAATTATCGCAATATTATGTACAGAATAAATATTTGTATGGCCTCAATACTGTATCATACAGTTGTCCCGGCTGTGGGTGTATTATGTATGTGACTACACGTTTGTGAAAGTACCCACCATATAGGAGTAAATCTTAGAGTAGAGTAAGGTCCATGGGTAGTGTGAAAACGAAACCCGGGCCCTGGGACGAAGGCAACGAAGGAATAGGAGTGGGTTTTTTAGTCAGTAAAACTGACACTGTCTCCCGCTCCGCCCAAGAGCGCGATTTGCCATTAGATGATTTACCACCTAAAAAAAAGAGTAGAGTAAGGTATAAAAAAAAATAACTACGGTGACTTACTGTTGATAATAATTATTAATTATAAGCAATCACAGGAGTTAACGTACGCAATATCATTTTCAATACACTTACTCGAAAACCCGCTCTTATCCCACCGCTTTTAGGCACGCAATAGACTGTTTCCCGCACTAGTGCAGAAATAGCGCGTGCTCTCCCCCGCCACAATTTTATTATATTTATCGCATCAGGCTGGGCGCGCATCGACCCCCACGAGTCGTCGGTCAACCCCCGTTTATTCATTTCTTCGTAAATGTATTGAAAAAAGTCGTTTGACACACGTGCAAATTTGTCACTGCAGCCCTCGGCTCCATAACACACTCGCCTACGGCTCGTGCGAATTCCACCTCGGTCGCAATGTCAAACTTTCTGCACTTGTATCAAAATGTACTATTGTCACATTATTTTAATATTCGTGCCAGACACTGCCAATTAAATGAAAATTGGCACATAGAATACTACTAAGTATACTTTTATACGGGAATATTTAGTAGTTTCAACAAGAAATAAGTGAAACCGTAGTCAGACGGAACGACGCAATTGTATCGAATGCGTACTATATTGTATTTCAGATGCACCAAGAGGAAAACATGTATTTATTTATTATATTTTTTATTGTACACCACATAAACAAAAATAAGGACAAACATAATTAAAAATAAGTGTACAATGGGCGGTCTTATCTTCCTTGCTTATAAAATACTATCTAATTGTCTTTCGTAAACGTAATATATGAAAGAGTATTAGAAATACCTTCATCAACAATGAAGTTTTTAATAACGTCGAGAGTAGGGTGTTTCATATTTTTTTTTAATATTCGATTTTCATTTGACTTTGCTCGAATTCTTAATACCACTCATGCTCAGTGTTCAAATACTAAAAATGACCATAATCGGTTAATATTTAGAGGTTGCACAACGGCTATAAAGTTATTTCTTACGTTGTGACTGCCTTGTGCAACCTCTATAAACAACGCTCAAATTTTAAAATCATGAAACACCAATAGAGAGTTTGACATGAACTTTAACATCAAACTCTATCATGCCGCATAGAAACCAGCGCTTTGCAAGAGAGAGACAGAGATAAATATATTTATGTTGTGATGAAACAAGTCGAAATTTGTTACAGCTAGTTGGTATTTCGATCAATATGGATTCAGTTTTGTCTTTTAGTAGAATTAATAGAATAGAAGAAACTTTATTGCAAAACAAAAATAATAACAAACTTTCACACAAACTTGTTTCTATGGGTACAATGGCAGTCTGTTCGCAGACAGAGATACCAGACAACCTTGTATTATATTTTTGAATATTTATTGATGAACTGATATTTTTTTCATTCCATATTGGATGAAATTTTTAAGCCTATTCATTATGTTTTTTATCTTACATCGTTTCAATGTTTCTATTCAATTTATCGATTACAGTATAGTATAGTCAGCCTTATAATGTTCCCACTGTTGGGACTCAGGCCTCCTCTCTAGGAGAGGGAATGGGCCGTAATCCACCACGCGGGTCCAGTGCGGCTTGGTGGATGTCACATGCCGGTTTCCTCACGATGTTTTCCTTCACCGTTTTGAGAGCAGTGGTGATGAAATAAATTACACAAAATAATGTGCTTAGCTGAGTTTGAACCCGCGACCTACAACTCGTAAGTCGGGGCCGTTACCACTCGGCCACCACTGCTCTCAATTTATAGATTGATCTCAAACAATTTAATTGTTTCTTTTTCAGAAAGCGTCAAAACTTATAGTAAGACTATAAAATATGTATTCTAGATCTACTTCAATCAAAGATCTTCAGCTTCACGTGACACTAAAACGTTTAAACGATTTGTACTCTAGTCTGCAATCCCTCGTTACTAACATAAAATATGGTTTATAGTAACTGTTACGAATACCCTTGCAGTATATACTGAAGATTTATCTGAAGGTAAAAGCATTTTTTATGGAGCCCTTGACTGGAAACTTATAGCAGAACATCTTCTAATGTTCCCTTTGCTGGGACTCAGGCCTCCCCTCTAGGAGAGCTATTCGGGTATGTGGATGTTACATGTCTCCGAATGGGCACGCCATAATTATGGCGATAAGTCCCCTCTTTGAGGAGTGGCTGGAAAGACCTCACGGTGTCCTTACCTACCGCATGACGCAGGTCCTCACTGGACATGGTAAGTTCGGGAGGTTCCTGCACCGGATTCGTGCGGAAGAAACGCCCGGGTGCTACCATTGTGTGGACCGCCCGGAGCACACGGTGGAGCATACGGTAGAGGTGTGCCCCACCTGGGCAGAGCACCGCCGTGTCCTCGTGGGGTCGATCGGCGGCAGCGATTTCTCGCGCCGGGCCTTGGTATAGGCCATGGTCCGGAGCGTGGAAAAGTGGCACGCGGTTGCCTCCTTCTGCGAAGCAGTAATGCTAGCAAAGGGGGCGGACGATCGCGTAAGGCAAAAGTCCTCACGCCCCAACCGCCGCCGGGATTCCGATCCCGATTTCCGGCCACCGTAGGCGTGGACTTGCGGACAGCGAGCAGTGGGTGGCTCGCCGTCCGATCGTCCAGTAACCATCCAGACCAGGCCCAAGTCGTCGACGGCACGTACTGTTCCAAGCGCGCTTCAAGGAGATGTCAGCAACCGTAGGGGCCCAGCAGGGTCGAAGCCTACTGGGGCCATGAGTGATGCGAAAGAGACCCCCGGGGCCCTGGGAAAATGACAAAGAAGGAACAAGGGTGGGTTTTTAGTCAGTAAAAGTCTGACACTATCTCTCACTCCGCCCAAGAGCGGGGGATGTCATTAGATGATTTTCCCACCCGGAAAAAAAAAGAAAAATGATACGTCTTCGAAGTTCTAGGATACGCCGGTTTCCTCACAATGTTTTCGTTTACTATTTTGAGAGTTGGTTCTTATGGTTACTTCTGTAATGTTTACGAGAATGTGTGCAGGTAACTTATGACGGACTCAGTTTTCCTTATGAAGCGAGAATGTTACTCGTAGTATTATTTTCTCACCTTTGTTTTTCTTTTTGGCATCTTTGTTACTTCTTATCGTTGTCGAAAAAAATGTTTATATTTTTGTCTACACTTATGTCTTTTTTTTAGTTCACATATATTCATCACTCTTCACACAATTGGCCGCAGGTATGCCTAATGCCTACTATGTTAGGGTAAGTTTTCAGTCTAATCGGGTGCAGCTGAATGCCAGTAATTTTCATGGAGCGATTGCTTAACTGACCTTCACATTCCAGTTATTGGGTTATCTATTCTATACTTAAGATAAATCTGTAGAAGCTTTGAAATTATTAATATAATTATAGCCCTCACTTATTTAAAAACAAATTAAAAACCTTCTTGTCGGAACAATGTTTATACTCAGTATCAGATTTCATGTCAAATTGTATAAAATAAATACTTACTCATACAACTACTACTACTAATACATGATGACATTAACAATGCTTTGAGTTTGGTTAATCACTTGACATAACTTTTGACATTATATCCGAAATTTGACATTAGATTTATTTGTAGACATATGTTTAATGATTCGACTCAATATTTTACATTATTTAATTTAAATTTTATAAATTGTTTTGCATAAATGTGACAGTTCTATTTTAATATTATTTTAAAATTATGTAATATTCAACACAATGTTTATTGTTATGAATAAATAAAAAAAATTAAAAAAAGCTTTTAGTTGTGCGCGCATCACGTAAAATGTACGAAATCGATGTAAATAAATTTTATACATTATAACTGTGTGTAACTTGATATAGTACTTAGGCTTTGTTACATCGCAATCGGTTGATTATATCAGGCGGTACGAAGTTCGCCGGGTCAGCTAGTTGGGTAATACGACTACCTATATATAGTTTATACCTCTTGGTAAAATTGGTGTATGATTTTCTGGTCTCTGACTATCTGTAACGACTGACAAAAATGTTGAAAAGACAGCCGGGACTGATGGATTAACATGCTTTTGTTCACTCATCGACGGACTGACCTCCGCAAGCGTAGCTTACACTCGAAGTTGGACCCGTATGGCTGTTATTATTTAACCACGAGCTACATTATAGGTATTAGGTATCAAATATTTTTACGTCCTATAGATAGATTAGCCAACGTATTAACAGAGAAACCTATTTTCACGCGAGCAAAGCCGCTAGCAGAAGCTAGTGTAATAATCGTTTACAATGCGTTTTACGCTATGTTGTGACGTCATAACTGTCAAATCGAAAAATTGGGTAGGGTGAGCAAAACAACACTTTGTTTAAATAATATTTATTTATGAATCATGAATGAAAAAAGTTTAAACAGAATACAGTTCTTCAATTTTGCTAATCTCTGCATCACTTTGTAAAGTGTCTGAGTAGTGGCAAATGGAAGAAGAAGACGAATTGTTCCTAACAAAGAAAATAAGAAAGAAAATGTTTTATTTTTTAACTAATTATGACTTAAATAATATATTTAGCTAATTTAGATTAAACTATAACGTTTTTACTTCATCTAGATTTAACTAAGACTCGGTAATACAAAGCAAAAAAAAACTAGGCAAGTGCGAGTCGGACTCGCGCACTGAGGGTTCCGTACAAACTTGAAAGGTAAATTGCGGTAATGTACATCATAAATATATTTTTTTTAGTTTTATCATTCTTTTATCTTAGAAGTTACAGGGGAGGACACAAATTTTACCATTTTGAAAGTATCTCTCGTGCAAACTATTCAGTTTAGAAAAAAAATATATTAGAAACCCCAATATCCCACACGTATGGGATTGATGAAAAAAAAATTTTTGAGTTTCAGTTCTAAGTATAGGGAACCCCTAAAATTTATTGTTTTTTTTTCTATTTTTGTGTGAAAATATTAATACGGTTCACAGAATACATCTATTTACCAAGTTTGAACAGTATAGTTCTTATAGTTTCAGAAAAAAGAGGTTGCGACATACAGACAGACAGACATGACGAATCCATAAGGGTTCCGTTTTTTGCCATTTGGCTACGGAACCCTAAAAAACCGATATTAAAATGCTAATAAGTTTTTTTTTGCTAACCGTACTTTTCAATCAACATTTGACAGATCGAACTTATTGGCTTTCCTGTTCTTATTTGGAACGCATAGTACTTAAGTTGAATTTCAGTTCAAACGTTTTAGTCAGCCTATTGCACTCCACTGCTGGACGTATGCCTCTTCCAATATGCAAAAACACCCGGTTCTCCGCCTTATGTAGCCAGTCTGCCCTATCAACTTTATTGAATTCGTCGGTCAATATAGCTGGGAAGCGTCCCCCTCTACGCTTGGCAGTATGACTATTTAAGTTCATTGTTTTGAATTTTATCCTTTTGACGTGCGTAATTAGAGACACAATAGTAAGACAATGGCTTCCAGGCGCCGGCTACCGCCTGAGCGTTAATGAATTAAGAACTTAAGACATTTTTTTGCTTAAATAAATTATTATTTTATTTATCTCAGGACTCTGAGGTCCTGGACCTTTGGAAAGCGTACGAGGAGCCGAAGAGGCCCTTTAGATAATTATAATGGAACATGATACCAACCGACGGTTATCCCTGTACGCGCTATGCTAGTTCACCCAAAACAACCCCCGGTTGTTGAAAAACTATTGCGACATAATGGAGAACAAAGATAATAGGGCTATGGTTTTTGGAGTCTTAAGTGGACTGGTAACATGGAACTATGTTAAGACTATAGCCCCTGCCTGAACAACGTTTTTAATATCCATAAAAAAAAGGCAGGGGGTGACTTGCACACTTAATAAATGTGCCCCCAAAAACGGTCGCTAGCACGAAGTGACAATACAACAAGAGGGCAACATATCCTGAGGTGCTTGAGGAGTGGAGAGGTATACCACGGCTATCAGGACAATCCCGGAAGTACGGTCAAGATCCCTACCAGCACCTTACTGGATTATACATCCTTCTCCCGAGCACGTTTGCTCTTGCGAATCTCCACTCAAGCCAGCCAATAAAGGCAAAAGAGAGGTAGGAGCTCAGTTCTCGTCAGTGTTCACTACGGCCGGCCAATAAAGGCAAGCCGGAGATGAAGAACAAGAATTCTCCCGGGAGTTCGGGTCCGTGGGGTCGCTAATGCCCAACAGTTCGCCACAAAACTGCGCTGCGGATTGTATATCTCTTAGTCTGACCTAGGGTATATTGGAGCACGCAAGCCCCACCACGACGTCATCGTAGAGATACGGCGATGGGGAAAAATTATTATTATTATTACTGTAGAACTGTTTTACTCCACCAGCAATCTCTGTTTCATCAAACATGTTATCTATTACCACTTCAACTTGCTATCCTTGCAAGTTATAAAGATGACTTTGGTGTTTTTCTAGGTTGTTGTACCACTTTGAGTTCTTCAAATTTTATTATTAATTCATTTATTTCAGACATTGTCCATATTACACAAAATTAAAATCAAGTTAAATAAAACGTTACAAAAATAGACAATAAAATCACATACACAACGTTACATACAATTAAATTAAAGTAAATGCACAATATCATAGATGCTATTAAAATTAAATACAAAATGTCATAGATATAATTAAATTAAATATAAATGAAATAAAACATATTGACATACCAAACTAAACAAACACTGTAATTAATATTATACACACAGTCAAAAACAATACGGTCAAACAATACGTTTAAAGTAACATCTAGAATAGCTCAATCATAATGTGTATATAAGTCCTAATTTAGTAAGTTTCAAGACTTAGATAAACAGTAACAACTAAACACGACATCTGACCGTACCTTTACGTACAACTCTGGTTTAATTAAACGTACACATAAGCCTCTTATGCCAATTATTTAGCATCGGAGGCACTTCAAGAGCAAATAATTATATCAGAAATATTAGTTTGTAAAGCCGACATAATAATATCTAATATATTGAATTAAGCTTAAGGATAAATTAATCAATAATAAATCATTATTGAATAATTTATGCATGATGCATCATTCTCTTTGGGCCCAGATCCCAATGTATTTCATGTATTATTTCGTTTTATGCTTCTTTTAGTCGTTATATCAGCAGTTGCACCCTGTTGTATTTTTTTTTTTTAAGTGTTTATATAATCGTCAAACAACTTCTTCTTTCTCCTTGGCGTTCCAGGGTCTCGGTGACTAATTCAAACAATCCTGCAGCAGCAGTCACCCCCTTGGGACCCGGCTTTAATGTTAATGTCGAGTACATCACTGACCTTTTATTTACCAACGATATAGTAGTCATGGTTGAGACTATGGAGGAGTTCACTATAATGCTCGATGATGACCTCAGTAGAACTTCTGAAAGAGAAGTTTTTAAAATAAACACGAACAAAATCAAAGTCATAGTAAATGAACATGTAGCACCCACTCCTGTCATGATCAGAGACTGTACTCCAAGTTGTGGACCATAACGTTTACTGTCTATCTCACGCACATGCCCGGTCGTTTTGGCAAAACTTAAGAGAGACCTTTGTCCAACAGTAGACGTCTTATGGCTGTAATAATGATGATGATGATGATGGTGATTATGACGAGCCACACAATCTTCTATCAGTTTTGGATCTTTTATTAGATTCTACTCTTATCCAACTATCCTAAAACAAACAAACTCGAAACTTGAACGATACTAGTTACTCTATTTGATCTTAAAGCGAGAGGTAATACCGGGTTTCAAGAATTTTATTAATTCGCAAGCGGTAAATTTATAAAAATCAAGGTTAAATAAAATACAGTGTGCCTTTCTGTCCGGAGATAGGGGCGGGAAATTGCCGGGTTTCAGAGCCCATCCTATTTTATACGTAGTTTGTAAGAGAAACTCGACGACAGAGGAGTTAGTCATTGAAATGGATGAGGTATTATTTTAATACTTTTGTAATTTAAAAAACAATCGGATTTAGATGATTCGTGGATTAAAATGAAGTAAATGATAGATTTACGGCTAATAACGGATTTGGAAGAATAAAACAACCATAAGTAACATGGGACTAAGAGTGTTTTTAATATTGTGCGGATTTCATCATGCATGCGGGATTGCCCCGCACGCGTAGCCCCGGCAAATGTCCCTTTCATACAAGTTTCTATTGTAATGCATGGAATACGCACGCGGAATGCGGGGCGTGATATAGGGCGGCAGCCCCGCATGCGTAGTGAGTCCGCATGTGTGATGAAATCCGCACGATATTAAAAACACCCTAAGACAGGAAGATGTTCCATAATCCAGTTGAAATTAAAAAGGTTTTTTTTTGTTAAAAAAAGAAACCCCTGCGATAATATAAATATCTTAATTCGATATACCTACGTAGGAAGGTTTCATTAATAATAATTAGACAAAAGCATTCGTGAATTTTCCAGAGTGCGAGCGTGTGGGTAGTTGAAACTTAAATGTCTCATAGAGCGATCTCAATGTTCTTAGTAAAAATATTTGAATGAGAAGAAAATAATAGATTTTTTGAAGTTATAATGATAAATCTTTGTATAATTTTATGTTTTGAAACAAAAATACCAGAATTTTTGTAGTGTAATTTTCCTTACTTCCTTTCATCTATTGAAAGGAAGTAAGGAAAATTTTACTGTTTTTTTTATGTTTTAAGGATAATCTATGTATACAAAAGGAGAAACTGACTGAAATATCAACTCACAGGCAAAATTACTCTGACTAGGAGCGTGAAATTTTGCACAAGGTTTCTTTTTATGACGTAGGCGAGCACTAAGAGAGAATTTTCCAAAATTCACCCCTAAGGTGATGTAGAAGTTGGTATAGAAAAACCTATTTTCACGCAAAAGAAGTCACAGGCAGAAGCTAGTTAATTATATAGATATATGCAGAACTGGGTGTGCAGGTTACAAAGGATGAGAAGGTAATAGAATGTAATAAGGGGGATAATATAGCTATCCGGGATGGGTGTTGTGTCTGGTCTGTGCAATTATCTGATAGTTGTTTTTGGACTGTTATACATACATGTTCAATTTGCGCGGAGAACTTTGATACGGTGGTATAGGATTGAATTGTGATGACATTAGGTTTTTACTTATGTGGATGTGTAGGTATATAGATGTCGCTACAGTTATAAGTATTTGTCCGTCCACTGCCAAAATATTTGTAATTATATTTTTTTTTTTTTGTAATCTTTTATACATAAGTAATCATTACATATGATTTTCTATGACTTGCTGCGGAGAACTACATATTTATTTTATAAGGTTCGTTGACAGATAACATAGGTACATCATAAATCCTTTAAATTTTGCCGAAGAGTGCGCCAGCGATGTATTTTATCGCCTATTCTGTTCAACACTTATAGAGAATACATTATGCGACGTTATTGTTATTAACCTATTAAGTCGGCTGAAGCTGCCGTCATCTCAACGCTCAGAACAAAGAAATAGGAGGCGTGGCCGACTCGAGGCGACCAACAAAAAGAGACTCGAAACGAAACGGTTGTAACTTGGCTAGCTTGGCTGTAAAGATGCTTCGTACGAAAAGGAAGTTCGCAGGAGAATCGGTATGGCTAAGAGCTCTATGCTATATCGCAACGTCTCCGTAAAGACCAAAATCAAACTAGTACGGACTCTAGTATTCTCGATCTTTTCGTATGGCGCTGAGACTTGGATTTTGTGCTGGAGGAAGATGCTCTATATCCCATGGACAGCATTTCGGACAAACATCCATTTTGCGAGAACTCAAAATCCCCTCGTGGTTGTCTTCCGAGTGTCTTCGCAAGATTTTGCAATACTTTGGTCACATTGCAAAGAAAGACGGTGGCAACCTCGAATCGTAAGGCTCATCATGACTGGTAAAGTAGATGGGAAAAAGATTCTTGGGCGCAGGCCAATACGTTGGTCCGACCAGATCCGTACCGTTCTTGACTCTACGGTATACAATGCCCCTCACACCGTCAGAGAAGAAACAGATGGAGGAATACCATACAAGTGAAAGTGATAAAGCTGGGTGTCATGACCCTCAGAATTGAGAAATACGACGCGAGGAGGAGGACGAATGACATAACGAGAAAAAAATAATATTAATTTAAATTTTTACAATTTGTTTTAAGAACATTTTCTATTTATTTATTTTTTTGTTTTATTTGATAAAGGTCTTCACCATTTGTTTTGAATACAGACAGTAAAAACTGCTCACTATTAATTTTGAAATACCACCTACAACACAATCATAGTTTCATAGCATCTCTGTTTCATTTTTTCAAGCCTCCCAGTCTCGCGAGATCTAATATTTTCACTTAGGCCGAACCTCGGGCCTCGATTCGACAAGTTTACGATGCTTGATAAAACTACCTACTAGCACCACTCATATAGTTCGGGAATAAATCCCTTTGTATAGTGTACGGTCCGAAAAGATCTTATCGGAGAATTGGGGCACTGTTGCCGATTTGCTTCGACCAATGTGTAATTTTATTATTGGTATTTTTACGGACTGGAGTGCGTCTGAAAAATGGTAGGATTTTTTATAGTATTTGCCTACTACCTCAATAGGTAGGACTAAATCAATAGGTAGGAGTCGTATATTTTGTGTTTTTTGTTACAGTATCTGCCACGGGTTCTATAACGTGGCAGTTTTTGAAAAAGTTTCGGTGATCATGGAATGCAAAAGGCAACTGCAAAACACTGGTAGGTTTTAGTCAGTAAAAGTCTGACACTCCCCCTTGCTCCACCCTAAAGCGAATGAAGCCAAGTGATGATTTGCCATATCAATAAAAAACGGGTCCTTTAAAAAGCTCCCCTCTGAGTAAAACATCATTATATAAGTTACAAACAGCTCATTCTACAGAGCCTGTATTTATGAGGACGAAACGAAAGCTCATGCTTCTAAGCTGCCAAATGATCGCTGGGCTTCGAAAACCCAGATATTCTCCGCGAAATGGTCGGTAGTAACACCAGGCCGCTGGCCTTCCTTGAAGAGCTGGGGTGGATCAAATGACATATTTGTTCAACCCGTTTGCAAAATACACACTTTGGACGTGGCTATGTGGACACAGCATACACTAGCAGTACTTTTTCTGATGTACTCGATAGCAAACGATCACGATCAAACAATACGACAATCCATTTTTTTTTTCAAAATTTATTTTCCGTCGTTTTGGCTATACAGTAATTACACCAATGCAGCGTAAATTACATCATGCAATGCTTTCAATCATCTTATTCGCAGTGGAGTGAGTTCACGTTGCTGTTTACCGATTGAATCGTTAAAGATATGTTGATATTGAAGGAGATTGCATAAGAAACATACTTCGGTAGCATACGGGTTAGTAAAAAGAATATTTAGGGTTGCTTCTCTCAAAAGGAAAAAAAAAGGAACCTTTATAACTCTATATATAGTGATTTTGGTATTTTCATCGAAAACTTAAGCATTTACAGTAAAAAAGTAACATTTAGTGAAGTGGAACTGATGAAGAAGACCAGAAATGGCCAACGGAACTTCACCCTCACATAGATATCACAATGAAGATAGTTAAGTAGCTATGGCAATACAAATAAATAAATGGTTCTGAATAGTTATGTTGAAAATGTTATCATCAAAGTGATCTGATGATGATGATGGATCCGGAAGGTAGGCACTGGAACTCCGTAATTAATCAATCTAAGCTAGCCGTGTTTGGGCTTGATAGAACTGTCATGAGATGCACTTTGGCTATAAGGTACTATCAAACTGATCCGATGATGAAACAGGAAGGTAGGCACAGAAAATCCATAATTTATCAATATATCCTAGCCGTGTTTGGGCTTATTAAAATTGTCATGAAATGCATTTTGGCTAATAAGGTACTATCGACCTAATGATGGAGCCGGGAAGTGGATGGGAACTTCATAATAAAATAATGTAGGTATCCTAGCAGTGTTTGGGTTAATTCTGTCATGAGAAATAGGTACTCTGGCTATATAGGTGTATCAAAACTTAAAAGTGTGAAATAAAAAAAGATTTTGTAAAAAGTTTTTGATCTTACGTTTTACTGCCCCACCGCTCGATATATACGGCATACGGCAGACATATCCACCTCAGTCCAACTAAAGCTGGGCAGCCTTCTGAGTCACGTCAATGATTTGCATTTTGGAGCGCAGTATAGTGGTTCGAATGTGTTGCTTTGTTTTGACACCTAGTATACTGCGCTTCATAGTATGTTGGAGGGAGGCCTTTGCCCAACAGTGGGACAGTACAGGCTATATTATATAATAATATATATTATATTAAAGACAAATACAAACACCTAGTAATCAGGTGGAAAGGACCTGAAAGATCGATCGATGCTAACACTGTTGTTTCCTTCTTTCAAGTAAAAATACAACGTGTAGACAAAGTAACAGCAAAAATACATCGGGTAAAAGTAAATTATTATAGTAGGCAAGTAATAAAATTTTCGTTTTCAAGGCAAGCTCCGACAAAACAAGTGGTAATATTTTTTATTGTTGCGAAGGATTTTTTTTATGTGAAAGTTTTAAGTCCATGACCTCAATGATTGGCGATAGCGGTAGCGGAAGCGGGAGCGGTTGAGTTATTTCAATATTTTAGCATAGCATAAGTATCGCATAATCAGCCTTTAAATGTTACCACTGCTGGGACTCAGGCCTCCTTGCTCTAGGAGAGGGAATGGGCCGTAATCCACCACGCGGGGCCCAATGTGGATTGGTGAATGGCACATGTCTTCGAATTTTTGGTTCTAGGACATGCCGGTTTCCTCACATGTTTTCCTTCACCGTTTTGAGAGCAGTGGTGATGAAATAAATTACCTACCTACACAAAGTAATGCGCCTGGCTGGGTTTGAACCTGCGACCTACAACTCGTAAGTCGGGGCCGTTACCCCTCGGCCACTACTGCTCGCACTTATAAATAGTTACTTATAAATACTTACATATCGACGCCGCCGCCGTGTTGCCAGCCTGTTGTTTTTTTTTTGTGAATTGCACAATTTAATTCCGCCAAGTCCATTCAATCATCGGACCACTAGACGTACGGCATTGCACCACCGGCACATGGTGGACATCCCACCCATACGTACAAAGCGTTTTGGGAACACATTCATTGTGAGTACAGCTAAGGAGTGAAATTCCCTACCGGAGTCTGTGTTTTCTGATAGCTACAACCTAGTCTTTAAGTCAAGAGTGAATAGGTTACTTCTAGGCAAGCGTGCTCCATTGTCGGCCACATCATCGCTTACCATCAGGTAAGATAGTGGTATATATATATATACGATATCAAACGAGAATCTATCCATAATAAAAAAAAAACTTAGACGAAGCAAAATGTGGTGAATTGATCTTTGGACCAAAAATTAGAATCATATCTGTTTTAAGTCTACGTGATGAATTACGGCTTCTTACAAGGAGAGGAGAGGATAGGCTATTATTATGTTTATGCTTATGTTAGTAGGTTGAAAGGCTTCCCAAAAGATGGACCGATGACTTGGTGAAGATCGTGGGAAACCAATGGATGTGATACGCACAGGACCGATAATTGTGGCGACGCTTGGGGTACGCCTATGTCCATCAGACGTCTTTCGGCTGAAATGATGATGATGACGAAGTAGGTATATGTGGGTAATGGGAACAGCTACCTTGTAGTGTGTTTGGGCTGAACTTTCAATGATTTACATGTATATATGTAGCGACATCTATATTGCCACATAGGAACTAAAAATACAAATATTCCTGCATCTCTCAATCCGGTATCGAGGTTTTCCTCGCGTTGCCCAGACCAGACAAAACGCCAGTATGATCGGAGGATCCTCCTCTCTTTTCAACGGAGTTTTACGGGACTCTAATTTCTGATATTAACGGCTAACTAACATATGGCGTCAAAAAAATTCTCCGCTTCGCAGTCAACTGAAATATTGGCCAAAAAACACGCGGCACTACCACGTTGTATCATGTATGTATTATCAATATTGTAATATGGAAATATTGTAAAATCAACCATTTTTTTAGGGTTCCGTACCTCAAAAGAAAAAAACCGCACCCTTATAGGATCACTTTGTTGTCCGTCTGTCTGTCTTTCTGTCTGTCTGTCAACATACAACGTATAATTCGATACTTTCAAGAGAATCAAAATTCATAGGGTAACTTGCCGTTGACCTAGAATCCTGAAATTTGGCATGAAGCAAGGTCTTATAGCACAAGTATATGAAAAAGTCTGAAAATTGTAAATTTATGGTTACGTCGTTTTTGCGATTCGAAAAAATCTGCTTAACTTAATTCGGGAATTGAACCGTTTTCATAGGTAAGTTATTATACGGAACCCTCAGTGCGCAGGTCCGACTCGCACTTGTTTTTTTAAGAGTAACCATGGAGTTTCATGCCGGTTCTTCTCCATAGGAAACGACCAATTGGAACCATGCTCTAGCTTCTGACGTGTTATAAGTACCAAATAAAAACTTTTTTAATTTAATTGAATGTGGCAATGCTTAATCACTGGCCGAGGTAAAAGCCAGCCCTTGGGTCACGCAGTGTCAACAAGATAATTCGGATAATTTTTTAAATTAATAGTATATGAGCACTCGGACCCCACGGCCCAAGAGTTTCAACCCCAAACAGCTCAAAAATTATTTTACTTTTAACAAAATATAGCATGCCGTTTGAACCTAGGCTAAAAGTTTGCCCTCAAGTGTGTCAAGTTAAATAAGATTATTAGAAAGCTAGAATCCGATTATTTTGATTTCACTTATATATACTTTGAAAAGATTTAACCCCTATAATCGCTTTAGCGTCCGCTCCCTCAGATTTGGCCAACATACAAAGATCCTTATTAGGCTAAAATAACGCGCTGCCCCGAGCCGACCCAAAAGATAATATTCCTTTATTTTGTACGTGTTATATTGCTCAGAAAACAACTTGAAACAAAACACGATTATACAATAATTTTTATTATCCGACAAAAAGTGTACAAATTAGAAAAAAACGGGGCAAGTGCGAGTCGGACTCGCGCTTTGAGTGTTCCGTAGAAAACCTACGAATACAGTTCGTTTTCCTAATCGAGTCTCGATCATTTTTCCGAATTTCTGTAACAACAAATTTACAGTTTCCAGATTTTTTCCTACACTTTTTTTTTTTTTTTTTTTTATTCTTGATAGGTTCGCGCTTGACCGCTAACTCACCTGATGGAAAGCGACGATGCGGTCGACGATGGAACGCGCTTACCTAGAAGTAACCTATTCACTCTTGACTTAAAGATTCCCGGGTTGTAGCCATCAGGAAAAACAGATTCCGGCAAGGAATTCCACTCCTTAGCTGTACGCACTATGAATGTGTTCGCAAAACGTTTTGTGCGTATAGGTGGGATGTCCACCATGTACCGGTGGCGCATTGCCGTACGCCTGGTGGTCCGATGATGGAACGGGCTAGGCGGAATTAGGTTATGCAATTCCGACGCACACTCCCCGAAATGCAACCGGTAGAAAACCGACAGGCTAGCAACTCTGCGTCGATGCTCAAGACTTTGAAGCCTCGACTCAACGAGTGCATCATTGCCAATGATCCTCTTGGCTCGCCTCTCAATTGCCTCAAGTGCATCAAGCTGGTATCGGGCAGATCCGTCCCAAAGATGAGAGCAGTACTCCATACACGATCGAACTTGCGCTTGATAAAGTTTGAGCAGCTGTTCGGGCGTGAAGTACCGTCTGACCTTCGCGAGGATTCCCAGCTTTTTTGCTGCCAGTTGAGCCTTTGCTTCGATGTATGGCCCAAAGTTGAGTGTTGACGTCAGCGTAACACCAAGGAGATCAAGATGGTCGGTTATTGGCACGGTTACGCCCCGGAAAGTTGGAGCAGGGCTGAATTGGCTCCTTTTAGCGGAAAATAGACACGCCTGGGTTTTAGCAGCATTGAACTTGACCAAATTGGGATCGCCCCATTCAGAGACTGCCTCCAAGGACAAGTTCAAGCGCTCGACCATAGCCTCTCGGAGAGACTGGATCTGTGACCCACTAGCCTGCGCGCTGGATATGTAACTCTCAGCAACAGTGCTGTCGTCTGCATACCCAAAGGTACCGGGCTTAAGCAGATCATTTATGTGCAGCAAGAACAATGTTGCCGAGAGCACTGACCCCTGAGGGACCCCGGCATTAATGGCCATTTGACCGGACGAGCAACCATCGATGACCACTCGGATGGACCGGTCACTCAGGAACACTTGTGCTATAAGATATTGCTTCATGCCAAATTTCAGGATTCTAGGTCAACGGAAGGTACCCTATGAATTTAGATACCCTTGAGAGTGTTAAAATATACGTTTATTTGTGACATAAACGGCCGTATCTTTTTTTTCGTTAACTTAGAAGTTTAATTTTTTCACAGCTTCAAGGCTCCGCGGACCTGAGTATATGGTTTTAATTTTAACTCGATATCTCCACGCGTTTCCGAGATAAAGGATCTTGACAGATCGAAAATCAGACAGACAGACAGACGGACGACAAAGTAATCCTATAAAGGTTCCGTTTTTTCCTTTTGAGGTACGGAACCCTAAAAAAATTGATTGGGAATTCTGTAGAAAAGGTTTTAGCATTTTAGCTTGTAACTGGTCTTGTCAAGGTTGTGTGATGGTTCGATTGAGTTACTGTGGCCCTGGAATACCAAGGGCAACTGAAAGAACACAGGTGGGTTTTATTCAGTAAAAGTCTGACCCTCCCTCTCGTACTACCACAAAAAAGATTGCCTTAATGTTTTGTTACAAAATTGTTTCTCTATTCATACCATTTCTTCCATATATTTTATATCCCCCACGTAAAGGGCACCAAAAGTAGCATTAGAATGAAGAATTACACTTAAAAAACAAAATTACCACCTTTTAAGTCCTTGCAAAAATTCAAACAAAGAAGAAAAACCTGAAACACTTTTGTATTGTTATTTTGTCTTTTTTGTTTTTTATTTTTATTTTACACTTTTTAGTTGTGGTACTTCTCAGCTAAGCCTAAATAGTGTGCAAGTTTTATAGTGAGATATCTATAAAATAAAACCATTACAAGCTCGCCTATAAAATTCGAAGAGTTTCCTCAATATCTCCAGAACCCCATCATCAGATTCTGACCTGATAGCGATGTAACCACCATTTTTTTCTAATCGGTCCGTTCAGGCGTTTAAGAGTAATTAGGGAATGTACAAAAAATTAATAAAAGAATGGTGAAACTCCTCCTTTATTGTAATCGGATGAAAATGGGAACGAAAACGCATAATTATTATACTTATCAGTGAAATGTATAACGAAAACTTATTATATTATCACTTTCAAAAATAACTTCAGAAAACAGATAGTATGGTACTCACAGGCTTGCAGACGGCGAGCAATGGGTAGCACGCTGTCCGGTCGTCTGATAACCGTCCGGACCGAGCCCAAGTCGTCGACGGCGCGTAGTGTTCCACGCGCGCCTCACGGAAATGTTAGCAAATCGTAGGGGCCCAGCAGGGTCGAATCCTACTGGGGCCATGGGTTAAGTAAAAATTAACCCCGATTGGTTTTAGTCAGTAAAAGTCTAACATTACGATAAGATACGCAATACGCCCAAGATTAAAATATTTCCCACCTAAAAAAAAAAGGTAGTCACAGTTTTTCAGCGTTAAGTCTATCATTTATTCTGTATAATTTAATATAACCTGCCTCTTCACATCACTCAAGTAACTGAATTGAATTCTTTTGAACTCGCCTTCGCGCAAAAGTTTTTATTTCTCCCATTCCTTATCCACGTAATCTTTTTTCCAATACTTTTTGTTTCTTTTCTAGCTATCTTTTTGAATTGGATGGCATCGTAAATTAGGAGGGCTGAGTTATTCGTTATGACGAATTAATGATATTTAAGAGCATGGTTTATAAATTTAAGTAAAGAAAGAAAGAAAGAAAACACGTTTATTCGTTCCTCACATAATCGTATAAACTAAAATTACATGATAAAAATAGAAAGGCAGGCCAAAAAGGCACCTAACTCAGCACATGCTGCGTTATTTAAAACGATAAATAACGCAGCGCTGGTATTCTGTTAGGGCCCGCTGTGATGCCACGAGATGATGCTGAGATGGTATGTATTTCCAGTGCGCGTGCGTGTTGCCAGTGATGGCTCCGAAACGTGGTCTCTTACAATGGGCCTCATCAGTAGACTTAAAGTCACCCAAAAGGCAATGAAAAGGGCTATTCTCGGAGTTTCCTTGCATGATCACATCAGAAATGAAGATATACGCAGGAGAACCAAGGTTACCGACATAGCCTGAAGAATCGCCAAACTTAAGTGGCAGTGGGTAGGGCACATTGCTCGCAGAACAGATGGTCGATGTGGACGAAAGTTTCTGGAGTGGAGACCACGTACTGGAAGACGCAGCGTTGGAAGGCTTCCCACAAGGGGAAGACCGATGACCTGGTGAGGGTTGCGGGAATCCAATGCATGCGAGACGCATAGAACCGATCATTATGGCGACACTTGAGGGAGGCTTATGTCTAACAGTGGACTTGTTTCGGCTGATATAAGTATCATCAGATGAGAATACCTGGGGCGTTCGGGCAATGTATGAAATATTATGAATATTATTGTCCATTACATACTTTACCTAGGTAATGTAATCATTCCTATTGATTGTATACAGTACCTGCTATTCCACCGGCAATGTGTAAAATAAATCGATTTTGGTATACTTATATTTATCAATGTTAATTAACCTATCTATAGAATGACTTGCGAATAAAACATAATAATAATAATATAATAATAATAATAATAACGGTTTCGGTGACCTCTTCGGGGAAACCGAAGGTTTTGTCTTTGAGATAATGGACGAAGTTATGATGACGAACAACTACCGGAAATACATTGTGAAGGACGGTACGGTTGACATCTGTCGGGCATGCCACCGGCCCGGGGAATCAATCCGACACATTATTTCTGGGTGTTCTCATCTAGCTAACGGATACTATTTGCATAGACACAACCTCGTAGCTAGGATTATCCACCAGCAACTTGCTCTTAAATACAATCTTGTGGAATCAGAAGTACCGTATTATAGGTATGTGCCCGACCCAGTTCTCGACAATGGCAATATCACATTATATTGGGATCGATCTATCATCACTGGCAGGACTATTGTTGCCAATAAGCCTGACATAGTGGTGATAGATCGACTAGAGCGTCGCACAATGATTGTTGATATAGCAGTCCCTCATGACGAGAACCTCGTGAAAGCTGAGAAAGATAAACAAACTAAATATCTTGACTTAGCTCGCGAGGTTGTCGACATGTGGGAAGTGGATAGAGCAATCATTGTGCCGATAGTCGTAACGGCCAATGGCTTAATAGCTAAGAGCCTCGAACAACATCTAAGGAGGCTCTCGTTGGGCAGCTGGATTAAGGGCTTGATCCAGAAAGCGGTACTCCTGGACACGGCGCGCATTGTTAGGAGATTCCTCTCTCAGGAGCCCTGACCACCGGTAGCTTGGACCCTGTTCCCGATGCCTGTGGGCTACTATTTTTTATATTTTTAAATGTTTTTTCATTGTTTTTTTTTTATAAGAAATATTTAAAAATGTAAACAATATGTGTATATAGGAAATAAATAGAATAATGATAAGTTTATTTGGAACACAACCATAATTCAAGTCTTAATAAACTAGAACAGGAACAGTAAATTAAACAAAACATAGCCTGCTGTCTCCCAAACTAGGCAAAAACCTGTATCTTGGGAAACATGTTCTATTACTTAAAATAAAGTGTGTAAAAGACGAGAGCAGGGAAGGAATTGACGTAATTTTAGGGCACCCCAACAGGGCCTGGTTAGGTTATAAAGCCTTAGGCTAAGGCTATCTTCGTGGTCATTTTTTTATAACCACCCAGAAATAGGAGCCTTACTTTAAACCCAGCAGACAGAAAAGACGTAAGTACTTATATATAACAAAATTAACGTAAAATTAAAAACTCTTCTGGCTACGAGTAACATTATGTAATTAGCTTACAAGTACTTAGCCTTTAACCTATCCTGCCGAGTGTCCGTGTCAGGGAGCCCTAAAATTACGTCGAGCACCGCTGTGTCCTCGTGGGGGCGATCGGCGGCAGCGATCTCTCACGCCGGGCCTTGGTACATGCCAGGGTCTGAAGCGAGGAGGAGTGGCAGGCGGTCGCCTCCTTCTGCGAAGCAGTAATGCTAGCAAAGGAGGAGGCCGCACGCGTGAGGCAACGGTCCTCACGCCTCAGCCATGCGGGATTCCGATCCCGATTTCCGACCCCCGCAGGCGCGGGCTTGCGGACGGCTAGCAATGGGTAGCTCGCCGTCAGACCATCCAGTAACCGTCCGGACCGAGCTCAAGTCGTCGACGGTGCGTACTGTTCCACGCGCGCCTCAAGGAGATGTCAGCAAACCGTATGGGCCCGACAGGGTCGAAGCCCACTGGGGTCAAGGGTTTGCTTCTGAAAGGAAGGCTCGGCCCTGGTTCACAAGGCAATGAAGGGACAGGGTTTTAGTCAGTAAAAGTTTGACACTATCTCCCGCTCCGCTCAAGGCCGGGGGATGTTATTTTATGTTTTTCCCATCGGAAAAAAAACCTCCATTCCTGTTCTCATCTTTTACACACATTACCAGCTGCGCATTCTGTATTATAAAGAATACCTACCTAGGCAAACTATAAAATAAATAATATTTCATACATTAACTTTTGGAGTAGCGTAATTAGAGACACAATAGTAAGACAATGGCGCACGAACGCCGGCGTTCGTGCGGGGATCAACAGCGTATCTACTCGTTTTAGGTATTCTATACATTGTCTAGAATACCGGATTATGTTTACAGATTGCCAGTAATACATTACATACTTTATCGTTTTAGGTATTCTATAAAATACCGGAGGTGCAAATAGCCGCCAACATACATATTAGAGACGCCGCGGTGCGGCGGTGACTACTTGACAACATGAACATGATGATCCTCTGCTTATTTGCCATCCGGTTAGGTTACATTAAAAACCATAAATGTTGTTAAAACGTTAGTAGGGTAAATAACTCCTGAAAAATTGGTTAACCCAAAAAAATGCTGCGTATTTACGCGAATATGATAAACACACGGTTGGGGACTGTTTTTATTCAGCCAACGCTACGCCAGCCGAGGTCGGAGGGTAAAATATAAAAATAAATTTAATTAAATGCTCGGATGAGAGTTTGTTTTAATTTGTTAAAATGTACTTATTCTGTGTAAAAAAGTTTAAAACTCTTTTGCAAGATTTTTTGTAAATAAATGATGATTTTAAAAATAATATCGCGCTCTAGGGCGGAGCGAGTGGGGAGAGTGTGTCAGACTTTTACTGACTAAAAGCCCACTCCTTCGTTGCCTTTCATACCAGGGCCGAGTCTTCCTTAGAAGCAGACCATTGACCCCCAGTAGGCTTCGACCCTGCTGGGCCCCTACGCCCCTAGTTTGCTGTCATATCCTTGAGGCGCGCGTGGAACAGTATGCGCCGTCGACGACTTGGGCTTGGTCTGGACGGTTACCGGAAAGTCGGACGGCGAGCTACCGCACCCTCGCGCGGGCACATGGGGCCTCCTCCTTTGCTAACATTACTGCTTCGCAGAGGAGGCAACTGCCTGCCACTCTTCCTCACTCCGGACCATGGCCTGTACCAAGGTCCGGCGCGAGAGATCGCTGCCACCGATCGCCCCCACGAGGACACGGCGGTACTCTGCCCAAGCGGGGCACACCTCTACCATGTGCTCCACCGTGTCCTCTGTGCGGTCCACACAGTGGTGACACCCGGGCGTTACTTCCGCACGAAGTCGGTGCAGGAACTTCGCAAACTGACCATGTTCAGTGAGAACTTGCGTCATGCGGAAGGTGAGGACGCCATGAGGTCTGTCCAGCCACTCCTCAAAGAAGGGACTTACCGCCATAAAAATAAATGATGACTGGCTTTGTTTCAATAATATCAATAATACCATGATTTTGATAAACATTCAGAGTATGCGTGTACTGGAAGACGCAGAATTGGTAGGCCTTTTACAAGATGAACTGATGACTTGGTGAGAGGCTTACTTTGGATAACTTCCGTATGACTTTTCAGAAAGAAATAGAAAGAAAGAAAGAAAAACCGTTTATACGTCGACGACGACGACGTTTACGTTTCCGTTCTGGACATACATTCAGATTTATTATAGGTTTATTTTTATTTTTCTTTTTATCATCTTTTTTTTTTAACCGACTTCAGGTTCTATGTTAGGCTGAATGTATGTTTTTTTTTATGTATGTTCACCGATTTCTCGATCAATTGTGGACCGACTTTGATTTTTTTTTAATTGAAAGGTTATGCTTCCAAGTTGGTCCCATAGAAATATTGTTATGATCTGATCATGAACTTCGAAGATATAGAACAGAACTCCTCATAGAATCACAGCAGAACTGTTGTAACAAGTAAAATTGCTTTATTTATACGTGTAGTCGATGACTGACTGAAAGAAGAGGGGGAATATATCGAACTGATCTGATGATGAAGCCTGAAGTTAGGCACCGGAACTCAATTTAATCAAAAACAATATTAAATTAATTTAATCTAACCGTGTTTGGTATTATTAGAATTGTCATGCGATGCATTCTAGCTATAAGGTATTTAAGTATTGATTTATAGCTGAGGGGTAATTTTTATTGGTTTTTTTTTTCGGTTGGGAAAATCATCTTATGACATCCCCCGCTCTTGGGCGGAGCGGGAGATAGTGTCAGACTTTTACTGACTAAAAACCTACTCCTGTTCCTTCTTTGCCATTTTTTTTCCAGGGCCCCGGGGATCTCTTTCGGATCACCCATGGCCCCAGTAGGCTTCGACCCTGCTGGGCCCCTACGGTTGCTGACATCTCCTTGAGGCGCGCGTGGAATACTACGCGTCGTCGACGACTTGGGCTCAGTCCGGACGGTTACCAGACGATCGGACGGCGAGCCACCCATTACTCACTGTCCGCAAGCCCGCGCCTACGGTGACCGGAAATCGGGATGGGAATCCCGGCGGCGATTGGAGAGTGAGGACCGTTGCCTCACGCGATCGGCCGCCTCCTTTGCTAGCATTACTGCTTCGCAGAGGAGGCAACTGCCTGCCACTCTTCCTCACTCCGGACCATGGCCTGTACCAAGGTCCGGCGCGAGAGATCGCTGCCACCGATCGCCCCCACGAGGACACGGCGGTGCTCTGCCCAAGCGGGGCACACCTCGACCGTATGCTCCACCGTGTCCTCCGGGCGGTCCACACAATGTTGGCACCCGGGCGTCTGTTCTGCACGAATCCGGTGCAGGAACCTCCCGAATTTACCATGTCCGGTGAGGACCTGCGTCATGCGGTAGGTAAGGACGCCGTGAGGTCTTTCCAGCCACTCCTCAATGAGGGAACTTATCGCCATAATTATGGCGTGCCCAGCACTGGGTTGCGACAGTCGTTGTCGCCATTCCACCATGAAATTTTTAGTGGTGGTACCATAACTAAAAAGTGTAAAATAAAATAAAAATTACAAAAAAAAATGCAACTGACTTCAATGTAAAAAAACACTGAAAAGTACAAAATAACTTTAATTTCGGATGTCGGTGTTAAATAACGAAGAGACAAAACTATTATTAGAAACACCGACTTCCGAAATTAAAGTTATTTTACACTTTTCAGTGTTTTTTTACATTGAAGTCGGTTGTATTTTTTTTGTAAAAAGTTTTTGGGCTTACTTTTTTCTTATATCTTCTTTTTTATATTATAATCTATGCGTTTACTCCATAGAGTACCAAATTCAAATTTTTTGTTTTTTTTTGTTGTTGGTTGGTAGATTCGCACAACTGTTTTCCATTTTGGCGCGAGTTTGAATGGCATCTGTTATTTATATTAAATACAATGCTGTTTTTAGTTATATCATATCTAGTCGAACAAAGAGTTTGTCTTAAATTTTGCATCGCCAATGGAATTTCGTGTTTGGAGTCACTGAAAATGTTACAGAAGGCTTACGGTGAATCGACTTTATCAAAAACACGTGCTTATGATTGGTACAAAGCGTTCAAAAGCGATCGAGATGTGATGGAAGATTTGCCTCGCTCTGGTAGGCCATCAACGTCTTCAACTGAAGTTAACATCGCAAAAGTGAAGGAAATAGTGACTGAAAATCCTCATTCAACTATGAGAGAGATAGCCGCCGAACTTTCTGTATCTCACGAGTCGATCCGTACCATTTTAACCAATCATTTGGGTATGAAACGTGTTACTGCTCGGCTAGTCCCAAAAGACCTGAATTTTCTCCAAAAACTCAATCGCATGAGAGTCACTGAGGACATGCTAGAACGAGTCAATTCCGACCCAACATTCATGAAACGCATTGTTTATTTATTTATTTATTTATTTATTTATTTATTTATTTATTTATTTATTTATTTATTAATTCTTTATGCACACAAAAGTACAGAGGCGGACTTAATGCCTTAAGGCATTCTCTACCAGTCAACCTTTGGGAGATGCAGAGACAACTGGTGGTAGGTGCAATATTAAGCATTAGGTACATATTGTTATTAATACATTCTATTTTAAACAAACATATACTTACTTAAATACTATAAATACAATATACATCATATATATATATATATATATATATTTAGTGCAGACAAATAATAAGAAACCCAATAAGCGCTATGACCAACGACAAAAACGCATTGTTACTGGTGACTAGACGTGGGTTTACGAGTTTGACATGCAAACTAGTCAACAAGCTTCGGAGTGGCGCCTTCCAACTGAACCGAAACCGAAAAAACCACGCCAAAGTCGATCAAAAGTTAAAGTCATGTTGACAGTTTTCTTTGATTATCGCGATGTTGTGCACTCGGAATTCTTGACAGAAGGTCAAACGGAAAAAGAAAAGAAAAAAAAAAGCAAATTCGACGAAAAAGGCCAGATTTGTGGAAAGAAAATTCTTGGATTTTGCACCACGATAATGCGCCTTCGCACAAGGCTATCATCATTGTGAACGAATTTTTTACCAAACACTCAACAAATACCATCGAGCAACCATCATATTCACCAGATATGGCTCCAGCCGACTTCTTTCTTTTTCCTAAACTCAAATTACCACTTCGTGGCACCCGTTTTCAATCGGTAGAAGACATAAAGGAGAATTCGCGGCGAGAACTGAACTCAATTCCGGAAACAGCATTCAAAAAATGTTTTGATGATTGGATTATTCGTTAGCGAAAGTGTATTGTTTCTGAAGGAGCGTACTTTGAAGGTGATAAAATAAATTTGGATGAATAACAAACATTTTGTGTATTATTAATCTTTTCCCGGTACTTTCTTGACAGAGTAATATATCTATTCCAAAACACAAAGCAGACTTCCAACTTCAGCGTGATTTCAACTTTATTACAATAGAGCTGGCACCATAAACAGCTAGAACATTCAATGTTTTTCTAGCATTAAGGATTCCACACGCAAATTCTATGCAAAATGTTGACCATATGAAACAAATTTATTCATGACTAACCGGACTACTGTTTTAATGAGGACGTAAGTTATCTCTAGCGATTTGAATACGAAAATTTCGAAGACAAAGAATTTTGTTTTTTAAATTTAATTGACTATATTCAAGTGCAATGGTAGTTTTGTGGTTTTTTGCCGTGTGTTTAGAGTTCGTGTTCACTATTTTGTATACAGAGAGAAATGAAAATCCAAAAAAAAAATTGACTTGATGTATTATTTTTTTGCACAGCAAACAGCAACAATAACAAATAGAAAAACAGCAAAATATAAAAAAACAACAATTATTAACAACAAGACAACAACTATAATTAATAATAACAACAAATTTAATATTTGAACAATACAATAATAATAATAATATATACCAGGTGATCCTGTGTAAAAAAGTCACTTGCACAACATTTACAGAAGGTCTAATTACAGATGAAAAACCGAAAAATAATAAACATTTAAAATACGGAAATAACAATTAAAACTAATGTCCGAACGTAAAAAAAGCAATTAAAACGAATATATTTATTAATTCCAAATTTACAAGTTACATTATTTTATTTTTCCGACTGATTGATTACTTGACAATTCAAAAGTGCCCGTTAATAATTTATTTGAAAGATATGAGTTGATTTGATTTGATATGGGTGTAACAGTAGTGCAATATACGGGACGACTGTCGGATAACTCTGGTCTCAAGGGCACTACAGTAAAACTACACTACCGATAAAATTGTATCAGCATCCTTACAGCAGCATTGCAATAGCAGACTTCGTTTCAGCAACATTGTTTCAGCTACTTTATTTCAACCACTTTGTAGTAACGTTGATTCAAGAACTTAGATTCAGAAATACTTTTTAAACAAAATTGTCAATGTTGAGATGGATGTGTGGTGTGAAGAGAATAAATAAAGTGAGGAATTAGTATATTAGAGGAAGTTTGTCTTGGTATGGTCACGTAAAGATGAAGGATGAAACGCATGTTACTAAAAGAGTTAGAGTATACATTTGAATTGAAGGAGAGGAAGAGGGAGGCCAAAGAAAAAATGGATGGATTGAGTAACGAGTGATATGAAAGAAAAGCATGACGGATGACAGGACAGAATGGAAAAAACAAACGTGTTACGCCGACCCCAAATAACATGAGACAAGGGCAGGAAGATGATGATTGTCAAACATATGAAATGTTTTGTAGGTACGTATGAAGAAAAAAAAGGAGAACCAAGGTTACCGACATAGCTCGAAGAATCGCCAAACTTAAGTGGCAACGGGTATGGCACATTGCACGCAGAACAGATGGTCGATGGGGACGAAAGGTTCTGGAGTGGCGACCGCATACCGGAAGACGTAGCGTTAGAAGGCCTCCCACAAGGTGGACCGATGATCTGGTCAGGATCGCAAGAATCCGATGGATGTGAGACGCACAGGACTGGTCGTTGTGGCGACGCTTTAGGGAGGCTTATGTCCAACATTGGACGACTTTCAGCTGAAATGATGATGATGATGATGTAGGTATGTATGATGTATGTACCTATGTAACAAAATAAAGTAGCGCTTATTGCACGAAATAATTTCGCACAACTTTTGCTTTTTTTTGTGCTATTTCGAATGACACAAAAAACAGACGACAGATTTCAATAGCTACAAATTGTATACTACACTTTCACTGATTTGATTTTCAATTCCAATAAATGCCATAGGTAAATTGCAACGCGTCAAAATTATTGATATTCCAATCCAGATATCATCGTTTCGATACAAAATTTTAATCAACACTAATTGATGACGGAAAAGTTAGTTCGACTAATGCATTGGTCTATTTAATAAACGTGAAAGCTTTCAGTCCTGTTGAGAACTCGAATCGAGTTACTAACGTTGGTTCACATTGAGGTGAAGTGAAAACTGGCCAGCCTGTAGATATATCCGTTGTTGATAGAAAAAGTTTATACTCTTTATTGACCATCATGTACAAGATATTGATCTCTATAATCGAACAGGTTCGTTTCCGTACCGCTTAGTCTAAGATATCTAATTAAATATCTTTATCTATATTTATATAAAATGCGAAACAGAATGAATAATAGAAAAAAAAACGCACAGCCAAAAATACTAGGACTAGAAGCGGGAAATATTGCACAATGCTTCCTTTTATGACATAAGCGAGTACTATGAGACGATTTCCCCCCTTTAGGGGAGGACCTGGATGAAATGGGGGTCGAAAGTTTGTATGGAGAAACCTATTACACGTGGATAAAGCCACTGGCAGAAGCTAATACCTATTTATATAATCATCTTGCTCGATTTTGGTCAGGGTGATAAAGTACTTGTATCTCAGCAACAGTGCTGTCGTCTGCATACCAAAAGGTACATGGTTTAAGTAGGACGGCAAGCAATGAGTAGCACGCCGTCCAGTCGTCCGGTACCGTCCGGATCGAGCCCAAGTCGTCAACGGCGCGTAATGTTCCACGCGCGCCTCAAGGAGATGTCAGCAAATTGTAGGGGCCCAGCAGGGTTGAAGCCTACTGGAGCCATGGGTTAAGGGAAAGTGAACCCCGGGGCCCTGAAACTAAAGCAAAGAAGGAACAGGAGTGGGTTTCAATCAGTAAAAATCTGACATGCTCTCTCACGCACCGCCCAAGAGCGTGAGAAGTCATTGGATGATTTTCCACCATAAAAAAAGTATTTAGCTGCACCTTGTTAGAGTACCGTGACACGAGACGTTCGTGTCGGCTGTCGCAGGACGATCACCGGTCATCCGCAGTCCGAGTCGACGGCGCTTAGTGTTCCACACGCTTCAAAGAGATCACAGTAAACCGTAGGGGCCCAGCAGGATCCGTGCCCGCTAAGGCCACGGGGATTTCTGAAAAAGAAAACCGTAGTCCTAGAACGCAAAGAGCAACTGAACAAAACAGGTGTGCTCTTAATCAATAAAAATCTGACAGTTTCTCTTGTCCCACTCATAACGGGAGATGTCTCACATTCGCGCATTTAAACTTTCCTAATTAGAGTCCATTATGATACAGCGCGTATGGGTTAAAAAAAAGTAGCAACCGCCGGCCACGAGTGGCGGTCGCGCGCTTCAGCTTCCTTTGTGGCCGCTTCTAGCTTCTCGTGGCGGCGTTTGTGACTGTCGCTTGTGGTCCGTGTGTGCGACCCTAAGGCCCCTCGCCCTCGATGACTTTTTGTAGCGCTTACGAAACGCGCAACAGCATCGCTACTAACGCGCGTTAGTCGCATTAGCAAGCGCTATAGAAAAAATGCCAACGCTCTACTAACGCGCTACAGCATCGTGATTGTATCGATGCGAACGCGCTACAGCATCGCTACTGAAAATCGCCGTGGGCGAGGGGCCTAAACGGCCAAAATCCTGACTCACTCACTGAGTCACCAATGCCCGATTCCAATCCTTGGACCTCGAACACTGAAATTTTGCATATAGGTATATTTTATGATTTCTAAAATTCAGCCTTTGAAAGAATGAAACAGGGGTCCAAAGTTTGTATGGAGAAACCTGGACGAAGCTGCTGGCAGAAGCTAGCTTACAATATTTGCAATCACTCGTAGTAAAGTCACGTATAACAGAAAATTCCCTGCAAACCTTTAGTAGTACCTAGACCCGTAGTATTTGCAATCCTGTATGCGCCAGCTATTTGCCAAGCCATCTTCATTGCGACTGGGGGTCTATTTGGCCAGCTATTGTAAACTCCTGATCTGTTTGAGCTGCGCCTTTGCAAACCCTTCCGAGATTTTCTGTTGCTTCCTTAGCCGGGATTTAGCGTGATTTAGGTTTTTTAGGGTTCCGTACCTCAAAAGGAAAAGACGGAACCCTTATATTACAGTTTGTTGTCCGGCTGTTTGTCTGTCAAGACCCTTTATCTTGGGAACGCGTGGAGGTATCGAGTTGAAATTAAAACCATATAATCAAATCTGCGGTCCCTTAAAGCGGAAGAAAAAACATATAGCCGTTTATGTCGCAAAAAACGTTATTTCGACACTATCAAGAGAATCAAAATTCATAGGGTACTTCTCGTTGACCTAGAATCTTGAAATTTGGCATGAAGCAAGGTCTCATAGCACAAATAAAGGAAAAACCTGAAAGCTGTAATTTTTTAGTTAGGTTATAAAAAAAAAAACTTTGTAACTCAATTCGCGAATTGAATTGTTTTCATAGGTACGTTTGTACGGAACCCTCAGTGCGCGAGTCCGACTCGCATTTGCCCGATTTGTTGACTAATAAATTATACAATAATATTTTTTTCAAAATCCCGGAGCTGCGGGATTGTTCTTAAGAATCACCACGGCCCTGGAACGCAAAGTGCAATATATGGAAGATGGGTGGATTTTAGTCGGTTTTTTTCTTAAGGTAGGCAATCATCTAATGACTTCTCGCGATCAAGAGCGGCACGAGAGGGCGTGTCAGACTTTTACTGACCAAAACCACACCTATGTTCCTTCAGTTGGAGCCATGGCCCCATGGGCTTTGTCATCCTGAATTCTGTCAAAGTGACATGTGTCACCTGTCACTTAGCTCGTTAGTTTGTTTTCAAGCTTTCGTACTATTGACTTCACCGATATTATTATGTTATGAATGCGCCATTAATCTTAACCTATAATAAATTGTAAAAAATCAAAACATTCAATCATCAAAGCCTTTACATAATATAAAATCTAATAAACCTCCTTCCTTAACGCATAAAAAAGCAATTTATTGCCGAAAAAAATGATTAAATGACCCTCTTGCATTAAGGGCTTGATCCTAAGGAGGTCCACTAGAGCATTTTGAGTACCTACTTAAGGCCCCGTTCGTTAACTCAGGCCATATTTGGGTCGTGTTTGGCCTTATTTTGGCCAGCGTTGAGGCTTTTATCTAGAGAGGCCATTTACCACCAAAAGGTAAGATTATAGCGTTTGGTCGAGTAGATGGGATGTAGTTAAATTGTTCTGTTTGTGGTCAGAGCTTTAACTAAAAAAAAATTGTTTTCTTTTGTATTTTAATAAAACAATACCACAGCTATATTCCTTGAAGGGCTTGGCAAAGGTGTATCAACAGTATACACTCACATTTCTTCAAGTTTGCTTGAGTCCCGTGTAATAAGAGCCTAAAAAATGTTGTGTATTATTATTATTATTAATTATAAGCTCCCACCTGATGGTAAACGATATTGTGTTTGAATATGGAACACGCTTGCCTACAAGGACCCTTTTACCCTGCCTGCCTGTCTGCCTTGCTTGCCCTATTAACTCTTGACTTAAAGAACCCTAGGCTCTATGGTTGTGTCCAATGTCAATTTGCCGGACCCAGTAAACAATACTTAATTCTCGGTTGTAGCACTTGTGACCACAAGACCAAACAGTCTTTTTAAGTTTGTTATGTTTTATTAAGGGCCTTAAGGGCGAGTCGGTTATTTTTATCTGACTACGGCAAAGCCAAAAGAGGGTTATGATTTTGACAGGCTATGTATGTATGTGTGTGTGTATGTTCATATGTTCCCTTATAGCTCCTAAACTACTTACTGGAACTCGACAAATGAGGTATCGTTAGAACCGTCTTAATTATCCGCTTAACATAGGCTACGTGACGTATCACAAAACTTAATGTGGCGCCCTCTAGTGGACAAAACGTATTGTGTTAAAAAAAAACGTTAAGATAAATACTTCGCGTATCATTTGAAAGGGCTTCACTTATACTTATCAAAAATATCATCAAAATTCAATGTGGCGCCCTCAAGTGGTCAAAAAATTCAATGTACGAAAAACAAATAAGTTTTCTTAATTATTTCACCAAAATAGTTTAAATAATAAAAAGTAAAAAAAAACTAAAACCCGACCACGACATAAAAAAACGATGCTGAAGACAAGAACAGAATAAAAAGAAAAGCCGTAGTCACACGTTATTAAAGTGTTACGGTTAGTACCTGTATAATGTGTGACTACGGCTTTTCTTTCTTTTTGTTCTGTTCTTGTTTCTCCAGTAACCTTATTTCAGCACCCTGAAAATCTTGTTTCATCCTTTTTTAGCGTAGTTTTTTTTTTTGTCGTAGTCGGTTTTTAGTTTTTTAACCTCCGATGGAAAAGAGGGGTTTAAAAATTTATCTTTTTTTTCGTTAACTCAGAAGTTTGATTTTTTCACAGCTTCAAAGGAACGCAGACCTGAGTATATGATATAATGTCAACACGATACCTCCACACGTTCCCGAGATAAAAGGTCTTGACAAACAGACAGCAAAGTGATCCTATAAGGGTTCCGTTTTTCCTTTTGAGGTACAGAACCCTAAAAATCAATGTTTAAATTAATCTATGCGTGTCTAATTTAAACCATTGACCAGATTTTGATCCTGGTCCTGTTTTTTCTTGCTCCGTTCCAAACCAAACCTAAACAGTCTGAGTCCAAATCATCTTGCCACCTCTTTCTTTTGCTAAAGTTAAACCTTAATACTCTCTTATTACTATAAAAACGAGCAGCACTTAAACAAATATGTGTTTTTGCTGAAATTCAATGACCATAACCATATTCAGTTTTTAATTGTATCGGAATACTTTTAAATTTAAAATTAGTGAAATTAGCTATCCAGTTTTCTTTTTTAATTTACCCGCAACGTTTTGGACTTAAATTAAAGCTGTCCATGTTACAGCTATTTACATGGCTATAAAAAAAAAACCAAAAGCGACCGGAATCTTCCAACTCCTTTAAAAATTCTCTAGATTTTCCTCTTGCTAGTGATGTGCCACATGCCATAACAATCTTTTTATAAGTTTGTGAATTCGCTAGAATTGTGAATCGAGTCACATAAGGCTAATATTCAAATAATACAATACGCATCTAAATAAAATTGAAATTCTGAGTCTACGCCGTATATTTTTTTTAAAATTTGTATTTGAATGAAAAATTCGAGTCAAAACAATAAAAAGTCGATGAAAAAAATCCACAGGGCATGAGAAGTGTATAAGGGTCTGAAAAGATAGCAGATGACCCTTCCAGTCGACCATATCAATTTGGCATACAATGCACCAAACACCCTGTATTTACTCAATGAATTTGCGAATAAACAATTAACATCGTATTGCAATGTATCGTTGCGTGATATTTGTAGAGCTGTAAGTAAATAAGTATTGACATGCTTCGTTTGAACGAGAAAGTTTTCTTGCTGGGTCTTGATGGCAGGCTACTAACCCAATCCTTTCGGTATTGGGTTAGTAGCCAGGGTTAGTAACACGTATTTCCTGGCACAAGTTTTGTAAAATATTGGAGTAAATCTCGGAATTAATGAATGCTAACAGAGTTTTCAGGCGTTATCTCTCTTTTTTCGCCTTGCCTTTTCGTCAAACATCACGTTGGATTGTGTTAGATGAAGTAACAAGCTTTTAATTCATTAAACCCCAAGCGAACGCTGGTGCTCGCTCGCTCATTTTCTTTCTATTGTGTCTCTAATTACGATACTCAAAAGACCATGCTCAATGTTGACGATAGGCGAGTGAAAAAGGACTCTATTAACATCATAATTCTAATCACAAATATTTAGGATAGATTGGTAGTTCTCTTTTTCTGCATTTTTTGGGTAACAAACGTTCATGATTCTTTAAGGTAACCATCACTTAATGGAACTGTTATATGCTTATTAATTAGTTAACTAAGCATTGCCAATAATAATATTTCGGATAAAAATTACACTTCGGAAATTAATACTCCTATGTAGAAAACATTTACTATTTTTTTGTGAATTGCGTATCACTTTTTAACAGTGCATAGGCTTAAGCATAATCAGACTTGTAATTTTCCTACTGCTGAGGTTCAGGCCTTCTCTCTGGGACATAGAATGGGCTATAATTCACCGCAGAAGCCCAGTACTTTTTTTGATAGATATATTACATGTTTTTGAATTTTTGGACGTTTCCTTTCACCGTTTGTGAGAGCAGTGGTAATGAAATAAACTATAATTATATAATGTAACGAGCCTGCCCAATTTCGGACGCACAACCCAAAACTCGTATGTCACAGCTGTTAATATTGGATCACCATTGATCTTTGACAGACTTACAAAGAAATTAAGACCACAGAGTCACACATAAAAGATAAGTTATAATAAGGTATAATCATTGCAGGAAAGCTGAACTCACCACGCTTAAAATAATTTGGATTCATAGTTTACCATTTTTTATTATGCTTTTGGGTACAAAGTTGACTAGTCTACTTTGTCCTCTCATATCTATTAGGGCCTGTGCACACCACGTTTTTTAAACGCGCCTTTGACGCGCGTTTTAGAAACGTGCGTCAACAGCACCCTTTTATCCTACGGCGGTCTACAGGCTGCGTCTGACTCGCGTGTGTATCGCTACAAACGTGCGTCAACGGCGCGTTTCAAAAACGTGTTGTGCACAGGCCCTAAATATTGTAATTTTCATTTATGTACATATTGTAAAATTAATCTTTTTTTTAAAAGAGTAACCATGGAGTTTCTTGCCGGTTCTTCTTCATAGGAAACGACCTTCTGCAAGCGTGCGCTAGCTTCTGACGTTTTATTAGGGCCTATGTAGGCCTATGATAAAATAAATAATGTTGTATTTTTTTTTAACTTTGAATGCCTACTCGTATAAACACGACAGTTATTAGTCAAGTCTACTTGTATAGGTTACCAAACGGTCCATGAACATAAACCGCAGTTTACACGTTCCTCGATAAGCTGGAGCTACACCTATAGCGTTTGATTACATTTGATTATTATGCTGTGTTTAATCCGGATCGTGAAAGCTTAGTTTTATGTTGCAATGGTAACGATAGTGTGTGCCAGAATTATCAAGTTTGTGGTGAGATTGTATTATTATACCAGTATACTAACGTTCAATTCATATGTATGAAGGCGACTGCAATTAATTAGCGGTACAAACATCATCAGTAAGGTTTTCTGGTAGAGGGATGGCGTAGAATTAAAATAATAATTCACTTCACAATAACTTTTATTTCACAGTACAATTACAGACTTAAGTATATCCTAATCCGAGAGAATTCATTAGGAGCGTCTGAACTACTCGACGGGTGGTCCAAGGCAGGCGCGGGCGCTTCGAATCGTCGCCCGGCGCCTCTTCAAAGGATTCTGCTCACGGGACGTCTACAACGTCACAGCGTTTTTCCACGCGCCGGTACTAAGAAATCAATGAGTGTCATAATATCGTTAAATTGTCATAATCGCTGCCATGTACTTTTCAAAGTTTATCTAGGACATTGCTGTCACCCCGTCCCTTGGAAATTGTAAAGCCGTTAGTCCCGATTGTCATTAGTAGTTCTTTGAAATTCGATACAGGTAGTCAGATACCATAAAGTCTAACCGCGTCTATCCAAGGAGTATCGCGTGGCCTAGTAATTAGGCTGTGAAGGTTTGATAGGCAGTCGCTTCATGTAAAACACAGGTCTCCAGCCGCATCCAGTTTGCTACGTAATAATACATTAAAGTTCTCTATCGACACGACTACATGCACACCGATAAGGTTGTACTAGCGACACTGCGCAGGTGATAAGCTGGTTTCCGTGACGAAGATCGTTGCACAGGACACACGTGTGACGTCACGCGATGGGTGGCGATCGCGGGCGCACGCTTAACGCAGCGTCGGCCCTAATGTCAAAAAGAAAAGCTGTCAAACAAGGCATGCCACACCACGCTCCGTACCGTCCTCACCCAAGCACATTGTTAGACGGTTAATAGACGGTGTTGTTCTAAATTAACGATAATATTAGTGATTATAATACTTGTGCCTCTGTGTTGATTCGATTCAGCGGCATAATATTTTTTAGCGTTCCGTACCTCAAAAGGAAAAAACGGAACCCTTATAGGATCACTTTGTTGTCCGTTCGTCTGTCTGTCTGTCAAGACCCTTTATCCCGGAAACGCGTGGCGGTATTGAGTTGAAATTAGGTAGAGTAGGGTAGAGTAGGGTAGAGTAGGGTAGGGTAGAGTAGGGTAGAGTAGGGTAGAGCAGGGTAGAGTAGGGTAGAGTAGGGTAGAGTAGGGTAGAGTAGGGTAGAGTAGGGTAGAGTAGGGTAGAGTAGGGTAGAGTAGGGTAGAGTAGGGTAGAGTAGGGTAGAGTAGGGTAGAGTAGGGTACAGTAGGGTAGAGTAGGGTAGAGTAGGGTAGAGTAGGGTAGAGTAGGGTAGAGTAGGGTAGAGTAGGGTAGAGTAGGGTAGAGTAGGGTAGAGTAGGGTAGAGTAGAGTAGGGCAGAGTAGGGCAGAGTAGGGTAGAGAAGAATTAAGTAGCCAACTGATGGGAGCGAAGCCAGGGGCATAAACTAGTAAATAAAAAATAAGCCTCTCGCAAATCTCACAACATCAACTTGTCCCGTGCGTCTCGCTTCCAGCGCGGCCTTCGTGATAGGTAGCATAGGTTTGTCCATCGTCGCACAGAAACTAAAATAACACTGTTGTCAAAATTTAACACGGGCAGCCTATGGACCAACTATACATACGCATGCAGTGCTATATGTCCTACGTGCACAATATGTCTGCCTCAATGTTCAAGGAAGCAAGAATAGATAACGAGAATGTGCAGCAGTTTCAATATCATTCTAAAATCCCTGTTCGAATAACCAGAGTGACGTTTTGACGTCTGTTCTGATGGTATTGATGTCTTACTAATTACGGATTAAAAATAAAAATACAACGATAAAGTGATTAAAAAGTTTTTATTAGAGTGCGTAGCAACATTGTACATCACATAAAGTGTGGTGAAATTCCGTATTTGCCCCTAACGTGTTTATATGTAGTGTAAATGAACAGCTGATCATCAGTAAAAAATATTTACATACCCTCAAGCACTTTTAATAATTTTTGTCAACATTTTGCTTTGACAGTTCCTTTGTTTTGTTTGTTTACCCAAAGTTCACTGAACCTAAACAATGCCGGCAAAGTGTGGTGGATGCGGCAAGTTTGTGTCGGCAAGCGACTCCACAAAGTGCACGAAATGTGGGAGTGTGTATCACCGTGCGTGTGTCGGCCTCCCTGCGAAAGGTCCCGCAGCCACCATAGGGCAGTGCCCTGAGTGCAAGAAAAATGTCCGCCGGGACAATAAGGCCGAGACACCAGTGCGGGGGTTGGTCGCTGAGTTGCAAAATGAGGAGTCAGCGGATGTGCTTTTGTCAACGCCGCCACCGATTCCAGCGACGACACCTGTGACACCTGTGGGTGCAGTACAACTGGGTCATCCGGCGTCGCCTCCGTCAGCGGCAGAGTCACTTCACGAGTTCCCGCAGGATGTGAGCTCTGCGTTGAAATTGGTGGTGGAGGAACTACGCACCTTGAGGTTTGAGGTCTTGGAGCTTCGTAGAGATGTGGCTGAATTGAAGGCGTCCAATGAATCGTGCCACGTTCGCATGGACGGGATCGAGTCAAGGTTGGAGATACTCGAGAAACGGCAGTCAGAGAGTTGTGTTTCGTCAGCAGATTCGGGTGTAGTGGGGAGTATTGTGGAGCAGCTGAAACGGGATCTGAACGATAGGGATCAGGAACTCATGGGTAATGACGTAGTCGTCGCGAACGTGCCTGAGGCCCAAGGAGAGAACCCCACGCATCTCCTCCAGCTTATTGCCGCGAAGCTGGGAGTCTCTTTGGAGGATCGGGATGTTGTGTGCGCAGAGCGAGCGGGTGGCAGACACATAAATGCGACCAGCCCTTCAGCGTCAACAGAGTCCCACCCTCGTCCCATCATAGTTCGCCTGGCTCAACGTGACCAGCGTGACGCCTTAATTAATGGTGCTCGCGTGCGGAGAGGCGCCACAACAGAGAATCTCGGTCAAAAGCCGGTTCGCTTTTATGTTAATGAGCGGCTGACCAGGCAGAACCAACAATTATTTCGCTATACAAAGGCTGCTGCGGGGGTGCACGGCTGGCGCTTCGTTTGGTCGAAGCGTGGTCGCGTTTTGGTCCGTAGCAAGCCCGGAGAACCCACCATCAGGATTTCATCTGTGGATGACATCGAGAAGTTTATTGGACCGTTTTCAGTCACAAATAAATAATAATCGATTGTTTGTTGCTGTTCATTTTAATATAGTATTTAATGTTAGCTCTATTAGTGTAAGTTTCTGGTTTATCGAGTCTGTGCGTCGCATCTATCATGATATGGGGAGGTGGGCTTATGTAAGTGAGTATTTCGCTGTAATAAAACAAAAATATATTATATTTGCAAACACTGAGAATACAGGACATATTTATATAAATTTGAAACATACATATTGTTACGACTTGACCATTATATAGATACTTTTTTTCTGTAAAATGACTAAATCAAAATTATTAAGGTTTGGTTTGTTTAATGCTGGCTCACTGGCAACTAATCAGGATGAGTTCTTGATTGCCATGTCACAATACTCGGTAGATATCATGGCAATTAACGAGACATGGCTGAGACCTGCGGAGGAAGGCCGCGCGCCTAAGGTCCCGGGATATAGGCTGAAACATGTGCCACGCCCTGCGTCTATGCGCGGGGGGAGGGGTGGGGGCGTAGCTTTTTATATTAAAACAGGAGTAAGGGCGCGCGTACGACCGCACTCTGAAAGTTCCGGTGTTGAACAGATGTGGTTAAGCCTAACTATCAATGGCAAAAAGTTGTTGATTGGCACAGCATATAGGCCACCATGGTTCGAACTATCTAAATTTTTGGATGGGATAACTGACAGTATTAGCCCTTTGGCACCGTACGATCATTTGGTACTATTGGGGGACTTCAATGTCAATTTACTGGATACAACTAGTGGTAAAACTAAGGAATTAATGGAATTCTTGAATTATTCCAGTCTAAATCAGGTGGTTCTGTCGCCAACCCATTTTGTAGGTGATAGTAGTACCCTGATAGATGTCATCTGTACTGATATAGGCGTACGCAATGTACAGGTCAATCACGTCAGTGAACTTGGCCATCACTCGTTTATAGTGTGTGATGCTGTGGTGAAGAAGGTAAAGAGCAAGCCTAGGCTGGTTACATATCGCCCTTTAAGGGATATTTTAGAAAACTACTTTGCAGCAGATTTAGCATCAATGCCCTGGATGGAAATAAGCTCACTGCCAGATGTAGATAGCATGGTAGATTTTTTCAACTTCCATATTAACCAATTATTTGACTTACATGCACCCATAAAAAATAAGATAGTCAGAGATCGTCCCACACCGTGGATAACAGATAATATTAAATTAATGATTAAGTTAAGAAATGAGGCAAAAAATAACTATAATAAGAACAAACAAGACTCTTCCAAACAATATTATTTAGACTTAAAAGAACAAACTTGTGCTGCACTGATGCAGGAAAAGAAGGTGTACTTTGACGGGCACATTAATAATCAGTTGAAAAACCCAAAAAAACTATGGAAAAATCTCAAGTCCGATGTGCTTGCAGATCATAGTGATGGTATGCTCCCTGAACAATTTAACGACCCCGATGAAATTAACAGGGCATTTCTTGATGTGCCTGGTCAGAACATACTGTCAACATCACAAGTGACATATTTTGACTCGAATCGGTATGGGAACACTCTTTTTAAGCTGCAAAATGTAAATGAGGCTGAAGTTTCTAAAATTATCAAGAGTTTGGGGTCAAATGCTAAGGGAATAGATGGGTTGAGTCTAGATATGATAATGCTCACATTACCAACCACCCTCCATGCTATCACAACAATAGTAAATAAGTCTATTGATACCAACTCTTTCCCTGACTCATGGAAATGTGCTATAGTGCGTCCGTTACCTAAAACCAGCAATCCAGGTACTGTTAAAGACCTACGACCAGTAAGCATTCTTCCATGTTTATCCAAAGTCTTGGAGAGGGTAGTCTACAACCAAATAATATAATATTCACACAACTATCACACAACGCCGTCTAGTCCCAAGCTAAGCAGAGCTTGTGTTATGGGTACTAGACAACTGATAAACATACTTAAATATTTCTAAATACATACATATTATAGATAAATTACACCCAGACACAGAACAAATGATTGTGCTCATCACACAAACATTTGTGCGGGGTGGGAATCGAACCCACGACCTCCGGCATAGCAGTCAGGGCCACTAACCACTAGACCAACAGGTCAGTCAATGCTGGAGTATCTTGAAGCTAATGACATGCTACCTGACCTTCAGTCTGGTTTTAGGAAAGGTCGTGGGACGGCCACAGCCCTTTCGGATGTAGTAGGAAACATCTTGGAAGCACGTGACCGAGGGGAGGGAACCATACTTGCTCTTCTTGATTTTTCACGTGCCTTCGATGCAATTAACACCACTCTATTACTTTCCAAGTTAGCGTACTATGGTTTTTCTACGGAAACAATAGAGTGGTTCAGAAGCTACTTACAGAATAGGTCACAGCTCGTGGAAGTCCAGAGGGAGGATGGATCAACTAGCTCATCCTATCCTCGGCATGTGTCACGTGGTGTGCCCCAGGGTTCAATTTTGGGGCCCCTTTTGTATATTCTCTACAGTGCAGATATTGTTGATTCATTCCAACACTGCATGTATCACATGTATGCCGATGACATACAGTTATATACTTGTTTTAAGCTAGCAGATCTAAAAGAAGCAGTGGACAAAATGAATGCAGATCTCAATAGAGTGGTAGAATGGTCGGATGCTAACTCACTCGTTTTAAACCCACTGAAATCTAAATTCATGGTTTTAGGAAGTAGGAAAATGATCAATGCAATACTGTCAGCCAATCCAGAAATTTTTATCAAGGGGAATAAAATAGACAGGGTAGAATTGGCATGCAATCTGGGTTTGACTATGGACCCGGAACTGAGATTCGAGAAGCACATCAGTAATGCCATGCGGAACTGCTTTTATAGGTTAAAGCTACTTTATAAAATTAGAGCCCATCTGAGTGTTGATCTTCGTAAGCAACTGGTTGACAGCCTAATTTTATCACGTCTAAACTATTGTGACACGGTGTATGGACCTTGTCTGTTAGCCAGAACTGAAAAGCTGATTCAACGTATTCAGAATGCATGTGTAAGGTTTTGTGTAAATGTACCACATAGGAGTCACGTGACTCCATATATCAATGACAATAACATCCTGAAAATGGCAGCAAGGAGAAAGTTGCATTTGGCTGGTTTACTTTTTGGAATTGTTAATACACAGAAACCAAAATACCTATTTGACAATCTACGTTGGAGACACAGCAAATATGATCCACGTTCCTTCACATACCCTCTTTGTACCCCACATCACAGAACAGCAGCATTCAGGGGTAGTTTTAGATATATGGCCACACATTGTTGGAATGTCATTCCTCCACCTGTAAAAGTCCTGAAGACAAAAAAACATTTCATTGACATTTTAAAAAAATATTTCATGCACATTCAACTATCCACATAACTTGAATCATTACAATTTGACTATATTAATTATTTTTAGACGTTACCTCTTCGGTCATGGACTTCAGGCAATGGATATGGTCTTCCATAGTGGTCATGGTCTCCGTTTTGATTCTACCCTCTTTGGTCACAGTCTTCTTGGCGAGATAAGAATTTTGGGGGTCATGAGACTTTGAACGCTACTTGATACATTATTTCAAACAGTTTGAAGCAATCCATTTGGCCTCTCGGCATCGCTTTGGTGCAATTAGTATACACTTACACCTCTTCTCATATTGTGAACACATTATCTTCATAAATTTTTAATAGTTTGTCTTTCATAATTATTTCAATGTAACACATAAATTTACTAAAGGAGGATATTTTCAGCGTTTCTGGTTTGCTCTTGCCAGGTCGTCTTATGCGAGTGGTCGTCATCAGGCCACCTCCCCATAATATAGTACAATTTTCGGTTTGTTGTATCTACCATAAAATGATATCTGTAAGAAAAATAATTTGTGAGTGGGTCATCCAGTTTCGGTTTATTTTTGTAATTATAGGAATGTGATAAATGTCGTATATTTGTGTAATAATAGTTAAAAATTTAGTATTGTCTAGTGTTTGTAATGTTGTTGTTCTTGATTAGTAATGTATAATGTTGAAATCGGTTGAAATCGGACGCGCCTGCACTGTACGCGAAAATTATTATTTAATTTGCGCCGAACGCGGCAAGTGCCGCTGCCATCATGCGTTCGGAAGAACTTGTGGCGAACGAGGTTCTGGCATTCCTGCAGTATCAGCTCGATGTCATGGACGAGGTCAGTGTGACCCAGATCTGCACGTCCAACTTCAATGAAGAGGAGATTCGCAGAGCGAAAACACTGCTGTACGAGTCGCTACACATGGCTGACCGAATGCCGTCCCGTAGGAGGGATGAAAAAGGAGAGAGGAGTCTCCAGGACATTATCAAAGTGCTCAAGGAGACCGACCCAGATGACGTGCCGACTTTCGTGGCGAAGGATTTGCGCAAGCTGCCCCCGCTGCCCCCCGTCACATTCGACCACGTCGACGTCACCAGACTGCTGCGGGACATCACAACCCTCAGATCAAGCCTGGCCGAGATGCAGTTGAAGTTAGAAGCATCGCAAACCATCATCAGCGATCTACGTACCGAGGTAGCAGATTTACGCAATACGGTATGTAGGTCACACGAGCGAACTATCAACATCAACACCAGTCACGGCGCGTTGAATGCATCACAGCGGAGTTTCGAGTCAGCAAAATTGGACTCGTCGCCGACCGCCGTCACTGCAAGTGATGCACAAATGCGCCCCGCCCTCCCCGCGTCCCCCGTCTCTGGGGCACCGAAACAAGTGAGCGCGTCACGTGCTTACTCAGCTGCCGTTGTTGCTACTCCAGCGAAAAATCAGCGGCCATCAAAACAAGTGAGGGGTATCCAGGGGCCCTCCGTCCACGTTCGAAGCTCGTTACCTTCGGTAACAAGCCAAGGACAGGTCGATGAAGAAGGCTTCGTTCGTGTAGTAAAGAAGAAGAAGAAGCCTGCTTGTCGCAATCAGTGCGGTACCGCATTGACAGGTCCGAACATGTTGCTGCGTCCCGCTATTCCATCGACGCAGCTGTACGTGTCACGTCTGCATCACTCCACGAGCGTAGAGGATGTCGTGGAGTACATAAAGGTGAAGACCAGGTTCATCCTGAGAGTTGAAAGGTTGGAGTCGCGTCACAAGATCAACTTCAAATCTTTTGTTGTACGGGTACCGACTCAACATCTGGAGACTTTCATGAATGAAGAATTTTGGCCGACGGGTGTCGTGTATCGGCGCTTTCGCGGAAGGCTACATGACACCACGACTCAGCGCAATACGTCGCCGACCCAACGTAGTTTTAATAATAAATAAAAATAGAATGTTATCATGTATTAGTTTATTATTTTTAAGATTGTTATTTATGTATAGTGTCTATGGGCCATAATAGCCTGAAATAAAGAGTTATTATTATTATCTTTATTTCATTTACATAAACATATTAGTTACATTTTTAAATATTTCAAAAATAAAAAATAAAACATTTAAAAATATAAAAAACAGTATCCCACCGGTATCGGGAACAGGGTCCAAGCTACCGGCGGTCAGGGCTCCAGAGAAAGGAACCTCCTAACAATGCGAGCCGTGTCCAGGAGTACCGCTTTCTGAATCAAGCCCTTGATCCAGTCGCCTAACGCGAGCCTCCTAAGGTGTTGGTCGAGGCTCTTGGCTATTAAGCCATTGCCCGACACGACTATCGGTACAATGATCGCCGAGTCCACATCCCACATGTCGACAACCTCGCGAGCCAAGTCAATATACTTGATTTGTTTATCTTTCTCGGCTTTCACGAGGTTCTCGTCATGCGGAACGGATATGTCAACAATCATTGCACGCCTCTCGCTTCGGTCCACCACCACTATATCAGGCTTATTGGCTACAATAGTCCTGTCAGTGATGATGGACCGATCCCAGTACAAAGTGATATGACCATTATCAAGAACTGGATCGGGCTCGTACCTATAGTACGGCACTTCCGATTCCACAAGAGAGTATTTCAGAGCAAGTTGCTGATGGATAATCCTGGCTACAAGGTTGTGTCTATGCAAGTACTCTCCGTTAGCTAGACGAGAACAACCAGAGATAATGTGACGAATTGATTCTCCCGGACGGTGACATGCCCGACATATGTCAACCGTGCCATCCTTCACAATAAATCTCCGGTAGTTATTCGTCATGATAACTTCGTCCATAATTGCACAGACAAAACCTTCGGTTTCCCCAAAGAGGTCACCGGAACGCAGCCAGGCTACGGACGCCAATTGGTCTACATCGGGCCCGTGAAGGGCCCGGAAGAAGCGTCCGTGAAGTTCCTTGCTCTGCCATACTTCCCTGCGATCGTTAGTGTCAAGCACTACCGGTTTGCGCCAGTTCTCATTAGCCAGGGAGAGCGGGGTAAGTACCTTGTCCACTGTCACTACATCTCGATGCATACCCACGTCGGCAGCTAGGAAATATTCCCTGAGACTGCATACCTCGCGGTTGTGTAGGGTCTTAGCATTTAAAAAACCTCGACCCCCACACTTCCGCGGGATATACAATCTCATCACCGACGATCGTGGGTGATGCATTCGATATGCAGTCAGCAGTGTGCGGACCTTCCTATCCAGGGCGTCAAGTTCCGTTTGAGTCCATTTGAGTACGCCGAAAGAGTACATCAATACCGGCATGACCCAACCGTTGAAGGCGCGCACCTTGTTTCCGCCTGAAAGAAGGCTATTGAATACCTTCTTCAGGCGTCCAAAGAAACGCTCCTTCAACGTTTGCTTCATGTCAGTGATATTGATGCCTAGAGCTTCCGACATACCCAGATACTTATAGGTTTCGGTTGGAGAGAGGGATCTCAGGTTTATGAAATCCGTGAGTTGAGTGCCCACGGATTCCACAACCTCCCCTCGCTTTACATGCATGACCGCACATTTGTCCACACCAAACTCCATCCTGATGGCACTACTGAAGGTTTCAGTTACCTTCAGTAGCTCCATCAGTTGCAGATTGTTGGGGGCAAAAAGTTTCAGGTCATCCATGTAAAGTAGGTGAGATATTACCTGACCACCTCTCTTCAACCGATAGCCTAGACCTGAATTCTCCAGCAGTGTGCTTAGAGGATTCAAGGCTAGGCAAAACCAAAGTGGACTCAAACTATCTCCCTGGAATATACCTCGCTCGATCCTTACAGGTTCGCTATTCCTCTGGGTATGTCGACATCCTGGATAGCGGAGGACCGTACTCCATTGCCTCATACACGACATCAGGAAGGTGCGTAGTGTTGTATCAATTTTATACAATTCCAGCACCCTCATGAGCCATGTATGAGGAACAGAGTCATAGGCCTTCTTATAATCTATCCAACATGTCGACAGATCCTTTCGGGAACGTCGAACCTGTTGGCTAATGGTCATATCAATGAGGAGCAGCTCCTTAGTACCGCGGGACCCGTTCCTACATCCATTCTGAGAAGGTGACATGATTAAATTTTTGTCAATATGACTATTAATTTTGCTTCTCAGTATGGATGTAAGAACTTTATAGACCGTCGGCAAACACGTGATCGGTCTATAATTTTTAGGTTCCGCAGTACTACCTGACTTATGGAGCAGGTGAACTTATTATTATTATTATTATTATTATAATGTATGTATGATGATATAAATTGATATATATTGATGTAAAAGGTATGTGTATATGTATTAATATGTACTAACCTGCCTTGGATTTATATTTACTCTCGGAGGGGACGCCAAAATTGTCACTCGAACGGTGGTTGCTGAAAACCAGCACCGTAGATGGCTAGATTTGCCTAGCGTCACGGTATATGCTGAGCAACGGCCTATTCTTGCTAAGATGCGACGCACAACTTTGATTAATAGTTTTTATTGTTTTAAAATTATGATATTTTCTTTTATTTTTTAGTTTATTTTTTGTTTATGTTTGTCTCTGTTGAGGCCGGCGTCAAAATGCAACAGATAACCTAGACAGCTGTGTTGTCTATGGTACTAGTGGTGCAACACAGTTATGCCCGATACACACATGGCCTGTCAGGGAACTTGGTTTTTTGTATTTTTGAAACGAATTGTGCGTCTATTCAGGCAGAATAAACATGTTTTCTTTCTTTCTTTCTTTCTTTCAGATCCCCATTTTGTACGGTGGTGCTCTGCCCAAACGGGACACACCTCTACCGTATACTCCACCGTGTCCTCTGGGTGGTTCACACAATGGTGACAACCGGGGGTTTCTTTCGCACGAATCTGGTGCAGGAACCTCCCGAACTTACCATGTCCGGTGAAGACCTGCGTCATGCGGAAGGTGAGGATGCCGTGACGTTTTTCCAGCCACTCCTCAAAGAGTGGACTTACCGTCATAATTATGGCGTGCCCAGCATTGGGTTGCGAAATTTGCTGTCGCCATTCGACTATGAGATTGCGCCGGAACTCTGTCCACCATGTCGCGAACTGCTTACCATCAGGTGAGATCGCAGTCAAACACTAGTTTATGTCATTAGATTTTTCATGACCTTCACTTCACCTATGATAATATACTTTTAGAATGCAAGTGCTTGACTTGTTAATGAAAATATCATAATCGCTATGTACGAGTACCTTTCCAACAATTCCTCATGGTTCTCAACATCAGAACTGGTTTAAATAAAAATATGACCAATCTAGAAGTTTTTTTCATAATCAGTTTTAAAAGAGGGAGTTCTGAAGTGATAAACATATAAAAGTATATAAAGAATTTCTTCTCTTTTTTTAAGTCGAATAAAAATGAATAAATTGCCAATCGTCCATCATAAAAATCTGGGACCAAATTCTCTAATTACAAAAACTCATAAGGACATAAAAATCTAATTTCCTCGTTTTGATTGACACGCGTCTTCTTACATAGTCACTTACGGATATTATAAGAAGTACCTACGTTCATTTCAGAAGACGTATCGTCAGGAAATGAAAAGTAGGTGACAGTTTAAGTGAAAGATTTTTAACAAAATGTTATTTTAAAAATGCGTGAGTCATGATTGATGATCGTCAAGATGTGTCGATTAACAATAACAAATCGATTTTGTGGTTTTATATGGTGCAAGTAATCTATGTTGACTAACTTCTGCCAGCGGCTTCGCCCGCGTGAAAATAGGTTTCTCTATATGAACTTTGGGCCCCCGTTTCATACCCTTAAAGGGTGAATTTTGAAAAGTCCTCTTATTGCTCGCCTACGTCATAAAAGGAAACCTTGTGCAAAATTTCACGCTCCTAGTCTCAATAGTTTCGGCTGTACATTGTCATTTATATCAGTCAGTTTCTCAGTTGATTTGTTGACAACAAAACCACGCCATCTAGTGGCACCTAGAAGAACTAGAGTTGGCGCGCTTTTGACAGAGTCAGCCCCCCTAGCCAAGTTACAACCGTTTCATGTCGAATTCCGTTCTCCAATCGGTAACGCCTTGGTGTCAGCAATTGTAGAAAACGATAAGTTGGTAGCCATGTAGACGCGCCTGAGTCGGCCGCTCGTTCTACAATATCGTTCTACAATAACAAAGGATGTAGCGTTGAACATTGTAGAAACGATAACAATTAATTCTATCATTTTGAACGTTGTTAACTTGGCTACGAATTTTCTATTCGTTTCTACTGACCACGTGACTTAACGTTGAGATGATGTCATTCCCATACATTTGATTAGTTTTCGACTAGCGTTAACGATTGCAGATTATCAACTTGGCTAGAGGTGCAGGCGTTTTCGTTTGGCTACGAACTTGAGGAGAACTGCCAGGAAAGCGGACACTCTCACCCAGGCCATCGCATCGTGAAAACGCACGGGAACTGTCCTACGTTTTGTTGTTTATATCTACCTGCTACTAGTGTACTGTATCGAATTGTATTTAAAAATAAAATGATTCAGTTCCTAGCCATTCTTATATATTGCACGATACCCACATAAACCCACCTGGTGACTGATCATAGCTCAAAACCATCCTGACGAGCCATTATCTATATATATAAAAGGAGAATCTGACTGACATATCAATCATCATCATCATCATTTCAGCCGATAGACGTCCACTGCTGGACATAGGCCTCCCCCAAATACAAAATACGGACATATCAATGCACAGCCGAAACTATTAAGACTTGGAGCGTAAAATTTTGTATAAGGTTTTCTTCTATGAAGTAGGCGAGCACCGAGAGAATATTTTCCAAAATTCACCTCCAAAGAGGATGAAAAAAGGGCTCCAAAGTTTGTATGGAGAAACCTAATAAATACCTACATAGAATTCATATTTTATATACATTTCATACGGGCGATAAAGCCATCGAAGTCGAATTGATCAATACAGTGACGATAAAATTTTAAGATAACTCAGTTCTGCTAGTGGCTTAACCCGCATGCCATGAGTACTTCCCCCTATTAAAAATAATAGTCTATATATTACTCTGATGTACAAGCTTTATTACTACTGAGTTCAGTAGCTTTTCCGTGAAAAAGTTAAACATGCATATAGCCTTTTTCGACCTTCATAATATTAAGGTGATCTTCGGCTTAAAAAAAAACATGATACAACAGTTGCATAGCCTTAATTTTGGTTAAAGCAGCGCGTTGAAATGCAAGTCAAATGCTATTGGCTGCGGTATTGTTCGAAAGTGTTACACACAGCCCTAGAACACAAATGGCAACTAAAGAAGCACAGGCGGGTTTTAGTCAGTATGAATTTGACACTTCTGTCAAAATTTATTTAACCAATCACAGCAGCTATCTTTTAACAATTTTATACTTTTATTTTGTGATCATATTCATTTCAGAAATTGAACCGTGGTCATTAAAATATACCACGTTCCTTTTCACAGAAAAAAAAAAACATATGTTTTGAATTTCTTTAACGTCCTCTACCAGATTATCTCAAAAAGTAGAATGATAACATTATGCCTCCATTTTCCCCCAATTCTCACTACACGCGATTATAAGATTTTCTCGAAACGAACACAACAAAGAAAATAATAAATGACGGTTCCAGCGTTTCTTCTGGCCTAAGGGTTTTATAACACAGCGATTTCAAAGAAATGCTGGATGTGACTGTTAAAGATACGCTGCTGGTGACGCGTTTTTAAATTTTTACCTGACCTTTTAGCGTTAAGTGTCAGATGCCAGAAACCTTTATAAATGTTTTTTTTTTCAGTTAGCTAATTTTTACCACCGAGAAGTATGTATATATTAAGTGTTAAATTGACGGGTCAAGTGCAGAATAGGTGATGTAGTTCAAAAGGATGCCTGCATTAAATGGGACTGCGTAGGACATATTTACTGCATGCTCGACCGACTATAGGTAGACGTGGTGCCCTAAAACAGTGAGGCGGAGTTACAACGACGCAGTAAAAGGACAAATTAAATTTTTTTGCCAGAACTGGAAGAATGAACCAAGGGTTCGCAAAAGATGGAAGGAATGGATGATGGATGGATGGATGGATGGTTTATAAATTTGTTCCCTTGTTTTATTATTAATCTTTTATTTTTTTTATGCATCTACCATGTTTTCTCTTCACTACCCTTGTTTCACTGGTAGAGAGTGCCTAAAGCATTAAGTCCGCCTTTGTACCTTTGTGTTGCATGAAGTTTTAATAAATAAATAAATCGAGGGAGGCCTGTGCCTAGGAGTTAGATAGAACAGGCTAGCAAACAAATTAAAATAGTGTTAATGGGTATTTCGTTAAGTGTCAATTCTTCGACGTTGTGGCCTCTATTTTGATCTATGTACCGTTCATCTTGCTTGATTATTCTGATTCCAAAGAAAAAACCAATTCCATAAACCAATATCTTTGTAAATATTTTCTATTAATAATTTTGCTACAATTAACGCGAACATTCTATTGATTCTTCTCTTCTATAACACTGAATGCTCGTACATCTGTGTATTAACTTTTTGTGAGGCTTAGGTACATTTGGCAAAGATTTAAGGCAAACATGTCGGATTAAATAATTATATATAACTATTTATGTTTACTAGCGGTCCCGACAGGCGTTGTCCTGAGTGAAAGCTTTTTATCAGAAAAAAAAGTGAGGAACCGATTGCAGCGCCACCTATTAGGTTCAATTGTAATTTCAGATCATCCAGAGACCTACTCAAATATTCCTGCAAAATGTCATCGAAATCGATGAAGTGACGTTTAAGTGGAGTTAGGTGACAAACCCGGGTCTAGTTCATAATATCGACAGTCACTACATCGATGGTCGCTGTATCGAAAACGTTCCATCGACGGGCTAATGTATCGACAGTACCCCAAATCGATGGTACGCTACATCGACAGTACCCATCTTAAAGGAAGTATCAAAAATAAAAAATGGGTACCCATTTTTAGCCCGTCGATGGAACGTTTTCGATACAGCGAAGAATTAAATACCTATATAAAAATCTCTAAATTGTCTCATAATACAGCCACCAATATAAAACTTCTGTTTTATAAACTAACTGACACGCCAAACGTTGTTCTGCCAAATAAATTATCAAAGAAAGAAATAGAGAGTTCTTAGATTTACCAAATACACACAAATAATTTCATAATAATTGGTCAAGCCTTTTCTTGACCTATGCTATGCTATGCTAATAATTTCTTTATTCTTCCTAAAAGTACACAAAACACAATGACTAGACAACATCACATTACACTGGTTAGTTCCAAAAGTGAGTCAACGACTCCCAAACTGAGCAATGCCCGTATCTTGGGTAGTCGGCGGTCCACCGTTTTATTAGTGCAGTCTGTTTTAGAAGGTATTATCCTATTCTGTTGGTGCATAATATGTAGGTATTTCTAATTAGGTATGTCTTCTATGTTAGTGCATTTTTAACAAACACTGTGACACGAGATTTTTTATATAATTTAGATAAATCATTGAATTGTGCCTTATAACTTTTTATTACTGATTTGCTTTCGCTAACGATTTATATATCTAAGTATAAGGGTGTTTTTATATTGTGCGGTTTCATCATGCAGCGTGAGGCACACTTGCCTACGATCTAGTTTTCTGCGGACTGCTATACGTTATGGTTGTCTACAATGGACGACAAATGCGCGGGTCTGCTGTCCGGAATCACGCCCCGCGTCACATGTGCTTACTCCCCGTTCACTTGTATGAAAAGGACATTAGTGGGAGTTACGAGTGCGGGGCTATCCCGCAAACGTGATCAAAACCGCACGTTATTAAAAACACCCTATGTCACTCAGTAGTAGAGATCTATTGCTGAAAGAATTTTTGAAATTGGTCCAGTAGCTTTAGAGTTTATTCATAGGCTAGCATTTGATAACTATCTCACCTGATGGGAAGCGATGATATGATCAAATTGATCAACGATGAAGCATGTTTGTTTAGAATTGACCTGTTCTAAAATACAGACACCAGCAGGGTATTCCACTCCTTAGCTGTACCGACAAATAAAATGTACTGCGTGTAAAGGTTTTGTGCGTATGGGGTCACTTTATTTACCTACCTGAACAATATGATAAAACATCTATGAAATGATTGGATAATTTCTGTAAAACAAAACTGGGCAAGTGCGAGTCGGACTCGCGAACTGAGGGTTCCGTTCAAACTTACCTATGAAAACAATTCCCGAAAATATGTGTTACAAAGATTTTTCCGAATCGTAAAAGTTTTTTTTGTGACGTAACTACAAATTTACAGTTTTCAGAATTTTTGCTATACTTGTGCTATGAGACCTTGCTTCATGCCAAATTTCAGGATTCTACGTCAACGGGAAGTACCCTATGAATTTTGATTTCCTTGAGAGTATCGAAATATATGTTTTTTTGCGACATAAACTGCCGTATCTTTTTTTTTCGTTAACTCAAAAGTTTGATTTTTTTCACAGCTTCAAGGGACCGCAGACCTAAGTAATATGGTTATAATTTCAACTCGATACCTTCACGCGTTCCCGTGATAAATAGTCTTGACAGACTGACAGACAGACAGATGGACGGACAACAATGTGATCCTATAGGGGTTCCGTTTTTCCTCTTGAGGTACGGAATCCTAAAAATATATTTCTGACAATCTATTAGGCTTTTTTTTTTAAATGGGAAAAATAAATATTATCTTTTCCCATTCTGGGTGGAACAATAGGGTGTGTCAGATTTTTACTGACTTAAATCTAATTTTGTTCTTTCAGTAACGCAAAGGTACAGGGCTACCGTAACTCTTTCAAATATCCCCGCAGCAAAAATCCAAGCTTCAACTGCAGGTGGTTATCCACCACGCGGGCCCTGTGCAGGTTGGAATATGAATGGGGTATAGTATGATCCCTTGGGATAATTTCCTATAGTATTCACGCGCACGCAAAAATTCACGCGCATGCAGAAACTGGAGCAAAAAAGTAAAAAAACAAAATAGAATATAATATATTTGTTGTTTTTTCCAAAGTACTTTCATAATCACCATCATCATTTCAGCCGAAAAACGTCCACTGCTGGACATAGGCCTCCCCAAGTGTCGCCACAACGAACGGTCCTGTGCGTTTCGCAACCTTCGCATTTCCGCGACTCTCATCAGGTGAATTACTTTCGTTTTTAGGGTTCCGTACCTCAAACGAAAAAAAACGGAATACTTATAGGATCACTTTGTTGTCCGTCCCTCTGTCTGTTTGTCTGTCTGTCTGTCCCTTTATTTTGGAAACGCGTGGAAGTATCGAGTTGAAATTAAAACCATATACTCAGCTCTACGGTCCCTTGAAGCTGTGAAAAAATCAAACTTAAGAGTTAACAAAAAAAGAACGGCTTTATGCTGCAAAAGACGTATATAGTATATAGATTTATATATTAAAGAAGTATATAGATTTAGAGGGTACTTCTCGTTGGCCTAGAATCCTGTAATTTGGCATGAAACAAGGTGTCATAGCACAAGTAAAGAAAAAAAATCTGAAAACTGGAACTTTGTAGTTACGTCAAAATTTTCGTAACTCAATTGAACTGTTTTCATAGGTAAGTTTGTATGGAACCTTCAGTGAGCGAGACCGACTCGCACTTGCCCGGTTTTTTTATTGTTTAGGCACAGTAATAAGACTAATAATGTAGTGCTATAACTCCATTAGTTGCTCGTAATATTCGTTTAGTTTCGATTATATACATAATTTGTATTAAAACATTTATCACAATAAGTTATGTTAGGTAGGTACTTACAGAATGTAATTTTTTCACCACCTGCTCGATAATGCCCATTATATCTCATACAACCCTCACCTAAAGCAAGTCATTATTTCTCTAGGGATCTAATGTAGTATAGGCGTTCCCTAGGGAACAATAAGATTTGAATTTGGTACGTTAAAACTATTATTTTGAAAATAGAAAATTAAAACTGTAGTTCAATTTCAGAATAGTGAATTTTGTTTATTTCAAATCTCATATTATGTAGTATAGACAGTGATAATTGACATTAAATTGTAATTAATAATAGTTATATTTCTTTAATATATAATTTGTTTTAATTCGTTGTGTTGTCTTTTAATTATCACACAGGTGTAAAAAGTAAATTATCCAACACGGGGATAAAGTTGTCTTGTCTTGGGCGGCTTGAATTCCTTACTTCATTTAGGTTTCTACATTGACACCCTCGCAATGCTCGGAAGTTAATTATATAAATCCCTCACTACGTTCGGGATTAAAACTTAGCAACCTTCATTTCGTCCGGAATTCAACATGCTGCCCGCAACTATAAGACACTGATTTATCTCCTAATCATATAATCTACTATTACGTACTCTCATATCAGTCTCGAGTCGCAAACGCAACAGCTTGGAGTTCTGGGTTTCATTCCAGATTCCCAGGTCAGTCAATATTTTACTGGGTTTTCTACAAGAAAATTCTAACACAAAAATAAATCTAAATCCTGACAAAAATAAATCTAAATCCTCTTCATGTCTTGGAAATAGGAGAGAAGGCACCTCAATGACTTACTCAATAAAACATACACAAACAAAAAACATAATTATATAATTTTAGGCATAGTGAATTCGTCACTTACAGAGGTGCACAGTTCTGACAGAAAACTTAACAATTAATTGACATGAAAGAAAACATTAGCTTAAATAAATATGTTACAAATTTCAACAATTTATTTTTTTATGTTATGAAAATGAGCTATATTATTCAAATTCAACGGGAAAATAAATTTAATTTAACACAGTGGAAAGAAAAAACAAAATTAAAATAAAAAGAAATTGAAGTAAATACAATAAATATATACTTTCTTAGAATTGTCTCAGTGAAAATATCACTAGGGATAATTTTCAACTTTCACACGGGAAAAGCTGCAGGTAGAAGATAGTCAAAAAGAAAATTGTCTTTTATTTTTATTTTTTAATATTGTTTTTTCTATTATTTTTAAGTTAAGTATTTATAGATAAAGTAGTTACTTTTTATTTTATTGTTGTTTGTCCTGTGCGAGTCTCAAATAAATGTTTTATTTCTTTCTTTCTTTCTTTCTAAAAATAAAGCTACTGTTCCAGATTGCACATTCAGTGTGTTTTTTTAACCTACTGAACATACAAGGTAAGATAAGCCAAGAAATCGTACCCGAACGCGTTAAAACCTTACGTTTCCAGAATACTGATCAGTTGCCTACCTGGTATCTTTTTGTATAAAACCTGCGTTCAAAGGGTTAGAAATCCTTTTGATAACACCTTATAGATACAATAAAAAAAAACATAGGACCATGCTCCTAGGTCCTGGGGTTAAAAACCAGGTCTAAAAACGTGTGACTGGATTTTTTGTTAGCAGAAAAATAGCTGAGGGTAAGAAATAGTAGAGAGTGTTTACCGGAATTACATGACTTGATTCAGCCATTACGTTTCTATAACCATCGGATAACCTAACGTAACGCGAGTATCCACTCTTAAATTATTGTCGAGACCTCTAAGCATTTGGCCTCATTGTTGAATACCGCATACACCGAAGGAATGGAACAATATGCCTGCTGCGGTCTTCCCGTCCGGTTATAATTTAGGTGTCTTCAAGGCTAAAGTTAATAGGCTCATAATAAACTAGTGCACTTCACCATCAACGATTGCATCACTGCTTACCATCAGGTGTGATTGCAGTCAATCACTAGTTTATATTATTTAAAAAAAAGCCGAAATCTGGTTTTTATTTGCGATTCAGATTCATTCAAATTCTTTTAAGAATTTTTACTTCATCAAAAAAATGTCACCTCCATAATTTTGTTAATTCTCGTTAAAGTCAAGGCTTCCCCTTAATTGGGATGTGGCTTCTATCGGCAGCCATTTTAAAAGCTTTAATGGCCTCCACTGGCGGGAAAACTTTGACTTTTTTGAAGATCCGTAGTAGTTTATGTGAATAATCTTTTTATTTTAGACATCAAATCATATTATCAATTTTTCTCGTCGAAGACTACTCTCGAAGTTGTGGACGATTACGTTTAGTAGTGATCTACGTGCTCCTTAAAGAGATGTCAACAAACCGTAGGGGCCCAGCAGGGCCGATGCCCACTAGCTAGAAACGCGGGGATTTTCTGAAAAGGAAACCCGTAGTCCTAGAACGCAAAGGGCAACTGAAGGACACAGGTGTGATTTCAGTCAGTAAATCAGACATTGACTGACTAAAATCAAGAAACGACGTATCAGAATACGTACTCTCACTCCGCCCAGAGCGAGAGAAGTTATTGGATGATTTTCCACCTGTGCTTGCTTTAACCTGTGCTTGTTATCAATGAAGATAAGGCTCTCAAAGATGGTCGCTCACGATTAATCTTATCAGAAGACTTAAAAGTACCCAAAGGGTAATGGAAAGCGGAAGATTCCTTGCATGATCGCATCAAAAATTAATATATCCACAGGAGAACCAAGGTTACCAATATAGCATTGACCTTCAGCGTGGCAACGCCGCCAGACTTTTAGGTACATTACCGACCGCAAAGTGGAGGATTTTATGAATTTTCCATTTTAATTACTTAAGGGATTTTATTTAGTCATCAAATTAATTTTCAAGTATGTAAAACCAAAATTGAAAAGAATTTTTTGTAGCTTAGATGGATTGGTCATGTTGAACGTATGAATAGATAGGCCGTTCTGTGTCATAAACTGCTGCAAGAACAATTCCTTTTTTCAAAAAAAGGCTTCTGGGATTATTTTTCACAAGTAAATAACGTTTTTGGTGTATAAATAAAATAAAATCGTAAAAATATCTGAAGTAATTTCTCGGAACACGCCATTGTGTCGGTGTTGCAAGTTAAAAACATTATTTTTTACCAAAAATAAGGGAAGTCGTAATTTTTTACGGACACTACAACAAAGTGTTTTTTTTATTTACAAGTACGGCGTCATCCAACATACGGTTACGCTGGATGACCCGCACCTGATCCGATAGTCGTTGGATATATATATTATTTTTATTATTATATGTAAGTTTTGTGTGTTTTTAAAATTAATAATTTCACTTAATATGAAAATAAATGATTGTCATTAAATGAAATTATCTTTCATTTCATACTACCAAGATAAACACTATACTACCTACATAATAATAAAACTTAACCTAAGTATATCTCTCGCACTTGGGAGTCGCAGCGCAACGCTTGCAACATTTTTTCTTTAGCACACATGTGCAAATCTACGATGTCATACACCAAGTTACGCACACAAAGCCAAAACTAGTCCTCACTTATTTCGTCGCTTTTGTTTACGACGGCTCCGTCTATACTTTTTTATTGGTCTGAGGATTTAGGGCTGTCAGTGTACAACATCAGAAAAATACTAATAAGACATAATAACACAAATACATACATATAATATAAGAAAAAAATATACTAATAAATACATAGCTAGCTTGAGCTATATAGGGTGTCTCTATCCCTCTTTATCGCTCGCATGCCTAACATTTAACACTTCATGGTAAAGCCCCTAGTGGGTTTTAGTCAGTAAAAGTCTGAAACGCCCTCTTGCTCCACCCTGGAGCGAGACCATTCATTAGATGATTTCCCACCACCCAAAATTAAAAATCGTGTTGCATTCTACGGAACCTTGTCAACTACTACCTTAACGAACTTGCCCATATTTTTAATTGAACTCTATTGAAATCGTAATGCAAATGTAATATGCTTTCAGAAGGGAACCGAACGGTTTGCATCAAAAAATTGAGATGAGTTTTTTAAACCTATCCTTAGTAGTCTTGACTTTTGATAACTTTTCGAATGGATTTTGTTTCTGTGATTTTTCATTTGAATATTTTCTTTTAAGAGCTCTCGCAGATAGGTGACCGTGTGATAACTTTTATTTTTCTTAAGGTAGGAAATCATCCAATGAATTCTCTTGCTCTGGATGGAGTGGGAGGGAGTCGGACTTTTTCTGACTAAAACCACAACCGTGTCTTTCAGTTGCTTTTTGTGTTTTATGGCCACGGGTTTCCTTTTCAGAAATTCCCGTGGCCCTAGCGGAGTCCGATAATGATGCGAAAACCTAATCATATCCCAAGTAGCACAGAAACGCTGTATAGGAGCTGAATCACTGTCCACAATGGAATCTTAAGCTGTATAAACCTGCTGAATAAGAGCGTTAGAGGCGCCTACTCAGCTGATATAACTCTGATTTGGGCACATATTAGTCCGCTGTTAGCTGATTAATGTAACTGATTGCATTATATTAGCGTTACTTGAGCGTTATTAAATATTGACTGATTATTAGAGTATGTACAACAAGTCACAAGCCTTGTGTTGTACAACAGTACAAGTCCTTTAACACAACACAAGGGCCTATTTTTCAGCACAAAATACACTCCAGGATATTTCTAACTCTTTTAGGGAGTTGGCAAAATTGTGAATAATTTTCACAATTAATAAAGTAGTATTTTATTATTTTGATATGTTATTCACCATTTTTTAGTTAATTTATTTTTTGTGAAGCTTTAAAGCGTCTGACAGAAGTTTTGTCCATGGAAAGTGTCGGACAATTACGATACTACTTTAGAATAATATTCTACAAAACATATATAAAAATCAGGCATTAATATTTAAGTTAAGTAACTCTTATTTTTAGTTAACTTTCTCACCTGGTACCTACCCAGGGACCCCAAGAGGGAGCTACAAAAGCAAACAGGTATTCAAAGCACATGAGACGCTACTGATAACCTTCTTTTTTGTTTCGATGAGTAAATCATCCAATGACATCGGGGTGAAGTTTGGAAAAATCCTCTCTTAGTGCTGGCCTACGTCATAAAGGGAAACTTTGTGCAAAATTTTACGCTCCTAGTTCGAATAGTTTCGGCTGTGCGTTGATATGTCAATCAGTCAGTTTCTCCTTTTATGTTATGAAATATAACATGAGATAACATTAAACTAGGTTAGGTATTAGTTTTTATAGCATATAAAAAATATGTCATGCCAAAGTTACTTCAAGTGATATTACGCACCCATTTTTGAGACCCAGACGGGTGTATCCGCAGGTGGAAAGCTAGTAAAATACCATACTTTTTGCTCTCCCATTCTAACCTTCGTGAGAGTTATCATCATTCCGAGACATTAACTCATGCTTGGATAAGAATACGAGCATCGGATATAAGAGAAGGCGCACAAAAACGATTGATGGCAGATTTATTATTATTGTTTTTTTTTTTAATTCTTTTCAGATTAATAATAATTTATTTAAGGTAATCTCTGAAGGTACTGGTCCGATTGTTTAAATATTTTCACTGATAGAAAGCTGCTTTATTTCTGTGTGACATAGGCTATTTTATGTACGCGGGCGTAGCAGCGGGCAAAAGCTAGTGTATTATATAATTTGATAATTATTATAAAGAAAAAAGTTTAGATAAATAATGTTAATCACATTTATAAATCAGCTGTGTTATAAAAATTTTCAGGGCGTCCTTTTTTCTTCATCCTGTAAAGCTGCCTTTTTCGCATTTATGACGTTTCACTCTAAGAATGGAACAATAAAAATATCGAATGGCTTAAGCATTGGTTTCTAAGACTACCCTTCTCTTATACTACACAAACTCATAGATTTTTTGAAAATTCGGTTACTTTTTTTAAACACTGCCACCCTATGCTTTCCCTAAACGAAAGAAAGAAAGAAGAAAGAAAGAAAAACAGTTTATTTACGTCAAATATGGCGCACACCTTAAAAATAGAACAAATAACAATAACGACTTATTTATAATTGGTAGGTTATGCGTCACATCCGCGTAAAACGGTCAGCGCTCAGCAAAATGCTGGGGCTCGTATTTAATAAGACAGAGTCTCAGCGCTGATTTTCAGCACCAGCCGTCGTCGACGGTGAGACGTTGATCGGCCAGCAAGGATTACATAATATATACTTAAAATTACTAAATAAACAGATCAAAAACAAAAATAACAATAAACAGACTATTACATGTACCTATTAGAAAGATACCTATTATTATTATAGTCCGTATTGTCTAACTGCTGGGAAAGGCCTCCCTCCATTCTTTCCAACGATCACGGTTCCTCGCATTCTCATTCCAATTCTTAAGCAAGTCATCCTGGTCGTCCCGCCATCTCGTTCGTGGCCTGTCGCGGCCCCCCTCGCTGTGTCCATGTACCAAACCTGTGAAAAATACCTAACACTAGATATATAACGACAAACGTTAAGAGCGGCCAACCCGAGATACATTTCCATTCAACCACTCTTACGTGATTATGATGTTATTACACATTTTACTCTAGATATTTTGAAAACACAGATATTTTGTGAATCAGGTGATCGCCTCCTTCTGTGAAACAGTAATGCTAGCAAAGGTGGGGGCCGCACACATGAGGCTATGGCCTTCGCGTCCCAGCCGCTGGGATTCCGATCCCGATTTCCAGACAACGTAGACGCGGGCTTGCGGACGGCAAGCAATGGGTAGCTCGCCGTCCGACCGTCCGGTAACTGTCCGGACCGAGCCCAAGCCATCGACGGTGCGTAGTGTTCCACGCGTGCCTTGAGGAAATGTCAGCAACCGTAGGGGCCCAGCAGGGTCGAAGCCTACTGGGGCCATGGGTGATGCGAAAGAGATCCCCGGGGCCCTGGAACAATGACAAAGAAGGATCAGGAGTGGATTTTTAGTAAAAGTCTGACACGCCCTCGTGCTCCGCCCAAGTGCGGAGCATGTCATTAGATGATTTTCCCACCTAAAAAAAAGATATCTTGTGGATATTATTGAGGTTTCTATTGAAATCAAAACATAAATATGATTTAAACTAATCCAGCAAAAGTCCTTTGAAAAAAAAATATTTTTCGTGAACTTTGGCCCTTCATAAAGTACTCATTTAAACTATAAAAAATATCGATCGAGAAAGTTGAACTTTAAAGAGAACTTAGGGATTTTTCGTCTGAAAGAGACTTTCGTTTCACAAAATCTTCAGTTCAAACGATCTCTTATACTTACAAAAATTCAGATCGACGAAACGTCAGCATTTACCCGAATCTCAGTATACTTGCAGGGGTAGTTTCAACCCTTTCTGATATATTTTTTCTTTTTTCTATTATTTATTTCTCTGTAGTTTACGGAGTTCATGTAGGGATCCGATTGTGTTTATGATAGCCGGATGAGCTGAAAAGGGAAGTTATATACGAAGTATCAAAAAAACTTCAACCTCATTTGTTTTTGGCAGAAACTAGTATCAAGTTAATAAATAAGCTTAAATAGGATTAAAAGTTCAAGTTGTGGCAGCAGCAGTACCTATCTACAGTCATATGTATGTAGGCTGCTATTTATTAGGTGGTGGAATGCGTGAGGGAGAGCCAATCCTCACGCCAAATGAGACGCCCCTAGGCATTGGAAGTCGCAGGAAGATTTCCGGCTGCAGTGCCGTAAGTGTGGGTTTGCAAACGGCGATCAGAAATCAGAAACGTTTATTTCTAATAGACCAATTACAGGCACTTTTGAATTGTCAAAATGTCGGGCAGTCAAAAAAAAAAAAAAAACATGTGAAGCTAAATTGCACGTTCCAAAGCGTAGATCTCTATAGAGAAGAACGTGCAAGAAACTCTATGGACACTCTTTTAAATCATATTTTGTGTTACATAAATCTTGGTTACATATTTCTTGTCGCTTCTAATATGTGAGCACAATGTAGATAAGTAATAATAATTTTAAATAAAACTAATTAAAAAAAAAAATGTTTTTTTTTTAACTAAAATGATTTTTATTCAACTAAACATGATTATTTATACATGAAAAATAAAAACACTTAACTAATTAAAATTACATAATATATACACAATAACTCCTATCTAAAATATGGCGTCAAAAATTCCTCCGCATCGCTGTCGACTGGAAGTGTGCCCAAAAGACTGGCGGCATTGCCACGTTGTATGGCAATGCTTAATCTCTGACCGAGGTAAAAGCCAGCCCTTTGGTCACGCGAAGTGTCAACTAGCCGTTTGGATAATTCTTTAAAAAGGGCATGAGCACTCGGACCCCACGGCCCAAGAGTCTCAAACCCAAACGGCTCAAAAATATAACTACCGACGAGGTTGTTATATTTCCGCCGCTTGAGGTTCTCCGCAGCGGCAGCACCAGCACAGCGCGACGAGCTAGGAAGATGGGATGGCGCAAGAGTGTCGACACAGGTAGCGTCCCATACTAAAGGCCTACCCATCTTCCATGGAAATAAAGACATACCGTCCGGTCTCTTACCATCGTCGCGTGCCAGGCCATGAGGTTCCAAAACAGCGGGAACGCCGACGGTGACAAGGGCTCGTCGAATGATGTCATTAATATTCGCGTGCCGCGCTATACGTCCCGCGCTTCGACTGCATGACAGGCCGTGGTGACCGAGGCCGTTGACAACTTCGCCACAGTGGCAGCGATGAGGCGAACAGCAAGGAGTGCCTAGGCGTAGAGAAACAGCTAGGCGGAAAGTTGTATCGTCGAACAAGGTGCCTATGTTCGACGATGCTAGTGCATGGAGCCAGAGGCCCGACTCCCACTCTCCCACAGCCAGTAGGCGCGCACGCTCTGCAGTAGTAGCAGATGTCAAGATTAGGTTTTCCTGAACTACTTTGCAGAGCGGCTCATCCCACCGCCTCTGGGAAGAGGGGTTGTCGGGCGGATTTGTATTCGGGCAAGCGAGTCTCCAGGCATTCATAGCCTCGGTGAAGCACGGCACATCAAAAGGAATCAGTGTTGAAGTTAGAATATTCCTGAAATCAGAAATCAGAAATCAGAAATCAGAAACGTTTATTTCAAATAGACCAATTACAGGCACTTTTGAATTGTCAAAATGTCAGTCAGTCAAAAAAAAAACAAGTGAAGCTAAATTGCACGTTCCAAAGCGTAGATCTCTATGGAGAAGAACGTGCAAGAAACTCCATGGACACTCTTTTAAATCATATTATGAGTTACATAAATCTTGGTTACATATTTCATGTCGCTTCTAATTGATTGCGCCTGATTAATTTATCAGTGCCGTGGACCGAAGATATGAATGCCGGTATACTAATACTGGTAATTTTGCGGACGCCGAGGCCTCCCATACGGATGGGAAGAATAACTTGAGCCCAAGCTCGATCGTCCAAGGTCACATTTAAAATTAATGTAAGCGTATGCCGGATAATTTGGTCCATTTTTTCTAAAAGTAGAGGGTGCTTCCATAAGTGAGAAGAACGAAGGATATATATTAATTTAGGGCCGAAACAACAATAACGAATAAGGGTAATGACCGAATGCATGTTAATTTGGAGCAATCTTTCCGAAACGTCATTGAAATTTTGTATCTTTTCCTCCACAAAACTGGGAAAGGAATTCTCAAAGATTTCAAGAATTCCAAGGGAGACGAAGAGAACTTTTATCGATAATTTTGATTGCAGGGGCTGTTGCATTGAATTTTGGAAGAGTCAGAAGTATGTCAGTATTGTCAGATAGGAATAATTCACATTTAGAAAAGTTGAGGTCTAGTCCTATAGAAAAGAGTTGGTTTTTTAAAAATACTAAATCATTTAAAAGGGTGTCTACATCGCTTCCTAGGGTTCCATCATCGAGGTACCAAACGTTAAATTTAGAATTTAGTTTTCGAATGATTGGGTGAATAGATAAGCTAAAGATCACTGGCCCGAGTGGGTCACCTTGCTGACAGCCAACAGCAGATTCCAAAAGGTTGTTCCGATATAGTAATTTAGATGAATGTCTATAACATTGCCAAAGAAAACCGAAGATTTGAGGTATTTCTTTTTTAGTTTCTGCCAGCAAGGTGTCCCTATTAACAGAATTAAATGCATTTTTGATGTCAACCTTAAGGATAGCCTCTCCTTTGCCAGAATTTAGGTAGGTCGACAACGCGTGTACGGCAGCCTCACAGCCCCCTTTGGAGCCGTAACCAAGCTGCAGAGGCTGAAATTTTTCCGAAACTACCTCACCAAAATAATTGCAACAAATCTTGGCTGCCATACGACGGTACGTAGTTCCCACGGCAATGGGACGAATACCGCCATCCCTCTTGCACAGAGCACATAAATTAGCCCCGTACAAGACGTCGATGACGGATTCGTTCACATTGCCAGAGAGCATAAGGTTAATCAGAGCCGTAAGCTCCTTCAAGAGCAACTCACCAGCTTCCCCGGTGCCTGAACAAATAAGGTCCTTTAGGTGCTGAGGACTGAGACCATCGAGGCCGCCAGCAGAGCCGCTCCGGAAAGAACAAACAGCTGTGATCACTTCTCGACCTGTAATGGTGAGGGTGTGAATGTCCGGATCAGGGGGTCGGGAAAAGAAAGGCCATCCGCTGGGGCAGGGTATTTTCTCTCCAGATCTGCAAGAGTATCTGGAGAACACGGAGCCACCACATCACTACTAAAAAGAATCCTGGCTGCTCCGCTAATGTCACCTTCCCCCAACTTCGTTTCAACCAAATGGGATAAACCTTTTGAAGAGGTAAACCTCTGAATCGGTAATTTTGAATCTAAATCACAGGCCGAAAGATTACAGTTTTCTTTAATTTGTGCAGTTAAGGTCTTTTTTGTAGCCAAATTTTTTTGTACATCTAAAATTCTGTAAGGGAAGGTGAGCAGATGTTCCCAGGCACTTTGCGAGTTCTCCCGTACGGCAAGGCGAACGCACCCTGCTAGGTGTTGCGCCACAAGAGGTCTAGCGCCGCGGGGAACTCGCTTTAAAACTGGACAAGAGTTTTTAAATTTTGAAAGGATTTTCCAAAACGGATCTAAAGATGATGTAGTTGGTGTAGGAGATGGTGTGCTTACAGGGTCCGAAGTGAGTGCATTTTGGGGTTTGTGTATCTTTCCAATATGCACACTCAGACCCCGCTTACCTTTAAAAAATCGTGCCTGGGTGCATAGAGGGTACCTCTCCAGGATGTTTAGAGGTTGACTGGCACTATTTTCCACCACTTTACTGGTCCCGCTAAGCATTACACAAGGGCACTTACCTATGCACTAACTTATTTATAATTAATAAAACTAAATAATAAATATAAAAACATTAAAGAAAAACACTGACTAAAAAATTTGTTCTAATGACACCGAAATGACAATACGTGTCAATCAAGAAACGGCGCAGTCGCGTTGGCGGCCTGGGGCGCCGCGACACCGATGATGACATTTCGGTTGCGGCGCCCTGACAACCGTTGCCGGGTGATGACTGGCGTCGCGTCCTCAGCGACACCTTCAGGATAGACGAATGAATCTTGTAGGTGGTTTCTGATGGTAAGCAATGATGTGGTCAACGGCAGAGCACGATTGCCTAGAAGTAACTTATTCACTCTTGACTTAAAGAGACAGGAAAAACAGACTCCGGACTCAGACTTTTCTATGCTGTCATAGCATTCATAATCATTGAGTCTTGATTATATCTCAGATCTCCAATTAATTTTTATTTTTTGGATGTTCTTCAAGAGAGCGAATAATTGAATATTAAATTGAAATAATTTTAAATTGAAAAAAAAAACAAGAAATTTAATTAAGTCACGGGCAGCTAAGAGATGACCAGTCTCAACTGACGGCACCCGATCACGAGCATGACGCGTGCATCAGCCCCACTCAGCTCAACCATTTTGAAGGGAACTGAATGACCCAATAATGCGTGCCACCGTCAGCGAGATATTCGACTGAGCATGACAAACTCTCAATTTTATTAGGTAGCTCGTCGACCGACAAGAATGAAGCCTGGGTCGACGAGCTCTACGTTGTGTT